>OX424573.1:132688261-134099688 GCA_949152435.1 Gastracanthus pulcherrimus | reverse complement strand
CTGAATAATGTGCAATTTTTCTAGCATCTTAAATAGTTTATGTCATAGCTTGATGTAATTTACTTCCGGTAGTTTACGTCATGGAGACTTGTATATAATTTTAGTTAAAAACTGAGAATAAGACCTTTAATTTGAGTGGTCGCAGCATTTCTAAAGTTATTTGGATCAATACTTATTAGTACATTTCGACACGTGTGCGCAAGTAGATTATTTACCTCATGTTACGTTTTTCTTTTGTGAAAAGTCATATGAGGTAAATAATCTACTTACGCACTAGTTTGGAACCGTATTTTATACCACGAGCGCCGAAAAATAGTATCAAAGTTGTGATTTTGAGGTTAGAGTGGTATAAAATTACTTTTCTGTATTTAAAATTAATTTTATTTATTGACTATTCCATTTAATGTGTGATTATAATCTTCATTTTATTTTATTGCAGTGATTTTCTATCTTTCTGGAGTTAGATCAGACGGTCATTTACTGGCAAGCAGTATTATTTTCAATACCAATGAATGGCCTACACAATATTGAAGAAAATTAATACGAAAAGTTATTATTACTGTATATAAAATACATTTTAATAATTGATTATTATTTCTGATCAACGTATATTTGGCTATACATAAAAATAATATATATTATTGTTGTAATACACAAATTTAAAAACTGCCTTTTTAGTGCCTTCTTCCTAAAAATTTGACAATTTCGTAATGAATGGGTTACAATGTACATATCGGGATTATTTTAAGTCCGAATAAAATGTTGTAATGCTCTCTAACTACTCTTAACCCTTTCAGTCACAGAAGCCGATATATCGGCTCCCTATTGTTTTTAGTCACAAAATTTGATTTCTATTGTTATCGCAGTACAAATATACGTTTTCTATGTATTTTTGATCGTAGAATACGAATCTGATATCAATAATTTTATAAATATAAAAACAACCCTTCAAATGGGGTGAAAACCACCCTTTTAGTCATGAAATTGAATTCGTTTGGTTATGAAAGTAAAAAAACCCCCTCCTCATTAGAACACGGGCTTGGGACCGTCTGTGGCAGAGTTATGTTTTTTTCTTTTTTTTTTTGTTTTTCTTTTTTTCTTTTTTTCTTTTTTTTTCTTTTTCTCTTTTTTTCTTTTTTCTTTTTTATTTTTTTTTTCGTTTTTTTTTCTTTTTTTTTTTTATAATTTTTTGGATTCTGCATTCAAAAATGCATTGTGGACATATATTGCACTTCCATTACCAAACAAATTGCATTTTTTAACTAAAAGGGTGGTTTTCACCCCATTTGAGGGGTTGTTTTTATATTTATTCAATTTTTGACACTTGATTTGGATTCTTCGTTCAAAAATACATTGGAAACATATATTTGCACTTCCATAACCAAATGAATTGAATTGCGTGACTGAAAGGGTTAAACCAAAATATGGAATAGTAAAAGTATAAATAAACTCTATATATAATAATTCAATAATTTTTAAGCGTATAATTTAGATTTTTTGTCTAACGGTCATACACTGGTATGCGGTCAATTACTGGTTGGTTTACACTATATCGAAAATCTAAGTTGGCAAATCGTTCACAAAATTTTAGATGATTAGAAATTCAGTGAATCTACGTACTAACATCTGATTACATTTAATTTAAATATTTAAATAATTTTAATAAATTACGTACAAAGAAAAAATTGTCGTGATAAGGATTATTACCTATCGTTCTGTAATTTTAGTAAATTATCTTTTGTCAAACCATCAATGATAAAAAAACACACCCTTTTTGAGCTATCATTTAAAAAGAGATATAGCAATTTATAATTAATTTATTAGAACAAAGAATTTCATATTGGAACAATTAATTTAGTTTGAGAGCTAAGTGCTAATGAATTGGAAGCGGTTTTCTTTGTTGAAAATTTTTTTTTTTTAAACACCGTCATTTTTTCAATTTTTAATATTTTCTTGTCATGTTAGTTAAATTCAGGCACTCTGGCGTCACTTATCGCTGCAACAGTTGCGCAACTTTTCTTTTTTAACTATCTCTTGGCTCAGTTCTTTCCCCAGATCATGAGAACTTTTATTTTTCAAGATATTTGAGGATATATTTATTTTCAGAATTTTTTTATTGCTTATTTCTTAGGTATTATACTGTAATTTTTTACCAATAAATGCCTATTTTTTGTCTTAATGAATTTTTAAAAAAAAATGAGATTTATCAACTCGTTTTTGTTTTATAACAATTTTACATTTCTATGATTTATTTTTTTTAAATTTTTTGATCGCTTTTTTCTTGGGTACTACGCGGTACGTGCACGTGTTTACAGCGTCTCTCCACAATTTTTGTAATTGAGGTAGGAATAAAGTGTAATGCGTTTGTAAAAAGTGAATTTGTTGATAGATTATTATATAGGGTTTGTGTGGAATAATAAATTATCGTAGATAGTGTTAGGTAGAAAGGTTGATTAGAAAGTAAAGTAGGCGAACAGAAAGTGAGGTTAGGGAGAATGAGCGGGAGAACGAAATCGGACGCGAAGGAGGTGAAGGAGACTTCCAAGGGGACGGACCAGCGGAGTTCAAGGCTTAAATCGGATAAGGCGAAAGAGGAGAAAGCTAAGCAGTCAACTCTGGATGGGAAGCTGGTGAAGACGGTCACATTTGGTAAGAGAGATAGCGGCGATATGAGTAAAATTCAAGAGGATAGGGAGAAAGATAAAGAGAGAGATAGATGTTTCCGTGACATGATTCTGGAAGAGTTAGGTAAAATAAGAGAGGAAAGTGTAGAATTGGAAAAACTTAAAGTGGAGGTCAAAACAAGTGAATTAGGTATGTTTAAAAGATTAGAAGCAATGGAAAAGAAATTTGAAAGGTGGGAGGCCGAAGAAAAGGATAGGGGGGAACGTCTCAGGGAACTAGAAAGGCAGTTTAAGTTACTAAACGAAACGCTAGATGGCGATAGGGGTTCCTCTTGGAGCCTTGTGAGTGGAAAAACAAGAGCTAGTGGGTGCAGCGAGGGCTCTGCGACGAGCAAAGCCGTAAGCGGTATAAGCGGCATAAGCGTAGCAAGGAGCGTCTGCTTGTCAGATAGGGAGGTTATGAAGATGAAAAAATTAGTAGTAGATCAGGATAGAAAAGAGAGGATAGAGAATGTAATAATCAAAGGAGTGCCTTTAAGTAGCATTAATAAAGAGAATATGAAAGGGTGGGTTAAAGAGTTTTTAGCGATAGGTTAGGTCTAGATATTAATGTAGTTAATGCAAGGATAAACGGTAAGGTTGTGGTCGTTAAGGTAGGGAACGTGGATCAGAAAAATGAAATAATGAGAAATAAAAATAAGCTAGTAGGAACAAATATATTTATCGAATATGATTTAAGTTATGATGAAAGGATTGTACAGGAGGAAATCCACAGATGGGTTAAAGCTAGAAGAGAAAGTGGATTGAAAGTAAAGTCAGGTAATGGAAGAGTTTTGGTAAATGATATGTGGATAAGATGGGAAGAGAAGGAAAGGATAGATCAAATGACGGAATTGGCTGAAGAAAAGAGAAGAATAGAAACGGTTAGCAAAAAGAGGAATGACAATAAGTAAGAAGTAGAGTTGACAGGAGCGGAAGCTGATGGTGCATGGGGTGGAGAACCAAGCGAGAAGTCGGATTTAGTATAGGTCAGAAATGGTGCGAAAAATACTCGTATGAGTGGATAAATACAGAGAGGTGGAATGAATGTAGGAAGCTCTTGTTTTGGAATGTAGCGGGAGTGTGGAATAAGGATAGAGAGTTTTGGAAATTTATTAGGGACGCAGATTTTGTAAGTTTGGTTGAAACGTGGATTGAGGAAAAGGATATGCAACGTCTGGAAGTTTTTCTACCAAAAGAATTTTCTTGGTTTAGTACACCGGCAAGAAGAGAGCATAAAAAGGGAAGGGCGAAAGGTGGGTTTCTGATAGGAGTAAAAAAAGATTGGTTTAATAAGGAAGACTGGATAGGGATTGAAAAAGATAGTGGGTTGGTTAAAATAGTACTAAAGAATGAGCATAACAAAATGTGTATCTGGTCTGTGTATAACATAGGCAACGTGGAAAGTATGTGGAAGTATATCGAAGAGGAAACTTTTACGGACGAAGAAATTCAGATTATTGCAGGGGATTTTAACATTAGAATAGGAGAAGAAGGGAGATGTGTTAAACCAGATGATCTAGGTTATGTCATGAAAAGGCAAAGTAAGGATAAGAAAATAAGTAACGGTGGTAAAAATTGGGTGAATTATATAGAAGAGAAAGGGTGGGAGATTCTAAATGGTTGCACAGAGGGAGATTGGGAGGGAGAATTTACTTTTGTAGGCGCGAGAGGTAATTCAGTTATAGACTATGCTGTAGTAAATCAAAAAGCAAGAGAAGTAGTTGAGAGTTTTAAGGTAGAAGGTAGAGTAGAGTCAGATCACTTACCAATAAATATCTATTTAAGAGAAGAAAAAATAGGTAGTAACGGAAGTAGGCATGGGGCAGTAGACTTAAGTTATAGAGTAAAAACAATTGAAGTTTGGAATGAAGAAAGTATAGCAGAGTATAATGAAAAAACAAATACGCTAGATTTTTGCGAGAAAGAAGAAGATTCAGTGGAATAAAGATGGGAAGACACGAAGAAAATTATAGCAAGTGCAGTGAAAAAGAAAGAAGTAAAGATTAAAGGATGGCAGTTAGGAACAAAAAGGTGGTGGGATAAGAGCTGCGCTAAAAAAAAAGATTAGTGAAAAAAATGTACTTCAAATGGAAAATAGGTAAAGGAAGTAAAGAAGACTACATCAAGATGAGAAAAGAATGGAAAATTTGGTGTGTAGAAAAAGAGAAGAAGAAGAAGCGGAATTAAGAGCAATTAAAAGCGAGGCACAGGTGTGGAGTTATTTTAACAGATTCAGGAAAGGAAGAGCGCAGGTATCAAACAAAATCAAAGAAGAAGAATGCAAAAAACATTTTAGATTATTATTGAAAGGGGCGGATGAGAAGAAAGTTGGAGTAAGTAGAGAGGTAAAGAAGACAATATGTGAAGAAAAAAGTGAGAAAATTGAAGTGTGGGAAATCAAATCTGCTATTGATAGTCTTAAAAAAAAGAAGGCGGCGGGTTGGATGATATAAAAAACGAAGCATGGATTCACGCGGGGGGTGATTTAAGAGATAAGTTAATTGCAATAATAGGAAAGATATGGGATGGAGAAAACATACCTGAAGACTGGAAAACGGCAGGTAATTGTACCTCTTTATAAGAAAGGGAATGCGGATGATCCCAAAAACTATAGGGGTATTTCGCTGCTCTGCACGGCGTATAAAGTGTATACGGAAATCATAAGAAGAAGGATTATTAAAGAAGTGGAAGATAAAAACATATTACCGGAAGGGCAGGCTGGATTCAGAAAAGGGAGGTCAACCGTAGACAACATCTTTATCTTGGATCACATAATACAGACAATGAAGATAGGAAAGAAGAAAAAACTTTATGCACTTTTTGTGGACCTCATAGGTTAAAACTATGGGATATCTTGATTAAGTTAGGAATTAGCAAATATCTAGTAGAAAGGATCATAGGTATTTATGAAGAGACAAAGGTGAGAATTAGGACCGAAGGGGGATTGACAGAAGAATTTTGGACTACAAAAGGTCTTAGGCAGGGTTGTGTACTTAGTTCAATTTTATTCTGTTTGTATATCGCGAGTCTGGAGTCAGTCTTAGGTGAGAGAAATGTAGGAGGGATAAAAGTAAGAAATTTAAGAATCTGGTCTTTAGCTTATGCGGATGATATCGTTTTGTTAGGTTATAGTAGAGAAGCTCTACTAGATATGATGAGTACTCTAAGAAAATTTCTGAAGGATAGAAGTCTGATTTTAAGTGTAGAAAAAACAAAGATTTTGGTATTTAATAGGAAAGGAAACAGAAATAAGGAAGTCTGGAAATGGGAAGAGAAAAAAATAGAAGAAGTTGACAATTTCAAATATTTAGGATTTACTTTTAATTATAAAGGTAACTACAAGGATAACATTGGGGAACTAAAGAAGAAAGGTATTTTAGCTGCCAGGAAAGCTTGGGGACTAGGTGAAAGATGTAAAGGAAGCCTGAAAAGAAGAAAGATGCTGTTTAATTATCTGGTTAAAAGCGTAATGGAATACGGAGTGGAACTCTGGGGTTGGGAAGAAATGAAAGGCTTAGAAAAGATAAAGGCGGATTACTTTAGATGGGTTCTAGGGTTAGACTTCTGCACACCGAGATATATAGTAGAAAGGGAAACAAATTCGTATAAAATGAAGGTAGATTGGGGTATTAGAGCTATTAAATTTGAAGAAAAGATTCTAAAACTAAACGAAGATAGATTGCTCAAGTTATTTTGGGTAGAAAAATTAAAACTAATAGATAAGGATTTATATAGTAGAAATAGAGAAAATTTTTTAAACAAAATAGGGCTTAGCTCAGTAGAGATAGATAGGTGTAGGCTTCTTAATATAGACGTAGTTATGGAAGTAAAAAGTAGGTGTCTCGATATAGAAAGACAGATTATTCAGGGGAAAATAAATGAGTCGAAATTTAACCCGGGTTATAAAGACATTATAGAGGAAAATTGCCCAAAGTACTTAGAGGAAGAAGGAATTAGAAACATAAAAACTATAGCACGACTAAGATGCGGCAACATTGGAAAGAGTAATAGATATTGGTTAAAAGAAGAAGAGAGAGCATGCAGTTTGTGTAACAAAGAATTAGGATCTCTTGAACACCTTATAGTTAGATGCGAAAAAACTAAGGATTGGGCTAATGAATTAAGAGTAAATGATTTTCAGGTAGGGGAGTGGATAAAAAATGGGTGGTCTAATGTTAAATTTATTAATATAGTCAGGAAAATAGATGAAGAAATGAAACATGTAGAAGAAGGCGTAAAATGTACAAGTGTATAGATGTATATGTATGTGTGTGTATGCATGTATGTGTATGTATATGTATGTGTTTATGCGTATGTATGTATATTTGTATATATATGTGTGTATATACATAGGTTAATAGATAAGGTAAGCGTGTATATAAAAGAACATGTTCACAGATTCTAATGTTAGGTGAGAATTATAGGAGGGAGAGACGCTGAGTGTGGAGAGATATGTGTGTGTAGTTGCGGTACGATAAAGAATTGTCATGTTTTCTTTAGATCTAAGGTAGCAAAAAGACTGTAAAAAGCTAGTGCGTTTCGTAGTTTAAATAATATTGTACAGCGGTAGTAAATTTGAAGTTATATTATTTGTAATAAAAGCCAAAGACTGTAAATAGGTTTAAAATAGAGTTTGATTAATAAGATATAAGTACAACGAACGAATGGAAAGTATTTACGTGAAGGAATGTAAATTTAATAAGTTTGGTTTAGTCTATGATAGTATAGGTTTGCGATAAGTGGTGTTTTATCCTAAGTAATTTATTGTAAAATGTTTGGCGAACGTATGAAGTATGGTATGAATTGAAGTATTTAAGTATTTTATGTAAACCAAGTCCATTTCTGGGCCATTTAGGCTGAAATAAACTAATATATATAAATAAATAAATGTAAGTACAAAAGAAAGGCACAATTAACCTCAAAAAGTGAGTAAAATTAGCTTCCATGTGAAACTTTCTATTGATAATTATGATAAATTGAATTGCTTAATGAGAATGTATAATCATTATTTGGTATCAGTTGAATTATGCAACTTTTGTTATTGTATATCTCGCGAATAAACAAGAAATCAAAAGTGCAATTATTTTGACTAGCTACCGGTAGGTAGTACTCCCTTTAACACACAACTAAATAAAAAAAATAATTTTTTATTGGAACATTTAATAAGGTTGGAGGAAGCGGTTTTTCTTGTCCGGTACTCAAAATTTTGAATAATTAAATGAAAATATTGGAAGAACGGTGTTAACGCAAACTTTTCTTGTAAGAAAAGTAGCTAAAACCTATCAATGTGAATATCTTTATAGAAATATTTTATATGTTTGGTTTCTAGCATTTATTAAGGTGAGAGATATTTTTTAAAGAATATAGAAATATTTTCACCATTCAATAAACTTAATATTTCTTAAAATTAAGTGATCGGTTTGACTTCGTTCGTCCCTATATTAATTAAATCGCTTATGCATGTTTTCATTGATTGCTGACTTAACAATCTGCTAACTGTATCGTGTGATTTATTGCAACACTTTTAATTTAAAATCTTGCACCCGCTGCATTATTTATAATTGACGTCACTAATTACCGCAAGTGAAAAAGCCTAATTATATACAGATAATATTCAAACAATTCGAATGCCTGACCCAAAATTACAATCATTGAGGGTCCGGATCAGATACCTCGCCGAGCGCTCGATAACGTGTCAAGTATTGTCCAAGCAGGTGGGGCTAAAGTGCAAACCAAAATCAATCTTAAACAGAAATAAAATGTACAATGTTATAGTACTTATCGAAATGAACATTTTTACATTAATAAAAAATAGGACTCTTATAATAGATCAATAAAATACAATAACTTTTATATTTTTGACCCACTCAAGTTCAAATTTTGTAAAAACCTTCTTCATTATCAGATGAACAACTTTCTCGCTTGAAGTTTCTTCTAAGATAAAGTTTCCAACAGACGATTTTCTGTAAAAGATTGATAAACGTAAATTTTGGACTATTACGATTTCTTATTAAGGAGGTTCGGGTGTTTTAAAATCAATCAATTTTTTTTCTACGTAGTTAAAACATATCAGTGTCGATATTAATATATGTGAAAAAAGTGTACATTACTAACATTAACAAATTTTTTTATCAACAATTGTAATATTGCAAATATAACTATTGCCAATTGAAAAAAAATTACTAAAAGTGAAAAAACTTTTTCAGTATTCATACAACTTTAATGTTTGAGATCTTATTTTGTTCCTTAAATGTTTTTTTATAAATCGGCCGAAACAGAATTTTAAAATAATTTTTGGTTGCAAAGACAGAGCTTATAGTTTAGACTACATTTATATAAATTCACGTAATCGAATTAAACAATTAGCTCGACGGTCCCTAAGAAGAAAGACCAAGAGTTTTAAGGGATTCACACAATGGCAAATAAGTTATCCCTTCTTCTCTTTTCAGGTTTTCAGATGTCTTTTTATTTTTATTATTATCTAAATTAACATTTCTATCTACTCTTGTGTAAAAACTATTAAAATATCTACAAAATATTGTTCTTTACCACCTACTTCAGTTCAACCCGCATTGAAAGGCCCAGGATAAAGTGGACCTGTATTTTTCAAAAATAGTTAAATAAATTATTCAGTAAACCTTATCATCAAACATTATCATCAAACCGTTTGTAATTCCTAAACTCTAGAACATGATGATAACGTGTATATACTGACGTAAATAAATTATTTATTGTATTAAATATAAGAACAAATTGAAACAATATATTCAAAGAAAACAATAAGATCTTGTAAGATCTTGATCAGAAAATCTTGCTGAAATCTTGACTGGCACTTAAAAGTCTTATTCTTGTCTCGAAAATTTTACGCTTATTTTGCCTTGATATTTATATTGTTATATTATTTTATATAAGGAGGGTGCAGGTAATGTGGCTATGCAGGTACTGTGGCCACCTATACGAGATCTTGCTGTATGAATCATTCTCGTTCGCTGTGACTTCTACAATATAGTAGATATGAGTATATGTCATAAAAACAAACATTTTTAACCACAATTTAATCTCACATAATGATATGAAAGTCAATATATTATAAACTAAAAAATTTTTGTCAAACTAAAAAATTTTTTTTTATTGAAATTCCATTATTATAAAATTAGATATCGTCAAAGGCTCTAGCCGGGTAAGCACAATGAAATTGCCCCCGCAGAGCTGAACTATCGGAGTTATGGAATTATGTTTGTGGTATAGAAATATGCTTTCACCCAAAATTTTAGCCTCCTAGCCCCCCCCCCCCCCCCCTCTTCGGAGATATGTACTAAAGCATTTTTTTAATTCTTTTAATTTTCATTCATCCATTTTCCAATAAAATGCTTTGAAAAAATTAAAGAAAGCGTATTAGGTTTAGTTAAGTTATTTAAGTTTAAAATATTTTAAACGTCTGGAATTTTTTAAGAATTTTTTTTTATTCTTTACAAAAACACTTTACAAAAAAGTCAATTTTTTTGTTTTAAAATAAAAAAATGTAAACTTTTTATTCTTAATACAGCATTTTCGAAGTTTTAATGCATAAATAGTTTACCTAGGAGCTTTTGAGGTTAAAATACAAGTTTAGTAAGTACGCTGATAGAGATTTTGAGGTTAGAATAAGAATTCGATAGCTAAAAACCTTACATATACGTATTTATATACAGTTTCTGAGCTTATTTATGTGTGCAAATAAATTATAAGATAAGTTGGCGGTCTAAAACGGTTAGGTTAGCTAGAAATTATGATAAAAATTGTTGAAAAAGTGTTTTTAAATCATTTAAGAGCATGTTTGTAGCGAAAAACTTGGAATAAATTGTATTTTAGGTTTTATTGATTTTTTTTACTTGTTCCGGCTAGTTTTTGGAGGGTTTAATTTTTTTTGCGATAGAATGATAAAAAAGGAATAAAAAACAATTTTTTTCATAGTGGTGCCCCCCCATAAATTTTATTGTGGGATTTTTAAGAAAATTAAAGTATTTTTACGGCTCAGGTTAGGGTTGTCAAAAAAATTTGTTCGCATTCTTTGGAAAAAAATACGCTTCCTTGAATTTTTTCAAAGCATTTTATTGAAAAATGGATGAGTGAAAATTAAAAGAATAAAAAAAATGCTTTAGTATATATCTCCGAAGAGGGGAGGGGGGGGGGCTAGGGGGCTAAAATTTTGGGTGAACGCATATTTCTATACCACAAACATAATGCCATAACTCCGATAGTTCAGCTCTGCGGGGGCAATTTCATTGTGCTTACCCGGCTAGAGCCAAAGGCTTTAGACTTTATTATTTGTTATAAGATTTGAATTTTGAAGGTCTCATTTTGTTCCTTGAAAGATTTCATTGGGACTTACCCATATAAAAAAATTAAATACCATCGAATAACCTGCATAGTTACAGCCTATAGCTTATAAGTCCATACACGTGTTTTTGTAAGTTTGAGCATGTACAAGTATAAACTATAGGCTGTAACTTTGTAGATAATTCGATATAATTTAATTTTTATATGGGGTAAGTCCCAATGAAATCTTTCAAGGAATAAAATGAGACCTTCAAAATTAAAATCGGGTAACAAATAAAAAAGTCTCCACTGTTTTGTCAACTTTTTCTTTTTTAAAGTCTAAATTTGACGATATCTAATTTTATAATAATTTATATAATATTATTATAATTTTTTAGTTTGTCGAAAATCTATTATTTTATAATATATTGACATTCATATTCTTATGTGAGATTAAATAGTAGTAAAAAATGTTTGGTTTTTATGAGATATATCTACGCATGCAACCTCCTTAACTCGCCGCGGCGAAGAACATCCTATCTCCGCTCACACGAAGAAGCTCCTAACTCGCAGCGGCGAAGAAGATTCTATTTCGGCATGCGTAAAAGAAGCTTATATCTAATATTTTATTAAAAATAACTGTAATACAAAATAGATTTTTATTTATAAATATATTTCAAGGTATCCTCATATATCATCTGTATAATATTATTATATAATAATATTATACGGATAATACATGAAGAGCTCCTTAGTGCGGGTCGAGATAGGATTTGCTTCACCGCGGCGAGTTAAGAGGTTCTTCATGCGAGCCGAGATAGAAGCTTCTTCACTCGCTTACCGAGATAGGAGGTTCTTCACGCACAGTCCGAGATAGGAGGTTTGTCCGCTCAGGCATTGATATGTATTGTATCAATAGATGTTGAGAGGCTCTAAAACGCCACTGCCAGCGCCCTCTACTTATAAGATAATAGTGTCATGTTTACGCGCAAAAGCATCAGAACTCTGGTTTCTTAGCAGTGCATTCATGTGAAGAAACTACTTTTGTCAGCGTGATACGAGCGAAAAAAGATCACACGGTACATAAAATTGTAGCTACTCGTATTTTTACGAAATTTAAGAGAACCTGGCCATCTTAGAATTTTAATTAAATTGATTATATATTTTCACGTGAGAATGAATTATTCATCATATATTACATTTTCTTATTCGGTAAATTTATATATTTTAGCGAAAGATAAAAAATCAAAAAAATGTGACATTGAGACTAGAACTTATGTATGTGAATTTTTAATACAAATTCCTTCGCTCATGTCAGAATTACTTTTATTTTTAACAAAATAGCCGTTGGAAAAGTTCAATTCGATGCTTAGAACTTTCAAAATTATGTGGACGATGAAAAAAAAAGCAGTTTCTCTTCCGTAGGTATGTGGCCAATAACAACAGCAACAAAATGATCAATGAATATCGAAGAAATAAAGAATATTTACAAAGTAATAATTGTTGTTTTCCTATAGAAATAATTTAAACAATTATTATTAAAAATTATACTATTATTTTTCTTTGTATTTATTGTTTTTCATTTGAAATAGTCGGCGACAGCTCGGCCGATATCCGAAATTGAATGATTTTTTTTATTGAATTTACGAAGAATGAGGACTTGAGCTCAGATCTGCGCAAAATACATTTCAAATGCTTGCATGAATAATTCTGTCAGTGCCAAGTTATATTTCCCCGAAAACATTCAGTGGCGCAAAGGAGCTGTTTTTTCTCCATTTACTATATATATTTGCTTTTGTTTATTATCAAATGAAATGACAGCTCGGTCAATATCTAAATTTCAATGACTTTTATGATTTAATTTACAAAGAATTAAGACTAGAGCTCTGATCAGCGCAAACTACATACGAATATCTATCATTGACAATTTTTTCAGCTCAAAATATTATTTCTCTGATGAGAATCAGTGGTACAAAGGAATCCATCATTTATTTCTCCATTTATTGTATATATTTTCCCCCGTTTACTATATATTATATGAAGTGTGCTATATCGAGTATTTAGAGGGACCTTAATACAATAAATAATTTATTTACGTCAGTATTATATACATTACCATTATGTTCTACATTCTAGGAATTACACAGGGTTGGGTGCAAAGATTTCGACTCCTTACATATTATAACGTTTCCGTTTTATTTAATAATATTATTATTTAACTATTTCTGAAAAATACCGGTTCACATTATCCCGAGCCTTTCAATGCGGGTTAAAGTGAAGTTGAAGATAAAGTAAAATATTTTGCGAATATTTTATTAGTTTTTGCACAAGAATAGATAAAAATGTTAATTTAAATAATAATAAAAATAAAAATACATTTAAAAACCTTAAACAAAATAAATGATAATTTGTTGCCATTATGTGAAGCCATTAAAACTTTTGGTCTACCTACAGCTTCAGTCAGTTGTGACGAGATACGTCCTTTTGAATTCACGGTGAACTACGTCCTTCTTAAACGTAATGCCGAGATACGTTTTTCTTCTTAGAGACCGTCGAGCTAATTGTTTAATTCGATTACGTGAATTTATATAAATTTAGTCTAAACTATAAGCTCTGTCTTAGGAACCAAAAATTATTTTAAAATTCTGTTTCGGACGATTTATAAAAAAACATTTAAGGAACAAAATAAGATCTCAAACATTAAAGTTGTATGAATACTGACAAAGTCTTTGCACTTTTAGTAATTCTTTTTCAATTGGCAATAATCATGTTTGCAATATTATAATTGTTGATAAAAAATCTTTTTAATGTTTATAATTGTATTTTTTTTTTACATAGGTATATACATATCGATACTGATAAGCTTTACGTAGAACTACGTAAGAATTACGTAGAATGCAAATTCATAGATTTAATGCACCCGAACCCCCTTAAATATTATTAAATCGATGAGACTTTTCATTATTTGAGTATATTACTTGTCAGCTTCGCTAATGTCTGCTAAGTATATAGAAAAAATTTCAAAGCATTTTCTACCATTTTGACTGAGAAACAGCGATATACTTTTTGAAAATAATTTCTTCACCAATCATCGTTTATCCTGAAAATTATTGGTCGAAATTTTTTTGATAATGTAAAAAAGTTTGTCTCGGTGAGTACTATAACATTGTACTGTATATTTTTATTTAGAATTTATTTTGGTTTGTACCTTAGTTCGATCCGCTTGGACAATACTTTTACATGTTTTCGAGCGCTCAGCCTTTCAGATCAAAATGCAAAAAATCAGGAAAGTCTGCAAATAAGTAAACTGTATTTATGAATACTATTAATGCATTTTTAAATATTAGTTTAAATGTAAAATAGAAACTTTAATCCTTAATATTTCGAAAACCGAGCAATTCGCGTGAAAGAAGTAGAAAGCGTTTAAGCTCGCTGTACATGGTATATGAATGAATAAATATCTCGAAAAACATAAGAAAGTGGACTTAACTCGTTTACAGAACGTTGAAATAAAGAATACTATGAATATCATTATTTAATTAAAAAAATTCAACATGCGTGACGTTCCGAAGAGTAGCAGGTCTCATTTCTAAATAAAACCTGCTGCTTTTGATAAGAAAAAATTACAATAATGAATTCTGAAATTGAATAAATAAAGTATGTAGACAATATATAAGATAATATTTATGAATTTTAAAACGTCTTACTTTCCGTAAAAAAACATCGCAATATCGTTATGCTAATGCATAACAATACATTTTTTAGCTAAATGCTTATTTACCGTTCAATTTCTTCAGCTCGTCTAGGATCCAGTAATTCGTTAAAAACAAGAGAATAAAATGGCGTTGCCTTAGGATCATAATTTAATGTGTACAATCCAAATAATATTTTTCCAATTTCCTTTAACTTTATATTTTGTATTTCTTTTTCACATCTAAAATAAAATTAAATAGTTCTTTCAATGTAATATTTAAAGATAAATAGCATGTATTCGTGTAACATATATTTAGTAGTTGAAGTATATACCTATCCAATATTTTTAACATTAACTGTTCATTATCTATTAAAATTTTTGTTTCCAATAGTACAATACTTACTAGACATTGTACTGAAAGACGTGAAACTTGTGTTTCTAATAATTTCAATAAGACTGTTAGTTGGTTTATAAGATTTGAATCATTAGCATATCTAGAATAAAAGAAATATGTGTTTGAGATTGATT
The DNA here is from genome assembly GCA_949152435.1 of Gastracanthus pulcherrimus. Taxonomy (NCBI): domain Eukaryota; kingdom Metazoa; phylum Arthropoda; class Insecta; order Hymenoptera; family Pteromalidae; genus Gastracanthus; species Gastracanthus pulcherrimus. Next base: position 134,084,502 of record OX424573.1, on the reverse strand, counting down.
TATACAAGAATATATATAAAAGCACTTAAATATTTTTTATTATTAAATGCTTATACATGATTTAATCAGTATTGAATAGTTCTCTATGCTACTGATAAATTATGTTGATCTCCTAAATTATAAAACCGATAAAAATGTGTGTGTGTGCGCATGCGTGGGTGTGTTTGTGTGTTTGTGCGTGTGTGCGTGTGTATGAGTGTGTGTATGTGTATATGTGTTTCTGTGATAATGGTTACATTCGTCTAAAGGCCTAGATTCAATCAGGATTTTAAATCTGCTTGGACATTCAGCTTAATACCGGAAGTGACTTCGGCTATTTGACAACATTTTGAATGGCGGATCTTCGTTTACAACTGAAGACGAAGGCATGAGAGAGAAGGGTGATCCGCCCTCTCCTTAGACCATGTGGTATTTCTTCTCCCCCCTCTCTCTCTTTCTCTCAAACACTCGGGGGGTGAGGGGGCGGGGGCATTCTTTGAGCATGACACTCTTGAGATAGCCGATATTCTCTTCAAAGGAGCTCTCTGATTGATCGATAGCATATTTTTCACATATTTCACGCGGAGTAAGACCCTGGGACCCAATGGCGGCTGATGGCGCGACTCTGGTATTCTAGAGTCTCTATCCTTGTTAAGGAGTAACACCACTCCAGGATTTTCAAAAAACATATAAAGGTCGTTTTGATCTGGGCAAATAATTCAGCCAAGAGATAGCTAAAAGCTACCTTTCTGGAAAGTTTTAAAGAAAATGCTGCTGATTTACTCTAGCAGTCGTAAGACGATAAAATTGATTCTGTTTTCACATAATGATTTTTACCTCGAAATAAGAAATGGGTAAAGATTTGAAAATTTTACTGTACAATCCTCTCCATATTCCTAATCATCTCAAATTTTTTCAAAAATTTTCCATCTTATATTTCGCAGATATCACAGTTTAAACAAAAATGACGTTTCCGTGTACATTATACAACAAAACAAGGGAGATGGCTTATCAAAAGTTTTGGGTCGGAAAAGATAGGTAATTTTATGCTCTTTCAAATGCATTTAGACTGAATCGATGATACTATTTCTAATATACCAAAAATCAAACAAAAAACATAAACTCAAAAATCGATCAACCGTTAAAACTATACCTATTATTCTGCATTTTATACAGTATATAGCATATATAGGCTCCATATTTCATATAGAGCCTCTGTATATAGATAGGACGAGAGCCTAAAAATGGAGAACATATTCAAAATCAACATTAATTGATTAGTTTAATAAATACCACCATTTCTATTTATATAAAATTGATCAAGATACGTTTGGTATGAGAATATATAGTATAATAATCGCTACTAGGAAGTTTACAAAGAGAAAATCATAGGTACACAACATATATCAAACAGCAACAAAAATTATTTTAACATAAACTTTACATAAAAAATCATTTCACGAAAGTAAATGAAATTATTTTACTATATTTTTTATTTGTCTGTACATGTACTTTTCTATGTAAATATGCAAATAATAAAAAGTGTAACACTTTTAGAGCGATTTCCAGAAACGAAATTGACTTTTTTCGTTAACAATTATGCCAGGGTGTTCGCATTTGGCTCAATATTATTTCAGAATATCATAGTGGTCTTGAATTAAGTTTAAGCAAAAAGTGCTCCAACTTGTTATATTTTCGTATATTACTTTTATAAAGTCTTTTGCGAGTATTTTGCGTCTAGGGTAAGTGTGTCTATTACTGCGGGTTTTTCGTGATGGCCATTTTTGAAAGACTGTATAAGACGAAAAAATTAACAAAACGAAATATTTATTTTACTAAACTAAAGTTTGATCCTACATATATTATTAGAAGAAACTAGAATGTTATAAAATGCGTATTTACTTTAATAGAAACGTGTTTAAAAAAAATCTCTGCGTGAATTACTACGGCTATGCGTGTATTTATATGGCGCGACAGATACTACGGAAATCCCAATTATTGCGTGTGTATTATAGGCCAGTCAAATTAGGTTTCTTCGCTGCAAAAATTTCTGATAGCAATTTTATATTTTGAAATAGTCAGGATCAGTATGTAGAACAATAATATTTGCAAGAACGCCACCAATTTTGAACGCTAACTTTTTTATAAACAATTAAAGTTCGAATTCGGCACTTTTTTTTCACATTTCCCTCTGCCGTTTGAAAAGTATTGATTTTACCGGGAAAAGTTTCAAGTAAAAGTTGTTCATTATTCAATTATCTACATAAAAGTCAGCAAGAGCACCCCTCTAAGTATATTAGTTTACTTGCAAATTGGAAAAAAAACAAAATTCGTCAAAATCGAAAATTGTTAATAACTTTTGAAAAAATTACTTTATTACATTGATACTTAAGGAAAAGGTACTACCCTATAGTCCAAAATAGCATGCCAAATTTCAAGCTTCTATCAATTACAGTTTTTGTTTCATAAATTTCTATATTTCGAAATTTTTTTTTTCACAATACGATTTCGATGTGAAAAAATTATTCAGATTAGGCGCCGTGGCTTGAGATTAAAGTGAAAGAGTTATATTTCAATAAAATTTTTAGAAAACCACGAAATTTTAATTAGAAGAGCCCCTGGATGCTAATGTTTATAAGCATAATTAACTTTTTTCTCGAAGACAAGATTTAAGTCCAATCAACATCGAATAAAGTCCATCGAAAAGTACTGATTTTTATCTAATTTTTTAAAAAAATACGTTTATCTACGAGCATTAGGAGCCAAGTTACGTTTTTATTATAGCAAGCCATTGTTCAGTAAATAAACAAGATATCGTCATGTTTGAAATCAGGACACTCGGAAAAAATGGCGTAATTTAGCCAAAAATGCTTCTTCCTAGCTCTTTCTGTTTTTAATTTGGGGTAGCGTAACTAAAAAATAACTTTAGCGTCGTCAGATATTAGATTTGAATTTATTTAAACAAACAAAAATTAGTACTTTTCAATTTTTCATGTTTACGTGCAATTTTTTTTATTTTAATATAGTTATTACATTTTAATTAATTGGAGATAAGGATTTGAATAACTAACGTTTTATTTAAAAAATTTGCATTTATTTTAATATAAAAAAATAATTATACCGAAAAACTTATTTATATATCTAACATAGTCGCTGACTTTTTGAACATATTTCGTCGTCATTCTCGCCATTCGCATCATTACAATCGCAGATTGTAGATTGCATCTTTTTATTTATAGCGGCGATACTTCTTTCTCGATTGTAGGTGACATAGCAACTATTATGTAGAGTGATCGATGTCAAGTTTATCATGCTCTTATGCTTTTCATCCTTTCTTCGTAAACTAGATTGCATAAGAGTTTTTATGCCTCCTGCTTTAAAAGTTTTTAAAGATTGATCCTTCAACAAATCCAAGTCACAAATTATGCACTTCAATGTGGCCATTGTGCTTCAAATTTATCTGTAAAACACAATCACAATAAAACGATTAATACACTGGGATAACTTACAATAGTCGTACAAATTTTAATACAATTTGAAACTGAATGTTGAATCAATTAAATTTTATAAATATGTAAAATGCAAATGAAAATAACTTCATAAAAAAATTAATGTAAAATAAAAATCTGAATTAATAAGTTTACTTTTAATATTGATTTGTACTTTGCTTGAAACTGATTTAACTATAAAAAATAAACATGCGAAATTAGTACATTAAATAAAATGTATAACAAGAAATTTACTATTGTATATTAATTAAGGTAATATTGTATGAATAATTATTACTTACGTTACTTGTTGAAAAATACAGAAAATAAAAGTGATGTATTGCTCTTTTAAAGAAATCTTCACAGCACACAAATTAACTTTATTTAAAAATATAGAAATTAACACTTGAAATTGCAATATAGATATTTGAAGAAATATTCGCAACACGAAAATTCACTGCTTCTTGCTTCAACACTACACTACAACTGACGAAAATCGTCTGTGCTGTTGACCCTGCAGAATTTTTATACCTGGGGTCCTTGTACCCCCACTATACTACCATATTGCTTTGTATACGGAGCAGACGTTCACATATATTACTTCCAGGAAAGTAGTACATTCAGTCGGATCCCGGGACTGGGACTTTTGGCGCAATGGGTGGACCCGTCTGGAATTTCATAGCCCTTACGACGTTAACCCTATCATAAAAGTCCTGACAGGACCCTGTCTATGGTCATTAAGGTGACTGTGTACACTTACTGTCGTGTGGGAGTGTAATGATGGTTGGAGCACCTCGGTGCCAATTTATATACCTTCAATAAGTAAACTGTACAAATAATATTTAAGTAGTTGATATCAACACGATTGAATTTTCATTGTCTATTATCAAAATAATGTATATTTAAAAATCACACAAGACTTTTTGATTATATTTATCAATTTTTAAAGATTAAAAATTATTATTTTGCTAATTTTGTATTACCTCATAACAACACTTATTTTATATCATTTTCAGTGAATAACATAATAAAAATAGTCTATAGATACATTAATATTGATAATAATTATTTTTCGTATAAAATGGAATATTGTGTACACAAATAAAATTTAACAATTGCAATAAATAAAAAAAATTGCACGCGAACATGAAAAATTGAAAAGTACTAATTTTTGATTGTTTATATAAATTCAAATTAAAAACAGAAAGAGCTAGGAAGAAGCATTTTTGGCTAAATTACGCCATTTTTTCCGAGCATCCTGATTTGAAACTTACTTTTCAGTTTCGAGCTGTGAACGCGCGAGCCAACCCCCACTCCGTCTCCCACAGCGCCGTCGCGCGAAACTGTCCGATCACTTTTTTTTCACAATTGAAAATCCATATGAGAGCACCAACTGATAATTATGCATAAACTACAAGTCTTTAACTGCATTTTCCGATTTCAAACATGACGATATCTTGTTTATTTAAGGAGCAATGGCTTGCTATAATAAAAACGTAACTTGGCTCCTAATGCTCGTGGATAAACGTCTTTTTTTTTTAAATTAGATAAAAATCAGTACTTTTCAATGGACTTTATTCGATGTTGATTAGACTTAAATATTGTCTTCGAGAAAAAAGTTAATTAGGCACCTTATAAACATTAGCATCCAGGGGCTCTTCTAATTAAAATTTCGTGGTTTTCTAAAAAGTTTATTGAAATATAACTCTTTCACTTTAATCTCAAGCCACGGCGCCTAATCTGAATAATTTTTTCACATCGAAGTCGTATTGTGAAAAAAAAAATTTCGAAATATAGAAATTTATGAAACAAAAACTGTAATTGATAGATGCTTGAAATTTGGCATGCTATTTTGGACTATAGAGTAGTACATTTTCCTAAAGTATCAATGTAATAAAGTAATTTTTTCAAAAGTTAAAAACAATTTTCTATTTTGACGAATTTTGTGGTATTTTCCAATTTGCAAGTAAACTAATAGACTTAGAGGGGTACTCTCCCTAACTTTTATGTAGATAATTGAATAATGAACAACTTTTACTTGAAACTTTTCCCGCTAAAATCAATACTTTTCAAACCGCAGAGGGAAATGTAAAAAAAGTGCCGAAATCGAACTTTAATTGTTTATAAAAAAGTTAGCGTTCAAAATTGGTGGCGTTCTTGCAAATATTATTGTTCTACATACTGTTCCTGACCATTTCCAACAATAAAATTGCTATCAGGAATTTTTGCAGAAAATGGGGTCTCCAGAGGCTAATTTGACTGGCCTATTACTGCGGATTCTTTCTAAACACCATAACCTATTTATTTATGTACAATTGTTTGTATATGCAAACAAGATGCTCACTTGCACATCTTTAAAATGTATTCATTTTATGATTTGATTAAAATTGACTACATTTAATTATATATAACTACAATTCATACTTCTAATTAATCTGTCTATGTGATACATAAGAGGAATCTATTCTGTTCTTTGATGTCCAAGTGAACATTCTCGTATGACATATTAAAACAAGATTATCCACAATATTTTAAAAGAAATAAGTAATTAAGAAATTATTAATCAATAGTTTTTCAATCAAAAATAAATGAAAACTGACTAACTTGAAAATGCTTCTTGCATATTAGAATTTAATCTACATACTTAAAACTTTGATTCGGGACTTATTGAGACACAATATCAAAATTAGTGTAAATTTGTATAAATTTATGTATTCCTCGTTATGCAACATACTATTAATATGAATCTGGTTCGAAGTGAAAGATTTAATAAAAACTTATTTGAAAATTAAATTTGATTTTAATTGTTTATGGATTTTGAAAAGTATTTCATAAGGGACATGTTCCACACAGTTCTACGATAAACAGTAGTTCATATAGTATATATTGCAAGCTTTTCATCCACGGATGATTTCGAAACCCTGATTTTTAGTAAAAGTAGTTCTCCGTATAAAATATTGATGAAACTAATTAAAAGTGATTTTAAAGATTCATCCGAATATAATTAAAAATTAAATTAGCTCTTAATTGTTTATAGATTCTGAAAAGTATTTCACATGGCACAGGTTCCACACACTTCTACGATGAAAAGTATTTCATATAGTACATATTCCAAGCTGTTCATCGACTGATGCTTTTGAAACCGTGATTTTCAGTAAAAGTATTTCTCCGTATATAATATTGATGACACTTATTGAAAGTGAATTTAAAGATTCATCCTAATATAATTAAACATTAAATCAGGTTTTAATTGTTTATAGATTTTGAAAAGTATTTTATATGGTACAGGTTCCACGCACTTCTAGGATGAACAGTAGGTAATATAGTATATATTCCAAGCTTTTCATCCATGGATGCTTTCGAAACCCTGATTTTTACTCAAAGTAGTTCTCCGCATACTATATTGAGAAACCAGTTAAAAGTGATTTTAAGGATTCATTCTAATATAATTAAAAATTAAATTAGCTCTTAATTATTTATAGATTTTGAAAAGTATTTTACATGGTACAAGTTCGACAAAGTTCTACGATGCAAAGCATTTCAAATAGTACATATTCCAAACTGTCCATCGATGGAGGCATTCTGATGAAACTTATTTAAAATAAGTTCAAAGATTCATTCCTATGAAAGATTATAAATTTAGCCGGGGAGTCAGGGGTTTTAAATTCCTAATAGATTGGAACAAGCTGGAATTAATTTTAATAGTGAGCTTCCTAGGAGCAAAATCTGCGCTTACATTGTCGAATATGGACCAATAACCTAGGATTTTAATAGTCCCTGAATGCGATTCTGATGACAGTTTTGCATAACAAAGTTGACAGTTGTCAATAATCTGTCAATTGTGTTATTTATAATTTTTAAGGAACAATATGGTATACTACTAGGGATTTGACAGTCGCTAAATGCGATTCTGATGATAGCTATGAATAACAAAGTTGACAGTAGTCCATTAGCAATTAATTATGATAAATTTTTATATTTTTTAAGGAAAAGTATGGTATTCTAGAGTTTTGACACTCGCTGAATGCGATTCTGATGACGGTTATACCTAACAAAGTTGCCTGTTGTCCATTAACTATCAATTATGATATATATTTAGACGTTTTCAGGAAGTGTATGGTATTCTCGGCTTTTGACAGTCGCTGAATGTAATTCTGATGATAGTTTTGCATAACAAAGTTGTCATTTGTAAGTAAACTGTCAATTATAATAAATATTTATACTTTTACGAAATGTATGGTATTGAAGGGTTTTTAGCAGTCGGTGAATACGATTCTGACGACAGTCGTAGATAACAAAGTTGATAGTTGTCTATTAACGGTCAATTATGATATATATTTATATTTTTTAAGGTATTGTATAGTATTCTAGGTTTCTGACAGTCGCTGAATGCGATTCTAATGAAAGTTTTGCATGACAAAATTGACAGTTGGCAATAAGCTGTCAATTATGATATTTTTACTTTTTAAGCAAACGTATGGTATGCTAGGGTATTGACAGTCGCTGAATGCGATTCTGTATTGACATTTCTGCGATATTCGGTATTGACGATAGGAAGGACGGGATGGATTTCGATAGGAAATTTAAGGTATTGTCGGGAGGCGGAGGGGGTACGGCAGTGGCAATAGGGGAATGGTGTGTCCACAATAGGAGATTCGGTATCGGTAGGTGGGGAGTAGGGAAGGGGTGTTTATTTTTTTATTTTATTGGGGTTGCGAAAAGTAGACCGTAGCACCCGGCATTACTACGACCACTGGCTGATTAGCAGAGCTGTAAATACCCGATGCTATGGTCGCTGGAGTTGGTACGGGCGCCGGTGCAGGGGGTAACTTCGAGGTTGGGACTGTCATCGATCCCGATACGGCCTGAGGGGGGAGGAATAGCCGGCGGCCTGCGTGGTTGGTCCGATGACCTCCAATAGTCCGACGGTGGTGGTCCTGTGCACCGGGGGCAAGTGTGCACGTCGACATTTGGTTGGCCACATCGGAATCAGAACTTATAGTCCCTCCGGCTTTTACAATTCGTGTATCGATGACCTTCTTTCTTACAGTTCCATCCGATCGGTATGGAGCTGGAGGTTGGATCTTTAAGTCCATCAAGCTGGGGATGGTCTTCCCCCCGACGAACGAGGTCAGAGCGAGTGGTATCGGGCTGGATCGCTCTTCCCTCACGAAATCAATCGGGCCCATCGCATATATAGGGTGTACCGACTCTACCCCGACTCGTTCTCTGAGGCTCCGCCCTCTCTCAATTATCACTTCCCTTTCCGACTTCGTCTGAGTAGTAGCCGTCTTAGTGAAGGCAATTGAGTCCCCCGTTGTAATGCGGACTTGTCCCCCGTTCGGGTCATTTACCACATTAATGATGGGATGAGTTTTGGAGTTTTTTGGTTTTGCCGGTCTACTATAGGAGGGGTGGTTGGATGGAGATCGGACGGTAGGGGGGGTGGATAATATTTAGGTTAATCATCGCGGGCGGGGATGTCACCCCCCCCCCCCGGAAGCGAAGCCGCGACCCCGCGGCCTAGAGGAAGGCCTTACATCTATTTTTTTATCACTGTTTTTAAAGGGTATTTTCGGTAGGAAAAATTGTTGCCATTTACGGTAGGGAAATTTGTGGCATATGCGGTAGAAATATTTTTGGTGTTAACGGTAGGGGGATTAACGTTATTTACGATAAGGTAATAGCGGTACTAGCGAAAGGAGGGTATTTGGTATGGACAAGAGGAGGGTATGCGATAATGGAAGGGGTAAGCGATATCGGTATTTTACACACCTCTACCGTATGCGTCAATGTTCGGAAAAATTACGATAATTGATTGCCGTGATGCTGCTAGTAGTTTCGATGCGGGGTCTACTAATGCGGCTGAGACAATCATTTGCGAGTTATTGGTTGCCATACGAGATTTTGCGAAGTTTGTAGCGACGCCTTCGAATCTTTTAAAAGAATGGCGAAACTTACAAAAAGAACACGTATTAACGTCCGCGTCTTTCTTCCCAAAACGATAACAAAATCGCTTATTACGCGGTTCTTTGCAATCACGATAACAATGTCCCGAACATTTACAATTCCAACATACTTGGTCAGTTTTATTGCGAGTGACTGCCGATGCAGGCTCTGATTTCCGCGACGACTCTGCAAAGTTTTCCCGATCGCTTGTCTTCCAATTTTTCCGTTTAGCGGTGTTGTTTTTAGGCTTCGAAGGCGGTAAACGTTGAACCGACACCCGCTCAGGCTTCCGAGGCGAAGGCTGAGTTCCCGACGGTGTACTCGTGTTTACCGGTACCGCAATGGTCTTTCTTACCGGGGAGTGTCCTATCTTATTATTTCGAGGTGGGTTGCAGTTAGAACAGTTGGGAATTATGACTCCTAGGTGGCCACATTTGTAGTATAAAATCCCAGATTTATTAGGGCAGAACTTTGCCTGGTGTCCGGTAACAGGTGACAGGCCCAGCAAGCATATAAAGATTTACTATACGCTGGTTTGCCTATATACGATGAGTTCGACGAATTCAAATTATTCTTACGATTTTGGTAAGAAATTAATTTTTCTGCTGGTGATTTGACTTCCCGAGTTTTCGAAGTTCCATGCGATTGACTCCATGTTAATCGATCTAAAATTCGCGATTCATTCGGGATTTTACGAGTTCTGTTCGACGTTTTACGATTGGTGGTTTCAAGTGATTCATTCGTCAATGAATCAACAATACGATGATTTTTCGGACTACGAACCCACTGTTCCGAATATGCATGTGTTGCTATTTCGATTTCCGGATCTTAAATCTAATTTCGATTCTACTATGTTCGAGTTCATATTGTTCGAAGACCGATGCGATTGTCCCGACGATGAACAATCCGGCCTGCGGGCACTATTCAAAGTTTTCGATGAATTTTTCAAACGTTTAGTCCGATTCGAGTTACGATCACTCCTTATAGGTTCTTTCGATCGGTTTGTTGCAGATTTACTCGCGGTAGCTACGATTGGGAAATTTTCCGTAACTCCGTCTGCGATTTCGTAACCTGAGAGTGTAGAAGGGTGATTCGACTGAGATTCGTTTAACGCAGTTGTATTTTGAGCTTCGCAGTTGTTCACAGCCGATTAACAATACTCTACTGCAGTTTCCTCCGAAGTAAGAACCGACGATTTCTCTTCACTCTTTCCTAATGAATTCGAATTTTCGGGGGTAAATTCCGATACAATTGTTGTCGCTAATTCCACAGAAGAATCAATTGCGAAAGTCGCGCGAGATACCGACAAATTTTCATTCTTCGTCTTATCAACTGTGTTAGCAGATACCGTTAGATCCGGCGGAGGTGGTTCCATAACTACCGACGACAATGGTCCTTATGCGGGATACGATTCGAGACGTTTTTGCCATTCGATGAGGTTCTGTTATCCGGTAATTTGTAATATGGGGGAATAATACTGGTATGGGTGAAAATTAGGGAATGGTATAGCGGTGCGTTAGGTATTTGATGCGATACTGTATGTTGGAATTTCGGGTATTGTGTTGTATTGTGGTGTATAATAGTTACATTGTTGTGGGCAAAGAGGGGTTTGTATGTTAGGGTTTTGTGTATGAAGATTTTGTGTAGTAGTGTAAGATTGTATTGATATAGGGTGTGTGGGTTGTGCGATAGGGGCGTGTTGTACTTGTAAAGGTTGTGAGGTTTGTTCGGTAGGGTAAGTTGGTGTTTGTGAAAGTTGCGAAATTTATACTGTAGGGTAGGTTGGTATTTGTGGGGTAAGTGTAGGTTGTGGGGCGAACATCTATACGGTTCCATTAGGTCGATCGGTATTTGTGAGACATTATGAGATTGTACAGCAGGTTTTTGTTCAATTGTCTCGCCGATATGATTTTCAATTGCTTTAATCTCACAACTCGTATCAACAACGTAATTTTGAGCTTTTGTCGAGATTTCAACTAATCGATTAAATATCTCATCGTAAGTCCCTTCTGTACTAATCTGAAAATATTTCGCGCTATTCGAAAGAGTATTTATATCATATATTGCGAATACAGATCGTACAATCTCTTGTTTTTTCGCGACATTGGACAAATATCCTTGCATCGAGTTAGAATTAAGACATAAACAAGGTTTTTCTTCACATGCGATTTGATCATCATTGCAAGGAATCCATGGCACAACATCAGATCCAAAAATCAATTTAAGCGGATATCTAACTACTCGATCGAGTATCTCGTTCTTGGATCCTAATGTACTCATTTTGCTTATATTGGCATAACCCAATATATAATCTAATCCACGAGTTGAGTAAAGGAGTTCGAAATCTGCTTTTCTAGCAACTATCGCTTCCTCGAGAAGATTCAATTGGTCAGCCGTCGCCATTTTAAGGTAAAGGGACGTTACGTTTCTTTAACTCGAAGTTAGCATGACTGAATTTAACTTACTTTTGCTTGCTTACTAGAAAGTGCGATTTGGTATTACAAAAGGTATATAAGAGAAAAAGAAAAAATAAAATATTAAAAAAAAACTTAATTTATATCAAGAAAAAAAGAAAATGAAAAACAATGAAGTTCTCAAAGAAAAAGCACAGATGAAGTATTGCATAGAGTACAAAAAAAATGAATAAGCGAAAGCAAGCAACAATAGGAAAATAAGTTTTTAATAAGCAGTGTGTAAATGAAATATTATGATTGTCTAAGCGTAAGCGGGTATGAGGTATGCAAGCAGGAATAAATATATTGGGTAAAAAGCTAGATGGTGGGTTCCGATCGAGTACGATATTGGGTGGAGGGGTTCATTAAAAAAGCTAATACTAAGAAAGAAAATTCGAGTTGTTTTCCTTAAAGAAAAATCTTTTTACGCGGAAAAAATAAAATTTTTACTTTCTTATGATTCCGACGTAAATAAAAAACAAGAAATATTTCTAGGAATTTTTTTTTTAAATAGGCAAAAATAAATTCAGGTCAACGTTATTAATTTAAGATATTTAACAACAAACACGATGATAATCTTTTTGTTCATACAACTTCTCAAATTACTATTATTTAAGAAGACTGGGAAATTTTGTTAAGTGGAATTGAAGATGCGACCAAACAACAAAAATAATATAATTAACAAGCAAAAGCAAGGTCACTAAACGGAAATTCCATACAAATATTTCTGCATGCATACGGTAGGGATACACAAGGTAAAACTCAACTACTGGCAATTTGTAGTAGGGTAGGGATCGATAGGATCGTGGTATTGTTTAAGTTCGATATGGGCTGAGGGATGTGTGTTTGATAGGTGGAATATTACTAATTCAAAATAATATGGTACACTTTTTTTTAACAAAGGTAGATTATTGTACGCTTGCGTTGTTTACAAAACAAAAAAAAATGTATTGCAAAATTAAAGAATTTTGCAAATGTAATCAAGCGTTGCTAACTAATTACAAAATAATAAAAAAACTTTGTAGATAATAAGAAAAAAAAACAAAATTTCAAAACGATCAAAGTTTTAATTAAAATTTACAATTAATTACCATGAAAGCGGAAAATTTTACAATTCCTTTACGCAGGTCCAAATAGTAAATTAAACTTTTACACAAATATTTATTCGACTATACGAGGTAAATAGAAAATATTTATACTAAATACTTATTTTGAATCTTAATACGAATATTTACTACAAATAATATACTATACAAGTTTCAATTTTCAAGATTTTCAATTCAATATTAAAAAAAAGTTTGATACGAAATTTTATACAAAGAGTACGAAAGTAGATTAGGTGTTATCCATTCGTAAAAAAAACTAACAAAATTTATCGAAGGGGAAGAAACTATTCTCTTATTTTTGATAAATCCACTTTGCAACGATTAAATCACTATAGAGATTATAGGATTCATGGGGAATAGGTGTAAAATGTTATTGATCGGAAGGTGGGAATTTATAGTAGTGATAGGCGGAGAAAATAAATAATATATATTACGAAATTGTGCATAACATACATAAAATATAGGGTAAATGTGCGTAAAATATAAAATTATGAACATATAATAGTAATAAAAATGTTACCTTTATTTTCGAGTGAATGGGGTTTCTAACCTTTATGCTTTTATTTAAGTTCCAGAAAAATTTTCGTAAAGTCGTGGCAATTTACGAATATACTATTATTATACAAATATACTAGTATTATGTGGATATACTAGTATCATATGAATATATTATTATTATACTAATGATGATTAATATTAATTTACTAAATTTATGTTGTGAATATTCTAATTTAAAATAAAAATAAAAATAAAGTGTATTTATAAGAAAACTGTATTTAAATCTGAATATAATTGCTTCAGTTATGTACCATTGCTGATCAGATTTACTAAATTCTGTAAATATTTTTAAGCAAAACAAAATTTTATTTGTTATACTATTATTTAAAATCGTTAAATAAATGGAATACAATTGAGTCAAAAAGATTTTAATTAAACTGATTTTAGAAAACAAATTTTGAAATAGATTGTAGAGTCTATACTGTATCTAATGAACACGCGTTGACAAAAATTAGTTTTCAACTACCTTCTAAAATTAACGTTTTGATATTACACAAAAATTTCGAAATTGTTGATAGTTATCACGAATTTTATTTAAATAATTTTCAAAATTAATATTCGAAAAAAAATTGTTGTCGAAACTTCACCACGCACTCACTCACTGTTTATTACACCAAATTTGTATTTATACAATCCTAATTATTTAGGACATACGTATAAATTTGGGGATATATTTTATTGTATTGATGCCAATGTGCAAAATGCAAAATAATCAGCATAATTTATTCATGCCAAATAATCCTAGCGTGGACTACCGCCTGACGCCAAAGAAAAACTGATGGCTGCCTGACTGTCGGACTATATCTTACAGGTGCCACTTTATCTTTAAGTTCACCTGCACTGTCGTATTCTACGAATTATTAATCACGAATTGATTTTAATTAAATTTTAATTTAATTTTGTAATTTAATGTTAATTTTAACTTTAATTTTAATTTAATTCAATTTTCACCGGAATTTTTGTCGGGCCCCACGTTGCTGTGCCAATTTTATGACAATAATTTTAGCTATACTAGCCAAGATTATTGCGCCGCACATGCAGGCTTTAACATTAATTTTATGCGAGACTTTAAATAAATTACACAATCAGGAATTTAGGGTAAAAGTATGAACACTTGTGGTTTATTCAATTTACAAGGTGTTGAGCGCCAGCTGCGCGAATTTACAGCGCGATTTTACAAATGGTCTACCGATACATAGAATTATTTACGTAATTATACTAACTATGGTGAGCACGGCGGTACGGTGGGAAACGGTAAATAATCGAGAGGGGAAGAAGCTAATTCTCAGGGTCGCGAATTCAACAGAATATACGGCGGCGAAATACACGTGGAAAGGCAGCGAGACGCGGTGCTCGACACGCACGCGGCGCTAGCTTTTCAAAAAATATCCATATAAATATATATACATATATATATATATATATATATATATATATATGTGTGTGTGTGTGTGTACCTATTAAGCACAATAATATTCTGCGCAACTTACTCTTTTCAAATCCGGTGTGGCCTCCTTCGACGAAAGAAGCTGGTCGGCACACACGGTACAAGGTCGACAATAATGTCGAGGTATAGAAGCGGTTATATATATTCGCGAGCGGAACAAGCGGGTTTTTATATTTTTGCACGGAACTGATACAAAGACCGAAGTGTCTGCGAACGTGGCTCAGTACGAAGTGAGCGAGTTGTCGCTTCGTTCCCGCGGCGCCACACTCGGATTTCGGTAGTGTGGACCGAGCCCGGTTGAAGGCGCAGCGCATGAGTCTGGTGAGGAAGAAAGAGAAGTAAGAAGGAGGAAAGGGGAGCGTCTGCTCGTGGTGACGTCACGCTATGTGGCACGCAGTCGACGGCTTCGAGGGATGCAGCAGGAGGTGTATTTAGACAACGGTGCCGACGAAGGGGCATGAATATGAGAGCTGCAAGGCCCAGGACTGCGTACTTGCAGCAGAAGCAGTGAGCACGGTTAACCTTGAAGAGGTTATATTTACATGCAGCTTCCTACCCTGCATTCATCAACTGCCACTGTTATCAGGTGAGATTAGTGTTTTGTATATCACTGTAATCTCCCCTTGCTAATGCTAGGTTGTTTCTAGGTGACTGGCGAGTACTTCGGAGGCTGCTGCTGCTGCTGTTATGGATGAGCGGGCTATGAGTTGAGCTACGTTGCTGCATTTGAGAGACCACACTGCCTCTGCAAACCCTCCAAACCAGGTAAGAGAAGTCCAGTTTGATGTGCATGTCTGCTGTAGACTAACTCAGCTTTATCTATTCTAGGGTGTATGCTGTAGGCCTCCAAAGTATCTAGAGAAACAGCCGCTCCGCCCAAGGTGGATCCATTCATGCCGTTCAAAGCATGAAATCAGGTAGGTATTATTCTAATACCATTTTGCTTATATTCCTCCTTTCTTATCTCTATGCGTGTGTTCTTAGGTTGGTTCGAAAGGACGGAAGTAAGGAGAGAAGACACCAGGACATGCTCAGCGCACCCCAGCCGAGACCAGCCAGCTCCAACCTATGCGAGGCTCTATGGGATGGAAGATGTGCGTCCTCTTCAGCTGCTTCAGGGTATTGGACAGCTCGCTTGCTCTGTGTCGTCCAAGAAAATAGTGTGTGTATGTGTATAGTGAGTGAAATGGGTGAGTAGTGTGCTATCGGTTATATAGGCCAGTTCTGTCGAACATCGGACTTGCACTGAGCAGTTCGTTCGACAGACTGAAAGTTTGTGTAACCCACACAAAATGTGGTGTTACAATATATTTATACCTTTTTAGGAAATATATGGTTTTCTAGATTTCTGACAGTCCCTGAATGCGATTCTGATAATACTGATGATATATTTATACTTTTGTAGGAATTGAATGGTATTCTCGGGTTTTGACAATCGCTGAATGCGATTCTGATGATAGTTTTGCCTAAGATAGTTGACAGTTGTATGTAAACTGACAATTATGATGTATAGTTACATTTTTTAAACAAGAGTATAGTGTTCTAGGTACTGACAGTCGCTGAGTGTCATTCTGATGACAGTTTAGCATAACAAAGTTGACAGTTGTGATTAAACTGTCAATTATGATAAACATTTATAGTTGTTTAGGAAAGGTTTGTTATTCTAGGGTTTTGATAGTCCGTGAAAGCGATTCTGATGACAGTTTTGCATAACAAAGTGGACAGTTGTCAATAATCTGTCAATTATGATAAATATTTATACTTTTAGGAAATATATGGTATTGTAGAGTTTTTGACAGTCGCCGAATACGATTCTGACGATAGTTATACATAACCAAGTTAATAGTTGTCCATTTACTGTCAATGATGATATATATTTATATTTTTTTAGGAATTGTATAGTGTTCTAGGTTTCTGACAGTCGCTGAATGCGATTATAATAAAAGGTTTGCATAACAAAATTGATAGTTGGCAATAAGCTTTCAATTATGATGTTTATATTTTTTAAGGAAAGGTTTGGTATTCTGGGGTTGTGACAGTCTCGGAATGCGATGCTTATGACAGTTTTGTACAACAAAGTTGAGAGTTTTCAATAAGCTGTCAATTGAGATATTTATAATTTTTACGGAAAGGTTTGATATTCTAGGGTTTTGACAGTCGCTGAATTCGATTTTCATGACAATTATGCATAACAAAGTTGACTGTTGTAAGTAAACTGTTAATTATGATTAGTATTTATACCTTTTTTGGAAGTGCATGGTATTCTAGGTTTCTGGCAGTCGATGAATGCGATTCTGATGACAGTTGTACATAACAAAGTTGACAGTTGTCCATTAACGTGAATATTCTCGAGAGAGACGCTTTGGCTACCGAGCAGAGCGGTCGCCTGTTACGCGAAAGCGAGAACTCACCCCGGTACCTGGAACTGGTGAGCGTGAGCAAGCCCTGTACCCTGCATGCGACGAGATTAGCGGAGACTGTGTGCGGCGCCTGCAACTGTCGTTGAGGATGACGTTATGTCTAATTTCCTCGTGGACAAGCGCGCCCCGACGCTGTGGAGTGTATGTAAGTGTAAGTTCGACTCTCGATACTCCTAACTTTTTCTCTCTCGATCAATCGGCATCCTCTCGTCCCGGTTCGTACCTGCGAGAGCGCACACACACGCGGTGCGCATGTACACCCCTTTCCTATTTATTGAATATACATATTTTATATTATACAACTTGAGTCGTCCTTGACTATTCATTCTCTCCACGTATTCATGCTCTTATAACATTATATTAATATACCGCCGGTATTACAATTAAATCCCCGTTATAATATATATAATTTATGATAATTACCCTAAGTCCGCGGTAGATCTATATTACAAGCTACCGGTCGGCTGCGATGATAAACACAGCCACTTATCCTTGAAACCGTCACTCCCCGTAACATAAACTCATTTAGCAAGAGATTAATATATATATAAGTTTATGTTACGGGGAGTGACGGCTTCAAGGATAAGTGGCTCTGTTTATCATCGCAGCTGACCGATAGCTTGTAATATAGATCTACCGCGGACTTAGGGTAATTATGATAAATTATTAAATAATTATTATCAAATTTATATAATAGCCATTTATTATTATTAATATATATATATATATATATATATATATATATATATATATATATATATATATATATATATATATATATATATATATATATATATATATATATATATATATATATATATATACGTTTCACGTCAACGGGACAGTGGGCTGCCCAGAATAGAAAGTCATCAATATTAATGTTCGACGTGTTAAAATCTTCATATTTAAAAGCTCTATCGAAAACCGTCTGGTGATTTAAAAAAAAACATCATGGTGGTTGCAATATGGTGGCCGCAATCATGGATAATTCTGTTTGATGATAAATATTGATAGGTTAGAAAGATGAGAATACTGTTTTGTAGACTGAATCATCGTATCTACACGTTTTTGGCGTTGCTGAATTCGAATTCAATGTTCGTTAAACCCCCGTCTGGTCACTATTCGCTCTTAACCTTAAAAATACTTCAAATCATTGAAATAGCACTTTTCTAGGATGAGTAATACAGTTTAACCACCACAACTTCATGTTTTCATGATCGCTGAAACCGATTCTGTTATCCGTATAACTTCAACTAGTCAGAGTTCGCCCCTAACCTTAAAAAATACTCCAAATTGCTAAGATTACACTTTTCTACGTTGAGGAATGAAGTCTAACCAACGTACCTTTATGTTTTCGGGGTCGCTGAATTGAGTTTCGACATCCGTTTGAATAAAAATAAATACAAGTTTATTAATTCACACAGAAATATTATTGTAGATCGTTACAATTTAAAGATGGAGCTTTCAACTTTACTTTTACGACGGACTGAATACCGAAGGAGTGCCGGCTAATAGTTACAAAAAAACGTGTTCGTGAGGTTTTCTTTTCTTAAGTACGAAAATGGTACACGTCGACTGTACTGTCGGATTGTGCACGGCAACTGGCTCGACGACAGCATGCAGCCAAGCTGGTGACATAACAAAGCCACCCCGCGAGCGCCCTACTCTTAATTATTCCTTCGCGCGTCGTTCACTAATTGGTCAAGGACGGATTGACCAAAGCGTAAGAATCGGTACTTAAAAGGGGTTTAGACTACAGGTACGCGAGCTAGACTTCTTAAAAAATTCGCGATAAGCGCAAAGATGGCAGTTTCGACCCGCTCTTATCATGCTTGTACAACGTCCTCTTATGGGATAATCCCCAACATACGCTCCAACGCGCATCACCGCGCCAGTAGTACCGCGTCTGGCCGCTAGACGGCGACGCCACTATTTTCCGTACTCACTAGCGGAGTAGCGTTCTAAAAGGTATATAATAATGCACTAATCCATTGATTTTTACCGAACTTTTTTGTGTTTCAAATGTTGCCGTGTTAGAGATCACGTTTGAGTGGCAGGCTAACGATAAATTATTTATTTTTATTACAATTAAAGTTAAAATTCTCTGAGTTAATTCCATCATGTCTACTATTAAGAATACACCGACATGTACCGATTCAATTAGATCAGACAGATGCAGCAATCCATTCGGTCAGAATGGACACGTTGACAACGATTTACGACTGATATCTAAAAAATTCCAGAATCGCGAGATTCACTATTATAGCGCGAAGGATCATAATAAGATTCAGCATCATCTTAAGAAGAGATTTTCGGAAGCTCCATAAGTACCTACGATTCAGAGTGTACATGCGTTTTTAATAACAGGTACAAAATTAAATATAATCAAATATTCGGGTGATAAACATTCAATAATGACAACTATTATATTTTTTGAAGTTAGAGACGACTAGTGACTACTGGGCATTTTCTTTTCATTCACCATATTGTACAAAATCAAAGCATTCGTCAATGAAGATTGTATCAACCTCCACAAAACAACCCATGTCCATTTCTTTGAACCAATATTCGTTCTCATGTCCGTGCAGTATTGGTCATGAAGGTCAACCCCACCTATAAACTTATTATACGTCTTGAATGCTCCAGGAAATTGAATTGGTACTATACCTTTAGCTGTTTTATCAAATCTATCCATTGAAATTGCAGGAGTAACGTCAAGAGCCGTTAACAATTTCCTGGAGCATTCAAGACGTATAATAAGTTTATAGGTGGGGTTGACCTTCATGACCAATACTGCACGGTCATGAGAACGAATATTGGTTCAAAGAAATGGACATGGGTTGTTTTGTGCAGGTTGATACAATCTTCATTGACGAATGCTTTGATTTTGTACAATATGGTGAATGAAAAGAAAATGCCCAGTAAATATATCGCAGAAAGTGTTGCGGATTCTTATTTAGAGCCATCTACAGAGAAGTTATCAAAGCATTTGAAACTTGCAATACCTGATCGTAGAAGAGTTTGTATAAAGTGTAGCCTAAGAACGGTATTTTATTGCTTTTAGTGCAAAAACATTTTTGCGATACTTGTTTTAGACAAATCCATCATATCCACGAGAAATCCACAAAATCATCAAAAAGAATTTGTAAAGCTTACAATCATTGCATAAAACGTACAAATATTTATTGTAATGAATGTGAGGAATATATTATGTTCAAGTTGATTCGACCCTTATCACATTGAAAAAATTGAATAATTTCTTCAACCATTATTTCAAAAGTAAATATACAAAATTGAATCCAATTCGGTTGACGTTTGAAAAAAATGTCGGCCATTTTGGATTAGCCATGTTGAATTTTTCAAATCTGATTTCCGATTCGTTATCAGCGATCCTGAAAACCCCCGTATATCAAATTTGGCCCAAATCGGTTGACTTTTGAAAAAAATGTCCGCCATATTGGATCCGCCATCTTAAATTTTTTAAATCCGATGTCAGATTCATCATCAGCGAGCTCGAAAACCTCAGTATTCAAAATTTGGTATAAATTAGAAAATTTTTGAAAAAAATATGAATTTTCCGATTATTTCATGTCACAGGCACCATCTTGGAAGAATTTTCGGGAAAATTTGGTAACATCAAATGTTTGAACAATAATATAATTTGCAACAAGAATCCATATCAAGATCTTCGTTGAACCCGTTTTATTCTAAACAAGCATGTCAAAATGTTAAAAAATGTATTTCTGATTTTTCATCAAATTCAAACCGCCATTTTGAAATTATCCAACGAAAATTTCAAAATTCTGACTTCCGAATCAGTAAGAGCGGACAATTTTACTTCAGAAAAGTGCTATTGGTTATTATTATTTTATTTTTGACAATTTTTTAGGCAAAAAACCAATCGACTATAAAATGGCCGCTTGGGAAAAAATGGGTTAAGATGAAAAAACTTCGATTTCGCAAAGGGTTAAGTACAGATTCTTACGCTTTGGTCAACTGTCCGATCCGTCCTTGACCAATTAGCGAACGACGTGTGAAGGAATAATTAAGAGTATAGGGCTCGCGGGATGGCTTTGTTATGTCACCAGCTTGGCTGCATGCTGTCGTCGAGCCAGTTGCCGTGCACAATCCAAACAGTACAGTCGACGTGTACCATTTTCGTACTTAAGAAAAGAAAATCTCACGAACACGTTTTTTTCTAAGTATCAGTTGGCACTCCTTCGGTATTTAGTCCGTCGTAAAAGTAAAGTTGAAAGCTCCGTCTTTAAATTGTAATGATCTACAATAATATTTCTGTGTGAATTAATAAACTTGCATTCATTTTTATTTACGTCGTTAATTAAATAAACAAAATTTGGTTTCATTAAAATCGCATTTAATACAAATAAGGTTAAGCAAAAATAAAGTCCACCGAAAATAATGTGGTGAGGAGTAAGTGGAAAGTGATAATTTCCTTCATTTCCCAGACTCAGCCATAACAAATAGTGACAGCTTGGGCAGATTTGTTTTTATTGAATCGTATATAAAATTGAGGATAAAAGCTTAAAAGTTAAACTAATTATAGTAGTTAACTTTAAATAGAACGAAGTTTCCTCGGGGAAACATTCCGAAAATAAATCATAAAGGCTTAAGTTAGAAAGTGGAAAGTATTTGGGAAATTGTGTTCGGTAGTTAGAGACGCCGCTAAGTCAGGGAAAAAATCGAGGAACTTCTCCAGGAATTCTCCGGAAAATTTTTGTTTAAATTTTTGTCATATTATTGTCTGAAATAGCCGTGGTTATTCCGGAAAATTTTTCGGAATTTTCCGAGAATTTGTTCCAAGGATAAAATTTTTGTTCATTGTTATATTATTGTCCGGAGCAGTCGGGAATTTTTCGAAAAATCTCGGGAAGTTTTCCGAGAATTTTCCGATCAAAAAGTTCAAGTGTTCACAAAGCACTGATAATCAAATAGCGGGGGTTTTCCCGGAAATTTTTGTGAATTTTTCCGAGTTTTCCGAGGAAAAAAGTAATTTTTTTTTCCTCTTATTTTTCCGAAACGGATACTTAGACAAAATTCAAAATTTCCAAAAAAAATTTTCCGGAATTTTTTTTTTGTTTTTGCTTTTTGAGCACTGCTAACGGGAGAAGCTAAATTTTTCCCGGAAAATCTCTGAGAAAGGTTATGATAATTTAAAGTGTTTGAATTGCAGACGTCCGATTGGGTTCAATTCCCGATTTTTACAAGGTAACAGATCTCTTCGACTCACAAGGAGAGTGTATGTAATGCGCGTCGTTAATTTTGATGAGGCTTTGAGAGCTGGTTTTTGGTGCCTAAAAATAAACCCCAGCACTCGCCGATTTGCCTAGCGAGCCCCTGTTATCGAAATATAGACAATTATGCCCAAAATACCCGTTTTTTACTGTAAAAATGCTACCTCTACTTCAGAGTATGATTCTGCAAGTTTTTATTCAGAAAAAATAACTCAAAAGTATATAAAAGTAGAACGAAATAGCTTTAATTTCCGCTTTATTTTATATAAAAATATCAATCTCTTGCGAAGTTATTAATTGTCTAAGAAAGTGATAAAAAACACATGAATAATTGAAGATTTTAATTTTATTTTATATCACTGATTTTACATGCATGTCTTATTACTCTTTTTGATAGTTGATAATTTTGCAAAAGATTAATATTTATATATGAAACAAAGCGGAAATTAAAGCTCTTTCGTTCTACTTTTACCTACTTTTGGATTACTTTTTCTGAGTAAAAACTTGCGGAGTTATAATCTGAAGTAGAGGTACCATTTTTTCACTAAAAGACGGGTATTTGGGGCATAATTGACTATATTTCGATAATAGGGGCTCGATAGTCAAAACGGTGGGTGTTGGGCTTCATTTTTAGGCACCAAAAACAGCTCTCAAAGCCTCATCAAAATTCGCGACTCGCACTTCATGTACTCTCCTTGTCAGCCGCTATTATCGTAAATTGGTTTACTGAGAATGTTCCGAAAAATGTTTCTCTTTTTGTTATTTTTTTTCCTTTGAGGTATTTAGGGAACTGAGTTATCCTAGGATAACGAAAAACCAGAAAAATTTCTTGTGCATGCACGCTTGTAGCTTCTCGAATACCACCGTCGGTAAGGTAAATCTCTACCTTAGTAATAGGAGGTTACTAGTAAGGTAAAACGCACTTAGCAACCGTCGGTAACGTACTAAACGGTATAAGGGTGTTTTGAAGGGTCGTGGGTGATCCAGGATAACAATCGTTTTGAGGACCAGCTGTCCGGGTATGATACGCTACCAGAGGGGGCGACGTATTTTTCAGAAGTAAATGTAAAGGATGGTGAGGATAACGTACAATTTATACATTTAATAAATGAAGATAGTTTACAAATGTCAGATTATCTTGAACTTGACGAAATTACTGAACTATGCCACGATAAATTTGAATATATAGATACATTCACGTAGGTCATGATGGAAATTGAGGAAAACGTTTTAGAAGTAAACACAGCCGAGGGCCTATCTAGAAAAAATAAGATTTTAAAAGAAATATATACTTATAGAAAAGACGTCACGGATGTTTCATCTGCCTTATGAAGTGCTCACTGCTTCTACTTTGGTGGAACATAAGATAATTACTACCGATGATGCTCCCATCAATGTCCAACAATATCCTGTACCACAGGCGCTTCAGCAGGTGGTAAAGGATCAGATTGACAAACTGCTCGCAAGTGATATTATTAAGAAAAGTGATTCTCCCAATGACAGTCCGTTATGGATAGTTTGTAAGCAGGATGCTCCTGCTGGGAATATATAATGACGAGTGGTAGTTGACTTTAGAAAATTAATGAGAAGACAGTCGGGTTTGCTCATCCAATACCGAATATACAAAATACTCTTGAGTTAGTAGGGGCAACGATTTATACTGTAGCTGATATGGCATCCGGGTTTCATCAGCTGTTGCTCAGACCTGAGGACCGATAGAAAACCGGTTTCTCCTCGTCTTGGGGCCACTCTATGTTTAAAAAAGTTCCGTTTGGATTAAAGAATGGGCCCGCCATCTTTCAGGAAACAGTTTATTAACCTTATTAGGTTGTCGAACAAAGACAAGGACAGCACGCATTTTTCAATGATATTATATCAACCTCAAAAAGCTTAGATGAACATGATCAGGAATTTCTTGAATTAGCAGGAAGATTAATGAAGGCGAATCTTAAACTCAATCCGGGAAAATGACCAAATTCTGATAAAGTAAAAGCAATGAAGGAATTTCCGAGGCCGGTAAGTCGTACCAATATTAAACAATTCTTGGGCTTCTGTGGATACTATCACCGTTTTATAGACAGGTTTGCTCACATTACAAAACCGCTCACAAATTTACTGAAAAAGAATGAAAAATTCGTTTGGACTGACGAAGATGAAAACGCATTTGTCGCGCTAAGGAAATACTTAGTGTCAGATAAGGTCCTGCAGCAACTAAATTTTGAACTATCATTCCATGTTACGTCAGATGCCTCAGTTTATGCTTTTGGTGGAGTGCTTAGTCAACGGAAGGACAGTGCGGACCTTCCACTCGCTCTTGCGAACAAAATTATAGTACTATTGCGCAAGAGCTACTAGCTATTATTTATTGCATCGAGCAATTCAACTATTGTCTATACAGAAGACATTTTATAGTCATGACGGACCACTAACCGCTTGCGTGACCACATAACGTAAAAGACTCTACGTCGTGTTTGAAACGTTGGGATTTCAAACTCCGACAAGTATATGATTTGGAATTTCAGTACATACCCAGGAAAGGAAATGTCTAATCCATTAGACATGCTGGTGGAACTTATAAATATTATTCGAAAAAGGAGAGATTCTATATGTTCTTCCGAGGAACTTTTTCGAGCCCCTCAGAAGGAGCTATCTTGTAAAACACACAAGTCTGCAACGGGCGCGAGCTTGTCGAGTGATGCATCGGAAGGTTTTGACGATTAAAACGTGTCGTTGACATCCGCATTGACTCTCGCGATTCAAAAAGTACGTAAATGCAGCGATCTCTCGGTAGAAAATTCGGGAAGTCAGCTGGCTCGATGCCGGCAAGCGAGCCAAGGTTGACACGCGTATCGAGCCCTTATTTGATCGGAAAAATGAATTCTTAACCGTCAGGAATGTGAAGGGTACATTCTACTTATATAGACCTACCCAAAATATCTACCTGTCGACTAAGCGTTCACACGTACGGTAGCTTTCAAACCTAGAGGATCAGGCGAATGTATACAGTCTAGCTTACTTGGATTACATATTGCCGGGCTTTATACTAATGAACGTCGAACTTAAGGAAATGTCGAAGGGTAAATATGTATTGTCGAAAATTGACCGGAAAAGCTCACTCCCTCTTTGTCGAAGCAGAAACGGGTGGAGTAGAATCTTGGTCGTTCCAGGCTACTGCCTCTTCCGATCAAGATGACCCTAACCTTACCCAACTTCCAACACCTAAAATCCTGTACCACCTAATTATGAAAACATCGGTATAGAGATGGACCAGCTGTTTACGCCAACTCATAACGAGACATCATTAAATTATAATACTGACTCAGAGGTTTCTCAGGGCGATAAGAATAGCAAAGAAGATATTGATTTATCAAATAAACCGAGTACTAGCCGATTAAGAAGCGACGGAAATGGTACTGCGTTGTACACTAGTGGTAGCTCAGGGTTTAGCATAGGGGCCGATAATCCAAACGCACCGTCGATTAACGAACAAAACGACGATATTAGGTACGGTTTTCTACTTTACACATATCCTCATTATGATAGAATACACTTATAAAAAAGTCAACCCGTAACTCGTCCCGGAAGCCCTTCAAACTGGGGTTGGAATGGGGTGAATATAGGTAAAAAAAATCGAACTTGGCTTAATAAAAGTCTTACGGTTTTCTACTACATACCTACCATCATTATGATAGAATACACTTATAAAAAAATATCAACCCCTAACTCGTCCCGGAATCCATTCAAATAGGGGTCGAAAGGATGTAAATATAGGAAAAACATTCTAACATGGCCTAATAAAAGTCTTACGGTTTTCTACTTTATACATACCCTCATTGTAATAGAATACACTTATAAAAAAATGTCAACCCCTAACTCAACCCGGAAGCCCTTCAAAAAGGGGTTGGAAGGGTGTGAATGTAGGTAAAAAAAATTTAACTTGGTCTAATAAAAGTCTTTTCTACTTCATACGTACGTAAGACTTTTATTAGGCTACGTTAGAATTTTTTTACCTACATTCACCCCCTTCCAACCCCAGTTTGCAGGGCTTCCGGGACGAGTTAGGGGTTGACATTTTTTTATAAGTGTATTCTATCATAATGAAGATATGTGTAAAGTAGAAAACCATAAAACTGTTATTAGGACAAGTTAGAATTTTTTTATCTACTTCACCCCTTTCCAACCCCTGATTGAAGGGCTTCCGGGACGATTTAGGGGTTGACATTTTTTTTATAAGTGTATTCTATGATAATGAGGATATGTGTAAAGTAGAAAACCGTAAGACTTTTATTAGGCCAAGTAACAATTTTTTTACCTACATTCACCACCTTCCAACCCCAGTTTGCAGGGCTTCCGGGACGAGTTAGGGGTTGACATTTTTATATAAGTTTATTCTATCATAATGAAGATATGTGTACAGTAGAAAACCGTAAGAATGTTATTAGGCCGAGTTAGGATTTTTTTACCTACATTCACCCCCTTCCAACCCCAGTTGGCAGGGCTTCCGGGACGAGGTAGGGGTTGACATTTTTTTATAAGTGTATTCTATCATAATGAAGATATGTGTAAAGTAGAAAACCATAAAACTGTTATTAGGACAAGTTAGAATTTTTTTATCTACTTCACCCCTTTCCAACCCCTGATTGAAGGGCTTCCGGGACGAGTTAGGGGTTGACATTTTTTTTATAAGTGTATTCTATGATAATGAGGATATGTGTAAAGTAGAAAACCGTAAGACTTTTATTAGGCCAAGTAAGAATTTTTTTACCTACATTCACCCCCTTACAACTCCAGTTGGCAGGGCTTCCGGGACGAGGTAGGGGTTGACATTTTTTTATAAGTGTATTCTATCATAATGAAGATATGTGTAAAGTAGAAAACCATAAAACTGTTATTAGGACAAGTTAGAATTTTTTTACCTACATTCACCCCTTTCCAACCCCTGATTGAAGGGCTTCCGGGACGATTTAGGGGTTGACATTTTTTTTATGAGTGTATTTTATCATAATGAGGATATGTGTATAGTAGAAAACCGTAAGACTTTTATTAGGCCAAGTAACAATTTTTTTACCTACATTCACCACCTTCCAACCCCAGTTTGCAGGGCTTCCGGGACGAGTTAGGGGTTGACATTTTTATATAAGTTTATTCTATCATAATGAAGATATGTGTACAGTAGAAAACCGTAAGAATGTTATTAGGCCGAGTTAGGATTTTTTTACCTAGATTCACCCCCTTCCAACCCCTGATTGAAGGGCTTCCGGGACGAGTTAGGGGTAGACATTTTTTTATAAGTGTATTCTATCATAATGAGGATATGTGTAAAGTAGAAAATCGTAAGACTTTTATTAGGACAAGTTAGAATTTTTTTACCTACTTCACCCCTTTCCAACCCCTGATTGAAGGGCTTCCGGGACGAGTTAGGGGTTGACATTTTTTTTATAAGTGTATTCTATGATAATGAGGATATGTGTAAAGTAGAAAACCGTAAGACTTTTATTAGGCCAAGTAAGAATTTTTTTACCTACATTCACCCCCTTCCAACCCCAGTTGGCAGGGCTTCCGGGACGAGGTAGGGGTTGACATTTTTTTATAAGTGTATTCTATCATAATGAAGATATGTGTAAAGTAGAAAACCATAAAACTGTTATTAGGACAAGTTAGAATTTTTTTACCTACATTCACCCCTTTCCAACCCCTGATTGAAGGGCTTCCGGGACGATTTAGGGGTTGACATTTTTTTTATGAGTGTATTTTATCATAATGAGGATATGTGTATAGTAGAAAACCGTAAGACTTTTATTAGGCCAAGTAACAATTTTTTTACCTACATTCACCACCTTCCAACCCCAGTTTGCAGGGCTTCCGGGACGAGTTAGGGGTTGACATTTTTATATAAGTTTATTCTATCATAATGAAGATATGTGTACAGTAGAAAACCGTAAGAATGTTATTAGGCCGAGTTAGGATTTTTTTACCTAGATTCACCCCCTTCCAACCCCTGATTGAAGGGCTTCCGGGACGAGTTAGGGGTAGACATTTTTTTATAAGTGTATTCTATCATAATGAGGATATGTGTAAAGTAGAAAATCGTAAGACTTTTATTAGGACAAGTTAGAATTTTTTTACCTACTTCACCCCTTTCCAACCCCTGATTGAAGGGCTTCCGGGACGAGTTAGGGGTTGACATTTTTTTTATAAGTGTATTCTATGATAATGAGGATATGTGTAAAGTAGAAAACCGTAAGACTTTTATTAGGCCAAGTAAGAATTTTTTTACCTACATTCACCCCCTTCCAACCTCAGTTGGCAGGGCTTCCGGGACGAGGTAGGGGTTGACATTTTTTTATAAGTGTATTCTATCATAATAAAGATATGTGTAAAGTAGATAACCGTAAGACTGTTATTAGGCCAAGTTAGAATTTTTTTACCTACTTCACCCCTTTCCAACTCCTGATTAAAGGGCTTCCGGGACGAGTTAGGGGTTGACATTTTTTTATAAGTGTATTCTATGATAATGAGGATATGTGTAAAGTAGAAAACCGTAAGACTTTTATTAGGCCAAGTAAGAATTTTTTTACCTACATTCACCCCCTTACAACCCCAGTTGGCAGGGCTTCCGGGACGAGGTAGGGGTTGACATTTTTTTATAAGTGTATTCTATCATAATGAAGATATGTGTAAAGTAGAAAACCGTAAGACTGTTATTAGGCCAAGTTAGAATTTTTTTACCTACTTCACCCCTTTCCAACCCCTGATTGAAGGGCTTCCGGGACGAGTTAGGGGTTGACATTTTTTTTATAAGTGTATTCTATGATAATGAGGATATGTGTAAAGTAGAAAACCGTAAGACTTTTATTAGGCCAAGTAAGAATTTTTTTACCTACATTCACCCCCTTACAACCCCAGTTGGCAGGGATTTCGGGTCGAATTAGGGGTTAGAAACTTTTTTAAAGACGTTTTAGTTCAAATTTTGCATGTATCTATCAGAATAAAATACTAAATCAAAAAGAATTTTTTCATTATTTTCGTCTGATTCTGACGTTCGAAACTTCAAGTACATTATTAGCAATCCTAGTTGCGTGGATTATGAAATAGGTAACCGTGAAAATGAGTCAAGAATACTCCTAACATCATAAATAGCAGAGATCATTTTATTATGAACAATAAAGACCACCTTGCATATTTTGTAACGATCAGGAACCAGTCTCTCTGTTGTGGGGCAAATGCTTTAGTAAGTCATAAACTACTATCCGAATTAGAAATCTCACCCTAAGTAGATGTAAAGTTATACAAGAAGGAGGACGTTTCCTCATCGCATGACCGATAAAGGATAGCCTCAGGTATAAAGTAGAATCAGACCATCTAAAATCATGTATAGAATCCTTTTTATCTTTATGTATTGATTTAAATTTACGAGCTATACGTTTCTCAGAAACTGTACATATAGATGATTTTAGCTGAAATGCGATTTTAGATATTTTAAAAGCTTATTGCACTGACAATCCGACGAAAATAATAGTTTGTAAAAATAAAATTGTAGTTCCAACACCAGAATAACGCGAACTCATTATTCGAGATACGCATGAAGCACCAATTAACGGCCATAAAGGCATCGCGAAAACATACAATCGTTCAAGAAACAATTACTTCTGGCCAAATATGAAAAAGCAAATAGGAAAAGTAATAGGCAACTGCATGAACTGTCAATTGAACAAAACCGTTAGGTAAAGCTTTGACAAGGTAGCTCTAGATATTGTCGGGCAAATTGTCAAAACCCCGAACGGTTATGAGTACCTGCTTACTGCAGGATTTGTTAACAAAATTTAGCATAATAGCTCCGCTGCGAACAGCCACATCAGTAGCCATTGCCGACGTTTTCTTACGACGCTTACTATTCATGCATGAGTCACCTAGGGCAGTAATTACGGATCAAGGAGCCTCATTCGTTAGTTTCTTGATACGATACGTTGCAAAATTCTGCAAAATGAAAACATGTGCAACAACCGCTTTTCGTCCCCAATCGAATGGTTCAATAGAACGAATGCACCATTCTTTTAAGATTGGATGACAAAATATGTCACCGTTATTCGACAATGGGACGATTGGTGCGAGTTTGCCGCATTCAGTTACAATACAAGTGTACATTCAGGTACTAGGTTAACACCGTATAAGTGTGTATATGGGCAGATAGCTTGAGTTCCTTCTGTCACCGCGGAAACAATACGACGGTCTATTAGAAACTTATGCAGACTATGTTGCTCGATTAAGATTGCAATTGTCCGATATACATAAATTGGCAAGAGAAAATTTAATAAATACAAAAGAAAGGTCTAAGGTGTATTACGACCAAAAATTAAATCCAATTGATTTTAAGGTAGGAGATAATATAATGCTTGTTTTAGAGCCGAAAAGGGTGTTTTTTAAAGAATTACTTTGGTCCGCATAAAGTACTGGTAGTTTACAAGGACCAAAGTAAAGTAAAAATTACCTAAAAAGGTAGTACTAGCAAAGTACATTATAATAAACTACGAAAAACTAGGTTAAGTGCGGACGGCGACGAAGGCACAGTCAATATATACTAGTAATTTTGTTAACTATGTAGTTTAAGTTTGTATATAACATGTAAACATCGAATGTACTGCCGCCGAAAATCACAATCCTGTCCACATATGTCATCTACCAGGAACCATCTAATCGTCATCATAATTTCGGGACCTAAGTCATGCTGATGCCGTAGTCCAGGGCTATGCTTGTGGGAAAGGCATGCCTAATCGAACGACCGTGTCTCGGATGGAAGTAGGACCGTGCACTCTGTCAAGAAGAGCCGTCAACATTGTGTCACTTCCGATACACATCCTGCAGAAGTCGGAGTACCAACCAGTCAAGGTGCAGCAGTGCAAGGTTGAAGTTGACCAGTCCATGGTTTACTGTGGCATGCATTCGTATAATTCCGTAGTGCACGATGGGAATCAGGTGTTTTCTTATAGACTGAGCCGGGACTCTTTATTGACTTAATAAAATATGGACAATTAAAATTTGGCCGCTATTTAATGAACAATTTATTACCGAACATTATAAACTATAAAACTGTAACTAGTGCCGGGTCGACAAGTGATAACGGTGCATGTAAGGTGAAACGGTTATTAAGAATAACTACGAATATAAAAATGTGGTGATAACCTCAAAGCTCGAAATTTATTTTGATGAAGTTGATGAAGGTGATTGGATGAGTGGTAAAACCCGCGTTAAAACTAAAGAATTAATCGTATCTAATGGTGCGCGGTGTATTTATAAATAAGTTTATGTTACTAACGAGTGGCGGCTTCAATGATAAGTGGCTCTGCTTATCATCGTAGCCGAGCCGTAGCTGATAATATAGAACTACCGCGGACTTACGGTAATTATCATGAATAACACATGACCACAGTATGAAATCGGACGGAGCATTTCTGATTTTAATTGATCTTTATGTTTTTGGAGTCGCTGATCACCATGCCGGTGTCCATATGATCCCAGCACGTCTGGATCAAGGTCAAATGAAGGTCAAAGCTCTTAAATCGATCGATATGATTGTTTCGACCCCGGAATCTTCTCGAATAGATACATAAAAGCATCACTTTCTAATACCTTCATTGCTTTGATAAGCTGTTTAACTAAGCCAAGTTTGATATGTAAAGCAGGAAGGATGACTTTATGACTAGGAATGATACTTTCTTTAACAATGTTCTTAGATCCTAGAATTAATTCCTGCCTGAGTGATCAATCCTTTTTTATATAATGTTGATCTCGGGCACGACTGCCCCATTCACAAAGAGAACATGGATACTTAGTGTTTCCGCTTTGTTGACCTAATAAAATAATGGTTATTTTAAAATCTCCATCTACTTGCCACTTATGAGTATGGTACTTTAATTTTTCAAGTAGAAAATGGAGATTATTGTATTCCTCTTTTCAAATTACTGAGTGGCCAACCGATATAGGGGCATATTTGTTCCCATTGTGAAGTAAGACAGCTTTCAAAACTCCTCACCGATGAATCGATAAATAGTCGCCAGTCCTAGCTGTATATTCAATACATCCATATTCATTTATCAGTCCTGCAACATCATTACAATAAACCAAACCCTTTGCGTTTGAGAAAAATTTCCGAAATGGACGATCTCGATCACGATTAAAACTTACTTTAGTACCTGGAACTAAACAATTCTTTTCTTTTAATCTTGAAGCTAAGAATTCGGAAATCTCTTTCGAAAGACCTGTGTCCCGAACCAATTAACTTAGCTCATCTTGATTAAAACCGTGTGCTTTCTCGCGTTGACCACCTTCAAATTCTTGCGAATCACTCAATTCGACGCATTCCTGATCTTGAAATTCTTGAAATGACATTCTTGTATTTGTATCATAATTTTCTATTTCCGAAACTTCGTCTATAGACATCGGATGTTGACTTTCATTCTGTCCAATACTAACTAAAACAGCATGCGTTATAGATTCAAAAGATGCAAAGGATATTCCAAAATTATTCTTTTTATTGTACCCAGATATATTGGTCAAGCAGAAATAACGCCAGATCGTAGGCGATGCATATATTTGTTTTTTCTTTCCTGCGATTCGCATTGAGCAAGTGACGTATACTTTCGTTCGAGTCCAAGAATTGTTCATCCCACTTGTATCTATATTGAAACATTTTTCGTAACGTACCATGAATTCTTTATTCAAGTTCCTCCCCTGATCCTTTTTAACATATTTCGCACAAACGATGCAAAAGTTATCTAATTGCTGATGACATGGGGTTATTGTTGAACTTGTAGCATTAAACTCTAAAAAGGCCAAGTCTCCCACCGATTTAGAGCTGCGGTCGCATGATGACGACGATTGCGGACCCGCTTGCTCACCCTGGCCAATCGCCGATACTCGGGTTTCTAGTCCCTGCATTGTAAGATATTTCTTTGTGCCTGCCATGACGGCTTGAACGCCTTCACCCAGGGACTTTGCCGGTGACCCGTTGCTCGCCGTCACCACGTGGAGGTGCCCTGAAGACAGGCACAAGAAAATGGCGGTTTTCGACGTCCCGTATTATAACATATTATATAAGTTATGAATATTAACCTCTGATTGACCTGGAAAAAGACTGTCGATATAATCCAAAGACAACTCTTCAGTAAAAATGATCATTAGTTAAATGTGATTTCCTAAAATGATAGGTTTGTAATATGCATGGAGGATGCCCATAAATACAAGAAATCGGCTCCTTTGAGGGCACGCATGAAACTTATACCAAAGTCCGCACATCTAATTGTCTTTCAACAAAAAATATTATAATAGCATACAAGAAATATAAAAATGTAAAAGTAACATTTTTAACTACAAATATTCAACCCACAAACTTCCAAACTTTAACCTACAAATTCCAAACCCCCTAACCGCAAACCCCAAACCCCAAATCCATAAACCTATACCCATCAACTCCAAACTCCCTAACCCCAAACTTGCAAACCCACAAACCCGGTTTGGGGTTTATGGTTCTAACGCTATATGATTTTGGCACTTTGTGGGTTTATAGCATGGTGTTTGTGGCCTCGAGATTTGTAGCTTTAGGAGATTGAGGTTTATGTGTATTGGTTTTATGGATCTCGGGTTTGAGGGTTTGGGATTTGTAGGTTTGGTGTTTAGTGGTTTTAAGTTTATAGGTTAATATCAGGCTAGAAATCAAAAGAAGGATTTGACCTCCAAATGTCCTTCAAATGACCTCTAAGGGTCACTTTGACGAAAAGCTCAAAGCGTATCTGGATGTAGAATTTTCCGTTCTTTCAGAATCCGGAGTCAAAAAAATCATATCGATCGATTTAAGGGCTTTGACCTTCATTTGACCTTGAATCAGACGTGCTGGGGTCATATGGATACCGGCATCGTGATCAACGACCCCAAAAACATAAAGATCAACTGTTCCAACACCTATTTCTTGCCTTAATATCAGCCTAGAAGTTCGAAACAAGGATTTGACCTCCAAATGTCCTTCAAATGACCTCTAAGGGTCACTTTGATGAAAAGGTCGAAGCGTATCTGGACGTAAAATTTTCCGTTCTTTCAGAATCCTGGGTCGAAAAAATCATATCGATTGATTTAAGGGATTTGACCTTCATTTGACCTAAAACCAGATGTGCTGGGGTCATATGGACACCGGCATCGTGATCAGCGACCCCAAAAACATAAAGATCAATTGAGATAAGAAATGCTCCGCCCCGATTTCATATTGTGGTCCAGTGTAATTAAATAATTATTATCTAATTTTTTATAATAATCATTTATTATTATTATATATATATATATATATATATATATATATATATATATATATATATATATATATATATATATATATATATATATATATAATGCTAACATGGTAGAGGAGAGCGCAGGTCCTCCAAGTTATACTGAAGAAATAACATATAAGTGCCATCCGAAGGAAAAGTTTAGGTCGGGAGTGTGCATAATATGTGAAAATGTATATCATCTAAGTGACTTTGTTAAATATAATAATATAAAAACTAACCACAAAAATTGTTAAATATAATAATATAAAAAGACTAAGTGAAATTTTTGCTTTTTGTCCGGAACATGAGGAGCTAAAACTAACCACAAAAATGGATGAAAATGAGCTGTGTAATGAGGCTAGAGTTATCATTGCTGATATAAAATCATTGCAAACAGTGAAATTTAAGAAGCAATTAATAAGAGAATTAAATGAAATAGTAGAGGAAGAGATAAATATGAAGACTGCTCAGAATTTGAAACATCAAAGATTGAAAACACACTATTAAAAGAACTGAACAAGGAATTGAAAGAAGAAAATCAATTGTTAAGAAATCTAATGGATTAGAAGAAAAATGCATTTACAACTACAAAAAAGTATACTTTTGCAGAAGTAACTGTTAATGACAAAAGCAAGCCTAAACGAGTACCCAAAATTATAATCAAAAAGATTAAAAATACAGAAAGCATTGACTAGATTAATGAAAAAGTGTCATATTATTTAATCAAGAACAAATCAATTCAAATAAAAAAAATAATCAAGAAGAATGATAATGAATTAATTATAAATTGTTTAAATGAAGAGAGTGTTAACAAGGCATACGATACATTAAATTCAAAATTATCAAATGTTTGTAAGATAAATAAAGAACAAATTGAGAACCTTAAAGTAAATGTAGTTGAAATTAATAAATGAAAAAAATGGATAATGCAAGTCTATAAAAAGATATTAACGAAAGAAATTTCAAAAATTTTAACAAAAAGTGTGAGATTATGCATTCTTACACGAATAAGCAAAATAATACGCAGATTATAATAAGTGATTTACCAGCAGAATTGTATCAACACGTCAGAGAGACCAACAATAAAATTTTTGTAGGTCATCAAAATTGTAAAGTTTATGATTATCTGAACGTTAAACCTTGTTACAATTGCGGAAGGTTTGGACACAATCGGGAAAAATGTAATAATAGTTCTATGTGTTAAAGTGTGCAGGAGAGCTTAAAACAAAGGATTGCAATAAAACAAACAAAAGGTGTACAAATTGTGTATACAGCAATGTAAAATACAAAACAAAATATAGGATTAAACACTTGGCAATAGTTAGCCACGAGTGTGAAATTTCTGAAGCTAAAATGAAGAGGTTTATAGATTATACTGACTATCTCATCAAACCTACTATACCGAGACACGGTAAGGTAGATAACTTTGACCACCCGCCGATTATACCGAGGATATCTAGAATATCAACGGAAGCACTACACGAAATCAACTCCAACATCGTATCCAAAATAGGACCAGAAAAAAGACCCCAATCCATACAAACCAGATCCAGAAAAGGATTCGAACAAGGAACTTCATCTTAGTTACGGATCAAGATTTAAATTTTGAAAACATTAATACTAGTGAATGTAAAGTGTAGGATATGGAAACGCTCAATAAAAGTCTTCAAACTAAAAAGAATTTGATTGTATGTGTAAATATAAAATGTCTTAACGCAAACTTCGAAAAATTGGAAACTTTTATTGAATGACAATTAAGAAAGCCTTGTGCCATAATATGTACAGAAACTTGGAACTTACAATATCCACAATACTATCGTTTAAATGAATACAAAAGTTACTACAATGAAAGTAGAGTAAATAAAGCACATGAAGTAATAATGTACATTAAAGAAAACATATTTGAAACCACTAAAATTGAAGTTTATGATAGGTTGATTATTGTAAGTACTGATGTTAAATTCATGGGCGGAGAGTCATTAAGAATTTCGACAATTTGTAGATGCCATGATGTGCCAAAAACAGAATTCATGCTTAGTATGAAAACATTTTTGAAAGATAAGACAAATACGAAAAACCATTGTTAGTAGGAGACTTTAACATTAATATTTTGGACAAAAATTTTAGTAGAAAAGAATTAAGTGATAATATTATTAGTCAAGAATTTATAAATAACTTTTAGGAGTATAAATATACTCCCTGTTTTATAGACATAACAAGGCTCTCAATAACAACGAAGGGGGCACCTGCATCGACATTTTTTTTGTTAAAAATAATAATATAAAAGTTGATTCTTTTACGTTAAATAATCCTTTTAACGACCACTATCCTTTGATTTTAAATGTGGATCACGTCGAATTAAAACAAACAACAATATAACTAAATATATAAATTATAAGAAACTAAAGAATATTGCCAGAAATGCATTACTGGAATTTGATTTTGTCTATGCAGGACCCAAATCGTTCCGTACACACACTAATACAAATGATAAATGAATTTGTTGAAAAGACCACTACATATAAAGAACTAACAGAAAAAAATAAAGACTTAATACCGAAAAGAAATTGGATTATAAGCGCGATAATAGAATCATGTAGAACAACAGAGAATTTATATAGATTATGGAAAAAAACCAACTTACCAACTACTAAGAAATGAATATAATAAAATATAATAAAATATTGAGTAAAGTTATAAAAGATGCAAAATACAAATATGGAACTGAAGAAGTAAAATTGAATAGTGGAAATCCAAGACAGTTATGGAATATAATTAACACTAAATTGGGAAAAATTGATAATCAGAGCATGTCATTTGATCACATATATGAAAATAATCAAAAAATTGATAATAAAACTATTATAGGTAAGCTAACTGATACTTTTTGAAAACAAGCCAATATAATATTACGGACAAACAGTTTATACCTTATCTAGGGCTCTGACTAGCTGCCGTCGTTAATTTCTACGAACCTTAGGTAACTCCGGCACTGTTCGAGGTTATTTTTCCCAAACTCGAGCAATGTTCCAGGTTTAACTGTAGTTCAATATAAAATATAGTGCATTGACGGTCTCTTTAATTTGGACATATAACTATGTCCGTATAACTATTTGTCCGTAATATTATATTGGCTTATTTTCAAAAAGTATCAGTTAGCTTACCTATAATAGACATGAATTGCCATATGAGCACTACATATAACGCGAGTGTAATGTAGCGAGAGTATTGTAGATCAGTGTTTGAGGTTCGACTTTTTGACCTATTTCTTATCAACATGTATTTATGTCAAATTTAATGTCTTACAATATTAAATTTGAAAGGTACAAATAAAAATATAATACTTGCCAATTTATTAATCGATTTAATTAATTTCTTTAGCGTTTATTTCAGATTATCTGAATTAGTAAAAAATAGAAATATTTTAAACTATAATATTTTTTAAATAGTTTGTATACTTCATACTAATTAATAAAAGAAGGAAATTGATATACAAATAAAAATACAATACTTGCCAATATATTAATCAAATTCATTAATTTCTTTAGCGTTCATTTGAGACTATAAGAATTAGTAAAAAATGGAAATATTTTGAACTATATTATTTTTTAAATATAATATTAGTTTAATTTTACTATTTTAATTTGAGTTTATGAATAAAATTCATAATTGAACGTCTTATTTTGGTAATAATATATTTCTTTAAATTTATATTGTGGGTAATAATGAAACTTATACTTGTCAAGATTTTACTTTTTAGAAAGGTATTTTTTATAGATTTCACAACTTTTCCAGAGACGGACATTTATTCTTACTATTCTCGAAAAAATAGAAATATTTTAAAAATAGAATATTACTTTATGTTTACTATTTTAATTGTAGCGTATTACTTTTAATTTATATTGTGGGTAATAACGAAACTTATACTTGCCAAGATTTTACTTTTTAGAAAGTTATGTGTTACTTTCAAATAAATAAATGTTTGTGTATGGGTAACTTGATAGCTTCATTGACTCCATTTTCTTTTAAACTACTTGAAGTAATCTTTTGCAATTTTACCTAAACCATTATGTAGGCCTTTTTGATTATGAAAATTCACTTAAAATAAATTTAAATAAAATTCCTTCGAAAGAACCTTATAGTATTCTCATGTTTTATTCAGGTATCAAGTTAACGCTGGGTGAAAAGAGTCTCTTTAATGTAATTATAAACCTGAGCTTGCAAACATTTGATTAATTATAGTTTTGTAATTTCATTAAAATGACCCTTCTGAGCCAGTGTTGACTTTATATCTGGATATAACATGAGTATGTTATATGTTACTTTCAAATAATCCTTTAAACACAAGAAGCACTTACACGAATACAAAGATTCACAAAGACCCTCGTCAATAACAAAAATTTGGGTTATAAAACAGTACATCTATTGGAGTATTAAATATTTAACAGATGCTTCTGCGACGCACCAACTTGATTAGAGAACTTGATTTGTATTATATTTACATTATGGCAACATCAGAGCGGATATTCAATTACTGCATCCCCATGATTGTGTGGTATTTTTCTGGTGCATAGTGGCTTATGCCCTGTATGCTTATGGTCAATCAGCAGATGACTTTGTATATCCCCGATGATGATTATGCACGAGCACATAAATACTTGTTACTAAGAAGTAGCACACCACAAGTATAACAAATTTATTGAACAACTAAGAAATCGTTGTCGATATACCTACAAAAAAACTAATTGCTTTATTGTTTTATCTAATAATTCTTCGTTGAATGCAATTATCACAGTTAATTGCTGTATATGCATTTTAACAATGACTTTACCTATAAGCGTGGCACCAAAGAAATTCCAACCATATTTCTGAGCAAAACAACTTTACTTGATGACTTCATGATTTCAATAATGCTCATTTCATCTTGTTTATTCCTTGCGAGTTTCAAGGGGGCAACATACTCAAAGGCAGAGAAGACGTCCTTAATTGTTCCTTTTTGTGTACTATACTATTCTACCTCTTCTTTTACTAGTCTTCTTTACTTGCAATGCTAGACATTCCCTGCCCTTTCTTTCCAAGTTCCTGACCCTCTTAAAATCCATACTTTGCCACGATTTTTGCTGCAACAGAAGACGTTGTGTATCCTTGATGATTTAGATTCTGACAAAAAAGTGGTCTCGGTACAACTTCTGGTGTAGCCTCCGACAGAAAGGCAATGGAGCGATGGTAACACCTTGTCCAGTACTCCTGAATGTTGTGCGTTCTTCATCTCTTACGACAGAATTCATTGTTAGTCTTTTTCTTTATCTCTCTTACCATATAAAACAGCATCTTTTTTCAACTACACTTGGGATTGCAATAATTTTATTGCAGATGACCGTCTTGACACTTTTTCGGACGTACGATATTTTTCGAAATCGTCGTACAGAGATTTCATCACGTAATAAAAACAAATCACGTAAAAGCAACCCGTTTTATTTTAATAATACAAATGACACAAACGCATCCTTCATCCTTCAACATTTGATTTAAATAATAGGTTAGATTTTTTGGTTGTCGTCTGCACTGTCTGCAGGCACTATATATATATATATATATATATATATGGTCTGTATGTGTGTATATGTGTATTATACATATGAGTAGAGAAAACGGAAGTCACTATATATATATATATATATATATATATATATATATATATATATACAAATATGATTAGAGAAAACGGAAATGCGGAGAACAAAATGAAAAGAAAAAATTTGAGCAAATATATTATGCTTTATATTTTTAATTAGATGAATCTTTTTTAACAGAAACTTTTATTACGTGATAGACTAAATTATTATCTCTTAAAATAGTGTCAATAGACTTCACATAAGTTAATCAGTGTTTAGATATTGATATTTAAAAATTTTGAAGAGGTTAAAAAGGCACAATTAGACGTATAAAAGGCGACGGTGCGCCCTTCAGCTTCGTATCGTACCGTGGGTACTTATACGTGCATACTATTACCACTAGAACATATTTTTAATTTGTGTATTGATAAATCCATATAGCCTCATGCTCTTAAAAAAACTGAAGTAGTCCCCATATACAAGGAAGGGGACAAAAATCATGTATCTCAAATTATAGGACAATTTTGCTTATATCTAACATTGCAAAAATTGTTGAGAAAATAATTCACAATAGACTTCACCTATTTTTGAAAAAATCTAATATAATATCTGACAATCAATTTGGTTTTGTTAAAAATAGAGGTACGACGGATAGTTTGAATTAGATAACAAATATCATATACAAAAATTTGGAACTATACTAGGTCCTTTGTTATTTATACTCTATGTCAATGATCGATGGAGAGATATGCAAAATGATACAATCATGTCTTATGCCGATGACACTGTCATCATATCAAGTGATGATACATGGTCACGGGCACAGGATAAAATGAGTGTATATCTAAATCAAGTGTCGAAATGGCTTATTTTAAATAAATTAGCTTTAAATGTAAGTAAAACTGTTTACACAACATAAGGAATTTACTGTGATAGTGTGCCAGATATTCTAAACATTAATGTAGGTAACCAACCAATTCGATTATTCGATTTCAATATGAAATGGGACAAACATATCGACTATATTGTAAAAAGAACTAGACATCTAATATTTATTTTTGCCAAAATTAAAAATATTATGGAATCCAAAACATTAATGTTAATTTATTATGCATTTTCTCAAAGTTTAATAAATTGTGGAATAATTACCTGGGGAGGAGCATATAGTAATACCCTAAACCAAATACAAAGAATTCAAAACAAAATTTTAAAAATCATACATAAATATCGATTTTCAGAGCAATGTCTTCCTCTTTCTGTAAGTCAATTATTCCTATTAGAATCTATTTCATTTCATTATGAAACCCTGAAAGAAATATATATATAAGTCCAAAACAAGCAATACTAGAAATAACAATATTCAATTACCAAAAATAACTTAAAAAATAGGTAAAAAAACAGCTACACAGTAGCTATAAAAGT
This sequence comes from Gastracanthus pulcherrimus, assembly GCA_949152435.1. NCBI lineage: Eukaryota > Metazoa > Arthropoda > Insecta > Hymenoptera > Pteromalidae > Gastracanthus > Gastracanthus pulcherrimus. The sequence continues at coordinate 134,042,496 of OX424573.1, read as the reverse complement.
GTTCAACGAGTAAACAAATAATCTCAAATCACTGACTACCAATAAAGTTAATACAAAGAAAAATTTAAAACGATTTGTAATGAATCTGTAAGTTTAGATAAAAGTATCAGCTTAGATGACTTGGCGTGGAAGTTCTATCTGATGTTAACAAGAAATTTTTTATTCTTTTTGTTTATTATTATTTAATTTTTATTTTTTATTTTTTATATTTATTTTTTATTTTAAGTTAGTTTTTAAATTACTATTTAAGTATTTTGGTTTCTTCCCTAGCTTATATAAGCCAGCCTATGTACAGGTAATTTTATTTACATCTTTAGAATGTACTTGTATATCTCTATTGGTTACATGTAAAATTTTCTGGTCTAATAAATAAATAAATAAATAAATACATGGATGGATGGATGGATGGATGGATGGATGGATGGATGGATGGATGGTTAGATCGATAAATAAATAAATAAACTATTGTTCTATATATATTAAATTCAATTTGCACTATGGGAACAGGATAATTGCTTTATAAATCGTTATAAATAATAAATACAACAACCAAAACACCCCCATCTATAATAACTCAAAAGAATACTCATCAAAACATTGTACAAGTAGGCCAATAAGCGGAAATTCGATTATATTCAATTTATTTATTATCAAATTATTTATTTATAAGAATTCTAAAAATTTTATAACTTATTCATAAAACTGCGAATTAAACTAATATTAACTAAGTGTTTGAAACCACCAAAACTAATTATTTATAACGTTTTTATTATAAAATTCGCGAAAGTAATATTTCATGTAACGCGAGATTTCTTTTACTATCTTCTAAACAAAAAAATATAGAACATTCGGTTTTTGGTTGCTTTACTAAATAATTAGAATCTACAAAACGAAATTATTTTCAAAGAATATAATTAACTTTTTGGGGGTTCTGAAAGAGGCCCGTGTATAAGCATGATAAGAGCGGGTCGAAATCTGCCATCTTGGCGCTTCTCGCGCATTCTTACACGTCTAGGTCGCATAGCTGCAGTCCAAACCCCTCTTAAGGGGCTATTCCCCCAATTTTTTAGTTTTTTTCCATGTTTTTTTATTGGCTTAAATCTTGCCAAAACAATCCTAGAATCAAAATCTACAACACCCAAGTACCGATTTAAACTCAAAATTTTTTTAAATCAATTTTTTCCAAACAGTCTTGATGCTCCAAAATCACAATTTTCGCTTATTTTAGCGATGCTCGCTTTTTTGAATTTCGCGGCTTCGGAAATTAGTAGAAGTTACCTACGATCGATATCGTATTTTCAATTTGAATTATAGAGGTCGCTACATGACATTACGACGGTTACAGCGTCTTTACAGCACATGTTTACTCACACTTGCCCTGTGTTTAGCCGATCAGCCGTTCTCGTTGTTTACGTTGTTATTTTGAGTTTTGCTTAACTTTTTAACTGTGAATTATATTCACAAGTACTTAATTATGAGTGAAAAGGTGTACAGTGGCCGCAAAGGCAGTAAAACAAGAAGTACAAGTACAAAACGAAGTAAAATTAGTAATCGATGCCCGCCTAACTGCCATTCGTTCGAAGGCGATTCGGAGCACGTTAGTACCTCGGCTAAGAAACTGAAAACTACTGATTTAGACCGTAACCGCGATGTTGATAATAATTTCAGCTACTGTTTCATCAATTTTTTCGCTGTATTTACTGCTCTTTCTGAATTAGTAGTATGCAAAAAATGTAATGGTGACGTGCGGTTTTTAGAGTCGAACAAGCGTGGACTAGGCTTCAAAATTATTGTGTCTTGTTTGAACTCTGGTGATGCTGAAATTAACAGCTGTCCTGTAATAAATGGTCGTGCTTATGAGATCAACTGCCGTATTATTTTAGCTATGCGCATCATAGGCATAGGCATCAACAGTATAAAAAAGTTCTGCTCTATGATGGATCTTGCAAAGCCTGTTTTTCAAACAACTTACAGTAAGATCATATCTAATATCGCCACTGCTACTTCATCTGTTCGAATTATATCTATGAAAAAATCAACGATTAAAGAAAAAGAAATTTCTATCGAACGAGGTGAAAAAGAAGGTCTCACGGTGTCAGGCGTGTTGTTCGGATTGGTGACTTTAATTAGTTGGTACACTGGCAAGGTATTGGATGTGTGTGTAAAATCTAAGTACTGTAAAGTGTGTGAATATTGGCAAAAAAAAGAAGATACTGCTGAATACGAAAAGGTATACCCTTCACTCAAACAGAACTGTGATGGCAACCATGAAGGTAGTGCTGGGAAAATGGAGATCGACGCAGTTATAGAAATGTTCAAACGCTCAGAAAAACTTCATAATATCAAATATTTGAAATATATCGGCGACGACTATTCAAAAACATATAAAGGTATAGTCGACTCAAAACCTTATAAAGATTTCATCGTCGAAAAAAAAGAATGTGTCGGACACGTTTAGAAGCGCATGGGAACGCGTCTGCGCAATTTGAAAAAAACAACGAAGGGTCTTGGCGGCTGAGGAAAGTTGACCGGAAAGTTAATTGATGAACTTTCTATTTATTACGGACTTGCTATTAGGAGAAACTACGATTCAGTCAAAAAAATGCGGAATGAAATTTGGGCAACGTTACTTCATAAAATGTCGACGAAGGAGAATACACAGCACAAGAAGTGTCCCGTCGGAGTAGACTCTTGATGTTCTTGGCAGCGCAGTACAGCGCTTGGTACACTTGCAACGTACGAGCACAAGAGTCCAATGCATGAGGATGTTTTTAACGCAATAAAACCCATTTATAATGAACTCAGCTCCGACAACCTTCTGTCACGCTGCTTGGGTGCGTATACTCAGAACAATAACGAGTCGTTTAATGCTGCAGTGTGGTCAATTGCTCCAAAGACGGTGTCAAGCGGTAAGACTATAGTTGACATTGCGACTGACGTAGCCGTTATTATCTTCAATGACGGCTTCTCGGGTCTGTTTGCCGTTTACGATGCTCTTGGGTTGACTGTTGGACCAAACATGTACGAGTTTTGCGTGGAAACGGACGCGAATCGCGTCAAAACCGCTGCGCATCGTATGTCCGATATCGCGAAAGAGGCCAGGCGCAGCTTTACATCAGGCAAAAAAAAAGAAGAAGAGGAAATGAAGGCCCTGGAAGGACAATTATATGGTGCAGGGATAGCAGACTGAAGGTAAAAAAATTATTATGGATTATATTTTTGCGATTCTTAAGATTTTTAGCATTTTGAAACTTCAAACGCGTTTTTCTCTAAACCATGTTATTTCAAATTCGGCAAGCAGTAGAACTCAAAAAGTTTACATCCGATTGACTTCAAATTTTAACAGTAGCTTCATTGTTTGATTATCTAGTGAAGTGCACACGATTTTAGCGATTAATTAACAAGAAAAAAAGTTATAAACAATTTAAGTCGATTTTTTTCGTCGAAAACACGATTTTTTGTTAAAACAATCGCCATTTCGCGAAAAAAAATTCTAAAAATATAATCATGTGTACTTCACTAGCAAAACTCATGTAGATAATAGAAAAAAATTTTTTTTTGTTTATAGGTGGAGTTGGACGAGACTTGTACTGCTCGCCGTTGAAGACCTTTTTGAAAAAGCGGTTCACGGTAATCACTGCACAGACATCATTTTGTAAAAAAAATATTAATACAAATTTTTTTTTTCTTCTTCAAGAGTTGCTTAATCCAGTGTTATATTATTTGTATACCTTTAATCTCAAATATCCTTTAAAAAAAATAATTCACAAAGCCTTGTTTTTTAGAGCATAAGGGGGATATAACCCCTTATTAAGGGAGAATGGGACAATTTTGAATTAATGATGAAAAATTTATGATATTTATAGGTATGGCAGGAACATATTTGTAGGTATACAGTACATGTAGTCTGTCCGTTGTGCTTACATACTATTTGAAGGAAAATGTTTGAAAGTGATAGAGAGGAGGAAAAATTTAAGTCATTTTACTGAAAAGGAAGGAAAGTATCTGAAAAAATCTATAATCAAAGACGTAAGCAACAAGAATTGGGTAAAAACGCTAGGAGTATATACGGTACGAAAAACGTCACACCTAACCTAAAACAGGCGGTGGATCATAATGCAGATGACAAAATTAAAGAATGTTCAGTAGAAGGTCGACGTATCGTGCATGTACAAACTTTAGCACATCAAATGTTTCGTAAGAAATGCAAATCAAAACTGCATTTTACGGACATTGAAGAAGAGCGACAGTATTGGTTAGCATCGATATTTTATATAAAATGTGAAAAGTGTAAAGTTATGTGTTCTGTTGCTACTGACAAGCAACATATAATAATCAGTAATAGAAAACATTTTGATATAGACACAAAATCAGTTATTGGTTAGTACAAATGAAATTTATTGTAAAAACAACACAACATTTATTATGTTTACGACTCATAATAATATTTTTATTTATAGGCACTGTAAATGCAGACATGGGCAGCACACATCTGAATAAGTTGCTAGCTGCATTGAATATGTCAACAATTCCAACATTACACTGGAAAACATTCAAAGCTCATGAAGAAGAAATAGGTTTTTTCGTAGAAGAGATGTCGATAGAAAGTTACAAGAGCAGCTTCAGAGGAAAAGAGGCTAACAATAGAGAACCTTGATGTAGTAAAAAACTATTGTAAGTTTAAAATTTGTACATTCCAAGAATTTTGCTACGCTGAAATTGTAATAACGTATGTAGTAATTTATTACTCCACAAATTATTGCATTTTAAACCAATTGTATATTTTTAATCAATTTCGCAGTTATATATATTTTTATATAGGATATATTTTCTTTCATTTTTCTTACACAATTATTTTACATTAATGGTGGCACAGGGTGGCTTTGCTATGTCACCAGCTTGGCTGCATGCTATCGTCGAGCCAGTTGCCGTGCACTATCCAAACAGTAAAGTCGACGTGTACCATTTCCGTACGTAAAAAAAAAACCTTGCGAACACGTTTTTTTCTATCAGCCGGCACTCTTTCGGTATTTAGACCGTCGTAAAAGTAAAGTTGAAAGCTCCGTCTTTAAATTGTAACGATCTACAAAAAAAATCTATCTTTATTTTCTCTAATATGCTTGTAGATCTCTGGAGTCACTTCCATTATCACACTATCCAAGTTATTTCGTTCGTTTTTATACATATGTAACGCTTGACATTTATTGTTAAACTCTTTAAAAATTCTACTGTTTATGTCGTGTTCTATATCCTTAAGATCCATTTTCGGTGTGTTATCAATACCTATTACTTTTATTTTTGGATTAAATCGTTCTTCGGTTTGAATTGTAAAGATTGATGAAGATAATTGTTGTTAGATATTTCTCTGCTGTTTTGACACTATCTTCACTCATGCAACTTGTGATCAGTTCATCTATGTTTTTTGAGTAATATGTTTTGTTTGAATTGTTTTATCCTTTGACAAATAATGGGTTACATATTCTTTGATGTCTTCTTTTTCTTCTTTTTTAATTTTCTTCACGACTATTTTTGGTATACGTTACTGTTGAGATTTGATATTGCACGTGGCTTCAGCATATGTTCTAACATCTATATTAACACCTATATTGTGTTCTTTATGTCTTGCCAATAATTCTTTAAGAAGATTATTTTTTTCCATTATTTCCTTATTTAATTGCTTTAGCAACAAATTCTCTATCCTTAGGTTTTCATATTCAATACTCTCATCTAGCAACGTTTTATTAGCGTCATTATTAATTTCATTTGATATATCTTCTAGAATTTGCTATTTTGGTTGTTCACTCTGTTTCATTTTTAGGTACGATAGCGACACGGAAGTGCCTTATATTTTCGTTATCGAAAAATATGTGCGATAGGATATCTCACGCAATCTTTTACCAATCGGGCTGAAATTTTAGGAGAGATTTCCTCCAGCACAATATGAAATTCTATTTTTTTATCCCGATCCTGTACGTAGTTTTTAAATTGCGAGCACTTTTTGCTTATTTATTTGGGACGTAAAGGCTTCGCGCCATTTTTACGTGTTTTTTTTTTTAATTAATGTTACACGATTATCTCCGCGAAATCTTAGCGGATCAGGCTCAAATTTTTTTTGGAAACTCTCCTAAGTATAACAACTTGATGGTCCTATATTGAGATTGATCCTTCAAATATATGCTGAATGCGGCGACTATAAAAAATCGCTAAAAACGGTTTTTGGGCTATAACTTGAAAACTAAGCATTCTACGAAAAAAAGTTAAATAGAAAAGTTGTAGATCTTTGAAAAATACATCTTTTTCCCATTGGCATCTATTTATTAAAATACTTTTAACTCGAGTTAACAGGCCAAAAACGAATTTTAACATTGAAAAAACAGCTTTTTACCATATAACTTTACATATATGCATTTTACATGAAAAAGTTAAATGGAGAAGTTGTAGATCTTTGAAAAATACAACTTTCTTTTCTGGGCACCAAGACGCGAAAATGCTTTTAAATCAAGTTAATAGTCCAAAAACGATTTTTGACATCGAAAAATGCAGTTTCTTACTATAAAACTTTGCAGGTATGCATTTTACGTAAAAAATTTAATGAAAAAGTTGTGGATCTCAAAAAAACACAACTTTTTATGGTACCAAATATTAAAAAAAAATGCTTTTTCACAAGAATCAGCCTAAAAAACGATTTTTCATACACATCATTTAATAACAATTGCGGTGCAGCACGCCCAATCGATCTTAAAATTATTTATAGATGTCCCCTTTTCAAAAAAGAACAATATTCTTTTACTGATTTCTGTAAAAATAAACAGATAATAGTGTCAGCGTTAAATGTAAGCTTTAGTTTAGCGCCACGCGCAAGCTGAGTTCGAGCGTGCCGCGTGTGGCGCGCTAGTTATCTGTGCAATAATCAATTTTGCATTATCATTCAGTGTATCATGACTAATTTTTGAGGTTAGATTTACATCAACATGTTCGGGACATATTACTAACAGTTCACTTAGGAATTTAATGGCACTTAATTTTAAAAAATCACTTATATGGTACGTATTTTCAGATATAATACAAATCACTGATGTCAACTTTTTCGTAGGGTGACATTTAACGTATTTTTCTTTAAGCTTATCGGGAGGTATATTCACCTCCGCCGCCATCTTAGCCGTTTTATGTTTTTTATTTTTTATACCATCGTGCAACAGCGCACATTTGCGAAACATAAAGAACAATTTATACTTGTATTCTACCATTATTCATTTAAAATTAAATAATAATACACAGCGGATTTATTATTGTTTTCAAATATAACGATTTTATTTAATTTTGTACACTTAAATAATTATTAAATAAATAAGTGTGCGTGTTAATATGTGGCATATCACCATTCGTTCAATCTGCGGTATAATTTTCTCAAACTTTGCACAGATGTTTGCTATGAATATCCGGTGATCTTGAAAGTATCAGCCACAATAGAGAAATAAACTTTTTTTATGGCAATTTTTCAAAATTTAAGAATCTTCAAATTTTGGTTTGTAGAATTTTTTCTATGCAGGAATAGTTGTACGTTCACGTATATTTCCCGATAGTTCTGTATAATTTTGTTTATTTTGTTTCTAAATTTCGTATTAAAATGAAAGCTTTATGAGAGTGTGAGAAAGAGAGAGAGAGAGAGAGAGAGATATTTTCTTTATTGCACCTTGGGGTAGAACCTCGTCTGGTGCTCAGTAAAATACAATAGATGGATAATAGATTACATTTGACAGTGTAATTTTAGTTGAATTTCAAATAATTGTTATACAAACTAGATTCGTAGAATAATTACATATTATACATAATACAGAGATGAATTCGCAGAATTACATTTTATATTTTATATTTTATATGGTTACGGTACAATAATCAAAACAGGATTCAAGTGAGTGCCGTAATAGTTAAGTAACTAATGAATTACTAAATAAAAAGTACTTAACTAAAACAGAAATAGATAACTAAAACTAAAACAGTGACTCTCGCGTGAGCTGGTTAATACACATTTACAGAATATACTAAAATTTAGATTATACTAAAACTCCCTCGTTGCGCACACGATCCTCCCAATCCGACAAGTGAAACAAAAAGTGTAGTCGGCGGAAAACGTATTTACACACTGTTTTTTAGATTTCGAACGGTATCTTGATGTTGCCATCTTAAGGCAGGTTTGCCGTGGATTTGCTCTATTTATTCAATAATTTTTATTTCATACAAAAAATAATCTTTATTTTTCAAACTTTTTACATATTAAAATACACATTTTGAAGATATAAAACTTTTTTTTATTTTTTTGTTTGACTGTCGTGTCAGGCGCGCCCTCGCTCGCCCTCACCACGACGCCCAGCAGACGGATTCTGCTGGTATCATGCGCTGTACGGAACAGCAGCACAGCGCTGCAAGCAGCCGTGCAGCTTCAGCAGCCGCGCACAGCCGAACCAGCAGGGAAACTCGTAGGGCTGCGCTCAGTCCAGGCAGCAAGCGACAGCCCCTGCTCATCAAGCCTGCCGACTCGTCGAGAGGTAGGTCTTCACGTCTATGATCGCAGGTCTGGCCTGAAGTTTCTGGTCGACTCGGGCTCATCCGTCTCGCTCTTGCCTCACGTACCCAAGAGGGGCAGCACGGCTACATCCATGCCGAAACTCGCCGCTGCCAATGGGACGCCCATAGCCACGTACGGGCACAAGGTCCTGCTCTTGGACCTGGGCATCCGCCGCAGCCTGCCCTGGGACTTCGCCCTGGCGGACGTGAAGACAGCTATCATCGGCGCCGACCTCCTGGAGCACTATGGGCTTCTCGTCGACCTCAGGCGCCGCCATCTGCGGGACTCGACCACGCGCTATTGTGCGCCAGGTTCCACTCAGCGAGCATTTGTTACTGGCGTCAACGTGATGAGCCAGGACAGCCCAACTGAGGACGCCGCCATCAAGGCCCTCATCGATGAGTACCACAAGGTCCTCCAGAGTACGTCATCACCCACCGGAGGCCCCTCGGCCCCGGTACAGCATCACATCGTGACGACGGGACCGCCAGTCTTCGCACGAGCACGACGGCTGGCAGGCGAGAAGCTCGAAGCTGCCAAAGAGGCCTTCGACTCGCTACTATTCCACGGCGTCATCCGTCCATCTAGCAGGCAATGGGCCAGCCAGCTGCACATGGTTGAGAAGCCAGGTGGAGGTTGGCGCACCACTGGAGACTACCGCCGTCTTAACTCCATCACTGTCCCGGATCGCTACCCGCTTCCGAGGATAGAGGACCTGCTACGCAGCCTCCACAGTTGCAAGCTGTTTACGATTCTGGACCTCAATCGAGCTTACTTCCAGGTTCCGGTTGCTCCAGAGGACGTACCTAAAACAGCCGTCGTCACACCGTTTGGGCTGTTCGAGTTCCTGGGCCTACCTCTAGGTCTCAGGAATGCAACCCAGACGTTTCAACGATTTTTAGACACGCTCTTTAGAGGCATGCCCTTTGTGCGTGTCTACGTAGATGATCGCATCATCGCTTCCCGCAACAGAGAGGAGCACCTTCGCCACATCAAGGCCGTCCTCGAGGTGCTTTCAAAGCCAGGCTCACGCTCAACCTGGGCAAATGCCGTTTCGCCTGCGCTGAGGTGAACTTCCTCGGCTACCACCTCGACGTCAACGGTTTTGAGCCTCCAGCGGCCAAGGTTACGGCCATAGCCGATTTTGCTCGACCAGCCACCATTATGGACCTCCGGCGCTTCCTGGGGATGCTCAACTATTACAAGGCTCTCATACCGCGCGCAGCAGCTGTGCAAGCGCCACTCACGGACCTTCTTCGCGGCGCCAAAAAGAAGGACAAGCGGGTAATTGAGTGGACTGCGGAGCGCATGGATGCATTCAGTAGATGCAAGGAGAGCTTGGCTGCAGTGGCGCAGTCGAGCTTCTTCGTGCCCGGCGCCCCTCTCGTCCTCTCCACAGACGCCTCGTCGACAGCCCTTGGGGCCTCACTGGAGCAGCTCGACGGCGACACCTGGCGCCCGCTAGGCTTCTTCTCGCGGAAGCTCGCCCCACCGGAGGCTAAGTACAGCCCGTACGACCGGGAGCTCCTCGGGGTCTATGCAGCGCTCAAACATTTCGAGCATCTCCTCGAGGGGCGACAGTTCGTCATCCGGACGGACCACCTTCCGCTCACGAAGGCTCTCGACCAACGACCGGATAAAGCATCTCCTCTTCAGGTGAGGCAGCTGGACTTTATCAGCCAATTCAGCGTCACCATCGAGCACATCTCCGGAGAGGACAACGTCGTGGCAGGCGCTCTCTCACGAGTGGAAGCTATCGACATGCCGACGACGTTGAGCCCCGCAGCCATCCATGAGGCCCAGCAGCGCGAGGACGTCGACGTCGACCACGAGCTTGCCAGCTCTTCGCTGAATCTCCAGCCCCTGGTGATTGAGGGCCATAGGCTCCTGTGTGAGACGTCCACAGGGGTCGTTCGACCTTACATACCCCAGGAGTTGCGAAGGACAGCGTTCGACGTCGTCCACTCACCTGCGCACCCGAGCGGGCGCGTCACCTCCCGCATGCTGAAGGAGAGATTCGTTTGGCCCGGGATTAAGAAGCACGCGCTGGAGTGGGCGCGCGAGTGCCTTCTCTGCCAGCGCGCCAAGATCCATCGGCATACCAGAGTGCCGCCCACGAACATCGACGTGCCTAACCAGTGCTTCAGTCACGTACACCTGGACATCGTCGTCATGCCTCTGCTCAACGGCTACAGGTACTGTTTGACGATGATCGACCGATTCTCCAGGTGGCCTCATGCGATTCCGCTGCAGGACATGCAGGCCGAGACGATAGCAGCTGCCTTCTACAATGGCTGGATCGCCACCTTCGGCACACCGCTCACCATCACCACGGACCAGGGAGCTCAATTTGAGTCTGCGTTATTCGCTGCCCTCGCCCGGCTGATTGGTGCAGGAAAGATAAGGACGACGCCTTACCACCCACAGTCCAACGGGATGTTGGAAAGGTGGCACAGGACGTTGAAGGCCGCGCTCATGTGCCATCCCGACTTGCCATGGCTCGAGCGCTTACCGACCGTTCTTCTTGGGCTCACGACAGCCTACAAGGAGGACCTCAAGGCCTCACCGGCCCAGCTCATGTTCGGCACTTCACTGCGTATACCGGATGACTTTTTCACGACGCAGGAGTGCCCTGCAGATACACTTTCTTTTGTAGGGAAGCTGCAGAACCACTTCCGAACGCTGAAGCCGCTGCAGACTGACCACCACGCCACGACCAAGTTCTTCTTCCACAAGGACTTGGCCACCAGCACGCACGTGTTTCGGCGGGTCAACGCCGTCAAGCCGCCCTTGACACCGCCCTTCACAGGGCCGCACCGTGTCATGCGCCGCTTGGACCAGCAGCGCTTCGTCATCGACGTTGACGGAGAACCCAAAACGGTCTCCACCGGCGACCTCAAGCCAGCTTACATCGCTGGAGACGAGTCCTCGGTCCCCATGGACCAGCGCCCTCAGCGACAGCTTCGCCGCACCGTCACGTTTCAGGAGCCACACAGCTCTCCACCTCCACAGGCGCCACCATCATCATCATCATCGTGCCCTCCTCAATCGTCAGCCACTAGGGGGGGAGTGGCTGTGGTACCCTCGGAGTTGCCGCCACATGAAGTGCGCCCGCTCTTGCCGACAGGCGAGCGGCAGCACAATCGGCGCAAGCAGCGTCTGGAGCCGAGAGCGATATATTAGCCTCGGCCGCCTCGCTGCTCGACTCTACATTCGGCTACAGAGCCTCGCGAGTTGCACGCAAGGTACTGCACGCAAACAGCTCGCTTGCTCGTACGCCACAGCTCTGGCGCATCGCTTCGATCTCAAAACTATCTTTACGGCTAACACAGCCACTTGCATATTCTTGTACATATTGTAAATAGTAATATAGTTTAAATATAGTGCTACAATAAAATCAAGGTGTGTAAAACCCCTTTTCTCTCTCCTGCCATCGTCCGCCTCGCTCCTGTCCTCGGCGCAAGCAGCGCTGCACCTGCTGGGGCGATTCCCAATGCGCCCTGGCAACCCCGCGGCTAAGCCCGCACATGTTTAGGGCGCCATCTTGACGCCGACATCCTGAATTTGAAAAAAAATCAAACGGGGTTTTATAGAACACAAAAACTCCACGATTTATAGCAATTGCGATGATCTGGTGCAACTTTATCATGTTGAAAATTTTACATTTCTGAAAAAAAATGTTGAAAATTTCGGATTTTTTTTGCAATAAATTGTTATAACTTTTTTTAGTGAAGTCGTAGCCCAAATCTAGCTACGACATTTGAAAGAGGAGGCTTCAAACTATCGGAAATGGTGCTTTTAAATTTCTTTTTGAACCGTGTATATAAAAAGTTAGAGCGCTGAAAACTCAAAAAAAATCTTGGACATTTGTGACAAAATGGGTTAACCCGCTCTTACTCAATTTTATATTTTCAGATCCTGCATGCAGCCTGTTGATTAGCCAAAACCATGAAATAAAGTCTACCAAGGCTTAAATTATTTGTAATTGATGCCTGTATAGGATGATGCTATTTGGAATACCTTAAAGTATGATTAACATGTAAGTATTATAATCTGAATGGAAAAAATTGTAAATTATCATTTTTTTTTGTTTTTGGAAATGGCAAATTGTTTCAGATAATGGTGTAATTGAAAAAGAGAAGTCTGTATAGCATCATCCGATGAAAATATATGTTATTAGTAGTTCAAAACCTATAAAAATTCATATTGTAATTTTGAGTCACCAGGAGGCTCCGCACAGAAAAATGAAGGTGCTAGTCAATTGTCTAACAGATATCACAGCGAAGTAGACTTTTTAAAAGTGAAATATGTTGAAATAGTATGTATACTTGTGAGAAATGTTATTTACAAAATTATTAAAGGTGCTTTTTGTGTTCTTCAGCTAAAAATCATATTTTAAGCTCTATAGGGTATATATACCCCCTTAAGGATATAAGTTATAGAATAAAAAAAACAAGCGGTGCAATTCGTATACCAACGAAAGAAATTTGTGTAAATTATGGAATTTAAAGTACACCAATATTGATTTTAATCATTGTTCTTTAAGACTCATAAATCATTTAAAACTTGTTTGCACTAGAAACTATATACGTATAGATATATGTAAAATCTTTAATCAATTGGCTGCTAAATACTAAAAATAAGCCTTATTCAATGATCAAAAATATTATTCCCTATTATAATAAAAATACTTTACACGTATCTTAATAAAATAACGAAAAATTTATGTGAGGGTAAAAAACTGTATGAAAATGTAAAAATATTTACAAAAAACCTAGATAAGTGTATAAAAATGTATAAAACTAAATGAATGAAAGTGTATGAATATGTACGAAAGTGTATAAAAATATATGAAAGTGTACAAAACTGTATGAAAGTATATAGAATTGCATGAACGAAAGTCTATGAATATATACAATTGTGTATAAAATGTATACAAACGTATGAAAGTGTATAAAGAAGGCCAATATTATAAAAAGAATAACATTTTTTTCTGTACTAAACTGTATAAAAGTGTATAAATATGTATAAAAGTGTATAAAGAAGGCCAATATTATAAAAAGAATAACATTCTTTTCTGTACTAAACTGTATAAAAGTGTATAAATATGTATGACAGTGTATAAAACTGAATGAAACTATTGGAAAAAAGCAGGAAAAATGTTTAAATCTTGTTCCAAATTCAATAAAAATATACACTTATATACGGTTTCATATATTTTCTTACACTTTTGTACACTTTCATATATTTTCATACATTTACCTACATTTATGTACATTTTTTTATTTCCATTAGGGTCATTAAGAAATGAAAAAAATGAGTCCCAGTTTGCAAAAAATGACCGCATTTGAAAAAAGACATAACTTTAAATATCTTGAAAAATAAAAGTCTTCATGATCTGAGCAAAGAACTTAAACAAGAGATAGTTAAATCCTGGAAATTTTCAAAAAGAATAATGTCGTTTTATTCAAGTTATTGTTCGACATAGAAAATCAATTTTTTTTACAAAATGATTTTTTGTAGGTAAAAGAAAAATAAAGTGGCTCAAAAATTTGACTGAATATTGTACTCGATGTTACTAATCATAGGCACATCTTTCAAACCTGCAAGGAACAAAATATGTTCTATGCTAAAAATTAACTGTGTTATACTGGTTAGTAATTTTATTTAATTTGAAGTTCTACATTGAGATGTGATAGTTAAGATTACTGACATAAACTGTGTAATTATACTAAACCTATGTGATGAAATATCACGATGAATTTGTGATTTGGATACCAATTTAATGTATCAAAATTATGTATAAATTGATGTATATTTTTGACTTGTGCAAAATAAATCTTAATCTATCTATCTACCTATCTATACACACATCCACACGAACATTTTCTTAAAATCGTGTATTTTGATTCCAAATGGCCCAAACACATATTTCTAACATGGTTTTAAAAAAACTTTTTTTTTATTATTACAAAGCTTCCTTTAGGAGGAAGCAAAAGTAGTTTATGCAATAAGGGTGTAATGTGAACTTTATTGCACGAGTGAAATGGGTGGAAAAAAGTTACACCCAACTAGCATACAGTACTTTTTGCCTGATAGTGTGTAAAGTGTCAATTTCTGTGCAAAAGGTGAATTTTTAAACTTTTCACTCAGAAATTGTTACTTTACACATACATGGGCAAAAACGTTTCTATATAAAAACTTATAAACAGTTAGTTGTTGGTCCTTAAAATTAAATTCTTGTATAATTTCTAAATGGTGAATTTGTAGATAAATGCTAAAGAAAGAACATGAGCCCTGAAATATTAAAACTAATTGATAAACATTTATGTTTATGTTGAAATAATTTTTCTCCATTTTGTTTAGCACCATTCTTTAATATAATTTATTATTTACACTAGAGAATCTTAACAAGCTTTTATATAATTTTGTTTCTGATGGTAGATTATTATAAAAATGTTGAATGTCTAGCTTAAAAAAAACGTTCCAGTAACGCCTTAAATATTTATGTTCAATTATATTATATTATTTCAATTAATTATATTATAATATTCTTAAGTATGTATGTATGAAAAATTTGTGAAATCTTTAATTTTTAATTACTTGCTCACTGTTAATAAATACGTGGTCAAATTTTGCTATTTTTTAAATAAAGTTTACGTTGCAAGGGGTCATGAATAATACTAGAGTAAAAATTAAATATATTGTTTTTTCTCTATAAAGAATTAAATGAACAGAAATTTATGTTTATCGTGAGAATTACCTATATACTTCATAAATTATATGAATAAGAAAAGGCTTCAACATCATGTGATCATGGAAATATAGAAATTGATAAATATTTTACACCAGTACAAGTTTTAAAAACTGATTTTTCTACTATTATTACTTACCGCAAAATCTGCAAAACTGCATTCAATGTAATGTCATTAACAATGTCAATTTTATCAATAAGTTTCTCTATGAATTTTAATAAAAATGGTACACTTTTAATTGATGTTTCATATTTAGAAAATGCCATTGCAATTATTGCCAGTTCTTCTAATGTTAATTTATCAGCACATTTTTCTAGATAATACTCGATATTGTACATACGAACAGGCAGTCTTCTGTTTACTTTCATCAGAAATGTAAATTGTACTAAATTAGTAGGTGTTAATTTTTTAGGATTCATGCCTATTTTTCTTAAACTATGCCATGTAAATTCTGCATATCTTGACAATTTCAATTTGTAAAATTGATCATTTGTCAAAAAAATCTCATTGATTGTCCAATTTGGCATTCGTTTTAAGCATTCATCATCTAACGCTTTCCAAAC
This sequence comes from Gastracanthus pulcherrimus, assembly GCA_949152435.1. Classification (NCBI taxonomy): domain Eukaryota; kingdom Metazoa; phylum Arthropoda; class Insecta; order Hymenoptera; family Pteromalidae; genus Gastracanthus; species Gastracanthus pulcherrimus. Next base: position 134,026,612 of record OX424573.1, on the reverse strand, counting down.
ACCTTTGTAAATCAGTTCATTTCTGTCCGTTTTCCATAATTCTAAACAATTCATTAAATGATGTATTTCTTTATCATTGAAGTCTGGACATCTGATTTTTAATATTTCCAGTATACCATGATATTTAGAATCATTTATGATCTCTTGATTTTCTAAAGCATAATATGAAAGAAGTTCAAAATTTTGTAAGATTTCTGTGTTACTCATACTAATCCATTGCTTCTGTAACAATTGATCTATTTCATCGTTTTGTAAATCTTGATTAAACAACAATGATGATGCCAAACAATTAGAATAAAGTTTAGAATTTTCTAGTATACTATGAGCAAAATTATTTTCTGATGTTAAACTGTTGAGTATTGTAGTATTTGTATGTGATTCTCTCAAGATAACATTTTTTAACAAAAATTTTTCAATTTTTAAGGTACTTAAATATGAAACTGGTTTAGCATGATGAATAAAGCTATAACGGCTAGTTGAAAATGAAAAATATTTAATTGCTAGATTCAACTTTTGTAACACAACGCGTCCATTATGGTTAAACATTGTACTTATGCTTTATGAAATCATACTTCTGTATGAAATTAATCAAGGATTCTTAATAAAATGTTATTTATAATTTCTTTATAAATAATAACTTGTTCAACTAGCAATTGCAAAAATTACATTTAGTAAATACATAATTGGAACATCAAATACCAAAGACAATCATAACCTTAGAAACTTTCCCCTATATCCCCTATATAAAAATGCACCAGCTCATGTATCGAATTGAACATAATCTCGAAAACTCGAAAACTCGAAAGAACATATTAATTATTATATAAATATATATATATATGGGATAATTTTTCTTTTTTCTCCTGGCGGATATCTAGAGTTCCTCTCTAGTTCGTCATCCCTTATATAATTAATTATTATGGAGTAATGTGTGTTCTCGAAAACTCGAACGTAAGTGAGAGTCTACATAAAGATGTGACCAGATGGAGAACAAAAATATGGTCTGTCCTCTCCGGTCCGTGTTCCATCGTTATTTCTCTGTTCCGTTTGGAATTCAAACGTTGAAGTGCATCAATACATCTGTACTCTCATTGCTCCAATGCGAGAAGTATTTTGTTTCTAAAATCGAGAGGTTAATAACATTGGAAGAAAAAAAAATAATCCTGAGGTTAAAGATTAAATAAATACAACGGCAACCAACATTTTATACGTTAGAAAATTGTTACTGTATTAACAAACCTTAATAACTGAAGAATTTCAAGAATAAGAAATATCCATTTAATACGAATCTAAAAAATTTAAGGAAGACTATAAGATTGTTAGAAGTACATCAAAATGCACTTGAATTGTTCTTTATAATTAAATTGTTAAAAAAAAGAAAAAGAGGACTAGTTAAAAAATTTAAAGTCTTGAATAAAACTAATGTTAAAGCCTGCATGTGCGGCGCAATAATCTTGTCTGGATTAGCTAAAATTATTGTCATAATATAGCTGTTTATACACCTGTTTTTTAAAATATATTGTTAATGATTAATATTATTGTTAATCTATAATGATTACGAAGTATTGCTTTGCTTGTAAAAACCAAGGCCACAAAGGGCTAAAGTTTTTTTTCCGATTACTATATTTACAGCTAACATATGTTATCTATCATATATGATCAATTAAAAAAGCCACAAAAACCTTAAAATATTATTTTAAAAGAATTTGTAAAGTAATAATTTTATATATTGATAAATTTCATTCCATTGTAGTTATCTGGGTCATAGAGGAAATATTCGGAATGAGGCATGGTTTTTCAGGATTGGAAAATTAATCATGTACCAAATTATTATAGAAACATGCAAAGCATTAACAACAATTCTCCTACCTATTTATGTCAAATTACCAAATGAGCAAAAGTGGCTGGAAATTGCTAATGACTATGAGCAAAAATTGAATTATCCCAATTGCTTAATTTATAATAAATATGATAGTGTTGTCCTAATGGCAAAAAGCGATGCATATTGTAGATTCACATGGATTAATGTTGGTGATTATGGTGAATATAAATATTATATACATATTTATAATAATTATCAAAAACATTTAATACATTAAATAGTAATTATTTTACATTATTTACAGGGTCTTATAGCGATTCAAGTATCTTCAGTATAACAGATTTAGCACAGTAAATTAACAGCAATGAGTTAAATATGCCTTATACTTTTGTGAGTGATGAGATCTTCTCACTGGGTGATCACTTAATGAGATCATTTAACAGAAGGTTTATCCGTGATCTTCAAGATATGATTTTTAGTTATAGACTTAGTCGTGCCAGATGGACGATAGAATGTGCTTTTGGACTACTTACAGCAAAATGGAAAATATTTCAGGCTCCAATTACTTTTGATTTAGCCTCTATTAAATACGTTATTGCAGCATTCATAGGTTTATACAATTATGTGATAACTGAAAATTAACCTGATTTAAATAATTTACAAAATAATAATGAAATTTGTAACGGGTCACGAATAACTCACAAATAATACAGCGCGGAGAATGGGCCAAGTGTCACCATTTGACAGTCGCGCACTTCAACAAGTAGGCAAGAGAGAGCAGGCGGCGAGATGCCGCTGAGGTCATGCATAAAGGTCATTATCGCTAACGCTATCGTGCCGCGCACCACCCTTTCAGCCTTCTCGCCGCCGTCTTAGCGATTCTCCCTCTCCGCAACTGCACGTGTTCGCGCTTGGGCTGTGCACGGTGATTCTCGCGTGTGTGGGCGCAAGATCAACTGGTGGAGGCGAACGCTCGACCCCCACCATCATCAACAGAAGAGGAGTTCGCACGCGAGGCGAGAAGCCTCCAGCAGCAAGCGCCGAGTCGGCAACGGGAGGGAAAGCGACAGAGGCAGTAGCTAGCAACGAGAAGGAGAGAGAGAGAGAGAGAGAGAGAGAGAGAGAGAGAGAGAGAGAGAGAGAGAGAGAGAGAGAGAGAGAGAGAGAGAGAGAGAGAGAGAGAGAGAGAGAGAGAGAGAGAGAGAAGCTTCGACTGCGGCAGCGTTGATTCGAATTCATTTCTACCGTTATTCTACCAGCATTTATATCAAAAGTACTATTCGATGCAGCAACATTCAGAATGAAGTATAGTTATATAAGGTGGAAAATCCATTACAATAATTAAGATTCGGATACAGTTTCAATTACGGAAGGAAAATATTATGCAGTTTTTGATATCGAATGGCATTGTGCAAGGTGCATAAGTTGCTATTATGAAAGTCAAATAGTTACAGTGCTTTTTAGTGACAGAAGTAATTTTGCTATTGTAAGCTTACAACTTCTTCATTCAAAATTTTATGCATTACCTGCACAGCCTATATCAAATTGTCAATGAAAAACTTAGAAGTAATCGAACATTGTATGAAAATACAAATTTTAACTGATGATTTATTACCTGACAAAGATGTTTTTATCAAAGTAATAAAATTTGCTACTATTCACATTTTTTATGTTACCTGGGTATTCAATGAATCTGAATATAGAATACTATCGTTAATATACTGCTGGCCTAATATGAATTTTTATTTTTCTTAGGTTTAAAACTTAAATAATAATTCATTGAATTAAAAACTTATTTATTAAAGTTATTTATTTATATAAAACTAAACAGATTATTAAGAAAAATGTAAATAAATGTTATATGTCCAGAATGTGATATTTTACATTATTTTATTATACATTTGAAAATTTTTTTAAATATATTATATAAATATATTAATTTACAGCATTGTAATCAGGTAATTATTTATGTTTGCTGAGACGAGTATATTGTAGTAACCAAATTTCAGATCGAACGGTCAAATTGTTGTTGAGATATTATTGAAACATACGCTAATTACATACAAGAAAGAAGTGAAAGTAAAGAAAAAATATCTAACTAGCTTTGAAGCTATTGTTTTTATTTTTAATGTTTACTTGGATGAATAAATCTTAATTTAGATTACTAATATTAACATACTGATGACTAATACATATTATGACGTTGTAACAAGTTCAATGAAGTCAATTATATAAGTTGAAATGATCACTTAATTACTTTATTTAATTTAAGTATACTTAAATACTTTAATAAATAACTCTTTGAAAAACAAGAAAAAGCTTAAACTTATTTATTAAACTTTTACAAACTGTTATAAGAAATGTACATATATTAAATATGCTAAGAATGTGATAATCATTAACGTAGTATAAATTTTAGTTTTACCTTTATTTTAAGTCTTTATTTAAAGTACTTTTAATAACTTTGAGTAATATTAAAAAAAATATACTATATTGAATATGAATCTTTCAAAATATTTCCAAAGAGCAGAATAGGATAACATACAAGTTAACTCTTCAAGCCATGTTAAAAATTTTGAACAGTTTTGAAATCATTTTACTATTAAATATTTATACAACATTATATGAAAAGAAAATAATAAATACTTATAAAATATGAAATTGTTATAGTGTATTATTCTTTGTCATAAAGTTATGTATGAAGACAAAGTGATTGTATATTGATAAGCAATCCTAAAATTTAAATTGAAGCTATTGTTATTTTAGACGTTCTCCTGGGTATTCAGTGTATCTGAACTTAGATTACTATTAATGACATACTGATGAATACATATACTAATGCTTCTGTTGAAGTAAGCCTATAATATTCTCTCGTGTGTGTGCGCATGCGTCTGACGCAACAGAGAGAGAACCACCGGCCTGCGTGCCGAGCGCGCGTCAGTCGCTCTTGAGCAAAGCTACGAGCTAGTCGAGCTATAATAAAGATTCAGATATTCAGCTAACCAGTTTATTCTTTGTGTTCCCCTCGACTCCTTTCCTCTCTAAACACGGGTTGAAATACGCCGAAGGGTTACTTCAATAGGTTATGGGCCCAGTAGCGAGCTATTTCGGTGTTCAAGAGACGAGAGAAAGGTAGAGCGGAGGCGAGAACCGAGAAGCGCCGCGAGTCGAGTCGTGGCGGCCATTGTGTGCGCGGGACGTTCTTCCCGCGAATTTTCGCGAACGAGTCAAGGGACGCAAGCGGGTAAAAATGTCGGGTGAATTGTCGGCGAGGCATGTGACGAAGTTCGACGGATCGAACTTTCTGGGCTGGAAGTTCCAGGTCACTCAGATTTTCATGGCAAACGATGTCTTGGACATCGTGAATGGGAGTCGAGTGATGCCGGACAACAGAGCGAGTGCGGCAGCGAAAACGTGGGTCAAAGACAATGCGAAGGCCATGTTTTTCATCTCATCGTCGATGGAATATTCCCAGCTCGAACCTCTGCTAGTTTGTGTCACAGCGAAACAGATGTGGGACAAGCTCGGGACGATACACGCGCATAAATCGGCGTCGAACAGGCTGATGCTAACACAGAGATTCCACGAGTATCGCATGGGTCCGACGGACACGGTCGTGCAGCACGTGGCGAGGATTCAGAACATGGCGACGCAGCTCCTGGATCTTGGGGAGAATCTTTCGAATGTGACCATCATGGCAAAAGTGTTGGCGAGTTTAACGGCTAAGTTCTCGTCGTTTCAAACGGCTTGGGAAAGCGTCGAGCCGAACCGACAAATACTCGAGAATTTACAGAAGCGTTTGATACGAGAAGAAGGCCGGTTAAACGCCGATTCCGGAGAAGCGGCAGCTTTTGCTCCAGTGAAGGTCAGCAAGACAACGGTTGGAAGAGAGGACTCGAAGGCGAAGCCGAGAAAGAAGAAACGTAAGGAGAAGAAAGACATCGAGTGCTACGTGTGCCAGCAGAAAGGACATTTCGCGCGCGAGTGCCCAGAACGCAAACAAAAACAAGGTGACAAGGACAAAGATAGTTCACAGAAAGTGGCGTTCGTTGTGGTGAGCTCGGGCGCGAGTGAAAACAGTGGACAGGCTAGTGAACTCGGTCGGTATAAGAGTCCGGAAAACGCGTTGCGACGCTCGGTGTTAGCGGTCGATCAAGGCGATATCTGGTATATCAACAGTGGGTGTTCGAAGCACGTCACGTTCCGGAGAGATTGGCTCACAGAGTATCCAGAGGAGACACGATATTGCTCGTGGACAATGGCAAGTGCGCTGTGACTGGAGAGGGAACGGTGATCGTGGACAGACTAGTGAACGGCGTGTGGAGCGAAGCTCGAATCGAGCACGTGCTGTACGTCCCGTGCGTGAGAAAGAACTTGTTTTCCGTGGGGATGTGCACAGTGCGGGGTTTTTCAGTCGTATTTCGAGAGGAAGATGCGCTGATAATTCGCGGCAAAGAGATTATCGCGACTGGAGTCAAGCAGTCGAACGGAATCTGCAGGTTGCTATTTCGAGTGAGAGTTCAACAAAGTGTGGACGAGGCAAACGTGTCAACAACGAGCCTGAAGGGTTGGCACGAGCGTCTCGGGCACTTAAACAAACGTGCGTTGTCCGTGTTAGTGTCGAGCGGCCTGGTGAACGGGGTAAAGGTGAGAGACAAGCGTGATTTTTTCTGCGACGCGTGTAAATTGGGGAAAACGCACAGACTTCCGTTCAGGGAAATTGTCGAGAGAGTGAAAAGAGAGCCCGGCGAGTTTATTCATAGGCGGCGACGCGATGCTCGACACGCACGCGGCGCAAGCTTTACAAAAAATTACCTATATAAATATATATGTATATATGGGTATGCACTAAGCACAATAATAATCTGTGCAACTTACTCTTTTTTTTTAATCTGGTGTGGCCTCCTTCGACGATACAAGTTGGTCGGCACACGCGATAAATGGTTTATATGTATATCTATACTCGCGAGCGAAATGAGCGGTTTGATATTCGCACGGAGCTGATACAGGAAAAACGAAGCGTCTATGTACGTGGCTCAGTACGAAGTGGACTCGTTGTCCCTTCATTCCCGCGGCGCTACCCTCGGGTTTCGGTAGTGCGGACCGAGCCCGCCTGAGGGCGCAACGCATGCTTTGGCGAGGGAGAAAGCGAAGTGAGAAGGAGGAAAGGGGAGCGTCTGCTCGCGGTGACGTCACGCTATCTGGCAGGCAGTCGACGACTTGCAGACGGTGTTGGAGAGGATGAGGAAGGACGAGTGGCCAGGACGAGGAAGTGCGACGAGGGATGCAGCAGGAGGGGTATCGGAGCAACGGTGCCGACGAAGGGGCACGTAGACGAGAGCTGCAAAGCCCAGGACGGCGTACTTGCAGCAGGAGCAGTGGACACGGTTAACCTCGAAGAGGTTATGTCTACATACAGCTTCCTACTGCATTCGTTCACTGCCACTATTATCAGGTGAGATTCGTGGTTAGTTCATCACTGTAATAATCTCCCCTTACTAATGCTGTGTTGTTTCTAGGTGTCTAGCGAGTGCTTCGGAGGCTGTTGCTGCTTCTGTTATGGGGAAGCGGGCTACGAGTTGAGCTACGTTGCTATACCTGAGAGACTACCCTGCCTCTGCAAACCCTCCAAACCAGGTAAGAGAGTTCCAATTTGATGTGCATATCTGCTGTAGAGTAACTCTTCTTTATGTTTTCTAGGGTGTATACTGCAGGCCTGCTTCATGTCTAGAGAAGCAGCAGCTCCGCCCAGGGTGGATCTATTCATGCCTTTCAAGGCATAAAATCAGGTGGGTATCATTCTAATACCATTGTACTTATATTCTCAGTTTCTAATCTCTTGTGTGTTTCCTTAGGTTGGTTCGAAGGGACAGGAGTAAGGAGAGGAGACGCCAGGATATGCTCAGCGCACCGCAGCCGAGACCAGCCAGCTCCCACCTATGCGAGGCTTTATGGGATGGCAGCTGCGCGACCTCTTCAGCTGCTTCAGGGCATGAGAGCTCGCTTGCTCTGTGTCGTCCAGGAGGATAGTGTATGTGTGTGTGTACGTGTATAGTGAGTGAGATGGGTAGGTAATGTGCTTTCGTTCACATTGTGTAACACACACAAAATGTGGTGTTACAAGCTTTAATTTATTTTACGTGATTCCAGAATTACAAGTTTCAAGTTTACATTTATTAACGTTCGCTTCTGGATTCTCACCCTTCACTTGCGCGTATTATATTATTATATATTAAATCTAAAGACTTGCAGAAAGTTTATTATTACATGCTGCGGTCGCGTAGCAATGTAGCAGCTGTTTGGAGTCTCTAGTTCTTCCAGTCAAGAAGAAAACGTACGTTTGAAGTTTCTAAGTTCGAACTTACGTTGCCTTTCCGGGGCCGGTACTATAGAACTTATTTAGGTTCTACGTTCGAATTTGCGTTTGCCTACCCGAGGTCAAAATGTGAAACCTCAGAGTCAAGGGGGGCTGACGGCCACCTTCACACTTGCAGTCAACAAAAGGCTTCTAAAAAATGGTGCGCGAGGTATTTATAACCCCGCGTATCGAGCGTGAAGGTGGTGCACGTCAGTACCTCTCATCCAACGAGAGCTCGATAAATCTCGGTGTCTCTGACCTGGCCAGGAAGCGGAGAGTGCTGAGCCCACGCCTCGTCCTCGCGCAATATCTCCTGCGAGGCATTGGCGAATATTTTTACATAATTCGGTATTCGCTCGCTTAAGCATGTAAAGTTGTATATACGTATATGTATACAAGTGGCTATAGGTGTATGTATATACGTTTTTGTTAATATTCTTATTTAATTTTATAATATACGGTGACAAGTGGATGTCACATACATAAGCCAGAGAAAACAGTTTGTTTAGAGTAAAAATGATCAGCATCAAAGGTGAAAATGAAGCTCTAGTGATGTTTGTTGATATAGGAAACAGCAATCATTAGAAGAAATTTAATTTTATTAGAAAATTTGTCAAACCTCTTAGCAAGGTTTCCTAAACAGGTAAATATTTCAGGGCTTTTCCTTGTTAATAAATAAATAAAAATAATATGTAATTTTCTTTCTCACGTCGAGTGTACGCGGTCTGTCCCAAAAGTATCCGACCTACGTTCATATCTTCGCGCGGAGAGATTCAGGCGATCTCTGGAGGGTACGAACGTCACCAGCAACTCCTAACCTTCTCGTCAGTAACCTGAGATACCGATGAAACGCTTTAGTTCCCGCGCAGCGTGTATTTGTTTACAACGACTTTTTTGGGTTCGTCGCAATTTGCTTATTGCTAAAAATGGCAGAACGAACCGAACAGCGAATTTGCATAAAATTTTGCTTTAATCTCGGTAAAAGTTGTGCGGAAACTATTGAAATGTTGCAAAAGGCCTTTAAAGATGAGTGTATGGGCAAAACACAAAGAAAAGAGTGGTATAAGCGGTTCATAAGTGGCCGCACATCTGTTGACAGTGATCTTCGTTCTGGTCCACCTTCGACGGGAACATCGTCGAATAATGTCGAGCGTGTGCGTGTCGCAGTTGAACAAGATTGTCGTTTGACTGTAAGAGAACTGGAAGATGAACTTGGAATACCAAAAAGTACTGTTTGGCGAATTTTAACCGAGAATTTGGGAATAACTCGTGTGTGTGCAAAATTCATCCCGAAACTGCTCTCAGACCAGCAAAAAAACCTACGATTAGAAATCGCTCAGGACAATTTGGAAATGATTAATAGTGATGAAAACTTTCTTAAAAAGGTTATTACTGGTGATGAGTCATGGGTTTATGGTTATGATCCTGAAACAAAACAACAATCTTCGCAGTGGAAGCTTCCATCTGAGCCTCGGCCGAAAAAAGCTCGTCAAAGTCGAAGCAACATCAAGTCAATGTTGATTGTTTTTTTCGATTATGAGGGCGTTGTGCACCACGAATATGCCCCTACAGGCCAGACAATCAATAAAGAGTACTACATTGAAGTTTTGAAAAGGTTAAGTAATGCAATCAGGAGAAAACGACCGCAACGTTGGGAAACCGGTGACTGGCTTCTTCATCACGACAATGCTCCAGCGCACGCATCAAACCTTGTGCAGGAGTATTTATTGAAACACAGTGTTGCGCAGCTCCGCCAGCCTCCATACAGTCCTGATATAGCTACCTGCGACTTTTGGCTGTTTCCTCGATTGAAAATGCCGCTTAAAGGACATCGATTCGACAATAAACAGACTGTTGAAACTAATGCGACGAATGCACTAAAGGCGATTCCGAAGTCTGACTTTCAAGAGTGCTTTAATAAGTGGAAACATCGATATGAGCGTCTTGTTCAATCAAATGGGGACTACTTTGAAGGATGCCACCCCCCGGATGACGAAGAATAAATCAAGCGCCGAGAAATCGAGGTAGGTCGGATACTTTTGGGACAGACCTCGAATATATTTTAATATATGTCATACTTTTATGTTTATGTCACAATTAATGGTGTCTTATCCAGACAATTTTACTGTGCAGCCACTTTGTAATCCTCACAAACTCAAAGTATATACTTACTTATTATTTGTATTACAATTTAAGTTCTACGTATTGAGTGCAGCACATTTTATTTTACAATCTTTATGCTTTTTAAGGGACAAGCTTAACATTTTTAAATGCTGTTTCAAATTATAGTCCTTTTAACTCCAGTTTATTGATTATTTTAATCAATACTTTGATAAATTTTATTTCATTACAGTTATTTAATATATGAAGTAAATATTCAGAATGAGACATTGTTATTCAAGGATGGAAAATTAACCATACTTAATATTCCTACGTCAAGATAAATACCTTCAAATATAGTTTTGTTGTACACTGTTATGGGTAAGGAGACAATTCCCATATTAAGTGAGTACTTAATGAAAGCTTTTAACGGAAGGCTTCTATGATGTTTAGCACTGTGAGTGCTACATGACCCATATATGGGTGGTCATGGATTGCTTTCTTCAGGTGTTACATCACCCATATATGGGTCATAAAATTTTTATAAATAACAATCTTAATATAGAGTTAGAAATTATTTAAATTGTTTCTGCCGATGAAATTTCTTGTTTTTTATAAAGAACACAATATATAAATGATTAAAATATTTTATAGAAGAACTAGGGTATTAGGAATGAACCTAAAAGAACAAATTTATTATTATTTTTCAAAATTGCTCTATTTAGTCTTAGCACCTGGGGAAAGTTAGTCAAATTAACGGTTATCACTCAAAGTATTAAAAAATATGCAATTACAAATTCAGTTTGTGTGCAATGGATGATGGAATATGTTTTTGGTTTACTGAAAGCAAAATAATAACTATTTCAGGCTTTAATAACTTGATTTAGAATTTATATTTAATTTATTTATTTTTATTTTATTTATAAACGGACCGGGGTTTTACAAATATAGGGATAATATTTTTTATATTTTTGAATTCTTGTACAAAATTCATTATTTTCTTTGTACACGAGTACTTCTTATCTTCTGATAATTTATCAAATTTTTTTTATTAATTGCATGTAGTTGTCGATGGCATCCATACATTCTTTTGTGGAATTATTGTTTCTAGTGGATTTTTGTAATGACTCAATAATAATTTTGTTTGAATCCAATGCTTCTATTAAATCATGCATTCCATCATTGTTTTCTTTCTTTTTTAAATTTAAGTTCCATCTCTCATTCTGTTCTTTTACCTTATTTGATGAAAACTGAGGCAGGTGATCAATATAAGGTGTTATGAATTGCATCGCCTCATAAAACTCCCGTTTAGAGCTGTTAGAACTCATGGAGGCTGATCCTGATGGATTATATTATAAAGAATTTTTCCTCTCTTTCCTATATTTTGCTAATAAATAATCCCACTTTTTACTTATTTCATCACCTATAAACCTATATTATATAATTAGGTATTAAAATTTTATAAATATAAAAAATTATCATATTATTTTACCTGACAAATGTTTTTCTAATATTTGATAAGCTACTTGTGACATTACCTCAAATTTAGCCCCCCTCTCTCTTTCTATATATACTATTGATAATATTCATCCAGACTTTTATCATACAAAGTTGGATCAACACGAACCAATTCTATTATCAACTCCTCCACTTTATGCACCTAAGATTCCACTTTTGTATTTTTCACCTAAACAATATAAATATGCACAAACAAACGTTGTATTTGGAAATGTTTGTAAATGACAAAATAGGGTTAATGAAAATATCTGTAGGTGATAATATTCTGATGTCAAAAATCTTTGCCAGTTTAACTGTTTGCCCAGCTATGCTGTTTTGTTTAATTCTATGTAACCTTGTTTTGCTTTAATTTGTAATTCTTAAATAAAGCAAAAATGTCTATGCAAAAAAATAATTTATTGAGCGTGTGTAATATTTTTTACTCCACACTCGACCGATATGGCCACTTTTTTCCCCTGAAAATCGAGGCGAAAATAGCATATATTTCCCGTAAACCCATTTGCGGGGCGAAAGTAAAATTTGCGGGGCGACAGTAAAATTAGCGGGGCGAAAGTAAAATTTGCGGGGCGACAGTAAAATTAGCGGGGCGAAAGTAAAATTTGCGAGGCGACAGTAAAATTAGCGTGGCGAAAGTAAAATTTGCGGGGCGACAGTAAAATTAGCGGGGCGAAAGTAAAATTTGCGGGGTGACAGTAAAATTAGCGGGGCGAAAGTAAAATTTGCGGGGTGACAGTAAAATTAGCGGGGCGAAAGTAAAATTACCGGGGCAAAAGTAAAATTAACGGGGCGAAAGTAAAATTTGCGGGGTGAAAGTAAAATTGAAATTTCTTTCTTTTACATTTTTTTTTACAATACTATTCGTTTTATAATAAATTGATATACATCTAGTGGTTTGGAAATTTTAAAACTTTTAAAAATTTTGGAAAATTAAAAAATTTTGGAAAATTTTAAAAATTTTGAAAATTTTGAAACTTATGAAAATTTTGAAATATTTTTAACGGTTTAAAAATCATTGTAAATATTATAACTATTTTTGATAAAGTATTTTTGAGTTCTGGGTGCGATTTTAAGGGAACTATGGAGGATGTATTATTTGAAGGTTTTAATGTGGGGTTAGGGTAATTATCTCTGTTGGGAGTAGATGCCTGTAGCTGAAGTATGTCGACATCGGTCGACACATTTGGGTGTATGCCAGCAGATATGAGCGATGGGAGGCGCTCAGTGTTTCGTGGTGGAGAGCGCTTATGAGCGAGCGTCTGGCAGGTAGTAGAAGTCCTTCGATCGGTAAATAGTGAATAGAGATTATTAGATAGATCTTCTTTATCCGTATTTTCTTTGTTGTTCACTTGGTGAACAGTGGATAGATGTTGCCAATCGAAATCTCCTTGTTTGCACTCTTCTGAATGAGTTGCGTTTTGAGCGGGATTTGAAAACTTATATTCAGCTTTCTTCAGCAAATAATTTACGATTTTTGAAAAGTTGTATACTTCTGTGTAAAGTGCAGAATTCCAGATGATATATATGTATTTAATAAATTTATAATATTTGCTCATTATATAGTTATCGTTTTGCATAATTTTTATTGACTCAATTTCCTAATATTTCTCGCTATTCCACTTCAAATAAGTAAGATTAAGCAATTTTTGATTACCAAAATATGTGATAAATTGCGATTTTAGTGATTTATAGTTTTCTGATTTGATAAATATTTTTATTATTGTCGGACATTTTTGAAAAACTGTTAAACAAAGGTGCGTTTGTTTTAGATGGTGATGCGTTTGGTTTATACGGAGTCTATATTTCGTGAAATTTCCTATCTTTAAATCGGAGGCCCCTTTCTTTATGTAAGATAAAATCATACGATTTTCCATCTGTGATTGATTAAAAGTAGATATATTTCGGTTTGTGTCGTCAGAAGGTAGTTCATTGATTGGTAAATTCAACACGTGTGTGGTCACTTTCTGGACTGTATTGTGCAAGGGATTTTTCTTTTTGAAAATCGGTGAAGTGATGGTTACTTAAAGAATTCGTAAAGTCAGCTATTCGCAAGTCCGAAGCTTTACTTCGCTCAAATGAGGTAAATGTGAGATTTTCGGATAATTTTTGGATGAATTTAGAAATGTTATTGTTGAAAGGTTATAATTTATGATTATCAATATCTGAAGGTTTTATAGAAAGATTTTTGAAATATAAATCTATTCTCGTCAAACATTTATTCTTCTTAAAGGCGGCATTGTTTTCTTTGCTTATGATAAAAGAGGTTTTATTTAGAATATTTAGCCGGTTATGTTTCGAAAGTGTGTTTCTTATTGGGCATGAAGATTGAAGAGTTTTAGAAGATTGGTTGATTTTGAAATTTAAGATATTTCTGTAAGGATTCGGAAGACTCATGTATAATGATAGAATTTTTGAGTTTTTGATTAATATCGTGCTTAAGTTGATTCGTTTCAGGGAGATATTGAGATTCTGTGTTTAAAAATAATGAGGTCGAATTATAATGGACTATAGTCAATAACTGGTTTTTAAAAGAATCGTTGTATATCGTGGGGCGAGATTGGATTTGGTAGTTGCATGGACTAGGCTCGACTGTGTATAGTGGCTCTATATTTAAAAAGTGGTAATCGTTATCTAAATTTTCTAATGATACTAGTTTTACAATTTTTAAGTGCTGCGCCCCATAATTTATTTTAAAATCTGTGACAGTTTCTTTCACATTTATCGAATTATTGTGCTGAGAGTATGAATCATTATAAATTGTGTTACGAGGTTTGATATGGTAACTGCGTAGATTAGGCTCGATAGTGTATAGAGGCTCTATTTCCATAGCGGTGTGATCCATGGAAGAGTGCAATTTGTAATCCGATTTTTATATTGACTCCAGTTCTATAACTTCTAGATTTTGCACTCCGTAATTTATTTTGGTTTCTTTGACGGATTCTTTTTCATATAGAGATTTATTATCTTGAGTGTACGTATCGTATTCGGAAAAGGGTGCATTTTCATCATTTTGGCGATCATGATTTTGACTTGTACAGCTAACCATTTTAAAATGTTCAAAAACATTTAGTTGGTGTGATAAAATTTCGGCACGAATACTGGGAGGATTCTCCAAACAAAATGTGGCGTCTTTAACAATTTTGTCCAGTCTGCAGAAGTATTCACATAGACATTCGCCTGAGTTTCTGCGACTTTGTTCTATAAGTGTAGAAAAAAATGCCAAAAAATATTAGGGTTTATAAAACACTCCTCAAGGTAGTCAAATAAATCTTCTAAGGTGTTTACTCGCAACTTTCTTATTGCATAATAGGTGCGTCCTTACGTGCAGCCTAAAATTTTGTTTAATAGAATTGGTTTAAGATTGCAAAAGAAGTGAATGATGTTAGACTTAAGTGTTCCGATAAATTGTTCGGGAGTAATAATTTTGTTATTTAGGCTTTCTAAGTGCCATAGTGCCCAATGATAGTGATGTAACTCAGCTGTGGAGAGATTTTCCATAATTATTGGAAGTTAAAGATTGTAAAGTCGAAGATGATTATGTTTATTTTATTTTATTATATTAAACAAAACAAAATTTTATTTTTATTTTTAATTTAGATATAATTTATGTTGTTTTATTTAGGAATAATTTTTAATGGAGAAACTAAACAGTTTTATAAGAAATTTAATTTTAATTTGTATACTTTTATTTCGAGGCTCATAGTCAGTTTCGATCAGTTCCCCACAAGGGGTACCAATTTGCTACAGCCGAATTGCGTTCTGCTTTGCTGGTTCTAAGTCGCAAACAAATATTTTTATTTATTTCGCGGAACTGATCTTTGCTTCGGAGCTTCTACCAACTTATTAATTGTTTTAATTGAGTTTAATTACTATTAGAAATGTGGATACGGAATAGATTCTTACTAATTGATTAGAGTACTCCGGATTCGTGAAGGAGAGCGCTCTATATTTTTTTATGAAGGGAGCACCGACCATCGCTCCCCTCTGTGAGGCTCAACCACTGCTATAGCCTCTGCAATGCTCTCTTAAACTTTTTAAAGCTAATTAAAAACAATAGAAACTAATGCATCAGTTAAAAATAACTAACAATTATTATAATAAACAAAAGGTAAGGAAACATTACGATAAAAAAATGCAGATCATTAATTTCAAAAGGTTATTTACAAAAAAGAAATAAGAGGAAAATCGATCTGTATTTTTCTATAAATCTGTAAAAAAGAAATTGGTTAAATAAATATATATAAAGAAATAGGAGCAGTCCGAGTTTCGTTGTAGCCTTCCTCGTCGTCACTTTGGATGTCCTCAGCGTCATCTTGGATGTCCTCGTCGTATAAGCCGTTTTCGACGCCGTCGTTGATGCCGTTCTCAACATCTTCCTCGTCTACGTCGTCCAACATGAACGGTTCCTTCTCCATGGGGATTTCGTTCTCCTGCTTTGCATTTTCTTCCTCTTCCTCGAAATCCCGTTCATCGTTTTGAGCTGTTCGTCGTCGTTTTGGAAGCGGTGGTTCGATGGGGAGTTGAAGTGACCGTCTTTTAGTTTGGCGACGTTAGGCCTCCTTTGAACTCTTCAAAGCTTTTGTCATCGTCCAGCTATATTCCTGATTGTCCGGCTTGCTCAGTTTGTTCTTGATGATCGTGATAGCATCTATATTAAACCAAAAGAAATGTTTCAATTAATTGTCAATTTAAAATATAGATTAAAATGTGCATGTACCTTGGCAAGCTAAAGCGAAACGTATGTCTTTCAGCGCCACAATGTTGTCATCAAATTTGGAGCCATTCCAATTGAGATTTCGGAACAATTCCTCGCCAAAGTTCGGCAGGATTTAAAATATTTTGCAGCGGCGTCGGTTGAGTTGGTTCCTCCGAGATATATCAGATAATTAACCTAAACTTAATCACATTATTTATTAGGAATTCATACATCGCAAAACATTAATTGTTTTTATACATGTAAATAAAAATAATTACGAGAGTGTCGAATTTCTCATCATTAGCATGGTCGAAGGCTATGAGGTCAGCGGTTGTTTTAAATGGCAAAAATTCTGGACGAGCTCTCGCTCCAGAAGTTTGCCTCGCCGTCAAGCCCTTCAGTATTAAATGAATGGAACTGGAACATTTTAATAATTGATTAGTATTAATTTAAAAATAACTAATAATTTTACGATAAAATGACTGATGCATACTTGGTTGTCTTTTCCATCTTCCCAAGCCTTTCATCAAATGAACTGAAAGTGATAATATGATACATGTAAATTATGGGTTATTCATTGAATTATAAATTAATAATAATATATAATTTGTTGTGTACCTTGTAACCTCCTGCAACTGCTTAAGCTTTTGCTTCATCTAGCTAAAAATATATGAATAAATTAAATTAATTAAAATATTTATTAAACGCCTATTGAAAACGTTTAATTAAAATAATAAATATAACATGTATCCATGTGTGTCTTCTATTTTTGCCAGTCTTCTGTTTATCGAGCTACAATTAAAATTGAAATTGTTGCAATAAATATTGAATTATTATATATTTTAATATAAATGATATGTACTCCAATATCTGGCGGAATGAAGACAATAAAGGTTGCTCTCCTGCCGTAGAGGTGGTTTCGGTTGAAAACTGTTGTTGCTGCGATGGTTTAGACATTGCTGCAGATTTGGGCGTCGGTATCGGCTGCGAATGATAAAAGATGTTTCTCGATGTGCTTGGTGCAGGCAGAGTGGACAATCGTCCTTGTTGCTGCTGTGGTTTCCGGAATTGTGATATTTGCTGTTGTTGTTGCTGCGGTTTTCGTTGTGATGTTTGTTGTTGTTGTTATGATTGTGATTGTTGCTGTGTTTGCCTGTTTTCCTGTTGAGATAAATTGTTACTTAAGCCGCTTTTGGAAGCGGTTCCTTCTGGACCTCCTGAAAAGGCGCAAAAGGATGACATCCTTTGCATCAGTTTGGCGTCCGCAGCGTCAGTCGAAAGTGATCTAATATTTCTTTCCTTTTTAGCATTCATCTTGTATAAAAATAGTATAACGATAATATTGTTCATAACATCGTGCAAATATCACGAATGTCAACTTTCTAAGAAGCGTACAAAATTTAAATGGAATTCGCCTTGGTCAAGGTAGCGCCAGCGCCCGACGCTGCGGCCCCCGGCTTGCTTATTTATATGTACGCTTGCTTTCGGACTAAATTGTGCATATATGTGTATATATATAACGTGTTATACATCCTTCTTTTTATTATGAGTATGGATTTCTAGTGTTTTACAAAAAGAAATCAATTATGAGATAAATTTCTCCAGCAGAGAAAGTAGAATGAAATTCGCAGAATCGCAGTTGAAATTCCTCTTCTTAGAATACGCTGCAAATTTCAACATTTATATTGGAAAATTCTATTGTACAAGTAAAATTGCGATACGAGAAAAAGACTATATGCACAATTAAGTCCAAAAGCAATCGTACATATAAATAAGCAAGCGAGGGGGCGCAGCGCCACGCTGCCCGCAGCCCGTGCGTGACTCCGCAACCGGGCCGGCGCGTCGCGGTCCGACGCGGGGAATTCGCGGCACAGTAAATTTCCTACTCCTCCTACACTTTTCATCTTTCAGACTGAAAATTTTGTTGCTACTTCCTGGGATGATTTCAAACAACTTAGCGCATGGATTAGGCTGAGCGTGTTATAGATCGGAAATTAAAATGGAAAACCAAAAAAAAACTTGAAAATAGTGGACAAAAATTTTTTAGATTTTGTTTGAATGCGCTATCACGTTTTTCGTCCAAATTTGAGTAAAAAAAATTTTATTTTTCTTTCCAATCCTTTAAATATCACTAGGCTGAAATTTCACCCTTAAAAAAAGACTTCAAAGTGCATTTTTAAATATTTAAACACTGTATTTTTATAAGAAAATTCGTTATACTTTTTGTGACGTGGTTTTGTCAGATAATTTACTATTTAGTTATAATAATGACGATAGTTTTGAACATATTATTCAATGTATTTATTTAAAATTTCACTTAAATTATAAAAACTCCATAGAACCAATTCTCAATCACTATTTAACGCTCGAGACCAGTTGTCTATGTTAGAATTATGCGTTTTATTAAAAAACTAACTAAAAATTATTAAATTTGCAAGAGATTATAAAATTATTTCATAACATCGATTCTCGTATAAGGTTCATTCAAAGATTTTTTCGCAGTTATTAAGCACAACACTTACTTATTAACCTATAAGATTGTTTTCATCAAACCTACCGTTGCAAATAGTTTTCTTTCAACTTGCTTTTACTATAAACAAATGTTCTTATTAATTTAGTTATTATAATGATAGAAAATATATAATATATAATTGAAAAATGTAGTTATTGCTAAGATTTTATTGATGATCGACAGTACACTATGATGCTGAAATGGGAACCAATTTTCGATAACTTAAATAATAACACTAAAATTAATTAAATCATGTTTTCATTCAACTGTTTTATTTCACTTATGTTGTCAAAGAAGTGTAGTATTAAACTTATTTCAATAAAAGGAACGAGTTAAAATTTTGGAAAATGTTAGATTGAAAGTTCTCTCTCATTACCTATCCGTATAAGATCGAAGCAGTGGAGCACTCAAAGTCTGTTCGACTGATCTAAATCTTTTTTATACGAAGTTTTACTAAAAGCAACTAAATTTTTAATGATCGATATTGGTTCATCAATATTTTAGTTACGCAAAAAAAGTTCTTTTAAATAAATATATTAGTAAAAACATGCGTAAAAACCGTCTAGTTCGTCAAAATGATCGATGATTGGCTACTGATCGAGGACTGGTTCCACTCCCTGCTGAAACGATCTACAAACGCCGCCTGAATCGGCGTCGATTACCGCCTGGTCGGGGTCAAGATCGGGGTCGATTGAACCTGGAATCGACCTGGATTGAACTTAACATCAAGTGATGGATATGCCATTAACCCTTTGAAGCACACATTTTTTTCCATCAGATTGTTTAGGAAAATTTGTGTACAGAGGTTTTTAGGGTCGCTGATTACGAATCCAACGTAAAAATTTCCAAATTAAAAATGGCGGATTGGATATGGCTGCCATGACCGGGAGAGTTAATGTAAGTCGGAATAAAATGTTGATCGAATAATCTATATATAGGTTTTTGAGGCTGCTAATTACGAATCCAACGTAAAAATTTCCAAATTCAAAATGGCGGATCCAATATGGCTGCCACAAACGGGAGATTTGACGCAAGTCGGAATAAAATGTTGATCGAATACACAATATATAGGTTTTTGAGATCGATGATTACGAATCCAACGACGGAATTTCCAAATTCAAAATGGTGGATCCAACATGGCGGCCACAAACGGGGAATTTGACGCATGTCAGAATAAAATGTTGATCGGATACACAATATATAGGATTTTGAGGTCGCTGGTTACGAATCCAATGTCAGAATTTCCAAATTCAAAATGGCAGATTGAATATGGCCGCCAGAAACGAGAGATTTGACGCAAGTTGGAATAAAATGTTGATCGAATACACAATATATAGGTTTTTGAGGTCGCTGGTTACGAATCCAATATCAGAATTTCCGAATTCAAAATGGCGGCTTCAATATGGCAGCCACAAACGGGAGATTTGCCGCAAGTCGGACTAAAATGTTGATCGGATAGACAATATATGGGTTTTTGAGGTCGCTGGGTACGAATCCAATGTAAAAATTTCCAAATTAAAAATGGCGGGTTGGATATGGCTGCCATGACCGGGAGAGTTAATGTAAGTCGGAATAAAATGTTGATCGAATAATCAATATATAGGTTTTTGAGGCTGCTAATTACGAATCCAACGTCGGAATTTCTAAATTCTAAATGACAGATCCAATATGGCTGCCACAAATGGGAGATTTGACGCGAGTCAGAATAAAATATTGATCGAATACACAATATATATATATATTTGAGGTCGATGATTACGAATCCAACGACGGAATTTTCAAATTAAAAATGGTGGACCCAATATGGCGGCTACAAACGGGAGATTCCATGTATGTCAGAATAAAATGTTGATCGAGTACATATGTATAGGTTTTTGAAGTCGATGATTCCGAATCGAACGTCAAAATTTCCAAATTCAAAATAGCGCAACCAATATGGCTATCACAAACGAGAGATTTGACGCGAGTGAAAATAAAATGTCTTATCGAATACAAAATATATAGATTTTTGAGGTAGCTGGATACAAATCCAATGTCAATTTCCAAATTCTAAATGGCGCAACCAATATGGCTGCCACAAATTGGAGATTTGACGCAAGTCAGAATAAAATGTTGATCGAATACACAATATATAGGTTTTTGAGATCGCTGATTACGAATCCAACGTGAGAATTTTCAAATGCAAAACAGCGGATCCAATATGGCTCCCACAAGCGGGAAGTTCGATGCAAGTCAAAATAAAATGTTGATTAAATACACAATCTGTAGGGTTTCCAGGTTGCTGATTGCGAATCCTCAGTCAGAATTCTGAAACTATGGCACTTACCTGGACATTTTTTTAAAATTTGTGATATCTTGATGAGAAAACTATTATTTTTATATTAACAGCCCTGACTATATTGATTTAAGTACAAAATAATACAGGCATACAAATGATTTTTAAATGCAACTTTTGTTTAAATTATAGGCAAAAGTAAAAAATCATCCATTTCTTATTCCCATATTTTATGAGTAGGAATTCTTTGAAAATTGAGTTTGGTAAATAAGAATTATAACGTTGTATGATGAGGTCACGTGATTCGGAAAAGCAATTTGGCGGTCCAGACTCACCGAATTTATGTATATATACTTACATATATATATATATATATATATATATATATATATATATATATATATATATTCTTGGGCTATGGGTCGTTGTAGGTTATGGGAACGGTAGGTTCATTCTGTCATTTTAAGTGGATAACCAAACAAGCACTTAGCAATATTTGAAAGCTACTATCACAGGACGACTAAAATTTAACGCAACTCCAGAACCTGAGACCAGACTAAACTTCCCAAAGGTTTTTGGTGCGCTGAATCCAAATCCGATCGTAGAATTACTCCACCGCATCAGGTTTTCGTGATGTCCTAACCTAAAAGTGCAAAAGACACGGGTTTTCACTGTATTGGGGGTTACAATACATCGCATATTCATTTTCTTCCAAAAAACGTGTCGCGGCAACTGAAAGTACCACTCCTCCCTTTCAAAACCCATTTTGAATTTTTCAAATATCGTACTTCTTCACGGAGAAATCATCCATTGAAATTTGTTACAACTTTACCAAAAAAAGTTAGTTGGGAAGGCCAGAGTATTAAATGTTTCTTGGGTCGCTGAATTCGAATTTGGAGTCAGTTTAAAATCATTGAATATAGTTTTGTCCCTAACCTCCAAAATTCATCTGTAAGCCCTAAACGAAAAACTCGAATACCCCCGAGTTGAGCAATTGGCAATAATTACAAATTTAAATAAATAAACCAGCATCCCTAAGCCATAAACACAAAACTCAAAATACCTACGTTGAGCATTTTGCAATAATACAAATTTAAATAAATACACCATCATCCCTATGCTGTAAACCTTAAACGGAACTACCCCAACCGCAGCAATTTGCAATTATAAAAATGTATATAAATAAACCATTACTCATAAGCCCAAAACCCAAAACCCAACACCCTCGAGTTGAGCATTTTGCAATAATAAAAATTTAAATAAATAGACCATCATTCCGAAGCTCTATACCTTACACTGAATATCCCTAAGCGCAGTAATTTGCAATAATAAAAAGTAAAATAACTATTATAAATTTTTATTATTGCAAATTGCTGCTCTTGAGGTAGTTTCGTTTAAGGTTAAGTTAAGGGCTTAAGGATGTTTGCAAATTACTGAACACGAGGCTGTTGGGTTTTGGGCCGAAGGCTTAGGTATGATGATATATTCATTTAAATTTTTATTATTGCACATTGCTGCGCTTGGGATAGTTTGATTTAAAGTTTAGTGATTAAAGATGATGGTCTAATTATTGAAATTTTTATTATTGCAAATTTCTCAAATTGCTGCGCTTAGGGATATTCAGTTTAAGGTGTAATGCTTCGGAATGATGCTTTATTTATTTACATTTTTATTATTGAAAAATGCTCAACTCGAGGGTGTTGGGTTTTAGGTTTTGGGCTTATGAGTAATGGTTTATTTATATACATTTTCATAATTGCAAATTGCTGCGGTTGGAGTAGTTCCGTTTAAGGTTTAGAGCATAGGGATGATGGTTTATTTATATAACTTTTTATTATTGCAAAATGCTCAACACGGGAGTGTTGAGTTTTGGGTTTAGGGCTTAGGGATAATGATTTATTTATTTTATTTTTCATTATTGCAAATTACTTCGCTTGGGGAAGTTCTGTTTAAGGTTTAGAGCTTCGGAATGATGGTTTATTTATGTAAATTGTTATTATTGCAAATTGCTGCGCTTGGGGTATTTAAGTTCAAGGTTTAGAGCTTAAAGATGTTTGCAAATTGCTGAACACGGGAGGGTTGGGTTTTGGGCTGAAGGCTTAGGTATGATGGTCTATTTATTTAAATTTTTACTATTGCAAATTCCTGCGCTTGGGGTAGTTCGGTTAAAGTTTTCGTGCTTATGGATGAAGATTTATTTATTTTAATTTTTATTATTGCAAATTGCTACGCTTGGGGTAGTTCCCTTTAAGGGCTTAAAAATGTTTGCAAATTGCTGAACACGAGGGTGTTGGGTTTTTTGGACTCAAGGCTTAGGTATGATGATCTATTTTGTGATATTTTTCGTACTATAAACTTATAATATTTATATATATAACCCTTTATTTTCATAAATATTATGTAATAACTTGTACAAACTACGGGTGAATTTATATCATTTCTACATATTTACTATCCTGATAATATTTACTAGCTATGCTTAGTCTTTTAATATGTTCTGTATTCTTTCCAGTATAAATAAATAAAAAATATGCCTAGATTATTCGACCACCAGAAATAATATGGTAAATTCGTCGATTTTATGAATATTTATGTGGATTTGAAGGTCAGCAATCTTTCCTGTACAACAGAGAAGTTATTAATCCTCTATTATATTAACGAGCATCATTAAGACTTTTTTTTCTTCAGTCACCGTTGATAGTTAATATCTTTTCCCTACAGTTAATCCTCTATTATATTAACGAGCATCATTAAGACTTTTTTTCTTCAGTCACCGTTGATAGTTAATATCTTTTCCCTACAGTTAACTACAATTGTTAATAATTATTGTTAATAATTATGTGAAGGGGTAAATAAAACATTTTTTTTTAATTTTCATTGTTTTTTTTTTGCGCGTGGGTGTATGAAAGGGTGGAGGCGCAAAAGTCAAATCTCGTAATTTTCAGAATTTTTTATTCATAAGTGATGCTAGGAGACATTGGACGTCACTAAAGACGAATCCGTAGATTATTTTTTATTTTTTTTTGTGCGCGTGGGTGTACGAAAGAGTGGATGCGCGAAAGTCGAATCGCGTAATTTTCAGAATTTTTTATTCATAATCAGTACTCGGACACATTTCTCTTCGCTGATGACGAATCCGCGACCCTTTTTTTATTATTTTTTATGTGCGTGGGTATACGAAAACGTGGAGGTGCAAAGGTCAACTCACATAATTTTTGGAATTTTTTTATCAAAATCGGCACTCGGGCATATTAAATACATACAAACAATTTCTTCACAACAGCTAATGATATTTTATTCATTTTCTTTAATTTAATATGTTACCGTTTTTAATTCCTCGTAATTTATTTTTTACATACATAAAACACCTAGACATAATATATTATGATTGAAATTATTTTTCAGAACTTTATATAGTAAAAATACTTCAACACTGTAGAAAGTATGCTCTTATAGACCATAACAGAAAACTAATACACAAGTAGTAATGACAAAGAGTACGTATAAGCATTTGTGTACATGCGTATGTAAACACACGTATTAATGCCAGAAATCTGTATAAAGATAAGATACAATACGTCTAAATCTCGACAAAACGAAACAGTAATGCCCATTGGAGTTTATATGCTACATTGTTTTTTTTATCATTTTTAAAAAATGTTATTAATTTTTTCAATAAAAAAAATTGACTTGGTATTAAATTATTAAACAATTTGTAAGTATTGGAAAATTTTAGATGAAGATATATACGTATTCAAGATACAGATAATTTAGTATCTTTTTTTTAGCTATTTACCGCTACACAGTTTGATCCTCTCAGTCAAGTCGTGAACTTAAACCGCAACACGTCGTAAAGATTTTGGTAAAGATACTTTACCTTTATGACAACAGTTTGAAAATTTGTTATCCCTAGGAAGTTCAAAACTAAAATGTTTCGCTTGACAAAATTCACATGGTAAATTTAAATTACCGACATTACTCTCTTCTATTAAAACTTCATTAATATCAGAATTTGCTATAAAAGCACATTTATTACTTGTATTTTGATCCAAAGAAACTTTTATCCTTTTTTTAATCGAAGTTTTGTTTTTTTCATAATAGTTTTTATTTTTATCAGAAATTATTAGTTTTTCGTCTTTTTTTATAAAATGAGGTTCATAAGATTCTTTCCTTTTTTTTAAATTTTTTCTCTATTTTTATCGTAATATTGTTTATTTCTAGCTTTCTTTGATTTAACAGATTTATTAATTTCAATATTACTTTGTCGTTTTCTATTGCATTTCTGTTTAGAATTTGTTATAAGTGCAGACTTAAAAAGTATTTTGTTTTGTATCGACAATTTCATCAGTTATAATATTCTCTAACATTACAATGTCCTTACTACATGCACTATTATCATCTACTCTTAAAATTTTCGAATCATTATAAAATCGTTTATTTTGTTTACAAACTGATTTCAGTAATAACATTTGCTCCTTTACAAGTTCATCTAATTTTTGAGATTCAAGCAATTCAAAATCAATATCATTAAAATTTAAATTCGATACATTAAAGAGTTTAGCGTGCTTAACTCTACGAATTAATGGAATAGTAATTAAAACAAAATCAACACTTTTATTATAATTTGTAAATAAAGGAAACGTTTGTAAAGAATTTGTATTATACATTTTTAATAAGTGTTCTCTCATTTTATTAACGTCAAAGCGTAAACCACATGGACAAAGATTAAAAATGATTGAAGTAGTAAATGCAATAGAAAAAGCTCCACAATCATAAGCATTTTCTTGATATTGTACCTCCTCAAAACTAATTTTAATATCTTGATAAGGAAATAGTCTATTAATATAAATTTTACAATCATTTGTCAAGAACTTGTTATTCAAACTATCAAAAACATGAATAACACGATTAGAGTATCAAATACACTTAAAATTTCCATGTTTGTTATGACCCGAAGAAAGAATCTGAATATACTCTGAATCAATTGGAACTGGTTGTATATTATTTGGTTTTTGAATATATAGTAATGATTGCATCGAAAATGATGTTTGACTTTTAAGTATTTGATTGAATTTAAATATATGTGTGTCTAGTAACAAAATTTTTTCACATGAGTAGTTATTTTTACCAATAACAATAAGTTTTTCTAATTCAGTCAACATTTTATAATATAAAGATAAAATATAATTGTTGAAGTAGTTTAAATCGAAAAATGTATTAATAATCGGTTATATGCCTGCAAAAATTAAAAATAATTATAATATTAAGTATATTTTTTTCAAACCCATAGAGGCCTCATTTTAAAACTTCAAAATGTAAACGCTTTTTTTTAGATCCAAAAATGATCGATGCCTGTTCTGGGAGTTATACAAGCACTTTTGTATTAAAAAGATTCTATATCCATGTTTTTTTTTATACTGATCCAGGTGATCAAACTCTTATTCTTTCTCATTTTAAGATTAGATTTTAAGATAAGTACACGAGGAAAACATCTGATTCGAACGAATTGAATTTTTTTTTTGTAATCCTCCAATGCGGTTACCTAAAACATGCGTTCAATCAAATGAAATTGCAGTATTTCAAAAAAATTCAAATCGTTAGAATCAAATGTTTTCACGTCAAGTGTACATATAATGAATATTTTAATATAACAATAAAAGTGTTTGTTAAAGCATAATTGCAATAATTTTAATGCTGAGCAGAAAAGCGAAAATATTTCTATAAAATTTTCAATAAGAATACAAAATTTAATGTATTACATATTTTGAAATATATAGATCTCTCAAATGCTTACATATAATAAAAACATATAGATTAGTTATTATTAAATTTATGTTTATTTATACTAATACAATTCAAGGAAAAAATGCGCTATAGAATTTTCTACAAGAATAAATCGTCAAAATCTAAATTCATGCTGTGTCCCAAAAATTTCAGCGTGCAAAAGGCTTCAAGCCATTTTGGAGCACTAAGGTCCTTATTGCATCCAACCCTTAAATTGCAACTTTTTAATTAAATATAAGATTTAATACATCTTATTCAACATAAATTTATATAAATATACTTCAATAAAAATAATGGAATAATTTTTTTAATATTTAAATAAATTTATTATAAGCATGAGTGTTTGTTAAATATATCAAATAAAATAAAGTAAAATTATATTAAGTTTATTATAAATGAGTTATTACCTGTAAATTTAACAACTTAAAACGATGTAAGATTGATTAATAATGAAAGTAATACATAAGGAACGAGATGTAAAAATATATGTTTCCTCGTATAGAACTAAATTGTCAGTGATTCTTGGAAACAGACTACCTCGACTATGCATTAAACTAAAAGGCACCCAGCGTAATGTAAACACTATCAGAGTTGCTTTGATTTTTATAAAATGTTCTTCAAGACCATAATAAAAAGCCAATATAATAGTAGTTGTAACTTTGTACGTGAATAGGCATCTGCATATATTGATTATACGTGAATGTATTTTAAGCCTATTTTTACGTTTTACAACACAATTATTATGATTTTAATTATTAACCAATTCATAATACGTAATAATGTAAAAGATTAAATTTTTAAATTTTAGATACTCAGGAATAAATTGACAAAACTTTGTGACTGCCATAAATATTGTAAGCAATATCCCTGGTAGAAATTTATCCTGTCCACTTTATAGATCTATGTAGAATAATCTCGCGCTGTGTAGATCTATGTAGGCAAACTAGATAGCTACTATAAAGGCGTGTAACGGTCGTCCCTTCTAGTTTCCCATATTAATTGCCCCGATAAAACTAGATAAGCAAAATTATGACAATAACAACCACTTAAAGGTTATGTTTTAAGAAACAGACGCATAATCTATTGAACTTATTATGTATTATTTTGATTTAAAGGTATTTACATGAGTAGAGAATACCCCCCTATGGCGAGACGGTGACGTCACGCGGTGGCGCCGTAGGCAGAGCCAGGTCTATGGCATATACTCCCGCCACGTAAGGCTGTCTCTCTCGCGCCCATGTGATAATGGATATGGAGACCCCCACTCGCGCCCTGGCAGATTGTCTGTCTCTGTCATACGCAAGGGATGGGTGTCTATGGCGTTCCCCACCCTTACTCAGACGGTGTCTCTCTCGCACTCATGCGTGGGGTGTGTTATGGCGTGGGTTCTCTCTTGCACTTGTGTGGGAGATAGGCAGTGGTACCGATGGCGTAGTTTCGCTCTCGCTCGCACTCATACGGGGTATGGTATGTCGTGTGCTCTCTCTCTAACGCATGTGGGGGTGGAAGCCGGAGCAGTCGATGGCGTAGTCTCCCTCTCTCTCGCACTCATAAGGCACTATGTTATAGAGCGGGGTCTCTCTCTCTCCCTCGCACTCGTACAGGGTATGGTATGGCGTGTGCTCTCTCTAGCGCACACGGGGGGTGGAAGCCGGAGCAGTCGATGGCGTAGTCTCCCTCTTTCTCGCACTCCTACGGAACTATTCTATAGCGAGGGCTCTCTCTCTCTCTCTCTCTCTCTCTCTTGCACTTGTGTGGGAGACAGGCAGTGGTGCCGATGGCGTAGTTTCTCTCTCCCTCGCACTCGTACAGGATATGGTATGGCGTGTGATATCTCTAGCGCACGCGGCTGGTGGAAGCCGGAGCACTCGATGGCGTAGTCTCCCTCTCTCTCGCACTCATACGGCACTATTCTATAGCGAGAGTTCTCTCTCTCTCTCTCTCGCCGTCTCTCTCTCTCTCTCTCTCTCTCTCTTTCTCGCACTCGCTCTCTCTCACTTTCTCGCACTCTCTCTCTCTCTCTCTTTCTCCTGCGTTCTCTCTGTCTCTCACTCTCTCACACACTGACACAAAAATCATGCACGTTTAAAGGTGGGGTTATCGCAATAAAAACAATATATTTTTGACTAAAAATTATATTGTTCACAATTTCTTTTTTTACATTGAAGAAATGACTAGTTTTTACTTTTAAATTTGAACTAACATCATCTTAATCTAGCATATTTAAGCACTTTGTGCACTTGCATGGTAACTCCAACTGCAGTTCCTCGCGTAATTTACGCGTCCGAAGCCGTATTGCGTTGTACTCCAAACGCTCTAGTCTGGTTGCTTCATTCTAAAACATAAATTAATAAAAAATATATTAGTATATGTAAATATTGCATAATATAATATGTTAAATTATTTTTAAAAAAGTTGAACTATTTACAGAAACGAGGATTTTGTCCAGCATCTTTGATAGCTGTCTCCGATGCATAGCTTTTCCATTCTGCGATTTTTTCTGTAATTAAAAAAAGGAAATATTTGTTAATTAAAATAAAAATTAAAAGCATAATTTAAAAATATAATATAATATAATATAGCTACCTTATCATTGTTTTCTTCGTATTTCTTATTTATTTCGCTGGGCGAAAGTACTCTAAAGCCTCTGCTTTTGTTACGGGTAGTTCGTTGCTGTAATAAAAGAAAAAATATTAATTAGAGAAAAAGAAATAGAATTATTAAATAGCATTTATTTATATACATACCCTATTGAGTTGAATCGTCTCCTGTAGTTCGCGAAACCAATCCTCCATTCTGCTTACGCCTCTGACTAGGCATAGACTCACACTACGGGATTCTGATGGCTGCAAATTAAAAAATATATATTAAATTATGTTTATTATCCTAAGAATATACTGATTTTCTCAAAATAGAATGTGATGGTGGGGCTTATCGTAAATCCTTACCAGTTGTGAAAACATAAGGGTTGGAGGTGTTTCTGATCTTCTTTTTGTGACATCTGATAAAAATTGAAAAACAAAGGAAGGAGTATTTTTATATTTTTAAAATAAATAAACCATTTAATATTTACTTCATCCTGTTTTATGTAAGGTTTAAATAATATACGTAAAAATAAAAATACAAATATATATTGTTTTGAGAAAAATTATTTACATAGATAACATACGCAGACATAAATCTTAAACTTTATGTAATTTTATAACCAAATGGTAGTGAAGTTCCATCGGAAATGAAGCGCCGTTTGGTGAGGATGATTTCACATGTCTGTTTCTCGTCAGTCGTCCCAACATCGAAAGTCGCGGTTCGCCGAAAACTCTTAGACGATAATTTAATGGAATCTATTTCTCTTTTTATGAGACTAAGCATACTATTAAAATTAATGTATAGACTGTTGTGGTAATTTAAGCGAATACCCTTAATTTTGCAACATTCGAAAGTCTTATTACTTGAAGAGGTGCCTTTATAACTGTAAAACTTTGGTCCGCCAGATAAGAAATGTGTAATGTAAGCGTCGTCACCATACGACGCAAGCTCATTTGTCATTTGTCCTAAAAAATTACCTAACTCGGGCTCGTAGGTATCCGATGAGTTTTCATTTGTTACGAAGATGACCGAATCTGTGTCTGTGTATAACAAGCTCCTATTTAATTTGCTTAGATATTCGTACAGAACGAGTCGCGCTTGAGCTGTTGTATAAGCAGCTATTGCAACATTAGTATGGCTAGAACCTTTTATGGAATCATCTTTGTGTATCCAATTAATACATATAATATTCTCAGCGATGAGAAGCATACCTGTGATTTCCTTATCTTTAGCCATAATAAAGCTTAGCAGCTCTTTTCTGCATTTAACGAATTCAGTTTACGGTATATTATCTCGCTGTCCGAATTTACCCCAAAATGAATTGAAGCAGAGCTTTGCTACAGCTCTAAGTCCTGGATTTTTATCAATTTTTTCGTAATCGAGTAAATGTATGAGTGTGGGAATTTGTATTTAAAAATTATTGACCAAAGTTATAGTCTATTTAAGCGAAAATTCTTCGTTTTTTAAAAATTTTATTATGAAATATGGCTTAAATTGATTATAACTTTGGTAAATAATTTTTATATACAAATTCCCATACCCATACCATAACTACACGTATTTTGAACATAATAAAACCTTGAAAGCGTTAATTCGATCACATTAGCTCTCTAAACCTTGCGGTAGTCGAAGAAATATAGAGGTTTTCATTATAGCCAATCAAATGGACCTAACGACCTTCATGAATTTTTTTAAAATTTGTATAGTTATATTTAGATAAAATGTTCAAATTTACCGAAAGCATCAGGTAATATATGATAAGTGCCTTAGTTTTACCGTGAAATATATTATCAATTAATTTTAAATTTTAAGGTGTATCTGTCCCCTTAAAAAAACGCGTGTTGCGGATAAATATTGAGGACGCGACAAATCGATGTACTTTTGCAATTTTACTGATAAATATAAGGATTTTAGGTATCATAAATAATTGTATGTGAAAAGTACATAAAATATTACATTTTAATCACTTATTTTATTGATTTAATTAATATCCACTACATAAGCAAACATTGCAGACGTGACATTTTTTCGTTCGTTTTTGAATCAGCTCATTTAAAAGTCTTTTAAATCTTTTATGATTATTTTAAGAATAAAAATAAAGCAGCATCTTATTTAAAATAATACTGTTTTTATATTCTATGTACTAAAAATAGTTTTTAAAGTAATTTAATTGTATATCATTAAGTTACTTTTTGCGTTGCGATATCCAAAATCTATGACAATATTCAAATCCATTTAATTTCGGTTTTATGAGAAAAATGTAATTATTATTCAGATCATTTGATTCCTGAATGTTTTTCAAGTGTTAAGGTAATTTTTTTATTTTTTAATTAGTAATTTATAGTGACGATTAACGAAAATATATTTGAAATCGGGCATTTGACGTACACAAAATATGATATTTCGAGTTTTTAATTAATAAGTATAATTAATTTATGACAGAAAGTGAATATAAAAATATTAAAAATAATAAATATAAATCTTAAACAACAGTATATATAAGCATGCATGTTACAGTTAAAATTTACTTAAACGTGTAAGAAAAGTAATTTAAAGTTTATGACACATAGTTTAAAGGTTCTAGAGATTTACCCATATAGCGACTTTATATTGTACATAAATCGGTAGAAGACGGGGACATCGAACTCGTTTATTTAAATAAAACTATATATTGTTAATAAATTTGAATATATTTTATTAAAATATTATTAAAAGAATCCTTTTTTTTAATTAAGGGTCATTAGGTGTCTTTGAATGACAATACTGGAAACCTGTACATTTCTTATGCTAATGCAGGGTTTTGAGAGAGAAATATGTCAGATTAGATTTTTAAGGCTTTATTGTGATAAAAATACACATAGTTATGTTGTGTATGTAGAATATAAAAATAAAAATTATTAACCAAAAGTATAGTCTATCAAAGTCATAATTCATGAATTGTTTTAAATTTTATCATGAAATATTATTTTTAAAGACTATAACTTGGTCAATAATTTATATTTTCAAATTCCCACATTCATATGTGCAGAATCTGACCGTCCTGACTTTCGAAACCTTGCGGTAGCGCAAGAAATATATAGGTTTCCATTATTATCATTCAAAGGGATCTAATGACTCTTAATTTCAGAAAAGTACTTTTTCCGTATTATTTTCATAAAATATAATTATTTTTCAATAATCTATCTGACTGACGCAATACATTTTTCCATGCAAGTTCCCTATTGGTGGTCGCGAGTCGTGTTCTTATGCGTCTGAATGTTTGACTCCGGGTTCAAGTCCGATTTATTTAATTATTTTTTATGAAATACGTTCATTGGTTTTTGTTATCACAGAAAAGGTAAGTTTAACTACAGCATCGTATTTAAAAATATATTTTACTATATTATCATCATCTGTTTTAAGGAATAATTTTTATTTTACAATAATAATCTTTTTAACGTTTAATCTCTTTTTATTACAATGTATATTTTTTAATGGGAGCGTCGCCATTAATTTTGACCATTATATCGAAAATTCCTTCAATTTTTTTTTTAATGTTGATCATATAATTTAAAATCATTTCAGAACATGTCAAATTTAAAATGTTTTAACAAAACTATAGTCTTGAAAGTAAAACAATTAACTTTTGATAGCATATCACATACAAATTTTAAACGCGTTTTTGTAATTTTAATAAAGTTCCTTCTATCCATTTAAATGAACATTTTTTAAGCTTGCAGGAAATATCGATTTAAATATAGTATTTCGAAAAGTATTTTAATTTAAGGTAAAATAATGTATTACATAAAGCGTATGTCCAATTGAGTTATTGGGTTGATCTTGAGTTCAAACTCGACCCACTTTTATCATATAATAAATATATGTATTTGAAAAATGTGAGTTATATTTTATGAAATTATGCGTTATATTGTCACATACACATATTCTCTAAGAGAAAGCTTTGTAATGTTGAAAAATTCGGAAAAACAATTTTTTTTTATCTTTATACGTCAAATATATGAAAAATATGAACGATTTCACAAAAAGACGTAATTTTATTCCAATTTATATATCTGGTAATTACCAATGCTATTTTAATAGAAGAAATACGATTCAATCTTGAATACATATATTTCAAAAATTGACCAGTTTAGCAGATAAGGAAATAATTATTTAATCTGTTCTGTATAGGTTCAAACAATATGTGTATAATTTGAATCAAGATTTTAATAAACATAATTTCAATTCTGTAAATATATGGGGAATTCTCAGTAACCTTTGAATTTTGAGTGAAAAAAATCAATTTAAATGTTAAAGCACACTTCTGTAATTTTGTGTGGATGGTCTAGTAGCTTTAAGAATGCAGAGTCCAACGAGGTGCAACATTTTAGAGCAACGCACCAAACGTTATAAACGTTTATTACATTTTTTAATATTTACGTAGAAGACATGTGTTTTTGTTTTGTACATTTTTTATTTTCTACAAGATTTGGTTTTCTACCAATCTTATTAATTTTTTTAATATTTGTTACTAAAATCATCGCACTCCAGGTTGACGAGACATTGTCTACGAAGGAGAGCACCAGGTACTCAAAATAGAAAATTTTTATCAACTTTAAGGTAGGATTCTGGTGTTTTTGACCAAAATATCAAAATTTTTTTATTGAGTTTTCTTAATGTTTGTAATTGTAAGAATGTTTTAAAAGTTGTCTGATGTCATAACTCGTTTTTTTAACAAGGTTATACGCCTTCAAGTAAAACAATTAACATTAGATACTATACATGCATGTACATGCTTTCTTTTTCCTGCATCAAGAACACGGTGATTGTTGACATAAATCATGGATATACGGTTTCATCATTCATTCACTATGGTCGCTAGTGGGCCGACTTTCTGCGGAAAGACATTCTTTGTCACGCGCCTACTGCAACATCTCGATCGACTGTGTGACGTACGGTTTGCTAGAATTCTTTTGTAATTCGGCGAGTGGCAAGAGGCATACGAACGCAATTTTATTTTAAATGCCTCAAAAAGAAAAATGTAGTTTTAAAAAAAAATGGCTGTAAAGATTAAAAATTATCAAAGTGATAAGATTGGCGTTATTGAGATTTTGTTGTGTTCATAATGCATATAATTATAGATTGAGTGTGGGTTTTTGAAAAATAAAAATCTTGACCGAAGTTACAGCCTGATGAAGTCGGCGATAATTCAATTTTGGAGCTGAATAGGAAAAATTCTAGACTTTATAGAGTTATGTGCTCTAGAAGTTGATAAAAATCAAACTTATGTTTAAGGAGATAAAACGTGCACAGTACCAACAACATGTAGTTTTTGTTCTCACATCGAATGTTGTTAAAAATCTAGTCGATTTTGCATTTCTCTATTCTTTAATGTGTTATTGAAGTAATATTCAAACGCATTTACCGCCCAGTGTTTTTCTTTAAGAAAAAATGCAATTTATTAAAATCGAAAAAGAAATTTTAGTTACGCCAACTGAAAACGGGTGGGGGTAAAAATTCTGAAAAATAAAAATTGGAAAAGGTAAAATTACGAAAGTTAAAGTTTTGAAAATTCAAATTAGGAAATAAAATAATACCTAAAATGAAAATTTGGAATTTAAGATTTAACGAAAGGGAAAACATAGAAAAAATAAAAGTATGAAAATAAATTATTTAGATAAATAATCAATTGGAAATAATGTAATTTTGAAAAATTAAAATTGAAATTCTTTATTTTTATTGAATTCTTGACAACTTCTATTAACATAATAATTATTATTATACTTAAAAAATTGTTATTTCAAAATTTATTTTTTCAAAATATATGGTTTATAAAATTTTGTTTTCGTAATTTTATACTTTCATAGATTAGAATTTCAAAAATTTTTAATGAAATATTTTATCTTTCTAATAATTTTTTTTTCATAAATTAACCTTTTCATAAATTTAAATTCAAAACTTTTTTATTCAAAATAATATTTTTCAAAAATTTTTAAAAAAAGTTTTATAATGACATAAAAATTGAGCCCAAAATTCTTCACAAAAGCTGCTAACTTTTATTCTAAATATTATAATTCATTTACTCTGATAGTTACAGAAAGATTCATTAAAATCTAATGCGCGTAAATCTTTTTAAAGTTAGAAAAATCAGTTTCGAAAAAAAACACGTTTAAAAATATAACTTTGTATAGTATCTAATGTTAATTGTTTTACTTGAAGGCGTATAACCTTGTTAAAAAAACGAGTTATGACATCAGACAACTTTTAAAACATTCTTACAATTACAAACATTAAGAAAACTCAATAAAAAAATTTTGATATTTTGGTCAAAAACACCAGAATCCTACCTTAAAGTTGATAAAAATTTTCTATTTTGAGTACCTGGTGCTCTCCTTCGTAGACAATGTCTCGTCAACCTGGAGTGCGATGATTTTAGTAACAAATATTAAAAAAATTAATAAGATTGGTAGAAAACCAAATCTTGTAGAAAATAAAAAATGTACAAAACAAAAACACATGTCTTCTACGTAAATATTAAAAAATGTAATAAACGTTTATAACGTTTGGTGCGTTGCTCTAAAATGTTGCACCTCGTTGGACTCTGCATTCTTAAAGCTACTAGACCATCCACACAAAATTACAGAAGTGTGCTTTAACATTTAAATTGATTTTTTTCACTCAAAATTCAAAGGTTACTGAGAATTCCCCATATATTTACAGAATTGAAATTATGTTTATTAAAATCTTGATTCAAATTATACACATATTGTTTGAACCTATACAGAACAGATTAAATAATTATTTCCTTATCTGCTAAACTGGTCAATTTTTGAAATATATGTATTCAAGATTGAATCGTATTTCTTCTATTAAAATAGCATTGGTAATTACCAGATATATAAATTGGAATAAAATTACGTCTTTTTGTGAAATCGTTCATATTTTTCATATATTTGACGTATAAAGATAAAAAAAAATTGTTTTTCCGAATTTTTCAACATTACAAAGCTTTCTCTTAGAGAATATGTGTATGTGACAATATAACGCATAATTTCATAAAATATAACTCACATTTTTCAAATACATATATTTATTATATGATAAAAGTGGGTCGAGTTTGAACTCAAGATCAACCCAATAACTCAATTGGACATACGCTTTATGTAATACATTATTTTACCTTAAATTAAAATACTTTTCGAAATACTATATTTAAATCGATATTTCCTGCAAGCTTAAAAAATGTTCATTTAAATGGATAGAAGGAACTTTATTAAAATTACAAAAACGCGTTTAAAATTTGTATGTGATATGCTATCAAAAGTTAATTGTTTTACTTTCAAGACTATAGTTTTGTTAAAACATTTTAAATTTGACATGTTCTGAAATGATTTTAAATTATATGATCAACATTAAAAAAAAAATTGAAGGAATTTTCGATATAATGGTCAAAATTAATGGCGACGCTCCCATTAAAAAATATACATTGTAATAAAAAGAGATTAAACGTTAAAAAGATTATTATTGTAAAATAAAAATTATTCCATAAAACAGATGATGATAATATAGTAAAATATATTTTTAAATACGATGCTGTAGTTAAACTTACCTTTTCTGTGATAACAAAAACCAATGAACGTATTTCATAAAAAATAATTAAATAAATCGGACTTGAACCCGGAGTCAAACATTCAGACGCATAAGAACACGACTCGCGACCACCAATAGGGAACTTGCATGGAAAAATGTATTGCGTCAGTCAGATAGATTATTGAAAAATAATTATATTTTATGAAAATAATACGGAAAAAGTACTTTTCTGAAATTAAGAGTCATTAGATCCCTTTGAATGATAATAATGGAAACCTATATATTTCTTGCGCTACCGCAAGGTTTCGAAAGTCAGGACGGTCAGATTCTGCACATATGAATGTGGGAATTTGAAAATATAAATTATTGACCAAGTTATAGTCTTTAAAAATAATATTTCATGATAAAATTTAAAACAATTCATGAATTATGACTTTGATAGACTATACTTTTGGTTAATAATTTTTATTTTTATATTCTACATACACAACATAACTATGTGTATTTTTATCACAATAAAGCCTTAAAAATCTAATCCGACATATTTCTCTCTCAAAACCCTGCATTAGCATAAGAAATGTACAGGTTTCCAGTATTGTCATTCAAAGACACCTAATGACCCTTAATTAAAAAAAAGGATTCTTTTAATAATATTTTAATAAAATATATTCAAATTTATTAACAATATATAGTTTTATTTAAATAAACGAGTTCGATGTCCCCGTCTTCTACCGATTTATGTACAATATAAAGTCGCTATATGGGTAAATCTCTAGAACCTTTAAACTATGTGTCATAAACTTTAAATTACTTTTCTTACACGTTTAAGTAAATTTTAACTGTAACATGCATGCTTATATATACTGTTGTTTAAGATTTATATTTATTATTTTTAATATTTTTATATTCACTTTCTGTCATAAATTAATTATACTTATTAATTAAAAACTCGAAATATCATATTTTGTGTACGTCAAATGCCCGATTTCAAATATATTTTCGTTAATCGTCACTATAAATTACTAATTAAAAAATAAAAAAATTACCTTAACACTTGAAAAACATTCAGGAATCAAATGATCTGAATAATAATTACATTTTTCTCATAAAACCGAAATTAAATGGATTTGAATATTGTCATAGATTTTGGATATCGCAACGCAAAAAGTAACTTAATGATATACAATTAAATTACTTTAAAAACTATTTTTAGTACATAGAATATAAAAACAGTATTATTTTAAATAAGATGCTGCTTTATTTTTATTCTTAAAATAATCATAAAAGATTTAAAAGACTTTTAAATGAGCTGATTCAAAAACGAACGAAAAAATGTCACGTCTGCAATGTTTGCTTATGTAGTGGATATTAATTAAATCAATAAAATAAGTGATTAAAATGTAATATTTTATGTACTTTTCACATACAATTATTTATGATACCTAAAATCCTTATATTTATCAGTAAAATTGCAAAAGTACATCGATTTGTCGCGTCCTCAATATTTATCCGCAACACGCGTTTTTTTAAGGGGACAGATACACCTTAAAATTTAAAATTAATTGATAATATATTTCACGGTAAAACTAAGGCACTTATCATATATTACCTGATGCTTTCGGTAAATTTGAACATTTTATCTAAATATAACTATACAAATTTTAAAAAAATTCATGAAGGTCGTTAGGTCCATTTGATTGGCTATAATGAAAACCTCTATATTTCTTCGACTACCGCAAGGTTTAGAGAGCTAATGTGATCGAATTAACGCTTTCAAGGTTTTATTATGTTCAAAATACGTGTAGTTATGGTATGGGTATGGGAATTTGTATATAAAAATTATTTACCAAAGTTATAGTCAATTTAAGCCATATTTCATAATAAAATTTTTAAAAAACGAAGAATTTTCGCTTAAATAGACTATAACTTTGGTCAATAATTTTTAAATACAAATTCCCACACTCATACATTTACTCGATTACGAAAAAATTGATAAAAATCCAGGACTTAGAGCTGTAGCAAAGCTCTGCTTCAATTCATTTTGGGGTAAATTCGGACAGCGAGATAATATACCGTAAACTGAATTCGTTAAATGCAGAAAAGAGCTGCTAAGCTTTATTATGGCTAAAGATAAGGAAATCACAGGTATGCTTCTCATCGCTGAGAATATTATATGTATTAATTGGATACACAAAGATGATTCCATAAAAGGTTCTAGCCATACTAATGTTGCAATAGCTGCTTATACAACAGCTCAAGCGCGACTCGTTCTGTACGAATATCTAAGCAAATTAAATAGGAGCTTGTTATACACAGACACAGATTCGGTCATCTTCGTAACAAATGAAAACTCATCGGATACCTACGAGCCCGAGTTAGGTAATTTTTTAGGACAAATGACAAATGAGCTTGCGTCGTATGGTGACGACGCTTACATTACACATTTCTTATCTGGCGGACCAAAGTTTTACAGTTATAAAGGCACCTCTTCAAGTAATAAGACTTTCGAATGTTGCAAAATTAAGGGTATTCGCTTAAATTACCACAACAGTCAATACATTAATTTTAATAGTATGCTTAGTCTCATAAAAAGAGAAATAGATTCCATTAAATTATCGTCTAAGAGTTTTCGGCGAACCGCGACTTTCGATGTTGGGACGACTGACGAGAAACAGACATGTGAAATCGTCCTCACCAAACGGCGCTTCTTTTCCGATGGAACTTCACTACCATTTGGTTATAAAATTACATAAAGTTTAAGATTTATGTCTGCGTATGTTATCTATGTAAATAATTTTTCTCAAAACAATATATATTTGTATTTTTATTTTTATGTATATTATTTAAACCTTACATAAAACAGGATGAAGTAAATATTAAATGGTTTATTTATTTTAAAAATATAAAAATACTCCTTCCTTTGTTTTTCAATTTTTATCAGATGTCACAAAAAGAAGATCAGAAACACCTCCAACCCTTATGTTTTCACAACTGGTAAGGATTTACGATAAGCCCCACCATCACATTCTATTTTGAGAAAATCAGTATATTCTTAGGATAATAAACATAATTTAATATATATTTTTTAATTTGCAGCCATCAGAATCCCGTAGTGTGAGTCTATGCCTAGTCAGAGGCGTAAGCAGAATGGAGGATTGGTTTCGCGAACTACAGGAGACGATTCAACTCAATAGGGTATGTATATAAATAAATGCTATTTAATAATTCTATTTCTTTTTCTCTAATTAATATTTTTTCTTTTATTACAGCAACGAACTACCCGGAACAAAAGCAGAGGCTTTAGAGTACTTTCGCCCAGCGAAATAAATAAGAAATACGAAGAAAACAATGATAAGGTAGCTATATTATATTATATTATATTTTTAAATTATGCTTTTAATTTTTATTTTAATTAACAAATATTTCCTTTTTTTAATTACAGAAAAAATCGCAGAATGGAAAAGCTATGCATCGGAGACAGCTATCAAAGATGCTGGACAAAATCCTCGTTTCTGTAAATAGTTCAACTTTTTTAAAAATAATTTAACATATTATATTATGCAATATTTACATATACTAATATATTTTTTATTAATTTATGTTTTAGAATGAAGCAACCAGACTAGAGCGTTTGGAGTACAACGCAATACGGCTTCGGACGCGTAAATTACGCGAGGATCTGCAGTTGGAGTTACCATGCAAGTGCAAAAAGTGCTTAAATATGCTAGATTAAGATGATGTTAGTTCAAATTTAAAAGTAAAAACTAGTCATTTCTTCAATGTAAAAAAAGAAATTGTGAACAATATAATTTTTAGTCAAAAATATATTGTTTTTATTGCGATAACCCCACCTTTAAACGTGCATGATTTTTGTGTCAGTGTGTGAGAGAGTGAGAGACAGAGAGAACGCAAGAGAAAGAGAGAGAGAGAGTGCGAGAAAGAGAGAGAGAGAGAGAGAGAGTGCGAGAAAGAGAGAGAGAGAGAGAGAGAGACGGCGAGAGAGAGAGAGAGAGAGAGAGAGAACCCTCGCTATAGAATAGTGCCGTATGAGTGCGAGAGAGAGGGAGACTACGCCATCGAGTGCTCCGGCTTCCACCAGCCGCGTGCGCTAGAGATATCACACGCCATGCCATATCCTGTACGAGTGCGAGGGAGAGAGAAACTACGCCATCGGCACCACTGCCTGTCTCCCACACAAGTGCAAGAGAGAGAGAGAGAGAGAGAGAGCCCTCGCTATAGAATAGTGCCGTAGGAGTGCGAGAGAGAGGGAGACTACGCCATCGACTGCTCCGGCTTCCACCCCCCGCGTGCGCTAGAGAGAGCACACGCCATACCATACCCTGTACGAGTGCGAGGGAGAGAGAGAGACCCCGCTCTATAACATAGTGCCTTAT
Source organism: Gastracanthus pulcherrimus (assembly GCA_949152435.1). Taxonomy (NCBI): domain Eukaryota; kingdom Metazoa; phylum Arthropoda; class Insecta; order Hymenoptera; family Pteromalidae; genus Gastracanthus; species Gastracanthus pulcherrimus. The sequence goes on along the minus strand of OX424573.1, from coordinate 133,985,001 downwards.
GAGTGCGAGAGAGAGGGAGACTACGCCATCGACTGCTCCGGCTTCCACCCCCACATGCGTTAGAGAGAGAGCACATGACATACCATACCCCGTATGAGTGCGAGCGAGAGCGAAACTACGCCATCGGTACCACTGCCTATCTCCCACACAAGTGCAAGAGAGAACCCACGCCATAACACACCCCACGCATGAGTGCGAGAGAGACACCGTCTGAGTAAGGGTGGGGAACGCCATAGACACCCATCCCTTGCGTATGACAGAGACAGACAATCTGCCAGGGCGCGAGTGGGGGTCTCCATATCCATTATCACATGGGCGCGAGAGAGACAGCCTTACGTGGCGGGAGTATATGCCATAGACCTGGCTCCGCCTACGGCGCCACCGCGTGACGTCACCGTCTCGCCATAGGGGGGTATTCTCTACTTACATGTTATTGTTCACCTATTACCAATGTAAGTAAATGTAAATAACCTCTAAAGTGTAAGGTTATCAAATTTTAGATGCGTCGAGTTTTTGTATTTAAGAACGCAATAACAATATTATGTTACACATATATATTAAACAATCAAAATAAGAAAATAATCTGAATATCTAAATAACTATATGAAGTGTTAGTGCATATATTTATTTTCTTTACGTAAAATTTGTTTGCTTATATTTGATTATGTTCCATCCTAAATACATTCTTGGTTTCAAAACCTGTATGGTTTATGTAAGGAAAACTATTTTCACATACATTTATTATCAACTGATTAATTTTCTATTTTTAAAAAGAAATAATGTATTTGAGTTATTATATATATGTTCTATTTTTGTATTTCCTACTGTGATTAATTTATAATCAAACACTTTCATTTGACATCTATGGCCAGTTAAAACATAGTAATTTGTTACTTATAAAGAAAATTATTGTCTACATGTGTTCGACTAATGTTTTTGTCTTTAAAAATGTTGTCACGGATGAGCAGTTTATGTATTATAAAAACTCACATACGGATACAAAATTATTTGCAATTCTGAAATTAAAATTCTAGTATTTAAATAAAGCATCTCATAAAGTACATATTTGTACATATGCTATTATTATTTATATATTACTTTTCAAGAAACAACTACATCAATCAATAACGTTATTTTGTAATCACTGTTTTTCATATGCAAGGAAAATTATTTCTAAAATTTCATTTTTTAGGTTACATATGCTTTCTGACTACTTTTATATGTAAATAGTATGAATAGAACTGTAGATCTTATTATTATAATTAAAAACTTGCATGTTAAACTTTCTTTAACATTAATTTTTACAATAAAAGTTCTGTTCAATAAATAATATATAACCTCACAGATTTTATACGTACATATTATTATTGAGAAAACTATGTAGATCTGTGTGGATTTATCGAGTTTTGTACAGTCTAGTACTATCTAGTTTGTCTATAAAGGCCATTATAGCGAATGTGGGCGCCACGATAAGATTTCTACCAGGGATTATAACCTTCATTTCCCAGCAAAAATCAGAAATCTATTCTACTAGAAACATTTTATTTATCTTTCTGCCGAGCATTGAAAATATTGTACTTATACTTTTACAGATATTTTTTTAATTATTTTACAACTCAAATATTACTTTTTTATAATTAAGCTAATTTTTAACTTTGAGATTTTCATTTTTATTATTTAATGTAAATAAAAGTTATAAAGACAATATGAAATAACTTTTTCAACTGCACAGAAAGTGAAGAAACAAGTACAATCAGATAAAAAAATCACTTATCTGCTTATAAAGAATAATAATAAAACAATTATGATAAACCACAATTTAGTTATCCTTTGTTATGTAGTTATCTATTAATTTAAAAAATTTTAAGTTTTTATTTCAATTTCTCACAGAATGGCATTTGAATAATATGATTTTTAAGTATTATTTAAATGCAATTAGGCGATATATTTACAAGTAAACTTCAAACTTTATAAAATGATTGATAATTACATAACGAAGGGGAATTATGTCGTGGTTTATCATAATTTTGTTTTTATTATTTATTACAACAAAATTATATAATTTCTTTGTCTGATATATTGTAGAGCAAACTTAAAATTTTTAAATGACTTTCGAACCGCCTTAAGTAGACGCGGAATACCGACAATAGATTTCTACTATGCCTCGCGCATATTATTTATTTTTTATAAAAAAGTAATTAATGAAAGGTAAAAATAAAAGCTGTCCCCGCTTCGTCATACAATCCCAATAAGCACACCTTTCGAAAAAATAATTATTTAAGAATCAATGAATGTCCGCAATTAATTAATACTTGTAGTATTCAAAAAGTATTATGAACGTATTCTTTGTAAACTAATCAATGTTAACAGTGACCACGGGCGAAAATACAAAAGTATTTAAAAAGTATAACATAAATAATCAAAAAGTATGCATAAAGTATCCTTTCAAAAATATAAAGAATAATTTAAATACTCTTTAAGTAATTTTTAATTATTACAACTGAGACATAATGTGACACACTTCTTTAAATTATAATTAAGAAGATATATCCAACAATATTGGTATACTTTACAATATGATTTATCACAAATTCATAAATTATTGTATATTCACATTATTTGTTACATCTTACTATACAACCCGAGTAGAAATGAATCCAGTGTGTAATGGGGCACGAGCAAGACCCTGATAAGGCCTAATAAGGCTTTATCAAGACCTGACACGCGCTCCATTACATGCCTGAATTCTTATAGAATCAGGCATTATCTTCAACCTTATAGAATTAAATAAGGTTTTTACTTTTTGGGATTATTAGTATTTGTGTAACTGCTGATTTCTCTCAGTTATATACTATTTGCAAAAAGTTTGATTTACTGAAGTTTTTAAGTTATAGAGTAATATATTTTACTATTTATGCTACTCAATAACTTAAAAGCTTCAGTTAATCAAACTTTTAGCAAAAAGTATACAACTAACGGAAACCACCTGATACATGAGTATATCTCTGAACTTTTAACTTTTTGCAGAATAGATATGGCACAAATTCTGATTGCTGTCACACGAGTTCCTGACCAGGCACACGAAGGATTATTCCATTTATCTGATACCAAAGAAGAGATCATCAAATTGCTACAAATATCGAATCAATGCTACAGATGCAGTTCTTTAAATAGCATCAAAATTAATTACGATTTTATTAAGAATACAATGTGATGAAAAACGTAACTAATTTTGATGCCATTTTAAGGACTACATCTGTAGCATTGATTCGATAATTATAGCGATTTGATGATCTCTTCTTTGGCATCAGACAAATGGAATAATCCCCAGTAGGATGATGTGCCTGATCATGAACTCGTGTGCGAGCAATCAGAATTTGTGCCATATCTATTCCGCAAAAAGTTAAAAGTTCTTGAGATATACTCATATACAAATACTAGTAATTCTATAGCGAAGCGGGGACATCTTTTATTTTTACCTTTCATTAATTAGTTTTTTAATAATAAATAAATAACACGCGCGAGGCATAGTAGAAATCTACTATCGGTATTAAGCATCCTCTTAATATTAATTTTCTTCTCAATACGCTAACGAATTTGTATTTAACTTAACATTAGAATAACCGATAGTTGGGTTTTTCAGCAAATATTAAATTTAACTCTGATAAAGCAAGTAAAAGAATTAAAATCGTTGTCATTAAATATGGAATGTCAACAATTCACTTTTCCCAAAAATAATAAATTTAAATGTAATAATAATAAATTCTATGATTATATATATATATATATATATATATATATATATATATATATATATATATATATTAATTAAGAGCAATAGTAAAAACTATACATTTTTCTTTAGATATTCAATAAATAAATATTTACAGTCCATGGGCCGAACGAGCGTTAGCGAGTGAGGTTAAACTGGCTAGTTACATATTAATAATTGAAAGCATCTGTAATCTTGGGTTTCATGGAAGAACGCCACGTTAATCACCAAACACTACTTAAATCTAGTTGATAGTAACTCGACCTGGCATCGATGACTGTCTACTTAAGATTATTTTTACTTATGTGCATATTGAATCTTGAGTAGAGATATTTAAAAAAATCTCTTGATTATTTACTTTTTTATTAGACAGAATCCAAATGCAAATCGTGTGAAACAGAATGATCGCGTTTAAGTGAAGTGCTATGATACTGTGTTTTAGTGTAATTAGTGTAACGCTGTATTCCAGTATGTATTGGATGTTTAAAAACAATTCTAGAAATAGCATTAAATTTATAAAATAATTTAATGTAAATTCCCCGTAGTGAATTTTTGTGATATCGCACCCCCAGGGCAAAACTATGACAACTCAAAAAATGTCATTTTTGAGTTAGCACGGTAAATAGTATCAGAAAGTGTCAAAGAACATATACTGAAGCAGCTGACGCCTAATGGGCATTCTAAAGGCTCGAAATGAGGCCATAACACAAATCAAAATAAAAAATTACACAGTTTGCCTGGTGCAACAGTATGCTATTTAAAAAAAAAGACACTCACATCGCTATTGCACCGCAAGTCCGTATATAATACAATGAACAACCATAAAACCTACTTAAAAACTCAATTATTATTGTATTCTTTTAATCAGCCGTGTACTTCATGATAACATATGCGCAAAGAAACTCAACAACTATCTTTGAATCTGCCTAAGTCTGAAAGTTTTGAGTTATCATAATATTGCCCAAAGGTAACACGCGATTTTCAAAATTTTTTATAAATTCGATTTTAAATGCACTTTGAAATATTAGAAAACCATTCTATCTGAATTAAATATACTTATTTGAGAATATAAACATGTTTGTAAGTCCATGAAGATCATAGAAAATACTTTTATTATTCCCTATTTACTGCCATACAGAAAAGAATAATTAGGATTTATTGTTTAATTTTTGTGTCATTTGTAAAGGTGTCCGGTTTATACACAATAGCAAATTTCTTCATTAAAGAAACCTTTGTTTATGCATATTCTAAATGACCGACGGGATATATGTCCGCGAAAGCAAGAAAAATGTAAAGACTTGTTTTAATTCTTTTTAATTGTGAAAATTTTGCCCCACGCTAACACGCGATTTTCAAAAATTTTGATATATCCCTCTATTAATGCACCTCAAGCACATGGAAAATTATTGCGACTTGAAAAGAGAACCTTATTTGTCACTATTGTCACGGATGCGCTTATCGCAACCGTGGCGGCTCGAGTAACCGTACACTGGCCGCACGCTAGATGCAAGATCAGCAAGTAACACCCGCTCGCCAAGGTTCCCAGGCGCAGAAGTGCAAGCTTGCAAGCTTGCTCTTCGCGCTTGGAGACGCTCATCGCCGTCGTGCCACGACGAAGAGTGAGCGCTAGTTACCTGGTGACACCCACAACGAGAGGTGCTCCATTATCCTAATAAAGCTACGACTTTACCGATCACCCAGACTCCTCGATTCCTGTGCGCCCTTCTCTGTCAGCACAGGAGAAACCTACCCACCATCCATCACATTTGGCATCCCTTGTTGGCCTGTTTGGAATCGAGGACCTTTTTCCCCCCGACTTTTAAATTTAAGGGGACATTCCAATGTGACGGGTTGGAAAAATCGATTTTTTTTTGCATTTTTCGATAGTTTTTACCCATAGAATTGATATACCACAGTCGGTTTGGGTGATTCCTACCTTGTTAACCAGTTATAATGCTCCAAAAGAGAGGTTCTAACTGCGCGCGCTCGGGTTTCGGAGCAGGTATACGAATTAAGCATTCGAGCAGCTGTTCCGTGTTTTTACCTGCGTCTATACATACAGATATACAATAGAGGCATCTATTTTCACGATCATAAGTAACGGTTTCTTCAAACGACCAGTATTATTTGAGATTTCGTCGAGGAAAGAGCGTTGTTTCCAGAACTCTAATAAGTGAACATGGATAGAAAGTACAGCAAATCTTCTTCAAGACGGCCAAGTTATTTTGGTAAAAAGAGGAAATACCATGGAAATCGACATTCGGATGAAGTTGGTACTAATTTTGCTAGTACATCAGCAAATAAATTAAGAGGGAGTCAAGATGACAGTTTCTCTGTGAGTGAATAAGATTCTGCAACGTACTGTTTTATCCAGTTCGCTCTTGTATTTTCATCACTGCAAACCATCGTGAAATGTCAAAAATGTAATTCAGGTATTACTTTTTCGAAATATGGTCAACGAGGACTTGGTTTAAAAATTAAATTAGTCTGTCAGTGTGGAGATAGATTCATAGACTCGTGCCATATGATAAATAATGCCTACAAAGTTAACCGCCGTTTCGTGTACGTTATGCGATTGATTGGCGTTCGTTTGCAAAGCATAAACTATTTTTGTTGATATATGGATATTTACAGGAGTTTGAACATCAATTTATATTATAATATCATAAAATCCATCTCTGGAGAAGAAAAAGAGTTGAATGTACAAGCTGGCTTTCCAGAAATCGAGCTCTCATTTTCTGGCGATGGTTCGTGGTCCAGGAGAGGATTTTCTTCTCTTCTAGGCATTATACCACTGATTGGAAAATATTCAGCTAAAATTTTAGATATCATCGTAAAATCGAGTTTCTGTAAAGCATGCAATGCGTCGAATGACAAAGAAGATACAGATGAATATGATGCTTGGTACGAAACTCACGAGACAGAATGTCAAGCAAATCACCATAGTAGTGCAGGTAAGATGGAGGTACATGGTATTATTGAAATGTTTCAGCGATCGGTAAAAAATCACGACGTAAAATATGCCTGTTACATCGGCGATGGAGATACGAAAACTTTCAAAAATCTATTCGAAACTGCTCCTTACGTCTCCTTACATCACCATTACGGTGATGACTTTGTCGTGAAGAAAAATGAATGCGTGTTGTACGTAAAGAAAAGTATGTGTAGGAGAGCAAACGAAGTTAAGAAACGTCTCACACAACTCAAAAAAGTACGTAAAGAGGTTGAGAGTCAAGGCCAAAAAGTAGCTCCAAAAAAAGTGGGAAAATCCAAAGCTGGACCAAAAACTGCTACTCTAACCAACAAAATTATGCAAGATCTATCCTTGTACTATGGTCTAGTAATTCAACGACATCCTGATTCAGTGATGGATATGCAGAGAGAAATATGAGCCACTTATTATCACAAAATTTCCACGGATGGAAAGTCTCAACACCATTTCTGTCCGGAAGGTGAAAGCTCCTGGTGTAAGTGGCAACAACATAAAGCCGCGGGAACTCCATTTTCCCACCTACCAGCTCTTGATAAAGAAACTCAAGATGTTTTAAAGCCAATTTATCAAGAACTGAGCCAAAAGGAACTTCTAGAAAGATGTTTAGGTTCCAACGCGCAAAATAAGAACGAAAGCTTCAACGCTTGCGGCAAAAAAAATTATGAAGGCCAGAAACCGATACTAAAGATTCTGGAAACCATGGGATGTTCACTTGGCCGTGGAAGCTTGAGCTTCGCCGAGGACTGCGACAACGCACTCGTACGGCAAGCAGACCAGCGCAGCTCGTTTAACTCAAGATTCGCTCGAATCGCCAGGAGAGAGGCTAGAGCTGCCGAAGATGAGCTCTACGACCAAGAGGAAGGTACCATGTATAGTCCGGGTATTGCTGATTAGCCGAGAAGGTATGTTTTCAATGACTTTTCATGTTGAAAAACTTTAAACAGGTTTTTTACAAAACGAAATTTTTACACCTGGCGCAGGTGATTTCTCAAAAATGACAGGACCTTATAATTTCACCTGATTTTTGGTTAAAAAAAATGTTTATTTTCTCTTTTTCACAAGAAATGCCGCTATTTTATTAATTTTTTATGTGAAATAAAAAAGTGGAGGTTCGGCTTATAGGGGCGATGACATAGATTAATAAACTTTTTCGATTTTCTGTTTCAGATCACCAGGAGAGCCAAAATCACCTGCGCCAGCAAAAAACTTTTTTTTGCACACATGCATTTTATTTTATAAATAAATAAATATTTTTTACCATCAGACAAATTTTTTTTCCACTCTCCTTAATATTACCTTTAAGAGAAAAAACATTCGTTCAATTATATGCAATAGTTCCCGAGAAAAAATTATTGAAAATATAATAAAAAACAATACGGGTGAGCGCGTGTGCGGTGCAGTCTGACAGTGCAACTCTCCAACGACCAAGGACCACGCTTCAAGGCTTTACACATCTGTGGCCAAAATTGTACGCCGCTACATCTTCAGCAGGCGCCAACACGTCGCGCAAACTAGCCATCGCAGCGCATCAGAGAGAAAAGAAGTCCGCCACCCGTCGATCGAGAGCGCAGTGGTTCTGCAGAGCAAGCCAGCCGCCGGATCATAATCAAGCAGCAATCAGCGCGGACCACTGGCAATAAGCCGCAAGCCTACACTACGCCAACTAAGCCCATCGGGCCACCTAAGCCCACCTGAGCCAACGAGGCTAGTCCAACAGACACCACGCGCAGTTCAGTCGTGGGTGCGGACCGGCCGCCGACAAACGCGAGACAGCCAACGGTCCTTGGAGGAGAAGGCGATATTCCGCCCTTTACGGCATTTCGACTCTGATCGGTTAGCGCACGGGCAAAGTCGTCGATATAAAAGTAAAATCTAAGTATTGTAAAGCTTGAGAATTTTGGGTAGATAAAATAGATACGACAGATTATGAAGAGTGGTACGAAGAGCATCAAGAATCATGTAAACGCAATCATGAGGGCTCTGCAGGAAAAATGGAGGTAGATTCCGCTATCGAAATGTTTTAACGCTCGTAAAACATTTAAAGGCATTGTAGATACAATACCTTACAAAAATTTCATTGTAAAAAAAAGAGTGTATCGATCATGTTCAGAAACGTATGGGCACGCGACTCCGCAATTTAAAAAAAAAGGACTCGCCGGCAAAGGAAAGTTGACCGGAAAATTAATCGATAAAGCATATATTTTGGATTGGCGATAAAAAGAAATACAGGATCTACTGAAGATATGAAAAGAGAAGTCTGGGCGATACTCTACCATAAACTTTCCACCGACGAAAATCGGCAATACGACAAATGCCCTAGCGGCGTCGACTCGTGGTGTACTTAGCAGAAAGCAAAGGCTACGAATACTCTCGATTCTTACCGCCATAAAAGCCGCTCAATATGGAAGTTTTCAATGTTATTAAGTCGATTTATGAAGAGCTTTCGAATGACGATTTACTTACTCGCTGTTTGGGAGGTTTCACGCAGAACAGCAACGAAAGTTTCAACTCGACCGTGTAGAGCTTGGCGCTCAAGAGCAGTTAGAGTGGCAAATTGGTTCTGGAAATACCTGCTGATATTGCTATTTGCATTTTTAATGATGGCCTCAGCAGTGTCATGGAAATCATGAAAGTTTTAGGCATGACTATAGGGCCTAACTGCTACAATTTTTGCCTGTAAGTCGACGCACAGCGCGTCAACTACGCTGAGCGCTCACTAACCGACGCGGCAAAAGAGGCGCGCTCGAGCGCAAAATCGATGAGAAAATCTGAAGGGGATCAAAATCTTGAGTTGGAAGGGCAACTTTATGGTGCTGGCATTTTTTCATTTTAACAACAAAAAACATGTATGTCAAACTTTAAACGCGTATTTCTCAAAACAGCATTTTTGAAATCTGCATGCAAAATCACGGCCACAATTTTTATCCGATCGACTTCAAATTTTGACACAAACTTGGTAATTGAATTTCCAAGAGAAGTACGTAGGGGTTTTTTGATTAATTAAAAACTTCTCATTTTATGAGCAATATTATACGAAATTTTGTTGAAAAAAATGAAGGTGTCAACTTCAAATGCGCGTCATTTTTTAAAAAATCAAAAAATCCTACGTTCTTCTCTAGATATTTAGATGTAAAATAACAAAAACCATTTTATTTTTTTCTAGGTCCAAAATTACGCATGTAATTTTACATGCAGAATAACGTAAAGAAAAAAAGGTGCTGCCGGAAACGCGCTGTGGGCGGTCATTTTCTGCAATACGTCGTCAAGGTCAAGCGCATCAGATAACTTACGGACGCAAGCAGACCGTCCACCTGCTACAGTGTATTGCGATTATTGTGAGCAACCGACGCATAAGACCAGCGACTGCTGGAAGCTGCAAAAAGATGCACAAAATAAATTAATAAGGAATCCTTGGCTGGTTAACAATCGAGGCAATGAAAATCGCACTTATAACAATTCGAGAAACCGGACCAACGATAGCGGCATCAATAATAACAGAAGCAATTACAGAAATAATGGCAGCAACACTCAGCGTAATGACGAAAAGATCAACTCTGTTAGTACCAGCAACGGCAGTGGCAACATGGAGCCGCCAAGCGATAAGCCCGCGCCTAGCAGCAACGGCGCGCCAGCCAATTAGCCCAGTAAGCATCATTTAAACCAGCTGCCCACTCGACCTGATCCTCGAATGTCGAGCGTGGAGAAGATGTAACACTGAAAAGGAGCATGCGCAGAGTAAATGGAAATCGGCAACCGCTAAAATTGTCTGAAAATGAAATATGTTATAGTTTATGGTGTGCTGAATAAAAGTTCTCATGGGTCCAAGACCCAATAATGGCCAGTTTCGTCACTAAACGGCACTGAATGTCAGCGAATTTGATAATGTACACATGCAGCGGCTACAGCCTCTGAGCGTAATTATTTGAAGCCGTTATCAATTGAAGTCCTTGAAAATCAATAAAAATACAAGATAAGGGGTTTTTATGTCGCATATCATAAATCGGTCGCGAATTCGAAAAGATGTGCGAAGCTAATCATGGATCAGCGACCACGAAAACCCTCGAAAATAAAGTCTTCAGCAATTCCCAAAAACCTCGCGAAACCGACCATGAGGTCGGTTTCGTTGAATTGAATGATTAGGAGCCCACTGACCTCATTAGGGCCACCAAATAGTACATTTGACCCCAGATTTGTGATATGCGATATAAAAACCCCTTATCTTGTATTTTTATTGATTTTCAAGGACTTCAAATGATAACGGCTTCAAATAATTACGCTTAGAAACTGTAGCCGCTGCATGTGTACACTATCAAATTCGCTGACATTCAGTACCGTTTAGTGCCGAAACTGACCATTATTGGGTCTTGGACTCATGAGAACTTTTATTCAGCACACCATAAACTATAACATATTTCATTTTCAGACAATTTGACCGGTTGCCGATTTCCATTTACTCTGTGCCTGGTCCTTAGTATAGTAAAAAAATCAGTAAGAATCAAGTTCTTGACTGCGGGCCGTCCACCGCCAATAGTAAACATAGATGGCCCCCAATTAAAGCAGAGACAAGGCAAGTTCGGCATTTAGATCCCGGTAACCCCATAGATAGGCAAAAAATTATAGAGATAATAGAAGTCACTCCTTTTATACCTTGGGTCAGGTCGAAGTAGCATTACGAGGTCTTAAGTGCACAGTGCACGTGGTATCCAACGATTTTCCCATAGAAAATGCGGGAATAATCGGATGGGATATAATAGACCGCTACGAAAGCTGCGTAGATGCAGTCACAAAAAGCCTTAGATTCGGCAGTACGTCCGTACAATTTGAGACGTATGAGAGTTTAACTGTGCCTCCAAAAGTAAAGATGATAATCAGTGCCATGGTTGCAAACAACGACGTAAAAGTAGGTTCGGTTCCACTCATGAATATGCATAAAAATTTACTATTTGGTAATTTTACTGCCGAAATTAGGAACGGCACAGTTCATGCAAAGTGTATAAATATTAGCGACCAGTAGATCTCGACTAACGCCCCTCTATCAAGCCGACGAGGACGGCTCAGCTGATAAGGTAGCTAATTTTTCGGCATGATTGAGACGCATGTACGAGGCAGATAAACAGAGATAAAAGTATAAAGAAGTAAGGGACCTAAACGACAAGCTGCTGCGCAACAGTGATCAGCGCAAAGAGAGGGTGCGGAAAATCTTAGAACTGGCAGATTTAGAAGTATGCAATGCAGAAGAGGTAAGTTACATTACGGAAATCGTCGACGAGTACGCAGGAGTGTTTGGCCTCGAAGAAGAGCCCCATCGAACAAGGTAATTCGATCAAATAGATTCCGATTTCCACCAGCCGTAAGGGAGAATATGATTAGAGGGTTAAACAAATTGCGGGATCAAAATATAGTTATGCCGTCAAGGTCAAACCATTCTTCAGCACTTTGGATCGTGCCAAAATAGCCAGATGCGCAAGGCAATAGGAAGTTTAGATTAGTCACGGATTTCAGAGCCTTGAACGAGGAAACAGAAGGCAGCTGCCACCCCTTACCATTTACAAGCGACATATTAGAGCACCTAGCGTCAACCAATTATATAACAGTAATGGACCCTAAGTAGGGCTATCACCAGATCGAGATGCATCGCGGTTCAGCATATCTTACTGTTTTTCATGCTCCCGACGGTGAGCACGGACAACAGCTCGAATTCAGAAGAATGACAATGGGGCTTAAGGAGGCCACATTGATCTTTGTCAAGGCCATGCCCTTAGCTATGGCAGGCTTGCAAGGAGAAGATGTCGAGATCTATCTCGACGATTTTATGGTGTTCGGCGAGACGCTAGAACAGCATAACACCAGATTGCGCCGTGTGCTGAAAAGATTACTGGAGGCCAACTTGACAGTAGAGCCAAAAAAGTGCCAGTTTTTAAAGAAAGAATCGCTCGTACTGGGTCATATAGTGGGCGGCGGGCTGATAAAAACAGACCCCAATAAAATAGCCGCTATGGACCAATACCCGATACCGGCTGTGGCAAAGAAAGTAAAACAAGAGCTTGGTCTCTTCAGCTACTACAGGCGCTTTATTAAAAATTTTGCTAAAATAGCCCGACCAATGTTTAAACTTCTGCAAAAAGGAGTGGAGTTTGAGTGGGGCCCAGAACAGCAAGAGGCGTTCGACATACTCAAGGCCATGATGTGCAGCGAGCCAGTGCTGAGAACATCAGATTTATCGAAACCATTTATAGTATCAACCGATAGTAGCGACTGGGCCCTAGGAACCGTACTTTCGCAGGTCGAATTGGGTCAGGACCAGCCCTGTGCCTATGTGTCGCACTGTCTAAAAGGCAGCGTGCTCCGCTATTCCACTTATGACAAGGAGTTATTGGCCGTAATCTTTGCCAAATAACAGTTCCGCTACTATCTATTCGACCGAAATTCACTATTGTAACAGACCACGAACCGTTAAAGCGATTCTCACACAACCAAGCATCCCGACCTCCGTTTTAACAGGCTGAAGGCGACCTTCATTGGCTACGACTTTGAAGTAATTTATCGGCTAGGCGAGAAAAACGCCAAGGCTGATGCTCTTTCGCGGAACCCGGTCATCAAAGAAGGGGAAGTGAATTCCGAACTTCAACGCGTAGAGCTCCACAAGCTCGCAAACGAGCAGAATGCATTCAAGCCCGATGAGGAAGCAGATATACTGCCTGGAAGAATTTTTAGAACGCCATCAGTCAAGAAAAAAGGAATTGACCGCAATAAAAAGGATAAGCACTACAAGACTAGCTCGAAAGACTCCGAAGGGCAAGAAGCCCCAAGGAAAAACCGTACAGAAAAGCATATCATGTATAGAGAAGGCGAGGTGCTGGTCGTGAGAAACGAGTTCGACGATTTTTATCTATGTCGCGCGACCCAATACATATGCTGGGAAGACAAAGACGCCCACATACAGTGGTTCACAGAAGAGCCCAACCGCAGAAACACCTTCTCCCCAGATTATCGCACTACAATAAAATTATCATGCATTATGACAACTGAGTTAAAAAGGATAGAGAAAAAAAAACACATACTCAATAAGAAAGATCGCGAACGAATCATGGACATCCTGTGAGCGTCAATCAAGTTCAGTGCTAGTCTAGAGCAGAAGGCACCGTCAGCAGTATCGGAAGGGCAAGACGAGCCAATGGCGATTAATACGGCTTCGAGCTCATCAAGCTCTTCCGAGACAGAAATCGTCATGTCAGAGCCCGTGACGCCAACTTCTCCTAAGTCCATTTCCGCGTCGAGGACAGCACGAGGCTACGCCACGAAACTGAGCCAAAAAAGTAAGAGTCACGTGGAGCCGAAGCTATTCGAGCCCAGCGACTCGAGCGGCGACTCCGTTACTCCTTCGCCACGACCCAAGACTCAAGCGCTGACGAGCGTCGAGCCGCTGGAAACTATCGTAATTCCCGAAAAAGCAGAATGGGGAAGGAGCACTAGTCTTGGCGGCCACAGAGCCCATGTGCGCGGAGCATCTCCGTTTGCTGATCAGTCATGTAGCTCGCCTCCCGCAGAGGAGCAGCTGCCTTCCGTCGACCCGGACATCTTGACCAGTATTATCAAATCACCGCTAAGAGCAGTCTCGCCTCAGATAGGTAGCAAACTTCACGCCAAACTGACAGTAGATATACAGGAAAAAGAAATAGCAGGAAGGGGCGGCGTCCAGATAAACGTCTGGGAAGCAAAATCGTCGCAGATTCCACGAAAGAGAGTCCCACTGGCCCCGCAAGTGCTTAGAGCCCGAGACCAAGTACAGGCAAGGCAAATAGTCAAAATCCAATCAACGATCTGAGCGCCAACCTAAACATATAGCCGCAAATCAACGAAAAACTAGCTCTAGCTATCCCCACCGAACATGCGGACGAGCTTTTGTCCGAAGTTCCCATTCTTCCTCGTTCTCCATCAGGATGATCAGTCACAAGTGGCGATGGGCCGGTCGAGGATTTCGTCGATATCCCGCCGAATTACGACCGCAGAATCGATTCGTCAGATCGAAATTCGTCAGGCAGTTCAGGCAATGCTTTGACACATACCTACATTCGCCAAAAGCGATGCGCGGAGCCGCTAGTCAGCCTGCTCCGTTCAGACGATATTCCTCAGTCGCCTCCAGCAAATGCTTATTTGATTAGCTAATTAAATTATCAAATCTAAAAATGACAGCTCGCGAGCTCAGAAGGCGCCTGCACGCGTCTTCCTTGCTGCGGTACTGCGTCGAGCCGACAGAAACGCAGAGAATACTGGAGTCCGACTCAGAATACGGTACAGTAGTAGACTGCGCCTACCTATTTGTCCAAGAATACAAAACAAGTATTTGCATCCTCTACGATATAAGCAGCAACAAGCGCTCATATTGCCATTTAATAGCCAATAAGGCTGGGGTATATATACATTTGAATCTGACAGGCTGCCATTTCACCCCATATCTGCGTACCACAGCCTCACACAAAAAACCCCGTGAGGCTGTCGATGCTCATTTATCGAGCGACGACAAGCATGACCAGCCAAAGTCACCAGAATTGGGCAGAAGGAAGCGCAGAATCGCAAACCAGCGGTCCCCCTCAGCACCGGCTGAACAAGGTGACGATAGCCCCGACGGCACACTCAAGAATAGCCCATGCAACGACGAGCTGATGCTACAGCCAATACCACCCGAGCCCGGAAAAAGCGACCCAAGGCCGGCAACCATAGGGCCCCAGGCTGGCCTATGGGTGAAGCACCGCCAGGAAGCAGCTCCTACAGCAAGGAGTCTGCAGCTGGACGGGCCGATCCTCCAGCAGAAAATCTTACGGCAGCCCCACAGGCGAACGGCTCCGCCAGCGACACCGAAAGGCCCCACGGCGTCGATAGTCGCGTAACGGTCGTAGTAAGCGATGACAACCTGAAGCGTTACGTCGTTGCCAACGACGGAAAAAATAATCTGCATATTCTGAACACCCGCGGCGATCCTTACAAACCAGGGGACACATTTTCAGAACCGTTTGTTAGAAGAATTTGTCAAGATATTCGACATCGAAAAGTTTTGCACTACAGCCTACCACCCCCAATCAAATGGCTCAATAGAAAGGATACATCATATACTGACAAAATATCTCAGAAAATATATAAAAGACGAAACTGACTGGGACAATTGGATAGCAATATGCCAGCATGCTTACAGCTGCACCGAACATGAGAGCATGAGCTACACGCCGCACGAGCTCGTTTTCGGATTTAAACCGAGAACACCATTGAGCTTCCTAACGAAAGAGATAGCGCTGTTCTATAACAGTTACATAGAAGACGTGTTGTACCACCTTACAGTCCTACATACGACAGCAGCCATGAACTTAGTGCAAGCAAAATATCGTTCGAAGTATTATTACGCCTGGAATTTGAATATGAAACAATTTCGAGAAGGAGAACTGGTCTACGTCCTCAAGGAAACAATGAAGGGAAAATTCGCAAAAGAATATACTGGCCCTTTAGAAATAATAAAGATAAATCGCAAGACAAACAGCATTACGGTGCGAAACGCCGACGTGTTTCAAACCGATACGCTTCGCAATGCACTAGGTACCCTAGAGAATAATACACAAGCGGAATTATATGAATTAAAGGTCAGCGTAGCCATCGGAGCTTTAACCGAGAACATGCTCCAATGTCAATTGGATACAGAAGTTTTAACTGACTCGGTCCTATTCGCAGCTAGGGGAATGGTCCATCCCCGGATAATGCCAGCGGAGGTAATAAAATCCTCAGCAGAAGCGGTAGGGAATACCATAGCAAACGTGCGTTTTCCGTCGCTCGACGGCGAGATTGCAGCCATACCGATCATGAAAATATCTAAACTCACAGTGCTGTTTTACGACATGCACTTAATCTACGTTCTAGCAATCCCACTGCTAGACATACAAGAGTTCGATTTATTCAGAGCATTGCCACTAACAACAGTACAGAACGGAGAGAACGCCTACACTACAGCCGCCTAAATCTGGCCAGAGTCGCATTACTTCACGATGAGCGAATCAAGAAACAGTTACATGCCAGTGTTAGCCGGTGAATTAAAAAAATTGAGCATTACTGTAATCTGATCGAGCCCGGAACCAGTGAGAAAAATACGCAAAAACGTGGCTTGCGAGATCAAACTACCAGCAGATCTTGATCTCAGCAACGCGGAGCACTGTGATGTGCGCTTCAAGATGCTGACAGACACGTTTTGGTTGAAGCTCCTTGAAGATAACACAGGCCGACAAGATTTTTAACCCAGAGACCAGACCATACTTTTCCGAAGGTTTTTGGCACGCTGAATCCAAATCCGGCCTCAGAATTGCTCTATCACCTCAGGTTTTCGAGATATCCTAACCTAAAAGTGCAAAAATCACCGTTTTTGGCTGTTTTTGAGGTTATGTTATGCCGCTAACTGATTTTTTAATACAAAACGATCAGCGGCATCTGAAAGTACTAGTCTTGTCCTTCAAAATTCATTTTTGCTTGTTTCGATTCGACTTTTCCTTCTCGAGATATATCGCTTTCAATCTGTAATGTATCAGTGTTTCTTATCTACTAGACATCCTATCCCATAGTTCCGTTTATACTCGGATAAACAAACTCTTCCTGATATTGCTGTCAAACCGCTTGCAAATGCATACCTGGTAGTTTTTGGGGGACACTGATCACAAATCTGGAGTCAGAATCTCCGAATTCAAAATGGCGGATCCAATATGGCGGCTATGATTACCACGATCCGTAGTAAGTCACAAAAAATCCCGGAAAAGCTCTGGAGATCGGTTACTCGGGGGTTTTCAGGGTCGCTGATCTCAAATCTGGAGTCAGAATTTCCAAATTCAAAATGGAGGATCAAATATCGCGACTATCTTTGCCAAGGGCCATAGCCATAGTTGACCAAAATCTTGGAAATGGTCTTTTAAGTCGTCACTTGGAAGATTCCCGATTCTCCGAGCTCGAATCTGCAGTCAAATATTCCAAGTACAGAATACCTACTGACCCACCCAATATGTTACAAAATGACGGATGTAATATAGCAGCTAGTCTTACATAAAGAACCTCACTTTGACTTCTTATGAAAACGTTGTCGTTGCTCCTAAAACGATCGTTTATATGACTTGCGCCTATAGACAGTCGATACGTTATGTCTATGCAGAGACCAGCAGTAGTCCGCCATCATCCGCTCATCCCACCTACCTTGAAAATGCCGCTCCTTTTGTTTGAAATCTGAATCAATACGGTATTAGATACATGATCGTCGTAGTGTGCATGTATGAATCTGATGTACAGCCAGTGTAGATCAGCCAGTGCTTTCAAGAAAAACAAGACTTTCCGTGTTAGAGATCGCGTTTGAGCGACAGGCTACCGGATTAGTCATCAACCCATAAATAAATTAATACGGTATTAGATACATTAACGTCGTAGTGTGCATGTATGAATCTGATATACATCCAGTGTAGATCAGCCACTGCTTTCAAGAAAAACAAGACTTTCCGTGTTAGAGATCGCGTTTGAGCGACAGGCTAACGGATTAGTCATCAACCCATAAATAAATCAATACGGTATTAGATACATTAACGTCGTAGTGTGCATGTATGAATCTGATGTACATCCAGTGTAGATCAGCCACTGCTTTCAAGAAAAACAAGACTTTCCGTGTTAGAGATCGCGTTTGAGCGACAGGCTAACGGATTAGTCATCAACCCATAAATAAATCAATACGGTATTAGATACATTAACGTCGTAGTGTGCATGTATGAATCTGATGTACATCCAGTGTAGATCAGCCAGTGCTTTCAAGAAAAACAAGACTTTCCGTGTTAGAGATCGCGTTTGAGCGACAGGCTAACGGATTAGTCATCAACCCATAAATAAATCAATACGGTATTAGATACATTAACGTCGTAGTGTGCATGTATGGATCTGATGTACATCCAGTGTAGATCACTGTGCTTTCAAGAAACATAAGACTTTCCGTGTTAGAGATCGTGTTTGAGCGACAGGCTAACGGATTAGTCATCTACAATGTCGAGAATCCCGTGCGCAAATAAAGTTAATAAATTTTGCAATGTTTGCGGAAAGTTTGAGGCAGAAACTTACCGTAGAAACATCAGTGATACAATAAGAGCACAGTTCGAAGAATGTTATCAAACGCCTATGAGAAATCTAAATAAACCCTGGGTTCCTAATTCTATTTGTGAAGATTGTCGCCGAACTTTGAAAAACTGGAATAGTATAAAAAAGGATGTTGTAATTGAAACAGTAGTGTGGCGTGAACCTAGAAATCATGATGATGACTGCTACTTTTGTGGATGTGATATAACTGGTAGAAACCATAAAAATAAACATTTGCTTGTGTATCCTAAGGTGCTTAGTGTAACACCACCAAAAATTGGAAAAATAGAACGGAATACAAATACTGTTCCTCAGCCACAAGCGGAGCAAGAAAGGCAAACGATTGAAAGTGACGAGGCCGAAAGCAGTGACGATGAATTTTCTTTTGACGACGGAAAACCGCAACTTTTTGATCAAAATGCTCTGGATGATTTTGTGCGGGAATTGAATTTGAGTAAAGATTTTGCAGAGCTATGCGCTTCCAGACTCAAAGAAAGAAATCTTCTATCCCCTGGGACAAAAATTTCCGTCTACAGGAAAAGAGATAATAAGTTCGTGAAGTATTTTACTAAAGAGAATTCCCTTGTATATTGCAACGATATTAAAGGTTTGATTAGTTTATATGAGATAGAAGAAGTTTATAAGCCGGAGAACTGGCGACTCTTTATAGATTCTTCAACAGATAGTCTTAAAGCAGTACTGCTTCATAATGGAAATAAATATGCGGCAATTCCCATTGGCCATTCCACCGTATTGAAAGAATCGTACGAAAGCTTTCAATTTCTTCTTGAAAAAGTCAATTATTATAATGAGCACAAATGGTTGATTTGTGGTGACTTCAAAATGATAAATATTTTAGTAGGTTTGCAGTCGGGAAACACGAGACATCCGTGTTTTCTCTGCCTTTGGAACAGTCGTTCCCGACAGGAGCACTGGGTAAAGAAAAATTGGCCACAAAGAATCCAGATGAAGGTTGGTGAACACAATGTCATTCATGAGAGTCTTGTCGACACCCGTCGAATCCTATTGCCTCCATTGCATCTCAAGCTTGGCTTTATGAAGCAATTTACTAAAGCTTTAGACAAAGAAGGCGAATGTTTCCAGTACATTGCATCCAAGTTTAAGCATTTGTCGGATGCTAAACTTAAAGAAGGCATATTTGTTGGGCCTGATATTAGAAAACTTATGAAAGACGATGATTTTGTAAAAACCATGACACCCGTACAAAAAGATGCTTGGATGAGCTTCAAAAGTGTCACAGACAATTTTTTAGGAAACTATCGAGATCCAAAGTACAAATCTATTGTATCTACGATGCTAACGAATTTCCAAAAATTAGGGTGCCTGATGAGTATGAAATTGCACTTGTTGTTTTCTCATTTAGACTACTTTCCTGAGAATAATGGCGCATTCAGCGAAGAAATGGGTGAACGCTTTCATCAGGATTTCAAACAAAAGGAGCGGCATTTTCAAGGTAGGTGGGATGAGCGGACGATGGCGGACTACTGCTGGTCTCTGCATAGACATAACGTATCGACTGTCTATAGGCGCAAGTCATATAAACGATCGTTTCAGGAGCAACGACAACGTTTTCATAAGAAGTCAAAGTGAGGTTCTTTATGTAAGACTAGCTGCTATATTACATCCGTCATTTTGTAACATATTGGGTGGGTCAGTAGGTATTCTGTACTTGGAATATTTGACTGCAGATTCGAGCTCGGAGAATCGGGAATCTTCCAAGTGACGACTTAAAAGACCATTTCCAAGATTTTGGTCAACTATGGCTATGGCCCTTGGCAACGATAGTCGCGATATTTGATCCTCCATTTTGAATTTGGAAATTCTGACTCCAGATTTGAGATCAGCGACCCCGAAAACCCGCGCGTAACCGATCTCCAGAGCTTTTCCAGTGTTTTTGGTGACTTACTATGGATCGTGGTAATCATAACCGCCATTTTGGATCCGCCATTTTGAATTCGGAAATTCTGACTCCAGATTTGAGATCAGCGACCCCGAATACCCCCGCGTAACCGATCTCCAGAGCTTTTCCAGTGTTTTTGGTGACTTACTATGGATCGTGGTAATCATAACCGCCATTTTGGATCCGGCATTTTGAATTCGGAAATTCTGACTCCAGATTTGAGATCAGCGACCCTGAAAACCCCCGAGTAACCGATCTCCAGAGCTTTTCCGGGATTTTTTGTGACTTACTACGGATCGTGGTAATCATAGCCGCCATATTGGATCCGCCATTTTGAATTCGGAGATTCTGACTCCAGATTTGTGATCAGTGACCCCAAAAACTACCAGGTATGCATTTGCAAGCGGTTTGACAGCAATATCAGGAAGAGTTTGTTTATCCGAGTATAAACGGAACTATGGGATAGGATGTCTAGTAGATAAGAAACACTGATACATTACAGATTGAAAGCGATATATCTCGAGAAGGAAAAGTCGAATCGAAACAAGCAAAAATGAATTTTGAAGGACAAGACTAGTACTTTCAGATGCCGCTGATCGTTTTGTATTAAAAAATCAGTTAGCGGCATAACATAACCTCAAAAACAGCCAAAAACGGTGATTTTTGCACTTTTAGGTTAGGATATCTCGAAAACCTGAGGTGATAGAGCAATTCTGAGGCCGGATTTGGATTCAGCGTGCCAAAAACCTTCGGAAAAGTATGGTCTGGTCTCTGGGTTATTGGTTCAGGAAAATTTTGTCGGCCTGTGTAATTCATGGATATACTCAACAGCCAGAAAAAAAATCTATACATACAGTGTATAAGGGCAGAGCAGACAACGGCTGAAATTTTTGGCGCGGGCGTACTCCAACTACGCTCAGGATGCTCATCACATACGGCTAACGCCCGACTAACAGCATCCAGAATATTCACGGCTCAGACAAAAGATACAATATTCAAGACGATACCTCTAAATATTTCTAATTTATTAGCAAATATGAAAAAGACAAATTTCAGCTCGTTGGAGCTAAAGCTAGCCATCGAGTCTGAAACTACCTCGCTAGCAGCTTACCTACATGGTATCGGACTTGAGTTGTATTTTGAGTTGTACTAAAGCCCCACACTAACACTCGATTTATGGAAATTTTGATATTTTCCACTTTAAATGCACTTTAAAGTATTGGAGAACCATTCTAACTTAATTAAATAACCTTATTTGACAATATAAATATGTTTTCAAGCTCATGAAGATCATAGAAAGTACTTTTATTATTCACTATTTAGTGCCTTACAGAAAATAATAATTAGGGTTTATTATTTAATTTTTTGTTTCACTTGTAACTATAGGCACTGGGTATATTCACGACAGTATAGCAAATTCTTTCATCAATGGAACCTTTGTGTATGCATATTCTAAATGACCGACAGGAAATATGGCCGCAAAAGCAAAAGAAACTGTAATAACTTATAAGCGGAGACCATGGAAGCCGGGTCTGGGATTTTTATGGAACTTTGGGGATCGACTTTTGGTACCTAAAAATGGTGCGCAATATCCGTAGTTTTATCCCATGAGACTTGAAATCTGAGATAGTGCCAATAAATATTAGCATTGCTTATATAGGCAATGCTAAAAAACAAATATATATTAGCATTGCTCATATAGGCAATGCTAAAAAACAAATATATATATATAGATATACTATCAAGGTTAATGAAATACGCCGTATGTACCGTACAAAGGACCATGGGATAAAATCACGAGTATTGGGCTTCGTTTTTAGGGACCAGAAAGCGATCCCTAAATTTTCATCAAAAGCGCTGTACCGGACTCCGTGGTCCCCTTTGTTAGTTTAAATCTATTTAATTATGCGAAATTTACCTAAACTTATAAATAGGTATCCTTGCGCTCATGAGGCTATAATGACTTTTATGAGTTCAAGAACGTATGTATATTGACAAATAAGGTTCTCTTTTCAAGTCTCAATGGTTCTCCATAAGCTTGAGGTGCATTAATAGTGGAATAAACCAAAATTTTCAAAAATCGGGTGTTAGCGTGGGACAAGAGTATGACAAATCAAAATTTTGCGTTTATCTAAGCTTACAAATAATTGTTAGGTTTCCTTGCGAACATGCGGCTATAATGACTTTTTTGAGTTCAAGAAAGTATTTATATTGACAAATAAGTTTCTCTTTTCTGGTCGCAAAGGTTTTATATGAGCTTGAGGTGCATTATTAGTGGAATAAATCAAAATTTTTGAAGATCGCGTATTAGCCTGGTGCAAGTGTATGGGAACTCAATATTTCGCGTTTATCTAAACTTATAAATAATGGTTAAGTTTCCTTGCGCATATGAGGCTATAATGACTTTTATAGGATCAAGAACGAATTTATATTGACGAATAAGGTTTTCTTTTCGAGTCTCAATGATTTTCATAAGCTTAAGGTGCATTAATAATGAAATAAAGCAAAATTCTCAAAAATTGCGTGTTTGCGTGGAGCAAAGTATGACAATTCAATATTTTGCGTTTATCTAAACTTATAAATAATTTTTAAGTTTCCTTGCGCACATGCGGCTATAATAACTTTTATAGATTCAAGAACGTATTTACATTGATAAATAAGGTTTTCTTTTTAAGTCGCAATGGTTTTCCATGAGCTTGAGGTGCATTAATAATGGAATAAACCCAAAATTTTTAAAAATCGCATATTAGCCTGGGAAAAGAGTATGACAAATGAAAAGTTTGCATTTATCTAAACTTATAAATAATTGGTAGGTTTCCTTGCGAACATGCGGCTATAATGACTTTTATGAGTTCAAGAATGTATTTATATTGACAAATAAGGTTTTCTTTTCAAGTGTGACGAATGGTGGGCGGGTTTCTCGGGTGCCGCCAGAGAAGGGCGCGCAAGAATCAAGGAGTCTGGGTGATCGGTAAAGTCGTAGCTTTATTAGGATAATGGAGCACCTCTTGCTGCAATTGTCATCAGGTCACTGCAATGTTGCACTTCTGTACCTGGGAACCTCGACAAGCCGGCGTTCCGTGCTGATCGTGCGTCTAGCGGACGGACAGCGCACCGTTACCCGATCCGCCACGGATCCGTCACACGCCCGAGGCCGCGTGGGCGAGGTCCACATCGCCTGCAAAAAAAGATGAACCAAACTAAAACGCTGCTTTGTGTGTCCTGCGTTTCGAGCGCGCGAGCGTTCAAGAAGCTGTTGTGTGCATGCTTGTGTATGAGTGGTGAATGCCGGGTGTTGTGAGTGGGGGCCGCTGCTCCCCTTGCATGCTTAGAGAGATGGGATTATTAGAAAAATAATAAGAATTAATATGCAATATAGACTGATAAAAATAACAACAATATTATTTCTTTAACTTGAGTTCTTCTGTCTTTTTTGGTGCAATGTTGTAAAAGTGTACTTAAATCTAATAATTATATTTCTTTATAATATACCTGAAGTGTTCAAAAAAGAAAAGAAAATCTATGATTGATACAATACAAATTTATACTAAGAATTCTTAATCTCACTGAATATAAAAAAATAAAATTAGACATTAGTGCTTATAGTTGCTTTGCTTCCTATAAGCGCACAGCTTCATATTCTCGTTGGCTTTTACATGTAGAAGATTCTTGTTTTACGATTGATTTTTATGCTTACGTTTGAAATTGATTTTTATTTTACTCGAAATTAATGTTTATTTAAACTTAATTTTTATTTTGAATTTGGCTTTTGTTTTATTGTTGATTTATATTTTTGCGATAGTCCTAAGCGGGCCTAGATTTGCATTATCGCGTGGAATGCTTTTCGCCGGAATGTAGCTGTGTGTACGTAGGTACGCCCTCTCGCTGTCGCTGCCCCTATCCTGCCCGTGCCTTCATATGTGCCTGCCATCATCCGTTATCATACTCTAGGTACGTTATGAGAGACGGGAGTGCGTACTAGCGCTACAGGCACCTGGGTGGGGCTTAGGGGACAGAAGTTCAAGCGTCTAGACCAGGGAGGTCGCCAGGGCCTCCTCGCTGCGAGCCTTGTCGAATCGTTTACGCCTATTGCGTACTGACAGATCCTCCATGTGTCTGTCGAGCATGCGTTTGGTGCAGCAGCGTCTCAAAAAATATAGCCCAGCTATAAGCACCAATAGGAGGACCACTACGCTCGATAAGGAATATCCAAATATCGCGGACGAGCGGCCTAGAGTTTGAAACTCCTTGAGCCGAATCCCTCGTCGCCAAGTCTCAAGTCTTATACCATGCAGGTTCTCTGCTTGCGGGGCAGTTTCAAACTCGATGGCTAGCTTTAGCTCCAACGAGCTGAAATTTGTCTTTTTCATATTTGCTACTAAATTACAAATATTCAGCGGTATCGTCTGGAATATTGTATCTTTTTGCTGGGCCGTGAACATTTTGGATGCTGTTAGTCGGGCATTAGCTGTATAAACTGAGCATCCAGGGCATACTGGAGTACGCCAGCGCCAAAAATTTCAGCTGTCGGCTGATCTGCCCTTATACACTGTATGTAAAGATTTTCTTTTGTGGATTCTCAACCAAAACGTGTCTGTTAACATCTTGAATCCCACATCACAGTGCTCCACGATGCCGAGATCAAGTCCTGCTGCTAGTTTGATCTCGCAAGCCACGTTTTTGCGTATTTCTCTCACTGGTTCCGGGCTTGTATATATTACAGTACTGCCCAATTTTTTGAATTCGCCGACTGTTTCGGTTGACACTGGCATGTAAGTTTTTCTTGATTCGCTCATCGCGAAGTAATGCGCCTCTGGCCATATCTAGGCGGCCGCAGTAGATGCATTTACTCCGTTCTGAAGTGTTGGTTGTGACAATGCTATAAATAAATCGAACTCTTGTATGTCTAGCAGTGGGACTGCTAGAACGTAAATGAAGTGCATGTCGGAAACAGCACTGTGAGTTTAGATATTTTCATGATCGGTATGGCTGCAATTGTGCCGTCGGACAATGCAAACGCGCATTTGCTACGGTATTGGCAACCGTCGCTGCTGAGGATTTTATTACCTCCGCTGGCATTATCCGGGGATGGACCATTCCCCTAGCTGCGAATAGGACCGCGTCGGTTAAAACCTCCGTATCCAATTGATATTGGAGCACGTTCTCGATTAATGCTTCGATGGCTACGCTGACTTATAATTCATATAATTCCGCTTGTGTATTATTCTCTAGGGTACCTATTGCATTGCGAAGTGTATCAGTCTTCCTTTGCATACTCGATAGCTTCTACTTGACTATCTCTGTTTGATTGGCGAGCAGTCCGGCTGTTTCACGCGTGTCTTTCGCGACGGCTGATACCGCGGTTCGTAGCTTGGCCTCGCTTTCCTGATCCATCGTGCCAAACAGAATTTTACTGATTTGGCCAATGAACGGGAGGAACGCACGTCGCTCTCAATTCACATTGTTGCCTACCGTGGGTGTTAAAAAGAGGCTCGGAACTCTTTCGGCTTGTAATATTTCTTCGTCGATTCGGGATTGCAGGTAAATAATTTCAGGTCTTCCTTCGCCCTCGAATCTTAGGGACTCGTAGTGGCTAGCGAGAATTTTACCTGCATCAAAATATGTTTTTAAATTAACTTGTTGGACGACTTTCCTGTCTGTGCTGGATGTAGTCAAGGGCGCTATATTCTCCGTAATCAAACCGGGATTATCGCCGAGCTGCCTGAGGAATCGCTGGGGCGTCCCCTTTATCTCCCCGCGGCTCGCGACTCGTGCAACGCCGATACTTGCCCCAAAAGAAACAGAATTCTCTGGTATCCAGCTGCTGGATATGGATCTTTATCTAACGCACGCAGCTTGGCTAGTTTACCTAAATATCCGTACGATTACTCGCTTAGGCTTGTTTTTATTTTGCGCCGCGTAAAAAAACAATAAAAGAAACGGCTGATCTATGCTTGTTTATCTGATTGTCTAGCCAATTCGGCCTGGCAAAACTTGTCGATGCCGAATACCTTGGCAAATTCTTCTAACTATCGGTTCTGACAATGTGTTCCCTGGTTCGTAAAGATCGCCGCGGATGGTTCGACTATGCTCGTGCTACTTCCTCCGCCGTTGCGTGTTTTGTTGGTGGTAAAATTATATATTTTGTGAGCGCATCTTGCGTTGACAAAATATACGTCTAACCTTACTTGGTTTTCCCAAGCGGGCTGTAGAAGTCGAGGGCGAGCTGCTCGAACGGAACTGCCAGCGTGTTGCTCATTAACATCGGCAGACGGGTTTGTTATCGTATTAGTTTATTGCTCTGGCAAACAGTGCATCTCGCGATAAAATGGCGAACGTCTGGGCGAATGTTTCACCAATAAAAGTCGCTTGCGATATTGTTATACGTCTGATTCATACCTCTATGGCCGCCTATAGCTGTCTCGTGGTATTCTTTAATCAGCCTGTACCTATCTTTTATTGTAGTCTGTATTTATCAGCCCGCCGCCCACTGACCCAGCACGAACGCTTCTTTCTTTAATAACTGGCACTTTTTTGGCTCCACTGTCAAATTGTCCTCCAGTAATCTTATCAGCACACGGCGCAATCTCGTGTTATGCTATTCTAGCGTAACGCCGAAAACCATTAAATCGTCGAGATAGATCTCGACCTCTTCTCCTCACAAGCCTGCCATAGCTAATGACATGGCCTTGACGAACGTCAAGGTGGCCTCCTTGAGCTCCATCACCATTCTTCTGAATTCGAGCAGATTTTGTCCGTGCTCGCCGTCGGGATCATGGAAAGCCGTAAAATATGCATAATCGGGACTTATTTCGATCTGGCGATATCCCTGCTTCAGGTCCATTACTGTTATATGATTGACTGAGGCTAGGTGTTCTAATATGTCGCTTGTAAATGGTAAGGGGTGGCAGCTGTCTTCTGTTTCCTCGTTCAAGGCTCTGAAATCCGTGACCAATCTAAACTTCCTATTGCCCTGAGCATCTGGCTGTTTTGGCACGATCCAAAGCGATGAACAATGATTTGACCTTGACGGTGAAATTATATTTTGCTCCCGCACTTTGTTTAACTCTCTAACCATCAGCCGAATCCTTGTTATCTTTGTTGCCGACGGTGCCTGTCGCTACTCCGGTCGCTAGGCGCTGAGTCTCTTCAGTTATCGTTGCTTGAATCGACACGTGCTGCATGCTCTTATCGCGCCGCTCTCGAGTCACGCTGTGTGGCTATATGGGTTTATTGTGCGCTCCTCATTACGCTCTGTATTTGCGCATGTATTTCTTTTGGATATGTGCGATTCGTTGGCACGTGCGCTCCTCGATGCTTCACTATTTTTAATCGATTTTCGGGTGCAAACCGAAGCGCGATCGTCCTCACTATCCGAGTCGCTGCGTCAGTAAATGTTTTATGGATCGGGGACTGCGAAATCGAATGTTGCTTATGCCCCATTTTTGCGCGATCTTTCTAAAATATTTCGCGCTCTTTAGCGAGTGATTTAGGCTCTACTACTTTGCGTTTGTCGGCTTGTGTGGCGATTTTGATTTTTTTGTCGCTTCAACCAACTTGAGTAATGCAGGACTTAGGTACTCCTGCTTGCTGAGGTTTTTCGAGCCATCTGTTTTTTGGGTAGCTCTGAATTTTTCCCGCCGCGTGGGCTGCTTGCGCTCGGTCACCCGGCAGTATCCTCATGTGGGTATCAGCCGCATGTCAGATGTAGCGCGGGCGGGGTCAGAGTGGGCCGAAACGTCCGGGCTGCGACTCAATGTTGGTAAAACAAAGACGATCATTTTTGGCTCCGGACACATCAATCGGTTGCAAGATCTCGATTTGCCCAGCATTGAGTTCCAGGAAGATGTTTTTGTGCCTTTCTTTGACACCGTCACAAACCTCAGTGTTGTCATGGATTCTAAACTCTCATGGAAACCGAAAATTGATGCGGTATGTAAAAAGGTAAATCATGCTCTCTTTAGCCTACGATTTTTTCGTTCGTGCACCACCGAGGCCTTGCGAAAGCCACTTGCATGTGCGCTGGTACAGCCGCATTTAGATTACTGTTCTGTGGTTTATCTTGATGTGTCCGGTGAGCTTGAGACGAAGTTACAAAGACTTCAAAATTCATGTGTGACATACATATGTGGTTTTAGGAGGGAGGAGCACATCACTCCTTATAGGAAATATCTTGGCTCGTTTAGTTTAAAGGAAAGAAAAGCATACTTTGCGGGGTTGTTATTGTATAAAGCAATAAACATGGGGCAACCTTCATATCTTGCGGCTCTCTTAGGTAAAAACGCGGCCAGGACTTCCAGTAGGAATGGTGTAAAAGAGCTCTCAGTTGCGGGATCGTGCACTCATACTGGTCTCTATTCATTTAGGTCCCAGGGTTCGCAGTTCTGGAACACCCTCCCCTGCGGTGTAAGATATCTCCCGTCCCTATGTAAATATAAAATAGCTTTGATTAGATATCTCAGGCAACAGAGCGGTGACCAACAAAACCTATGCGGCTGAACATACGCTGCTTATACGAAGCTTTCTCTCTGTAATGTATACGTCCTTCTTATTATTTATTTATTTATTCATTATTATCGTATACTGACTGTATTTTTTATACCTTATATTTTAACCAGTATGATTGTATTTATAAGCATGAATGGATGTATGAATGAGGCCGTAGTGTACATGAGTATCTTAATTATTGACGTGATAGATGTATTTTAATAAGTTATGCGTATGCAATTTTTAAATATTAACTACGAGATGAGCGAATACAATCACATCTACGATATGTGATATACATCAACTGTGACGAGCTGTGATTTTACTTGCGAACAAATACGATGACTATGAGAAAGAAGCTGTATGTACATATTTTCTGTATATATATATATATATATATATATATATATATATATATATATATATATATATATATATATATATATATATATATATATATATATATATATATATATATATATATATATATATATATATATATTTCTTTTATTTATTTCGAAAATTATAAGTATATCTATCTATCTATCTATCCGTGCGCTCTGCACGCTCCGTTCTCCTGGATTAAACTCGCGTTGCCCGCCTTGATTTTTACGCATTTGATTCGTGTTTTGGACTTCGTCAGCGTTTTCTTTTGTCGCCTGTGTCGTGGTGTGCTCGACCCTGTCGCGTTAGCTGCTCGAATCGCGATTTTTCCATAATTCTATTTTTGTAGGGTTGCACGCGGTAATTCGGGATCTCCGCTCTTCTACACTATCCCATTGCATTATCGGTTATGGCCCAGCGCTCTGGGACCTATAGGTCGCCGTATACCGGATTTTCAACGTCACTGTCGAGCTCGCTTTCAGACTATCCATAGTTGGCGGAGCCACTCTCCGACGGAAATCTCGGGACGTCACGGAGCTGCGCTAGTCTCTCCTATAGTTGGCGGCCAATTTCAGACGGTTCTTTTTCGGCGCTCATCCCGATAGCATGTGCTATGTTGAAATCTATCAACGCGTCTATTACTGGTGGATGCTGGTCCACCGTCACCATTTTCGCCGCGGTTTGATCGCGGACGTCGACGATGCGCGCATCTCTGCTTTCGTGCGCTTCTGTTTGCGCATTCTCGCTTTAGCTTGAGCTGCTCGAGCCACGAGATTCTAGCTCAATCTCGCTGCGCATTAGCGCCCTGCGTGCTTCGGGGCTGAGCTTGCTTAAATGTTCCAACACTTTTTCGACACGCTTAAATATCTTCTTATTGCTCGCCGAGTTTCCTGATCTATGCGATGCGCGTGACCATTTGCCTTGAATTAGCAAGCTCCGCGACGGGAGGTCGAACTTACTTAAGCGCTTTTGACCGTCATTTTGAAAAAAGTTATACTACTGAGAATATGACCGTCATTGTGACCCGTCAGGCTTATGACGTGACCGTTCCAAAATTATAAAAGCAAAATGACGGTCAATTGGTTTTCGGTAACGTGGGATGACGTCACAAAAATTAAAAAATATTTCTTTTTGGAGTATTAAACATAACCAGAGTGATTAAATCTCGAAGACTAGGGTGGGTTGGACATGTAGTTAGAATGGGTAGTGAAAGAGCAGTACTTAGAGTGCATGTAGGGAAACCGACAGGAGCAAGAACCCCAGGTGGACCGAAACGAGGGTGGGAGGACAATTTTGAAATGGGCATACGAGAAATAGCATGTAATGAGGAGGATAGGATGCAACTTGACAACAATTAAGAAATATGGTGTGACTGTGTAAACAAGGCTATAGATTACACAGCTACGGATAGCTAGTCCCAGCAAGTAGTTGTGATAGCTATGGTGATGATGCACTCACGTCTACAACCGATATAAATACTATGTGATTGCTGTTGCCCTGCAGGCACCGTTGCTGCTTACTATTATTACTTAGCCTTAATAATAATAATAATATCAACAGCAACAGCAACAGCAACAGCAACAGTAACAGCAATAGCAAAAGCAACAGCAACAGCAACAACAACAGCAATAGCAACAGCAACAGCAACAGCAACAGCAAGAACAATAACAACAATAACAATAATAATAATAATAATGAAATAGTAGTTACAGTTAGTTGCAGTGCTGTACCCTGCCACGTTTTTGAAAAGTTATGGTAACACTAGTACTCGGAATTGAGCGATTCTCAGCTATTCCATATAAAAAGTGCAACACAAGACAACTTTACCGAACGTCTGTATTGAGCAATTCAGGCGGAGTCTGGACGATCTGGAAGATGCGATCCGCGAGATGAAAGGCGAAATCGTTGTATCCGGCGACTTCAAAGGGCGAGCATCGGAGTGGGGCATGCTAGAGCCGGACAGCAGAGAAAGGTCTATAGCCTATCATGGATATGGTATCCAGACTCGACTTGATAGTTCTCAACGTTGGGAACACGCCGACATTCAGACGGCCAGGATTTATTGGGACGATTCCCGACCTGTCCTTTGTATCCGAAAATCTAGCGCCTTGAGCGTCGGGTTGGAGGGTACTAGAGGATCACAACGGTGGCGGCCACCAGTACATATTCTTTCAGCTGAGCGATAAAACCCAATCGCAGAAAGGTGTCGCGCGAAAGCCACCCCGATCGAATCTGGACAAGCTGAACACCGACAAAGTAGTCGAGGTGCTGCTAGAAGGCCAACAAAATTTACCGACTACGAACTCCACAGTGAACAGGGACAGAGTAGAGGTTCTAGTGAAGGAGACCACGAGTCTCATGGTGTGACGCATCCATGTCACACAAGGGATCGCGACGTGGAAAACACCAAGCACATTAGTGGACCGAAGATATCACGCAACTGAGGGCAGAAACGAACCGCCTCAGAAGAAGAGCGCAAAGAACGCGAGACGAAAAGGAGACACAGCTGCTGTCAGCGCAGCAAAAAGCAGCGCACAAACGGTTCTGACGCGAGATCAATCGGAGAAAGGCACAGTGCTGAAAGAATCTTACAGAGGAAGTCAGTCGGGACGTGTGGAGCTTGGGCTACATGATCGTGACCAAGAATCTCTGCGCGCTCCCGAGTCCCTCTTTCGACGAAGACACCATGACTCAAGTCGTGGACACTGTTCCCTACGTAATCGCTAAAGCAGGACCAGGAGGAAACCACGGAAGTAAGTGAGATCTCCCTATTTTTCAACGGGGAGTGCAGATCGCCGCCAAAATGATGCGGAGCGGAAAGGCGCCTTGTCCCGATGGGATACCAGATGAGATATTGAAGATCATCGCGTTAAGAGCACCCTCTCTGTTGCTGATCATGTACAACACGTGCCTCAAGGCGGGTGTCTTTGGCACCCCCTCGAAGGTTGCGCGTCTCGTGCTGATCGGCAAAGGTAAGAGAGGTGATCCCCGGCTTCCGTCGTCCAACAGGTTTCTGTGCATGTTGGGTGACGCAGGGAAGCTTTACGAGAGGTCGATCAAGCCACGACTAGAGGGAGCTGCAGGGGCTGCCGGCGACTTAGCTGACAACCAGTACGGCTTCAGAAAACAGCGATCCACAGCGGACGCTATACGAGAGGTGGCACAGTAGGGGAAGAAGGCGTGGTCTGGAAATCATTTTTCCAGAAAAGTCGCCCTCCTTGCAACGCTAGCCGTGAAGAACGTGTTCAACTCGGCGAGGTCGCCGGACATTTTGGAATCGTTGCACGCGTTTAGAGTACCGGAGTACCTCATGCGGGTGATACGGGACTATCTAAAGGACCGTAGCCTCCGTTACGAAACAGAAGAAGGCCAACGCGAGAAATATCTCAGCGCCGTCGTGGTACAGGAGTCGATCTTTGGCCCAGATTTTTGGAACATCCTTTACGATAGCCTGTTGAGACTCGGGCTGTCGGAGGGGGTGTACATGATAGCTTACGCCGATGTCATTTTAGTCATTATCGCGCGTGACTACAAGAATGCACAACATCTGCTTAAACATGCGATGCGTAGGATTTTGCGCTGGATGAGGGAACACGGTTTCCTACTTGGCAGCCGCTAAGACAGAGATCCTGCCCTTCACCTGGAAACGGATACAGACCATCTTCACCATGAAAGTGGGGGTTATAGTTATAATGAGGAAAGAGACTATGTATCTGGGAGTCAAACTAGATGCTAAGCTTACTTCCTTCCGTCACCTGGCGTATGCAGTGGACAAGGCGGCGAAAAAGGTGGCACAGCTTGCCGTCTCATGACGACCACGAGTGGACCGAAAGCGAGCAAGCGACGGCTCCTCATGTCAGGTGTCACTTCCACCTTATTGTACGGTTCTGAGATATGGGCTGATGCAATGGAGAAGAAGTCATACCGGAAACGAATTCTTTCCGTTGAGCGTAGAGAAGCTCTCAGAGTCACCAGCGCCTATCGCACGATCTTTGGGCCCGCAGTACTCATTGTTGCGGGAATCATCCCGATGGACTTACATGCAAAGGAGCGCAAGCGAATCTACGAACGGAAGAAAACAGAAGACGACAGAACAACCGTCCATAGAGATGCACGGGAACGTACCATGGAAACGTGACAACGATCCTGGACCGTTACAACCAAGGGCGAGTGGACAGCCAGCCTAATAGTCCAGCTGGATCCTTCGATCAACAGAGACTATAAATTACTATCTAACCCAATTCCTGAGTGGACACGGGTACTTTTGCTCCTTCCTCAACCACATAGGGAAGGTTCGGAGACCGAAGTGCATCTTCTGTTCCGCTGATTGCGACGACGCGTTTCACACGTTTCTCGTCTGCGAAAAGTGGAACGAGGTCTTGTCGACTCGGTCGAACAATTCACACCTGAGACCATCGTGGGCGAAATGTTGACCGCCGAGGATAATGCGCATGGTCGTATTGGCCATTATCTCTGCCCATTCTGTTGGCGTTGCATGGGCTGGAATTTCCACCAGGGTTTGCTGACAGCGTTCTAGGGTCAGAGACAGTTTCTTGGTGTCCATTCTTACAACGTTCCACCTAGCAGGGCCACGCGCCAGCGGGGCTCCGATCGGTTTTTTATCACGCACGCGGAACGTGATATACTGATGGTCACTGGCTGTGTAGTCTTCAATGACCTACCAGTCCTGCACTTGTGCAGCTAGACATTCCGTTGCCAGGGAGACATCGACGATGGTCCCCCTGTAACCGATCCTCCTGAAGGTTGACGTAGTGCCGGTGTTTAGGACCACCAGTCCCAATCTGGACGCCATGTCCATGATTTGCCTTCCTCTGGAGTTCGGCTGGTTTTCACCACACTCGAGAGCTTTGGCATTAAAGTCTCCGGCAACTATCAGCTCCCCCTCCATTTCTCCGACAGCGTCCTCGAGGGCTTCCAATTTTTCAAGAAAGCGCCCGATTGCTTCATTCGGTATGAGGTAGCAGCTGACGTAGTTAACATCGCCGCACCTCATCCACACATATCCACTGCCGGATCCATGGCATGTTACGTGGAAGCGGCATGGGTTTGGAACCCATATCGCCGCAGTTCCAAGAGCGTCGCGGTACCAGCCCCCATCTTCTCTATCCCGATATTGCTCGCTGACGAGTACCACGGCAATACTGTTCTCGAGACAGATCAGAGGAAGCAAGTCATTTGCCGTCCTGCTTCTATTCAAGTTTCCCTGTAGAACTATCGCCATTTTTTCTTTTCTTTTTCCAGAGCCGCACGGAAGGTGGGACACGCTCCCGAGCCCGCTATGTGTTTGCGAGACTCGGGTTTTCCCTGCTGCTCAGGGCAGAGAAAGCACTTATGGGCAGCGGAGCAGTCTTTTGCTTTGTGCCCACTGTCCCCGTATCGGAAACAGAATGCGCTACGATCCGGACCTTTGCATCTGGGGCCATGGTGACCATAGTCCAGGCATCCTCGGATCCTGCAGTTTATCCATCCCACTTTTATACAGGCCGTCCTCATTAGCCTAGTGGCAGCGGATTCTTCTACCGTCACCGTGGCCATACATTGCCCTCTCTCGTTTGGCTGGGACAGCGAGGCCTTCATATACCCGTCGTAGCCTGTCAGGTCCCGCTGTAGGGCTTGCTGTATCTCTTGCTGGGTGGTGCATACATCGAGATCCCTTATCTCGAGGACTGCTCTGGGGACCAATTCTCCTACGGTATACTGTTCCCCTACTGTCGACTTAAGTGAATATTCAGACTTTCAAAACTAAAGGAATAAGGTAAAAGCACCAGTACCTGGACAAATCAAAACTCGGGACCTATATAGTGGGAAACGGATGAAAAATTAGTGCTTTCATAAAATAGACAGCCATAAATCGTTATAGTAAAAATTTGTATATATTGTCTAGGGTATCAACTATTCAAATGATCATGAATTATTCCAAATCTAAGGCAGAAATTATATTCAACGCTTTTACTAAAAATATGTTGTGAACAGGATCCGAGAGTAACAGATGGCGCTACTGAATCGTGCAGATTTGACCGAATCGCGAGGATGAAGTTTTGTATTCAGAAGAACTTTTCTACTCTACCAGTATCAAAATAATGTTTTTATCAATAGATGATACGCTCATGAATACGATTAAAGTTGTATTTAGTGAAAACAATAATTATTTTTTGTACAATTAGGTGTCCGAGGCAGCGGAAGTACTTTCATAGTGGGGGGGGGGCGACCTCAGGTGTGCACTTAACGAAGAAAAGGTCCACAGCGACGAGGGGCGGGGCATTTTTGTAATTATAAATTGTATACCCAGTATATAAAATATAAATTGTTTAAGATAAACCGTTAACTCTTCTAGCTCAATACCCCACGGTATGATGATTCAATATATAAATACTTATAAATACATCGC
Organism: Gastracanthus pulcherrimus; assembly: GCA_949152435.1. Taxonomy (NCBI): domain Eukaryota; kingdom Metazoa; phylum Arthropoda; class Insecta; order Hymenoptera; family Pteromalidae; genus Gastracanthus; species Gastracanthus pulcherrimus. The sequence continues at coordinate 133,948,904 of OX424573.1, read as the reverse complement.
TAACTTTTAAACCTCAATACCCCATGCATAAGTTCAATAAATAAATGCTTTTAAATATACCGCAAACGCTTAAACATTAATAAGAGTTCCCCGTATAAGAGTTCAATAAATAAATACTTTTAAATATAATGGTTTAATATATATTGTTAATACTTTTAAATACGCTGCTAACTTTAAAACCTCAATACCCCATGTATGAGTTCAATAAATAAATACTTTTAAATACACCGCAAACTCTCAAACCTCAATATCCACGTATGATGGTCTAATATGTAAATACTTTTTTGTAACACAGATACGATTTTCGCGCTTTTTCGTGCATTTCAAGCCGACAAGAAGTGGCCGTTTACCGACCGGCGACAAAAATGTTCTTTACCGACCGTCCAGCCTGTCAGTCAGTCAGTCAGTCAGGGCCTGTCCTTTTATATATATAATATAATTTAATTTCCCGGGTAAAAATGACTCATATATAATCATATATGATCATATGATTATATATGAGTCATTTTTATGCCCCGCCCCTCGTCGCTGTGGACCTTTTCTTCGTTAAGTGCACACCTGAGGTCGCCCCCCCCACTATGAAAGTACTTCCGCTGCCTCGGACACCTAATTGTACAGAAAATTTTGGAAAAATTTGAAAATTTTGGAAATTTTGGAAAAATTTGAAAATATTGGAAATTTTGAAAATTTTGGAAATTAGGAAATTTTGAAAATTTTGGAAATTAGGAAATTTTGGAACATTTATTAAATTTTTTGAAATTTTTTGAAAATTTTGGAAAATTTATTAAATTTTGGAAAATTTATCAAATTTTGGAAAATTTATCAAATTTTGGAAAATTTATCAAATTTTGGAAAATTTATCAAATTTTGGAAAATTTATCAAATTTTGGAAAATTTATCAAATTTTGGAAAATTTATTAAATTTTGGAAAATTTATTAAATTTTGGAAAATTTATTAAATTTTGGAAAATTTATTAAATTTTGGAAAATGTATTAAATTTTTTTAAATTTTTTGAAATTTTGGAAATTTTGGAAAATTTTGGAAATTTTGGAAAAATTTGAAAATTTTGAAAAATTTGGAAATTTTGGAAGATTTATTAAATTTTTGGAAAATTTTGAAAATTTTGGAAAATTTATTAAATTTTGGAAAATTTATTAAATTTTGGAAAATTTATTAAATTATGGAAAATTTATTAAATTATGGAAAATTTATTAAATTTTGGAAAATTTATTAAATTTTGGAAAATTTATTAAATTTTGGAAAATTTATTAAATTTTGGAAAATGTATTAAATTTTTTTAAATTTTTTGAAATTTTGGAAATTTTGGAAAATTTTGGAAAATTTGGAAATTTTGGAAAAATTTGAAAATTTTGAAAAATTTGGAAATTTTGGAAGATTTATTAAATTTTTGGAAAATTTTGAAAATTTTGAAATTTTGAAACATTTTTGAAATTTTGGAAATTTTGAAACTTTTGAAATTTTGGAAATTTTGGAAAATTTTGGAAATTTTGGAATATTTATTAAATTTTTTGAAATTTTATGAAATTTTTTGAAATTTTGGAAAATTTTAAAAATTGTGGGAAATTTATGAAATTTATTAAATTTTTTGAAATTTTGGAAAATTTATGAAATTTTTTGAAATTTTGGAAAATTTATGAAATTTTGTGAAATTTTGGAAATTTTGGAAAATTTATGAAATTTTTTGAAAATTTTGGGAAATGTTGGAAATTTTGGAAATTTTGGAAAATTTATTAAATTTTGGAAAATTTATTAAATTTTGGAAAATTTATTAAATTTTGGAAAATTTATTAAATTTTGGAAAATTTATTAAATTTTGGAAAATTTATTAAATTTTGGAAAATTTATTAAATTTTGGAAAATTTATTAAATTTTGGAAAATTTATTAAATTTTGGAAAATTTATTAAATTTTGGAAAATGTATTAAATTTTTTTAAATTTTTTGAAATTTTGGAAATTTTGGAAAATTTGGAAATTTTGGAAAAATTTGAAAATTTTGAAAATTTTGGAAATTTTGGAAGATTTATTAAATTTTTGGAAAATTTTGAAAATTTTGTAAAATTTATTAAATCTTGGAAAATTTATTAAATTTTGGAAAATTTATTAAATTTTGGAAAATTTATTAAATTTTGGAAAATTTATTAAATTTTGGAAAATTTATTAAATTTTGGAAAATTTATTAAATTTTGGAAAATTTATTAAATTTTGGAAAATTTATTAAATTTTGGAAAATTTATTAAATTTTGGAACATTTATTAAATTTTGGAAAATTTATTAAATTTTGGAAAATTTATTAAATTTTGGAAAATTTATTAAATTTTGGAAAATTTATTAAATTTTGGAAAATGTATTAAATTTTTTTAAATTTTGGAAATTTTGGAAAATTTTGGAAAATTGGGAATTTTTGGAAAAATTTGAAAATTTTGAAAAATTTGGAAATTTTGAAAGATTTATTAAATTTTTGGAAAATTTATTAAATTTTGGAAAATTTATTAAATTTTGGAAAATTTATTAAATTTTGGAAAATTTATTAAATTTTGGAAAATTTATTAAATTTTGGAAAATTTATTAAATTTTGGAAAATTTATTAAATTTTGGAAAATTTATTAAATTTTGGAAAATGTATTAAATTTTTTTAAATTTTTTGAAATTTTGGAAATTTTGGAAAATTTGGAAATTTTGGAAAAATTTGAAAATTTTGAAAAATTTGGAAATTTTGGAAGATTTATTAAATTTTTGGAAAATTTTGAAAATTTTGAAATTTTGAAACATTTTTGAAATTTTGGAAATTTTGAAATTTTGAAACATTTTTGAAATTTTGAAACTTTTGAAATTTTGAAAATTTTGGAAAATTTTGGAAATTTTGGAATATTTATTAAATTTTTTGAAATTTTATGAAATTTTTTGAAATTTTGGAAAATTTTAAAAATTGTGGGAAATTTATGAAATTTATTAAATTTTTTGAAATTTTGGAAAATTTATGAAATTTTTTGAAATTTTGGAAAATTTATGAAATTTTGTGAAATTTTGGAAATTTTGGAAAATTTATGAAATTTTTTGAAAATTTTGGGAAATGTTGGAAATTTTGGAAATTTTGGAAATTTTTGGAAATTTTGGAAAATTTTGGAAAATTTGGAAAATTTTGGAAATATTGGAAAATTTTGGAAAAATTGACGTTACTTGCTTAGTTTTACAAAAACATTAAATTTTGAATTGTCATAGTTCTGTTCTGGAGATGCGAATTAATAAATATTTAAAACAACACTTTTCCTTTGCACTTTTGATGTGAATAACATCTCTCGGGACGTTCGAGAGCGCGCGCAGTATGGGGTCTTTGTACAGGATTCATCAGCTGTTGTAACCGGGACTAGAAGAGGGGTGGAAAAAAAAGATCAGCGGAGGGCGGCCGCCCCCCACCATCGACACCAACCGACAGTTTGCCTGCTCTGCTACTCATGTATGCGCGCACACAGAGTCGCAGCTGCAACGATGCCCTCTCCCGCTTCTCTTGTTCGAAAATAGTCAGTGCGACACACACATACACATACACGTATATACGTACTCATGTGCGCGCGCACACAGAGTCGCAGCAGCAACGATGCTCTCTCCCGCTTCCCTTGTTCGAAAATAGTCAGTGCGACACACACATACACATACACGTATATACGTATACTATACAGTCTATACACTGTGCCTTTCGAAGCCGCCAACGGCGCGCGCAGTCGTAGCAGAAATATAACGGTCCAACAGTTGCCGACATTTCTATAGCATTTTCTTACAGCGTGCGTTTGAAAACAATTTTAACTGTGTGTTTTGGTGTTTTAAAAAAGAATTGGATTATACCGTGTTATAGTTAAATGCAGTACTAACAATGGAAGAAAAAAGTGAAGGATCACAAGATTCTACTTAAAACTCATTACAATTAGACGAAGGTAAGATTAATATACATATACACTCACGTAATATATGTAAATCGCCTGTGCGTATTTGTCCTCTGACAGCATAGGCATAGGCAGCAGCTAGACTACGCGGTAGGCAAAGATCATCATCATTTCTGATTGTAAGAATAGCTTTTGTATTCACTGATTCCTCGGTTAAACGTACGCGTCCACGTCCCGCGACACCACCAACAATTTTCATGTCATCAACGTTAAATTCACTTGCACTTTGCACCGCACTAAATAGCATTCTCCAAAGATCTTCAACGACAAAATCCCTAATAGGTCTGAACGATAACCAGAGTGGACCGTGATTGAATCGCTCCGAATTGATTGTTACTCCTATGAAATCGGCTGGTGCACCTCTGTTACAAAGACGTCGATTATAAGTCTAAATTATTATTATTAGAAGTTTTATATTGACAAGAACAGTACTTACCATTGTTCGCGAATAATGTACATTCCGTCGACTGTCTCTGATCTACAGCGGAACTCATCTCAGTTTCTAAAACTGAAGTATGGGGATGAGCAATAATTACAAAAAAATATAATCATTATAGCGCATTCGATACTTACGATTATTTCCATTTGAGGTCGGCGGTAAGACTTGTTCATCGCATCTCTCGTTATTATTATCGTTGACGGATAAGGTTAGGTTTGTTTCTGAAATTAAAGTATCGGGCGTGCCATTATAATTCTAAATTATTATTAGAAACCTTATATTGACAAGAGCAATACTTACCACTGTTTTCATTTGATGTCGACGGTAAGATTTGTTCATCACATCTCAATATAAACTCGTCCACCTCGATATCGTTTAACATCGGTCTCATTACTAAAACACTGGTTATAAAAAAATTATTTGTAAAAAAAATTATTTGTAAAAAAAATAAAAAATGAGAATCTTTTAAAATGTAAAAAATTAGTACTTACGGTAACGATGAATCATTCGAGCGGCTAGTGGATCCGCTTGGTCGTTGCGTTGCCGTATCGCATTCACGGCAACCGACAGAAGATGTTGATTTTGGAAAAGGCCAACACAATACATGTGATATATTGTTGTTGGTCTACAATGGAGCAAGAGGAAATACAGCTTTCTGCATAAAATCTCCACAGATAACTGTTGAAGATTGGAACACCATGCTCTACCGCACATTGTTCGAATATGTGACTCTTTAACTTTGGCAATATTAAGAGCATGCCCTAATATTTTTACTAAAAACGCGACACTAACACTCTCCATTTTTTTTTACGAACTTGGTTTACCGACTTTGACTGACCAAAAGATACTGACAAGATGTGTGCACGTAACACGTTAAATGCAGCATACATGGTGGGGGAATTGAATCGGGTCCCAACGCTATTTTTTGCTGATTCTGCTAATGATGAACGTTTCCACATAAACGACACTGAAACTAATATGCAGCTGCACTCATTACTCACGTACACGTGCATACATCTTTGTCTAAAACCCGTACGCTATAGCTTCATATATCCTTTGTCTTTGGCAGACAAGCCAAGACAGTGGTGATAGATACTTTGTCAGCGTTATCAGATTTCGCGCTGACTCTGTTAATACCGAGAAATTTTTTCATAAGTGTTTTTCATATTCCTTGAACGCAACTTTTATTTAAAACGATTGTGTACGTGTGTTATATCGCATTACTTTCAAAACTGTTATGTCTCGAGGTGCTACGACTGCATTTTTTTTTCACAGAAAGTCTTCTTTGCGAAAGAGCGATATTTAACCCAGACAATATCATCTCCAAGAGTACACGTGCGCGGTTAGTCATGATTCTCGGACCGTTAAGAAAAAGAAGGTAAGCACCACAGTTTAGTAGCTTTAAAGTCTCGAACCCGTCAACATCGAATTGTGCGATAAAAGTGTCACCCCGCGAGCTAATTAAAATATACATTTTTGAAATATTGGCTGACGCATATCGAAAAATAAATAAAAATCTAAATTTATAATTTCTAAGGAATTAGTAGTCACTACAAAAAAGTGTAATCCCGCGAACAGATCAAACTGTAAATTATCGAGATATCGATTATCGATTGTCAAAAAATAGTGATGGACAAAATCTAAATATATGGTTAATAAAGACTTATATCTAGCTACAAAAAAGTGTAATCCCGCGAGCAGATCAAACTGTAAATTATCGCGATATCGATTATCGATTGTCAAAAAATAGTGATAGACAAAATCTAAATATATGGTTAATAAAGACTTATATCTAGCTACAAAAAAGTGTAAGCCCGCGAGCAGATCAAACTGTAAATTATCGAGATATCGATTATCAATTGTCAAAAAATAGTGATGTGCAAAATCTGAATATACGGTTAATAAAGACTTATATGTAGCTACAAAAAAGTGTAATCCCGCGAGCAGATCAAACTGTAAATTTTCGAGATATCGATTATCGATTGTCAAAAAATAGTGATGGACAAAATCTAAATAGATGGTTAATAAAGACTTATATGTAACTACAAAAAAGTATAATCGCGCGAGCTGATCAAACTATAAACTGATAGACAAAATCTAAATTCACGACATTTCTCACGGTAATAGAGGACACTTTTGCAGCTAAACAGTGTAAATGATCGTTATTAAAATGTGATACCGGCGATGAGCAACGGAGTTGGGCGAAAATACAAATTCAGCTTTCCCCCAATGTGTATTGCAGCTGCACTGTATGAGTCATCAGTAGTGAGAGACAGTATAGAGATGCAACTATAACGAAAACCTATAGTCAGCTGTACGTGTTTCTCTACGAAAATAAAATTTATAGCTGATCTGCCACGGAGATGGGAAAACTACCGCGGCAACTTACTTATAAAGGATCAAGCATCAGTGCTTTTTCATCTCGCGAAGTGTACGGTGGTTATAATGCGCGTGTATAAAACTAATCGTAGCAGTAGTGAGTTACGGGGTACTTACGCGTGCGTTATATACGCAGCTTCTGATTCAGAAGATAGTGCTGTAGATGTAAAGGCACTAAACGTCGATGATCTACCTGTAAGTAGAACCGAGACAGCAATTTGGGAGATATTGACGGCTGATCAAGAAAATACTAGTGATACGGATTATTTTATGAACAATAAAAATACAGTACTGATTCACGAAGAAGAAGAATCAACATCCGAAGTCTTATCAATAGAATCAACTTCTAACACCGTTGCAGTAGAACATCTCCGTCTATTAGAGCAACTGACGGATGAAGACGTATCCGATAGCAGTAGCAGTGCGTCTTCTGAATTCTGTGATTTTCCTGCAGTTGAGCACCCATCGAATAATTTTTTAATGTTAGAAAAATTGATAAAGACAACAGAAGAAAGAAAGAAAATAACACGGAGTGATTTTTGTGGTCAGTGTAACAAACGTTATTGGCGTCAGCTTAAGAAGCAGTACAAAAAGTGACAATATTGCTATAAGTGTCGTACATGGTTGTGCCCACAATGTGCACAAACCTTGAAGTGCTTGTGTGATTAATAAATAAAATAATATTATAACAAATACTTTAAACAATTTTAAATTTTATTTTCTGACAAGTGTGTGTGCTGCATAAGGAGGTAGTGAATAAGAGAGTTCTACAGGTACAATCGACAAAAAAAAAGGTTAGTATTTTATAATTACAGATAAAAAAATAAGAGTAGTGTATGTACCACTCGTTTATGTACATATATACGTGTGTGTGTGAGTGTGCTCTCTTATACCGCACCACGTATATACACATATATGTATATATGTGTGTGTATATTTCTCTCTCTTAAACATCTTGTGCTTGCGCGTGTGTGCGTGGGTGTATGCGCGTGTATGTGTGTGTTTACGCGCACATGTGTGTTGAGAGAAAGACTTGTGTGCGTTGAACGGGAAGCGCTTGGCATATGTGTGTGGATGTTTGCGTGCCTGTGTGTGTGGGTTTGCGCCTGATAGAGAGAGAAAAGGAGAGAGGGAGAGAGGGAGCTATAGGGAGAGAGCGTGCCGCCACGCAGGAATCACCGCTACAGTATCGCTGTGACAGTGCGCGCGTATGTGTGTGTCTGTGCGTATGTGTGCGCGTGTGTGCGTGGCTGTGTTTAGAGAAAGACTTGTGTGTGGATATTTGCGTGCGTGTGTGTGTGTTGGTAGGCTTGCGTGTGCGCGTGTGTAGAGAGAGAAAGGCTTGCGCGCATGGTACGGCGAACGCTTGGGCGTGAACCACCGCTATCCATGTATGTGTGGTATAGGGAGAGAGAGAGAGATAGAGAGAGAATGGGAGAGAGAGAGAGAAGGAGAGAGGGAGAGAAAGAGAGAGATAGAAAGGGAGAAAGGAAGAAAGGGAGGGAGAGACAGAAGTATATGCTACACAATCGCTATGACATTAGCTAACTACCCACCACATGTACACTCTTCTGCCTATTCCTCCACAAAACTGTTGGAGGAGGTAGGTGGAGGAGTGGGGGTTTGTTTAGTCTAGCCATTGTGTAGCACATACTACTAATGTTTCGTATATTTACATATTATAACTAATTATAAAAATAAAGAAAAATTAATAAAATATTCAAAGCACATTAGCAAATCATAAAAGTAATCATATAATTAATAACGTGATTATTTAATATTATTTGAAGACATGGTGTAGTAATATTTTATAAGCACAACCTTACTAGGTATGAAAACATTTAATTTTATTTTATTAAAAATTTTTATTATATGTTTTTGTAATTGTAATATTTTTCAATTCAACAAGTTTTTTTTCTTTTAAGAGTATATTTATATGATTACGTTTTTATACCGATTAGAAAAAAATTAAGTAGAACATATTAATTTTAAATTGATAAATAGATCTAAATATACACAAGTGGTATATATAGATGTATTTTACAAGTTAAATAGTGTTCTATAAAATTTTATTTTATTGGGTATACACACCGTAGATAGGAAGGAGACAGATGGGTAATCTCTATTGCAAATGAATAAATTAAAAATTATAACAAATACTTGAATGATAAATATAATATAGAATGATCTACGTTAATTATTATACAGGTTATCGTAATGATTTTTAAGTTAATCTTTTTCAATAGAGGTGGGAAAGGGATTCTGTCTCCACGTGGTTGTGTATGGCTATTGGCGATGATTACCACGGTTTAAGTTACTAATAATTAAATGATAATCATGAAAAATATATGTAAGTTTATCATGTCAATAAATCACATTTATTTATCAGTACATTATTAAATATGATTATTAGTAAATTAAACAAAACAAAAAAATCAACGCACCTTTCTATTTACCTCATAGGTGGTGTAGAAAAAATAGAAAAAATAATTATATTATTTCCTTATAAGAATTAATAATGTCAAGCAAACAAATAATTTTAACTATTGTTGTAAGATGTGGGGGTTGGCGAGCGGAGCGAGCAGGGGGCGCAGCCCCCCTAGTATATATATATTGTCGCCATATATTGTCGCCATGCGTTCGGAGGCGACTGCGTAAATGCGTTGGTGGTGTGACACCGACTTTCGAATCAGTGCGCGGCAGGACAATCTCGAAAATTACGCGAAATTAAAGTAGTAAAAGGAGGTTACGCGATAGTAGGGAGAAACTCGGGAAAACGTGGTAATCTGGTTGTCGCGGGATACGCGCACAAGGGCTAGTGTAGCCATCTTGAATAGCGACCGGTATTTGTAAGAGATAATTGTAAATTTGCGACCGTTGGTGAAATTAGGAATTAAATAAAGCTTAGGTACTTAAATTATGAATTTTGTTACGCTTGTCCTTTATGAATCTTGATAATTCCTTCTACAAATTAATGACACAAATTTATAATTATTATTTATTCTATCATAGTAAAGTATATCAGTTTCACCATTTCAAGATTCTTCAATAAAAACTTTACTACAACTCTTTTAAAATTTATTAAGTACATATGATTTACGATAAAATTTACTTTATATATATATATATATATATATATATATATATATATAGAATAAATAGTAATTTAATTAAATGAAATAACTTATCTTATTCTGTTTAGAAATGTTATAGATAAATAAAATAATGCTTACAATTATCTAAATTGTCTCTTGCCTCAAATTTCATTAAATTGAATATTCATGTTATAAGTTTATTTAGCTTATAACTAGGAAAAGGGAGCACATCCAATGTTGATTCGAACGTATTTTGAAGATTTTTGAGTGTACAAATCAAATACTGCAACCCGTTTTTGTCGTTAGTTTAGTTAAACCTATTGCCTCTTCCTAATCACCGTGTTCGCCCGCTGTGCAACCCGTTTTTGCCAAGAACGGGCAAAACATTTTCTTTTGTTCGCCGGTCAGAAAGCAGCCTCTGTGTACCCGCTTTTAAGTAAAGAAAACGGAAAAATCATGCAAGTATGACAAAAAAAATATAACAATAGTCGTGTTAATAAAGTTGATGGTGTAGTGATGTACATAAATGAAAACCTTATAGACACAACTGAAATTGTTGTAATTGTCAAATTGAGTATTCTATGTCCCAATATATGGATAAATAAAAATAATACAATTAAAGTATCTACATTATATAGATCTCATGATATACTCAAAACAGAATTTATATTAAACCTAAATTTTTTTTTAAATAATAATAAAAATGTAAAAATTACCGTATAATAGGAGATTTTAATATTGACTTGTTAAATACCGATAATATTAGTCAAGAATTACTAAACAATTTTTTTGAAAATGAATACATTCCATGTTTTCATAATATAACAAGACCTTCTGATAATAATGCTAGTGGAATGTACATTGACAATATGTTTATAAAAAGTAACACAATTAAAGTCAAATCATATAAAATTGCCAATTTATTTACTGACTACTGCCCACTGTTTATAAGTAACAAGATGAAAGATTGCTAGCAAAATAAATTTTAATTATATTATGTCAAAGCAGGATCGAAATCATGCTACTAATACATTAATAAGCGAAATAAAAAATTGTATACATAGAGCAACTACTAAAAGAAGGTCAAACAGAAATTCCTTTAAGCCAAGAAAAAAATTGTTCATTAAGGCCATAATTACATCTTGCAGTACCAAAGAATTACTGTATACTATACGGAGAAGACCTCACTAACTTAGCAATAAAAAATGAATATTTAAATTATGTCAAAATCCTAGACAAAGTAATAAAAAACGCCAAATTCATTTCCGAAAAAAAAACTAGTGAACAAAAAAAGAACAATCCTAAACATCTCTGAAAATTTATGAAAGATTGATAATACAACTGAAATTGCAAACTCAATGAACACATATTTTTATGAAATTGGCTCAATCTTAAGTAAAAAGATTAAACCGCCAAACAATTCAAGATTGAAGCTACCTCCCAAAAATGCTAAAACTATCTTCATCTATCCTACTGATTGTTTTGAAGTAAAAAGAATTATTGACAATCTGAAGGATAAAACTGGTGGTGTTGATAATATTAATATCAAAACACTAAAAACAATTTCAGATAAGATTAAAGAACCGTTACTACTAAGCTAGATAAGAGTAGACCCATAATTGCTAAGTTTCTGGATTTAGTAAAAGCATTTGATACAGTGAATCATCAAATTCTCTTAGAGAAATTATATAGTTATGGAATCAGAAGCAACGCTCTGAAGGTACTAGCTAGTTATCTCACTAACAGACAACAATGAGTTAGAATAATAAATGATCTTAGTGAATTTAAAGTTATTACTACAGGCGTATCGCAAGGAACTATAATAAGACTACTACTCTTTATACTATATGTCAATGATTTACTGAAAGACATGCCTAATGAAACAATAACATCATATGCATATGATACAGTCATTCTATCTATTGATAACTCATGACTGCTGCCCAAGATAAAACGAATCGAAAATGAAATAAATAGATACATAAATAAAGTGGCAATTTGACTTTCACTATATTCGGTTTATATTCAGGATAAGTTAAATCTTCTACTGCTAAATATTTTAAAGCTTGTTCTAAACTTGATATGTTGGGATAAACAGCAGGTTCTATTATAGCTTCTATAAAAGGTATATATTCAATTTCTTCAAATTCAAGTTTTCTTTTTTTTATTTGATAATATTGATTATTATTGTATTTAAGATACGTTTACTTTTTCAACCGCGTCGCGCTTCACTTTACGTAATGTGTTTCATGTCACTTCACTCTCAGGTGCGTAATTTCCTCAAGGGACAAAAATAGAAAAAATTGTTATTACTTACCATATAGTTCCGATAACGATTTTGTCACCCAAGTTCTCCCTTCTGCCCTTCCTTCCTGTCAATTTAGACTAGTTCAAGCACGATAATTTACAAACGTAAAATCGCTTTAAAACCTAACCCAAGCCTTTACTAGCGATACCCCACCATTAGCACCAACGTTAATAATTAAATATTCGTGATAAGTGGTTCTAGTATCGCCGCTTCGCAAATCCGAAGAAATGCGAGATTCGTATCAAGGGCTGTTTTTAGGAAATGACATAGTACTCATCATAGTTACTTCGGGAGGTGAGAGAGACGTGACGCGGCGCGGTCGGGCAGAATGATGTCATTCTGGTTCGCTGGTGGATTTCTCTCTCTCCCTGTATCTAGGCCAAAGTCTCTTTAAATAGGCAAAAACAGCTGGTGCAAATCCGCCCATGTCCAGCCGCGTCTTCGAGCCATCGACCTGAAGCTTCTATTCGGGGGTTTGTGAAATTCCACGTCAGCGGGTGTGGCTTGTGCCGCTCCGAGTATTGGCTGATGCGGAACTCAAGATATGCATCGCCTGATACGTTATATCGACACGTTTATTATGAAAACTCGTATATTTCAGGTTTCTCGAAAAATAATAGTTCTTGGCAGGAATCTCCTACGAAAATTAGCAATTTTCAAAATTTTAGACAAGAACTACAATTCTCTTATCGATCTAAGAAAGTGTTAGTATTAATCAGAAAATCTAAAAAGAACTAGGTTTTTAAAAGAGACCTCTGAACAGAACTAGGTGTTTTAGAAAAATCTGAATTGTGCTAATCTTTGTAAGGGACATCGATATATATATATATATATATATATATGACCATTTATCTACTTCGACTGCACGTAAAACGATAATTTCTTTTTATTTTGAGTAGCTTGATGAAAAAATATCATTTATACAAAAAAATCCCCATATTTCACAATTAAAAGCTTAAAATGCTGTATATATTATGGGCAATTTGATAAGTTGGATAGTTTGAATAGTGCCCGGGCATTATGCATAATGCCCGACTCAGTTGGGAAATGTGATTAACACTTGTGAAATTATCACTTCGACCGGGCATAGTGCTACTCGTTGCCCGGACAAAATAATTATTTGTAATTCAAGAACCATTTTTGGTTGAATTGCAATTATTTTTTGCATCTAAATAGAGGTAAAAAATACGAAAGCAGAAGTTTAAATAAAATTAATAGAAATATGATATTTTTCTTTGCTTTATTACACATACTTATCATGTGCATTTAATACATAATTACATAATAATTATAAACTATTACTTTTTCATTTCCTTGCGACACTTACATCTATTGGAACTATACTCACCATTGCAGTTACATCTACTATAACCTTGCCATCCAACAAACAGACGAATTTCTCGCACATTCTCTTAAAGAAATTTGTGTCTGGTATTTCATCGATACATAGAAAATTTTCTTTACAAATAGTAAATTAATTTATTGACTATCGTTGATTTAATATACCATGCGTAGTACTTAATTTGTAAAGATTTTCACCATCATTTTCTAAAACAAGAGGTAAAATATTTCTTCCATCACTAAATACGTGCTCGGTCTACGTCTGGTACTCGAATTCTTACTATTTCTCCAACATTCCTAGCTGGAAATTTTGAATTTGAGATTGTAATCAAAGTACTATCATTATTTTCACTATTCACCAGTTATATATAGACATCTGTATCTTGTGTAGTTAAGTTATTTTCACATGATAACAACGTATCTGAATCTTTAGCAGCTATATCTGCATTATTATTTAAATCCATATAATCATTAATTTCCTTTTCAGATATCTTGGCATTCATTATTATTATTAGAACTCAAGAGTATTTCTTAAGAGTAATTCTCAATCCTCTTCTGTATTAATATTTATTAAGGCGTGATGAGCATAAGAACTTTTTTTAATCCAACCAATTATTTGGTATACAAAAATAAACTTATAATCTCCATCTGCTTGAGATCGCATGTCGATGAGATCGACCTGACACCGTTTCATTATGTACAAATAAGTCTACTTGATATTTCCAGGTAATTACACTTAGTTTGTTAATATAATTTACATATGAATTTCTTTTAAGAAATATTATTTAATACATCGGTTAAATCATTCACAATTATTATAATAATATGTATTAGTTGACATTGATAAATACATGTAATAAAGCAGAGAAAATATGATATTTGTATTAATTTTATTTAAACTCCTACTTTCATATATTTTTACCTCTCTTTAGATAAAAAATATAGTTTCAATACAACCTACCAAAAATGGTTCTCGAATTACAAATAATCACTTTGCCCGGTCAACGAGTAGCACTACGCATAATGCCCGGGCAAAGTGATAATTTCACAAGCATTAATCACATTGCCCAACACAGCTGGGCATTATGCATTATGCCCGGGCTCTATTCAAAGTGCCCGACTTATAAAATTGCCCATAACACATACATGGTTGGTATGACTGATCAGGGTCTAACATTGTCAGCTGGCCTAATATTTTTGCTCTGAGCCAATATTAACTTAATCAAAATAATATTCTACAGTTATAGCCTCACCAATAAACCACATATGGAGCCTGTGCTTTGTTGATAGAAATAATCATTTTAGACAATTTTACCGTAGTGGGAAATAGTAGGGTAACATTAATTCGGTTCTTTCACTACATATTACGAATGAGAAGCCCATTTGTGACCAATGAAAGTCGACAGCATTAACAGGACCCATTTGACAATTATGCTCTACGCCTTATCACAGGTCCTGTTCACAAAGGGCGTTAACTGATACAGAAGGAGTATTTGCTTGCTGTGACCTACCTAGATCAACATCTCCAATGCCTAATATTCTAGGTGTTTCCTCCGGCTCAACTGGGTCTGTATTTCCTAGCTTAGATATGGAAAACACTGAGGACTTCAAAAGTTTAAAAGAACTCTCTAGGTTTCTTCGTAAATCATTAAATACCACTAATAATTATCTGAAAGATTTCAACAGCAAATTTAGCAAGCTCGACGAGCATGCAGCAGTCTTGGATGAAAGACTGACCGCTCCAGAAAAACCTTCAATCAAAGTAAACAGTAATGTAAACACTTGGGCTTCTGAAATTCAGGAAAGAGTATCTCGCTCCTGCAATATAATCCTTTATGGAATTCCTGAATCTGCTAACGTAATGGATGCTGCTGCTGATGCTGTAAGTGCCAAGGCACTCATTTCAACAATAGAAAATATAGATCTGACTAGGGTTGTGGCTCATTGCCTGGGGAAGAAGATTAATAATGAGAAGCCACGCCCCGTTCTTATCAATCTTAAATCAAAAGAGGAAGTTGTAAGAGTCCTGGAAACTGAAATCGTCTTCCTCGGGCTATCAGCGTATCAAGCGACAAGACCAAAGCCGAGAGAGAGCATCTAAAGCTCTTCATTACCGAGGCTGCGGAGTTTAATACCAATAATACTGTCAGTCATAAAGCTATAAAGTATGTGAAAGATGTACCCAAACTTGTTTTACTGGATGGCCCGTGTCCTAGGCATGAAGATGCAAGTTTTTCCTTTCGCAACTAAGAGGAAGATAGTGCTCAGTAAGAATATTGTGCTATATTATCAGAATGTTCTCTCAGTAAATAATAAGCTAGGTTATCTTCAACTAAATCTTCTTCAATTGTCTTACGATCCTGATTTCATCACACTGACAAATACATGACTGAAGTCTACAACTGAAAGCTCGGAGATGGGTATACAACAATATAATATTTACAGGTGCGACAGATCTTTAAACTCGAGAGGTGGTGGTGTTCTAGCAGCAATGAATAATTGTTTCTGTTTTTAGATATCAGACGTCCATCGAGGTGTATACTTCTGATAATAGCTTATATTCCGCCAGCACAAGGACCTACAGTATATAAAGAATTTTTGGATACAGTTGAGAGGGTCTGACAAGAGTATCCGCATTACGAATTACTGGTATGTGGAGATTTCAATCTCCCTAATACAAGATGGAATAACGTTCCTCTAAAATGTACTGACTAGACTACTTGTCACCGGATGCTCGTCAATCATCTGATCTGGTACTCCAAACTTTCCCTTTTCTTGGCCTCGATCAACTGTTTATGGAACATCCCAAAAAGGGTTACACCTTGGACTTATTATTTGCGAAGTCATCTCTAACTCGGCACTTAGATATTCAAGTAGAACTGGTGAAGTGATGAACATCATAATGCTGCATTTGCACTAAACGACTGTGATAATTCTTGTCTTCCCGTAGACCTCTCAAAAAGTATTCGCCCGCTTAATACCCTCGATGATTTAACTCGGAATCGAAACAGCTTATTATTGATAAAAAAAATCGGACATTGTAAATAGAAGCAAATGGGAGCTCTCTATGATTATATCGAATTTTAAAAATTTTGTGCGAATTGTATTAGATTATTACGTGTAGCATACAAAAAGTACTTATCTTCGTTATAAACTAACATTAAGAATAACACTAAGTCATTTTGGTCTCATATAAAAAGTTTAAATCGTGATAGTCGACTTCCGACAAATATGTTCCTTAATATTTGGGTTTGTTTATAAATCAACTTACTAATCGTCTATCTAGTGATAGTGACCTTATGATTGAGTCCTTCGTTATTACAACTAACGACCTAAAAGCTGCTATACTGAATTTTGTAAAAGAATGTTGGAAGCATGTGGAAATCCTCTTTTATATATCCTTCATATAAGATTCAAAGACCTATAAATTATATTGACCACCATTATACGCCGTTATTAAGTAAATTTGATTTTTTGGATATTCAACAACTTCACGTGTATTACGATTTCCTATTTGCGCAAAAAACTATGAATGATGGTCTTGATTGTAAGGAGGTAAAAAAGCTCTTTAAAACAAGGAAAATACCTTATAATATTCGTAAACCACGAGTATCACTCAAATCAATTAATACGTTTAATCCTAGTTTTTACTCTACTACAGCGAGACTACGTCGTATCTGGAATCTGATCCCGGCCTCAATCTATATTAATTACTCTTTTTTCGACTTAATGTCATTTGTAAATTAATACACATACTAAACATTATAAAATGGCCAGCAGTACCCTAATTAACTTTCTACCAAATATTTTTGTAATTTCTATGTAAAAGGGCTTTTTATTTTTAGCCCGTTTAATTGAATAAATAAATAAATAAATAAATAAATAAATAAATAAATAAATAAATAAATAAATAAATAAATAAATAAATAAATAAATAAATAAATAAATAAATAAATAAATAAATAAATAAATAAATAAATAAATAAATAAATAAATAAATAAATAAATAAATAAATAAATAAATAAATAAATAAATAAATAAATAAATAAATAAATAAATAAATAAATAAATAAATAAATAAATAAATAAATAAATAAATAAATAAATAAATAAATAAATAAATAAATAAATAAATAAATAAATAAATAAATAAATAAATAAATAAATAAATAAATAAATAAATAAATAAATAAATAAATAAATAAATAAATAAATAAATAAATAAATAAATAAATAAATAAATAAATAAATAAATAAATAAATAAATAAATAAATAAATAAATAAATAAATAAATAAATAAATAAATAAATAAATAAATAAATAAATAAATAAATAAATAAATAAATAAATAAATAAATAAATAAATAAATAAATAAATAAATAAATAAATAAATAAATAAATAAATAAATAAATAAATAAATAAATAAATAAATAAATAAATAAATAAATAAATAAATAAATAAATAAATAAATAAATAAATAAATAAATAAATAAATAAATAAATAAATAAATAAATAAATAAATAAATAAATAAATAAATAAATAAATAAATAAATAAATAAATAAATAAATAAATAAATAAATAAATAAATAAATAAATAAATAAATAAATAAATAAATAAATAAATAAATAAATAAATAAATAAATAAATAAATAAATAAATAAATAAATAAATAAATAAATAAATAAATAAATAAATAAATAAATAAATAAATAAATAAATAAATAAATAAATAAATAAATAAATAAATAAATAAATAAATAAATAAATAAATAAATAAATAAATAAATAAATAAATAAATAAATAAATAAATAAATAAATAAATAAATAAATAAATAAATAAATAAATAAATAAATAAATAAATAAATAAATAAATAAATAAATAAATAAATAAATAAATAAATAAATAAATAAATAAATAAATAAATAAATAAATAAATAAATAAATAAATAAATAAATAAATAAATAAATAAATAAATAAATAAATAAATAAATAAATAAATAAATAAATAAATAAATAAATAAATAAATAAATAAATAAATAAATAAATAAATAAATAAATAAATAAATAAATAAATAAATAAATAAATAAATAAATAAATAAATAAATAAATAAATAAATAAATAAATAAATAAATAAATAAATAAATAAATAAATAAATAAATAAATAAATAAATAAATAAATAAATAAATAAATAAATAAATAAATAAATAAATAAATAAATAAATAAATAAATAAATAAATAAATAAATAAATAAATAAATAAATAAATAAATAAATAAATAAATAAATAAATAAATAAATAAATAAATAAATAAATAAATAAATAAATAAATAAATAAATAAATAAATAAATAAATAAATAAATAAATAAATAAATAAATAAATAAATAAATAAATAAATAAATAAATAAATAAATAAATAAATAAATAAATAAATAAATAAATAAATAAATAAATAAATAAATAAATAAATAAATAAATAAATAAATAAATAAATAAATAAATAAATAAATAAATAAATAAATAAATAAATAAATAAATAAATAAATAAATAAATAAATAAATAAATAAATAAATAAATAAATAAATAAATAAATAAATAAATAAATAAATAAATAAATAAATAAATAAATAAATAAATAAATAAATAAATAAATAAATAAATAAATAAATAAATAAATAAATAAATAAATAAATAAATAAATAAATAAATAAATAAATAAATAAATAAATAAATAAATAAATAAATAAATAAATAAATAAATAAATAAATAAATAAATAAATAAATAAATAAATAAATAAATAAATAAATAAATAAATAAATAAATAAATAAATAAATAAATAAATAAATAAATAAATAAATAAATAAATAAATAAATAAATAAATAAATAAATAAATAAATAAATAAATAAATAAATAAATAAATAAATAAATAAATAAATAAATAAATAAATAAATAAATAAATAAATAAATAAATAAATAAATAAATAAATAAATAAATAAATAAATAAATAAATAAATAAATAAATAAATAAATAAATAAATAAATAAATAAATAAATAAATAAATAAATAAATAAATAAATAAATAAATAAATAAATAAATAAATAAATAAATAAATAAATAAATAAATAAATAAATAAATAAATAAATAAATAAATAAATAAATAAATAAATAAATAAATAAATAAATAAATAAATAAATAAATAAATAAATAAATAAATAAATAAATAAATAAATAAATAAATAAATAAATAAATAAATAAATAAATAAATAAATAAATAAATAAATAAATAAATAAATAAATAAATAAATAAATAAATAAATAAATAAATAAATAAATAAATAAATAAATAAATAAATAAATAAATAAATAAATAAATAAATAAATAAATAAATAAATAAATAAATAAATAAATAAATAAATAAATAAATAAATAAATAAATAAATAAATAAATAAATAAATAAATAAATAAATAAATAAATAAATAAATAAATAAATAAATAAATAAATAAATAAATAAATAAATAAATAAATAAATAAATAAATAAATAAATAAATAAATAAATAAATAAATAAATAAATAAATAAATAAATAAATAAATAAATAAATAAATAAATAAATAAATAAATAAATAAATAAATAAATAAATAAATAAATAAATAAATAAATAAATAAATAAATAAATAAATAAATAAATAAATAAATAAATAAATAAATAAATAAATAAATAAATAAATAAATAAATAAATAAATAAATAAATAAATAAATAAATAAATAAATAAATAAATAAATAAATAAATAAATAAATAAATAAATAAATAAATAAATAAATAAATAAATAAATAAATAAATAAATAAATAAATAAATAAATAAATAAATAAATAAATAAATAAATAAATAAATAAATAAATAAATAAATAAATAAATAAATAAATAAATAAATAAATAAATAAATAAATAAATAAATAAATAAATAAATAAATAAATAAATAAATAAATAAATAAATAAATAAATAAATAAATAAATAAATAAATAAATAAATAAATAAATAAATAAATAAATAAATAAATAAATAAATAAATAAATAAATAAATAAATAAATAAATAAATAAATAAATAAATAAATAAATAAATAAATAAATAAATAAATAAATAAATAAATAAATAAATAAATAAATAAATAAATAAATAAATAAATAAATAAATAAATAAATAAATAAATAAATAAATAAATAAATAAATAAATAAATAAATAAATAAATAAATAAATAAATAAATAAATAAATAAATAAATAAATAAATAAATAAATAAATAAATAAATAAATAAATAAATAAATAAATAAATAAATAAATAAATAAATAAATAAATAAATAAATAAATAAATAAATAAATAAATAAATAAATAAATAAATAAATAAATAAATAAATAAATAAATAAATAAATAAATAAATAAATAAATAAATAAATAAATAAATAAATAAATAAATAAATAAATAAATAAATAAATAAATAAATAAATAAATAAATAAATAAATAAATAAATAAATAAATAAATAAATAAATAAATAAATAAATAAATAAATAAATAAATAAATAAATAAATAAATAAATAAATAAATAAATAAATAAATAAATAAATAAATAAATAAATAAATAAATAAATAAATAAATAAATAAATAAATAAATAAATAAATAAATAAATAAATAAATAAATAAATAAATAAATAAATAAATAAATAAATAAATAAATAAATAAATAAATAAATAAATAAATAAATAAATAAATAAATAAATAAATAAATAAATAAATAAATAAATAAATAAATAAATAAATAAATAAATAAATAAATAAATAAATAAATAAATAAATAAATAAATAAATAAATAAATAAATAAATAAATAAATAAATAAATAAATAAATAAATAAATAAATAAATAAATAAATAAATAAATAAATAAATAAATAAATAAATAAATAAATAAATAAATAAATAAATAAATAAATAAATAAATAAATAAATAAATAAATAAATAAATAAATAAATAAATAAATAAATAAATAAATAAATAAATAAATAAATAAATAAATAAATAAATAAATAAATAAATAAATAAATAAATAAATAAATAAATAAATAAATAAATAAATAAATAAATAAATAAATAAATAAATAAATAAATAAATAAATAAATAAATAAATAAATAAATAAATAAATAAATAAATAAATAAATAAATAAATAAATAAATAAATAAATAAATAAATAAATAAATAAATAAATAAATAAATAAATAAATAAATAAATAAATAAATAAATAAATAAATAAATAAATAAATAAATAAATAAATAAATAAATAAATAAATAAATAAATAAATAAATAAATAAATAAATAAATAAATAAATAAATAAATAAATAAATAAATAAATAAATAAATAAATAAATAAATAAATAAATAAATAAATAAATAAATAAATAAATAAATAAATAAATAAATAAATAAATAAATAAATAAATAAATAAATAAATAAATAAATAAATAAATAAATAAATAAATAAATAAATAAATAAATAAATAAATAAATAAATAAATAAATAAATAAATAAATAAACAAATAAATAAATAAATAAATAAATACATATCTACTAGCACTTTCTGTACTTTTTATTTCATATAAACATAAGTAAAATATTTTTTGTCTTATTTTATGAAATGAGTGCCATGTACCGGCGTAGGTCAGCACTATAGGCAACGTGCGCGTGCAGCAGGGTAGTTACTCAAAGAGAACACGACTGGGGGCGCAGCGCTGGCCGCGCTGACACCTCAAGCGCGTCACTATCGATTCGTAGTTCGATCCGCGCGCATCAACGCCGTTTCAGTCTCGCCGACATTTTCCCGCGTAGAAGCGAGTGCACGCGGAGCGACCTGTTGCCGTGACGCCGCATTTGGAGTGAAGTGCGTACGGAGATATCTCCCCACTGTGCTGTGAGTGTGGAGACGCGTCCCACGAGCGGCCAGAATAGAGTGGAGGAGAAAGAGAAGCGAAGCGGAGAAGGAGATAAAGAGAGAGAGAGAGAGAGAGGGAGAGAGAGACAGAGATAGAGTGATCGTCCTCGAGGCACATATAATTAAGGTAAAGGCTAGCCCGCGCGTTTAGATATAATATAAACCGCGAGCGGTGTACAGGGCTGCTCACCGTGGGCACCGCGCCCTAGAGTACACCGAGGTGCCGTGACACCATGCGCGCGTACAGCCTATCGTGAGGGCAACGCGTCCAGCGGCGAACAAGCTGGGCGCGCACCGTCGCTTGGTCTGCGAGATTGCTAATCAATTATTGTTAAATTCGTCGTCACTATTTGTTATTCCATTATTGTTAAACTCGTTATTACCATTTGTTAATCTATTATTGTTAATTTATTTATTGTTGAATATAGTTTATTTGTTATTAAAAGTGAAACTCACGTGAGTCAATTTTCCCCACGACCCGCCTGCTCCACGACCGAGTTAGGCAAACGCAAAAAGCTGTTACATTGGCGCGTTGCGACAATTAGCTTTCCGCGCTTTCGCGCTCCTTGCAGATCGCGAAAACCCGTGCGTCGAGGTGACTCCGCACGGAGCTGAATCCTTCGGGGTTCAGTGAACTTTGCAGCAGGACGGCCAGAGCAGTGACAGCAAGGCAGGCGTTGCGCCGCTGGCTTACTCCAGGTAAGAGCAATTGTGGATGCCAGCACGCGTCGCGTGCTGCGGAAACTAATGCACGGCTGCAGCTCGGCCGACGGCTTATTAGCCACGGACAATTGTTATTAACAATTGTCCCACCTGTTACAGATGGCGCCCTTCCGATATTAATCACGCAGTTAATTAATAATTAACGGAAAATATTTAAACAATTTTAAGAAGTATTAATTAAATAAAAATAAATTTAAAACCACTTGTAAAATTTTTATTTGAACGTGTAAGCAGGCCAAGCACGCGTACACGAATCGAGCGAAAAAGCGGCACACCGAATTGTACAAAAGTGTGTGCGAGGTAGGTGGGCAGAGTGTGCGAATAAATAAATGTTAAATAAGATTATTTTTGCTCTGACTAAAATATCGGGAATAGTTTAATAATAATTAGTTAACAATTTTCGATTATAACTAATGATCAGGCCAAGCAAAAGCGAAATAATTATTTAAGGCGAGTCAGAGGAAAAATAACTAATCACGGCAGAGAAGTGTGTGTGGAAAATAGTAGAGTAGCGCGGCTGCGCAGTGGGCAGTACGATTAGCCGGCTCAACAGCAAGTGTACGAGAACAGGACCATACGCGGCACAGGAGCCACGCTACTACAATATTTTTTTTGAATTTCTTTTTCAAGATTAACTTCAAAGAGAAATTATTGTTTATTAACTATTAATAAACAATAATTGCAAAAATCATTTTTTTTATTTTAAATTTGTTTTTTGATTTTTTTTAATTTCCATACTTTCTGAATTTTTGAATTTTTTTTTGGATTTTATTTTCTAAGCTTTTAAATTTTTGAAGTTTTAAATTTTCAGATTTTTCGATTTTTTTTTTGGATTTTGGAAATTTATAAACATTTGGATTTTCGAATTTTTGGAAAATTTTTTGGATTTATTTTTGAGGGTTTCGGATTCTTTTGGGATTTTTGAGGCTTTAAATTTTCAGGTTTACAAAATTTTTGAGGATTTTTTGAGGTTTTTGAAGCTTTCAAATCCTTTTAAATTTTTTTTTCTCTGAGATTTTCGAATTCTCAGTCGTTTGAATTTTTGACGGTTCGAATTTCCAAGGTTTTTGGAATAATTCGAATTAGCAGTTTTTAAATTTTTTTTTCTTTTGGTTTTCTTACCCAAAAACATCATAACAGAAAAATTGAGGAAAACAAAGGCTGAAATCATTTTTCGTTTCGAAGATTTTTGCGTCAAATCCCACACACACTTCTAGCTTGCAAAACGAGATTTGAACCCGTTCACTCGAGGTTACTGGGTCTAAACGAAAATTGAGAAAATCAATTAAAGTCACCGGTTTGAAGCGAGATTCGAACCCGAATACTCGCATAGATCGAAATAGGAAAAAGAAACCCGTGATTAGTTAAGAAAATAATACAAAGACGATCTTGCGAAACAAAACGCACAGAGAAAAGCACAACAAAGATCAATCTGACACTCTGCTCAAACCGAGAAAGATTTAATTGCGAAAATTTTCTCGGACCTTAGGTGTATAATACACTCGCACACACTTGCGAATAAAAGCGAAATCCAAAATATCGCGTGGCGAGAAACATATAGGTAATTGCGAGCGAAGTCAGCAACCTATAGAAGATTAGAATGTCCAGCACAACAGAGACAGCTGTAGAGACGTGGCTGACGGAACTGAGTGGTCAGCAGCTAAACGAAACACTCTCTCAGTTGAAGATGTCCACAGAGGGCAACTACTTCGCACAGGCATATCGACTGCAGAAATGGTTGCTCGGCAACTACACAGCCAACGATTTCGTGGAACAAGACGATGAAGAGGGCGACACCATCAATGTCAGAGCCCGACGCAGGCGTCAGTTCATCGACGAAACAATAGCGGCCGATATTCAAGACGGCACGCAGACAGGCCAGGCAAACGCGCACAGCCTGGCAAATCTGATCACAGACAGGAACGTGCTTAGAAACCTTGAACTGTCGCTTCGTGGGCCTTCAGAGGTCAACGAAACAACACCAACAACCAACGAGACAACAGCCGATGAACAAACGATGGAGTTGGCCACACAGCCACTTGAGCAGATGATTACACTAGTGTCAGCACAAGGAACCGAATTCCAAATACCACAGGATATATCGTTCGTATTGGCAGAACTGCTCACACAGGTCAAGTTGTTTCAACGGCAAGTAGACACCCTGAAGCGAGAGCAGATTCTGTCAAGTACAAGGTCCGAGGAAACCAGACGCCCGGGACATGTGAATTTCCAAGACACGTTCACAATACACGGTGACACGCATCTGGACGATTCTCGTGCTACAACGGCGCCACCTACTACGGTACGCAGCGCCTGGGAGGGGGCAGATACCAGATAGCAGTCGTCAATACCAACAGAGACTATCGAATGAAGCCAACCTAAGGACACAAGGACCAGATGAACTGGTCCGAGACTACCTCACGTGCCTCATCGGCATAATGAACAAATTATCGCCGAGACTTGAGTATAGTCAGGAATTAGACTTGCTACACCGTAACATGCGGTCGGACCTACAGAAAATGGTCTGCAGGTGCGAGATCACTAGCGTGGAGACACTGCTGGACGCCGCCTCAGACGCCGAGCAAACGTTGGAACGAGAGAAGAGTATACGTTTCCCCCCGCCTCCGGAAGCTTCTTTGTTAACCGAGATGGCGTATAAACCCACTCAAGGGGCAAAGAAACAGAAAGCGGAAGTATCTGCCATCTCGAAGGAAGGACCGCAACCTTCGACATCTGATATCACGGCAATGTTTGCCAAGATGTTCGACGAGAAACTGAGTCAGTTTCGACTAAACATGTCAGACAAAGGCGCCGTCCCCAGGAGCGAAAAGGGCGGGGGGACCAGCACGGACCCCAAAGCGTCTGACAAAGGGGGAAAACCGATTGGGTCGTCAACTCGAACGGGTCGGCGCGGTGCTCCTACAGGAAACGGAGGGGGCGAGAGGGTACTGGAATTCGCCAGCCGAACCTTAAATTACAGCGTTCCGGAACGAGAATGTCTAGCGGTAGTATGGGCTATAGACAAGTTCCGTCCGTATATTGAGGGCTACCATTTCAAGGTGGTCACCGACCACATGAGCTTGAAATGGTTATGTGACATGAAAAACCCCACAGGCCGGTTGTGCAGGTGGGCGTTACGGTTACAAGGACAGAGTTTCGAGGTAGTCCATAAAGAAGGAAAACTCAATTATGTCCCTGATGCCCTATCCCGAATGTATGAAGAGGAGGGGATAACGCTAAACTCACTCAGCTGGTCAGAAGGCACCAATGACCAATGGTACCTCAAAGTGGTAAACGACACAACTGAGAGACCGCGTGAAAATCTGCGCTGGAAGATCGTGGGAGAGAACCTTTACCACTATCGACCAGACGAAAGCGTCGAGAGTGTCATAGGAGACGATGACGCATGGAAAATGGCCGTGCCAGCCGAACACAGGCGGGCCATACTGAGGGAAAACCACGACGATCCCACTGCTGGTCACCTCGGGCGAGATAAGACATTCGCCCGAATAAGCCAATATTATTATTGGCCGAACATGCACGCCGACGTGCAGAAGTACGTCAAAGAGTGCATGGTGTGCCAGCAGTGCAAAGTGGTGCAGAAACCTCCCATAGGAATGATGGGTAGGAGGGTCGTGGAAAGACCGTGGCTGATAGTGGCTGGATATATCACTGGTCCGCTACCACGTACGAAAGATGGCTACGAGTATATCTTGATATTTCAAGATTTATTTACCCGATGGGTGGAGTGTATACCCATTCGGCCAACGCTCGGACGGTAATTAAGGAACTACACGAGCGAGTCGTCGTGAGGTTTGGGACTCTCGAAACCTTCCATTCGGACAACGGCACCGAGTTTAAGAACAAAGCCGTTGATGAATACCTTTGGAAGCAGGGAGTGTACCACACCACGACTCCCCCATACTGCCCGAGAGCGAATCCCGTGGAGAGGGAGAACAGAACCCTGAAAACGTAAGCAGTCAGCGTTACGCTCAGTGACTGAGCGGGCCAGGCAGGCGAAGTACTACGACGCTGGGCGCAGAGAAGAAACCTTTCTGCTTGGCGACATAGTATGGAGAAAGAACAGAGTACTCTCCTCGGCGGCCCAGGGCATAACGGCGAAACTAGCGCCGAAATATGCAGGTCCATACATCGTGATCGGTATCTTCGGCGCCAATTCGGCGCAGTGGTGGACCCGACCGAGAGGTAAGTGAGGCCCAGCATGTCGCTGCGGCCCCACCACGCGGTGATACCCCGACACGACCCCCGTCCAACCATGAGTCCGACCCGATCGAGATGGCATGACAGTCCACCGAGGCGGCCGTCATTGAGGCGCGCGCTTTACTCCGCGCCTACCGAGCAAAGGTGGTGGAGGCGGTCGAACGATGGGATGGATTCCATCGCAGCTACCACCAGGCCCGGAAATATTCCAATAAGCTGGCCCAGGTGCATAATAGCCATCGGGAGCTAAAGGAGCACCTCGACCAGTGGTTCAACGATAGGTCGAAGCGCCTGCGAGAGCAGAGGGAGGCGGCCGCAGCCAAGGCTGAGGAAGACGCGAGGCGCCTGCCAGATATTCAGCGCGCGCTCGCAGCACGTGAGGCCGAAGCGTCCCTCAGACTTGAGGCTGCAAGGCTGGCCGAGGAAGCAGGGCGGGATGCCGCTGCCTTGAGTCCGTCAAGCACACCAGAACCAATCCGGACGACCCCTCAGGCGCCAGCGGAGGGAGCCCGAGCCGGCGCCGACTCTGGCGAGGGTGCCCGAATGCGGCCCCCACGGCAACCGCAGAACCCGCCCGGGACAGGCAGGGCGAGGTATTGCGCGATATGTGGCCGGTTAGGGGTGCGCGCACCGGGGAAATGCCCCGACAAGGATACCCGCCACGCCCCCATCATTGCGGAGTGGCGGAAGGAGGGGGAATTCGAGAAGACCAGGAGGCCGGAGTAAGTCCGTGGAGCAGATGACAGAAGGTCTCTCGCTTCCCTTGTACATATGTGTGTATTTTATATTTTTTCTAAAGTAAAAGTTGGGATGATACAAGGAGAATAAGAAAGTTAGTTGGACCTAACCCGACCAATCCCATCCCCGATCGATCGAGCATTTCGTAGGTTGGGTGGCAGAAGTTGCTTGCGGGGGCAAACAACGTCTAGGAGGGGGTTGTAACGAAATGAGTGCCATGTACCGGCATAGGTCAGCACTATATGCAACGCGCGCGCGCAGCAGGGTAGTTACCCAAAGAGAACGTGACTGGGGGCGCGGCGCTGACGCCTCGAGCGCGTCACTATCGATTCGGAGTTCGATCCGCGCGCGTCAACGCCGTTTCAGTCTCGCCGACATTTTCCCGCGTAGAAGCGAGTGCACGCGGAGCGACCTGTTGCCACGACGCCGCATTTGGAGTGAAGTGCGTACGGAGATATCTCCCCACTGTGCTGTGAGTGTGGAGGCGCGTCCCACGAGCGGCCAGAATAGAGTGGAGGAGAAAGAGAAGCGAAGCGGAGAAGGAGATAAAGAGAGAGAGAGAGAGAGAGAGAGAGAGAGAGAGAGAGAGAGAGAGAGAGAGATAGATATACTTTTTATTCATCAAGAGACGAAAATCTTACAATTGCATGTACATGTAAATATAATAATTAAAATATCAGTTAATTTTATGTATTTGTTATCTTACATTAACGTTCACTTATTGCATTTCTTATTAAATAATATTATTCGCTGTATCAGTTCGTCAGTTTATAAAATTTAAATATAATGAATTAGTCATAGTCAGACATCACAGAAACACGCTTCGTCAAAAAATAATACATAGAATAAAATAAATACAATAGAGATAACATATTAAAAATAAAAGAATACATACACATACTTTGCTAAATTTTTACGTATACTATCACGTCAAAATTTAAAACACACTCATTCATGATACTTTAACAATCACGCTAATAAATACATTCACACCTAACACTAAACATATTTAATAAATAAATAAATTAATAAATAACTAAGTTGAATAAAAAAAAAAATAAACCAGATAAATAATAAAATTAAATGAATAAAATAAATAAATTTAAATAAATAAATAAAATAAATAAATAAAATAAATAAATTTAAATAAATAAATAAAATAAATAAATTTAAATAAATAAATAAAATAAATAAATTTAAATAAGTAAATAAAATAAATAAATTTAAATAAGTAAATAAAATAAATAAATTTAAATAAATAAATAAAATAAATAAATTTAAATATATAAATAAAATAAATAAATTTAAATAAATAAATAAAATAAATAAATTTAAATATATAAATAAAATAAATAAATTTAAATAAATAAATAAAATAAATAAATTTAAATAAATAAATAAAATAAATAAAATAAATAAAATAAATAAAATAAATAAAATAAATAAAATAAATAAAATAAATAAAATAAATAAAATAAATAAAATAAATAAAATAAATAAAATAAATAAAATAAATAAAATAAATAAAATAAATAAAATAAATAAAATAAATAAAATAAATAAAATAAATAAAATAAATAAAATAAATAAAATAAATAAAATAAATAAAATAAATAAAATAAATAAAATAAATAAAATAAATAAAATAAATAAAATAAATAAAATAAATAAAATAAATAAAATAAATAAAATAAATAAAATAAATAAAATAAATAAAATAAATAAAATAAATAAAATAAATAAAATAAATAAAATAAATAAAATAAATAAAATAAATAAAATAAATAAAATAAATAAAATAAATATAATAAATAAAATAAATAAAATAAATAAAATAAATAAAATAAATAAAATAAATAAAATAAATAAAATAAATAAAATAAATAAAATAAATAAAATAAATAAAATAAATAAAATAAATAAAATAAATAAAATAAATAAAATAAATAAAATAAATAAAATAAATAAAATAAATAAAATAAATAAAATAAATAAAATAAATAAAATAAATAAAATAAATAAAATAAATAAAATAAATAAAATAAATAAAATAAATAAAATAAATAAAATAAATAAAATAAATAAAATAAATAAAATAAATAAAATAAATAAAATAAATAAAATAAATAAAATAAATAAAATAAATAAAATAAATAAAATAAATAAAATAAATAAAATAAATAAAATAAATAAAATAAATAAAATAAATAAAATAAATAAAATAAATAAAATAAATAAAATAAATAAAATAAATAAAATAAATAAAATAAATAAAATAAATAAAATAAAAAAAATAAATAAAATAAATAAAATAAATAAAATAAATAAAATAAATAAATTTAAATAAAGAAATAAAATAAATAAAT
The DNA here is from genome assembly GCA_949152435.1 of Gastracanthus pulcherrimus. Classification (NCBI taxonomy): domain Eukaryota; kingdom Metazoa; phylum Arthropoda; class Insecta; order Hymenoptera; family Pteromalidae; genus Gastracanthus; species Gastracanthus pulcherrimus. Next base: position 133,918,292 of record OX424573.1, on the reverse strand, counting down.
TTAAATAAATAAATAAAATAAATAAAATAAATAAATTTAAATAAATAAATAAAATAAATAAATTTAAATAAATAAATAAAATAAATAAATTTAAATAAATAAATAAATTAAATAAATTTAAATAAATAAATAAATTAAATAAATAAATAAATAGTCTAAATAAATAATTCAAATAAATAAATAGTCTAAATAAATATCCGAGTCACCTCTATGCATTCTCTTCACCATGTAATTGCTTAAGGTGCCTGCTAAGCGCCGTTTTAAATTTACAAAAAGATGGCAGGCACCTCACACTGCTTGGGTGCGAATTCCAGAGGTGCGCACCTTGAACTCTAAATGAGAATAGGCCCTTATCGGTACGCGACCCCGGAACCGAGAGCTCTTTCATACCACCCCTACTTGAAGTCCTGGCCTGGTTTTTTTCGATGAGGGCAGTAAGATATGGTGGCTGCCGCATGACAACCGCTTTGTAAAGCAGCAGCCCCATAAAATACTCTCTCCTCACCTTCAGATCTAACCAGTCCAGTTTTTTCCTGTAGGCGGTGATATGCTCATCTCGCCTAACACCACATATGTATCTCACACATGCATTCTGTAGACGTTGTAGTCGTGTCTGGAGCTCCCCTGACACGTCAAGAAGAACTACTGAGCAATAGTCTAAGTGAGGTAGTATCAGTGCACATGCCAGCTGCTTCCTCAGTATCTCTGTGGTGCTTGAACGGAAAAGTACAGGCTGAAAAGCAGGGGTCCCAGGACTGACCCCTGTGGAACGCCAAGATTGGTGGTTAGCCAACCTGAATCCCCGTTTGTGTTTGTGACGACTTTCTGTCGTCTCCCCATAATATATGACTTAAGCCACAGGAGAACATTCCTGGAGAATCCCATGCGCATCAGCTTACGCAGCAGTTTAGTGTGTGAGATGGTGTCGAATGCTTTGCTAAAATCAAACATTAACAAAATAGTCAATAGTTTTTTGTTGTTGTTAATGCCTGATCTTATGTCTTCCGTCAGTTTTAGTAGTGCTGTCTGTGTACTGTAATTCTGTCGAAAACCAGTCTGCATCGGGTCCAAAGTATTATTTTCTCGTAAAAAGTCAGTTATTTGGTCGTGTACTATTTTTTCAAGGACCTTAGAAAGGAAACTCAGTAGGGCAATTGGTCGGAAATCTGACACCGTAGATGGGACAGGCTTATTCTTCAAAGGCACTAACTGAGCTTCCTTCCAAGTTCCCGGAAAAATGCCACTGGACAGAGAGGTGTTAAAGATTTTAACAATATGATCTCCCACAAACGGAAGAGCCTTAGCCACTATACTTTGGGGAATGCCGTCTTCCCCTCTGGCCTGTGATGAGAAGTGGGCAACAGCCAGGACCACGTCCGAGAAACTGACCTCCCGGAAAACAAAGCCGTCATCACTGGCAGTGGTCAGGACGTTGTCAAGTTCTTCATCACCCTCACAAGCTCCTCTCTTGTCTTTGGTAGAAGGCCCAGAGCCTTGAGCTCTTTCCAGATATCTTTCTTATTATAAATCGTTTCAGAAATTCTATTTTGTAAAAATCTTTGCCTAGTTTCCTTCGTTCGTAATTCAGCTTCAGCTGCAAGGCCCTGATACTCCCGCCACAGTCTGTCGTCTTTGGTCCGCGCATAGCGTCGTCGTACGGAGTCACGTTTTTTGTAAAGATGTATTAGTTTAGCATCAACCCATGGTGAATTCGTTTTCTTTTACGGCGTGAATTCTTTTAACGGTGCAATTTTATCTATCACAGCCATGAGGTTGACACTAAGGCACTCTAATTGACTGTCAACACCCGCGGAGAGAGAGAGAGAGAGAGAGAGAGAGAGAGAGAGAGAGAGAGAGAGAGAGAGAGTGATCGTCCTCGAGGCACATATAATTAAGGTAAAGGCTAGCCCGCGCGTTTAGACATAATATAAACCGCGAGCGGTATACAGGGCTGCTCACCGTGGGCACCGCGCCCTAGAGTACACCGAGGTGCCGTGACACCAGGCGCGCGTACAGCCCATCGTGAGGGCAACGCGTCCAGCGGCGAACGAGCTGGGCGCGCACCGTCGCTTGGTCTGCGCGATTGCTAATCAATTATTGTTAAATCCGTCGTCACTAATTGTTATTCCATTATTGTTAAACTCGTTATTACCATTTGTTAATCTATTATTGTTAATTTATGTATTGTTGAATATAGTTTATTTTGTTATTAAAAGTTAAACTCACGTGAGTCAATTTTCCCCACGACCCGCCTGCTCCACGACCGAGTTAGGCAAACGCGAAAAGCCGTTACATTGGCGCGTTGCGACAATTAGCTTTCCGCGCTTTCGCGCTCCTTGCAGATCGCGAAAACCCGTGCGTCGAGGTGACTCCGCACGGAGCTGAATCCATCGGGGTTCAGTGAACTTTGCAGCAGGATGGCCAGAGCAGCGGCAGCAAGGCAGAAGCTCAGCGGTGTTGCGCCGCTGGCTTACTCCAGGTAGGAGCAATAGTGGACGCTAGCACGCGTCGCGTGCTGCGCAAGCTAATGCCCGACAGCAGCTCGGCCGACGGCTTATTAGCCACGGACAATTGTTATTAACAATTGTCCCACCTGTTACAAATGTAATTAATAAGTCAATATTTTAACTTGAAATAACGAATAGTTGTATGTAACAATCGTAATTTTATTATTGCGTATTATTAAAAATTACGATATTAAAGTTAAACGTTATACATTAATTCTTTGATAACCTAAGCTATATAATAATATTTTTAAATGAGGTATATAATATTTTTATGCATTTAATATAAAATCAATAAATGTAGATAGATTGGGGGAGAATATGGGTAAGTTACGAAAGAAAACATGTGTATTTTCATTTTTATTATTATGCATAAATATGTATTTCTCTAGTTTTGTACCAAAAAATTACAGAATTTAGATTGCAAAATTAGCAATTTACTTTGCCGCCATTTTTTGGCGACTTAGAAAAGAAAACAAAATTTATTTATATATCCTTGAAGTATAAGTCTTTTAGAACTTATATCTACTGCATAGTTTTTCTTTCACCGAGATACAAAAGCCATCCAGCTAATTGAAAAAAATACAATTTATTAATTAACAATTGGATTGTGCAATAAAGAAAAAGTCTACATAGCTGAAATTTGGCATACTATTTGGTATACCTACTAGCAATACTTTCTATAAGTTTAAGTACAAACCATCAAGTTGAAAAAAGTTATTAACAATTTTCAAGGTGTGTTTTTATATTATTCAGGTGGGAGTTATTCCGGATTTCACCAAGTTTTCTAAATTTTTTATGTTTGCCTATATGATTTAAAAATATATAGAGAAATTGTAACATCTCCGGATGCTATTCTTCTTCAGTTTGATATTTGAACTGGTAATGCAAATTGCTTTCTATTCAATCTATTTAAATGTTTTATAATATATTTTTATTCTACTAATTTTGTAAATTATGTGTAGCATATCAGTGGACATCAATAGGATAGAATAGCTGAAATAGAAGATTTAGGTGTCATATTTGATTCTAAATTGTCTTTTGCTTCACATATTAATTACATTACCAACAAAACGTCAAGAATATTACGAGGGTAGTTCAATAAGTCTTTAGAATAAAGTATAAAAACAATTTTTTTTGGGTAAATTTTTTTTTATTTTTCAACATAATCTCCTTGGAGCTCTATACACTTGGTCAATCGCTTTTTAAGTTTTTTTAATCCTTCAGAAAAGTGCGTTTTCAGAAGTTCCTCAAAATAAGCACTTACAGAGGCAATGACGTCTTCGTTGTCCGTAAATCTCTGTCCACCGAGCCATTTTCTCAAGTTTGGAAATAAGAAAAAGTCACTGAGGGCTAAATCTGGTGAATACGGTGGGTGTTCGACCAATTCGAATTTTAGTTCTTCAATTTTAGCCATTGAAACGAAGCACGTGTGAACTCGGGCGTTGTCGTGATGAAAGAGAATTTTTTTCTCGCCAAATGTGGTCGTTTTTTTTTAATTTCTTCTTTCAGCTGCTCTAATAATGATGCATAATACTCACCAGTAATTGTTTTACCCTTTTCCAAGTAGTCAATAAGTATAATTCCACGTGCATCCCAAAAAACTGTAGCCATAACCTTACCAGCTGACTTTACGGTCTTTGCCTTCTTTGGAGCTGGTTCGCCTGTGGAAATCCACTGTTTGGATTATTCCTTTGTCTCAGGAGTGTAGTGGTGTATCCATGTTTCATCCACAGTCACAAATCGACGAAAAAATTCCTCAGGATTCCGACTTATGCGCGCCAAAAGAGCCTCAGAGGCGACCACTCTATTGCGTTTATTCTCAGCTGAGAGCAAACGCGGCACCCATCTTGCCGATAGCTTTTTCATGCCTAATTTTTCATGTAGAATTGAAACAACTGCACCTATAGATATCCTTGTGGCCTCAGCTAACTCACGCACTTTTAATCTTCTATCCTTCAACACCATATCGTGGATTTTATTGATGATTTCGGGAGTAGTTGCTTCTACGGGCCTTCCTGAACGTGGTTCGTCACTTATTGATGTACGACCACGCTTAAATTCATTTACCCAGTTATAAACCGTTGCTAAGGCAGGGGCAGATGTGCCATGAACTGAGTCCAATTCATTTTTTATCTCATATGGAGTTAAACCCTTTAAATGAAAATGTTTAATTACCGCTCTGAACTCGTTTTTTTTCCATTTTTCTTAACAAGCAATTTTTTTTTTTCAATTGGTTATAAAAACACGTAATCTCAGAAGATGTGGACTGTGACTGCACCATATATCTAGTCGGGAGTGGTGCTGACTGAAAACAGATGATTTGGAGCGATTCGCGCGCCATCTGTTGGTCATTCTAAAGACTTATTGAACTACCCTCGTATCATTTGTTATAAAACTGTCCATTGATTTTAAAAATCCGTTAACTCTTAAAATACTATACATTTCAACAAATCTGGACTACCCGATATGATACACATTCAAAAAAGCTTGAGAAGATTCAACACCGCTTTCTTAGAACTCTTGCATTCAGAATGGGTACTCCGATGGCCGTCGATGGCCCATTTTGATCACAACTAAATTTATATTCATTAGAATCATACTGTCTCTATCAAGATTCATTATTATGCATTAATATGTTCTATATTCATATTTATTTATTTAACTGACTGGCGTTACCAAAAACTTCTTGCGTTTAAATAAAATATAATTAATAAGGCTTTTTACGTGCGTCACCTACACAATACATTTACTTTGTAATTACTCTGTAATAGGGTTTCAAACCCGTTTATATATAAAATAAAATAATTTTCAAATTTGCCTGGGACATTAAATTGTACGCTATGCTCAGAGTCACCCATAAAAAGTGTGTTCATTTCGTAGTTAGATCACGGCGAATTTTCAAGTGACTTTGCACGTTAATATAAATTAAGAATAAAGAACGTATTTTATTTTTCTTACTTCATTTTTTCAATTAAATGTTTTTAAATAGAATGAGACTAAAAAATACTGCATTAAATATCAATTACATAAAAAAAAAATTACGTGGTCACTAAAATCAAAAGTTCTGGACATTTGACTTTATTTGTCATATACGATATCTAGAAATTGCTATTTTTATGACATTTGTGAAAAAAACATAGAAAGGTATCCGAAAATATTTTGTGGTCGAATACTTGCCGACCTATGGTTTACTATAATATACTAGTTTTATTAATATAATTCATGAATCTATACATAGGTGTACTATACTTATTTACAATTTTCGTACATTTACTTCCATCGACGTAATTATTTGCAGTTATCTTTATTTAACTTATAAGAATTTAACGCTATGCGTATTTTTTAAAAGTAAAATAACACACGCACACACTGTAAATAAGTAAATGTAAAAATCACGTGGCAGTGTAAACTTACACAAATCGTGTAAAAAATATACATTATTGGATATATGAAAAGTTATTAATTCAGTAATGTCATTTTCAAAGCATAGTGTAATTGTACATAAACCATAACTATATATTTTTTAAGATACGGCACTCAATTGATAATTCAACAGAAAAATGTAAATTGCAACTGCTGAGTGCTGGAAATAAAGCGACCCATGCTGAGTTTTACATTCCCAGATTGTGTAAAAGTACAGCTTTCATTCAGTGCAGTAGAATCCAACTTTCTTTATGTAAAATAATAACTTCGACATAAACTATACTAGAAATTGGAAGACCTGGAAAATTTCTGAAACTCGTGCAAAAGTGGGTTATTTAGGCATTTTTGCACGTAAATAATTAGAGGTTTGCCAATAAATTAAGTTTAAAGTATAATAGAAAAGAAAACAAGTATTTCGAGCTATAGATTCAATTATTTTAGCTTGCGTATTTTCAACCTAACCTCAAAATCTGAAGCTGGAAATCGGGAATGAGAAAATTATATACGAGCATTGAAAATTACATTCCTGAGTAGTGTAAAAATCATCTTCTCAGCAGGGGTCGTTGTATTGCCACAACTCAGCAGTTGAATTTGACATTTGCTTTTTTATAGTGCACGGACACACACATACACACACGTGCACACATTATTTATATGTACACAATACAGTCAACATAAGTGCTAATTAGTCCGTTTTATCACAAACCTCGATTGCCCTTTTTTTACTTTCCTTTTGCTTAGGCTTTCTGTGCTTCTTTTTCTTGTCTAATATTTTATCAACTTCATCAAGATCTTTTCCTTCTAAAATTAATTTTTTCCTTTTATTTATCATTTTTTTTTCATAAAAGTCAGTCTCATCCAATTTGATTTCTGCTTCACGTTTTGTAACCGATATTTGTGTGAATATGGTAACAATTTCCTTATCTGTAAAAATAAATAGATTGAATCTTAGAATCTGCATGGCAAAATTTGTATTTCTTTTTGCTTTTTGAAGTTATTATTATTTCTTATGGGAGGGTCAATCCACGAGAACTGAACGCTAAGAGGGAAAATTCGCGAACGCTGAGAGGGGAAGTAGAGGGGAGAGCGTAGTTCCTCGTGTCTCTTTCTTCTGGCTTTGCGTGTGCGCGGCCCAGCACATCGTCCAGCGACTCTCTCGCTCTCTCTCTCTCTCTTTCTCTCTCTCTCTCTCTCTCTCGCTCTTTCCATCTACACGGAGAGAAAAATTATACGTTTATCGCATGAAACTATCATAGGATAATAAAGCACACATAGGATAATAAAGCACACATAGGATAATAAAGCACACATAGGATAATAAAGCACACATAGGATAATAAAGCATGAATGTAAGCACGCATAATGTGTGTGAATTTCATGCATTAATTACGAAGTTTCATACATTTTACGCATATTATTACACCATGGAAAAATAGCACAATATACAAGTGTATATCGTATTGAGATGTATATCAATGCCTTTGAGCCAATAGACGCTGGTAAAAACCTATAGCAACGAGCCTTGGTAAAATCGCAAGACACCGACGGTCAACTAGCGTGGGTCCCGTGGAATTATGCGTCGGCGTCTGACCTGTCGGCGACGGCCGCCGCCCGAAAGGAAATGTTTCTTTTGCCGGATGGATCTGGGTTTAAATCCTTTCGACATATATAAAATAGTAATTTTTAATACATCTCATCTCCCCATGTACGGATGAACTAGGGTTTTATTATGTATAAGGAGGTACATAACCTTTCGTAATCCCAGTTAACACTTACACGAAAAAAAGGTATACCCCTGCTACGCCGTGCCGCCGTATACGGATTTCTTTTACTTTGTAGTTATATTATTTATCAGTTGAAAAGTTAATGTTTATTAAGTGTTATTAAATAAAAATAGTATTTATAAAAGTGTTTATATATTGTTCTTGCATTCTATTTTGTCTATAACATGATTCATAAAATATAAAAATACGATTAATTGTACAGTTGTGTTTTTAAAAATTATTATTCAAATATATTGTTCAAGAAGTAATGCAAAATAAAAATGAATGTCATTAAATATTGTTGAATATAAATGTGAAGAAATTAAAACGTTTTGTGTAATATAGCCGTAAAAACATTGAAATAAAATTTGCAGTAAAAAGAAATTAATAATAAAATAGAAAATCATAAACCTAACTTTTAAAAATTTTAATCAACAATTATAGTGTTCAAAATTTATTACTGACAATTAAAGAAAAATGTTACTTGAGATGTAAAAACTTGTTACCCTTTTATACAATTTATATATTTTTTTATAATTTATTTGTAGTTGGCATAGTCTGATTCTGTAGATGCGAATTATGAATGATTCTACGAAACTTTTGGCTTTTAATTTAAAAGAGAGCACTAATTTTTTAGAAACACTTGACTTTTCAAATGCGTTTCTTAAGGTTTTAATGACCAACCGTGTACAAAAATTAGTCTGGGACAAGCCTTGCAAAAGTCTGTAGTTTAGTAACCAAAATCTTTGTTTCTTTTTGCTTTCTCAAAAAGAAAGCTTTGTATCGATGAAAATTTTCGGGTGAGAAGTTTTGATAAATCTCGATTTATTTGAGTTTCCTGGGTCAGATAAATATATTTTTTAAAAATGTCTGTCTATCTGTATGTATGTATATATGTATGTATGTATGTGAGTGTATATGTATACTCTCTTAATTTGAAATAGTGAACTTGTCACTATTTTAGCTAGTGAAAATAATTCCACTTACGAAACAGTGAAAATTTCACTATTTTATAGTGAAACTTTCATCATTTTAGCTAGTTAAAATAATTCCACTTGCGAAACTGAAAATTTCACTATTTTGCCAGTGAAAACTGTATTTATTAGAAAAATAGTGACTTATCACTAATTTGGTAGTTAATACATAAGTTAAAAGCCGGCAAGGTAGGGATCGAGTTGGTATTTCATAACCTAATTTCAGTTGACATTATTTTTATTTCATGAACATTATAAATGGTGCACCTAATGTCTTAATTAGAATTCTGATCCATATTCCCTGTGTAAAAAATTGGACAAATGCCTATAATTATTCATTTTTCAAAAGAAAAATTATAATTAAATTCAACTTTAATCTTTTTTGTAACTTGCATACTAATGAATTTATTCATATTATCGGAAGTACCTTTTTAATCAATATATTTATATCAATTATATTCGCAGCACCTTATATGAGTTATAAAATTTACTCTATATAAGAAATCTACGTAGGCAAGTAGTGAAGACGTTGGACTGTGAACCTTGTGGACTAGAGTTCGATCCCCATCGCAGAAGTTTCTTTTTCGCATTTTTAATTTATTTCTTATTTTATTTATTTATTTATTGAAAACCAGAAAGAGATACAGTTTATATACAAACTGCAAAACCCTGCAGAGGTAAACTTAGTTACCTATACGCAGGTCTGGTATTAAGACATAAAAAAAAAAAAAAAAAAAAAATTATACAAAATATTGAATAAAAAAAATATATATATATACTTAATACTAACTTAATACTAAAAGTGACTTAAAAACTAAGCATATAAAATTTTCGTTTCTTAACAATTTTCTTATTTTTATATAAAGCGATAAATTATATACAAAACAGTAATTTTGTATCACTGCGCTTCTTAATTAGATCTTATCCAATCTTTTAGCAACTTTTTATGAGAATTTTTAGTTATATTTAAAGTTTTAAACTCATTTTGTAAATTGTTAAAAGTTGTAATTGCTTTTTTAAAACTATTTTTGTCGCTAACCCTTTTGCTATTTTTAGGTATAGTTAAGTTTTTTCTCCTAGTTATACTAGTTGATGCAAGATATTGGCTTTTTAGGTCTGTATAATGATATTTTAACGCCTCAAAAGTAAATAGTTGTTCCAAGTTCATAGGATTATCTTCAACAAAATTGTTCTTATTAATAACTTTCAAAATTTTATTCTGTAATTTTTGCAATAAATCTCTATTATTTCTATAAGCTCCACCCCAAGCTAATATTCCATAACTTATTATACTATGAAAAAATGCATAATATATCATTCTTAATATTTCTGTTGGCATTGATTTGGCAATTTTATAGAAAATATAGACTAGATATTTCGTTTTTTGTATTATATATTGAACGTGTTTATCCCACTTCAGATTGTAGTCAAATACTATTCCCAAATATTTGCACTTTTCTACTCTAGTTATATTTCTATCCTTAATCTTAATATCTATTTGAGTTGGAACACTATCAATCTAGTTACCATAGGTCATAACAACAGTCTTCTCAACAATTAAAGATAATTTGTTTACTGCTAACCACTTATCAATTTTTATTAAATACTTATTCATAGTTGTTTGCGCTTCACTCCAAGTATTACCATTTGCTATTATTGCAGTGTCATCAGCATATGACAATATTGTCTCTAGCGGGATCACTTTCAGGATATCATTAATGTATAGTATAAAAAGTAGAGGTCCTAATATTGTGCCTTGTGGAACACCCGTATTTATTAACATGCTATCACTTTCATCAACATTTATTTTAACTACTTGATATCTATCATTAAGATAACTTGAAAGTAGATCCAACGCCTTTCCTCTTATTCCTAAACAATAAAGTTTATCTAATAATATTTTATGATCTACAGTATCAAAAGCTTTTGCTAAGTCTAGAAACGTTATAAGTATCGGTTTACTTTGATCCAAGTTATTGTATAGTGTATTTGTTATGTAATTGAGAGCTAAATCGTGTATTTTATAATTTACTTGTACAAAAGTTTCAGTGCATATAACAATACATGGTCTACTAGTTAGACTTTGTAATAGAATTTTTAACTTATCAAAATTTGCAGACATACTTCTTATATTTACATGCATTATAATATCATTTTTATTGTTAATGATTTTATTTAGACAATTGATATTGTCACATATTTTTTCCTTTTGAATAGAGTCTTTTTGTATTTTATCAAGAAATTCAAAATCCATATTTAATTATTTAAAACTTAAGTCTTTGTATTTTTTCTTGTGCTATTTCTTGTTACTATTGTTGTTTTTGCTGCTGTTGAACATTTTGTTGTTGTTCTTGTTGCTGTTCTTGCTGCTGTTGTTGCTGCCGTTGTTGGTTTTGTTGCTGTTCTCGCTGTTGTTCTTGCTGCTGTTGAGAAAGTTTTTCACTTTGCATATTGTTTGCATTCTCTTTTTGTTGGTTAGTTATCTTCAGTTGATAATGCTTCGGTATTGTATACACTGTTGGTAATTTAGGTATCACAGGATAATCAGTGTTTCCAATTAATTTTTTAATCTTGTTTTTTATTATTTCGCATAAATTTATATCTGCTGCATTATGACACGTATTAAAAACTATATTAAATTTATTATTGCTGTAACTGCAGTTTATACATACTAATACTTCATTATCACATTCAATAGTTTTGTGATTTTTTGCACACTTTAGGCATGTTATTTTATTATTGCTCTTTGTACCATTGTGTCCCAACCTACCACAGTTGAAACATGGTTTAATATTTATAAGGTCAAAAACTCTACAGCTTTGACATCCAATAAAGATTCTGTTTTTGTTATCTCTGATGTTTTTATAAATTTCAGCTGTCACTTCCACTAAAACGCTACTGAGTTTTGTCGTCTTGTTTGTATACAAGTGTAACACCTGAGCCTTAGTATTAAAATTTGCGAAATTCCTTATGTTTATATCTTCTTCAATTTCATTCTCATCCATGTTCATATTGTTATCAATTCCAACTATTTTAATTTTTGGATTATTTAATTGTTCTATTTTCACTTCACAATCTCCATATAGGCAGTTCTTTAATAAACTTTCAGCATTTTCAACACAGTCATTATTCATACATTTAATAACAATCTCATCTTTATTTTTGCTGTATATTTCTTTTGTTTGAATGCTTTTCTCATCTATTAAACATTTTACTATACTTTTTTTGACATCTGTTTGTCTTGCATTATTTAAGGTTTTAACTATAAGTTTTGGAACTCGTTTTTGTAGAGGTTTCACAGCACTTGTTATTTCAGCAAAAGATTTATTGCTTCTTTGGTAACTTTTTTGTTTTCCTATAATTTCTTTCAGTAGATCATTTTTTTCAAAAAGTTCTCTGTTAAGTAGTTTTAATAGTTCATTTTCTTTTTGCATGATTTCAAGATCAGCTGCACTATCTCTCACTGTTGAGTTCAGTAGGTCTTGAGCTTTACATTCTAATTCCTTCAGTATTTCCTTCCTTATTTCTTCTGATTGCCTCGATTTTATTTGTGCAATCATTGCCTTTGTTGATTCACTCAAAACCTCTTCATCAACTTTTGAGGTTATGTTTTTATGTTCATGGCATATTATTAGCCTTTCACTAATAAAAATTAGATTTTTTTGTTTTGCACAACTTTGGTGGTACGCATTATCACATATAATACAAATAACTGTTGTTACTTCATTCTGTGAGTGACATTTCAGAAACTTTTTACTGGTCTTATCCGGAGGATCTTTCCCTCCCGCCGCCATGTTGGCCACTATATATATATATATATATATATATATATATATATATATATATATATATATATATATATATATATATATAAATGTTCAAATGATAATACATAATCAATATTTAAATACATCTCATATATAATTACATACGCGTTTAAATAACAGACTTATTTTTTTAATTTACTGAATATGATTAAATTTCACTGATTCAAGTAGTGAAAATTTATTTCACTATTTCAAATAGTGAATATTCACTGTTTTTTAGTTGCTGAGTTATCACTATTCAAAACAGTGAATATTCACTGTTTTACAGTGAATTTTCACTATTTCATAATAAGAGAGTAGGGCTGTGCAAGGGCAAATAAATAATCTTAATAATAAAATCGTAAGCCCTAATCCCTCAACCCAACTACCCCGAGCTGAGCCTTTTGCAAAATATAATTTTCAAATTTATATAATAGAATTGTTAACCTTAAACCCTACACCAAATTAACTCAAGTTGAGTAATTTGCAATAAACAAAATTTCATAATTTAATCGCAAACCCTACACTAGGGTGGAGTGAAAATGCAAAAACTTTAAAAATCGAAATGCCTTAGTGTGGAAAAGTTGCGAATGTACACAAAAGTAAGGAAATTTTTTTGGTTGAAGCATATAGTCAAAGTTTTCTGTTCTGCCAAGAGCCTTTATGTTTTCGATTTTAACGAAAAAAAAACGCGAAATCGCAGAAAAGCGGTATTTTCTATTCTTTTGATGTTTAGAATTCCCGAACTGCTAACCTTAGGCATTTATGCTTCTGATCGTGTGTTTGTAACCTTCCTCTTTTTGCACACGGGCTTAGGACCGTCGACGGCAGAGTTATATATATATTTTTTTTGTATTTTTTTATATTTTTTATATTTTTTTATATTTTTTTATATTTTAAACTGTTTGTATTTTTTCTAGCAAATTATACTTTATTGAGTTGGTTTCAAGTTTTTATTATTCACACGGTGAACCGAAAAACGAACTAGTAATTACGAGTCCAGATTTTCAAGTATATTATATCGTAGCCCGTTATATAAACATTTTAAACTGGCTTAAAATCTTTTTTGCTTTCAAATGCAGGCATAGCAGCTCGAGACTTTAAGGTTGATCGAATATAACGATCCCGATTTTGTATACCTATTACTTTTGTTGAAGCCTCTATTACTAGTTTAACGGTTCGCTCGACAGCTTGCGTATGACATGGGAATTCTGTGAATGTCCAAGTGGCAGGGATATTATTATCATCATACATTTGTTTAATCTTATTTTTATCGAAATGATGTAGAACTGGCGGTGAAGTTATTTCACATGCAAGCCAATCAATCATGTCGATGTAGTTGTTTGCTCCAAAATTTATACTTGGAACCTTAAATTGACGTATATTGATTCCGTCTTTTTCAGTATTTTTATTTGCGTCAAGAATTTTTCGTAGAGCTAATTTTCTAACTTCCTTGTTTTCATCAGTCAACATGCTAAGTAGAACATTCTCGGGATGTGCAAAGTATGCATTGCGTGCAATAACTTTGTCAATGACTTGCAGATACTTTTCGGGAAGATAGCGAGAGGATTTAATAAATTCAAAAAGATGCTTAGTGCCATCTTTGACAGAGCTATTCAGCTTTATTCTAAACCAAGACGGAGCATACACTGAAAGAATGAATACAACTATTTCTTGTAGATTTGAACTAGGGGTTTCAGTAGAAATGTAAAGCCTTAAAATTCGATTGGCTTTAGTGAGCCAACGAGCATGATTTAATTTTCCAAGATTCAAATTAACAAGATCCTCAGAACATTCTCCAGCACTAATAGCGTTACAAATTTTTAGTAGATACTTTTGATCGTTACTTAATACCTTAATGTCAAGGTCGGGTAAACAGCAATTAATAGCTTTAAACTTAGCTACGGGTAAATTCTCACACTTGTCTAACATTTTACCTATAAGACCAGAGTAAGATTTTGGACCTGATGTGCAGCCATCAATAGCTTCAAACAAATGCCTGAGTGGAAACTCATTAAAACGTAAAAGACAAATAAACCACTGAAGAGGTCTGCCAATCTTTAACTCCAACAAGCGAATCACTCCTCCCTTGCTACCTGTATTTACAACTGTACCATCGCATCCAACAGCCTGCATATTATACATTGTTCCGAGAAAATTTTTTGAAACAAATGAATGTATACTTTCGGATATATTCTTCGCAGAACCCGAAGCAGGTGTTACATGACCGATGTATTTGGACTGGCTCTTCAACAAGAGAATAATGATCTTCTACAATGGTACCTTTATAGTATTTAGATCCTTTCTTTTCTCTATGCAAAGTCAAATCATGTCGTCCATCAAAATAAAGCCCAAATTCTCTATTATCTATGTTTTCAAGGCTATCACGTTTTATGTTTTCAGCGACTTTTAATTTTTCCCTTCTCAACTTGTGTCTGTACACCAACATCTTGCAACGCAGCAGTCGCAATCGCTGAGGCAGCTCTGTCTGATACACCATATCGTTGACTAATTAAAGCTGTATTTTCTAAATTGACTCTCGTTTGCGTTAATGAAGATGGTGGTGCCTGACTCGTGCTTGGTTTATAAAATTCTTGAGAATCGGGAGTATTATTAATACTCATTTCTTCTGACGAAAGTGGTTCGACATTAGGCGTACTCGTTGCAACATCGAGCTTTTTGTATGGTGCTGAGCTTTTCATTTTTCTCTCCATTCTCATTTGTAACTTTTTAGTTTCTAAATGATCCACAGAACCTATTGCTAAACGTCTGCTACTCCTTTGATCTTCAAGAAAAGCCCTTTCTGATACAGGTACTTTCTTGTCTTTAGGATAATTGCAATTGCTAATAGGTTTACACTTGCATGCCGCAATGTCAAAAAGCTTTAATGAATTTTTTTTAAATTCTTCTAATTTGTCATGAGCACGTTTACGGGTGATATTTCTTATTTCGATATACTTCTCATGATACGCTAATATCATGGCTTTTACTCTTTGGTGGGAGAGAATGGGAATCAAAACTTTAGCATAAATCTGCTCAACTTTCAGACTAACTATTTCTGCAATATCAGTAAATGAAGGCTCTCTTTTACCACCTGATTTTAAACCAAGAAATCTCCTTTCCTCAAGACAGCACTTAAACACGCTCTTGTACGTAGGCAGAACATGCTGACTAAGATCCTTCGGCCGTCCGAAAATCGGACATTCGAAATTTCTAGCAGAGAATTGAGAAGATTTCAACATTCTCAGTAAATACACTGTCGTGATAATGGTGCGTGATAATTATATAATATCATCCGTCAAGTAAAGGATGTGCCCGTACCAGCCTCTCTTTATACCCCTTTATTAACAGCTTTACTTGCGGGCAGGAAAAACGCGTAGCCACCTAGCGACCGTTAACGGAAACTATACTTATGAAACATATGGCGCTATTTTTTAATTTCTCAAATTACTAGTTTGCTTGAAATATTATTATAAATAATCTTGAATATAACTAGTATGAACACAATTTTTAATATGTTTTAATAAATTTAAACAAATTATTATTAGTTATTAGAATGATAAACCCTCCAACGTGTATAGATCTATTACTTTACTTTATGCAACTATGAAATGAAATTATCCATATAAATTTTTATTAACCTAAAAACGCACACATGTGCGATATGCCACAAAGTGTATATAGGCAATATATGTATATGATATAATCAATAAGGTAATATGCTATGTAATAAACTGTCGTACGGAATAAAGTATCTTATTCACGTTTCAGAAATAATCAGAAGTATAAAAAATACCGTTTTTCTGCGATTCCGCGTTTTTTTGCGTTAAAATCGAAAACATAAAGGCTCTTGGTAGAACAGAAAACTTTGACTATATGCTTAAACCAAAAAAATTTTCTTACTTTTGTGTACATTCGCAACTTTTCCACACTAAGGCATTTCGATTTTTAAAGTTTTTGCATTTTCACTCCACCCTACCCTACACCCTGAACCCTAAACCAAATTAACCCAAGCCGAGTAATAAACAATTTTCATAATATAATCGTAAACCCTAAACCCAACTACGCCGAACTGAGCATTTTGCAATAAAAACGTTATAATGATAAAATCGTAAGCCCTATACTCTAAACTCAAATATCTCAAACTGAGCAATTTGTAGTAAACAAATAATAGAATTGTTAACCTGAAAGTCTAAATTAAATGCATTTCACTTGTATATTTCATATTATTATTTACTATTATCCATGTATTTAAATATTTAAATTTATTTAAATTTTTATTATTGTAAAAGGCTCAGGTTGGATTATTTGGGTGTAGGGTTTAAGGTCTGGATTCAAATTCTATTGAATGAAAAAAGTTTAATTACAAATTACACGGCTTGAGAAAATTACGTTTAGGGTCTAGGGTTTAAGGTTAACAATTCTATTATTTAAATTGTTGTACTGCAAATTGCCCAGCTTAGGTTTTTCGGATTTTGAATTTAGGACTTACGGTTTTATTATTAAAATTATTTATTTGCAAAATGCTCAGCTCGGGGTAATTGGATATAGCGTTTATGCTTTAGAATTTATGGTTTTATTATTATAATTTTTTAATTGCATAATGCTCCGCTTGGGGAAATTGGGTTTAGGGTTTATGGTTTAATTATTAAAATTTTTTAAGTGCACAATGTTCCGCTTGGCGTAATTGGGTTTAATTATTAAATGTTTTTAATTGCAAAATGTTCAGCTTGACGTAGTTGGGTTAAGGTTTTACGGTATAATTATTAAAAAATTTTAATTGCAAAATGCTCAGCCAGGGTAGTTGGGTTTAAGGTTTAGGGTTTAAGTTTTCGATTTTAGTATGAAATTTTTTTTTATTGCAAATTACTTAGATCGGGGTAGGTAGGTTTAGGGGTTACGATTTAGAATTTAAGGTTTAATTACTAAAATTATTTAATTGCCAAATGCTCAGCTTTAGGCAGTTGGGTTTAAAGTTTAGGGTTTAGGGTTAACGAGTTTATTATGAAAATTTTTTTATTGCAAATTACTCAACTTGGATTAATTGGGTTTAGAGTTTAAGATTAACAATTCTATTATATAAATGTATTTACTGCCACTTCCCCAGCATGAGTTATTTGGGTTTAGAGTTTAAGGCTTACGATTTTATTATTAAAATTATTTATTTGCAAAAGGCTCAGTTCGGGGTAGTTGGGTTTACACTGAGAAAAAAATGTATTACATCAACTTAATATTTAATCATAATATTTATTAGGGGCCTGCGGCGGCTCAGTCGGTAGAGTGTCGGATTTCCACGCCAGTGACCCATGTTCGAATCCTAGTCTCTGCCGATTGATACAAGCACCTCTGTAAAAATTACATGTGCTTTGTTTACAAACACACCGCAGACCTCCGTCGTCGATTAGCACCACATGGAAGCACAAACATGGCGATGTTAATTAAAAAAAAAAAAAAAATATTTATTAGGTTCAATACTATATCTATTTGGTTAAATTAAATATTCAATCAAATTATTTTGTATCCGAGATTTCATTAAATATTTAATTAAACCAAACCAATGTAGTATTGTATCTAATAAATATTTATTTAATTAATTAAATATTGCAATGCAACATTTTGTTTAAATATTTAGTTGATATAATACATTTTTATTCAGTGTTAGGATTAGGGTTTAGAATATATGGTTTAATTATTAAAATTTTTTAATTGCAGAATGCTCCACTTAGGGTAGTTGGGTTTAGGGTTTAGGGTTTGCCGACTGCTAATTTTTTTGTTGCAAAAATTATTAATTGCACAA
The DNA here is from genome assembly GCA_949152435.1 of Gastracanthus pulcherrimus. NCBI lineage: Eukaryota > Metazoa > Arthropoda > Insecta > Hymenoptera > Pteromalidae > Gastracanthus > Gastracanthus pulcherrimus. Next base: position 133,900,022 of record OX424573.1, on the reverse strand, counting down.
TGCTCAGGTTGGGGTCGTTGGGTGTAGGGATTATGGTTTACGATTTTATTATGGAAATTTTTTATTGCAAATTACTCAACTCGGATTAATTCGGTTTAGGGTTTAAGGTTAACAATTCTATTATATAAATCTTGGGTTTGCCATCCTGTGTAGTCTTTGAGGCACACAGGATATTGACCTTAAATAGTACATTACGATACGTGTGACTTAAGTGGCCCATTGTTGCACGGTGTGTAGTTAGCGCCCGAGCGTATCGAGGGCGATATTTACGTCTTTGCGATGGACCACTTAAATTACGAGCATCTTATATAATTTTATAGCACTGCTTGCCTAAATTCGCTGTCACGCCTAGCCGTGCCTTAACTGCAGTCTTGCACCGTGAGGTTAGCGCCCGAGCGTAGCGAGGGCGATAAGGGTGGTGCAATAATGGACTACTTAAGTCACGGATAGGCGTAACTTAAGTGCGGATTTAGGACACCCAGTGCTATAAAGAATTGTGTCCATGCAAGACTAACTCACTCTCGAATTTATTTCGATCTAATCTAAACTTTCAGGCATTAAGGTGCAGGACAGCAACTTTGTTCCCTTTGTTGATACTGTAACTAACCTAGGGGTAGTCATGCATTCAAAGTTGACGTGGAAATCGCAGGTTTATGTGTGAGTAGGAAGGTTAACAGAGCCCTATATGGCCTCGGGTCTTTTCGATCCTGCACCACTGAGCCGTTATGTGTGCAACTTGCAAACACTCTTACGAGCTACAGACTACACTGCAAAGATTGTAGAATTCATGTATGAGGTATATATGCGATGTTAGAAGGAATGAGCACATTTCTCCTTACATGAGCAGTCTGGGTTGGTTAGCTATTGAGGAGAGGAGGGCGTACGTTGCGGCGATGCTATTGTACAAAGCAATCAAAATGGGGCAACCGCCGTACCTTACGGCCCTCTTCAAGAAAAACGAAGCCCGGTAGTAGATTAGATGCAAGGGAGCTCGCAGTTCCAGTTTTGCGCAACGACCCGGGTCTGTACCTGTTCAGTGTTCAAGGGGCGCACCTCTGGAACTCGCTCCCCCGTAGCCTTATGGGGTATGGCCACAGTACCAGGCATAAAATAATGTGCATATTCAACATTTTTTTAATATGAAAAAAAACTTTATTAATAAAAGTAAACAATGGTATATTAAATACATATTTTGAAGTATCAAAAAAAATTATTTTTGAATTTTTCCAAAAAGAAAATGGCCGTCTACAGCGCGTTTCTGGCAGCACCTTTTTTTCTTTACGCTATCCTGCATGCAAAATCACACGCGTAATTTTGGATCTGGAACAAAATAACATTTTTTTCGTTATTTTACATCTAAATATCTAGAGAAGTACGTAGGATATTTTGAAAATATTGATTTTCTTAAAAATGGCGAGCATTTGAAGTTGACACCTTCGTTTTTTCGAAAAATTTGGTATAAAATTGCTCATATAACGAGAAGTTTTTAATTAATCAAAAAACCCCTACGTACTTCTCTCCGAAATTCAATTGCAAAGATTGTATCAAAATTTGAAGTCGATCGGATAAAAATTGTGGCCGTGATTTTGCATGCAGATTTAAAAAATGCTGTTGTGAGAGAAAGGCGTTTAAAGTTTGACATATATGTTTTTTGTTGTTAAAATAAAAAAATAAACATAAAAAAAATTTTACCATTAGTCTGCGATGCCAGCACCATAAAGTTGCCCTTCCAACTCAAGATTTTGATCCCCGTCAGATTTTCTCATCGATTTTGCGCTCGAGCGCGCCTCTTTTGCCGCGTCGGTTAGTGAGCCTCTTTTGCCGCGTCGGTTAGTGAGCCTCTTTTGCCGCGTCGGTTAGTGAGCGCTCAGTGTCGTTAACGCGCTGTGCGTCGACTTCCAGGCAAAAATTGTAGCAGTTAGGCCCTATAGTCATGCCTAAAACTTTCATAATTTCCATGACACTGCTGAGGCCATTGAAAATGCAAACAGCAATATCAGCAGCTATTTCAAGAACCACTTTGCCACACGAAGTGCTCTTGGGCGCCAAGCTCCACACGGTCGAGTTAAAACTTTCGTTGCTGTTCTGTGTGAAACCTCCCAAACAGCGAGTAAGTGAATCGTCATTCGAAAGCTCTTCATAAATCGGCTTAATAGCATTGAAAACTTCCATATTGAGCGGCTTGTTATGGCGGTAAGAATCGAGAGTATTCGTAGCCTTTGCTTTCTACCAAGTACACCCCGAGTCGGCGCCGCTAGGGCATTTGTCGTGCTGCCGATTTTCGTCGATGGAAAGTTTATGGTAGAGTGTCGCTCAGATTTCTCTTTTCATATCTTCAGTAGATCCTGTATTTCTTCTTATCGACAATCCAAAATATATGCTTAGTTCATCGATTAATTTTCCGGTCAACTTTCCTTTGCCGCCGAGTCCAATCATTTTTTTTTTTTTCAAACTGCGGAGTCGCGTGCCCATACGCTTCTGAACATGATCAATACACTCCTTTTGTTTTACAATGAAATTTTTGTTAGGTTTTGCATCTACAATGCCGTTAAATGTTTTACTATCGCTGTCTCCAATATAATAGGCATACCTTGTTCCGTGTAATTCTTCAGAGCGTTCAAACATTTCGGCAGCGAAATCTACCTCCATTTTTCCTGCAGAGCCCTCGTGATTGCTTTTACATGATTCTTCATGCTCTTCGTATCACTCTTCATATTCTGCCATGTCTATTTTATCTACCCAAAATTTGCAAGCTTTACAATACTTTGATTTTACTTGTATATCGACGACTATGCCCGTGCGCCAACCGATGAGAGTCGTAATGCCGTAAAGGGAAAAATATCCCCTTCTCCTCCAAGTACCGTCGCCCGAAACTGTAATCCCCTTGGTCTGTCCTTCTTCACAAGACTTCGATACTTCTTCTGCAGCTGCCTTTTGCATGCTCTTATTACGAACAGCTGATGTCGCTCTAGATATTGATTTGACAAGCTTATCGTAAAAAGAACGATATATAGATCGCGGCATTTCCATGAAAGCACAAAATTTTTTTGTATCATTCAAACCTACACTCAATAATCGCACCGCTAAGGTGATTCGGCGATTAATTTCATAGCCGTTTTAATGTAAGGGCGGCAAGGTATTTCAGTTTTTTCACACTTTTCACATGAAACGACAATTTTAAAACCCAAACCACGTGTGGCCGATTCAGTTATTTTTATTTTTTCGCCGCACTGTTTGCACACTACCACTTCACAAATTGCGCTCATAACAGCTATAAAATTAATAATTCTGTATCCGAATTGAACATCAATATCAATATCGTTTGCGCTTGTTCACATTCGCAGTTTTTTCGCCGACGCACTCACACCTTCTGTATCTACCTCTGCTTCATAGCGATTCGGCGGTCGCCGATTCGAAATATTACGCCTATATATAGAACGGTAATTTGTTCTTGTCCCATTTTTGGCACTGTAAACAGTTTTTCTGTTACTCATTTTGCTAATTTACACAACTAAAACTTTCGAAATACAAAAAAATATAAACACGTTCGGAGAGCAGAAAAGCAACTGCACGGCGTCATTTCAACGGTTATACTGGCGCTATATAATGCAAAAGGTATATTTTTGAAAAGGTAGAGACACAATTTACCGATAAACGGTTAATGGTCATTACCTTACACAGGTATACCTTCAAAAATCCGAGGGTGTGGCGCGGTGTGCTTGGGCCTCTGAGGCCGATCGGGCCGCGCCGGAGGTAGGCTCACATTATATGCTCAAAGTCGGTAAAAAAAACAATTTTCACGCTATAACTCGAATGATAACTTATTTCTATGATAATAAAGATCAAAAACAGCCAAAAAAAATTTTCGATTTTTCTACATGACTCAAAACGACCGTGAACAAAAATGACAAACAGTAGAGGGAAAGAAATAGCAATGTTATTATTGTTCTGGTTCTACATCTTATTTCGGTACTAATTTAGGTGCAAAATTTTAGTTTTAAGATTTACGATCTGCGATAACAATATAATTTATTTATAAGAAAGGCTTGTGGTAAAATTCTGTATTCAGACAACTACACGAAAACGTTGTATAAGACTGCACTGATATATTATGATATATTATGAAAGACTGTACCCTGTATACTTACACATATTAGTCGGAACGTCGGCGAGATCGAAGGTAAGGCATCAAAAGATAGCTTTCGACCTCTATAATATAACCCCAATTTCTCGTACCTGGATTTGGACCGGAAGTATGATCATTTAAGCCAGACGTAACCGCAAAATAGCTTTTTTCTCACATTTTTTGAAATAACTCTAAATATTTATCTTATGAAAAAATGTCACTCTAATAAAGATGTTTAGAGTTAAAAGTTGTATAGGATAAGTAATTTTTGAAAGTTAAAAAATCAATTTTAATAGTTCAAAATGGCCGTCGATGGGTAAAGTTTGAAAAATGTTTGAGCAGAAAAGAAATATAATAAAAAATATTGAATATTGCTAATAATTCATTTATGAATGCCTCTAGGTGTGCCTACAAAGATGGCCCGGGTTCGATTTCCAAATTTAAAAAATGACGCCCTATGGCAACGTTTCTTATGCAACATGTTCGATGCACTGTCACGTCTGTCCCACTGAGAATTTTTTAATGCAAATTAATTTTTTTAATAAAATTATTCCCTTTTTAAAGGAAAAACACGAAAATGGCTTCTCGTAACGGGCGTAATCTTCGATGTTTGTAAGGTACGAGAAATTAGGGTTGTATTATAGAGGTCAAAAGCTATCTTTTGACGCCTTAATATTTCTTTTAACTGGATTTCTGGATATGAACTTCCTGATGCCCCGACTATATCTGTATATGCTTATTATGCATGAGTGTACATCATATGTTTTGAGCAATAAAATAAATTACATATTCTATTCTATTCTATATACTATTCCATTGCATATTAGATTCCATTCCATATTCTATTCCATTCCATATTCTATTCCATTCCATATTCTATTCCATTCCATATTCTATTCCATACCATATTCTATTCCATTCCATATTCTATTCCATTCCATATTCTATTCCATTCTATATTCTATTCCATTCTATATTATATTCCATTATATATTGTATTCCATTCTATATTATATTCCATTCTATATTCTAATCCATTCTATATTCTATTGCATTCTTTATTCTATTCTATTCTATATTCGATTCTATATTCCCTCCGTGGTTGCCTGGGTTGACGCATGGCCGAGGCGTGGACTTCCTGGCATGAGAATCGTTTAATGTGGCACTAAGACTATTCGAAGAATTAAAGATGATTTAAAAGAAAATGGTTTCAAAAGATCTCATGATGATGACGGTGAACAAACAAGGAAACGACGTGTGATTTTAGATATAGAAACTAAGAAAAAAATATTGGATCTTATAGAAAGAGGATGCTGTTCAAAAATTATTGCAAGAGACTATGATGTGTTAGAAACCACAATTTGGCGGATCAAAAATGATAAAAACAAAATTCTTGAAATGGTTGATTTCCTTCTTAAAAATAACAGCAGTTTATCAAGAAAAACAATGGACCGGAGGACTTTAGTGGAAGTAAAGGATGGCTGCATAGGTTCAACCAGAGGCATAATATACACCAGCTCTCTATACAGGGAGAAAAACTTTCGACTGAGCATGATGCGGCAATTCAGTTTGGCCCATATTTTATAAAATATTTATCAGATAATGATTATCAGCTTGACCAGGTGTACAATGCAGATGAAACAGGGCTCTACTGGAAAACTTTACCGACAAGGACTCTTGTAGCAACTCATGAGAAATCAGCACCAGGAACAAAAATCATAAAAGACCGTAACACAGTAATGTTTTGTGCTAACATTACTGGAACGCACAAAATACCACTGCTGGTTCTCGGAAAGTCTGAAAAACCCAGATATTTCAAGAACACACAAATGGATAAGTTGCCAGTTGCGTACATGGCACAAAAAAAAGGGTTGGATGGACAGATACACATTCACACTCTGGTACAAAGATGTATTTTTACCCGAAGTCATTCAAGAACACCCAGAAAGTGCAACGAAATTCAGAAAAATTCTGCTGCTAGACAACGATCCGTCCCACCCATCTACATCCGATTTGAACAGTATTGATGAAACTTGTCAATTAAATAGGATAAAATAAATTTATACAAATGAATTTAAATAAAATTATTATAAAATAATTTACATTCATAGATTATTTGTTGATTAATATTTTTATATTTTTATTATTCACTAATTTTAAATTGAAATGATGATTACTCATTTTATTTTTACTAATTTAAAGTTAAAATATTGGCTATTCATACAAAAAATTAATTTCTTTAAATAAAATAAATAAAATTACGCTGAGATAATATAATAATTTTTTAATATTATTTCAGATCATGTACTTACCACCAAATGTTACATCCTTAATTCAACCGATAGATCAGGGTGTAATCAAAAAGGTAAAAAGGTTGTACAAAAATTATATATTAAAGGAGCTTGTGATTGAAAAGTAGGGTAACGATTTGGTATCTCAATTAAAAATGCAAACGATCAAGGATGTCTGCTATCGTACAGCCAGTGCTTGGGATATGGTGACACAAGTAAACATTAGTAACGCTTGGAACAAATTGATGGATAAAGAGCGAAGTAGCATCGAACAAGAAAATTTTATTGCTCAGATGCATTTTAAGCTGCGTCAAGTACCTGAGCATGTTGGCTGTACATACAACGAAGTAAAGTTGTGGGTAGATGAAGATAAGCAAGAGCATGGCTGAAAAATTTGTGATGCCAGTACAATTTTATGAAGGTATTTCTGTAGGATTTTCGATTTTAAATTTAATGCTCTTTTTAATCTACTTTCTAAAATATATAATAGTAGTTTTTATAACAAGGGCGTAAAGTACGATTTTAGGCCCCGAGTAGCGATCGTCGCACACGAGGGCCGGTGCAAGAATGAATTTACACCCCGAGTGACGATCGTCGCACCCGAGGTCCGGCGCAGCCGGCCCGAGTATTGCGCAATCGAACGTGGGGTGTAAAGTCGTACGCCCGTGTTACGAAGAATATTTTTCGTCATAGCAGATGTAAAGTACGGAAAAGGTTAATGTTTTGTGGTCCTATTGTTGAACATTAGGCCTAGTGTAACTTTACGCCTATTGTGTAATTTTACGCCTACTAGGCCTAAAGTTCAACTTTAAACCCGCAAAACATGAACTTTTTCCCGTACTTTACGCCTACTATGACGAAAAAAGTATTCGCTGCAGTCTTATTACAATTTATTTTATTATTTTTTTAGGATTCAGAATAAATCCACCGATGATGAACAACCTTTTGAGTCGCAACGTTAAGAAGCCAGTAGGGATTCTGATGAATTTCATACCGATACTATTGATGATGATATTCCTACCTTAGAAGAGGCATTTCGAGGTTTGAAAACCTTTCGTAAATGGTTTGAACAAAGATTCAATAGCACCAAACAAGATTTACATATACTTCAACAATTCATCGACAGAACTTTAGATATTGCAGGAAATGAATTAATTAGAGTATATATGTATAATAACGTCTTGTAATTTATGAATTATTTGTTAGTTTTTCACCTCAGTTTAAGCGATTATAGTTATAATGAATAAATTAATTGCATAAAAAAATTGTATTTTATCTTTAATAATTCTCCTTTTTATGTAAAAAAATACGATTTCTAAAAATCTGTTTGTATAAATGAACATTTATGTTTCCCAAATTCTCTTATTTATGTAAAAAAATACGATTTCTAAAGATCTATTTGTATAAATGAACATTTATGTTTCCCAAATATGTATATATTTACGTTTACGGAACTGTTTATATTGGGGACAAAATTTTAAATTAAAAAAGTTAGTGGCCCCCTCATAGCACCTTAATTCTATCACGGAACTGCTTGGTGTTCTGTGCTTGATACCCAATGGCTGTCAAAAAGGTTAGTGAGCTTTGTTACGTCCGAGTCCTTTTTTTCCGAATCATTGCAATGCCCGCGTACCGACTGTATGCATATAAATCATAAAGTATAGCACATATTAAGCTTATCGAGATTCATTAAGAAATTGCTTACACTTTTATGTACACTAATGGAAGTAAATAAATAAAATATGTAAATCTATCTACATTATATTAAGATTTGAAATGTGTCCGCCCGTCCGTCCGTCCGTCCGCATTTATTTTATGTTGTTAAGTGGGTGCGATGGAAAATGGATATATGGATCGAAATATGGATAAAAGAATTTATCGATAGTTGGTTGTCGGAATGCGTGTGTGAAAGGAAGTGTATGGGTGAGTGGATGAAAGTGTAGGTCGAAGGAAGTGTATAGGCGGATGGATGGAAGAGCTATACTAGCGTGTATGGATGGGAGGGTGGAAGTATGGGTGGCTGAATAGATTAGTGGATGAATAAATCGATGCGTGGGTGGATGTATAAATGGGTAGGTGGAGGTGTTAAAGCGTGGGTGGAAGGACGGATTTAAGGGTGGACGTCAGAACGCGTGGGTGAATGAGTATATGAGTGGGTGAATAGATGCGAGGGTGATAGGATGGATAAGTGGATGGATGGCTGGATGCGTGGATGGAGGTTTAAATGAATGGGTGGAGGGGTGAATGCGTAAGTGGATGGATCAATAAATGGGTGGGTGGAGTGATAAATCCGTTAATGAGTCGGTGGATGGATGGATCGATAAATGCGTGAATGGAGTGATGTATGCGTGGGTTGATGGATAGATGCGTGGGTAGATAGGTGGATGTGGGGGTGGAGGGAATAGTGCGTGGGTGGAGGGGTGAATAGGTGGGTGGATGAATAGATGCGTCGGTGGATGGGGTAAATACGTGGGTGGACGAATGGGTGCGTCGGTGGATGAGAAAATGTGTGGGTGGAAGGGTAAATGCGTCAGTTAATGGATATATGCGTGGGTAGATAGGTGGATGCAGGGGTGGAGGGAATAATGCGTGGGTGGAAGCGTGAATAGGTGGGTGGATGTATAGATGCGTGGATGGAGGGGTAAATGCATGTGTGGATGAATGGATGCGTGGGTGTAGAGATAAATGCGTAGTAGAGGGGTGAATGCGTGGGTGGATGAATATATGCGCGGGTCGATGAATAGATGCGTGGATGGATAGATAAATGATTGGCTGGAGGGATAAATTTGTGGATGTGTGCTAAATACATGGGTGGAGGGTTAATGCGTGGGTGGAGGGGTTAATGTGTGGGTGGATGGATAAATGCGGGGGTGGATGGATAAATGCGTGGGTGGGGGGGTGAATGCGTGGGTGGATGGATAAATGGGAGGGTGAATAGAAGGATGCGTTTGTGGATGTCCGAATACGTGGTTGGATGGAAGTGTATGGGTCGGTGAATGATTGTGTAGGGTAATGAATGAAAAAAGTAGTGTTTAAATAGTGAAACGTGTATCATTGCATGCTACACTATGGTTCAAATGGATAAATCTTGTTAACTTTTATTTATATCTTGTCATTATAACGAAGTCATTTTCTAATGTAGAATTAGAGACATTCCTAATATTTTTGCATTTAAATGATTAAGCTCGGTGAAATAAACGTAAAAATACACGTAGCTACTAAAACGCATATGTTTGTTAAATACGAAAAAAAGTATTTTATTAAAATAATACTGCGGCTTCTTAAAAGCCAAAGCTTTGATTTCCTGTGAAAAACAAAAAATCAATTTGTATGAAATAATTAGGTGTACCCTCACATTTTAATTAAAATTTTATATATGTAAGAACCCGAGCGAGCGCTAGAGAGTGATAGCTTCTTGCTAGTATGTTGTAATGCTCGATTTGAACTTGTGAGTCTGCCTAAGTCTTCTTCGACATTTTGCAGAATGCTTAGACAATTTATTAAAGGACTGATTAAAGCTTGGCATGTTGCAAAATATTATATTTTCTACAAGGATTCGTCGGTTTGTCCCGGATTGAACACGAAATTTCAGTTTGGGTGAAAAAATACATGGAGTTCATATTGTTACCGGAAACTATAGTTTGTTTGAGGTATCTCTCTAAATGTGCAGCACTTCAGCTACCTGTTTAGTAGCTAATTGCAGCTGATAAAAATGGGGTTTTCTAATTAACTCATTTGTTATCAGTTTTAGAGAAAAAATGTACCAATAAAAGTTGTTGCAAATTAATTTTCAAAACAAGACCTTTGTTGGATATTGATATGATTGTTAGTTTACTTGCAAAATTCCAAAACCCAAAGAATAACAAAAAATAAAATTGTTAACGTATATATATGTAGCACCTCTGCCAAGCATCCTGGTGCCACCTCGCGGGAGACAAAGAAACAGTGGTTGCAATCGCGCCCGATCTTCTAAGAGCACTCGCGCTGCACTCCGCTCGGAGGATCGGCACGCGCCGTCTGCCCCCAGCCACTGTACCACAGCACGCCAATAAAACTCTCTGAAAGCCATACCTACGATTTGTCTCTCCGAGTCCCAACTCTTCCTATTTCTGGCCCGATTGTGCTGTGAACCATCTCTGTGGCAGAATATATAAATATATGAGCAGAGCACGTATATTTCGTTGAAAATTATTAAATTATTAAGTTTTATTATTACTTTCAACCATCGCTAAGTTTCAGACTGATTTGTCAATTAGATTATTTATAATAATTGTTTCGTAAAAAAATTGTTGTCTGGCCTTGTAGAAGTCGATCAAAAACATTTTTTTCCGTTAATTAAAACATTTTTTTTAAAACTCTACTGGGATGAGAATAAGAGTGAGAATTATAGGAAAATAATGGAAGAAAGTGGAGAAAATATAAACTCAAGAGGGACTGAGCGAGCAACTTAGGTGGAAAAATCTGTATAATAAGATATGGGAAGCGGCGGATAGGTTAAAACTTGTAGGCGAAGTGAAGAGAAATAAAACAGGGAAACAAAAAGTTAGCGAGGAAGAAAGAGAGTAAATAAGGGTAGTATTCAGATGTCTAAAAAAATGGCTAATAACCAAATAAGGGGAAGGTAAATTTAGGTTAAAAGTGGAGAGAGTTAAGTTAAAAAGATTAGAATAAAGAATAAGAAAAAGAGATATAGAAAAAAAATGGACAGAGATTGAAAAAAGCAGAAATATGGGGGATTTTTAGAAAGCTGTAAGGAATTTTATAACAAAGAAAAAATCAAAGAAGGGAAACAATATACCAAAAAGAGACTGGAAATGTCATTTTAGACAATTACTAGATAAATATAGATAGAAAATTCTAATAAAAGGAGGAAAAGGGGAGAATTTTGCACACAAGCGGATACAAGTTCTGTATAAACAGCAAAAGAATCATTAGTAAGGGAAAGAGTAGAGAACCCAGAGTTTGAGGGACTAAACAAGAATATAGAATTAGGGAAGGTTAGATTAGCTCTAAACAAAATGAAAAATAACAAAGCAGCAGGGGAAGACGGGATAATAATATAATTTCTGAAATACTTACTACTAGTATGGTTAAAATAATTAGCGGGTTTATTAAACGGAATCTGGGAAAAGAGAGAAATGATTAAGGGATGGGAAATCGTTAGGATATATCCAATATATAAATGTACAATAGATACATAAAAATGACAATGGGACTAACTATAAACACACCGGGGTATATCTGGAGAATGGAAGCGGGAAAAAGAAGTATGGGGATAGAAACATAGAGAAGGGCGGCAGATTATTTGGTACAAATTTTGAAAATGGAAGAAGGGAGGTGGCCTCTAGTATGCTTAAGGGAGGAACTAAGGGGAATTATAAATGGATATCCGACTAAGTGGGGAAAAGAAGTAGACAAATCTTTTAGAGAAATAGGGGATGGACAGACCATAAGAGGGATGTTTGAGAGAAGAAACGTTAAGGAAATAATAAAAAATCTAGTTAGGGTTAAAAATAAGAACTGAGCAAGAAATTCAAATTGATTGGAGTAAAATATATAAATCCGGATACTGGGAAGACTATAAACCAATCAAAAGTAATTATATGAATGAAAAATATTGGGAATGTAAGAAAATTAATGGATTGATAAAAGAACAGTGGGCCAGATTGAGATGTGAAAATATTGAGAGATCAAGAAGTAAACGATTTAAAGATAGTACATGAAGAATTTGTAAAGAGGAAATAGAGACAATAGAACATATAGCATGGGAGTGTAGGAAAGCTAGAGAAAAAATCAGTAGAAGATGGACAGAGTAGGTAGAAAAATGGGTAGGCGTTGGCAAGGATGTAAATAGAAATCTACTGAAGGTACTTAATGAGGAACCAGTATTAGCGGTATGCGAGTATAGTAGAAATTTTTAAAAATTGGCTAGATTGAGGACCGTGGGCGAATAGGGAAATATATATAGGATAAGAAAAGCGAAAGAGACTGAAATAAAATAGTTTTGATAATTGCGGAAAATAGGATGGATGTGTAAAATGGAGAATGTGCAAATAATGTAAGGTAAATAAGGTAAACATAAATAAAAATAAGACTAGAATGTAATTAAAATGAAAATAGATTGTAAAACAGAGAGACTATTAAAAAGCGAAGTCATTAAATATGTATGTATGAATAGTGTATAAGACAAGAATGTACAGAAAGCGGGTTGTAAACAACTGTAAAAATCTATACTTGGAAAAAAACTACTACTACTAAAACCCTAAGTTTTAAACCCTAATAAATCGAATTACCCTAAGCTGAACAATTTGAAATGAAAAATAATTAATAAAATTGTAAGTCGTAAACCTAACTAACCCACGCACAGCAAATTGCTAATAAAAATATTAAAAATAAAACTGTGAGCCCCAAAAGCACAGCTTACCTATGCACAGCAAGTTGCTAATGACAAGTTTTAACACAAAATCAGAAATTCTCAACCTAATGAATTCAGCAATTTGATAATAAAAAGTTAGAATGTAAATATGAGGAAGAAGCAAAGAAACTTGTAAAGGGTGAGAATTACAGAGACTATAATAAACGAAAAAAAGAATTAGCACTAGACTTTCTTTCTTCGAATCGTAATCGAACAATATAGTTTTAGAGGGAAAAGATAAATTTAAAGTTGAAGTTTTCATTCCAATCATTGACAAATTATGCACTTAGTTAACACGTAGAAGTAAAGAATATAAAAATATTTTTGATCGCTTTTGATTTATTTCCAACATTTTAAGTACAGCTGACGAAGATATTCAAATCCGTTGTGAGAATCTCTGTAACTTTTATCCTGACGATTTTGATCAATCTTGTATGGGGTCTGAATTTATACATTTTAAATTTTATTTAAGTTCAAAAGCTGATCATGGCAAAACAAAAGAATTAGGAAAACCAATTAAAAAAATGTATGAATTATTACATACAGATAATATAACTCGCGTTTTTTCCAATGTAGAAATAGCTATGAGATTATATGAAATTGATCTGGCGAAAGATCTTTTCCCGGCTCTCGCTAATAAAAGATGATCATAGAAGTACCATGACTCAAATAAAACTTAAGGAGTACAGCGTCATGTGCATCGAAAATGACTTGCTAAAGTCGATCGAGTTTGAAGACATCATAGATAATTTTTTTCGAGAGAAATGAGGCGAAAGTGTGTTTGATTTTAAATGTATATCGTTTAATAAAGTTTTAACAATTAAATGTATTTAAACAACTCATCTTATCTCTCTTTTTTCAGTATGCTAAGCGATAAAGTTAGCCCGTCAGTCCTTACACTATGCACGATTTTGAACACAAATTTAAAAATAAGAAGCTTGCGGTATTAAGACTTTTCTTAATTACAATTTGTTGCGTGTGGGTTTATTACGTTTAGAATTTAGGGTTTACGGACATGTAATAGAAATTTTCTTTTAATGCAAAAGTGTTAATTACTGTACATGGGGTAGGTAGGTTTAGGTCTTAGAGTTTTAAAACCTTTTTTATTACAAATTGCTGCATATGGGGTAGATTGGTTTTGGATTTATGGTTTATAGTTTTATTACTGAAAACCCTATTTTTTGTAAATAGCTATGCATGAGGTAATTAAGTTTAAGTTATAAGATTTATAGATTTATTTATGTTGTACGGGAAAGGTTTTGATAACTATTTGTTTCGATGTTCTTACATAGGGGCCCCACATACTCTTTATGGCCTAGGGTGGCTAATTCGGCCCTGATAAAATTTAGAGTAGCCGTTATCGTGGAACATCGACAAAGAGGATGAATATAATAATGAAATTAACTTATAGTAAACATTGTAAATATCTATATAATTAATTCGCAATTTCTATGTGAAAGTATTATTCGTATTTTAATAGTATGAATTAGAACTACTGTACATGCAAATTACGAAATCTCTATTTACAAAAGCATTGTTTCTATGTTTATAGTATTAAGAATTAATAAAATTTAATAAAAAAAGCCTTCGCACCTAATTGTTGACTCGATATTATTAATTTGTAGTATTAAATTTACATGCGTAGATGAGAAACCCTTATATTACATACCAAATATTTTAGAAGGTTCATACAAAATGCATGAGAAAAAAATGTGTCATAAACATTAAAAATATGTTTAAATATAGATAAATTGAAATTTATAGTATTTACAATTATGACTATGTAACAGTAATAAAAGAAAATAGTGTGTATCCGAGTTAAGAAAATTAAATAAAAATTAGTAGTAACCCATTTATATATAATTCATTTGTAGTATTATTCACATGCATACATGAGAAAACGTTATATACATTTATTTTAGAAGGTATATATAGAACGTGAGAAAAAGTGTCTGATAATCATTTAAAATGATTAAATATAGATAAATTTAAATTTAGAATATTGACAAGTATGGCTCGTATCTGCAATAGAATAATAATACATATCACTTATGCACAGCCCAGCACGTGCTCATTTTTGAGGAAAGTAAATAATATTTTTTCGCGGTAAAATAAATTTGAAAAAAATTGCAATTGCATACATATTTTACTTGTTAAAAGCTTAAGCAATAAAAAAAATTACAAAAAAAAATTTCAATAACTTTTTGAAAAATAAAATAAATGGTTAAATAATTAAATATGCAAATATCTCCGTTAATTTTTAACATATAAAAACAATTTTTTTTGAGTTACTGTTTCTATGCATGAAGATTGAATAAACATATGGCTATGTTGTAGAGGAACAGCGTTTAAATCTGTATTAGTTTAAACATATTAATTTTTAATTGCAAAAAAATTATTTATTTATGGCAAAAAAAATGTTGTTCTCTTAAAATTAAGTTACTAACTAAACAACCAATAAGTTTAAAAAAGCAATTTTTTATACGACTTCTACAAGGCTACAAGGCTACATTTTCAACGAAATGTCTCGCTCTGCTCATATATATACATTAACAATTTTTTTTTTTGGTTTTGGCATTTTGTAAGTAAACTAAAAAGCATATCCAACAAAAGACTTCTTTTGAAGAAAACTTAATTTGCAACAACTTTTATTTGTACAACTTTCCTCTAACACTGATAACAAATGAGTTATTTTGAAAACACCATTTTTCTCGTCTGTAATTAACTACTGAACAGGTAGCTCGATTGCTGCACAACCGGAGAGTTGTACATCTTGAATGTGATATCTCAAACTACAGTTTACTGCAATAATGTGAACTGCAAGTATTTTTTCTGCACAAATGTCTAATTCTAATTGACATGGACATTCTACAGAATGCCTGAATTTATAATATGACTACAACATATATATAAAATCAGAAAATTTATTCTTTATTGGGATTTAAAGTGTCATAGCCAAAGCAAAGCATTATTTACACTTTTTTCTTCGTTTAATAAGCATATAAAACGGATGAATTTAAAACCTATGTAAAATAATTCTGCATATTTTACAGTTTCAGAATTTGTAAAGAAAATAGTTTTATAACAAATTTTAAATAGCTTAAAAAAGTATTGAAAAATATGTTTGATTTAATAATACTATAGTCAGTTCAAATAGAATCAATAAGTTTGTCACCTATTTATTCCTTCACTATTGCATATAAAACCTTTGCAACCACTTTTTTTAGTAAAATTGATAGACATAATTAGTTTTGAAATCCGTTGTATAAGCTCATTTAGAGAAGAAAAAATTGTCAAAACTGCTTTGCTTCGGCCGTGACACTTAAAATCCCAATATTACTGTACCACTCAAGGTTTATATAACTGTATACATATACATATATATGGGTGATTCTGCCATAACTGTCCCAGATGGCGTCCAGAGCTCGCATACGAGTGTATAAATGAAACGAAATGTTTTGCCAGCTCTGTGTGTATAATGTTGTCAACTTTCTTGGATAAATTGCAGGAACCGATTGTCTTTTAGAATAAATCAATAAAATAGAGTCAAAATGTTAGTTCGGCGTCCAAAACATGATTTTCAATATGAAACTTTATACCACGTAAAAAAAAGCAAATATGTAAAATCTCTACATACACGTTGCAAATTGTAGGGTTCATTATGTATCTTTTCATTAGATTTAAAGCCAAATTCAACTAACTACTATTAAAACCGGATACATTTGTCAATGATACACTTGTCAACACAAGTTCAAACCCTTATTGATAATGGTAAGATAGTATGAGCGATTTACAAATTACATGCTACTTGGTGCGCTCGACACAACTAGCGCGTCTTGTCGCGATCGAGTATTATTCTCTCAACAATAAGGATTTTAATATTTTTATGCTTATTTTAATGTTTTTATGTTACGAATAAATAGTTAAGTACTTAATTATTTACCTAAAATATAAAATAATTATTTATACTAACATTTATATTGAATAATATGCTTTTAAATAAGTAAAATTCTACTCTCTAAATTTAAACCAGTGAAATGTTCACTAATTTATGCAGTGATTATTATTTCCACTTATGAAACAGTGAAAATTTCACTGTTTTATCAGTGAACTACTTAATTCACTATAAGAACAGTAGATTGTCACTGTTTGTTATAGTGAAACACAGTTTTCACTGCTCAATTAGTGAATCATAGTCACTGTTAAAACAGTGAAATGCTTGCCGCCCTCAGCGCCACTCTCGCGTTAGACCACGAAAGACAGTCGTTCGTACGAGGCAGGAAATTGCGTACTGATTTTTCTCGTTCATAAGGCCTCGTGTGAGGTGTTTCACCTATATCGTTTAAAAACGAGTGCTGTGTGAACGATAGTAAGTATCTCGAACGAATAAATTTAGCAGTAATTCAATGATCGGTGTTTTCGGTTAGCTATTACACGTGTAGCGCGCATACGCGCGCGCTCGTCCGCGCCAGCACACCGCGTCGTAAAATTGTGGACAAAGATGGCTGCTCATGCGTGTCTTGTGCAAGGAGGATTATAGGAGGCTCGTATTCATTTTTCGCATAGCATTCTACAATAGTATTAAAGTGATATACGAGATATTATATAGATAGTTCGGAGTGTGCGTGCATTTACTAAGTACACAGCTCATATACGTGTACTCGATAAACTGCAACAACATAACCTCGTCGTTCTCAAGTGCCGGGAAACGCTAAGGTGATTGTCTTCCGCGCAAGAAGCCACTATAGTTATATATAAAGATAGCTAATCACCGAGAAAAGTTTGGAACACATACGGATGGTAGAGCATATTTATTAACATATTTTTGAATGTAATTAATGAATGCATATTTTTGCAATTTTGGAAATAGTCCCAGTGAGTAAAAGCTAAAGAAAGTAAAATATATATATTTATTAAGTTTTTAATTTTACATTTTTGTTTATAGCCCGGCACTGATTTGAATTTGTTTGCACAAAATAAAAGGACGGAATGTCTAACGAATGTACAGCCGTACATCATCTGTGTACAAGGAGAGCAGAAAAATAATTATTTCTGACAAGCAGTCTCTTAATTTGAAATAGTGAACTTTTCACTATTTTAGCTAGTGAAAATAATTCCACTGGCGAAACCGTGAAAATTACACTATTTTGTTACAGTGTATTCACAGTAGCGAGCGAACGAGGTAAATTTGTGGTTGCATCTCGGACCCACGGGTATCGCAAGTCTAACTCGGAAGTTACATCCGCGCACTAGCATTGGCACTGGCATTGGACTAGTATATCGAAAATTTGCTTGCATCCGAGGGGCCATCGTGGACGCGTGCAAAAATTCCAGATACATGCAGACTCGCGACACCAGTGGACTGAAGTAGATGCGAGTAGTGTACTCGCACGCGTATAAACAGTTAAGTCTGTTCAAAAGTTTTTTAAAATCACCCGTGTTCCCCTGGTTACCCTTGAACACAGGTGAACTCGCCTCTGTTAAGGCCAATAGTTGCTCGCGATTCGAGTGCTGCCGAGGACATGAGAAATCAACGCGCGTTTTCTTACCTCCTCGTGTTGCACGCGCAGTGCCCGAAAGTAGCCAAGGCAGACTGTTTTACCGACATGTATCATGGCCGGCCTCGCGCAACTCTTGCGCGTAGGCCTCTAGCCCAAGGGTTACCTTGGGCTGCCTCGGGTCCCCTTAGGTGCTCGTATTTCGCTCGGGTCAGAGGGGAACGCTAGCGGTCCGCTAGGGTACGAGGACAACGCTAGCGGTCCGCTCGGGTACGAGGGAACGCTAGCGGTCCGCTCGGGTACGAGGGAACGCTAGTGGTCCGCTAGCCCGCGCGGGGAACGCTAGTATAGCAGTATACCGTAGGGGAACTCGAGCGATCCGCTAGGGCGCGCGGGAATCGCTTGTGCGTGCGAGGGATGCTCATGCCCCGAGGTTGGCCATGGGTTTGTCCCGAACTGGTCAATAGTCCAGACTTGAAAATTGGTACACATGCCCTCAGAATATATTATTATCATATCTGTACAGTATCTTGACTTTTCTTAAGCACAAGGTATACTTAGCTCTGAAGCCCTGCCGTCAAAATCACGTTTTTTCAGCAATGTACAACTTCTGCTAGCTGAAAAGTCATCAAATTACACAGGTTTGATGCAATACAGTGCGAGGGCTTGTATGCCAAGTCTCAAGTCTAAACAATCCACCAGTTTTGAAATATTGAATTATTTCCAAACGTTGCAGTTTAAAAATGGATTATTTAAAAACTGGTCAATAGTCCAGACTTGAAAATTGGTATACATGCCCCCAGAGTATATTATTATCATAGTCTGGGCTATTGACCAGTTTTTAAATAATCCATCTTTAAACTGAAAAGTTTGAAATAATTTAATATTTCAAAACTAGTGGATTGTTAAGACTTGAAACTTGGCATACAAGCCCTCGCAGTGTATTGTATCAAACCTGTGTACTTTGATGACTTTTCAGCGAGTAGAAGGTGTACGTTGCTGAAAAAAGCGATTTTGACGGTAGTTTGATGGCTTTTCAGCGAGCAGAAAGTGTACGTTGCTGAAAACATGCGATTTTGACGGCAGTGCTTCAGAGCTAAGTATACCTTGTGCTTAAGAAAGGTCAAGATACTATACCAATTTTATTTTCATTGGGATTGAAAGGCTGAGGTCTCTTCAAATCTATTTTTGTTTCAATCTCTCGATGCTTGATTTTAGTTTTAAAGGTTTTGTGAATTAAGTAAACCCTGTAAATTTAATGTCTATTAGTATACCATTATATCCAAATGTTATAAGTAAATGTGTGTACGTATATAAAATTATAGGATAAAATGTACAGTTACCTTTCTTAGCATGTGGCTACACATGCAAATGTATTATTATATATACATTACAGTCATGACTTGATAACCCATGCAATACTGTAAGTTAAATGCAGTTATATTTAGCACGAACATAGAGTCAAAGGATTAAAATATAAAAAATCTGGAAAGCATATATGTTTATCGTATTATGCATGAACCTTGAGATTATTTTACAAATTACGCGGGTAACTTGGGTTGTTTGTTTTATATATCTAGCATTTAAAAATCAATAATTTTAAAAGAAATGTTAAAGCCTATTTATGTTGTCTAGTTTTGGACTAATGTCTTACTCTGTTACACCATCCAAACCATAAAGAATTTGTATAGCTACTAAAACATGTCATGGTTATGCCTTCATAATTAGGAATTTATAAACACTTTAATTCTACGTGTCCTAATGATAGGTAATACTATGCTACAGAAATTACTTACCACTATAAAAAGCACAAGTATCAGGAACATCGTCTCTGTGTACTTTTCCCCTAGGGTATACTACTATACTAACGTTCCCCGCGCGGCTAGCGTTGTCCTCGTGCCCTAGCGGACCGCTAGCGTTCCCCTCGGACCCGAGCGAAATACGAGCACCCAAGGGGACCCGAGGCAGCCCGAGGTTACCCTCGGGCTAGAGGCCTACGCGCAAGAGTTGCGCGAGGTCGGCCATGATACATGTCGGTAAAACAGTCTGCCTTGGCTACTTTCGGGCACTGCGCGTGCAACACGAGGAGGTAAGAAAACTCGCGTTGATTTCTCGTGTCCTCGGCAGCACTCGGATCGCGAGCAACTATTGGCCTTGACAGAGGCGAGTTCACCTGTGTTCAAGGGTAACCAGGGGGACACGGGTGATTTTAAAAAACTTTTGAACAGACTTAACTGTTTATACGCGTGCGAGTACACTACTCGCATCTACTTCAGTCCACTGGTGTCGCGAGTCTGCATGTATCTGGAATTTTTGCACGCGTCCACGATGGCCCCTCGGATGCAAGCAAATTTTCGATATACTAGTCCAATGCCAGTGCCAATGCTAGTGCGCGGATGTAACTTCCGAGTTAGACTTGCGATACCTGTGGGTCCGAGATGCAACCAAAAATTTGCCTCGTTCGCTCGCTACTGTGAATGCACTGTCAGTGAAAACTGTATTTACTAGAACAATAGTGATTTTTCACTAGTTTGGTAGTTAATACATAAGTAGAAAAACCGGTAAAGTAGGGATTGAGTTGGTATTTCATAACCTAATTTCAGTTAACATTATTTTTATTTCATGAACTTTAAGTATTATTTTTATTATGTAATAACAAAATAATTAATTAATGAACTAATAAAAATGGTGCAAATAATTTCTTTATTATGATTCTAATCCATATTTCCTTTGTAAGAATTTGAAAAATGCCTAAAGTTATTCATTTTTCATAATTAAATTATATTTAAATTGAACATTCATTTTTGTTGTAATGTGCAACTAAAAAATTTATTCAAGTATCAGAAGTACCTTCGTATCAATATATGTATATCAGTTAAATTCGCAGCACATTATAAGAGGTATAAAATTTATTCTATGCAAGCAACCTGCGTAGGCTAGTGGTGAGGACGTTGGAATGTTAACCTTGTGGACAAGAGTTCGATCCCCATCGCAGAAGTTTTTATCACATTTTTAATTTATTTATTATTTTAATATATATATATATAAATGTTCAAATAAAAATCTAATACATAATCAATATCTAATACATCTCATATATATTTACATACGTGTTTAATAACAGCTTTATTTTTTAATTTACTGAATGTTAAAATTTCACTATTTCGACAGTGAAATTTCACTGTTTCAAGTACTGAAAATTTATTTCACTATTTCAAATAGTGAATATTCACTGTTTTACAGTGAATTTTAACTATTTCATAATAAGAGAGTACTGTAGAGTATTAGGGACAACTTTCAGAATTTCGTAAAATTATAAAAATCAACGAATCAATTGACGAACCGCAAGTTTCGCTTTGTATCTAAGTATGACCTCCTCTCAAAGAAATCATTTGTTTAGATTCTTTTTTAATTTTATCAACAAATTTTTGAAAAACTGTTGATAATTTCTTTTTTGCGATATTTTTTAATAAGACGATTTTTCTCCAATATAACTAATAAAGACTTCATAATAACGGAAGTCATTTTCAAATTTTAGTGTGTCAGTTTTAGAAGCCTCCTTCAATTATTTAAGCAGCATTGACTACTTATTCAATATTAACTTTCTTTGCAGTCGATATATTTTTGTTATCTTTTGGATAAACTTTAACAATATTATTTTCAAACTGTCAACCAGAGTCTGCAACCGTCGGAAAACAGATTTCGATGACGCTTTGGAAAGTGGTTTCTGGTACCCAAAAATAATTCTAAGAACGTATTGTATCCGAAATAGGCGTTATTTCAGTTAAAAATGTAACCGATACTTCGGATCATAACTGCAAGTTTTTACGCTAGAATAAGGATGCAAAAATACAAAACCATACTCAAATTAAATTTTATGAGATCAGCTTTTATTTGTCTGTTGGTAACTTTTCTAGCATAAAAATTTGAAAAGTTATATGATCAAAAGTATAGAGATATTACTTATAAATAAAGTAACGAATATTCTTAGTAAAACAACTCATATCTCACAACAAGAGCCTTTGGGATCAAAGTGTGACCAGTGGATTTTATTTATAGGTGTTAGAAAAAACCTGAAATCTCGGCTCTTCTTGTTAATTAAAGAGACTCTATTTTACTACCTATAACCCTGGTAGAATCGTTCAGCAGTGGCTCGCCAGTCCATACCCAGTTAAAAATGAACTGGCCAGTGAGTTCAGCAGTGACTCGCCAGTTGACATACGAATTTCGTCAGATTTTTTACTAGCGTCACTGCTGAAGGACTACCGAGCGAAATAAAAAAGAGTAAACAACTATAAATTGACTTATAATTAATTAAACAAGCCCATGAAACCAATGAAATGGCTTATATTACCATATATTATATGTATTGATCTGACTTTTATATTTTAAACCTCACAAAAATAAGTATTCCATAGTACAAATATTTGTAGGTTATGTAACTCGATGCATCAAATATATTTTTATTTACTTCCAATTCTTGTTGATGCATTGTTTAAAATCCACCTTTACACGTTTTTATTCTTATTAAATGAAAACATAAAGACAACTCGCAAAATAGTATATACGTATGTATGTCTTTTTCAAGGTTAATCTTTTTTGTTTACGTTTCGCATAATTCGGAATCTTAGCAGTGATTAGCCAGCGCTTAAGCAGTCATCATGTTCTGAAGTGGGCAGTGGGTACTGGCTAGTGACTAGTCTGATGAGCAGTTTCACTGCTAAAATTTCTACCAGGGAATATTTGAAAGAAAGCCAATTTGCATAAAGCCGTTTGCGAATAAAGTAGTTTCTAATATATTATAACAGAATTGAAGATTTTAGCAGAATTATCATTGTAAATTTGATAAATTCTAAAATTGCATGAGAATTCCAGAAAACTTAAAAAATTTCCTGAGATTTCCAGGTTTTTCCAGATTTTCCAGGTGCGCTAGAGATTCTGAAAAATTTCAATCAGTTCCAGTTCCATCCCCCCTGTAAACCATTATTTAAATTATGTTTATTGGCTTACAAAATGCATTTTCTCATATAGTCGGGGCTTCAGGGAGTTCAAATCAAGAAATCTAGTTAGGAGAAATATTAAGGTGATGATAAACCCTCTTGTTACCGTAAAATCCGGGGAACCACTTTTTTTATTCAATATTTAATTTTGAGAAAATATCTCTCTTAAAAGTTGTTGTTTTTGAGTACGACAATAACGTTTCATAGAGATATTTACTCAAAATTAAAAATAAAATCAGAAAAGTAGTTCCTCATATTTGTTGGTGACTGGTGACTTTAGCATCACCTTAAGGCATCAAAAGATAGATTTTGACCTCTTGAATACCACCCTAATTTCTCGTACCTGGATTTGAACCGGAAGTATGATTATTTAATCCAAATGTAACCTCAAAATAGCTTTATTATACATTTCTTGAAATAATTCACTAAATATGGACTTCACGAAAAAAAGACACTCTAATAAAGATGTTTAGAATTAAATGTTGTATAGGATTAGTACTTTTGGAAAGTTAGAAAATCAATTTTAATAGTTCAAAATGACTGTCGAAGGATAAAATTTGAAAAATGTTTGAGCTTAAAAAGAATATGTTAAAAAATGTTGAATGTATCTCACAATTCATTTAGAGATGCCTCTAGGTGTGCGTAAAAGATGCTCCGGGATCGATTTCCAAATTTCGAAATTGCGCCCTATTGCACCGATTCTTTTGCAACATTTTGGATTCGCTGTCACGTCTGTTCCTCTGAGAATTTTTTAATGCAACGGGTGGTAAATTAAAGGTTTTAACGTGTACATTATACATACAAAATTAAAATAATTTTGTTTGAAAATTACCCCGTTTTTTTATGGAAAAACACAAAAATGGCTTTTCGTAAGGGGCGTTATCTTCGTAAGTTGTAGTATATAAATATCGAAAGTAAATGCATTGGAATGTACTTAAGAAAACATTTTTTTTACAACAGTGATTACAGGCCATCTAATTACTATTTTTATTTGAAACTTGGAATTACAGTAGTAGACTTTATAGGGGAGACCGGGGTATGAGCGTCTCAGCGAAAAAACCGTGACCCCTCTTTCAACTTTAATAAATTAATGTTTCGACTCGGTAATTTTTTATAATAATTAAATAAGTGTATATTTTTTCCCTTTAGCCATTTTTTGTTAAAAATTTTAAAATTGAATTAATAATAATTAGTTGCATTTCGGAGCTCAAAACTGTGTAGAGCTAACGAATTTCTATCGAAGGTTAGACTGAAACAAATTACTTAAAATATATGTAATTGGACGCATTTAAAAATTTAATTCACGAACTTTCAATTTATTTTTTAATCAATCCTCTACGATGAATATTTTATAAATTATATTAAATATAAAACAGGTATTGACTCGGGGTGTGACCGTCATTGACAACTGGGGTACGAACGTCGCATGAAACGGTACGGCGGAATAAATCAAAATGAAACAGCTCATTTTCTTAACCTAAAATTATCTCTAAAACTATTCTGTACAGGTCGTGCGAGTCATATTTATTTATTTATTTTAAACTATTGTAAGAAAATGTAACATTAAGTCTATTATAAAATAATGTGACCTTAACTTTATTATAAAAATGTGATCTTAAGTTTATTATAAAAACGTAATTTTAATTTTTATGTAGTTTCAGGAAAAATATATTATGAATATCAGATTGAAAATTTTCAATCAAATAAATTTTCTATACATTTTTTATTATTTATTTGATCTCCTATTATAAAATTTATTTTAAAACATAAGTGTTAAAATTAGTAATATTTCTAGTTTCATTTTACATGTATTTGGGTATGACGTTTGTACCCCGGTAGTATGACGGACTTACCCCGGGTCTGGGGCAAATCGTCATTTTTTACGCTTGCAAGTTTTTTAAGTTTTTAATTATATAAACTTACATATTATAATTTAACTAAGTGGCATTCGTTCTTTAAGTAGTTTTTTTACATATTTATTTTTTTATTCTGCCGAAATCATAAAAATTTATATTTAAAAATCGTGATAAAGTTAGGGTGTCGGTCATGCCCTGGTCTCCCCTACTAATAGCTGAAATTTTTTCCGATCATAAATGGCCGCGGAGCTGTTGGCTTGCTTCCCCTTTCGTGGCGGAACGACGCCGCGGTGGTGGAGGGGGACAGGGGGACACTTCGCGCCGCTAGAACTCACAAAAGGTGTCCCCCCCCCCCCCACACCATCGCGGTGTTGTGCCGCCGGCTCCGCTGACTGTTTTTTAGCCGCTTCGCGCGACATCGCACGGTTCTATGGCCATTTATTCCTAACCGGTGGCCAGAATGATCTGAAAAAATTTCAGCTATTAGAGTATATAGTCTATTACTGTAATTTCAAGTTTCAAATAAAAATAGTCATTAGATGGCCTGTAATCACTGTTGCAAAAAAAATATCGCGGCTCCTATTAGTCGGATCGTAACGTGTTTTTCTTTAAATTCGTGTTTTCTTAAGTACATTCCAATGCATTTACTTTCGATATTTATATACTACAACTTACGAAGATAACGCCCCTTACGAAAAGCCATTTTTGTGTTTTTCCATAAAAAAACGGGGTAATTTTCAAACAAAATTATTTTAATTTTGTATGTATAATGTACACGTTAAAACCTTTAATTTACCACCCGTTGCATTAAAAAATTCTCAGAGGAACAGACGTGACAGCGAATCCAAAATGTTGCAAAAGAATCGGTGCAATAGGGCGCAATTTCGAAATTTGGAAATCGATCCCGGAGCATCTTTTACGCACACCTAGAGGCATCTCTAAATGAATTGTGAGATACATTCAACATTTTTTAACATATTCTTTTTAAGCTCAAACACTTTTCAAATTTTATCCTTCGACAGTCATTTTGAACTATTAAAATTGATTTTCTAACTTTCCAAAAGTACTAATCCTATACAACATTTAATTCTAAACATCTTTATTAGAGTGTCTTTTTTTCGTGAAGTCCATATTTAGTGAATTATTTCAAGAAATGTATAATAAAGCTATTTTGAGGTTACATTTGGATTAAATAATCATACTTCCGGTTCAAATCCAGGTACGAGAAATTAGGGTGGTATTCAAGAGGTCAAAAGCTATCTTTTGATGCCTTAATATTTCTCTTAACTGGATTTCTGGATTTGACTACCTTTGGTCTCCCCGGCACCCAGACTAATAGTATTTGGTGGACATAAGAATTATCTATGCAGAAAAATTTTAATAACAAATATACGAGACACTACAAGCATTTTTCACCTAAAATGTCAGTTCCGTCCCTGTCAGTTGTTGTGTCTGTCGACATCCTGAAGATAGTAAAATAATGAAATCAGGGTTGCCAAAAGTAAATTACAAGTGCGAAAATTTAAATTATAATAAATAATTAATAACAATAATTTTAATTTAAACGTAACGTAAATAAATTATAATAAAATACCATTATTAACTAAAGTTCATTAATGAATAAACTATAGTGAACAATAAATAAACAATCAGTAATACAAGTTTTAAAACATAAATAACTAATGAATTCTTATGACATTAAATAACAATAAATAAATTAGGATAGAGCTGGAAGGGTTAAAGGTTTGTTTCAGGAGCTATTTATACATCATGGAAAAAGACCAAGGCTAAACCCATGGAAGAATCACCAAACTCTCAAAATAAATATTCAAGGTCGAACGAGTGGAAAACTGACTCTCTAAATATAGCTCTCAAGGTCAAGACAAACAAGCCATCTAGGAGTGGAAGACTCTGCCTCTCTGTTATTTAGCCTCATGGACAAATACCAAGACATATAAGCCATCTAAAAGAAGTGAGAGACTCTGCATCTCGCATTGATCAGCAACAAGGAAAAGTACCGAAACAAACAAGACGGGAAGAATATTCAATACAAATAGCACATTCTTTCTCTCCCATTGGCTGGATAAATGGAAATTTCTCTAATCAACTAATAAGGGTCCTGACTCTTAACTCCTGCATGAAAAGGAAGCTGCATCTGCCTCTGGAGCTTAATCTGCCTGAAACTTTGCACACAAATAGAACCTACTTCATCTTTTACCTAAACTCAGTATTATTTATAAAGATAAAGTTCTTGATAATTGTTAAGACTTTAACTTTTCATCTTAATATTAATAATTAAAGTTAAACTTAAATTTTACTCAAGTCTTATTATTTCAAAACTCCCGCTCAAGGTGCACTTCAGTGCTTCGACGACTATCGAACCCATTAAAATTGATTATTACCACCTCGAACGGGATGGTCGCAACACATTTCCATTCCCTGCTAATATCCTATAATATTGTGTACATTTTGATAGGAATACTTTTTAATGTATCCTATTCAGTCTAATAAATTATAACTATATAGTCTAATAAATTTTCGAATACTTTTAAAGCTAAACTGGGACAGTTACGGCAGAATCACCCATATATATACATGTGACATTAAGCACTTACCAGAAAAATATATGAATAATCAAGGCTTAAATAAAAAATACATTACAGTGAAATAAAGTCTAATCTTACCATTAACTTTGAATTCCATTAGTTTGGTACCAATTGTCTCCTCAATAGCATGCAATAATTTTATGTCATATGGCGTTATCAAACTAACAGCCACACCACCTCGTCCTGCGCGAGCTGTTCTACCCACTCTGTGAATGTACTCTTTCGGTATATTTGGTATATTATGGTTAATAACCAGTGCAACTATAGGAATATCTAAACCTCTTGCAGCCACATCTGTGGCAATTAAGATCTTTATGTGATTAGACTTGAACTTAGATAGTGCTACTAATCGTTGCTTTTGTTTTACCATAGCATGCAATGCTACATTATTAAAGCCTACTTCGTTTAACGTCATGGATAATAACTGACAATACCTAAAAATATAATTTATGAAATTGTTTTAAAATTTGTATTTATTATCTTATGGCACAAAAATAATTTGCTACACTTGAGCATGAAACAAAAGATGTTCCTTAAGAGGATGCTTGATTCTCTGTCCTTCTCTAATCCAGTTTTTGGCTATTTATTTAAATAACAATTTGTTTAATCAAAAGGTAAGAGTTGTCCCCACTTCGTCTAAGAACAAGGAACATTTTGAGAGCGAAAAAAACACATAACACTTTTTCTTTTTTGAGAAAACTTTGAATTACACATGTGAGGTTATGTGTAGACAAGGTCTGAGACTCTGGCATCCTCTTAAACACATTTTGTATTATTATTATTTAATTAATATGAATTAAAATATCTTTACAGATATTTTACATCAATTTATAGTTAAAAATTAAACCATTTCATCATAATAAAAAATAATAAATATCTTGTTCAATATCAGAAAACAAAAAAAAAGCTAAAATAGAAGATTTCTTACTTGCAAGTGTCTGTGAACACCATAATTGATCCATTCTCATTATCAGCTCTGAATGTTCTAATGACTTCAACTAAAAACGCATCACGAATATCTTTAGGACAAAGTACATATCGCTGATCCAATTCCTTGACTGTAGCTACACCAGAATCATCTTTGGATTCCCACATAAAAATGTCTTTGTTGGAAACTTGTTTTACTTTGTCTAATGCATCGGTAATAGTAGCACTAAAGAGTAATGACTGTCTTTCCTTAGGAAGAGCTTGGAATATTACACTCAATTGTTCATCGAAATGACCCCCTAATAATCTATCAGCTTCATCAAGAACAAGAAATTTTATTCTTTGCAAGGAAAATGTATTGCAGCTTTCCAAATGATCAGCTAGACGCCCTGGAGTAGCTACAACTATGTGAGGATGTTTTGCCAATTCTTGTCCCTGCGCAATCATGTCCATACCTCCAACGATTATGCATTTTTTTAAATTAATTGTTTTGCCAATTGCAGCAAATTGATCAGCAATCTAATAAAAATAAATTTGGCACATTTAAAATATAAATAATGATGAGATTTACTTTTATTTTTATAACAAAAATCAATATATCAAAAAACAAAGTACTGTACATGGACAAGAGTTTATATTTTTCAATGATATAAATTCAAGAATCTGTTGGTCTCTCTAAAACGTTAAATAAAAGGATTATATATTTAATAATCTTTCACCATAATTGACTCGGACAGATTGACAGATTCTTAAATTTACATCATTGAAAATTCAATCAAGTGTTCAAAGCAACAAAATTATTGTTTATATTTTACATTTCATAAAATATTGTTTAATGAAAGCAAGACTGGTTTTATTTTGCAAAAGATTAATGAATTAAAAATATAGTAAATTTGATTATAATTAAAATCAAATTTATTTACCTGAAAAGCAAGCTCTCTAGTTGGTGTCAGAATAAGAGCAAAAATGCCATATGGATCTTCAGATATTTTTTGTAAAATTGGTAAAGCAAAAGCTAACGTTTTACCACTACCAGTTTTTGCGCAACCAATACAATCTTTTCCATTCAATATCGCAGGAATACAGTGCTGTTGAATCGGCGTTGGTTTTTTTACGCCTATTAAAAATGAACATTACAATTGCAAAATAACGACAAACAATTATCGTGAAAATAAAATAATAATAATAAAATACCTAGATAAAATCATTTAACTAGAGAAAAATATAAGCTTTGTAATTGACATTGAAATTATTGCTTTTTATTAGCTTGACTTACCGATTGCTTTACACTGATCAATAATCCAGGACTTGATATTCAAATCCATAAACTCTAACATTTTACTGAACATTTAACGTTTTAATTAACGTAAAATAACAAACTATTGTTTGACACATAACTCACGTGTTCTTTTGAAAAGCTTATTAGGTTATTTCACTTAGGCTGCAGTCCCATGGCCCATGGCCTACACAAAACCGGAATAACAAAGCCGGAATGGCCGACCAATCGCAGCCTTTCCGGAAAATCGACCATCTCGGTTCCGATTTTAACCCCCATATGTCCAATGCAGCATACTTTTTCGGTAAAATTTCAAACTGATGTTACATCAAAGCAATCTTTTGTAAAACTTTTGTGAAAAAAGCATTCTTCTATATGAAAATATATTTGATAGTAACTTTCTCGTGCAATCTCATGCTAAATTCCCTTGAGTTTAATAAAATTTGGATTATTAGTGATCGAAAGTGAGGTTAGGATGACGCTTATGTCCGGAAAAGACCTTCATGGGACGGTAGCAGTTTAAAATCGGAACCGGAATTCAATGACATTAAGCATACACATTATCACAACTAATGTTCACTTTGAAATAATTTAATTGTATGCCCCCTTTAAAATATAATAAATATTTCAAGCATGAAATGTTTTATGTATCTCGTATTTATATTTACATATAACAACTTCAACAAATTTAAAATAAGCTACCGGTGGTTATCGACTTGTAAACGCCGAAACGGATTTATCGGAATTTTGTGATTGGTCCTCTTCAATCTGTCTGCTGAGTGGTCAACGCCATTCCGGCTTTGCCATTTCGGTTTTGTGTTGGTAAAAGATGGCGAACGCTGGATGAAAAATACCGGGAAATATAAATATATTGCAAAAGTTGTGGAAATTTAATGTGATTGAGATTCATATGTATAGAGTAGATCTGCACGGATCAGAAAATCAATAATCCTTATTTACCCTGGTTAAAAAAACTTATGATATCGGATAAGACCTGATAAAACCGGGTTCAAATTCCGGACAAAACAGGATTGACTTTTTGATCTCATCCTGTTTTATCCGCACGTATCCGGAAATAACCAAGTTTGTATTGATTTGGATATGACCATATGACATAGGTTTCAAAATCCGGATAAAATCGGATAAGATCATATAGGTTTATTTTAAAATCCGGTCTTATAAGTTTTTTTAACCAGGGTACTTTATTTATTTGACCCTAACATCGTCATTTAAACTTTTAAGACATTTGTTCCCAATCCATTTTCTGCCATTTTCTTCCAGCGTTCACCATCTTTTGCTCCAATTGAAATAACCTAATAGGCTGGGTTATAGGGTGCGCGCAAGTGACAAAATCGGAAGTGCACAGTTCTGGTTAATAAAAAAATTCAAACAAAAATTAACTCTCACATTATGTTAACTAGACATTTTTTAACAAATTTGTATAATTTTTTAATACATTCAAAGAGTTTCGTTAATGTTCTTAAGCAAAGTGGCAAAACCGGAAGTCTACTTATTCCGATCACTGGTGAATAACCCGAAACACAATGATGAAAGAATCAAACGCTTTTAAATAGACAGACAATGATTTTCTTCAAATAATAAATAAACTTACAACTTCAGTCCTGTATTACATACTGTAAAACCCTTGTAGAAATCATAAAATGCAATAATTCGCAAGGCAACGTAAGAAAACGTAGAAAATTGTGAGTAAACGTAAGAAAACGTAATAAAAAGTAAGAAAACGTAACAAAGCGTAAGAAACTCTTGTATTTCGTACATATTTTACGTTTTATTACGTTTCCATACATTTTCTTACGTTTCCATACATTTACTTACATTTTCTTACGTTTTCATACATTTTCTTACGTTTTCATTTTGTACACGCGAATGGGTTTGTATATAACTAATTGTCAAACGTAAGAAAACGTACGAAACCGTAAGAGTATAACAATCCGTAAAAACCTGTAAAGAATCGTACGAATGTCCGAAATCCCACAGAATCTTACGTTTTCTTACGTTTACTTACGTTTCCTTACGTTTCCTTACGTTTTCTTACGTTTTCTTACGTTTTCTTACACTTTCTTACGTTTTCTTACACTTTCTTACGTTTTCTTACGTTCTCTTACGTTCTCTTAAGTTTTCTTACGTTTTCTTACGTTTTCTTACATTTTCTTACGTTCTCTTACGTTCTCTTACGTTTTCTTACGTTTTCTTACGTTTACTTACGTTTTCTTAGGTTCACTTACGTTTTCTTACGTGCACTTACGTTCTCTTACGTTTTCTTACGTTCTCTTATGTTCTCTTACGTTACCTTACGTTCTCTTACGTTCTCTTACGTTTTCTTTCGTTCTCTTACGTTTTCTTACGTTCTCTTACGATCTCGTACGTTTTCTTACATTTTCTTACGTTTACTTACGTTCTCTTACGTTCTCTTACGTTTTCTTAAGTATTCTTACGTTTTCTTACGTTCTCTTTCGTTCTCTTACGTTCTCTTACGTTCTCTTAAGTTGTCTTACGTTTTCTTACGTTTTCTTACGCTCACTTACGTTCTCTTGCATTCTCTTACGTTCTCTTATGTTCTCTTACGTTCTCTTACGTTCCCTTACGTTCTCTTACGTTCTCTTATGTTTTCTTTCGTTCTCTTACGTTTTCTTACGTTCTCTTACGTTCCCGTACGTTTTCTTACATTTTATTACGTTTTCTTACGTTCTCTTAAGTTTTCTTACGTTTTCTTACGTTTTCTTACATTTTCTTACGTTCTCTTACGTTCTCTTACGTTTTCTTACGTTTTCTTACGTTCACTTACGTTCTCTTTCGTTCTCTTACGTTCTCTTACGTTCTCTTACGTTCTCTTACGTTCTCTTACGTTCCCGTACGTTTTCTTACATTTTATTACGTTTTCTTACGTTCTCTTAAGTTTTCTTACGTTTTCTTACATTTTCTTACGTTCTCTTACGTTCTCTTACGTTTTCTTACGTTTTCTTACGTTCACTTACGTTCTCTTTCGTTCTCTTACGTTCTCTTACGTTCTCTTACGTTCTCTTACGTTCTCTTACGTTCTCTTACGTTCTCTTACGTTCTCTTACCTTCTCTTATGTTCTCTTACGTTCCCCTACGTTCTCTTACGTTCTCTTACGTTTTCTTTCGTTCTCTTACGTTTTCTTTCGTTCTCTTACGTTTTCTTACGTTCTCTTACGGTCTCGTACGTTTTCTTACATTTTTTACGTTTTCTTACGTTTTCTTACGTTCTCTTGCGTTTTCTTACGTTTTCTTACGTTTTCTTACGTTCTCTTTCGTTCTCTTAAGTTTTCTTACGTTCTCTTACGTCCTCTTACGTTTTCTTACGTTTTTTTACGTTCACTTACGCTTTCTTACGTTTTCTTACGCTCACTTACGTTCTTGTCTCACTTTTTGTCCAATAATATTAAAACT
Source organism: Gastracanthus pulcherrimus (assembly GCA_949152435.1). Lineage (NCBI taxonomy): Eukaryota > Metazoa > Arthropoda > Insecta > Hymenoptera > Pteromalidae > Gastracanthus > Gastracanthus pulcherrimus. Next base: position 133,866,595 of record OX424573.1, on the reverse strand, counting down.
TCGGTAACTTTTTTGTCATAATTGAAGATGGTTGTAACAATATTTTGAAAATTTTTCAGTAAAATTTTTTTTTTAGTCATTAAAGATAATACATATTTTTGTAATAAAAACGTAAATGTCTTTCGTAAAATTCTTTGCTTCTACGTAATTAACGAATTCTATTTTAAAAAAATCTAGAATATTTTTCAACTTAATATGAACAAAAGTTGATTTTTTAAATTGTTTAAATTCAATTAATGGTCAGAAATAAACGAAACGTTTTTTGAACTTAAACTAACATAAAAAACTACATGTTTCAACACTTACAATTGACGAATAGAACATTTAATATAAAAATACCGTAAAACAATAGATTAATTTCTTTTCACTATACTTGAACCAATATTTTCTGAAAGTTTCAAAAATATCCATGGTTATGCGTTGCGCAAGGAACTTCTTGAAGTTAGAAAAGTAAGTTGCGAGAAAAACGTGTTTTAATCGTTTCACTCAACTGCCTTGCTGAAAATACCCTAGTAGATCCAATTAAAATTAATACGGTTTAATTCTGAACTAATCCGTTTTAATACGAATAATCCAAGTCTCGGATTTCATAGTAATCGGTTATAATCCGAAGTAATCGTAATCTTATTTGTAGCCGATTTTTCGGATTAAATTTAATCCTCCTTAATCGACTTTTATGCAACACGTGGAGTAATTCGAATTAATGCGTTAAACAGTTCTAATATGAATATAATGCGAGAATGAGTAGTAGCTTTTAAACAGTCAGAAAATAATGGGAAATAATCCATTTTAATCGGTGCGTTAATTTCAGAAACGAATGTTATAATACTTTTTAATCAGAATTAATATTAATTATTCTAATCGGTTTTAATATACATAAACAAAAGTAAACTTTGTCGGTGTTAATACTTTATATTACATTAAAAGTTTTATCCATTTTAATATCCCTACTCAAAATACCCTATTTAGATCCGATTAAGAGTAATACGGTTTAATTGTAGACTTATCCGATTTAATATGTGTAATTTCAGGTGAAATTCAAGTCTCATGTTTCATATATGTTATAATCGATAATGCAAACTAATCGTAATTGTATTTGGTATCGATTTTTCGGATTAAATTTCCGAACTAATCGGTTTTAATATGTATAAACAAAATTAAATGTAGTCGATATTAAGACTTTATTATACATCAAAAGTTTTATCCATTTTAATAGTACATTATTAAATAATTTCATTTAATCCTATTTAATCGGTTCTTATACTACACATAGAGTAATTCGTATTAATGCGTTAGAACCCCATTTGAATTAATTTGTTCTAATATGAAGTTAATGCGAGAATTAATAATAGGTATTAATCGATCAGCAAATAATCCAAAATAATCCATTTTAAATGGTGCATTAATTTCAGAAACGAATCTTACAATACGTTTTAATTGGTATTAATATTAGTTATTTCGATTGGTTTTAATAAGTATAAACAAAATTTCACTTTAATATATTACTAAATATATTTCGAAATAATCGGTACTTATCGCAATTATTCTAGCCGGTTTAAATATTAAATTAAATTAAATTTAGACCATATTAATACTTTACGATGCGCTAAAACATTAATTTTTTTAATACATTATTAAATATTTCAAAATAATCGTTTTTTATCGAAAATTCGGGAAAAAGATATAATCGTTTTAAATGTAATATAAATTTAGAAATTTTATAATCATACATCTTTTGTTAAAAGAACAAAAATACTGTAAAAGTAAAAATTAGATATCAATTACTGTCATACATATATTAGGGAAGGGTTAAGGTAATAAATATCAGTTTTGTGAAAAATTCATACAGTATATTAGTATTTACTAATATTTCTTTATAATTTATATCAGTGGATACGATTTTCAGTCAAAATATTGTTTTTAATATACAAATTGCTAGAAGACATCTAACGTAGAATAAAATTTGTAATTATTGTATCATGAAAAATATTGGAACAACGTGAAAAAATCAATTCTTGATTTGTATTTAGTATTTGGACATTCATTACTCCAACCCTAGTGAAAATGAAAAAGTAATATAATTTAAGAAAACGTCAACAAATTTAACAAACCGTAAGAAACTGATGGATTTTGGACATTTTTGCATTTTATTAAGTTTTTATACCAATTTTTATATTTTATTATGCTTCCTTACGTTTTATTACGCTACGTAATTTCGTGTAAAAAATATCCCGTATGCTGCAAGTTTTGTACATACATCAATTTGCTTTCAACTTGTTTTCAATATTATTAATATATTATATTATTTTATTTTCAATGTTATTCACATAATATTTAATAAAATTACTCATATATGCGAGAGTGCGAGAGAGGAAATTAATAACAGCATATTGATGGGAATTTGTATAAAAATGAATGAATTTAATATAAAAATCGAGAAATGTGACGACAATATGATGGCAATGTATGCCTATGATATGCCTGCACATCATGCGCAATAGTTGCTGTAATTTTGCCTTCACTTTGCCCTCATAATTTACTCCAATGTGTGATACAAAATTTCCAGCATATACGGACGCAGTTTTACGTCAAACTTAAGGAAATCGATAGCAAAACGTGTATGTCAAATTGCTAACAATTTTCAATACATCTGGCTAATGGGGTAATTATAATTATATACAATTATATATAGATTTTGTCTCTATACAACCCACGTAGCACTCAATATTGCAGCAATATCACATGAGCACTACACGCAATGTTAAATATTCCTATGATATGTACAGTGCCGTATTATGGCCTACGCCAACTGTGCCATGCCGTAGGGCGCTGACCCTAAGGAGGTGCAAGATACGAGTACCAGGACTAAAACAAAAGGTCTCGCTTTGCTCGAGCGAAAGACGCCACATCAGACAAATAATCTACTTCCGCACACGTGTCGAAATGTACTATTAATAATAAAATCGTGAGCTCTTATAAACTCAAAATCCAAATAAGCCAAGCTGGGCAATTTGCAGTAAATAAATTTATATAATAGAATTGTTAACTTTAAATCCTAAACCCAACCTCCAAGCTGAGCATTTTCCAATTAAAAAAATTGAAAAATTAATCCCTAAATCCTAAACCCTAAAACCAATTTCCCCAAGCGAGGCATTATGCAATAAAAAAATTTAAATAGTACACAAAAAATTCTAAACTTCAAACCCTAAACCTAACTACCCCGAACTGAGCATTTTCCAAATAAATAATTTTAAAAATAAAATTTAAGGGGATGTCGGAGCCCCCCCCCCCCCCTTTGCAGTCCGACCTATTTTGTATTTCCAATTGTTTGTAAAAACTACAAGTCCGACTGACTTTATCTTGTACGCATCGGTTCATTATAGTAAGCACTACGGTGCTCAGCTCTAAATCTTACTGTAAAATTACATTAAAAGAAGTTATTAGCAAAAGTTTGGTATGATTACAATTCTGAGGTTAGGTTTCAATGCGTAAACACCCTATTGTATTTCCAATAAATCAGACAAATAACTCATCAGATCAACTTTATCTTGCATGCAAAAGCTTTATTATAAAAAGCACTACGGTGCTCTGCTCTTAAGGTTTCCCTGCATTCTATATTTTAAAAGTAATCACTAAAAGAAAAAACACGATTTTAGTTCCGACATCCCCTTAAGCCCTAAACACAAAACCCAAAAAACCCAAGCTGGGTCATTTGCAGTACACAAATTTAATAGTAAAAGTAATTAGTAGTAGTTTAATTTAATAATAGTCTTGATCACGTTAAACTCTAAACCCTAAATCAATTCACCTAAGCCAAGTAATTTGCAATTAGACTATTTTCATATGAAATCGTAAACCCTAAACCCAACTACCCTGACCAGAGAATTTTTCAAATAAATAATTTCAATAATAAAATCAGAAGCCATAAACCCAACTACCACAAGCAGAGCATATTGCAATAAAAAAATAATAATAAAATCGTAAGCCTTAACTCTAAATCCAAATAACCCAAACTGAACAATTTACAATAATAAAAATTTAATAGTACATTATGTAACAAGGGCAAACAGTCGAATATTTGTTCCGCGGGTTAGATTACTGCCCGAGCGAGCGAAGCGAAGCGAGTGTAGTATCACCCGAGGGATAAATCGACTTTTTCTCGAGTTACATATAGTACTTTATGTCCATCTCAACTGTCGTCACTTATTGACTTGGAAAGAGGGATTAACAGACTGTTAAAAGATAATCGAAAATCAGGGTTATTGGTAGAACTTGATGAAATAAAGGATCTTGGACTAGTTTCTAGCGAAGTCACTTTTTTCCCGTTAATCAATTTTTGCGAGCAAAAAGTGTAATTTTTGTTTCGCTTTTCAGGGCAAAAAGTGGCCATTTTCGTTGAGATGGGCATAAATAATAAATAAATTAATATATGTAAATACATAGATAATAATAAATAATAATATGTAATATACACCCCATTAACCAGGCTTGCCGCGGCAAAATCGCGGCAATAGTTGCTGTGCAATGTTTGTTAGCAATTTGCTTCCAACTTACGCTCAAGAAATGACGAATTTGAAGGATTGATGTTAATGTACCGTAAAATTGACTGCACATGCTAGCCACCAAATTGCTGCCATATACGGACGCAGATTTACTTACATTTGATGTGTAACTGTTGCTGCAAGTTTTGTACATCAATTTGCTTTAAACTCGTTTTCAATATTATTAATATATTATATTATTTTATTTTCAATATTATTCACCTAATATTCAATAAAATTACTCATATATGCGACAATGCAAGAGAGAAAAGGAAGAAAATAATAACAGCATATTGATGGAAATTTGTGTAACACAAAAATCGAGAAATGTGACGACAATATGATGTCAATGTATGCCTATGATACGCCTGCACATCTTGAGCAATAGTTGCTGTAATTTTGCCTTCACTTTGTCCTCATAATTGACTTCAATACTAGATACAAAATTTCCAGCATATACGGACGCAGTTTTACGTCAAACTTAAGGAAATCGTGAGCAAAACGTGTATGTCAAATTGCTAACAATTTGCAATACATCTGGCTAATGGGGCAGGTATATTTGACGATTTTTTGTAAAATTTAAAGTTTTTTTATTGCAAATTACTCAGCTCGGGGTAGATAGGTTTAGGGGTTACGGGTTAAAATTTAAGGTTTAATTACTAAAATTATTTAATTTCCAAATGTTCAGCATGAGGTAGGTGGGTTTAAAGTTTAGGGTTTAAGGTTAACGAATTTATTATGAAAATTTTTTTATTGCAAATTACTCTACTTGGATTGATTGGGTTTAGGGTTTAAGGTTAAAAATACTATCATTTAAATTTGTTCACAACAAATTTCACAGCTTGGGTTATTTGGGTTTAGAGTTTAAGGCTTACGATTTTATTATTATAACGTTTTTATTGCAAAATGCTCAGCTCGGCGTAGTTATGGTTTTAGGGCTTACGATTTTATTATGAAATTTGTTGATTACTCGGCTTGGGTTAATTGGGTTTAGAGTTTAAGGTTTAAGGTTAACAATTCTATTATTTAAATTTGTTTATTGCAAATTGCTCAGCTTGGTTTATTTGGATTTAGAGTTTAGGGCTTACGATTTTATTATTGTAATGTTTTTATTATAATTTTATTTATTATTTATCATAAAAATTCTATTTTTTAAATTTATTTACTAAGCATTGCTCATCTTTGGTTTAAAGTTCATGGCTTACGATTTTCATAATAAAATTATTTATTTGCAAAATGCTCAGCTCGACGTAGTTAAGTTTAGGATTTAGGATTTAGAATTGATGGTTTAATTATTAACAAATTCTTAATTGCAAAATGCTCAGCGTAGGGTAGTTGGGTTTGGGGTTATCGGTTTATGATTAACTTATTAAAATTTTAATTGTATATGCTCAGTTCGGGGTATTTGGGTTTAGGGCTTACAATTTTATTATTAAAATTATTTTTTTGCAAATTTCTCAGCTTGGGTTAATTGCGTTTAGGGTTTAAGGTTAAGGTAAAAAATTCTATTATTTAAATATGTTTACTGCACATTGCTCTGCTTAGGTTATTTGGGTTTAGAGTTTAGGGCTTATGCTTTTATTATTAAAATTATTTATTTGCAAAAGGCTCAGCTCAGGGTAGTTGAGTTTAGGAATTTGGCTTTAGAACGTATGATTTAATTATTACAATTTTTTAATTGCAAAATGTTCCGCTTGGGTTAGTTGGGTTTAGGGTTTATGTTTATGATTTTATTATGAAAATTTTTTATTGCAAAATGCTTTGCTCGGGGTAGTAGGGTTTAGGGTTTATGGCTTCCGATTTTATTATTACAGTGTGTACTTCGAGTAATTTAAAAAACAGAACTTACCAAATATGACCTAAATTAACAAGTTTTAATATTTGAAGCGTTGGGGAAAATATTTTGCTGACATTTTATGGGATCTACTATATATTACATTACATTGCCCTTGGATTGACATAATATTTTTTTTTGCCAATTGAATTATCGAAATTAGAAATAAAAAATTCGATATATAGGGGAGGGTGGGGCATCAGTGGCACCCTAACTTTTAACAAGGATTATATAAAAATGATAGACACTGAGAACATTTGAATAGCACAAAAAGTTAGGAAATTATATCAAGAATCGAAAGCGACAGTTGAATATGTGTTTTCTGTGACACATTAATTTATATAAATCGAAAAGTAAAGTCAGTCAAAACTGCTCTACGTGCCCCACTAGGGGGCAACTGTGGCACCCCGGTGGGGCACGTAGAGCACAGCTTTTCATGAGGTATTTTCACATTTATAATTTTACGTAAAAAATCAAATGAAAAATTAATAAAATCAGAAGTACTGTGCATATATTTGATTGTATGATATGATTTGCAATGAAAAATAGCGAAATTCGATCTTACAGCGTTATAAACTTTCAAAGGTTAGGAGGCAAACAGCTGACGCGCCGCGCAACAGATTTCGTATGCTATTCGTGCTCCACCTAGGTGCCCGTCGTGCCCCATTTTCAATGCTTTTTCCAACTGTTAATACACACTTACTGAGCACTGCAAGATAAAATATCAAGCAAGGCCTGAAAGTTGGAAGTATAAACTATCAAGTAGACTTTGTTTCAAACGGATCCATTCTTTTTTCGCGTTCTACCAGCCAAATGAAAAATTAAACCAACCTATTATTTCGACTTTGAATTTCAAGCTCACTTAATTAATTGGTTGGACTTTCTTTTTCTATATTATGATCAGAGACAAAAACTAGAAGTATTTTTCTTTAGATTTTCACAATTATTTGCTTAAAAATATCTATTAATCGTTTTAATATCGAGGTGCCAAACCAACCCGCCTGCCACGCCATGCCCCACCCTCCCCTTACCTATGGAATATATATCGCGGTGCAGATTAATATACGGGAAATATTTATATTACATATAAACATTTATATGTATAAATAGAATAAACATTGTATATATTACCCACATTGATTACCTTTCTTTATTGTTATAGTGATATTTTTCTACTTGTTGAATAGTTTTTTGAAAACTATTCAACAGCAATTCTGGAAAAAACGGAAAGGATCGGACGATTTCACCATAGCATAAATAATGAGTGAACCACTATATATATATATATATATATTATAATATAACTTACACTTATGTTATGTAAATGATCAAGTGTACCAAAATATAAATTACATTGTCGGCAATGACCGGAAAGGTTCGTAACATTCAGAAAACCTTTCCGTATCTTGAATTGTAAAAAATGTACCCGTCGTAAATTGTAAATTGGTCAATTACGGGACGTCTGACGTTCTGACGACCTTTTTCTTTTATTTGCTTGCCCCACATGCATGCGCGATTGGCACTGCGGCCCGCGTGCCGGCAACGTGTCAGCACTGTGCGGTGCAATTTGCCGACAATATGCCCGCACGGCGATATATATATATATATATATATATATATATATATATATATATATATATATATATATATATATATATATATATATATATATATATTATTTATATTAAATGTATAATTTTATCATAATAAAAATACTGCATTTTATATTTGTAATTTTTTATTTATATACTTTAAATATTTAATATTTTTGTACAATAAATTAATAAATTAATACATAATATATATATATATATATATATATATATATAACAACATAAGTCCAATTTTCTGTTTCAAAAATACTAATACTTAAAATTTTTATTTTCCATTTGAACTAATGTAAAAAAAATCATAAATAGTAGACAAGGCCACTTATTTTTACACTTTCTTGATTTTGTGCACTTTTATCTGAAAATATACTATATAGAGATATTAAAATCGCTTAAAACTCAATTTTCAAAAAATGGACTTCAGTTGTTTATCCGGGAAACCGCAGCAGATATATACATACAATAATAACACATATATACCATTTATTTACGTAAATATTTAAATTTAATTATAATTTTATACTTTAATTATGATTCTTCACATACCCCTACTGAATAATCTCAAGTAAGATTCTCATTTGAGATCTCATACCAAAATCTCATGTTATTATACACTTAATGAAATATTGAAATTCGTTCAGAATGAACTTTTACGACAGTTTTTTTTATTAGTCTTGAAATTTCTTTCGTCTTTACAATACATCAGGAAAGTATAATACATTTTAGGCCAATTTTTATTTGAAAATTTTTATATATCAAATTTTGAAATTTTAAATCTTACCTGAGATCTTACCAGAGATCTCGTGTGAGATTTTGAGTAAAAATTCATCAGGTTTTCGCATGATATTTCGCATGATTATATATATATATATCTATATATATCCCTACCAAAAAATCTCAGGTGAAATATCATGCGAAAACCTCATGAATTTTTACTCAAAATCTCACACGAGATCTCTGGTAAGATCTCAGGTGAGATTGAAAATTTCAAAATTTGATATATAAAAATTTTCAAATAAAAAATTGGCCTAAAAATGTATTATACTTTCCTGATGTATTGTAAAGACGAAAGAAACTTCAAGACTAATAAAAAAAACTGTAGTAAAAGTTCATTCTGAACGAATTTCAATATTTCATAATAATATATATTCCACGTAAACCCGTGAAGAAATTTTTTACATTCGCTGAAAATGTTTTTACTAGTTCAGAATAATGACAAAATCATGTAAATCAAATTTTAGCTCATAAGACCCAAATCTTGCAGAACCGTGACCCTAAAAATAAAGTTTATTTAAATTTTTAGAAAAGTAGAAAATTCAATTCGAGATAGGTGCAATTTGGGTATTTACATATATATGCATTTTTTTCTGTAAATTTTCTGTACAATATGCTGACATTTTTTTCAGACCCCAATTACCACGTTTCTGATTGGTTTATAAAAGATATACCGTTATATGCTATTTAAAAAATTTCGGCAGTTTATTTTAATCTCAAAAATTGGTAGTAATAAGAGCTTCAAAATGAGAGCAGATAGATCATGGACCGAGCTTTATAACTGAAGTTACAGCATTTTGAAAGAAATCTACATACCATTTATATATCTATATGTATGTAGGGAATATCATGTACAAAAAGAAATCTTCATATATAGATGTACAAATTGTATGTAGATTTCCTTCAAAATTCTGTTACTTCGGTTAAAAAGCTCGGTCCATGGTCTACCTGGTCTCATTTTGAAGCTCTTATTACTATATAACGGTTTATCTTTTATAAACCAATCAGAAACGTGGTAATTGGGGCCTAAAAAAGTGTTAGCATATTCTATAGAAAATTTACAGAAAAATATACAAAAAAATAATAAAAATGTATATGTGTAAATACCTAAATTGCACCTATCTGGAGCTAAAAATCATTAAAGTTTTCTATGTTTCTAAAATTTGAAAAAAACTTTATTTTTAATAGGGCCACAGTTCTGCATAGTTAGGGTATTGTGATCTAAATTTTTTTTGCATACATTTTTTAACTATTCTGAACTAGTTAAAACATTTTGAACGAAATGTAAAAAATTTCTTCCCTGGTCGACGTGGAACATATATATGAAGAAATTTTATATATATATAGTCCCTGAAAATATTTACGTAAATAATGGTATATTTCAGGAGCCTGCAGCTCCAGGAGGCTACGGTCACTCAAACGGACCAGTGGCTGAACCAGCTGGTCCTTGTGCAGGTTCCCCTATTGAAAATATCAAGCTAAATCTCAAGCTTCAAATCCAGCGATGAGTTTGAATCCGGCTCGATCGAACTTGAAATTCAGCGATGAGTTTGAATCCAGCTTGATCAAACTTGAAATGTAGGTCGATCAGGGTGGATTTTTTGAGTTTGATTTCGAGCTTGAAATCGAGCTGGATTTAAAGTTCGATCAAACCAGATTCAAGCTCATCGCTGAATTTCAAGCTTAAAATCCAGCTTCAATTTTTTAACAGGGATCGTCTGAGCTGCAACTCGCAAGAAGCCTCCTACTCAATTCTCGTTGCCTCTGCGTCATCGAGAGTTTTGCAGGCATGTCCACGCGCTCGTACGACAACAGCATGACCTTGGCAACCATTCAGCAGATCACTATCACATCCAGGCAGGCGGACACCGTTTCTGCGCTCGAAGTGTTATGAACTCTATTGAAAAAAACGAAAAAAATAAGATTTTTTATTGCATTATGGGTTGGAAAGTTATAATAGAATGATGAATAAATTACCTTTGCTAGGCCCTCCTTGCAGCTCAGCTTGCAAGTCTGAAAACGATGTCATTTTTGTCGCTCCCAGCCTCAGCTTGTCTACCTCAGTCTTGGGTCAGTCGCTGAATCGGCAGTCTTTGTTCCTTGACGTCGTCTCTCAGTACGTGCTGGATCGGTTCTAGAGTTATTTTCTAACGTCTCTCAACGGCATCTGAAAACAATTATTATTTTTATTTTAATAGAACTAATAATAACACTAAAGAATTCCCAGACGGCAAAACAAATTTCATGAATGTCGCAGACGTTAGAATTCTTTATGAACTCTTTTCAAACTCTTTAAGAATCCTTTTCTAACTTACATTCATAATTATTCATAAAGTGTTCGAAAAAAATCCTTAGAAAAAATTCATTCTTTGCTGGGTAATAATTATAATAATTATAATGTTATTAGAATTATTCTCTTGTAATGTAAAAATTACCTCAATATTGCTATTTTTTCAAACAAAAATAAAAGAATTTTTTTTATGTGTGAGAGGGCCCCGACCACGCTCATCTCTGTGAGGCACAACCAACATTCTCTGCCCCTCCAACGCTTCCTTATAAATAAAATCTAAAATGTAAGAAAACGTTCTATTCATGTAAGAAGTCCACGTTAATTTCAGCAAGTGGTAATATAAAAAGAATGCAAACTAATATAATAAACGTGTACTTTTTATATGAACTTCCCTAAAAAGTAAAGACATAAATAAAGTCGCCTTTATAAAACGCAAAGAAAAATGTAGCAAGCTAGTATTTTTCTTGGTGTTTTATAAATGCGTAGATGTCCGGAAATTCTTCGGTCCCATCCTCAGGTTGGCCGTTGTCCTCCATCATGGTGTTGCTGTGGACGTCATGATCCTTGTTGTTCTCGGCGTCGCTTTCGATCTCCGTGTCATCGTCCGGGTAAGGTTCTGCACCTCCTATGTCAGGTCGGCACTCCTCCAAATACTCCGCGGGGTATTCATCAGAGTGGGTCCTTCCATCGAATTCTCCGTCCTCTGAATCCCTGATATATTTTATATTTTATTTTAAATTAATTTGATTTTTCTTCATCACAGAGGAAGCTTTGGGATGGTAATAAAAAAGTTTTGCTAAAATCACTAAAGAAGTATTTTTTGAGACAATAGGAATCAACATACACTATTTTTAGAAAATGTCTGTATGAATGTGCGTGCGTGAGTGCGTGCGCGTGTATTTGTGCTGCGTGTATGCATGTATGCATGCGTGCATGTGTGTGCGTGTATGTGTATGTGCGTGTGTGTGAGTGTGTGTGCGTGTGTGTGAGTGAGTTAGTGTGTGCGCATGTGTGTGTGTGTGTGCGTGTGTGTGTGTGTGTCACACCATATTTTTTTGTAACACATGTATGGAATTTTGCGTTTTTTTAAATAATTTTTTAAATAAACGGGCAAAAAAGAAATTTTTTGGCGGGCAACAAAAATAGTCAACGGGTAAAAAAACTTTTTTACCCGCTTATCCGGACAGAATAGTACATTATGCAACAAGGGACGAAAGTAGCAGTTTTTCCCGCGGGCAGTAATCACCCGAGGGAAGAATCTTCTCGCGAGGGCAGTAATCACTCGAGGGCGAAATCTACTTTCACATTGTAGAGTTTTTTGGAATGTTAGATATAACGTATCTATAACAATAGTTATAAAAGACGTGAAAAACTGTAATTTAATCTAAATATGTAATTTTAGTAAAAAATTATCTTTTGACAATCCATCAATACTAAAAACACAGCTTTTTTAAGATATTGATTAAAAAAAGATAAGCAAATTTAAAATTAATTTCATATTGAAACAATCAATTAAGTTTGAGGAAGCAAAGTGCCAAGGAATTGCCAGCGGTTTTTTACATGTTCTATGATAGTATTTAACAGGAGGCCACTTACCAGAGTTTATCAGGTGGATTCTGCTGTAAATGGTCGAAATTTTCTGTAGGTGCGTCATCTTCGTCGGGTATTTCATCCTTCAGGTCATCCAATCCTACATAGCTCCTTGGACTGGACAGCTGCTGATGATCATCCCTCTCCCTCTCGTCGTCTGAAGTTTTTTCTGAAACTCTTCTTCTTTTTAGACTGGATGGCAGGGGTTCTTGATATTCTTCTTCTTCTTCTTCATCAGGAGCTCGTCTTCTCCTCGGAGATGGTGGCAGCTGCTCCTCATCTCTTTCTTCGGGCAGTAGCTCGTCTCTGCGTATCTTGTTCTCTTCGAGACGCCGTAGACATTGCTTAAGGCTTTTCAGGGCCCTGGTCATCGAATCTGTGAATTGCAAGTTGCTTGGCCTGGATACGATCATGGCATTTGAGGAGATGGCTTCTATAAAATATTAATGAAACATATTAAATTAATATAATAAGTCTAGTGTGACAAGTTAAATAAAATATATAAAACAATATACCTTCACAAGCTGCCACAAAACGGGTATCACGTAGTCTTGTGATATTTTTTTTCTTATCTCCAAGCCAAGTAACATTGCACAGAAACTCTGTGTTTACTGCAAAGCAATTTTTTAAAAAAGTTGCTGAAGAGTCATCGGTATTTCTACCACCGAGATAAATCAAGTAGTTGACCTAAAAATAAACGATATATTTAAGAATTGAAAAATTTAATAATTATAAAACTAAGTCTTGCGTTCAGGGGTTTGACGGTTCATGGGTTGTAGGTTTCATATGTTTGAAGATTCATGGATTTTAGAGTTTGAGTGTTCATTTAACCTCCGAAACACTCACCAGACACCTAGAAACAACGCAGCATTAGTAAGGGGAGATTACAGTGATAAACTAAACACTAATCTCACCTGATAATATTGGCAGTGGACGAATGCAGTAGGAAGCTGTATGTAAACATAACCTCTTCGAGGTTAACCGTGCCACTGCTGCTGCCGCAAGTACGCCGTCCTGGGCCTTGCAGCTCTCGTCTTCGTGCCCATTCGTGGGGATCGTAGCCCAGATACCCCTCCTGCTGCATCCCTCGTCGCACCTCCTCGTCCTGGCCACTCGTCCTTCCTCGTCAAAACTAACCTATTTATTAACATAATATAATTATTAGAATAATTATAAATAAAAAAATTTTACATCTCAGCCAGGATGATCCTCATCCTGCAATGGCGAGATGCGATACATTTCTTCAAACAACAGAAAGCTCGAAATTATTTCAAGACTTTAAATTTATAATGTTAATCAATTTTAATATTCAATTATAAACAAATATATTTATTATTAATAAAAATAAAAATCATAAAATTATACTATTATTTATTTATTTATATTTATTTATTTATTCAATTACATCAATTGAGCCCCATATAAATAAATTAACAAATCATTACTATAATTATCAATTTTATTTGCAATAGAAATAATAACTTAAATATGCAATTAAATTATATTTTTATAATTATATTGATGGCACGTCGTGCTGTCCATAATCCGTCACATTGCGGCCACGATTTTGCCGACACGACGGGCTTGCACTGTGCCGCCATTCTGCTGGAATCTAAAAGTTCAAATAGTGATGTTGCGTGACGCTTCGATGACGGCACAGGGCGGTCACGACGTGCCACCGAATCGGACAGCACGCCGCGACTGCACAGAGATGGCAGAAATTCGTCACGCCGTGCCAGCACGCCGTGCTCGGCACGGGCTGCTATCTGGGTGCTGGATTTTGTGATCCGCCTCGGAATTTTACTCAAGCACGCGAGACGGCACGTTGCGGACACGTGCGTGCCGCGCTTGTGTCAGCATAATGGCTGCATTGAAGCGGCACGCGTGCCAATTTTTCAACGGAAAGCACACCGTTGGCACGTGTGCTGCACGGGTGTAGCTATTCCTGGGCATTTTGACGGCGCGCGTATCTGCATTTTTCGAATTTTCGTGGCAGTAATTTGTCGGCGATTCGGCGGCACGCGTGCTCAAATTCGAAAATTGCAATTTTTCTGTTATATAAGTTCTGGTTATAAATAATAAGCACCAACAACCTTATTTCAGTATTATATCAATTGATAATTGAATAATAATATGTTGCTGCAGGGGCAATACCAATAATCTATTATAGCGAGTACAAGACACCACTATAATTAATATTAAATTTTATTATACGTACAGAGCCTGATAATCAATTGCGAATTCGGGAAAATTTATTTGTTAATGCATAATGTATGCACGAAAGTCAGTAATTTCATTATTTTAATTGTTATTCTTTAATTTTACTACTTAGTATACATTTGTGCGTCATATAACGTGCATGTATATTAATATTATTTATTTATTTATTTACTTGCTTGCTTGCTTGCTTGCTTGCTTGCTTGCTTGCTTGCTTGCTTGCTTGCTTGCTTGCTTGCTTGCATTTTCCACTTGTGGAAAAATCGTATCCATTTAGATTTTAGCACAGACGGAGCTTCTCTCGATAAAGTAGGCAAGATTGTCTTGTGGCCAATTCAGGTCAGAGTCGCAAACTTTAGGAATAGCTTTCCAGAGATTGTTGGAGTATTCAAAGATAAAAAAAAGCCAACGAGCGCGTTAGATTTTTTTCAACCGTTTAATCGAGATGTGCGCCAGGTTCTTCAGAGCGGTGTAGATTTTATAGGTGAAAATTTTCCCGTTGCTTTGAGGTGCTTTGTTGCGGATGCTCCTGCTCGTTCGTTTTCGTTAGGTCACCGTTCGCATAGTTCCAAGGCTCCGTGTTCGAGATGTTGGGTTCGCGGTCAATATATACGTCCAGGAGTGATGGTGCATACGGGGGTCGATCATAGACCTCGTACACAAGAGGAGTATCTTGAAAAGTTAGACGCAAATCATCACAGCATAGGTATAGATTGTCCTCTAGCCGATCTCAGTGCTCATTTTAATTTGGTCACGGGTACAGTCTTCGATTACGTGCACCTCGTATGTCTGGGTGTAATGGAAAGGATTTTGCTAGGCATCATAGATGGTAGGTTCGTCAAGTCAGCTAAAATCTTTGATGCGAGTCTTGTACAAATTGTCGATGATCGACTGGAACAAGTCAAAAAATTATGCCCGCAAGATTTTGCTCGGAAGCCAGTCAATATTGAAAAGCATGGCAAATTTATAGCCACCGAGCAAAGGCAGTTGCTTCTTTACACTGCACCTGTTGTGTTCAAAGGTCTGGTTAATCCTGCTGTTTACTTGCACTTGCTTCTTCTTCACGCAGCTCTAAGAATTTTGACGAATCCTCGTTTTACAACAGAGTCTGTAGCTTTCGCTGAAAAATGCATCAAGTTATTTGTCGAAACAGCCTCTGATGTGTACGGTATAGAATTTTTATCGTATAATACTCACACTCTCTTGCACCTTGCCGATGATGTCAGGGCTTTCGGAGCGTTAGATTCCTTTTCAGCTTTCCCTTACGAAAGCAATATGACCTATTGCCGAAAATTGTGTAGAAAGCCAAGCCAGCATTTACAACAAATTGCCAACAGAAGAGCGGAAAACTGCCGCACAGCTTCTTCGAAGCACATTGATCCGAATGTCGTTAAATTCATTGGTGCTCATGCGAGAAGTCCTGCACCCTTGATCCATGATTCTACCAATTATAAGCAATATAGGAAAGTTGTAACAGGCAACGTTCATTTCTCTATTCTTCCACCGGATAATACCGTTTGCCTTAAAAACGAATCCATCGGCGTTATTCAAAATGTCATCGAATACGATAAATACTGTTATCTCGTTTTAAAGACATTTGCGAAAACCGAAAATTTTTTTAATCATCCTTGTGACTCTTCATTAATTGGTGTTTTTTATGCTCTATGCTGAACACCGACACAATAGTTGTGGGTCTTGATGAAGTCAGGGATAAATGCTTTCGGATGCCGTATTGGCCAGTAAATGTTCCAACAAGAGAGTCTGACTCGGATTTTTTTGTCGTTGTTAAGATAATATCCACGCATTTTGATACAGAATAGCGTATTATTATTACGATTATTGCCTTGGTAATTAACTAAAAAAATTTTATTTCGATAGCAAAATGGCGAAGAATATGGGAGCGCTTCCAGTAGACTGCTAAACTGTCCAAGTTGATGTCTTCCCTACCATCAACGAGTGGCTTTAATCCGTCCCTCAACCGAACAGATCCTCCACCGACTGTGAAACCAAAAAAACACCACGAGTCGAAGGCGTCAATAAAAGACAAACGACCATCATCCTCATCGCAAGAAGAATCTCTGAAAGAGAAATTGCAACCGCGAGCGCCGACAACAAAAAAGCAGTCACAAAAATCGCAGTCGCAGAAACATGAACAACGAGTACCGCCAGCACCGAAACAACACGTTCCTTTCCAACAGCCGCAGAGTGATTTGCCTTCAACGTGATCAGCAGCAACTCCCCCTACTGCTGGAACTGCATCAGGAATGGGTGCGAAATTGCTGGAGAGACTAGAGTGCGCGTTAATATATACTAATTCTTCATATCGATACATACTTCTTGACGAAATCTATAATAATACGTATGACTATTTACAGTTGGATGAATCAACGACTCGTCAAAATCACTGGCACCATCGCGTAAATATTTTTCGTACATTTTTTTTCAATCGCAACTATTTTTATAAAATATTTATTAATTATACTTTTTTGTAGAAAAACGAATGAAAAAATGAACGAGTTGGATGCTAATTCAAAGTATGTATTGTCCAACTACTTTACTTAATCAGTATTCGTAATTATGTATTTATTGTTACTTTAAATCTATTTATTTTCAGGTCAGTGAACGAAAGGCTCGGAAAACTGGAAGAGTTAACACGGTATGCTGAACGTCTTTGTTTTTGTTATAAACGTACATTCATAATTATTAAATAATAATAAAAATAATTATTACATTTTCAGTTCCATATTCCAAATACTGAAGAAGATAACGGATAGGCAGAACCCGGAGGCTGCAATTCACCCTGCCTATCTGCCGTTTAAAACAGTAGCCGACATCATGGCGTTCGATTTTGCTTCTAAAGAAGTATTCGACGAACTCGTAAGTATCGACTTTTCTTTTTGTTGGTATAAATTCTTTTATTATTTTGTTTTAATTACATAACAACTTTTTGTAAGGTCATCTATCTGGGCAGCCTAGGCGGTAGTAATGTTACCGATTCAGCGGGCAAATATTTCAAGGAGTGCATCGAGATGGACGTAGACATCTTTCGTCACATCACATGGACCACTTCTAATGAACAGGGTACGGTGCCATTAAAACCAACACGCTTTTCCAAGGCTTGTCGAGGTACGTTGAATCTCGCTTCATTTAATATGATTAATATTATCTTTAAATGATAATAATTACAATTTTTTGTAGAGGCAATGCCAGTGGATAAGAAGACCCTGATGGCACCACAGGAAGATGATTTTTCGTGGGCGATGACGAAAGGTTTGAAAAGTAGCAAGGAAGCTTTTCGTAGGAAGATGAAGCGGTCTGCACAAAATCAACCAGATCATCAGCCCCAGAAACGCATTCAGCGCCGCCAAGACGAACCACAAGAGCCGCTCAACGACGGAGATAATACTAGCAACAACGACGACGTTAGCACCCACGACGACGACGAAGATAATACTCACAACGACGACGACGATAAAACCGACGACAACGACAGTGTGAGCAACGAAGAAAGAGACGATACCGGCACCGAGAGCCAAGAGAACGAGAAGAACGACGACGAGATTCACCAGCAAAAGGCCGATCTCAAAGATGACAACAACAGCGACCTGGACTTATTCTAATCTAAGTTTTTTTATTTATTTATTATATTCATTTTATCATTTGTTTATTCGCTCACTCATTCACTCACTCACTCGCTCACTCACTCACACACTCATTATTTAATTAATTTATTACTTTATTTTCAGAAAAAAGTACACATGCTGTCTTATATTATATATTATTTTTGTTATTCGTGCGCATGTGAACTTTTGAACGCCCTCTGACATTTTAGTTTAATGTTTAAAGTAGTTTGTACTTTTTATTTTAGTTTAATGTATCATTTTTGTTTCATTTAGTTTTATTTAAATATAAAAAGTGTCAGGGGGTGGCGGAGGGGCTGACCGCTGTGGATAAGCCTCACGGAGAGGGGCGAGGTCGGGGCCTCTCTCACCCTCCAACAAAAAAAAAATGATATTGGTTTATTCTTTTTCACTAGTCGTAACAACAGCAAGAGGGGCTCAGCAGCAATACCAGGAATATCAGCAGCTGTATTTTTGTCTGACGGAAGACCAGCTTCCAACAGCCACCATCAACGGCGAAGACTTTTGTCAAGAATCAAGACAGCTCAAGTGAAAGCGTTCTCCTTAAAAATGTATTTTCTAATGTTCTGCTTATAATTGTTTTGTTCTAATTATATTTAATTTTATTACTTGTTTATAAATTTGAGCGTTGTTGCTCGTTTTGTTACAATAATTATAGCGCTATTGTTCTTTATTGTATTATACGACAAATTTTTGTTTTTAATTATTATTTTAATTTTAATGCTCTATATTGTACTATTAATTTATGCGCTCCTTATGTATGTCTATTGTATTTGTTTATGCATGTATTTTAATAAAAACAAATTTATTAATATAAAACCTTGTCTCCTAGTCGTTTATTTGGACGCTGAGCCTCCAATAAAATGCGAGCGCGGAATTCCGGAAAAATGACCGCACAAACCCCCGCACAATGTCGGCACAACCACAGCACGCGTGCCGAGCGAAAAAAAATTTTCCGCGCGAACCTTGCAACATGCCAGTAGAGAATACCCCCCTATGGCGAGACGGTGACGTCACGCGGTGGCGCCGTAGGCGGAGCCAGGTCTATGGCATATACTCCCGCCACGTAAGGCTGTCTCTCTCGCGCCCATGTGATAATGGATATGGAGACCCCCACTCGCGCCCTGACAGATTGTCTGTCTCTGTCATACGCAAGGGATGGGTGTCTATGGCGTTCCCCACCCTTACTCAGACGGTGTCTCTCTATCACTCATGCGTGGGGTGTGTTATGGCGTGGGTTCTCTCTTGCACTTGTGTGGGAGATAGGCAGTGGTACCGATGGCGTAGTTTCGCTCTCGCTCGCACTCATACGGGGTATGGTATGTCGTGTGCTCTCTCTCTAACGCATGTGGGGGTGGAAGCCGGAGCAGTCGATGGCGTAGTCTCCCTCTCTCTCGCACTCATAAGGCACTATGTTATAGAGCGGGGTCTCTCTCTCTCCCTCGCACTCGTACAGGGTATGGTATGGCGTGTGCTCTCTCTAGCGCACGCGGGGGGTGGAAGCCGGAGCAGTCGATGGCGTAGTCTCCCTCTCTCTCGCACTCCTACGGCACTATTCTATAGCGAGGGCTCTCTCTCTCTCTCTCTCTCTCTCTCTCTCTCTCTTGCACTTGTGTGGGAGACAGGCAGTGGTGCCGATGGCGTAGTTTCTCTCTCCCTCGCACTCGTACAGGATATGGTATGGCGTGTGATATCTCTAGCGCACGCGGCTGGTGGAAGCCGGAGCACTCGATGGCGTAGTCTCCCTCTCTCTCGCACTCATACGGCACTATTCTATAGCGAGGGTTCTCTCTCTCTCTCTCTCTCTCTCGCCGTCTCTCTCTCTCTCTCTCTTTCTCGCACTCTCTCTCTCTCTCTCTCTCTCTTTCTCGCACTCTCTCTCTCTTTCTCCTGCGTTCTCTCTGTCTCTCACTCTCTCACACACTGACACAAAAATCATGCACGTTTAAAGGTGGGGTTATCGCAATAAAAACAATATATTTTTGACTAAAAATTATATTGTTCACAATTTCTTTTTTTACATTGAAGAAATGACTAGTTTTTACTTTTAAATTTGAACTAACATCATCTTAATCTAGCATATTTAAGCACTTTGTGCACTTGCATGGTAACTCCAACTGCAGTTCCTCGCGTAATTTACGCGTCCGAAGCCGTATTGCGTTGTACTCCAAACGCTCTAGTCTGGTTGCTTCATTCTAAAACATAAATTAATAAAAAATATATTAGTATATGTAAATATTGCATAATATAATATGTTAAATTATTTTTAAAAAAGTTGAACTATTTACAGAAACGAGGATTTTGTCCAGCATCTTTGATAGCTGTCTCCGATGCATAGCTTTTCCATTCTGCGATTTTTTCTGTAATTAAAAAAAGGAAATATTTGTTAATTAAAATAAAAATTAAAAGCATAATTTAAAAATATAATATAATATAATATAGCTACCTTATCATTGTTTTCTTCGTATTTCTTATTTATTTCGCTGGGCGAAAGTACTCTAAAGCCTCTGCTTTTGTTCCGGGTAGTTCGTTGCTGTAGTAAAAGAAAAAATATTAATTAGAGAAAAAGAAATAGAATTATTAAATAGCATTTATTTATATACATACCCTATTGAGTTGAATCGTCTCCTGTAGTTCGCGAAACCAATCCTCCATTCTGCTTACGCCTCTGACTAGGCATAGACTCACACTACGGGATTCTGATGGCTGCAAATTAAAAAATATATATTAAATTATGTTTATTATCCTAAGAATATACTGATTTTCTCAAAATAGAATGTGATGGTGGGGCTTATCGTAAATCCTTACCAGTTGTGAAAACATAAGGGTTGGAGGTGTTTCTGATCTTCTTTTTGTGACATCTGATAAAAATTGAAAAACAAAGGAAGGAGTATTTTTATATTTTTAAAATAAATAAACCATTTAATATTTACTTCATCCTGTTTTATGTAAGGTTTAAATAATATACATAAAAATAAAAATACAAATATATATTGTTTTGAGAAAAATTATTTACATAGATAACATACGCAGACATAAATCTTAAACTTTATGTAATTTTATAACCAAATCGTAGTGAAGTTCCATCGGAAAAGAAGCGCCGTTTGGTGAGGACGATTTCACATGTCTGTTTCTCGTCAGTCGTCCCAACATCGAAAGTCGCGGTTCGCCGAAAACTCTTAGACGATAATTTAATGGAATCTATTTCTCTTTTTATGAGACTAAGCATACTATTAAAATTAATGTATTGACTGTTGTGGTAATTTAAGCGAATACCCTTAATTTTGCAACATTCGAAAGTCTTATTACTTGAAGAGGTGCCTTTATAACTGTAAAACTTTGGTCCGCCAGATAAGAAATGTGTAATGTAAGCGTCGTCACCATACGACGCAAGCTCATTTGTCATTTGTCCTAAAAAATTACCTAACTCGGGCTCGTAGGTATCCGATGAGTTTTCATTTGTTACGAAGATGACCGAATCTGTGTCTGTGTATAACAAGCTCCTATTTAATTTGCTTAGATATTCGTACAGAACGAGTCGCGCTTGAGCTGTTGTATAAGCAGCTATTGCAACATTAGTATGGCTAGAACCTTTTATGGAATCATCTTTGTGTATCCAATTAATACATATAATATTCTCAGCGATGAGAAGCATACCTGTGATTTCCTTATCTTTTTTTGTATTTAAAAATTATTGACCAAAGTTATAGTCTATTTAAGCGAAAATTCTTCGTTTTTTAAAAATTTTATTATGAAATATGGCTTAAATTGACTATAACTTTGGTAAATAATTTTTATATACAAATTCCCATACCCATACCATAACTACACGTATTTTGAACATAATAAAACCTTGAAAGCGTTAATTCGATCACATTAGCTCTCTAAACCTTGCGGTAGTCGAAGAAATATAGAGGTTTTCATTATAGCCAATCAAATGGACCTAACGACCTTCATGAATTTTTTTAAAATTTGTATAGTTATATTTAGATAAAATGTTCAAATTTACCGAAAGCATCAGGTAATATATGATAAGTGCCTTAGTTTTACCGTGAAATATATTATCAATTAATTTTAAATTTTAAGGTGTATCTGTCCCCTTAAAAAAACGCGTGTTGCGGATAAATATTGAGGACGCGACAAATCGATGTACTTTTGCAATTTTACTGATAAATATAAGGATTTTAGGTATCATAAATAATTGTATGTGAAAAGTACATAAAATATTACATTTTAATCACTTATTTTATTGATTTAATTAATATCCACTACATAAGCAAACATTGCAGACGTGACATTTTTTCGTTCGTTTTTGAATCAGCTCATTTAAAAGTCTTTTAAATCTTTTATGATTATTTTAAGAATATAGTATTTCGAAAAGTATTTTAATTTAAGGTAAAATAATGTATTACATAAAGCGTATGTCCAATTGAGTTATTGGGTTGATCTTGAGTTCAAACTCGACCCACTTTTATCATATAATAAATATATGTATTTGAAAAATGTGAGTTATATTTTATGAAATTATGCGTTATATTGTCACATACACATATTCTCTAAGAGAAAGCTTTGTAATGTTGAAAATTTCGGAAAAACAATTTTTTTTTATCTTTATACGTCAAATATATGAAAAATATGAACGATTTCACAAAAAGACGTAATTTTATTCCAATTTATATATCTGGTAATTACCAATGCTATTTTAATAGAAGAAATACGATTCAATCTTGAATACATATATTTCAAAAATTGACCATTTTAGCAAATAAGGAAATAATTATTTAATCTGTTCTGTATAGGTTCAAAAAATATGTGTATAATTTGAATCAAGATTTTAATAAACATAATTTCAATTCTGTAAATATATGGGGAATTCTCAGTAACCTTTGAATTTTGAGTGAAAAAAATCAATTTAAATGTTAAAGCACACTTCTGTAATTTTGTGTTGAGACGGCCTGTACCTATACCCTTATTATCAAGAACGGTACCATTAATTATTATTGTTAATGTTAATATGATATGAACATTAGTAATCATTATAAGCAAAATAAATTAGTTAATACACTTAGGATATAAAAAAACTTAGTATTAATTAAAAGTTAGTTTTTTTATAAGAAATCATTTAATTAATTATTTAATTATTGCGGAAATGATTCGGTTTTATATTTGTTAACTAAGATGATACGGCGGGGCCAACGTAATGGCTAAGAACGCGCGCGTGTGCATATACACACACGAGCGCGCAGACATACGAAAGCGTGTTCAGCGAGGAGCAATGAATTCGCGAATATTGGAAGAGTGGGGATTCGCGAATATCGTGAGAAGGAGGACGGGAGCGAGAGAGATGGAGAGAGTGGGCTCGGGTATATATCGGCGACGCTCAGCCGAGGAAGCACTGAGTTTTCTCTGACCTCTCAAGCCGTGGCTAGCCAGCGAGCAGGCCTCGCGCTCGGGATACTAGGGTGAACTCGGGCCGCTTCTTGTGGTGAACACACGGTGATGTGGCGAATCCTCGCCTATCTACCGCGTGTAATCTCTCTCTTTCGCTTCCCTCTATCGCAACTCCACTCCTCTTTAATTGTACTTTTACCCTCAATAAAAAACCAAGTTTCACACTAATAATTATAACTCATTTTTCCCCGCCTCCACCTATTATTCGGGTGCGCCGGACGTCCTTCAGTAGCCACTGGAGGGGGAAACGCGCTAACGAATTTCATAAAAGGCATAGCTCGGGGCGGCCAACGCGCTGCCCGAGACTACGTCTTCAGGGTTTTACCCGAGAAAAGCGCGCTGGTGCCTTTCTCGGGGTTTTGACTGCTTGCCCGGCGGAGAGCTAACGCGCCCTCCTGCTGGTTCGAGTTAGCATACCAAAACCCAAAGCACAGTTACACTTCTGCAGCTCCGACCTCGGCGGCTGCAGGAGCGTAACTATGAGGGGGAATCCAGGAAGAGGTTGTTTCTCGCGCACTTCTTCGGGTCCGTACGCGAACCGCGTGTAACAAAAACACAACTGGAAAACGAACTCTCCTACGTTGGAGTAGAAGAACGGCTTAAGTCCGTCACATTGGCGCCCGAGAACAGGGACTCGAGGGAAAAAACACGTAGAAACAGCCTTAAATGATTCCGGAATGGGACGGGACGTTCACAGAAACGCGTATACATTCGCGTATTACAGACACGCAAAAATTGATAAATCGGTTAATTAAGATTGATGAGGAGAGATGGGGAACGATATTAAGTCTTGACGAGGAAGTACGAAATTTAAAAACAGAGAATGATAATTTAAAGAATAAAATTGCACATCAGCGTCAAGACATGCAAAATCTATGGAAGTCGTTAGATGAGGCGATACAAGTTGTCAACAAATTAACGATAAAAACCGAAAAATTGAGTTGCCATCTGGGAATAGTTACAGGAAAAATGATAACAAAATTCGGGAAATTCGAAAAAATACAGCAGGAACAAGATGATAAGATCATTGAGCTCACGCGCCGTATAAATTCTTTAAAAATTGAATAAATTTAATGAAGAGAAAGGTCAATCCATTTTTTGCAAAACGAGCGAAAATTTAAATGATAGATGAAAAATTAGGTCATTAAAATTATAATTTCTGGCGGATATTTATATTAATAAAAATATATTATTTATAAAAATAAAATATTTTACAAGTATTTTTTTATTAATATTTTTTCTTATAAAAAAAATACAAAATGCCGCAAAATAAAAGGTTATCGGGGGCGTTTATGACAGACATCGAGACGACAGCTCCCGTGGAGAGTCTCGATGATGAGCAACGTAAGCACCGCGATTGGGAAAAGGCAGTTTCCGAGGAATTAAAATGCCTAGATGAGAGACAGGACGAATTAGAAAGTAAAATTACTAATTTAGTTAAAACTCCGGATGGACTAGAGTCACCTCCTTTAAATACTTCACGTATTGAAGCGATAAATACCGATTTAGTTGCACGCATAAATGCACTGTCAGACTTGTTAAAAAAACCCAAGACGCGAGCACCGCAGAAACGCAGCGGGGCGCGAAACTAGAAGCGGCCGTGAAAGCCTTAGAAAATCGTGTCAAAATACTGGAAACGGAAAATGATAATTTAATAACGGAAAATACAGAGTTATATTCAAATTACGAGAAGTTGAGTAAACAATTTGAAGATAGTGATAGCGGGGGAGAATTGAAAAAATACTTAATCGCGCGATTAGATGAGGTATATGAGAAAAACGAACAGGCGGTTAAAAAACTCGAAAATTCGATCAACAAACACAATGCGGGGCGTGCCAGTTCGGCAGGGATCAGCGGAAGTGAAGCATCGAGAAAAATAAAATTAAATATACCTAAATTTAAGGGGTTACCCTCGGAAAGACCGATGAAATTTATATTTGAGTTAGAAAACTATTTTACATTAATACGGCCGGATGCCGATGAAACACTATGTGTAATTTCGCAGGCACTAATAGACTATGCTCATAACTGGTGGTACCTGCAGGAGGGCCAAATAAAAGATTACGACGATTTTTTAAACAAATTCAAAGAGAGGTACTGGAATTCGAATATGCGACGAGTGGCGAAAAGAAAAGTAGAGTTCGGGCAGTGGTATGCTTCAGCGTCCATGAATCGCGTAAATTACGCGATTTATATCCTGGGATTAACGAAAGAACTTGAACTCGAATTACCCGAGGAAGACCTGGTATTAAAAATCGGCGAGCATTTTGAGAGGGGTATCAGGTTAGCTATAGCAGGGCAAAGGGTAAAAGATAAAAATAGTCTATTGAAAATACTAGCAGAATACGACAGCAATGATCAACGCACAAAAGGCGACCGCGCGCCCGTTAACACGGTAGAAACGAAAAAATTCACGAGTAACGTGCCGAGCCAATCCGCGGCTCCTGTTGCAAATACGGAAGGTAAAAAAACCTTGGCAAACGAAAAATATAAGTGCCATGCAAAATGCGAAACCAACCGAAAGTCAAAGAACCGGGAATAATACGTATAAAAATCCTAAAAAATGGGAAAACAACCAAACCAATAAGTGGAGAGATAAGAAAAATCAATCGGACATAAACGTGTTCGATATAGATATCAGCATTGTTCGAACCCCGGGAAACGGGGATTAGTTGCGTCACGTAATTCGGATCTAGAAGTAAAAAATAGACGGGGCGCAACTGAGCAATTAAATGTAGCTTCTATAATAGAAAACCCGCGGGAAACACTATTATACGATGTAGATCCCGCTGGAGAAAATGCCGAAACCACGTGTTGTCCGGAAATCAGCATAAGCGTATACGGAAACGAAGTAAAAGCGTTAATCGACACGGGGAGTGAAGTCACGGCGATTTCAGAAGAATTTTATTACGCAAATATTGATAAACTTAAAGAATGCCCTACACTACCTATAAGTGGAAAAGTCATTAAAGGCGCGACGGGGGCAAAATCGGCGAGATTAAAGTTCCAAATACTGCTAACTATAACTATCGGAGGATTAGAGGCAAAATTAATAATTTTAGTAGTGCCAAAATTGGTAAAACCGTGTATCATCGGGTATGACTCAATAAAAGCGTTAAAAATGCTAATTGACACGGTAAATCAAAACTTATTATTTCAAGTAAATCAGAAAGACGGTGTTATCGGTTACACAGATAGGCGGTTCGCGTCGAACGAATATACGTCTCTGTGCATCGAGCATGCAAATGAGTACCTCGAAAATGAAGTAGATCTCAGGAATCACTTCGACGGGGACGATGGAAAAGGTACGGAATCCCGCGAAGAATCGTAAGATATCTCAGTAGAAGAAATCGACGATAAAGTAAATTTATGTGAAAATCTAAATGAATCACAAAAAACGAAATTAAAAGAATTACTTGTAAAATATAAAAAAGTGTTTGAAAAAAAACCCGGTTTGCTAACTACCTATGAGCACGAGCTAATTTTGAAGGACGATACACCCTTCTATACTAAGCCCTATCCTATACCACTAGCATATCGCGAGCAGGTAAAAAAGGAAATAAACCGAATGTTGGAATTAGGAATCATTAGGCGCTCGACCAGCCCGTATATTAACCCAGTAGCCGTAGTTAAAAAAAAGGACGGTTCTGTGCGATTATGTTTAGACGCTCGAAAACTGAACGCGCGGCTTATTGATGATTACGAGGGGCCGCCAGGCGTTGAGGAGGTGTTGCAAAGATGCGCGGGAAAGCCGATAACAAGTACCTCAGACTTCACGTGTAGTTATTGGCAGGTAAAGCTCGCGGAGTGGTGCAAAAAATATACGGCTTTTAAGTGTGATAATCACATTTATGAGCATAACGTGGTACCCTTTGGGATAAAAACTAGCGGATCAGCCTTAATTAGAGGACTAGATCAAACAACGTCAGATTTTGACGAATTTTTAGTATTGTTTGTGGACGACATGGTGATAAAATCAAAAAATTTCGAAACACACCTGTCGCACTTAGCTGCGCTGTATGAAAGACTCTTAGCCCATAATCTAAGATTAAATTTTAAAAAATCAAACTTTATGTGCGAGGAAATCGAATTTCTAGGCCACTTTATATCAGCACACGGAATCAGGCCGGATCCCGAGAAAATAAAAACAATAAAAAATTTTAAAAGACCCCGTAATGTAAAGGAGTTACAGAGTTTTCTGGGGTTTGTCAATTTTTACACTAAATTCGTAAAAAATTATTCGCACCACACAAAACCTTTGATTGAGCTGCTTAAAAAGGGTTCATTTTTTGATTGGACCGCAGTGCAACAAAGAGCTTTTAACAATACAAAAGAAATTTTTGATGAAAACATTATTTTAAAATACGCAGACCCGAAACGGCCTTACATACTTTCCACCGACTCTTCGGATTTTGCGTGCGCCGCGGCACTATCGCAATTAAATGACGAGGGTGAAGAAGAAGTCGTGTGTTTTGTAAGTAGAACTTTAAAAGGGAGCGAGGGCGCATACTTTACCACTGAGAAAGAAATGGTTGCATTAGTATGGGCATTAAAGAGATTGGACACGTTTTTACGGGGGGCAATAAATATTTACGTGAGGACAGATCATGAAGCTCTGGCCTTTTTAAAAACATGCAAGTACCGTAATGCCAGGTTACAAAGATGGAATTTAGCTATACAAGACTTTAATATCGACCCGGAATATATACCGGGCAAAGAAAACGTCGTCGCGGACTATCTAAGCCGTGTCACCGATTTAGAGCCGAACCGCGCGGAAAAAACTGAAATAATTATAGCCGCAGTGGTACAACAAAAGCCAAGCCCGGCGTTAATCAATTTGTGTAAAAATATGGATAAATTACAAAGAAGTGAGCCATACGCGTCTCAGATTATGGAAAAACTAAGGGCTGGGGACGCTAAAATAAAAAAGAAATTCGAAATTCGAGAAAATATATTATATAGAATTATGATTAATTGTGCAAAAATATATATACCAGAGGGGAACTTAAAACCACTTGTAACGGAGGTACACGTGATATATGGACATGTGGGGCCGCGAAAAGTATATAAAATAATTTTAGAGCATTTTTACTCACGAAATTTACGAAAAAGGGTAGCTGAAATACTAAAAACGTGTGATACATGCCAAAAAACTAAATATTTAACGCAGCGATATGACGAAATCACGCAACCTATATTAACTAATAAACCGCGAGAAATGTTATCGATAGACTTTTTTGGTCCCTTACCCGTGTCGAGAGGTGGTGTAAAATACATTTTAACTACTATAGACGTATTCAGTAAATACGTAGTATTTTATCCTCTGAAAAAGGCGAACACGACAGCGGTAATTAGAAAATTAATGAATGATTACATACCAACTTATGGGAAACCGGAGGCAATAATATCAGACCATGGGACGCAGTTTACGAGCAAAAAATGGATTGATACATTAAAAAACGAGGGGATACGCATAATATATTCATCTATCAGACACCCTCAAAGTAACATAATCGAGCGTGTACACCGAGAATTGGCAAGGTTTTTACGCACTTTCGTAAAGGATAAACACGGCGGGTGGGCTCTGTATATTCGAAAAATTCAAAACATTATAAATGAAATCCCTCATGAAACGACGAACCAGCCACCTATCTTATTGCATATGGGCCATAAGCCAACAAGGATATGGGAAAAATATTTAAAAATACCAGAAGAGGACAACGATGTGTCCCGCGGCAATAGAATATCACTGGCTCGCGACTATGCGCACAAATTCTTAAAGAATAGAGCAGCGAAACGGAATGCGAATAAAACACACTTTAAATTTAAAGACGGCGACAAAGTGTTAGTGAAAGCTTTAAACGTATCGGATGCGGAGAACGGCAAAATAGCAAAATTTTTTGATGTTTTTGAAGGGCCATTTATCGTGCAACAAGACGTGGGAATCGATACGTATTTACTTTACGACCCGGTATTAAAAAAAGAACGGGGAAAATTTCACTTGGCAAATTTAAAACCGTATTACAGTGAGTAAGTAATCAAAAGAAAAATCTATTATTGAAACAAAAAATTGACAAATTAGATAAACTAGAATAAACTTTTATAGTATAAACTTGTTTTTGTTCACACGAAAATAATCATAAATTGGGCAAGTGAAATTTGATACCGTTAGGGTATTCTCTCTCTGGCGCGGTCAAATAAAATTTTCAAATTTTTTTTCAAAAATTCAAACTTTTTTTGGGGGGCAGTAGGGAGAGAGAAACACACAATAGAATAGAACAGGCTTAAGAGTTTATAAATTTTAGATTTAAACAAATGTAAAAGAGCATAACATGTAATTAAGCGAAAAACAAAAACACATATGTAAAAACGAAATGTAATTATTTAAATAATGCAGAACAGAACATTATAAACAAAAAGAGGCACCGTGAAATCGGCCCAATACATAATTAAGGTATATGCATGTACATGCTTTCTTTTTCCTGCATCAAGAACACGGTGATTGTTGACATAAATCATGGATATACGGTTTCATCATTCATTCACTATGGTCGCTAGTGGGCCGACTTTCTGCGGAAAGACATTCTTTGTCACGCGCCTACTGCAACATCTCGATCGACTGTGTGACGTACGGTTTGCTAGAATTCTTTTGTAATTCGGCGAGTGGCAAGAGGCATACGAACGCAATTTTATTTTAAATGCCTCAAAAAGAAAAATGTAGTTTTAAAAAAAAATGGCTGTAAAGATTAAAAATTATCAAAGTGATAAGATTGGCGTTATTGAGATTTTGTTGTGTTCATAATGCATATAATTATAGATTGAGTGTGGGTTTTTGAAAAATAAAAATCTTGACCGAAGTTACAGCCTGATGAAGTCTGCGATAATTCAATTTTGGAGCTGAATAGGAAAAATTCTAGACTTTATAGAGTTATGTGCTCTAGAAGTTGATAAAAATCAAACTTATGTTTAAGGAGATAAAACGTGCACAGTACCAACAACATGTAGTTTTTGTTCTCACATCGAATGTTGTTAAAAATCTAGTCGATTTTGCATTTCTCTATTCTTTAATGTGTTATTGAAGTAATATTCAAACGCATTTACCGCCCAGTGTTTTTCTTTAAGAAAAAATGCAATTTATTAAAATCGAAAAAGAAATTTTAGTTACGCCAACTGAAAACGGGTGGGGGTAAAAATTCTGAAAAATAAAAATTGGAAAAAGTAAAATTACGAAAGTTAAAGTTTTGAAAATTCAAATTAGGAAATAAAGTAATACCTAAAATGAAAATTTGGAATTTAAGATTTAACGAAAGGGAAAACATAGAAAAAATAAAAGTATGAAAATAAATTATTTAGATAAATAATCAATTGGAAATAATGTAATTTTGAAAAATTAAAATTGAAATTCTTTATTTTTATTGAATTCTTGACAATTTCTATTAAAATAATAATTATTATTATACTTAAAAAATTGTTATTTCAAAATTTATTTTTTCAAAATATATGGTTTATAAAATTTTGTTTTCGTAATTTTATACTTTCATAGATTAAAATTTCAAAAATTTTTAATGAAATATTTTATCTTTCCAATAATTTTGCTTTCATAAATTAACCTTTCCATAAATTTAAATTCAAAACTTTTTTATTCAAAATAATATTTTTCAAAAATTTTTAAAAAAAGTTTTATAATGACATAAAAATTGAGCCCAAAATTCTTCACAAAAGCTGCTAACTTTTATTCTAAATATTATAATTCATTTACTCTGATAGTTACAGAAAGATTCATTAAAATCTAATGCGCGTAAATCTTTTTAAAGTTAGAAAAATCAGTTTCGAAAAAAAACACGTTTAAAAATATAACTTTGTATAGTATCTAATGTTAATTGTTTTACTTGAAGGCGTATAACCTTGTTAAAAAAACGAGTTATGACATCAGACAACTTTTAAAACATTCTTACAATTACAAACATTAAGAAAACTCAATAAAAAAATTTTGATATTTTGGTCAAAAACACCAGAATCCTACCTTAAAGTTGATAAAAATTTTCTATTTTGAGTACCTGCTGCTCTCCTTCGTAGACAATGTCTCGTCAACCTGGAGTGCGATGATTTTAGTAACAAATATTAAAAAAATTAATAAGATTGGTAGAAAACCAAATCTTGTAGAAAATAAAAAATGTACAAAACAAAAACACATGTCTTCTACGTAAATATTAAAAAATGTAATAAACGTTTATAACGTTTGGTGCGTTGCTCTAAAATGTTGCACCTCGTTGGACTCTGCATTCTTAAAGCTACTAGACCATCCACACAAAATTACAGAAGTGTGCTTTAACATTTAAATTGATTTTTTTCACTCAAAATTCAAAGGTTACTGAGAATTCCCCATATATTTACAGAATTGAAATTATGTTTATTAAAATCTTGATTCAAATTATATACATATTTTTTGAACCTATACAGAACAGATTAAATAATTATTTCCTTATTTGCTAAAATGGTCAATTTTTGAAATATATGTATTCAAGATTGAATCGTATTTCTTCTATTAAAATAGCATTGGTAATTACCAGATATATAAATTGGAATAAAATTACGTCTTTTTGTGAAATCGTTCATATTTTTCATATATTTGACGTATAAAGATAAAAAAAATTGTTTTTCCGAAATTTTCAACATTACAAAGCTTTCTCTTAGAGAATATGTGTATGTGACAATATAACGCATAATTTCATAAAATATAACTCACATTTTTCAAATACATATATTTATTATATGATAAAAGTGGGTCGA
Organism: Gastracanthus pulcherrimus; assembly: GCA_949152435.1. Lineage (NCBI taxonomy): Eukaryota > Metazoa > Arthropoda > Insecta > Hymenoptera > Pteromalidae > Gastracanthus > Gastracanthus pulcherrimus. The sequence goes on along the minus strand of OX424573.1, from coordinate 133,833,857 downwards.
GTTTGAACTCAAGATCAACCCAATAACTCAATTGGACATACGCTTTATGTAATACATTATTTTACCTTAAATTAAAATACTTTTCGAAATACTATATTTAAATCAATATTTCCTGCAAGCTTAAAAAATGTTCATTTAAATGGATAGAAGGAACTTTATTAAAATTACAAAAACGCGTTTAAAATTTGTATGTGATATGCTATCGAAAGTTAATTGTTTTACTTTCAAGACTATAGTTTTGTTAAAACATTTTAAATTTGACATGTTCTGAAATGATTTTAAATTATATGATCAACATTAAAAAAAAATTGAAGGAATTTTCGATATAATGGTCAAAATTAATGGCGACGCTCCCATTAAAAAATATACATTGTAATAAAAAGAGATTAAACGTTAAAAAGATTATTATTGTAAAATAAAAATTATTCCATAAAACAGATGATGATAATATAGTAAAATATATTTTTAAATACGATGCTGTAGTTAAACTTACCTTTTCTGTGATAACAAAAACCAATGAACGTATTTCATAAAAAATAATTAAATAAATCGGACTTGAACCCGGAGTCAAACATTCAGACGCATAAGAACACGACCCGCGACCACCAATAGGGAACTTGCATGGAAAAATGTATTGCGTCAGTCAGATAGATTACACAGCCCCACAAAAAAAAAAAATTGTAAGTCCCAAAAACTTGACCACGGTACTTATATGTTTTTGGGATCGCTGAATCCGAATCCAGGGTTAGTTTGACCCCATCAGATCTTTCTCAAGGTCAGTTGAAGGTCAAATTATCGAAATACATGAAAAATACACTAAAACCATGGTATCTTGGGGTTTTTGGGGTCGCTGAATCCGAATCCGGGGTCAGTTTAACCCCATCAGAACTTTCTCAAGGTCAGTTGAAGGTCAAATTATCGAAATAGATGAAAAATACACTAAAACCATGGTATCTTGGGGTTTTCGGGGTCGCTGAATCCGAATCCGGGGTCAGATTAAACAATCAGATCTTTCTCAAGGTCAGTTGAAGGTCAAATTATCGAAATACATGAAAAATACACTAAAACCATGGTATCTTGGGTTTTTTTGGGGCGCTGTATCTGAATCCGGGCTTATTACAACCCTATCAGGTCATGGTCAAGGTCAGTTGAAGGTCAAATCATGAAGATTCATAAAAAGTAGAGTCAAACCATGACATTTGGGGGTTTTTGGGGTCGCTGAATCCGAATCCAGGGTCAGTATAGTCCCATAAGGTTATATTTATGGTCAGTTCAAGGTTAGTTCAAGGTCATGGACGTAAAGAGAGTGAAAAAATTAGTTATAAACTGAAACCATGCAAAAGGTAATGTAAACCATAAAGCAAAGAACAATGTATATGCAAGTACAATCGTATCCTTTAAAACTATATCATAGTTTGCTGCTCCTTCATTTACTTTAAATTTGTTAGAAGTATATGCAATTCAATAAAATACCCGTAAAAATATTAAGCCCATTACTCTTTTTTATGGTAACGAACTATTTTATTGTCAAATGATCTACGAAGTGGATTACACTTCCGCTTCTCCGATGTTGATGGTAGATCTCTTTTTAACGACCAACAGTAATCTGCTAACATATTTACGTCCCATCTTCCTTGGTACCTGCGCTCCATTTCCTTGATATCTTGGTGAAATCTCTCTCCCTGCTCTTCGCTGTAATCACCTAGGTTTTCTGGAAATTCATCAACATGCGAATATAAAAAGTGTAATTTTAGATTCATTAGGCAGCCTTAATTTTTGTAACTATTTACTAAATTTAAAACTATTTGTTGGTAATTTGGGCTCTTATGATTTCCAAGAAAGTTTTTAATTACGTCCTTGAAACATAACCATGCTTCTCTCTCTGTATGATTCATTTTCGTAACAAAAATTTCATCATTTATCATCTTACGAATCTGAGGGCCATCGAAAATTCCTTCATTTACTTTAGCATCACTTAATTTGGGAAACTGATTTCGCAGATACTTAAAGCAGCTACCATCTTTGTCTAAAGGTTTTAGCCATTGTTTCATAAGTCCCAATTTAATGTGCAGAGGTGGTATAAGAGTTTTTGATGGATCAACAAGTGGCTTATCTTTTATATTCTTAGAACCCGGTTCGAACTTTTGTCTAAGGGGTCAGACACTCTTTATGTAATGATTCTTTCTATCCCTACTATCCCATTCACATAAATAGCAACGATATTTTGTGAATCCCGATTGTTGACCCAGAAGTATTGTTATGATTTTAAGATCCCCGCATATTTGCCATTTATGATCATTGTATTTTATTCGGTCTAATATTACTTTCATGTTACAGTACTCTTCATTCAGTATTACCGAATATCCTATGGGAATGGCTGCATAAACATTTGTATTGTGTAACAGAACGGCTTTTAAACTTCTCGTTGACGAATCGATGAACAATCTCCACTCGTTAGGGTTGTAACATCCATGTTTAAAGCAATTCATCAAGCCAACTATATCTTTGCAGTAAACTAAGGAAAATTCTTCATCTTTAGCGAAATAATCACGATATTTCTTGTCTCTGTCTCGGTAGTAAGAAACTTTAATTTTTCCAGCTTCATTAGTATTTTCTTTTAGCCATGTAGCCAAGTACTCCGCCCCATCCTTTGGTAGGCCCAAATCGCGTATGAGATCATTCACTTTTTCCTGTGTAAGTGGACCTTTCTCCTTCTTAGTATTAAAGGGGATGTATTCTTCGTCACTTGTATCACTTGTACTAGCAACGTCATTGTCTTCATCAGGCGCTATTTCTTCTTCCGCAATAATATCTCCTTCCTCCATTTCTTCTTCTAAGATTTCATCTTCATCATGTCTTTCTAAATTTTCCTCAAGATCCATACTTCCACTTGCGTACATACCCAGTGGATCTTCTCTTTTATCAATTGACGATTCATATATAGGTTTCGTGACACTTAAACGTTAGCGTAATTAATTTGCGACTTGTTTTTACTATTAACTCCATGCAAATTCGTATTACAAAAATAACAGTCTTCTTTTCTTAAAGGTTCCTTCCATATCGTAGGCACTTTCATTTTTACTTCAGTTTTACCATTTTTGTCTTTCTGTAGCATTTTCCTACATATTGCGCATATGATTTTAGGAACCCAATCAAATTCATCAATTTTCATGTCTAAATCAAACATGTTCTAGTTAATAGTAACGAAAGTGTCACGAAACCTATATATGAATCGTCAATTGATAAAAGAGAAGATCCACTGGGTATGTACGCAAGTGGAAGTATGGATCTTGAGGAAAATTTAGAAAGACATGATGAAGATGAAATCTTAGAAGAAGAAATGGAGGAAGGAGATATTATTGCGGAAGAAGAAATAGCGCCTGATGAAGACAATGACGTTGCTAGTACAAGTGATACAAGTGACGAAGAATACATCCCCTATAATACTAAGAAGGAGAAAGGTCCACTTACACAGGAAAAAGTGAATGATCTCATACGCGATTTGGGCCTACCAAAGGATGGGGCGGAGTACTTGGCTTCATGGCTAAAAGAAAATACTAATGAAGCTGGAAAAATTAAAGTTTCTTACTACCGAGACAGAGATAAGAAATATCGTGATTATTTCGCTAAAGATGAAGAATTTTCCTTAGTTTACTGTAAAGATATAGTTGGGTTGATGAATTGCTTTAAACATGGATGTTACAACCCTAACGAGTGGAGATTGTTCATCGATTCGTCAACGAGAAGTTTAAAAGCCGTTCTGTTACACAATACAAATGTTTATGCAGCCATTCCCATAGGATATTCGGTAATACTGAATGAAGAGTACTGAAACATGAAAGTAATATTAGACCGAATAAAATACAATGATCATAAATGGCAAATATGCGGGGATCTTAAAATCATAACAATACTTCTGGGTCAACAATCGGGATTCACAAAATATCGTTGCTATTTATGTGAATGGGATAGTAGGGATAGAAAGAATCATTACATAAAGAGTGTCTGACCCCTTAGACAAAAGTTCGAACCGGGTTCTAAGAATATAAAAGATAAGCCACTTGTTGATCCATCAAAAACTCTTATACCACCTCTGCACATTAAATTGGGACTTATGAAACAATGGCTAAAACCTTTAGACAAAGATGGTAGCTGCTTTAAGTATCTGCGAAATCAGTTTCCCAAATTAAGTGATGCTAAAGTAAATGAAGGAATTTTCGATGGCCCTCAGATTCGTAAGATGATAAATGATGAAATTTTTGTTACGAAAATGAATCATACAGAGAGAGAAGCATGGTTATGTTTCAAGGACGTAATTAAAAACTTTCTTGGAAATCATAAGAGCCCAAATTACCAACAAATAGTTTTAAATTTAGTAAATAGTTACAAAAATTAAGGCTGCCTAATGAATCTAAAATTACACTTTTTATATTCGCATGTTGATGAATTTCCAGAAAACCTAGGTGATTACAGCGAAGAGCAGGGAGAGAGATTTCACCAAGATATCAAGGAAATGGAGCGCAGGTACCAAGGAAGATGGGACGTAAATATGTTAGCAGATTACTGTTGGTCGTTAAAAAGAGATCTACCATCAACATCGGAGAAGCGGAAGTGTAATCCACTTCGTAAATCATTTGACAATAAAATAGTTCGTTACCATAAAAAAGAGTAATGGGCTTAATATTTTTACGGGTATTTTATTGAATTGCATATACTTCTAACAAATTTAAAGTAAATGAAGGAGCAGCAAACTATGATATAGTTTTAAAGGATACGATTGTACTTGCATATACATTGTTCTTTGCTTTATGGTTTACATTACCTTTTGCATTGTTTCAGTTTATAACTAATTTTTTCACTCTCTTTACGTCCATGACCTTGAACTAACCTTGAACTGACCATAAATATAACCTTATGGGACTATACTGACCCTGGATTCGGATTCAGCGACCCCAAAAACCCCCAAATGTCATGGTTTGACTCTACTTTTTATGAATCTTCATGATTTGACCTTCAACTGACCTTGACCATGACCTGATAGGGTTGTAATAAGCCCGGATTCAGATACAGCGCCCCAAAAAAAACCCAAGATACCATGGTTTTAGTGTATTTTTCATGTATTTCGATAATTTGACCTTCAACTGACCTTGAGAAAGATCTGATTGTTTAATCTGACCCCGGATTCGGTTTCAGCGACCCCGAAAACCCCAAGATACCATGGTTTTAGTGTATTTTTCATCTATTTCGATAATTTGACCTTCAACTGACCTTGAGAAAGTTCTGATGGGGTTAAACTGACCCCGGATTCGGATTCAGCGACCCCAAAAACCCCAAGATACCATGGTTTTAGTGTATTTTTCATGTATTTCGATAATTTGACCTTCAACTGACCTAGAGAAAGATCTGATGGGGTCAAACTAACCCTGGATTCGGATTCAGCGATCCCAAAAACATATAAGTACCGTGGTCAAGTTTTTGGGACTTACAATTTTTTTTTTTGTGGGGCTGTGTTATTGAAAAATAATTATATTTTATGAAAATAATACGGAAAAAGTACTTTTCTGAAATTAAGAATCATTAGATCCCTTTGAATGATAATAATGGAAACCTATATATTTCTTGCGCTACCGCAAGGTTTCGAAAGTCAGGACGGTCAGATTCTGCACATATGAATGTGGGAATTTGAAAATATAAATTATTGACCAAGTTATAGTCTTTAAAAATCATATTTCATGATAAAATTTAAAACAATTCATGAATTATGACTTTGATAGACTATACTTTTGGTTAATAATTTTTATTTTTATATTCTACATACACAACATAACTATGTGTATTTTTATCACAATAAAGCCTTAAAAATCTAATCCGACATATTTCTCTCTCAAAACCCTGCATTAGCATAAGAAATGTACAGGTTTCCAGTATTGTCATTCAAAGACACCTAATGACCCTTAATTAAAAAAAAAGGATTCTTTTAATAATATTTTAATAAAATATATTCAAATTTATTAACAATATATAGTTTTATTTAAATAAACGAGTTCGATGTCCCCGTCTTCTACCGATTTATGTACAATATAAAGTCGCTATATGGGTAAATCTCTAGAACCTTTAAACTATGTGTCATAAACTTTAAATTACTTTTCTTACACGTTTAAGTAAATTTTAACTGTAACATGCATGCTTATATATACTGTTGTTTAAGATTTAAATTTATTATTTTTAATATTTTTATATTCACTTTCTGTCATAAATTAATTATACTTATTAATTAAAAACTCGAAATATCATATTTTGTGTACGTCAAATGCCCGATTTCAAATATATTTTCGTTAATCGTCACTATAAATTACTAATTAAAAAATAAAAAAATTACCTTAACACTTGAAAAACATTCAGGAATCAAATGATCTGAATAATAATTACATTTTTCTCATAAAACCGAAATTAAATGGATTTGAATATTGTCATAGATTTTGGATATCGCAACGCAAAAAGTAACTTAATGATATACAATTAAATTACTTTAAAAACTATTTTTAGTACATAGAATATAAAAACAGTATTATTTTAAATAAGATGCTGCTTTATTTTTATTCTTAAAATAATCATAAAAGATTTAAAAGACTTTTAAATGAGCTGATTCAAAAACGAACGAAAAAATGTCACGTCTGCAATGTTTGCTTATGTAGTGGATATTAATTAAATCAATAAAATAAGTGATTAAAATGTAATATTTTATGTACTTTTCACATACAATTATTTATGATACCTAAAATCCTTATATTTATCAGTAAAATTGCAAAAGTACATCGATTTGTCGCGTCCTCAATATTTATCCGCATCACGCGTTTTTTTAAGGGGACAGATACACCTTAAAATTTAAAATTAATTGATAATATATTTCACGGTAAAACTAAGGCACTTATCATATATTACCTGATGCTTTCGGTAAATTTGAACATTTTATCTAAATATAACTATACAAATTTTAAAAAAATTCATGAAGGTCGTTAGGTCCATTTGATTGGCTATAATGAAAACCTCTATATTTCTTCGACTACCGCAAGGTTTAGAGAGCTAATGTGATCGAATTAACGCTTTCAAGGTTTTATTATGTTCAAAATACGTGTAGTTATGGTATGGGTATGGGAATTTGTATATAAAAATTATTTACCAAAGTTATAGTCAATTTAAGCCATATTTCATAATAAAATTTTTAAAAAACGAAGAATTTTCGCTTAAATAGACTATAACTTTGGTCAATAATTTTTAAATACAAAAAAAGATAAGGAAATCACAGGTATGCTTCTCATCGCTGAGAATATTATATGTATTAATTGGATACACAAAGATGATTCCATAAAAGGTTCTAGCCATACTAATGTTGCAATAGCTGCTTATACAACAGCTCAAGCGCGACTCGTTCTGTACGAATATCTAAGCAAATTAAATAGGAGCTTGTTATACACAGACACAGATTCGGTCATCTTCGTAACAAATGAAAACTCATCGGATACCTACGAGCCCGAGTTAGGTAATTTTTTAGGACAAATGACAAATGAGCTTGCGTCGTATGGTGACGACGCTTACATTACACATTTCTTATCTGGCGGACCAAAGTTTTACAGTTATAAAGGCACCTCTTCAAGTAATAAGACTTTCGAATGTTGCAAAATTAAGGGTATTCGCTTAAATTACCACAACAGTCAATACATTAATTTTAATAGTATGCTTAGTCTCATAAAAAGAGAAATAGATTCCATTAAATTATCGTCTAAGAGTTTTCGGCGAACCGCGACTTTCGATGTTGGGACGACTGACGAGAAACGGACATGTGAAATCGTCCTCACCAAACGGCGCTTCTTTTCCGATAGAACTTCACTACCATTTGGTTATAAAATTACATAAAGTTTAAGATTTATGTCTGCGTATGTTATCTATGTAAATAATTTTTCTCAAAACAATATATATTTGTATTTTTATTTTTATGTATATTATTTAAACCTTACATAAAACAGGATGATGTAAATATTAAATGGTTTATTTATTTTAAAAATATAAAAATACTCCTTCCTTTGTTTTTCAATTTTTATCAGATGTCACAAAAAGAAGATCAGAAACACCTCCAACCCTTATGTTTTCACAACTGGTAAGGATTTACGATAAGCCCCACCATCACACTCTATTTTGAGAAAATCAGTATATTCTTAGGATAATAAACATAATTTAATATATATTTTTTAATTTGCAGCCATCAGAATCCCGTAGTGTGAGTCTATGCCTAGTCAGAGGCGTAAGCAGAATGGAGGATTGGTTTCGCGAACTACAGGAGACGATTCAACTCAATAGGGTATGTATATAAATAAATGCTATTTAATAATTCTATTTCTTTTTCTCTAATTAATATTTTTTCTTTTACTACAGCAACGAACTACCCGGAACAAAAGCAGAGGCTTTAGAGTACTTTCGCCCAGCGAAATAAATAAGAAATACGAAGAAAACAATGATAAGGTAGCTATATTATATTATATTATATTTTTAAATTATGCTTTTAATTTTTATTTTAATTAACAAATATTTCCTTTTTTTAATTACAGAAAAAATCGCAGAATGGAAAAGCTATGCATCGGAGACAGCTATCAAAGATGCTGGACAAAATCCTCGTTTCTGTAAATAGTTCAACTTTTTTAAAAATAATTTAACATATTATATTATGCAATATTTACATATACTAATATATTTTTTATTAATTTATGTTTTAGAATGAAGCAACCAGACTAGAGCGTTTGGAGTACAACGCAATACGGCTTCGGGCGCGTAAATTACGCGAGGAACTGCAGTTGGAGTTACCATGCAAGTGCACAAAGTGCTTAAATATACTAGATTAAGATGATGTTAGTTCAAATTTAAAAGTAAAAACTAGTCATTTCTTCAATGTAAAAAAAGAAATTGTGAACAATATAATTTTTAGTCAAAAATATATTGTTTTTATTGCGATAACCCCACCTTTAAACGTGCATGATTTTTGTGTCAGTGTGTGAGAGAGTGAGAGACAGAGAGAACGCAGGAGAAAGAGAGAGAGAGAGTGCGAGAAAGAGAGAGAGAGAGAGAGAGTGCGAGAAAGAGAGAGAGAGAGAGAGACGGCGAGAGAGAGAGAGAGAGAGAGAGAACCCTCGCTATAGAATAGTGCCGTATGAGTGCGAGAGAGAGGGAGACTACGCCATCGAGTGCTCCGGCTTCCACCAGCCGCGTGCGCTAGAGATATCACACGCCATACCATATCCTGTACGAGTGCGAGGGAGAGAGAAACTACGCCATCGGCACCACTGCCTGTCTCCCACACAAGTGCAAGAGAGAGAGAGAGAGAGAGAGAGAGAGAGAGCCCTCGCTATAGAATAGTGCCGTAGGAGTGCGAGAGAGAGGGAGACTACGCCATCGACTGCTCCGGCTTCCACCCCCCGCGTGCGCTAGAGAGAGCACACGCCATACCATACCCTGTACGAGTGCGAGGGAGAGAGAGAGACCCCGCTCTATAACATAGTGCCTTATGAGTGCGAGAGAGAGGGAGACTACGCCATCGACTGCTCCGGCTTCCACCCCCACATGCGTTAGAGAGAGAGCACACGACAGACCATACCCCGTATGAGTGCGAGCGAGAGCGAAACTACGCCATCGGTACCACTGCCTATCTCCCACACAAGTGCAAGAGAGAACCCACGCCATAACACACCCCACGCATGAGTGCGAGAGAGACACCGTCTGAGTAAGGGTGGGGAACGCCATAGACACCCATCCCTTGCGTATGACAGAGACAGACAATCTGTCAGGGCGCGAGTGGGGGTCTCCATATCCATTATCACATGGGCGCGAGAGAGACAGCCTTACGTGGCGGGAGTATATGCCATAGACCTGGCTCCGCCTACGGCGCCACCGCGTGACGTCACCGTCTCGCCATAGGGGGGTATTCTCTACTCATGCCGGCAAAATGACCGCATTAATTCAACATTATGCCTGCATATCAGCAGCACGCGTGCCGCTAAATTTAAGCACACGCGCAAGCACAATGTTCGGCATATGCTGAGCATATGACCGTCATGGGCGCAAGTATCTGGGAGTCCCGGGTGACGCTGATTTGGAGCACGTGCTCGTCATTATGCCGACGCAATGTTATCGGGGCGGGTACCGAATGCCCCCGGTTGGTCATGTGACCGTCTTATGACATAACGCGTCACGGTCACGTTACATCTCTGTACGATACGGTGCTACGATTTCAATTTGAAATTGAGCGCCCAGTGCTAAAAAATTGCTTTTATTTCGTGAATAATTTGCAAGTACTTAATGACTTTTTTTTGCTAAATAAGGCATTTCTTGGTCCCTCATACCCAGTAAAAATTCCAAATGCCGGGTTTTATTTAAACTTTAGATTGTGTGAAAATGCTAGGCGTGGGACATTTCGGTACTTTTAGGAGATTTTATTGATGCATTAGGCTGTATAGAAATTGCTACGCATGGGGCATGACATTTAAGTTTTCAGGGTTTTCATTTTTTAATTTTGGCCCATCTAATAACCATTTTTTTGCTAAATAAGGAAATTCTTTGTCCTGATCCTTACTTCATACCTAGGAAAAATATGAAACGCCGCCCTTGTAGGTTAGGTCTAATTTTGTTAGTTTGCTCCTGTATCTTCTATAATATTCTACATGTCTCATTTTACCCCAATCTTTGTGTCTCTTTGTACCCCATTTGGGACTATTTACTTTTTGTATAATAACTTTGCCTGAACCAATAAAATTAAATTTTATAAGAAGCAAATTAAAGCTGAAAAGATTATCTATAAAAGTAAACTGCTCCGATTCATGTAAAAATTTAACAATATAATCGATTGGTGACTTTATAGAGATCAACGAAGCTGGATGGCTTCTCTCTCTCTCTCTCTCTCGCTCTCTCTCTCTCTCTCTCTCTCTCTCTCTCTCTCTCTCTCTCTCTCTCTCTCTGCCGTCCCAGGTTCGTTTACAGACTCATCTGTAAGGCTGTTGTAAACGAACCCTGCCGAGGATTTACAGGCACTTGCAGGATAGCTGGAGTAATAGCTTGATTGAGTCTGTGTTGTAAGCTGGTAGCCGCCCAGCGGTGAAATGCCAAAGCTGTAGCGGGGCGCGAAGGAGCGACCCACGTGACAAGTCCCAGATGGTTACCACATGAAAATCATATGGAACCACGTAGGAACCAGGTGAGCTTTTAGAAAGATTTCCCAGTGGGATCCCAGTTGAAAACACATGGTTCCCATATAAATTTTACATGGTTCCTACATGATCTACTAAAAATATAAATATTTAATCAAATAAGCTAGATGATATTTACGTGGAAATTGTGTGGTAACCACGTGGTCCCTGTGAGTGTTCCACGGGATTCCCATAAGAGTTTCACATGGGTCTACAGATATTGTAAATATGTACTTATGAAAAAAACAAATTCCAGTAAGTTCTTCAAAGCTATAAAATTCATAAAATGCGGATGATAACACCAAAACTGGGGGACTAAGCAAAAAAATTCTTATTTTTAAAAATTCTATTTAAAAAAAATATATTAGCTTTAGTAGACTATATGGTTATCTTGTGGGAACCATGTAAAATATATATGGAATCCATGTGTTTTCAACTGGGATCCCACTGGGAAATCTTTCCAAAAGCCAACGTGGTTCCTACGTGGTTCCCATAAGATTCCATATGGGAACCATGTGGGAATCTTGTGGAATCTATATGATTTTCATGTGGTAACCATGTGGGACTTTTCACGTGGGGAGTCCCCACAATTTTAAAAAAAGCTAATTTTATAAATTCTACGTTTTTCTTTGATCTAAAAATTTGTTATATTTTTAAACTACGTTCTACCCAGTGGCGGTTGCTGAAATTGAGTAAAATTAGCTTTCACAAGTACTACGAGTAATCTGAGACACGATTCAATGCTGGCACCACATTTAAGGAGGCTCCTGCGTCTACCATACTAGTCAAATTGAATCGAAAATTTGATGATAACTTTCATGCATGCATATATTTATACTTAAAAATCTTAAATGTATTTATAATGTATATAAATGCAGCACACTTTTAATAATATAAACATTAACAATTCAATAAATATTAATACATATACTATTTTGGATTCGGCAGTGAATAACATATGCGAGAAGGACAGGTTAGTCTTCCGCGCATGCGCGCCGATGGGTGGTATATAGCTATATCTATATATATATTACTATAGCGTCGTGTCGTGCGTCGTGCGTGCTGCATGTAAAAAGTTCTAGTTGATAAGTATTATTCTAGTTGATATTATTTAGTGTATTATGTGAAATTGACGGAACCTAAAAAAGTTTGGGATGCTAGAATTTTACGTGGGCCCATAGTTAAATTTTTATTGTTAATTTATATTTAAAATAATTAAAAAACTAAAAACTATAATTTCCAGAGTATTTTATTTACCCATAGACTTAATTAATTAAAATAAAAAATACGATTATGACGATTTATTCTTTATTGAATGTTTTGTTTGAAATTGGAATCTCAAATTGCGCGCGCTTCTCCCGAACGCCGTAGCCAAGATGGCCGCTCAGCTGACTTCCCTACAGCTGCTGGATATAACCCGAATTTATTCAAGCTTCGCTAATATCTCATTTTTTAGTTAGATAACCGATATTTTAAATAATATCATTTGAAAGAGGAGATTTTTTCCTACAAAACTGATATAATGACATTACTGGATAAATCAGATTTCATTCGTAATTAACTGATTCAACTTTGTCTGCCATAAGAGTCCATGTTAAAATTGCCAACTTTGAGCTCAAATTTCTTGAGTTTTTGGCCGATAAGCGGTATAAATAAAGGCACCGTTAGATTGAGCGTATTCTAAACTTTAAAAAATGATATGTTCAAGACATTACGCGCAGGAGCCTCCTTAAAGCGTGTTATTGCAGCTGTCTCATTATATATCCCATGTCTCATTTTCCCCAGTCTACCCTACTTAATGCCAACGCACGTGAGTGCACACCCCGCCCCCCCAAACCGCAAGGCCCGCGCACAATGACGGCAATACGACGACATCATACGCCGCACGCGTGATGGCCAGGTACCCCGGCTTTTGACCGTCATATGACGAGCACGTGCCAGAGCGCTGTGCCAGCACGTATGCTGGCAGGGTATACTACACGCCTGCTGCAAATGTGCTGGCATATATGCGCGCATTGTGCCGGCATTTTGCAAAAAAAAATTCAAATTTTTGAAAGCACGCGTGCCGGATGTATGCGGATTCTTTCTTTTATAATTATAATTAAAAATACAATTATTATTAAAAAATTAACTAAATTTTATTGAAATATACATATTTATACATACAATAATCATATATAAATACACGTATTTTATACTAATATATATATATATATATATATATATATATATATACACGTATTTTTTGCATTTATTGATCTTGTTGCTTGCTCCTGGTCCTGCTGCCTATAGTCCTTTGGTTCCTACAAAAATTGAAAATACAAATTAGTAATTTATAAAAAGATATTATTTAAAATATTACGAGAAGGCTTGTATACATAATTTCCAGTCTTTTAAATGAATCAGGTATTTGTTTCATTTTTAAAATTTTTTATCCCTAAATTAGAATTTTATTGAAACTGATGTATCGTACAGATTTGACATTTTGTGTGCAAGCCCTCTGAGTGTATTCTAACTCATATCTATTCTTTCATGACATTGCACCAAGCAGAAGTTCCACTTTGATCAGAAGTGCTTCCGACAATGCCCTTTTTTTGGACAAGATACATCTTCTGCTTGGTTTAATGTCAGAATAAAATAAATATGACTTGGAATATACTCAGAGGGCTTGCACACAAAATTTCACGTTTGTTCGATGAGTCAGTTTGCAAGAAATAAAATTTTGACGAACAAAATGATGATAAAAAAGTATATCTTCAAACTGATCCATCGTACAGAGGTAAAATTTTATATGCAAGCCCTCAGAGTGGATTCTAAGAAATATCTATCCTGTCATGACATTACACCAAGCAGAAGTTCCACTTTGATCAGAAGTGCTTCCGACAACGCACTTTTTTTTGACCAGATACATCTTCTGCTTGGTGTAATGTCAGAATAAAATAAATATGACTTGGAATATACTCAGAGGGCTTGCATACAAAATTTCATGTGTCTTGGATAAGTCAGTTTGAGGTAAATCCAATTTTGATGTCAAATATTATGATAAAAAGGTATATCTTCAAACTGATCCATCGTACAGACCTACAATTTTATATGCAAGCCCTCAGAGTGCATTCTAAGAAATATCTATCCTTTCATAACATTACACCAAGCAGAAGTTCCACTTTGATCAGAAGTGCTTCCGACAACGTACTTTTTTTGGACAAGATACATCTTCTGCTTGGCATACTGTCAGAATAAAATAAATATGACTTGAGATATACTTACAGGGCTTGCATACAAAATTTAAAGTAAACACGATGGATCAGTTTTGAAAAATTAAAATATTGAGCTTATAAGAATCTTGAAAAAAAAGGAAATCATAACATATTAGCCATTAGCTAAACTTGAATGTCACCATGCAAACCCTCTCAGTTTATTTTTCATAATAGCTGTTGTTCCAGCACAAACGGTTCATCGTTGATACCTGTCAAGCTATCCGACAGGTATGTACGATGAACCATTCGTACATGTCGTCAACATAACTTGCAAGCTACCGATGATAATTATAAACGCTGATATTTACCAAAGAATCCAAAACAGTGACGTAAGGCTGATTGCAGACAAAAATGCTCGTCTGAATTGTTGACTCCTTCAAGTCCTGATGTAGTATATAGGCGTACCTGCAGAAAAGCATAAAACATTAGTTTTGTGCAATCAATTAATGAATACAAAAAAATGTCGTCCTGCTACAAAATATAATTAGTATTGCTATAATAGAAAATGATTCTAGGTTGTTTTTTTAATTATCTTCATAAAAGAATAGATATGATTAAAAATATACTCATAAACCAGATATTGTACCAGATACACCTTGTGAGCTTCGTGTAATGTCAGAATAATATAAATATGCCTTGGACTATAGTCAGAGGGCTTGCATACAACATTTTATGTTTGTAAGATGAGTCAGTTTGAGAGAAATCAGATTTTGACGTAAAAAAATGGTTATAAAAAGGTATATCTTCAAACTGATCCATCGTACAGAGTTAAAATTTTATATGCAAGCCCTCAGAGTGGATTCTAAGAAATATCTATCCTTTCATGACATTACACCAAGCAGAAGTTCCTCTTTGATCTGAAGTGCTTCCGACAACGCATTTTTTTTTTACCAGATACATCTTCTGCTCGGTGTAATGTCAGAATAAAATAAATATGACTTGGAATATACTCAGAGGGCTTGCATACAAAATTTCATGTGTCTTGGATAAGTCAGTTTGAGGTAAATCAAATTTTGATGTCAAATATTATGATAAAAAGGTATATCTTCAAACTGATCCATCGTACAGAGTTAAAATTTTATATGCAAGCCCTCAGAGTTAATTGGAAGAAATATCTATCCTTTCATGACATTACACCAAACAGAAGTTCTAGTATGATCAGGAGTGCTTCCGACAACGCACTTTTTTTGGACCAGATACATCTTCTGCTTGCTGTAATGTTAGAATAAAATAAATATGACTTGGGATATACTTACAGGGCTTGCATACAAAATTTCATGTGTCTTCGATAAGTCAGTTTGAGAGAAATCCTGTTTTTATGTAAAATATTATGATAAAATAATATATCTTGTAACTGATCCATCGTACAGACCTAAAATTTTATATGCAAGCCCTTAGAGTTAATTGGAAGAAATATCTATCCTTTCATGGCATAACACCAAGCAGAAGTTGCACTTTGATCAGAAGTGCTTCCGACAACGCACTTTTTTGTGTACTAGATACACCTTCTACTTGGTGTTTACTCATGAAAGAATAGGTAAAACTCAGAATACATTCAGAGTGCTTGCATACAAAATTGCAAGTTTGTACGATAGATCAGTTTTGTAAAATTAACATTTTGAGATAAGAAAATGTTGGAATGAAGGAATTCATGAAAACTGATCCAATGTACAGACTTGAAATTCAATATGCAATACTTCCTCGTAGTTGTCTTGGCCTTCGTAGTTGTCCTCGTCCTGGTCTCTGAAAACATCTCCGTGCTCCTGCTTTGTGGTGTTGCCGTCGTCGTCCTGACCGCCGTAGCCACCACCGTTGTCCTGGCCGATGTTGTCGTAGCTTTCGTTGCCTTCGTAGCCTCCATTGCCTCCGTTTTGTACCTCTTCAATGGGATCAGCGTTGCGGTTCCTCTCCAGTTGCTCGTTGCGTTGCTGCAACTGTTGGTGGCAGGGCCTTCGAGGTCGTGGTTGCTCCGCGATGATGTCCTTATTGGCGGTCGGCTGCTTTCTCTTTCTTCTGTAAGCCTCCTTGGCACTTTTCAGGGCCTTAGTCATGGCCAAGGAAAACTTTTCCTCTGTCGGCTTCTCCAGCGTCATCTCGTTGACCGGCATAGCTTCTGTAATAAATATATTATATAAATTGTTAATTACTACCGAGGATAGAGGTAAAAGTAGAGGAAATCGCGAAGAGTATTCATACCTAAGCAAGCTTCCGCGAACTTTGTGCTCTTCAAAGCCATCTGTTCTTGGTTTGCTTTGGAACCGTGGTACGTCAAATTCCTGAACAAGTCCTCGTCAAAAATGAAGCAGTTCTTGAAGAATTTGGCTGCTGTATCCGTTGGATTCAACCCTTTTAAAAAGCTGAGGTAGTCAACCTGAAAACAATCAATTATTTAAATACTAGAAAAAAAAAACATACAAGTAAATGTTTAGATTAAAAATATGTACTTACAAGGTGTCGAAATTGCTCTTCACTGCAATCGTCAAAGGCTACGAGATCAGCGGTTGACTTGAAAGGAAGGAAGGTAGGTCGCGTTGCTGGCCTTCTGTTTCTCCTGGTAACATTAGCCAATATCTCGTGCATCGATCTACAAAAAAAATTCATTTTCAAAGTTACAGTATATATTTGAAAATATAACGTAGGATTGAAAATAATTTTACCGAGCTACTTGCGCCACGCTCTTCAGGCTTTCTTTGATGTCACTGAAAGTAAAACATTTGAATGAATCAACTTTATAATGATTAGATATACGAAAATGAAATAAAAATAATACGTACCTGGCACTTTTCTCCAAGTTGGCGAGTCTGGTATTAATAGCGCTGTAAACGAAAAATATATATAGGAATCATTTAAAAAATTGAGTTATTATTTTATATATTTAATTATTGTATACGTACTTGTTTGAGCTTTCCAACTTGACAATTTTTCGATTTAAAAAGCTAAAAATGAAATTTATTATTTTATTAGATATACAGCGGTAAATAATTATGACGAATCTTACTCAATTTTCCTGTTGAGTTGTTGGATCGCCACAGAATCCTGCTGCACCACTACATTTTGCCTCGCTAATGATGGGCCGCGGCTCCGATCACGAGACCTTGATGCTGTAACATACATAATAATAATATTAAAATAAATGGACAATATCTATACAAAGAATATTATAGTCGTATAAAATGTTTACCTTCATCGTCCAGTCTTGAGTTAGATGATCCTGAATTAGGTGGCTGTACACGCGGCAGAGATGTTTGTGCCGCGTTGATCGACTTCTGTGTCGACGCTGCACGAGGTTGAAATTGAGAGAAATGTTCAGACGACGATGATGGTCGTGCTGATGATATTGGTCGTGCTGCTGCTGGTGCTGCTGCTGGTGGAGGTGTTGGTGGTGGTGGTTGTGATCGTGGTCGGTACGGTCCAGGTGGCTTGGTCTTGGAGATCAATGACTGAGATCCATAATTGCTTCTATGACCCGAGTCGTAGCGTTGACCTTTTGAAGAAGGTGCAGGTTTAAAGCCTTCTTTGAGGGACTGCATACTTCTATCCAAATTCGCAGCAGCATTGAGAGGAGAAATAGAACCGGAGTTTTTTTTCATCTGAAATATTAATGGATGATAATAATGCAAAATATAAAGTAATTGACATTATTATAAAAAACATGGAATAATGATGAAAGAAATGGACATTCTATAACCGAGCGGATAATATTTTGACAACGGTACAATGCGTTGAAGAGATGCGATCGTCAGCTGACCAATACGGCATTCTAAAACACTTGGCAACCACTCGTTCGAGTTTGACAATAGTCATTTTACGATTTAGACTAGAACAACGAAAAATTCCAACGAAAGAGGAGCTACAAGGAAGATCGAAAATATCCTCAATGTTGCTAAAAAGATTGAGTACTAGATGACATCCCTGCTCTTTGAATTCGATCACATTTCTTATGATGCCTATCGAACCATCGTCCAGCATGACCGTACTATCTCTTTTAATAATTGATAAATGAGTCAAGCCTTTTACAACCTTCTTGTACTGCACGCATTCTCCTACTACAAATGTTTTGGATGAAGTACGGCAATTTTCAGCCAGTCTTTTTGAAATTTGCTGCAGATGCTGATCGTTCTTACGACATAATTTTCGACAAAAGGACATGTTATTCTCGTATGGAAAAGCCGAGAAATTATCCAAAGGACCAAAACGTTTGACATCGTCTGGTAAATGCAACAATGTGTGAACATTGTACGAAAGAAATTCAATGCCGTATACATCGGAGGCAGTCTCCACGAACAATTTGATGCATTTCTCAGCAAAATCAATGGACTCCATAGAGACGACTGGATTGGCGAGGATTCGAATAGCTGTACTAAGCAAAATGAAATGCTTGTACATAGCAGGGTTCATAAGTCCTTGAAAAATTACTGGACCACTGTAGAGAAGAATCTGACGGTACTCGGTGGCTTTAAAATTGCCATGCTTGAGAATGTTGACAGGCTTCCGAGCAAAATCCGACGGACAAAAGTTTTTCACGTGCTCCAGTCTATTATTCAAAAATTGTAGACTGCGCTTATCAGCGATTTTTGCTGATGCAACAAATCTACCGTCGATCAATCCTTGTAAAATTTTTTCCATTACACCGATGCATACTAGGTGCATGTAATCGAAAACCGTGCTACCTACTATATCAAATGGAAGATCAAGGAGAGCGCAATCTTCATCTTTGTGATGATCCAAATCTACTTTGAAACGATACTCTTCATCCGTGCGAAGACTGTGAGCAGTCCCCCTGTAAACCATAACACCAGCTCTAACGTTTTCACCCCTGACCCAACACCTTGAGCATGGAGCTCGTGAACTATGGCTACGATGTCCTAGAGTAAAAGCGCGAGCAGGAGCGTCAGCGATGAAGCATCGTAAAACAACCTGCTTACTTTCATTCAAGAAATTAAACCCATTACGAATGATGGAAAAGACTTCATCAACAAAATATTGAAAGAAAATTAAGGCACTTGTGGGTTTGGATGAACCTTTGAATATTCCAATTGTTTGTGGAGCACTGCCGGAAATATTCGCCACCCTGATCTGTATCGGCCACATTAAAATTTTGCCACTTTTATCGAGAGATGCCTCGTCCGTGCTAAAGTCAATTTCAATAGCACCAGCTGGATGCAAACGAGAAGGAGTCGACGATAAAATAGAGCAAATGGCATTCTCGACGCCCAAGTGCAAATATTCTTCTCCAGCTACTTTCTTGATAGAAACCGAATGAGCTGGCGTGCGCAATATCGTTCTAGGATCCACGTGAAGCCCAGCGAAACAAGCATGACTTTTGAGGAGTCGCAAAATAGCTCCAGCTTGCTGATGATTTATGTTATTCTCTGTAAAAAGTGTACATAATTTGGCTTCGAACTGCTCCATGTTCTCAAATCCTACGGATGAAGAATCTGATAAACGATCTGATGAAGAATCAACATCCCTGACATCATCTAAAAGAGAACGAGAATCATTCGATACTATAGAAGGAGCCCTAGCCATCGACTGCTGCTGCTGCTGCTGCTGCTGCTGATGCTCATCGTAATAACGATCACCATGTAATTGAGGAACAAACGAAGCAAACCCTAAGTCGCGTTCAAGAGCAGGCTCATCGACGACTGGCAAACTATTTATTGAATAATCAGATCGCGCCCTCTGCAACAACCTATTCATACGAGCGTGATGATCCGGCGTACAATCGAATAAATTTTTTCTCGAACGAATACCTTCGAGCAGGGACATTTTTCGTACCGTTAACGCGATACAATATTAACGCAATCTAATTAAATAAGAATGAGTAATATGACTGTATACAACCGAATGAGTCGAGATGAATCCAGGAATCGGTAGTACCTTTCTACCGCTGTCTGCTACTCAAAAAGTCCAGAAGCTGTACCTGCGAAACAAAATACATTGATTTAATGACGGTTTCTTTTCAATACAATAAACAATTTATAAGTATTAACACATCAATTCTGGTACCTTCAATACATAAATTTTAATTAAACAAAATTTATCCACCGTAAAATCTTACAATTAAGTATATGCAAGCCCTAAGAATGCATTCTAAAAAATATCTATTCTTTCATGACATTACATTAAGCAGAAGTGACACTTTGATCAAAAGTGCTTCCGAGAACCCACTTTTTTTGGACAAGATACATCTTCTGCTTGGCGTACTGTCAGAATAAAAAAAATATGACTTGAGATATACTTACAGGGCTTGCATACAAAATTTAAAGTAAACACGATGGATCAGTTTTGAAAAATTAAAATATTGGTTAAATGGTTCATCGCTGATACCTGTCAAGCTATCCGACAGGTATCTACGATGTACCATTTGTGCATGTCAACATATCTCTACTTTTATGTCATAACACCAATTTGAATTTGTCTTGAAGACCCATCGTACAAACTGAATTAAAAATGCAGATGTTTACCTGAAAATGAAGATCAGCGATCCAAGGATAGTTGAACCGAGGATACGGTTTTCTCTCCTCTGATGATCCTTGAAGCTAGTAAATCCCTGATTTACTAGTTTGAGGTGTATGTACCTGCAGAAAATAACAAAATAATTAGTATTTTAAAAACAATGAATAAAAAATTATGCAACTATGAATCAAACTAATCCATCACATAGATTATAAGTTACTTTTTACACCACGCAGAAGGTGTATCTGGTACTTCAAAAGTGTTTTTCCTGCAAACACTTTAGATGAAAGTTGACCTTTTGCCTGGTGTAATCACATCAAAGAATAGAAAGGAAGAAAATTCGTTAGTAAACATTCTTTTTAACCAACCTGAAATGTTAATGAAAATATCCTTCCAGCGCAATTTAGACCAGGAGATGATGTTGTTCCTCTTGTAGCCTCTTGCTCTGGATCCTTTGAAGCACAAGAAATAAACAAAATTTCAGATTTTCATTAGCATACACCACCATGCATAAAAACTTTCGTACCTTATACGTATAAGTTAAGTAAAAGAAAATTTCTATGACAAAGAGATGAAGTAGATAAAAATGACAAAAAAAATGATTTATATGTAATCAACAAATAATGAAAAATAAAAATGATGTTGTAGTTTTTCGAAAGTATTTCGGCAAAAATCAGTGATTATGCAGCGAGTCAATCTTCTCTCGTGGTAACACAAAGGAAGAGTGAATTCGACAATGGCGTTAAACATTTCGTTTGTTCAAAACAAGTGAAAAGCGATCGGTCTATACCTATATCTATAGTAGGCGCATCGGCTGGACCAATCACAGACATCCTCGTTGAAGCAAGAAAAGAGCGCGAAAATTTAAAAATGACATAGTATTATCGAGAAAAGTAATTTTTTTTAAAATGCTTTAAGTGATGTAAAATAATTATGCAACCATTAATGTTTCAAAATTATTAATAAAAATACATATATTTGGAATTAAAGACAAAATCATAACATTTTAATTTGAAATAAGCAATTTTCTGTAGAGGTTAGCTTTCTTTTAGTAAAAGTTTGTATATAAATTTAACTTACGATTTCTCTTTTAGCCATTATGTCACATTACAGTAATAGCAGCAACTTTGAAAATTTCACCAAAGTACAGCTGTATGTCACACGATCAGTCATCCAATGTTGTTACGAGTACATGTTGTTATACGACTCCTGCTTATTTTGTAAAATATAAAAAAAATATTAGAAATGAGACTAATTCACAGATAAACATAGATCTCTTAAAATACAGTCATAGGGTTTACATGCATAATTTCATGATTGTTCAATAAACAGAGTTGCATGAATTTCAATTTCTTTGAATGTTCGACTAGATTCTTCAAGTTTTTCAAACTTAAGCATCGAACAAACATTGAATGTTGTATGCAAGCCCTCTGAGTATATTCCAAGTCATATTTATTTTATTCTGACATTACACCCAGCAGAAGATGTATCTGGTCAAAAAAAAGTGCGTTGTCGGAACCACTTTAGATCAAAGAGGAACTTCTGCTTGGTGTAATGTCATGAAAGGATAGATATTTCTTCCAATTAACTCTGAGGGCTTGCATATAAAATTTTAACTCTGTACGATGGATCAGTTTGAAGATATACCTTTTTATTATAATATTTGACATCAAAATTGGATTTACCTCAAACTGACTTATCCAAGACACATGAAATTTTGTATGCAAGCCCTCTGAGTATATTCCAAGTCATATTTATTTTATTCTGACATTACACCAAGCAGAAGATGTATCTGGTCAAAAAAAAGTGCGTTGTCGGAAGCACTTCTGATCAAAGTGGAACTTCTGCTTGGTGTAATGTCATGACAGGATAGATATTTCTTAGAATCCACTCTGAGGGCTTGCATATAAAATTTTACCTCTGTACGATGGATCAGTTTGAAGATATACTTTTTTATTATAATATTTGACATCAAAATTGGATTTACCTCAAACTGACTTATCCAAGACACATGAAATTTTGTATGCAAGCCCTCTGAGTATATTCCAAGTCATATTTATTTTATTCTGACATTACACCAAGCAGAAGATGTATCTGGTCAAATAAAGTGCGTTGTCGGAACCATTTCAGATCAAAGAGGAACTTCTGCTTGGTGTAATGTCATGAAAGGATAGATATTTCTTAGAATGCACTCTGAGGGCTTGCATATAAAATTTTAACTCTGTACGATGGATCAGTTTGAAGATATACTTTTTTATCATCATTTTTTACGTCAAAATTTTATTTCATTTATACTGACTCATCCAATAAACATGAAATTGTAGATTGAAGCTCCCTCAGTGTATTCTAAGTTACATCTATCATTTCATGAATTTACACCAAGGAGAAAGTGTATCTGGCACTCAACAAGTGCGTTTTGGGGAAGCACTTCTGATCAAAGTGTACCTTCTGCCTTGCGTAAAGTCATAATACTGACATCTTCTTCTGGCTATTCCTCGATTAATGCTGCACCTGCAAAATTGTACATACATAATATTAATTTCGAAATGAAACAATGATTTGTTTTACTTATAATTAGACCTACTATTTTCTTACCTCTAGTACGTTTGAACTATTTGGTTATGCTGTTGCTGCTACTGCTAATACCATGCTGCTACCGCTACTGTAATTAAATTTTAAGAAGCTGAGACTGAAGTTTAAAGTTAATTTTATAACATAAATAATTAAACTTATCTAATAATGACGACTCCAATGATGACGACTCCAATGAGGATGACTCCAATTACGACGACTCCAATGAGAATGACACCAATGATGACTACTCCAAAATATGTAGTTAACAGTTACAGAAAATTAATTAATATAATATGTCACTGATAACGTTGCAAGCAATAAAAGAAAAGAGCCTATCAACGTAACCTCTAAATATCACTTATTAATATCGTCTTCTTGAAAATCACGCTACTTCTGGAACGAAGGGTTCGACACTTTTAAAATTATTCGCACTCGTTATATAATCACTTGTAAGTTTTAAAAACGCTAGTTTTTGTGTATTTTTATACTACACAACACGACACCGAAATGAAACTGCATCGATCCTTACGGACAGTAGACGATAGATATAGAGAGAGATACAGAAAGAAAGGAGAGAGAGAGAGAGAGAGAGAGAGAGAGAGAGAAACAGATATAGCAGACAAATCGTTGGCATTCTTGTCAATCATTAATAATTATAGTTAAAACTAATCACAATACGTAATATTATTAAATAAACAACGCATTTTTAACAAATGCACGATTCGCGCACGCGTGAAAGCAAAATGTCGGCACATTGATGTCAATAAGTGAAAAAAAATTAGCTACACAGAACGAGCATACGTGCCAACCCTGTGACGAACATCCGTGTCGTCAAAATGCCCAGATAGCATTGAGTCGGCACTGTGTCGGCACGCTGACGGCCCGCGGGCCGCCCGCGGTCCGGCATTGTGACGGATTCCTGCCCCGCTTCTGAGACGGCACGGTGCAGGAACGCGGTCCTGGCACGCGGGCCGTCATAGTGCCGTCATTTTGCCGACGCAATTTGCATGCGCGATTGGTACTGCGGCCCGCGTGCCGGCAACGTGTCAGCACTGTGCGGTGCAATTTGCCGACAATATGCCAGCACGGCGATATATATATATATATATATATATATATATATATATTATTTATATTAAATGTATAATTTTATCATAATAAAAATACTGTATTTTATATTTGTAATTTTTTATTTATATACTTTAAATATTTAATTTTTGTACAATAAATTAATAAGTTAATACATAATATATATATGGTTTTGCAGAATAACAACATAAGTCCACTTTTCTGTTTTGAAGATACTAATACTTAAAATTTTTATTTTCCATTTGAACTAATGTAAAAAAAATCATAAATCGTAGATAAGGCTACTTATTTTTACACTTTCTTGATTTTGTGCACTTTTATCTGAAAATATACTATATAAAGATATTAAAATCGCTTAAAACTCAATTTTCAAAAAAATGGACTTGAGTTGTTTTTCCGGGAATCCGCAGCAGATATATACATACAATAATAACATATATATACCATTTATTTACGTAAATATTTAAATTTAATTATAATTTTATACTTTAATTATGATTATTCACATACTCCTACTGAATAATCTCAAGTAAGATTCTCACCTGAGATCTCATACCAAAATCTCATGTTATTATATGTACACTTAATGAAATATTGAAATTCGTTCAGAATGAACTTTTACTACAGTTTTTTTTATTAGTCTTGAAGTTTCTTTCGTCTTTACAATACATCAGGAAAGTATAATACATTTTTGGTCAATTTTTATTTGAAAATTTTTATATATCAAATTTTGAAATTTTAAATCTCACCTGAGATCTTACCAGAGATCTCGTGTGAAATTTTGAGTAAACATTCATGATATTTCGCATGATTATATATATATATATATATATATATATATATATATATATATATATATATATATATATATATATATATATATATATATATTTATATATCCCTACCAAAAAATCTCAGGTGAAATATCATGCGAAAACCTCATGAATTTTTACTCAAAATCTTACACGAGATCTCTGGTAAGATCTCAGGTGAGATTTAAAATTTAAAAATTTAATATATAAAAATTTTCAAATAAAAAATTGGCCTAAAAATGTATTATACTTTCCTGATGTATTGTAAAGGCGAAAGAAACGTCAAGACTAATAGAGAAACTGTAGTAAAAGTTCATTCTGAACGAATTTCAATATTTCATAATAATATATATTTCACGTAAACCCGTGAAGAAATTTTTTACAAATCGCTGAAAATGTTTTTACTAGTTCAGAATAGTGAAAAAAGCATGTAAATAAAATTTTAGCTCATAAGACCCAAATCTTGCAGAACCGTGACCCTAAAAATAAAGTTTATTTAAATTTTTAGAAAAGTAGAAAAATCAATTCGAGATAGGTGCAATTTGGGTATTTACATATATATATGCATTTTTTTCTGTAAATTTTCTGTACAATATGCTGACATTTTTTTCAGACCCCAATTGTCACGTTTCTGATTGGTTTATAAAAGATATATACTGTTATATGCTATTTAAAAAATTTCGGCAGTTTATTTTAATCTCAAAATTTTGTAGTAATAAGAGCTTCAAAATGAGAGCAGGTAGATCATGGACCGAGCTTTATAACTGACGTTACAGCATTTTGAAAGAAATCTACATACAATTTATATATCTATATGTATGTAGGGTATATCATTTATAAAATAAATCTTCATATATAGATATACAAATTGTATGTAGATTTCCTTCAAAATTCTGTTACTTCGGTTAATAAGCTCGGTCCATGGTCTACCTGGTCTCATTTTGAAGCTCTTATTACTATATAACGGTATATCTTTTATAAATCAATCAGAAACGTGGTAATTAGGGCCTAAAAAAAGTGCTAGCATATTCTATAGAAAATTTACAGAAAAATATACAGAAAAATAATAAAAATGTATATGTGTAAATACCTAAATTGCACCTATCTGGAGCTAAAAATTATTAAAGTTTTCTCTGTTTCTAAGAATTGAAAAAAACTTTATTTTTAATAGGGCCACAGTTCTGCATAGTTAGGGTATTGTGATCTAAATTTTTTTTGCATACATTTTTTAACTATTCTGAACTAGTAAAAACATTTTAAAACGAAATGTAAAAAATTTCTTCCATGGTCGACGTGGAATATATATATATATATATATATATATATATATATATATATATATATATATATATATATATATATATATATATATATATATATATATATATATATATATATATATATATATATATATATGAAGAAATTTTATATATATATAGTCCCTGAAAATATTTACGTAAATAATGGTGCAGGCCGTGTGCAGGTTCCCCTATTGAAAATATCAAGCTAAATCTCAAGCTTCAAATTCAGCGATGAGTTTGAATCCGACTCGATCGAACGTGAAATTCAGCGATGAGGTTGAATCCAGCTTGATCAAACTTGAAATGTAGGTCGATCAGGGTGGATTTTTTGAGTTTGATTTCGAGCTTGAAATCGAGCTGGATTTTAAGTTCGATCAAACCAGATTCAACCTCATCGCTGAATTTCAAGCTTGAAATCCAGCTTCAATTTTTTAACAGGGATTGTCTGAGCTGCAACTCGCAAGAAGCCTCCTACTCAACATCATTCTCGTTGCCCCTGCGTCATCGAGAGTTTTGCAGGCATGTCCACGCGCTCGTACGACAACAGCATGACCTTGGGAACCATTCAGCAGATCGCTATCACTTCCAGGCAGGTGCACACCGTTTCTGCGCTCGAAGTGTTATGAACTCTTTTGAAAACAAACAAAAAAATAAGATTTTTATTGCATTATGGGTTGGAAAGTTATAATAGAATGATGAATAAATTACCTTTGCTAGGCCCTCCTTGAAGCTCAGCTTGCAAGTCTGAAAACGATGTCATTTTTGTCGCTCCCAGCCTCAGCTTGTCTACCTCAGTCTTGGGTCAGTCGCTGAATCGGCAGTCTTTATTCCTTGACGTCGTCTCTCAGTACGTGCTGGATCGATTCTAGAGTTATTTTCTAACGTCTCTCAACGGCATCTGAAAACAATTATTATTTTTATTTTAATAGAAGTAATAATAACACTAAAGAATTCCCAGACGGCAAAACAAATTTCATGAATGTCGCATTCAAAAACTCTTCTTCTTTTTGGACTGGATGGCAGGGGTTCTTGATGTTCTTCTTCTTCTTCTTCTTCTTCTTCATCAGGAGCTCGTCTTCTCCTCGGAGATGGTGGCAGCTGCTCCTCATCTCTTTCTTCGGGCAGTAGCACGTCTCTGCGTATCTCTTCGAGACGCCGTAGACATTGCTTAAGGCTTTTCAGGGCCCTGGTCAAAAATGGAAACATTCATAATTAATATAATAAGTCTAGTGTGACAAGTAAAATAAAATATATAAAACAATATACCTTCACAAGCTGACACAAAACGGGTATCACGTAGTCTTGTGACATTTTTTTTCTTATCTCCAAGCCAAGTAACATTGCACAGAAGCTCTGTGTTGACTGCAAAGTCAGTCATCGGTATTTCTACCACCAAGATAAATCAAGTAGTTGACCTAAACATAAAGGATATATTTAAGAAATGAAAAATTTAATAATTATAAAACTAAGTCTTGCGTTCAGGGGTTTGACGGTTCATGGGTTGTAGGTTTCATATGTTTGAAGATTCGTGGATTTTAGAGTTTGAGTGTTCATTTAACCTCCGAAGCACTCACCAGACACCTAGAAACAACGCAGCATTAGTAAGGGGAGATTACAGTGATAAACTAAACACTAATCTCACCTGATAATATTGGCAGTGGACGAATGCAGTAGGAAGCTGTATGTAAACATAACCTCTTCGAGGTTAACCGTGCCACTGCTGCTGCCGCAAGTACGCCGTCCTGGGCCTTGCAGCTCTCGTCTTCGTGCCCCTTCGTGGGGACCGTAGCCCAGATACCCCTCCTGCTGCATCCATCGTCGCACTTCCTCGTCCTGGCCACTCGTCCTTCCTCGTCAAAACTAACCTATTTATTAACATAATATAATTATTAGAATAATTATAAATAAAAAAATTTTACATCTCAGCCAGGGTGATCCTCAAGACAATCTCTTCACTCTGAAATGTCCAGATAGTTGCCACAGTTCTCTTGGAAAATCCAAATTGCAGCATGTAAATAATTAATGATAGTAATTATTTACTATGAACTGCAATTGCACGTGCGCGCGCCAGGATGATCCACAAGACGAGCTGCACTTCCTCTCGAACATCCACCACAAACTTGCCACAGTCGAATTATATAATTCAGAATTCCAAATTACACCACAGATAACTACAATAATTAATAACTACAATAATACCGCTATAATTATTAAGAACAATTTCACTTATTGCACGCGTCTGCAATTGAAGATCAAGTCTTCATGAAAGCAGGGAGATTACTGCAATGGCGGGATGCGATATATTACTTCAAACAACAGAAATTATTTCAAGACTTTAAATTTATAATGTAAATCAATTTTAATATTCAATTATAAACAAATATATTTATTATTAATAAAAATATAAATCATAAAATTATACTATTATTTATTTATTTATATTTATTTATTTATTCAATTACACCAATTGAGCCCCATATAAATAAATTAACAAATCATTACTATTATTATCAATTTTATTTGTAATAGAAATAATAACTTAAATATGCAATTAAATTATATTTTTATAATTATATTGATGGCACGTCGTGCTGTCCATAATCCGTCACATTGCGGCCACGATTTTCCCGACACGGCGGGCTTGCACTGTGCCGTCATTCTGCTGGAATCTGAAAGTTCAAAAAAGTGATGTTGCGTGACGGCACGATGACGGCACAGGGCGGTCACGACGTGCCACCGAATCGGACAGCACGCCGCGACTGCACAGTGATGGCACAAATTCGTCACGCCGTGCTCGGCACGGGCTGCTATCTGGGGAGCAGAATGCCGACACTCACGTTGGGCGATACGCCCCCAGATAGCAGCCCGTGCCGAGCACGGCGTGCTGGCACGGCGTGACGAATTTGTGCCATCACTGTGCAGTCGCGGCGTGCTGTCCGATTCGGTGGCACGTCGTGACCGCCCTGTGCCGTCATCGTGCCGTCACGCAACATCACTTTTTTGAACTTTCAGATTCCAGCAGAATGACGGCACAGTGCAAGCCCGCCGTGTCGGGAAAATCGTGGCCGCAATGTGACGGATTATGGACAGCACGACGTGCCATCAATATAATTATATGAAAATATAATTTAATTGCATATTTAAGTTATTATTTCTATTACAAATAAAATTGATAATAATAGTAATGATTTGTTAATTTATTTATATGGGGCTCAATTGGTGTAATTGAATAAATAAATAAATATAAATAAATAAATAATAGTATAATTTTATGATTTTTATTTTTATTAATAATAAATATATTTGTTTATAATTGAATATTAAAATTGATTTACATTATAAATTTAAAGTCTTGAAATAATTACGAGCTTTGTGTTGTTTGAAGAAATGTATCGCATCCCGCCATTGCAGTAATCTCCCTGCTTTCATGAAGACTTGATCTTCAATTGCAGACGCGCGCAATAAGTGAAATTGTTTTTAATAATTTTAGCGGTATTATTGTAGTTATTAATTATTGTAGTTATCTGTGGTGTCATTTGGAATTCTGAATTATATAATTCGACGGTGGCAAGTTTGTGGTGGACGTTCGAGAGGAAGTGCAGCTCGTCTTGAGGATCATCCTGGCGCGCGCACGTGCAATTGCAGTTCACAGTAAATAATTACTATCATTAATTATTTACATGCTGTAATTTGGATTTCCCAAGAGAACCGTGGAATTTTCAGAGTGAAGAAATTGTCTTGAGGATCATTCTGGTTGAAATGTAAAGTTTTTTTATTTATAATTATTCTAATAATTATATTAGTTAATAAATTATAGGTTAGTTTTCATGTTTGAATAATACTAGAGTTTGTTTTACATTGTCTTCTGAAATCAAAAGTTGCTAAGTGTAATAAATCTTAAATAGACTTATTAGGTTTCTTTATTGATATTAGTATTTTGAAATTGTACAATTTTATTAGTAATTACATTGATTTTTTTATTTATAATTATTCTAATAATTATATTAGTTAATAAATTATAGGTTAGTTTTTATGTTTCAATAATACTAGAATTTGTTTTATATTGTCTTCTGAAATCAAAAGTTGCTAAGTGTAATAAATATTAAATAGACTTATTAGGTTTCATTATTGATATTAGTATTTTGAAATTGTAGAATTTTATTAGTAATTACATTGATTTTTTTATTTATAATTATTCTAATAATTATATTAGTTAATAAATAGGTTAGTTTTCATGTTTGAATAATACTAGAGTTTGTTTTACATTGTCTCCTGAAATAAAAAAGTTGCTTAAATTATTACTAGAAAAATTACATGAAATATTTCTGAAAAATTTCTGAAATATTCCCAAAATCAAATGGTTTTACTGAATTCTTTTGTGGAATATTTCAGGATTATTTTAGAAATGTTAAGGTGGTTCCCTTGTACAAAATATTACCACTTTTTTATGGAAATTATGTTATTGCAAAACCATGTATCTTCGATTGAAAATCGTAACATGTTCGTGCATTCTAATTTCTTTTATTTTTTATCCGATTTGAACTTTAAACCACTTATTTTGATCGTTAAACAATTTCAAATCAATTGACCGTTGGAAATTAAAAAATTGGCAAAATCAGCAAAGTTAGAGCCTTAATTGTTATGGGTAAATTGTTACTAATTAAATGTGAATAAATTCATGAATTCATAAATTCATTCACATTTACTTTAAACAATTGGCTCTAACTTTGCTGATTTTGTCGATTTTTTAATTTCCAACGGTTAATCGTTTTTAAATTGTTTAACGATTCAAATGAGTGGTTTAAAGTTCAAATCAGATGAAAAATAAAAGAAATTAGAATATTGCCCTAATATCGGTTTGCACTGCAGCTGTGGAACGTTGTATTGCGATGTTTCGACGATATTGCAGAGATACATTGATACGATATGCAACACTCCGGCATTGCAAAATATCGCCATCATATTGCCTTGCTCCAAAGCTGCCGAAAATCGTATCACAATGTTCCCGTGATATCGCAGTGATATATCGTGATATTTAACTTTGCGATATTGCAAAATATTGCTGTGATATGGCATTACGGCAACGTTGTATGTATGTATGTACGTCTGTCTGTATGTATGTATTTATGTGTGAAGTTTTAATGTATTTACATAGAATCAATTTTGTTACGAAGCGAATCTTCGTTATTGTTATTAAGCATCCTACTGGCACCACATTTATTTTTCAGATGTATTCACGACCGGCTAAAAATCGTGGCGGAGTGTCACCCGATGTTGCTGCTAAAAACATTTTCGACCAAATGCAAAAGATGCGATCTGGAGCTTCGACGAATCTTGCGTCTTCCCACCGCTTTCAGCAAGCAGAATCTTGTGGCATGTCGATTTTATCACAAGTGGGTGGACCTCCGATAAGAGCATCGTCCCAATCGCTATCAAGTCTAGCGCATACATCAACAAGAAGCGACTATACTCCAAGTCCAGTGCATAAATCACATTTTGCACAGGAAGGGCTGCCATCTGAGCCTTTTCGCCCGCGCATACTCCAACGAGTGCGCGATATGCAATCACCTATCACTCAACAAAAACCACACACACTTGACAACAAGTCTTCTTCACAACAACAATCACGAACACCAGATCAATCAAAACAATCATCCTACACTCACCAACAACCACCCACACTTCACAAGCCATCTACACAAAAGCAATCACGCGCACCAAATCAATCGAAACAAAAGCCATCATCCACTCAACAGAAACCACCCACACATGGCAAGTCATTTACACAACAGCAATCACGAACACCAGATCAATCAAAACAATCATTCTACACTCAACAACAACCACCCACACTTCACAAGTCATCTACACAAAAGCAATCACGCACACCAAATCAATCGAAACAAAAGCAATCATTCACTCAACAGAAACCACCCACACATGACAAGTCATTTACACAACAGCAATCACGCACACCGGATCAATCGCACTATAAACATCCGCGCGATAAACAATCATCCCACACTCAAGAACAACCATCTACACGTTACAAGTCACCTACACAAAGTCAATCATCCACTCAACAGCAATCACCCATACTCGGCAATTCACGCACACAAAAGGTGAATATGCAGCATTCGCTCGCGCTCAACGGATCGCAGGTAGGATTTCGTCAAGAGGAACCAGCTGGTTTAATGTCTGCTTTTGGGGACGCAGGTTATTCAAATAAATAAAAATGGTATTTTATTCTTCAAGGGAGTGTCAAACCATTCAAATTTCCCGCCGACAGTCCTAACCTCAAATTCTTTAACAATTGATTACAATTAATAAATAAACTAAATTATGAAAAATCAAGGCATCATTACCCTCCATAATACAATTATCTACCACTGTGCGAAGTTTTAAACAAAAACTTCAAAACCTCTACGAATGCCATTGGAACGAAATTTATATTAGTCTAGACTCGAACCTTCAAATTTCGTTCCAAAGCCATTCGTAGAGGTTTCGAAGTTTTTATTTCAAACTTCGCACAGTGGTAGATAATTGTATTACGGAGGGCAAGGACCTCTTAGTTTTTAATTTTTAATTTTAATTTAATTTATTTTAATTTTTAATTACGTAATTAAATTTAAAAAAATGTAAGGAAGCGTTGGAGGGGCAGAGAATGTTGGTTGTGCCTCACAGAGATGGGCGAGGACGGGGCCCTCTCTCACATAAAAACAAAATTCTTTTATTTTTGTTTGAAAAAATAGCAATATTGAGGTAATTTTTACATTACAAGAGAATAATTCTAATAACATTATAATTATTATGATTATTACCCAGACAGCAAAAAATGAATTTTTTCTAAGGATTTTTTTCGAACACTTTAAGAATAATTATGAATGTAAGTTAGAAAAGGATTCTTAAACAGTTTGAAAAGAGTTCATAAAGAATTCTAACATCTGCGACATTCATGAAATTTATTTTTCCGTCTGGGAATTCTTTAGTGTTATTATTACTTCTATTAAAATAAAAATAATAATTGTTTTCAGATGCCGTTGAGAGACGTCAGAAAATAACTCTAGAACCGATCCAGCACGTACTGAGAGACGACGTCAAGGAACAAAGACTGCCGATTCAGCGACTGACCCAAGACTGAGGTAGACAAGCTGAGGCTGGGAGCGACAAAAATGACATCGTTTTCAGACTTGCAAGCTGAGCTGCAAGGAGGGCCTAGCAAAGGTAATTTATTCATCATTCTATTATAACTTTCCAACCCATAATGCAATAAAAAATTTTATTTTTTTCGTTTTTTTCAACAGAGTTCATAACACTTCGAGCGCAGAAACGGTGTGCGCCTGCCTGGATGTGATAGCGATCTGCTGAATGGTTCCCAAGGTCATGCTGTTGTCGTACGAGCGCATGGACATGCCTGCAAAACTCTCGATGACGCAGGGGCAACGAGAATTGAGTAGGAGGCTTCTTGCGAGTTGCTGCTCAGGCGATCCCTGTTAAAAAATTGAAGCTGGATTTCAAGCTTGAAATTCAACGATGAGCTTGAATCTGGTTTGATCGAACTTAAAATCCAGCTCGATTTCAAGCTCGAAATCAAACTCGAAAGATCCACCCTGATCGACCTACATTTCAAGTTTGATCAAGCTGGATTCAAACTCATCGTTGAATTTCAAGTTCGATCGAGCCGGATTCAAACTCATCGCTGGATTTGAAGCTTGAGATTTAGCTTGATATTTTCAATAGGGGAACCTGCACAAGGACCAGCTGGTTCAGCCACTGGTCCGTTTGAGTGACCGTAGCCTCCTGGAGCTGCAGGCTCCCGAAATATACCATTATTTACGTAAATATTTTCAGAGACTATATATATATATATATATATTCCACGTCGACCAGGGAAGAAATTTTTTACATTTCGTTCAAAATGTTTTTACTAGTTCAGAATAGTTAAAAAATGTATGCAAAAAAAATTTAGATCACAATACCCTAACTATGCAGAACTGTGGCCCTATTAAAAATAAAGTTTTTTTCAATTCTTAGAAACATAGAAAACTTTAATGATTTTTAGCTCCAGATAGGTGCAATTTAGGTATTTACACATATACATTTTTATTATTTTTCTGTATATTTTTCTGTAAATTTTCTATAGAATATGCTAACACTTTTTTTAGGCCCTAATTACCACGTTTCTGATTGATTTATAAAAGATATACCGTTATATAGTAATAAGAGCTTCAAAATGAGACCAGGTAGACCATGGACCGAGCTTTTTACTACAAAATTTTGAGATTAAAATAAACTGCCGAAATTTTTTAAATAGCATATAACGGTATATCTTTTATAAACCAATCAGAAACGTGATAATTGGGGTCTGAAAAAAATGTCAGCATATTGTACAGAAAATTTACAGAAAAAAATGCATATATATATGCATATATCTATCTATATAAATATATATATATATATATATATATATATATATATATATATATATATATATGTAAATACCCAAATTGCACCTATCTCGAATTGAATTTTCTACTTTTTTAAAAATTTAAATAAACTTTATTTTTAGGGTCACGGTTCTGCAAGATTTGGGTCTTATGAGCTAAAATTTTATTTACATGCTTTTTTCACTATTCTAAACTAGTAAAAACATTTTCAGCGAAATGTAAAAAATTTCTTCACGGGTTTACGTGAAATATATATTATTATGAAATATTGAAATTCGTTCAGAATGAACTTTTACTACAGTTTTTTTTTATTAGTCTTGACGTTTATTTCGTCTTTACAATACATCAGGAAAGTATAATACATTTTTAGGCCAATTTTTTATTTGAAAATTTTTATATATCAAATTTTGAAATTTTAAATATTACCTGAGATCTTACCAGAGATCTCGTGTGAGATTTTGAGTAAAAATTCATGAGGTTTTCGTATGATATTTCACCTGAGATTTTTTGGTAGGGATATATATATATATATATATATAATCATGCGAAATATCATGCGAAAACCTCATGAAATTTTACTCAAAATCTCACACGAGATCTCTGGTAGGATCTCAGGTGAGATTTAAAATTTCAAAATTTTAAATATAAAAATTTTCAAATAAAAATTGGCCAAAAATGTATTATACTTTCCTGATGTATTGTAAAGACGAAAGAAACTTCAAGAATAATAAAAAGAAACTGTAGTAAAAGTTCATTCTGAACGAATTTCAATATTTCATTAAGTGTACATATAATAACATGAGATTTTCGTATGAGATCTCAGGTGAGAATCTTACTTGAGATTATTCAGTAGGGGTATGTGAATAATCATAATTAAAGTATAAAATTATAATTAAATTTAAATATTTACGTAAATAAATGGTATATATGTGTTATTATTGTATGTATATATCTGCTGCGGATTCCCGGAAAAACAACTCAAGTCCATTTTTTTGAAAATTGAGTTTTAAGCGATTTTAATATCTTTATATAGTATATTTTCAGATAAAAGTGCACAAAATCAAGAAAGTGTAAAAATAAGTAGCCTTATCTACTATTTATGATTTTTTTTACATTAGTTCAAATGGAAAATAAAAATTTTAAGTATTAGTATCTTCAAAACAGAAAAGTGGACTTATGTTGTTATTCTGCAAAACCATATATATATTATGTATTAACTTATTAATTTATTGTACAATTATATTAAATATTTAAAGTGTATAAATAAAAAATTACAAATATAAAATATAGTATTTTTATTATGATAAAATTATACATTTAATATAAATAATATATATATATATATATATATATATATATATATATATATATATATATCGCCGTGCTGGCATATTGTCGGCAAATTGCACGGCACAGTGCTGACACGTTGCCGGCACGCGGGCCGCAGCACCAATCGCGCATGCAAATTGCGTCGGCAAAATGACGGCACTATGACGGCCCGCGTGCCAGGACCGCGTTCCTGCACCGTGCCGTCTCAGAAGCGGGGCAGGAATCCGTCACAATGCCGGACCGTGGGCGGCCCGCGGGCCGTCAGCGTGCCGACACAGTGCCGACTCAATGCTATCTGGGCCAGCATGAAATGCGCACATTTAGCCAGCATTTTCAAAACATGGCGGGATAATTTAAAAAATATTTTATTCCTGCGTGTCGTCAATATGTAATCATACTGCCGAACTTTCGGAAATTTTTTTTTTCCGGCTCAGCACTCGTGCTGACTATGTGGTGGCAATAAGCGGGGATTAATGCAGGCATTCTGCCGGATTTTTCTGAATATATATATTATTTCGTGCCCGCTTTTTGCGGGCACTTTTCTACAAATTCCGGAACAGAATGCTTGCATTTATTGGAAGCTATGGACCTCCAATAATTGAAACAAACATTTTATTTATACATTATTTTTAAAATTTATTATAAAATATAAATATAAACAAATACAACAAATCAAAACAAATCAATACATAATAACGCATAAATTGACAAATACAGCACTTTTTTAATATAAACAAAACGTAAAACAGCTAAGACTAATAAAAACAAATGTGCTCAAATTAATCGTTCATTAAAAGAATAATTGAAAACAAAATAATTAATAATTTCGAAGCACCTATATCTAAAGCTATCCCCTTACATTCTAATCTGTAGCAGCTGAAGTATTCCGATGAATCACTTGCATCCTCTTCATTCTCGACACGATATACGTTGGACGGTGTTCGGTGTATTAAACCTGTACAAAAATAATAAATATTAGTAAATATTATTCATTAAAATTAAGATTAAAATAGAAAATAATGAAAAAATAACTTTAGTAAGCCAAAGCGACATTTGGGACATGTTCGTCTCTGTCGGTTGGAATATCCTGAAAATGTGTTTAAAGGTTTATTAGGGTGAGAAAGGCCCCGACCTCGCCCGACTCTGTGAGGCCCAGCCAATCAGCCCCTCCAACACTCTCTTACATTTTTTAAAACTAATGAAAAAAACTAATAAGCAAATTAAAAGAACATATTTCTGAAATAAAAAGAAGCTAAATATTTAAAAAAACAACGAAAAATGTGAAACAGCGTTAAGATAAAAAAAATACACATTATACACTAGTATTTTTTAAATAAAATGAATTAATATTTGAAACATTGATACAAAAAAATGTGTATTTTTGTATTTTCCTGAAATGAAAAAAGATTAGTGGCCACTTAACATTAATAATAACCAAAAAAGGCTCTCCTACACTTTTGAACTAATGAAGAAAAGCAAACAACAAATAGAAGGTAAATATTAAAAAAAAAAATTAAAAGCTATATCTTAAACTGTAAAAAATGTAAAAGAGCGAAATTTTGTTATATTTAAATGAACATAAGACTAAGACTAAATGAACATAAAAGAAACAAAAATTAAATGAACAGTGTAAACGAAAATGTCAAAAGGCGTGGAAAAGTTCACATGTGCACGTAAAAGAAAATATTGTAGATGTAATATAAGGCTACATGTGTACTTTTTTGTGAAAATAAATAAATAAATTATACTTAGAATGATAACAAGAAATGAAGAAAGTTAATGCTAAATTAATATAAAAGTAATAAAAAAAGGTAACTTATCCTCTAAAATCCACTTCAATCAGCAAACAAATCTATTTGGCTGTTTATGAAGTTGTCATCGACTTCCTGCTTGGGGTTTATGATGTCTCTGCCCTCGTCCTCTTCCTCGCGCTCTTCGTCATACTCGTCCTCTTCGTCGCGCTCTTCGTCGTCCTCGTCCTCATCCTCGCACTCTTCGTCGTCCTCGTCCTCTTCCTCGCGCTCTTCGTCGTCCTCGTCCTCTTCCTCGCGCTCTTCGTCCTCTTCGCGCCCTACGTAATTATCGCGCTTTTCGTCCTCTTCGCGCTCTTCGTCCTCTTCGCGTCCTTCGTCGTTCTCGCGCTCTTCATCCTCTTCGTCGTCCTCTTCCTCATTGCCTTTTTGACCTTGCTCGTAGTCCTGGTTGTTCTTCTGCTCGTTATCGACTTCGTATTCCGTCTCGGAATCGTCCCCGACTTGAGCGTTGGCTCCTGCACGTTGATTGGTATCGACGCCGGGATTGACGTAAGTTTCGTCATTGTTCAGCTGACTATTTCACACTTCGTCCTGCGTGTTGTCGATGACTCCATTATTACTATTCTTCGGCAGAAGAACAGGAACACATCGTTTCCGTTGCAGGTCTTGGCGTTGGTCGACAACTGCATTACCGTTTTTCGGCAGAAGAACACGAGCACGTCTTGATGGAGGAGGCAGATCTACCTGATTATTCGCAGACCGTTTCCAGTTATTCCCTGCATCAAATCTTTTTTGACTATTCTTCTTTGGCAGAAGAATAGGAGGATGCTTTTGTTTAAGCCGCTGCATGTCTTTGCGTTGGTCGACGACTGCATTACCGTTGTTCGGAAGAATAACAGGAACATCTCTTGGTGGAGGAGGCAGCTTTCCTTGCTGATAATTCGCAAGCTGATTCCTGGCATCAAGTCTTTTCCGGCGATATCCTTCCTTAGCATTCTTGATTGCCTTTGTCATGGCAACAGAAAAATTGTTAAGTGTTGGCTTCTCCATAGCGTCCTTATTGAGATTCATAGCAGCTGATAAAGGAAAAATAATTAATTTTAATTGAAGAGTAAATGTCTCATTTATACGTAAATTGCAAGTTATAAAAAGTATGCGTACCTTCGCAAGCCTCCGCAAAACGTGTTGATTTGAGAGCCACCTTTGCGTTGTCTTTTTTGTAACCATGCCAGGTCACATTCTCGTTGAGATCGTCGCCTAATTCAAAGCAACTTTTAAAATAAAAGTTTGCTTCTTCGTGCACATTAGCACCTCCCAGGTATGCGAGATAATTGACCTAAAACGAATTTTTTATAAATTAATAATAATTACAAGAGAATAATAACAAATATATGTATATATATCTACTCACGACATCATCGAACTGCTCATTAGTGGCATTATTGAAGTCGAGAAGGTCAGCAGTGGACTTGAACGGGAAGCAAGAAGGTTGAGTCCTAACCTTAGGAGAGTTTCTCCTTGTCAGATCCTTAAGCATTTGCAAAATGGATCTAAAAAGTAAAATGATTCATTATTTGCAATTATCATTAAAATTGAAAAAAATTAACGGGAAATATATACTTACAGTTGGGCTTCCTCCATTCTCTTGACGCTTTTCTGAATTTCGCTAAAATTGAATGTATAAATTAATGTAATATTAACTATAGTTACTATTTAATACAGTATACTGTATTAAAATTGTGATCGATATACGGAAAGATTAGTATACCTTGTCGACGTTTCTAAGGCAGTAAGACGCAAATCCATTGTTCTGTAATAAATAAATATTTGATTAATACTTTTCTGGCAGTAAAATAAATATTATGTTAAATATATTACCTAAGCGTTCCTTTGATTTCGACAACCCTTACGTTTAGCGAACTGATATGTTGGATAAATATAATTATTAAAAAAATAAGTTTCAACTACGGTTGATTACGTTCTTTACGCTTCCTTGTCCTTACTTCGATGACGACGATTGAGATTCCGCTGTAACGTAATAACAGTTTAAGAAAAATGGCAGCATACGTAAGTCATAATACTATAAATTGA
The DNA here is from genome assembly GCA_949152435.1 of Gastracanthus pulcherrimus. NCBI lineage: Eukaryota > Metazoa > Arthropoda > Insecta > Hymenoptera > Pteromalidae > Gastracanthus > Gastracanthus pulcherrimus. The sequence goes on along the minus strand of OX424573.1, from coordinate 133,793,516 downwards.
TTTAAATTCTTTTTTTACCTGTATTCTGCAGCGGAGCAGTGTTTCTCGGTGGAGCTTTTATATCGTGGATAACTTTTTTAGTCACCACTTTGGCTTCTGATGTTGTCTTTAGCTGCACAGACTTCTTTTTAATTTTCTGCACACCTTTTATCATCGTCTGCTTAGAGGTGCCAGATATTGGCTGCGATTTTGCCTTAAATGATGACTTCATTGCAGGAAGCCGATTCTTCTGCGAGGAAGTGATCGTCTGCGGCTGGGAGCTTCCCAGTAGAGTCAGCAATGACATCTTCTTGCCGAGATTTTCTGCAGCAACATGCGCAGGAAGCGATCCCTGGTTTTTTTTTTATGTTTTTATTCATCTACAATAAAAGCGTATTTGTACACGATGTATTAAGCAAAACTAAGTAGAAACATTTGCGGATTGCGTCTAAATAATTTTGATAGCGACAAAACGTTCAGTGCTGCATTCGTTCGTTCGAACGTCCTTTGACCAATACGGCATTAGAAAACATTTATCCGTAACTTTGCGGAGCCTAACGTACATCAATTCTGGACTTGGTAAAGAACAAACATAAACCCCAATGAGAGATGAGCGACACGGAAGATGGAACAAATCGTCAATTTTCGTAAATTTTTTTAAAATAAGATAGCAATCATTGTTACGTTGTATAATATTTTGAATTATAGCTATAGAACCGCTTCGAAGAACAACTGCGTTATCCTGTCTAAGTATCGATAAATAAACAGATCCCGTCAAGACTTTACTATATTGATAATAATCGTTGTCGTAGAATAATGGTGGAGTAGGACCTCTCGAGTGCTTTCCAATAAACTTGAGTGTGGATGGATCGACGGGTACTTTACTTTTCTGCGTGTGGCAATTTTCAGCGTGCCTATTAGCAATCTGTTGCAAGTGCTGACTTGGTTTCCTGCACATTTTGCGACAATACGTCATATTATTCTCATAGGGGAATGCTGATAACGAATCTAAAGGACCAAAGGATCTAACATCGTCAGGCAGATGTAAAAGAGCATAAACATTATACGATAGAAACTCTACGCCATAAACGTCGGTAGAAGTCTCGTTAAAGAGTTTTATGCAATTCTCAGCAAAATCAACGTATTCTGTAATTGTGCGGTCAGGATCTACTAGAATTCTGATAGCTGTGTGAAGAAGAAGAAAATGACTATACACAGCATCGTTTACCAATCCGTTAAAAATAACGGGTCCACTGTACAAAAGTAACTGTCTTTGCTCGGTGGCTTTAAACTTGCCATGCTTCTCAATATCAATAGGCTTCCGGGCAAAATCTCTTGGACAGTACATTTTTACTATTTCGAGTCGTTCATTCAGAGCTTGTATATGATTTTTGTTCGATATTTTTGCCGAATTGGTAAACCTGCCATCTATTATGCCCTGCAGAATTTTTTCCATTATGCCGAGACAGACCAAGTGCATATAATCGAATACCGTACCCTGAATTAGATTGAAAGTAAGCGAAGCAAGAGGGCATGCCATCCGATGGTGATGATCGGCATCTACCATTGAAGAATATTCCTCCGCTGTACGAAGTCTATGATCACATCCTTTGTATACCATAACTCCAGAACGAACACACTCTCCTCTAACTCAACATCTTGAATAAGGAGCTCGAGAATTGTGCCCGCGATGACCTAAGGAAAAAGAGCGAGCTGGTGCATCTGCAATAAAGCACCTTAGCCGAACGTGAAGATTTTTGTTGTGAAAGTCAAGACCATTGTTGATCAATTCCTGCATTTCCTCTTTGTACGACTCGAAAGAAAGTAGTGCGCTAGATGGTTTTGTCGAACCTTTGAATACACCAATAATGGATGGACTACTACTTGGAATATTAGCTACTCTAATCTGAATGGGCCACATCAAGATTTTACTGTTTTTGTCCAGAGATGCCTCGTCAGTGCTGAAATCGATTTCAAGTAGGCTATCGGCGGGATGCATGCTTGTAGGAATCGATGAAAGATAATTCACAAGAGCATTTCGTACACCTAAATGAAGATACTCGCCTCCAGCAACTTGTTTAATGGGAAGATTACAGTAAACGGGTGTTTTCATTATTGTTCTGGGATCGACATGCATGCTCGAGAAACAGCTATGACTCTTGATGACTCGTACGACAGCTTTTATTTGCTGGTGAGTCATGTTTTGATCCGCGAAAACGATGCGCAATTTTTCTTCAAAGCTTTCGACGTTTTCGTGCGAACCAATAGAATCGCAATCACTCTCGGCTGCTGATTCGTTTGAAACGCTATTACTCTGTTCAACTTCAGAAGAACAATCCCCATCGACTACGCTACTACCATCTAATAAATCACTCTCCTCATTGTGCGCAGCTGAGACTGAAGGAGAAGCAACATTTTCATCGCGGTAATTAAAAGAAGAAGAAGAAGAAGAAAAAGCAGAAGGAGGAGTTGAAGAATCAACATCAGCAGGGGAGTCATCAAGAGTTATTGCAGAATGATCCGATGAAGTTTGTGAAGCTACATAATCATAGCGAGCTTTTTCTAATAAACGTCTTCTGCGAGCTCTGCGATCAGCGCTACATGCACTCAGAGGTTTCCTAGACCGTGACCTTACAACTCTATTATACATTTTGTTGCAATGCTCGAACGCATAAGCATAAAATTATAAAGAAAGGAATGCAAACTTAAAAAAAAAATATATATATAAACAATCACAACCAAAATGCGTAGCTCCAGAAGACAATAATACCCTGCTTACAGTCGTTGATTGCGACGACGTCCAAGAACTTTCCGTGACGGTGTTGCACTGCTGTTGTATATCCAATTAACAACGTCTGTAAAATATAAACAAATTATTACGAAACATGTCTCAGCATATGACAGAGAGAATACTCTTATCTGTATATTCATCGATTAGGTAAATAAAAAAAGATTTAAGAGCTTCTCATTTAAAATGTATGCAACATACAGATCTGAAATAGTGTACACAGTTTTTGAATATTATAAGAAAGCTTATCACAATGAAGTTTATCATGTATTTTCAGTTTTCTCACAATTTTTACACATAGAAACATATAACAACTTTGCATATTAATTACAAGTTTCTATACAGAAAAATTTAGTTAAAACCAAAAATAGAAGTCTCAGTGGTTAAGAGTTTCAGTGAATTAATTTTTGTAAGAAATTATAGTCTTATTCCAGCTAAGCACATGAGGATGTTCAGGTAAGTTATAAAAGAGACACTTAATCTGAAAATTTTCAATATTATTGGCTTTGCTATAATATTCAAAACCTCTGTACAAAATTTGAGCAGCCTAAGATATAAAGAATCAAAGAAATGGACTTGAAATCATAAATGTGACGTGTTATCCTTATATTTTGAATAACATGCAAAGTAATGACAAGTTCCTATACTGAAAAGAGTCAGTATAAACTAAAAATACAAGTCTGCGAGGCTAAGAGAATCCATTTATTAATTTATTGTGAGAATCAGAGATTTATTCTGGCTTTGCGCGTGTGGTTGTTAAGAAAACAATTATTGCAGGTACAGGTATACTCCTAACTGTTCATACGGTTAGCTTGCTTTTATTAATCAAAACACATGTGCAAATTTTCAGATCTCTACCTCGAATAGTTTCTGAAGTGTAACCTCTTGAAGCATTTCTTACGTACCTGACCTATCGAGTATGATATATCCTGTCATGAATTTAATTATTACAATCATTTATGTGGTACAGGTCTGAAAATTTGGTCAGTGATTTTGTTAAATATAAAAGAAAGCTAACCGTATTGACAGGTTTAAGATTAAACCATGATATGATTTTAATAAAAAAACCTACACGTCCCTGTTGAAAATAAATACATATGTTTTGTACGTATCTTTAATACATATTAAAAACTTGTACTTTACCTGGTAATACGTATTTAAAATATGTGATAATTTGGGACTGGCTATTTCAAATATATTAAATATAACTTGAAGTATTTATTATGGCCATAAATGGAAGTACCATAAGGATAATAACACCATTTATGACCACATCATATACTTATATTTATATTTAATATATTCAAAATAGTGAGTTCCAAATTATCATATATTTTTAATACGTATCACCAGGTAAATTACATGCTTTTAGTGCGTACTAAAGATATGTACAAAAATTATGTATTTATTTTCAACAGGGGTGCAGTCCAGAAAAAATATCGGTATGTTATAATGAATACATAATGTTCATCTCTTAGTCTCAGACACTTATGTTTACAGTTTTTACAAACTTTTTCAGGACTGGAACATATGATAAAAAAAATCATTAGACAAAAAACATGAGGCTAAGAGATTACTTAATATATTCATTATAACAATCAAAGCTTATTTTTCTGGATTGCACGAGTGGGTCATTTGATAAAAATCATATAATGGTTTACTCTTAAACCATTCAGTACGGTTAGCTTTCTTTTATAATGTTCAAAATCACAGAACAAATTTTGAGATTTCTACCACATAAATTGTAATAATATTCAGGCAGGATATATCATACCCGACAGATAAATAAGAAAAGCTTGAAGAGGTTACACTTGATAAAGTATTCCTGGTAGACATCTGAAAATTTTCACAGGAGTTTTCAAGAATAAAAGCAAGGTAACAATATGAAAAATAATCAGATTATCTGTACCTGCTATATGATTCTGTTCTTAACACCTACACACTGAAAGCCAGAATATAAGCCTCTGATTCTATAACAAGTAATAAATGGAAACTCTTAGACTCGCAGTCTTGCATTTTTTGTTTTTACTGACTCTACTCACGGAACAGCAATTTATAATAAAAGTGTATGCATAATTAAGTATCTCATAAATGATTCTGAATAATTAGCAGACTTCCAAACTAAAAATACAAGTCTGCGTGGCTAAGAGAAACCATTTATTAATTATTATAAGAATCAGTGATGAATTCTGACTTGGCGGGTGTGGGTGTTCAGAAAAGAATAATAGCAGGTACAGGTTATCTGGTACCTGTTGATCCGGTTAGCTTGCTTTTATTTTTCAAAACACATGTGCAATTTTTCATACCTCTACCTCGAATAGTTTCTCAATAGTTTCCCTCTTAAACTGAAATTATTTTTTTCTTAAAGCTTCAACAGGTTAAACTTGAGAAAGTTTTCGAGGTAGAGATCTGAAAATTTGCACAGGAGTCTTGAAAACTATAACAAAGCCAATTAAATTGAAATAGTTAATATAACTTATCTCTCTTATGAATGTTTGTTTAATACCCACACCCGCAAAGCCAGAATTTATCTGTGATTCTTCCAATAATTAATAAACTGATTCTCTTAGCCTCACGGACTTGTATTTTTAATTTTTAAGTCTGCTAAATATTGAGAATTATTTATTAAATAATGACTAATGTATACAATTTTACTACAAATTTGTTGTTCTGTGAAAGTCAGTAAAAACTAAAAATGCAAGACTGTGAGTCTAAGAGATTCTATTTATTATTGCTTGTAGTATCAGAGACTTATTCTGGCTTTGCGCGTGTGGGTGTTTGAATAAATATTATAAAAGCGACATGTTATGTTAAGTATTTCAATGTAATTGGCTTTGTGTTATTCTTCAAGATTCCTCTACAAATTTTTAAACCTCTAGCTCGAATAGTTTCTCATGTGCAATCTCTTGAAGCTTTTTTTATTGACTTATCTGGTGTGATATATATATATATACAAATGAGAAAAGCTTCAAGAGGTTGCATGGGAGAAAGAATTCGAACTAGAGTTTTGAAAATTTGCAGAGGAGTTTCGAAGAGCATAAGAAAAGGAACAATATCCAAAAATTTAAGATTATCTGTCCCTGTTATAATCTTTATCTATACACCCACAGTCGCAAAGTGAGAATAAGCCTCTGATTCTTACTCGCGATACATGCAATGAATAATAAATGGACTCTCTTAGCCTTATAAACTTTTATTTGTATTTTTTACTGAAATAACAACTATGTATATTACTTCGTATACGAAGAATAATTGTCAATATGGACATATACAAGTCTGTGAGGTTAAGAGAGTCTATTTATAATTTATGCAAAAATATTTGTCTAGCACTTGTATACTTTTCTTACTTGGGCTTGTACCCACTCCGATGGTGTTGATTAACTGCACTCGATGAACGCAGAACTCTTTGAGCTGGATTCTTTGATGAGCTGTCAAATGGTTTATTAGTCCGATGAAGTTTTCCACCTATAAGCACAGAAAGGTATTAGAATATTGAAAGGTATTACGATGATTCCCTAGAAATATAAGTAGCATTATCTATCCTGAGGAATAATATAAAAAGTCATTATATAATCTCTGATGAAAATCAATAAATATATTTTAAAGTTATTTAAAATATTTTGTATATTACCTGTTTTCAGTTATAAAAAAGCTGTTGAACTGTCTCGATGAAAACTGAAGCTCCTGACGGAGAGATGTTTCCTGATGTTGAGTGGATCAGCAATCCCAAAAAATATTTCCTCGAGAACAGAAAAATACTTTAGAAATTTAAATTATTGAATAATTGTTGGTTGATAATAAAGAGATAAATAATTGATATATATATATATATATATATATATATATATATATATATATATATATATATATATATATATATATATATATATATATATATATATATATATATATATATATATATATATATATATATATATATATATATATATATATATATATATATATATATATATATATATATATATATATATATATATATATATATATCAATTATTTCTCTCTTTATTATCAACCAACAATTATTCAATAATTTAAATTTCTAAAGTATTTTTCTGTTCTCGAGGAAATATTTTTTGGGATTGCTGATCCACTCAACATCAGGAAACATCTCTCCGTCAGGAGCTTCAGTTTTCATCGAGACAGTTCAACAGCTTTTTTATAACTGAAAACAGGTATATATATATATATATATATATATATATATATATATATATATATATATATCAATTATTTCTCTCTTTATTATCAACCAACAATTATTCAATAATTTAAATTTCTAAAGTATTTTTCTGTTCTCGAGGAAATATTTTTTGGGATTGCTGATCCACTCAACATCAGGAAACATCTCTCCGTCAGGAGCTTCAGTTTTCATCGAGACAGTTCAACAGCTTTTTTATAACTGAAAACAGGTAATATACAAAAAATATATATATATATATATATATATATATATATATATATATATATCAATCAATATATATATGTGTAAGAAAGACAGACAGATAAGGGCAGCTTAGGATGGCAAAAGCTGCTTCCTGGACACTCTTCCTCTAAGCCTTGCTGATGGTAGACATAAGCAAGGATTGAAGTGTAACAGGTTTTTATCTCTCGAATCTCTGAAACTGCGAAAAGACAAGTTTAAAATTTTGTCAATCTAACCTCACCTTTCATAGATTTTTCGCGCATAATTTTTTAATAAACTAGACATAATTTTTCGATTCGAAATATAGTTTATGACATAATTAACTTAATAATTTATTGATTACGAGTAAATTATGAATTACTGTATGTAAATTTACTTTGGAAATAGCGAAACAAAAAACTAACTTTTTGCCAGTAGCTATTACTAATATATCCTTGATATTTATTATAAAAAAGATTTGATAAAGTCGTAATTTTACTTACCAAAGAAGACTATATTGCTGTAGCTGTAAAAGCACTCAATAATTATTGTTAAATAATCGTTATTGAGAGTAGAAGATTTTTTTGCTGTTGACGTGCGAGCCGTTAAAAGCAAAAAGGGCCGAGTACCGCCGTGTTTCCGAGAAGTATAAAAATGCCGGAATCACATGATCAGCGCGGTCAGCGCCCAATTCAAATCAAACTCAGTCGATTACTTTGTTTGATTGTTCAATTCATTTACAATAAAAAAAATTTATTAACATATGAAAAACGTGAGAGCATTTTAAATTAATATAAATTATTTATTTTTTTATTTAATATTTGATTTATAATTATTGTTATTCTTATAGTGTTAATAATAAATCTCATTATATACGTTTATTAATAATTGAAAATATTTATCGCTAATTATCAACAATAAAAGGGTGAATCTAATGAAAATTAATATAAATAATTATTTAATATTTATTATTTCCCCGTTGAAAAAAAAATCTATTATATAATTATATAATGGTTTTTAAGAGGGTTATATACATTATCTACTGTTTAAAATGGCAATAAAATCGATAAAGCAAATTTACGACGTATAAAAATTATTATAAATAAATTTAGAATTGCCCCAGGCGGAAATCGACTTACCTAGAAATAGCTAATAAAAGCTAATAACTTTTATAATCAATTTATAATATGTCGCGATTTTGGACTCTAGTGATAGTTAATAATAGTTTCTAGCTTTTATTAACTTTTATTAGCTTTTATTAGCTTTTACATTTTTTACAAAAAGAAAAAAACGCGTGACCTGAAAAAAAGCTAAAAACTACTATTAACTTTTTAAAATTATTACTTGTAGAGATTAAATATTTATAATTCTTATGATTAGTTACTAATAGTAATAAATTTCTAATCGCTTTTCAGTTTTTTACAGTTTTTTACAAAAAAAGCTAAAAAACATAAAAAGAAGCAGAAAAACAAAAAAGTGTGTAACCTAAAAAGAAGCAGAAAAGGAGCATTTTTAGGATATTTTCTACATACAAAAGTCTAATAAAAGCTAATAAAAGTTTAAAAACATTTATAAAATTTCTAAACAACTAATAAAAGCTTACAAATATTATTAAATATTATAAACTATTACTAGAGTCTAAATTCAACACATTATATAAACTGTTATTAAAATCTTATAAAAGCTAATAAGTTTTATTAAGAATTATAGTATATTTTTAAGTTTTATATGCCACAGATTATTTCCGCCTGAGACACAATAAATATTTATTAATATTAATATATTAATATTTATTAATATTGTTTCAATGTTGTTACAACGAGTATGCAAATAAATATATTGCAATATATTGTTCAAGTCGCAATCATTGCAAAAACATTGTTGATAACAAATTATTGACAATTTTAAGACTATTTAGGCATGCATGCTAGCTGAATGACGACAGATAGTTACCGGAAAAATATTAATTCTGCCGCATGGTTCACCAAAATTGTGCCATCACATGGCAAACACGCATGCTGGACAAAAATTTGCCAAATAAAATGGACAACATTTTGTGCGATTTTAGTGACAGCGCTTTGTCATCACGAAATGCAACATGTTGATCTGGCTTTCAGCTGTCTTTTTGATACCACCAAATGGCCAACATTATCCAGCACGACCGGACGGTACAACGCTGTCATATGGATTGTCAAAATGACGACATAATGACGACATGACGTGAGCCGCGCACGAAGCACGGAATTCGGCACTGAGACGGCACCAGGCAAGCACGAGTGCTTGCGCACGCGTGGTGACAGAAAGCAAATTCCATGTTGCATGTCGTGCCGTCAAAAAATTGGCTCATGGTCAGCACGAAGTTGATCGAAAATCCAGCACGGGAATGCACGAAATGCCATCATAATGTCATCATTCCTTGATGGCAATTCGCCTTCATGCGACGCAGCATGGAGAGCTGGTAGAATGCCACCCTCGTGCTTACAGCGTCGGCTGACCAAAATTTTTGACTGATCAAGTTGGCACCAAGTTGTCATTCTGATCGCACGGCGAGACGGCACGCGTGGCCGTATAATGCTCGGCATGCGATGTTATCGGGGCGATAACAAGGCGTCGGCACTGTGCCGGCACGTTGACGGCATGCATGCCGCATGCGTGACGGCACAATGACGTCCGTGTACTCCGGCCCAGAAACGGCATGTTGACGGCATGCATGCCGCGCGCTTATTCCAAAATTTGACAGCACGCCATGCCGTCAACGTGCTAGCATTATGCCTTGCGTTTTGCCGGCAATATGCCTGCACGATTGAATTTTGCGAGCGCTTCTGCAGGTGCTTATAACCTCCAAATATATTATGTATATTAATTTTTAAAATAAAAATAAAAAATTTGAAATTATATATAAATTTACTCTTTATTAAATTCCAATTACAATAAATATTACAATTTATAATAAATATAACAATAATATTGTAATAACTATTATATACTGCATGCCAATGTATCTTGAATGCTCGTGAGCGTTGATAAATACCCTTACGAAAAAAGCCCTTAGGAATCCCTGTAGGATTTCCTGAAGTAATTTTTCTAGAGTGGAATATTATTTATGTTCTAGAATATGAAATTGTTAAAATCACTACAATAATTTAGGAAGTTTGCCTTTATAGGTATAGCACCATCCGGATGATAACACTAAACTACTGATGCCACCCTGTTGATTTGTCTTCATTATAGCTGCACCTTAAATAATTATTATTGTAGAAAATCTGCAAATTATTATAAAATTTAATCACTTGAAAAATTGAATAAAGTTGTAGATTAATGAAATCTAATATTGAATAACTCACCTGGAAATTTGATGTATGCACTCGCAAGATTTTTGCTTACAGCTATAGGTACATGCAGCTTTAGAATCGTACGCACGAGCACCCAGATAGCATTGAGTCGGCACTGTGTCGGCACGCTGACGGCCCGCGGGCCGCCCGCGGTCCGGCATTGTGACGGATTCCTGCCCCGCTTCTGAGACGGCACGGTGCAGGAACGCGGTCCTGGCACGCGGGCCGTCATAGTGCCGTCATTTTGCCGACGCAATTTGCATGCGCGATTGGTACTGCGGCCCGCGTGCCGGCAACGTGTCAGCACTGTGCGGTGCAATTTGCCGACAATATGCCAGCACGGCGATATATATATATATATATATATATTATTTATATTAAATGTATAATTTTATCATAATAAAAATACTGTATTTTATATTTGTAATTTTTTATTTATATACTTTAAATATTTAATTTTTGTACAATAAATTAATAAGTTAATACATAATATATATATATATATATATATATATATATATATATATATATATATATATATATATATATATATATATATATATATATATATATGGTTTTGCAGAATAACAACATAAGTCCACTTTTCTGTTTTGAAGATACTAATACTTAAAATTTTTATTTTCCATTTGAACTAATGTAAAAAAAATCATAAATAGTAGATAAGGCTACTTATTTTTACACTTTCTTGATTTTGTGCACTTTTATCTGAAAATATACTATATAAAGATATTAAAATCGCTTAAAACTCAATTTTAAAAAAAATGGACTTGAGTTGTTTTTCCGGGAATCCGCAGCAGATATATACATACAATAATAACACATATATACCATTTATTTACGTAAATATTTAAATTTAATTATAATTTTATACTTTAATTATGATTATTCACATACTCCTACTGAATAATCTCAAGTAAGATTCTCACCTGAGATCTCATACCAAAATCTCATGTTATTATATGTACACTTAATGAAATATTGAAATTCGTTCAGAATGAACTTTTACTACAGTTTTTTTTATTAGTCTTGAAGTTTCTTTCGTCTTTACAATACATCAGGAAAGTATAATACATTTTTGGTCAATTTTTATTTGAAAATTTTTATATATCAAATTTTGAAATTTTAAATCTCACCTGAGATCTTACCAGAGATCTCGTGTGAAATTTTGAGTAAACATTCATGAGGTTTTCGCATGATATTTCGCATGATTATATATATATATATATATATATATTTTTATATATCCCTACCAAAAAATCTCAGGTGAAATATCATGCGAAAACCTCATGAATTTTTACTCAAAATCTTACACGAGATCTCTGGTAAGATCTCAGGTGAGATTTAAAATTTAAAAATTTGATATATAAAAATTTTCAAATAAAAAATTGGCCTAAAAATGTATTATACTTTCCTGATGTATTGTAAAGACGAAAGAAACGTCAAGACTAATAGAGAAACTGTAGTAAAAGTTATATATATATATATATATATATATATATATATATATATATATATATATATATATATATATATATATATATATATATATGAAGAAATTTTATATATATATAGTCCCTGAAAATATTTACGTAAATAATGGTGCAGTTCTGCATAGTTAGGGTATTGTGATCTAAATTTTTTTTGCATACATTTTTTAACTATTCTGAACTAGTAAAAACATTTTAAAACGAAATGTAAAAAATTTCTTCCATGGTCGACGTGGAATATATATATATATATATATATATATATATATATATATATATGAAGAAATTTTATATATATATAGTCCCTGAAAATATTTACGTAAATAATGGTGCAGGCCGTGTGCAGGTTCCCCTATTGAAAATATCAAGCTAAATCTCAAGCTTCAAATTCAGCGATGAGTTTGAATCCGACTCGATCGAACGTGAAATTCAGCGATGAGGTTGAATCCAGCTTGATCAAACTTGAAATGTAGGTCGATCAGGGTGGATTTTTTGAGTTTGATTTCGAGCTTGAAATCGAGCTGGATTTTAAGTTCGATCAAACCAGATTCAACCTCATCGCTGAATTTCAAGCTTGAAATCCAGCTTCAATTTTTTAACAGGGATTGTCTGAGCTGCAACTCGCAAGAAGCCTCCTACTCAACATCATTCTCGTTGCCCCTGCGTCATCGAGAGTTTTGCAGGCATGTCCACGCGCTCGTACGACAACAGCATGACCTTGGGAACCATTCAGCAGATCGCTATCACTTCCAGGCAGGTGCACACCGTTTCTGCGCTCGAAGTGTTATGAACTCTTTTGAAAACAAACAAAAAAATAAGATTTTTATTGCATTATGGGTTGGAAAGTTATAATAGAATGATGAATAAATTACCTTTGCTAGGCCCTCGACGTGGAATATATATATATATATATATATATATATATATATATATATATATATATATATATATATATATATATATATATATATATATGAAGAAATTTTATATATATATAGTCCCTGAAAATATTTACGTAAATAATGGTGCAGGCCGTGTGCAGGTTCCCCTATTGAAAATATCAAGCTAAATCTCAAGCTTCAAATTCAGCGATGAGTTTGAATCCGACTCGATCGAACGTGAAATTCAGCGATGAGGTTGAATCCAGCTTGATCAAACTTGAAATGTAGGTCGATCAGGGTGGATTTTTTGAGTTTGATTTCGAGCTTGAAATCGAGCTGGATTTTAAGTTCGATCAAACCAGATTCAACCTCATCGCTGAATTTCAAGCTTGAAATCCAGCTTCAATTTTTTAACAGGGATTGTCTGAGCTGCAACTCGCAAGAAGCCTCCTACTCAACATCATTCTCGTTGCCCCTGCGTCATCGAGAGTTTTGCAGGCATGTCCACGCGCTCGTACGACAACAGCATGACCTTGGGAACCATTCAGCAGATCGCTATCACTTCCAGGCAGGTGCACACCGTTTCTGCGCTCGAAGTGTTATGAACTCTTTTGAAAACAAACAAAAAAATAAGATTTTTATTGCATTATGGGTTGGAAAGTTATAATAGAATGATGAATAAATTACCTTTGCTAGGCCCTCCTTGAAGCTCAGCTTGCAAGTCTGAAAACGATGTCATTTTTGTCGCTCCCAGCCTCAGCTTGTCTACCTCAGTCTTGGGTCAGTCGCTGAATCGGCAGTCTTTATTCCTTGACGTCGTCTCTCAGTACGTGCTGGATCGATTCTAGAGTTATTTTCTAACGTCTCTCAACGGCATCTGAAAACAATTATTATTTTTATTTTAATAGAAGTAATAATAACACTAAAGAATTCCCAGACGGCAAAACAAATTTCATGAATGTCGCATTCAAAAACTCTTCTTCTTTTTGGACTGGATGGCAGGGGTTCTTGATGTTCTTCTTCTTCTTCTTCTTCTTCATCAGGAGCTCGTCTTCTCCTCGGAGATGGTGGCAGCTGCTCCTCATCTCTTTCTTCGGGCAGTAGCACGTCTCTGCGTATCTCTTCGAGACGCCGTAGACATTGCTTAAGGCTTTTCAGGGTCCTGGTCAAAAATGGAAACATTCATAATTAATATAATAAGTCTAGTGTGACAAGTAAAATAAAATATATAAAACAATATACCTTCACAAGCTGACACAAAACGGGTATCACGTAGTCTTGTGACATTTTTTTTCTTATCTCCAAGCCAAGTAACATTGCACAGAAGCTCTGTGTTGACTGCAAAGTCAGAGTCATCGGTATTTCTACCACCAAGATAAATCAAGTAGTTGCCCTAAAAATAAAGGATATATTTAAGAAATGAAAAATTTAATAATTATAAAACTAAGTCTTGCGTTCAGGGGTTTGACGGTTCATGGGTTGTAGGTTTCATATGTTTGAAGATTCATGGATTTTAGAGTTTGAGTGTTCATTTAACCTCCGAAGCACTCACCAGACACCTAGAAACAACGCAGCATTAGTAAGGGGAGATTACAGTGATAAACTAAACACTAATCTCACCTTTTTTTTATTTTTAAACGGTATACGAACTAATGACTAATCTCACCTGATAATATTGGCAGTGGACGAATGCAGTAGGAAGCTGTATGTAAACATAACCTCTTCGAGGTTAACCGTGCCACTGCTGCTGCCGCAAGTACGCCGTCCTGGGCCTTGCAGCTCTCATCTTCGTGCCCCTTCGTGGGGACCGTAGCCCAGATACCCCTCCTGCTGCATCCATCGTCGCACTTCCTCGTCCTGGCCACTCGTCCTTCCTCGTCAAAACTAACCTATTTATTAACATAATATAATTATTAGAATAATTATAAATAAAAAAATTTTACATCTCAGCCAGGGTGATCCTCAAGACAATCTCTTCACTCTGAAATGTCCAGATAGTTGCCACAGTTCTCTTGGGAAATCCAAATTGCAGCATGTAAATAATTAATGATAGTAATTATTTACTATGAACTGCAATTGCACGTGCGCGCGCCAGGATGATCCACAAGACGAGCTGCACTTCCTCTCGAACGTCCACCACAAACTTGCCACAGTCGAATTATATAATTCAGAATTCCAAATTACACCACAGATAACTACAATAAATTAATAACTACAATAATACCGCTATAATTATTAAGAACAATTTCACTTATTGCACGCGTCTGCAATTGAAGATCAAGTCTTCATGACAGCAGGGAGATTACTGCAATGGCGGGATGCGATATATTACTTCAAACAACAGAAAGCTCGAAATTATTTCAAGACTTTAAATTTATAATGTAAATCAATTTTAATATTCAATTATAAACAAATATATTTATTATTAATAAAAATATAAATCATAAAATTATACTATTATTTATTTATTTATATTTATTTATTTATTCAATTACACCAATTGAGCCCCATATAAATAAATTAACAAATCATTACTATTATTATCAATTTTATTTGTAATAGAAATAATAACTTAAATATGCAATTAAATTATATTTTTATAATTATATTGATGGCACGTCGTGCTGTCCATAATCCGTCACATTGCGGCCACGATTTTCCCGACACGGCGGGATTGCACTGTGCCGTCATTCTGCTGGAATCTAAAAGTTCAAAAAAGTGATGTTGCGTGACGGCACGATGACGGCACAGGGCGGTCACGACGTGTCACTGAATCGGACAGCACGCCGCGACTGCACAGTGATGGCACAAATTCGTCACGCCGTGCCAGCACGCCGTGCTCGGCACGGGCTGCTATCTGGGGCAGGGTTAGGCGTGTAACATACGTTACGTATGATACGTATGATCATTTGCGTATGATACTCAGTCCCAGATAACAGCACATGCCGGGCACGGTGTGCTCATGGCGTGCGGCACGCGTGACGGCTTTCTGCCGTCATCGTGCGGTCATGCGTGGTCACCATTTTTGTTATTTTTTGCGGCAGCATGCGTGCTTGCTAATTGACGGCAACATGCCGACACGCTGTGGCGCAGAAATTCAGATTATCGTGGCAGCATTTTGACGGCATACGGACAGCATGGCGTGCGATTGGGGACATATCGAACGGCAATAATAGCTCGATTAATTGGACTGGAGAAAAATAATATAGATATACCCAGATAGCAGCCCGTGCCGAGCACGGCGTGCTGGCACGGCGTGACGAATTTGTGCCATCACTGTGCAGTCGCGGCGTGCTGTCCGATTCGGTGGCACGTCGTGACCGCCCTGTGCCGTCATCGTGCCGTCACGCAACATCACTTTTTTGAACTTTCAGATTCCAGCAGAATGACGGCACAGTGCAAGCCCGCCGTGTCGGGAAAATCGTGGCCGCAATGTGACGGATTATGGACAGCACGACGTGCCATCAATATAATTATATAAAAATATAATTTAATTGCATATTTAAGTTATTATTTCTATTACAAATAAAATTGATAATAATAGTAATGATTTGTTAATTTATTTATATGGGGTTCAATTGGTGTAATTGAATAAATAAATAAATATAAATAAATAATAGTATAATTTTATGATTTTTATTTTTATTAATAATAAATATATTTGTTTATAATTGAATATTAAAATTGATTTACATTATAAATTTAAAGTCTTGAAATAATTTTGAACTTTGTGTTGTTTGAAGAAATGTATCGCATCCCGCCATTGCAGTAATCTCCCTGCTTTCATGAAGACTTGATCTTCAATTGCAGACGCGCGCAATAAGTGAAATTGTTTTTAATAATTTTAGCGGTATTATTGTAGTTATTAATTATTGTAGTTATCTGTGGTGTCATTTGGAATTCTGAATTATATAATTCGACGGTGGCAAGTTTGTGGTGGACGTTCGAGAGGAAGTGCAGCTCGTCTTGAGGATCAACCTGGCGCGCGCACGTGCAATTGCAGTTCACAGTAAATAATTACTATCATTAATTATTTACATGCTGTAATTTGGATTTCCCAAGAGAACTGTGGAATTTTCAGAGGGAAGAAATTGTCTTGAGGATCATTCTGGCTGAAATGTAAAGTTTTTTTATTTATAATTATTCTAATAATTATATTAGTTAATAAATTATAGGTTAGTTTTCATGTTTGAATAATACTAGAGTTTGTTTTACATTGTCTTCTGAAATCAAAAGTTGCTAAGTGTAATAAATATTAAATAGTCTTATTAGGTTTCTTTATTGATATTAGTATTTTGAAATTGTAGAATTTTATTAGTAATTACATTGATTTTTTTATTTATAATTATTCTAATAATTATATTAGTTAATAAATTATAGGTTAGTTTTTATGTTTCAATAATACTAGAGTTTGTTTTATATTGTCTTCTGAAATCAAAAGTTGCTAAGTGTAATAAATATTAAATAGACTTATTAGGTTTCATTATTGATATTAGTATTTTGAAATTGTAGAATTTTATTAGTAATTACATTGATTTTTTTATTTATAATTATTCTAATAATTATATTAGTTAATAAATAGGTTAGTTTTCATGTTTGAATAATACTAGAGTTTGTTTTACATTGTCTCCTGAAATAAAAAAGTTGCTTAAATTATTACTAGAAAAATTACATGAAATATTTCTGAAAAATTTCTGAAATATTCCCAAAATCAAATGGTTTTACTGAATTCTTTTGTGGAATATTTCAGGATTATTTTAGAAATGTTAAGGTGGTTCCCTTGTACAAAATATTACCACTTTTTTATGGAAATTATGTTATTGCAAAACCATGTATCTTCGATTGAAAATCGTAACATGTTCGTGCATTCTAATTTCTTTTATTTTTTATCCGATTTGAACTTTAAACCACTTATTTTGATCGTTAAACAATTTCAAATCAATTGACCGTTGGAAATTAAAAAATTGGCAAAATCAGCAAAGTTAGAGCCTTAATTGTTATGGGTAAATTGTTACTAATTAAATGTGAATAAATTCATGAATTCATAAATTCATTCACATTTACTTTAAACAATTGGCTCTAACTTTGCTGATTTTGTCGATTTTTTAATTTCCAACGGTTAATCGTTTTTAAATTGTTTAACGATTCAAATGAGTGGTTTAAAGTTCAAATCAGATGAAAAATAAAAGAAATTAGAATATTGCCCTAATATCGGTTTGCACTGCAGCTGTGGAACGTCGTATTGCGATGTTTCGACGATATTGCAGAGATACATTGATACGATATGCAACACTCCGGCATTGCAAAATATCGCCATCATATTGCCTTGCTCCAAAGCTGCCGAAAATCGTATCACAATGTTCCCGTGATATCGCAGTGATATATCGTGATATTTAACTTTGCGATATTGCAAAATATTGCTGTGATATGGCATTACGGCAACGTTGTATGTATGTATGTACGTCTGTCTGTATGTATGTATTTATGTGTGAAGTTTTAATGTATTTACATAGAATCAATTTTGTTACGAAGCGAATCTTCGTTATTGTTATTAAGCATCCTACTGGCACCACATTTATTTTTCAGATGTATTCACGACCGGCTAAAAATCGTGGCGGAGTGTCACCCGATGTTGCTGCTAAAAACATTTTCGACCAAATGCAAAAGATGCGATCTGGAGCTTCGACGAATCTTGCGTCTTCCCACCGCTTTCAGCAAGCAGAATCTTGTGGCATGTCGATTTTATCACAAGTGGGTGGACCTCCGATAAGAGCATCGTCCCAATCGCTATCAAGTCTAGCGCATACATCAACAAGAAGCGACTATACTCCAAGTCCAGTGCATAAATCACATTTTGCACAGGAAGGGCTGCCATCTGAGCCTTTTCGCCCGCGCATACTCCAACGAGTGCGCGATATGCAATCACCTATCACTCAACAAAAACCACACACACTTGACAACAAGTCTTCTTCACAACAATAATCACGAACACCAGATCAATCAAAACAATCATCCTACACTCACCAACAACCACCCACACTTCACAAGCCATCTACACAAAAGCAATCACGCGCACCAAATCAATCGAAACAAAAGCCATCATCCACTCAACAGAAACCACCCACACATGGCAAGTCATTTACACAACAGCAATCACGAACACCAGATCAATCAAAACAATCATTCTACACTCAACAACAACCACCCACACTTCACAAGTCATCTACACAAAAGCAATCACGCACACCAAATCAATCGAAACAAAAGCAATCATTCACTCAACAGAAACCACCCACACATGACAAGTCATTTACACAACAGCAATCACGCACACCGGATCAATCGCACTATAAACATCCGCGCGATAAACAATCATCCCACACTCAAGAACAACCATCTACACGTTACAAGTCACCTACACAAAGTCAATCATCCACTCAACAGCAATCACCCATACTCGGCAATTCACGCACACAAAAGGTGAATATGCAGCATTCGCTCGCGCTCAACGGATCGCAGGTAGGATTTCGTCAAGAGGAACCAGCTGGTTTAATGTCTGCTTTTGGGGACGCAGGTTATTCAAATAAATAAAAATGGTATTTTATTCTTCAAGGGAGTGTCAAACCATTCAAATTTCCCGCCGACAGTCCTAACCTCAAATTCTTTAACAATTGATTACAATTAATAAATAAACTAAATTATGAAAAATCAAGGCATCATTACCCTCCATAATACAATTATCTACCACTGTGCGAAGTTTTAAACAAAAACTTCAAAACCTCTACGAATGCCATTGGAACGAAATTTATATTAGTCTAGACTCGAACCTTCAAATTTCGTTCCAAAGCCATTCGTAGAGGTTTCGAAGTTTTTATTTCAAACTTCGCACAGTGGTAGATAATTGTATTACGGAGGGCAAGGACCTCTTAGTTTTTAATTTTTAATTTTAATTTAATTTATTTTAATTTTTAATTACGTAATTAAATTTAAAAAAATGTAAGGAAGCGTTGGAGGGGCAGAGAATGTTGGTTGTGCCTCACAGAGATGGGCGAGGACGGGGCCCTCTCTCACATAAAAACAAAATTCTTTTATTTTTGTTTGAAAAAATAGCAATATTGAGGTAATTTTTACATTACAAGAGAATAATTCTAATAACATTATAATTATTATGATTATTACCCAGACAGCAAAAAATGAATTTTTTCTAAGGATTTTTTTCGAACACTTTAAGAATAATTATGAATGTAAGTTAGAAAAGGATTCTTAAACAGTTTGAAAAGAGTTCATAAAGAATTCTAACATCTGCGACATTCATGAAATTTATTTTTCCGTCTGGGAATTCTTTAGTGTTATTATTACTTCTATTAAAATAAAAATAATAATTGTTTTCAGATGCCGTTGAGAGACGTCAGAAAATAACTCTAGAACCGATCCAGCACGTACTGAGAGACGACGTCAAGGAACAAAGACTGCCGATTCAGCGACTGACCCAAGACTGAGGTAGACAAGCTGAGGCTGGGAGCGACAAAAATGACATCGTTTTCAGACTTGCAAGCTGAGCTGCAAGGAGGGCCTAGCAAAGGTAATTTATTCATCATTCTATTATAACTTTCCAACCCATAATGCAATAAAAAATTTTATTTTTTTCGTTTTTTTCAACAGAGTTCATAACACTTCGAGCGCAGAAACGGTGTGCGCCTGCCTGGATGTGATAGCGATCTGCTGAATGGTTCCCAAGGTCATGCTGTTGTCGTACGAGCGCATGGACATGCCTGCAAAACTCTCGATGACGCAGGGGCAACGAGAATTGAGTAGGAGGCTTCTTGCGAGTTGCTGCTCAGGCGATCCCTGTTAAAAAATTGAAGCTGGATTTCAAGCTTGAAATTCAACGATGAGCTTGAATCTGGTTTGATCGAACTTAAAATCCAGCTCGATTTCAAGCTCGAAATCAAACTCGAAAGATCCACCCTGATCGACCTACATTTCAAGTTTGATCAAGCTGGATTCAAACTCATCGTTGAATTTCAAGTTCGATCGAGCCGGATTCAAACTCATCGCTGGATTTGAAGCTTGAGATTTAGCTTGATATTTTCAATAGGGGAACCTGCACAAGGACCAGCTGGTTCAGCCACTGGTCCGTTTGAGTGACCGTAGCCTCCTGGAGCTGCAGGCTCCCGAAATATACCATTATTTACGTAAATATTTTCAGAGACTATATATATATATATATATATATTCCACGTCGACCAGGGAAGAAATTTTTTACATTTCGTTCAAAATGTTTTTACTAGTTCAGAATAGTTAAAAAATGTATGCAAAAAAAATTTAGATCACAATACCCTAACTATGCAGAACTGTGGCCCTATTAAAAATAAAGTTTTTTTCAATTCTTAGAAACATAGAAAACTTTAATGATTTTTAGCTCCAGATAGGTGCAATTTAGGTATTTACACATATACATTTTTATTATTTTTCTGTATATTTTTCTGTAAATTTTCTATAGAATATGCTAACACTTTTTTTAGGCCCTAATTACCACGTTTCTGATTGATTTATAAAAGATATACCGTTATATAGTAATAAGAGCTTCAAAATGAGACCAGGTAGACCATGGACCGAGCTTTTTACTACAAAATTTTGAGATTAAAATAAACTGCCGAAATTTTTTAAATAGCATATAACGGTATATCTTTTATAAACCAATCAGAAACGTGATAATTGGGGTCTGAAAAAAATGTCAGCATATTGTACAGAAAATTTACAGAAAAAAATGCATATATATATGCATATATCTATCTATATAAATATATATATATATATATATATATATATATATATATATATATATGTAAATACCCAAATTGCACCTATCTCGAATTGAATTTTCTACTTTTTTAAAAATTTAAATAAACTTTATTTTTAGGGTCACGGTTCTGCAAGATTTGGGTCTTATGAGCTAAAATTTTATTTACATGCTTTTTTCACTATTCTAAACTAGTAAAAACATTTTCAGCGAAATGTAAAAAATTTCTTCACGGGTTTACGTGAAATATATATTATTATGAAATATTGAAATTCGTTCAGAATGAACTTTTACTACAGTTTTTTTTTATTAGTCTTGACGTTTATTTCGTCTTTACAATACATCAGGAAAGTATAATACATTTTTAGGCCAATTTTTTATTTGAAAATTTTTATATATCAAATTTTGAAATTTTAAATATTACCTGAGATCTTACCAGAGATCTCGTGTGAGATTTTGAGTAAAAATTCATGAGGTTTTCGTATGATATTTCACCTGAGATTTTTTGGTAGGGATATATATATATATATATATATATATATATATATATATATATATATATATATATATATATAATCATGCGAAATATCATGCGAAAACCTCATGAAATTTTACTCAAAATCTCACACGAGATCTCTGGTAGGATCTCAGGTGAGATTTAAAATTTCAAAATTTTAAATATAAAAATTTTCAAATAAAAATTGGCCAAAAATGTATTATACTTTCCTGATGTATTGTAAAGACGAAAGAAACTTCAAGAATAATAAAAAGAAACTGTAGTAAAAGTTCATTCTGAACGAATTTCAATATTTCATTAAGTGTACATATAATAACATGAGATTTTCGTATGAGATCTCAGGTGAGAATCTTACTTGAGATTATTCAGTAGGGGTATGTGAATAATCATAATTAAAGTATAAAATTATAATTAAATTTAAATATTTACGTAAATAAATGGTATATATGTGTTATTATTGTATGTATATATCTGCTGCGGATTCCCGGAAAAACAACTCAAGTCCATTTTTTTGAAAATTGAGTTTTAAGCGATTTTAATATCTTTATATAGTATATTTTCAGATAAAAGTGCACAAAATCAAGAAAGTGTAAAAATAAGTAGCCTTATCTACTATTTATGATTTTTTTTACATTAGTTCAAATGGAAAATAAAAATTTTAAGTATTAGTATCTTCAAAACAGAAAAGTGGACTTATGTTGTTATTCTGCAAAACCATATATATATTATGTATTAACTTATTAATTTATTGTACAATTATATTAAATATTTAAAGTGTATAAATAAAAAATTACAAATATAAAATATAGTATTTTTATTATGATAAAATTATACATTTAATATAAATAATATATATATATATATATATATATATATATATATATATATATATATATATATATATATATATATATATATATATCGCCGTGCTGGCATATTGTCGGCAAATTGCACGGCACAGTGCTGACACGTTGCCGGCACGCGGGCCGCAGCACCAATCGCGCATGCAAATTGCGTCGGCAAAATGACGGCACTATGACGGCCCGCGTGCCAGGACCGCGTTCCTGCACCGTGCCGTCTCAGAAGCGGGGCAGGAATCCGTCACAATGCCGGACCGTGGGCGGCCCGCGGGCCGTCAGCGTGCCGACACAGTGCCGACTCAATGCTATCTGGGTATATGGCGTGCGCTAACCTAAATTGGAATTTCCGAATAAATATATATATATATTACATAAATTAGTTTATTATAAGGGACTATAAAAACCACTTGGACGGATCTAATTCTTGGCAAAATAACATATAATATACTTCAGTAAGTTGTAAAGTAGTAAGCACAAGTAAGCTTTCATCAACGTAGATTGTGTCAAAATATTTTTGCCGTGTATAAAATGGACAATGATTTTTAACAGAATTTAACTCAGGTTTGATCCCTTAATGCTTTGTTTTTACTCTTTCAGTAGACTGTATTTATTAATTGTTTTTTAACTGTTTAACTTTATGTTTTTAATGATTTTCAGATTCTAAAGCTGCATGTACCTATAGCTGTAAGCAAAAATCTTGCGAGTGCATACATCAAATTTCCAGGTGAGTTATTCAATATTAGATTTCATTAATCTACAACTTTATTCAATTTTTCAAGTGATTAAATTTTATAATAATTTGCAGATTTTCTACAAAAATAATTATTTAAGGTGCAGCTATAATGAAGACAAATCAACAGGATGGCATCAGTATCCTTACGTAAAAACCCTGCAGGAATTCTAGCAGAGAATCATGCAAGAAACTGATCGGCAGGGGATCTGCAGGAT
The DNA here is from genome assembly GCA_949152435.1 of Gastracanthus pulcherrimus. Lineage (NCBI taxonomy): Eukaryota > Metazoa > Arthropoda > Insecta > Hymenoptera > Pteromalidae > Gastracanthus > Gastracanthus pulcherrimus. The sequence continues at coordinate 133,769,477 of OX424573.1, read as the reverse complement.
TCCTTGCAGGAATTCCTGCAGGATTTTCTTAAGGAATATTTCTAGAATCGGATATTATTTATGTTCTAGAATATGAAATTATTAAAATCACTAAAATAATTTAGGAAATGTGCCTTTATATGTATAGTTCCATCCGGACGATAAGACCAAACTTAGGGACTAAAGCTTCGAACTTTAATTTTTTTAATTTTGTAATCAAGTTAATTAAATTTTCGTTTTTTCAAGCTTAGCCCTGAGTTTTAGTGTTATCATCCGGATGGTGCTATACCTATAAAGGCAAACTTCCTAAATTATTGTAGTGATTTTAACAATTTCATATTCTAGAACATAAATAATATTCCACTCTAGAAAAATTACTTCAGGAAATCCTACAGGGATTCCTAAGGGCTTTTTTCGTAAGGGTATTTATCAACGCTCACGAGCATTCAAGATACATTGGCATGCAGTATATAATAGTTATTACAATATTATTGTTATATTTATTATAAATTGTAATATTTATTGTAATTGGAATTTAATAAAGAGTAAATTTATATATAATTTCAAATTTTTTATTTTTATTTTAAAAATTAATATACATAATATATTTGGAGGTTATAAGCACCTGCAGAAGCGCACGCAAAATTCAATCGTGCAGGCATATTGCCGGCAAAACGCAAGGCATAATGCTAGCACGTTGACGGCATGGCGTGCTGTAAAATTTTGGAATAAGCGCGCGGCATCCATGCCGTCAACATGCCGTTTCTGGGCCGGAGTACACGGACGTCACTGTGCCGTCACGCATGCGGCATGCATGCCGTCAACGTGCCGGCACAGTGCCGACGCCTTGTTATCGGGGGTACGATACGTCCAGGGTTTCATACGAAAATTTGCGTATTCTACGTTTTCTGTTAGCTTACAAAGTTAACGTATGCAACGTTTGTTTATGTGTATACAAGCCGTAAAAGGCATATCAATACCCCAACTGGTGAAATTTGCAATAATAATAAATTTAAATAAATAGTCTTTATACTTAAACTCTAAACCTTAATCCCAATTATCCCAAATGGAGCAATTTTAAATAATACGTTTAAATAATAAACTACGTACTAATCACTAAATCCTAAACCTTAAACCCAACTATAAGAAACGAAGTCATTTGCAATAATAAAAAGTATACAAAAAGAATCGTAATCCATATACTCTAAACTTTAAAACTCAACTACCCCAAGCAGAACAATTTGAAATAATAAAAACAGTTAAATGAAAATCGGTATTCATAAACCCTAATTCCAAATATTACCCCAAGCGATGCAATTGATAATAAGGGGGGTGCAGGTAATGTGGCCACTTTAAGGAACTTTTGATTTCCAGTTAATATATATCGGGTTTACAGACTTCGGCAATTATTAAAACATGCTATTTGAACCTTTACCTCTAATACCTCATCAGTTTTTTTGCAAAAAAAAATTACTCTCTGAATATTAATTAAAGAAGTTCTAAGTACAAGAACCGATTTTTTTTAAATATTTTTATACTAATTATTAGCCTTCTTTATAATAATGAAAGAGGTTTCGCAAGAAAATTTGACTTTTTTAAACTGTTTTAATTTTATTTTAATATTTTCGTTCTTATCTAAAATTCAATGTTTTTCAATATTTGTGTGACAATGAAAGTTAAATAATTGCGTCCTAAACAAGGTTAAACGTCAGTAAAAGTCAAAATTCTGTTAGTGGTGGAAAAAAATGTATCCCTTAAAACAATAAAGGAATCATAAATAATTACGAATTAACTTTTATTTAATTATTACTACTATTTTACTTTAAAGTCATTTTTCTCAATTCTTTATTTTCATAACTTCTAGTTGCGTTTTGCGCACCAGATATTTTTCATATATTTTAAACATTATCAAAGTAATGTCCTTTTTTGAAGGATTTTGGGCTGCATTGATATTTTACTTCAATTAATAAAGAGATGTACAATTTAAGGGGGTGTCAAAGTCAGTTTTCCCTACCTTACCGACCTGAGAATCCTAAACTTTTGGCTATAATTAAAAAAATGAACAGAATTATGAAAAACTAAGAGATAATTGCCCTTCGTTTTATAATTATCTACCACTGTGCGAAGTTTCAAGTAAATATTTTACGGACCGTGTCAATGGCATTTGAACGAAATTTCATGATAAAACAGAGATCTGCGAAAGGTGATTCGAAATTTGTTCAAATGCCATTTATATATGCAATGATATTATTACCTGAAACTTAGCAAAATGGTACAATGCTACAAAAGTTAGGGCAAATATGTATTGGTTTTTCATAATTCAGTTTATTTGTTAATTGTAATCGATTATTCATAACTCGGTCAAATATTTGAGGTTATGAATTTAACAAATAAAAAATTTTAAATATACTTTGAACTTCGTATTCTTTTCTGTGAAAATAGCATTAATTGATTTTAATACTTAGAAATAAATAAGAAATATGCATGTATATAAATATAAGAAAAAATTGCAGGTTTCTATTTTTAAATTACAAATATATTATAGTAGATAGTGGAAATAACAATTAGACATTCCGATTTATTACTATGCATTTATTTAATTAAACTTTTTAAATTTTTTCATACAAACATAAAAAACTTTGGTTGTAATTCTTAATTTAAAAAATTCCATGAACATAAAACGCTTATGTTATTTAAGATAATTTAATCTTAGTAACACTCGACATAATATAACTGTTTAATAGTAATAGTAAGAAAATAGTAACTTTTTAGAGTTTCTTAAAAGTTTCTCAAGAGGATGCCGATGTAGTGGTCAGTGATCTGCAATACCGACATTAAGATTCACATTAATAACACAGGCCGAAAAAATTTTCCTGAACCAATAACCCAGAGACCAGACCATACTTTTCCGAAGGTTTTTGGCACGCTGAATCCAAATCCGGCCTCAGAATTGCTCTATCACCTCAGGTTTTCGAGATATCCTAACCTAAAAGTGCAAAAATCACCGTTTTTGGCTGTTTTTGAGGTTATGTTATGCCGCCAACTGATTTTTTAATACAAAACGACCAGCGGCATCTGAAAGTACTAGTCTTGCCCTTCAAAATTCATTTTCGCTTGTTTCGATTCGACTTTTCCTTCTCGAGATATATCGATTTCAATCTGTAATGTATCAGTGTTTCTTATCTACTAGACATCCTATCCCATAGCCCCGTTTATACTCGGATAAACAAACTCTTCCTGATATTGCTGTCAAACCGCTTGCAAATGCATACCAGGTAGTTTTTGGGGTCACTGATCACAAATCTGGAGTTAGAATCTCCGAATTCAAAATGGCGGATCCAATATGGCGGCTATGATTACCACGATCCGTAGTAAGTCACAAAAAATCCCGGAAAAGCTCTGGAGATCGGTTACTCGGGGGTTTTCGGGGTCGCTGATCTCAAATCTGGAGTCAGAATTTCCGAATTCAAAATGGCGGATCCAAAATGGCGGTTATGATTACCACGATCCATAGTAAGTCACCAAAAACACTGGAAAAGCTCTGGAGATCGGTTACGCGGGAGTTTTCGGGGTCGCTGATCTCAAATCTGCAGTCAGAATTTCCAAATTCAAAATGGAGGATCAAATATCGCGACTATCGTTGCCAAGGGCCATAGCCATAGTTGACCAAAATCTTGGAAATGGTCTTTTAAGTCGTCACTTGGAAGTTTCCCGATTCTCCGAGCTCGAATCTGCAGTCAAATATTCCAAGTACAGAATACCTACTGACCCACCCAATATGTTACAAAATGACGGATGTAATATAGCAGCTAGTCTTACATAAAGAACCTCACTTTGACTTCTTATGAAAACGTTGTCGCTGCTCCTGAAACGATCGTTTATATGACTTGCGCCCATAGACAGTCGATATGTTATGTCTATGCAGAGACCAGCAATAGTCCGCCATCATCCGCTCATCCCACCTACCTTGAAAATGCCGCTCCTTTTGTTTGAAATCCTGATGAAAGCGTTCACCCATTTCTTCGCTGAATGCGCCATTATTCTCAGGAAAGTAGTCTAAATGAGAAAACAAAAAGTGCAATTTCATACTCATCAGGCACCCTAATTTTTGGAAATTCGTTAGCATCGTAGATACAATAGATTTGTACTTTGGATCTCGATAGTTTCCTAAAAAATTGTCTGTGACACTTTTGAAGCTCATCCAAGCATCTTTTTGTACGGGTGTCATGGTTGTTACAAAATCATCGTCTTTCATAAGTTTTCTAATATCAGGCCCAACAAATATGCCTTCTTTAAGTTTAGCATCCGACAAATGCTTAAACTTGGATGCAATGTACTGGAAACATTCGCCTTCTTTGTCTAAAGCTTTAGTAAATTGCTTCATAAAGCCAAGCTTGAGATGCAATGGAGGCAATAGGATTCGACGGGTGTCGACAAGACTCTCATGAATGACATTGTGTTCACCAACCTTCATCTGGATTCTTTGTGGCAAATTTTTCTTTACCCAGTGCTCCTGTCGGGAACGACTGTTCCAAAGGCAGAGAAAACACGGATGTCTCGTGTTTCCCGACTGCAAACCTACTAAAATATTTATCATTTTGAAGTCACCACAAATCAACCATTTGTGCTCATTATAATAATTGACTTTTTCAAGAAGAAATTGAAAGCTTTCGTACGATTCTTTCAATACGGTGGAATGGCCAATGGGAATTGCCGCATATTTATTTCCATTATGAAGCAGTACTGCTTTAAGACTATCTGTTGAAGAATCTATAAAGAGTCGCCAGTTCTCCGGCTTATAAACTTCTTCTATCTCATATAAACTAATCAAACCTTTAATATCGTTGATATACAAGGGAATATACAAGGGAACTCTTTAGTAAAATACTTCACGAACTTATTATCTCTTTTCCTGTAGACGGAAATTTTTGTCCCAGGGGATAGAAGATTTCTTTCTTTGAGTCTGGAAGCGCATAGCTCTGCCAAATCTTTACTCAAATTCAATTCCCGCACAAAATCATCCAGAGCATTTTGATCAAAAAGTTGCGGTTTTCCGTCGTCAAAAGAAAATTCATCGTCACTGCTTTCGGCCTCGTCACTTTCAATCGTTTGCCTTTCTTGCTCCGCTTGTGGCTGAGGAACAGTATTTGTATTCCGTTCTATTTTTCCAATTTTTGCTGGTGTTACACTAAGCACCTTAGTATACACAAGCAAATGTTTATTTGTATGGTTTCTACCAGTTATATCACATCCACAAAAGTAGCAGTCATCATCATGATTTCTAGGTTTACGCCACACTACTGTTTCAATTACAACATCCTTTTTTATACTATTCCAGTTTTTCAAAGTTCGGCGACAATCTTCACAAATAGAATTAGGAACCCAGGGTTTATTTAGATTTCTCATAGGCGTTTGATAACATTCTTCGAACTGTGCTCTTATTGTATCACTGATGTTTCTACGGTAAGTTTCTGCCTCAAACTTTCCGCAAACATTGCAAAATTTATTAACTTTATTTGCGCACGGGATTCTCGACATTGTAGATGACTAATCCGTTAGCCTGTCGCTCAAACACGATCTCTAACACGGAAAGTCTTATGTTTCTTGAAAGCACTGAGTGATCTACACTGGATGTACATCAGATCCATACATGCACACTACGACGTTAATGTATCTAATACCGTATTGATTTATTTATGGGTTGATGACTAATCCGTTAGCCTGTCGCTCAAACGCGATCTCTAACACGGAAAGTCTTGTTTTTCTTGAAAGCACTGGCTGATCTACATTGGATGTACATCAGATTCATACATGCACACTACGACGTTAATGTATCTAATACCGTATTAATTTATTTATGGGTTGATGACTAATCCGTTAGCCTGTCGCTCAAACGCGATCTCTAACACGGAAAGTCTTGTTTTTCTTGAAAGCACTGGCTGATCTACACTGGATGTACATCAGATTCATACATGCACACTACGACGTTAATGTATCTAATACTGTATTAATTTATTTATGGGTTGATGACTAATCCGATAGCCTGTCGCTCAAACGCGATCTCTAACACGGAAAGTCTTGTTTTTCTTGAAAGCACTGGCTGATCTACACTAGCTGTACATCAGATTCATACATGCACACTACGACGATCATGTATCTAATACCGTATTGATTCAGATTTCAAACAAAAGGAGCGGCATTTTCAAGGTAGGTGGGATGAGCGGATGATGGCGGACTATTGCTGGTCTCTGCATAGACATAACATATCGACTGTCTATAGGCGCAAGTCATATAAACGATCGTTTCAGGAGCAGCGACAACGTTTTCATAAGAAGTCAAAGTGAGGTTCTTTATGTAAGACTAGCTGCTATATTACATCCGTCATTTTGTAACATATTGGGTGGGTCAGTAGGTATTCTGTACTTGGAATATTTGACTGCAGATTCGAGCTCGGAGAATCGGGAAACTTCCAAGTGACGACTTAAAAGACCATTTCCAAGATTTTGGTCAACTATGGCTATGGCCCTTGGCAACGATAGTCGCGATATTTGATCCTCCATTTTGAATTTGGAAATTCTGACTCCAGATTTGAGATCAGCGACCCCGAAAACCCCCGCGTAACCGATCTCCAGAGCTTTTCCAGTGTTTTTGGTGACTTACTATGGATCGTGGTAATCATAACCGCCATTTTGGATCCGCCATTTTGAATTCGGAAATTCTGACTCCAGATTTGAGATCAGCGACCCCGAAAACCACCGAGTAACCGATCTCCAGAGCTTTTCCGGGATTTTTTGTGACTTACTACGGATCGTGGTAATCATAGCCGCCATATTGGATCCGCCATTTTGAATTCGGAGATTCTAACTCCAGATTTGTGATCAGTGACCCCAAAAACTACCTGGTATGCATTTGCAAGCGGTTTGACAGCAATATCAGGAAGAGTTTGTTTATCCGAGTATAAACGGGGCTATGGGATAGGATGTCTAGTAGATAAGAAACACTGATACATTACAGATTGAAATCGATATATCTCGAGAAGGAAAAGTCGAATCGAAACAAGCGAAAATGAATTTTGAAGGGCAAGACTAGTACTTTCAGATGCCGCTGGTCGTTTTGTATTAAAAAATCAGTTGGCGGCATAACATAACCTCAAAAACAGCCGAAAACGGTGATTTTTGCACTTTTAGGTTAGGATATCTCGAAAACCTGAGGTGATAGAGCAATTCTGAGGCCGGATTTGGATTCAGCGTGCCAAAAACCTTCGGAAAAGTATGGTCTGGTCTCTGGGTTAAAAATCTTGTCGGCCTGTGTAATTAATCGTTTAATAATGAGTCATCGCCGGAATTTAAAAAATCATTATTAAACAATTAATTATCAATGTTAACTGTGATACCGGTATTGCAGATCTCTGGCCGGCACCTCGGTATCCCCTTAAGGGGATGTCGGAGCCCCGCCCCCCCCCCCCCCCCTTTTGCTGTCCGACCTATTTTGTATTTCCAATTGTTTGTAAAAACTACAAGTCCGACTGACTTTATCTTGTACAAATCTGTTCATTATAGTAAGCACTACGGTGCTCAGCTCTAAATCTTACTGTAAAATTACATTAAAAGAAGTTATTAGCAAAAGTTTGGTATGATTACAATTTTGAGGTTAGGTTTCAATGCGTAAACACCCTATTGTATTGTATTTCCAATTAATCAGAAAAATAACTCATCAGATCAACTTTATCTTGTATGCAAAAGTGTTATTATAAAAAGCACTACGGTGCTCTGCTCTTAAGGTTTCCCTGCATTCTATATTTTAAAAGTAATCACTAAAAGAAAATACACGATTTTAGCTCCGACATCCCCTTAACAATTCAGATTATTTATACTTAAAATTAAAAAATGTGTATACAGCTCTAGAATTATTTTATCCAGTTTCATAGAATCTCAACATATTTTTGATTTCAAAATAGAAGCCTGCAATTTTTTGCTTATATTTATATTTACTAATATATTTATTATTTATTACTAATTATTAAAATGAATTAATGTGATTTTTACTAAAGAGATACCGTTTAAAATAGGTTTAAAATTTTTTATCTGCACGGAGAGATGGGACGTATTCAAAATTATTATTTACGGTATGAAAATTACTATTTTATAAATTAGGAATATTTTAATTTACTTGCATTTGGATGCTTTTTACAGTTATGTAGATGTTATTCATAAACGTATATAAATTCTTGAATTAAAAATTTATGGAATTTTACTATTTACTTTAGTGAAAAATGTCATTTATAGAATTTACAAAACAATATAGTAATTTGTACTGAATATTTAGTAAGGAGTACTTGTTTATATTATATTATAAATATTTTTTAGTAAATTTTACGTACTTATAGTTAAATTCTCATAAACATTTTAATAAACGTCTTAACTCAAAAAATCTAACTTATAAAACTTACGTATTTTTTAACAACTGTATCTTATGCTCTACCATATAGGTATAAATGGATCTTGATGGGTATATTATTATTTAATGAATATTTACAAGACAGTAAAATAAATAAAGCCTAGTGTAACTTATAAGGACGATTCGAAGCATAGCTAAACAAGGATCGTGACGGCGAAGTCGGTAGAGCGTCCGCTTCAGGAACTGAGGATCGCCAGTTCAAATCTCCACCAAGTCGGGTTTTTCGGTAAAAATATTTTTATATTTGAAATTAAATTGTACAAATATAAGAAATATTATATGTGTAATAAATAAACAATCACGGAAAGATTAAACTGAAAACAAGTTTTTATTAATGTGAATTTTAAAATTACTATCTAATATTTTAGAAGATTGCATAGTAAAAATTATTAAAATACGAGTAATGCCCAATCATTAAAAATGTATACATTTATGAACAAAAATAAGAGGAACGTTTCTCTTTGTCTGGTATCATTGATTTGTACATCTCTGTACATTTTTGTACATTATTATACATTTCCGTACATTCTTGTACATCTCTGTACGTTTCTGTACAAAAGTCTAATAAGTATTAAAAATGTACAGAAATGTACAGAAATGTATAAAAATGTACAGAGATGTACGAAAATGTACAAAAATGTGCAAAAATGTACAGAAATGTATAGAAATGTACAGAGTTGTACGAAAATGTACAATTTTTACTTCCGCCAGGGATTGGATTTTTGTATTCGTCTTACATTTTTACGCAATACTACTCTGAATGTAGTACTTTTATTAGATTTTAGAAGTTTTACTAGATTTTTGTAAATTTACAAGTTTCTGTAACTTTACAATGGCTGTAAAATTACTACATTCAGAGTAGGATTATGTTTTTCCAACTCTCAGACTAGTAAATTTACAATTTTGTTTGTAAATTTACAACGGCGTTGTAAACCTACTATATTCAATGTAGGGTTTTTACAGTGGCGTTGTTTTTTACTATTCTCAGACTAGTAATAAATTTACAATTGCCGTTGTAAATCTACGAACGACTTTTTACAGTGTATAACATCAGAATAGTTCAAAAATATTATTTGAAAATATTGCTCTTTAAATGTCTTATAATTTTAGCATGAAATGTTCATAAAAAATGTATATCAATCCAGTGTAACCCCTTGCGCACAGTGGTAATCAAATATATATCTGTTTTTACAGGTTTTTTCAAAATGGCTACTTCAAAGGGTGGTGAATTTGAAGAAAACCAGTCTAAAATGTCATATTTTTCTATATTATAACATAATATTTTTCTTCTTAAATTAAAGGATTTTAGTATTTTCTTTATCTTCTTCCCTTAACTAGTAAAAATTTAACTTTTAACTTTACAACTATTAGAGTTACTCTTCAACCCTGGAATTCCATAACAAAACATTAATTTTTTAATAAATCATTAACTGTAGTATTATTATATTTGATAGCACACTAACCTCAAAATGCCAACTTTATTGTCGATTTTGAGGTTGTTGTGCTATAAAATATCGTATGAGACTGTTGTGGGAGGTGTTTTTCTACCTTGCTCGATTTTCTCACTCGCTTCGCTCGTGCGAAAACCCTCGAGCAAGGTAGAAAACCATCTCCCACAACATTGTCATAATATACTATAAAAGGATAACAACTCGAGCCACTGTATTTTACTCGATAGGTTACGACGTATGAAACCTTGCTTTCATACGTTTCATAGGTATGATACCTGTATCATACATCATACCGCATGAAACCTCCAAAATACCTTTATCGCGCATCAACGGTATATCCCTGGTATCTATATATTATCTATAATTATAGTGAATAAGGCCTCTGGGATGGGAAAGTAGGAAAAGCCATTCGGTCTCGGTCTCGGTCTCTCTCTCCCTCTCTCTCTCTCTCTTTTATTTATTTATTTATTAAATATTTTTAGTGTTAATTAAGTGTGAATGTATTTATTAGCGTGATTGTTAAAGTGTTATGAATGAGTGTGTTTTAAGTTTGGACGTGATAGTGTACGCAAAGAGTTAGCAAAGTATATGTATGTATTCTTATTTATATGTTATCTTTATTGTATTTATTTTTATTCTATGTATCATTATTTTTTTTTGACGAAGCGTTTTATGTGATATTTGACTGTGTTCATTGCATTTAGATTTTATAAACTGACGAACTGATAAAGTGAATTATTATCTTAACAAGAAATATGCAATAAGAGAAAGTAAGATAACAATTATATTAAACCGACTGTTATTTTTTAATTATAAATACAACTACATGTACATGAAATTGTAAGATTTTGTCTTCTGATGAATAAAAAGTATATCTATCTATCTATCTATCTTGCCACGGCTAGACCTAAGGTTTAACTGAGAGGCTGTTAAACTAAGGTTTAACATTTTAGAATAGTAAAGTGTAAGCCAGCTACACTACAGAAAAGTTTGTATGGCAGTAAAAATCGTCATAGCGTACTGACCTGGGCTCAAAGCACGGCCGGTCTCGAATTTTTTTCACTTTTTTTTTAACTAGGAATATTCGATGGCTGTAAGTTGAGCCTAATGCTTCGGCTAGACCTAGGGTATAACTGAGAGGCTGTTTAACTGAGCCACTGGTGTAGACGGTAAAAATTCACTGAACTTCGATACGAAGTCAGCTACTACAGTTAACGTCGCTGAATTCGCTGTCGTGTTGCCAACTTCAAGTGAATGTGTTTGTATGAGTGCGACTGAGAGCGTCGTTTTGAAAAAAGGGTGTCGCTCTCTTCGCCCCCGCTGCTTTCTTTCGGCTCGAATTTAGGGTGACTCTCCAATAGGTGTCATCGTGCAGTTGGCCGTGTCGCTGTGTCGTGCACATGTGTCGCTGTGTGCATGTCGTTGTGTGCACGGAATAGAAGAGAGGGGGACGCTGCCAACTGCAAAATTCACTTTTCGTTGCTCCGAAACGAAGAGTAACATAACTATAATATGTCTGGCTCATACGTCAACCGCATATAAGTTGGCAGCGTCCCCTCTCTTCTTTCCCGTGCACAAAACGACATGCACACAGCGACACATGTGCACGACACAGCGACACGGCCAACTGCACGATGACACCTATTGGAGAGTCACCCTTATAGACGATGTAAGAAAATTCGCATTCTTTACAAGAATAGAATTACAATTGGAAATAAAATAATACACCTTAATCATAAAAATCTCTACTAATAATGGGCCGATTTTTTCAATTCAAATTGCTTTTTAATTCTTATTTCATAAATAATGTGAATTTTCTTATTTTGACTATAAATGGTCAAAAAAGGTCAATTTTAAAATTGTATTTAGCCATCGAATATTCCTAGTTAAAAAAAAAGTAAAAAAAATTCGAGACCGGCCGTGCTTTGAGCTCAGGTCAGTACGCTATGACGATTTTTACAGTCATACAAACTTTTTTGTAGTGCAGCTGGCTCACACTTTACTATTATAAAATGTTAAACCTCAGTTTAACAGGCTTTCAGTTAAACCCTAGGTTTAGCCGAGGCCTGACTGAACACATGTGAAACATTTGGCAAAACAGAAAAGAGGGTCTTTTGTTCTAGCGGCTAGCCTAGCTGAGAAGCACGACTTTATGACTTTCTTGATTGTATAGCTTATTTGTCGTTGAAAATTCTTGTACTGCTTCTACCAGTTCTAGCTTTACAATGTACTGAATAATACTTGAAATGCTTATAACCAAATATTCATATATTTAAATATTGCGCTAAGAAATGGCGTCGATAAAACTAAGGACGCGACCGGCGACACCGCTATATGACGCTATGACGTGACAAGTGAACATACCTACAGACCTACAGTACCCGCGGTGAGAACGGGGAGGGATATACTTATAGGCGTAGCTTCGGAAAACTCTGCGTATGCAGCGACTAGCGAGTTGCGAGCGATACAGATAGCTTAGTTAGGTACTTATACGAAAGGAACGTCGAGTTGAACACACTGAAGTGTTTCTCGCTCAGCGGCCCCAGCCCCCAGCCAACTGCAGATTCTATACAGATACAGATACCAAGATATAAGATATATTATACTTATAGATCAGCGCGTCTGCATTGCAAAGTGCCCGTGAATAAGCAAGAATCAGTAGAAAAGTCAAGAACAATAAAAAGTATGAGCGAAATGAGAATCATGAGATGGAGAAGGGAAGAAGTAAAGGAAGAAGAAGAAGAGGATGAGGCGTAGAGCGAAGGAGAGTAGAAGTGAGTAGGAGTGAGTAGGGTAGGAGCGAGTAGGAGCGAGTAGGAGCAAGTAGGAGAAGAGAGAGTGGAGAGTGCTTGCAAGGGAAGCAGTTAGCAGAGGTAGTTAAAGTAAGGATCGTCGACAATTGTCTGGCAGGTCTCCTGCGGGCTGCGCGTACTGTACGAGAGAGCGGTGAAGTAAAATCCGATCGATCCGCAATTCCGAGCGAGAATCGCGTGCGTGAGCGCAAGAATTCGGGGCAGCGCTCCAAATCGAGGAATTCCATGCACGGCCAGTAAACGCGCATCCAAGCAAAAAACGCTGCCTTCCAGGTTCCAAGCCTCGCTGATAATTTGAGTGAGTGTGTGTGGGTGTGCTGTTCGGAACACGGACTACGGTCACTACGGTCACTACGGTCACTGCGGAGTGCGGAGTAATAGAAAAGCGTGCGTGCAGCAGAGGAGAAAAAAACAAAAAAACAAAAAAACAAAAAAACAGAAAAACGCTAACGTCAGCGAGTGGCGTCGAGCCTGCAGCAGCTTCTTGTCCTTTTCTCTGTCCGTCTGTCTCCTCGAGAAAGGAAGCGCTATCGGCGTCGGCCTCCAGCAACAGCAGTGACGAGGGGAGGAGGATCATGGCTGCTTCGTCCCCGTCGTCCTCGTCACCGTCGACGATAATCGACGCCTGCAGCGGTCGGCGCGCACCCGTGACGTGATAGAGCAGCGGCCTGCGGTCCCCGCACGACGATCGCTTACCCATGACGTCCGCCCGACGGTCTGTACAACTACAAACTATCCCTTCTCTATATGTATCTTCAATTAAACGACCATCATTTATCATTTAGCTCCTATCTGCTCCTAGTCCTTCCTGTTCACCTCAATAGTCGCCAGTGTTCACAAGCACGAGGCCTCAAATCGCGCATTGCTTTTGCTATCCTAAGGACTGGACTGGATTTTTCTTCCTTTTTTTTCATTTTTTTTCATTTTTTTTCATTTTATTTCATTTTATTTCATTTTATTCACATAACCTGCTAAGCTTATACCTATTATTATGTAAAAAAACGCTTTCTTCATTGTCAAGGCATCCTTAGCTCACTTAGCTGGCCGGAGTAAGGATTAGGTATTCATCCATCAGTGATTCGAGAGGAGACGCCAACACGTTTAATCATTTTAATCTAATCTGCAGGGCGGCCGTGCGCGGCTGCGCCAATCTTCACTTATTCCAGCTCCGGGAAATTCAAATGACAATGCGACAAAGTGGAACGATAAATGTAATGTTTTTTAATTGCGCGATTACCACCGGAGTTGAACCGAGTTGAACCGAGTTGAACCGAGTGAAAGAGAGAACGCAGGCTATTGTAAGTCTTGATTTGTATGACCTTTCCACCTAATACCAAAATACTAATACTAATACAAGAGTCTGGCTTTTTCCTCTTATTCATTAGGATTTTGTCCATTTCTCATTTTTTCCTTTCCTCATCCTTTTACTTCCCTACCTACACTCTTTTTCTTCTCCAAATTTCGATATGCAAACGAAAGGTTAGAAAACTCGTTTTCAATTTCTTTATCGAAAAACAATGCCATCAGCAGTAGTACCTTTATCTACTGGTGTCGGTAATAATCGCTATTGTAATAAAATATGAAAAAATGAAGGTTGAAAGTCCGCCGCAGGGAGGATAGAAGAAGAAGAAGAAGAAGAAGAAGAAGAAGAAGAAGAAGAAGAAGAAGAAGAAGAAGAAGAAGAAGAAGAAGAAGAAGAAGAAGAAGAAGAAGAAGAAGAAGAAGAAGAAGAAGAAGAAGAAGAAGAAGAAGAAGAAGAAGAAGAAGAAGAAGAAGAAGAAGAAGAAGAAGAAGAAGAAGAAGAAGAAGAAGAAGAAGAAGAAGAAGAAGAAGAAGAAGAAGAAGAAGAAGAAGAAGAAGAAGAAGAAGAAGAAGAAGAAGAAAAAGAAGCAGCATAAAAGCCTCCTCTTTCCCGTAAAAGAGAGCTGCATCTCCCTCTATAGTCTATATATAGGAATACACCTGAGAGGCAGAGAGCGAGAGAGCTGAGCGCCCTCTCTGTGGGGCTCACGAGTGCGCTCGCAGCTCGATCTGCCATGAGAGATCGCGTCGACGTCGATGTCTAACGTGCTGAGTGCAGTGCAGCGTCTCCGCAAAAAGGGAAAATGCAAGTGGTCGCAGGCGCAGCGATGACCCGGAACCTCTGAGCCTGCTTAACAAGCTTGTCGTTGTCGTCGTCGTCGCGCGCAGCCGACCGGTGAAGATCGAGGAGAGAAGACGACGCGCGCAGCCCACCCACGGGTTGAGAATTCTCTCTCTCGCTTTGCGGCCATATCTGCTTCTCGGCGCTCTCGCCAGCTATCGCTCTCCTACAGGTCTGCTGCTGCTGCTGCTGCTGCTGCTGCTGCTGCTGCTGCTGCTGCTGCTGCTGCTGGGACAGTACTCCGGAGTCCAGATCCATCGGCTGTTGGCTCCGCGCGCGTCAGACACTTATTTCCGACTGTCCCCGCGACTTTCAATCATGATCCTCCAGTGATATTTACCCTTTTCGGAGCAGAGCCTGCACACCGAGGGTTCGTATGCGTCTCTCTCTTTCTCCCTCCCTAATTATACCGAGTTCGCCGCATCGCTCCTCTAATCGCAGCTACAACTTGACCCTGGAACCAGTGCTTGTATTTTTATATTTGCCTACTTCCCCATATCGACTGACGCTGCTCTATGCTCGCTCTATTTTTTGTTTTCACTTTTTACACTATTTTGGCAGATTCTTTGCTTTTGCCCAAAGTGGCTCGAGAAATTTTACAAGAGGCTACACACACTTTCATACACCAGGACTTCTTGCACGTTCTCAATTTCACCTCATCTCTTGACAATAATTGCTCTTATTCTTTTTTCCACTAGAGCTAACCTTATTTCTATTCATTAAATATCCTCAAACATTCCAATTCAGATTTCATTCCAGTACTTCATTAGATTATTACTTTACTATCATGAGACAAGTAATAATGGCAATGCAAAGACTTGTTTAAGATTTTAATTCTACTTTACAGTAAGGGTATAGATCGCAGAATGGTGGTCGACTGTTTATCCGCTCAGAGCTCGGGAGGACGGAAGCATGAGAGAAGATTAGGAAGTTCCGTCACTTCCAAAATGCAGCCCAACGTTACAGCAGCAGGTGGCATGACACCTAAGGAGCTCTGCGATAATGACGACTTGGCAACTTCTCTTGTGCTTGATACCTACTTAGGATTCACTACGCACAAGATGAATATTAGGTACAAATATTTTCTTTTTCTATTTCTTTTTCTTTTTCTAATTATTAATTTCCTTTAGGTATAGACCTTTAAAGGCCAATAAGGATGAACTTAAGAAAGTAATCACAGAGTTTATACAAACGCAAAATTATGAGAAAGCATACAAAAAGTTGATTAGCGGAGATTGGGGAGCTCGTCTGCCACACACCAAGTCAAAGCAGCAACAGATCAATTTAGAGAATCATGTAGGTTGCAGCACTGCTAACATTCTAACCATCATTTTAACATTTCATTAATTTCTTATCATTTTATTTTCAGATATTTCGATACTTAAGGGTATTTGATAAAGATTCAGGTTTTGTTATTAAGGCTTGTTACAGATATTCTCTGGAAGGTCAAAAAGGAGCAAAAATATGTGCAACTAGGAAATGGTTAAAAAATGATAAAATTTCTTGCCTTGTAGGTTGCATAGCAGAATTAAGTGATAAAGTACGCATTTAATTAGATTTAATGGCAATCAATTTATCCTCATATAAACTATGTAATTTAAAACTGATTTTGTAAACAATTCATTTTAAAATATTTTAGGAGGAAGCTGCCCTCTTACACCCAGGAAAAAATGACTTTTCAGTAATGTTTAGTTGTAGAAAAAATTGTGCTCAACTGTGGTTGGGTCCAGCAGCTTATATTAATCATGATTGTAGAGCAAACTGCAAGGTTATTATTTTATTTCTTATGTTTCTCATATAATAAGTGCTTTAAAAACTTACTAAATGCTTTATCAATTTGTGTCATTAGTTTGTGGCAACTGGTCGAGATACTGCCTGTGTCAAAGTTTTACGCGATATTGAAGCTGGTGAAGAAATTACCTGCTTCTATGGAGAAGATTTTTTTGGGGATGGCAACTGCTACTGCGAGTGTGAAACTTGTGAAAGACGGGGCACTGGGGCATTTGCTGACCAAAAACCTGGAGAAGAATTAGAATCAGGTTTGAACAATTAGTAGTACTGAATTAAATGAATGGTCAAATAGATATGAATATTAAATCTAGAGTTTTAATAATTGCTGTATTACAGGTTATCGTCTTAGAGAAACAGATAACCGTATAAACCGTACAAAGCACAAGCAACCGCTAGGTACCAACAAACAGCAAGAGAGCACTCTCACTGAAAGAAATGGAGAGATCAGTAATGCTGCAGTTGTACCTCAGTCGCTTAGCATGAAAGAGTTAAGGCGGAAAGGCCTTACAAAGTATGATGCTGAGCTATTGATTGCTCAGGGTTGTCGATTCTCTGACATTGCTCAGCAGCCAGCATTACTAAACAATGAGGAGAATGCATCTCACGATTCTCAAAATGCTTCTGCTTCAGCCACAAGAACGCTAAGAAATAAAAATCAAGCAAATAAGACTGAAAGTAATAATAATAATAATAATAATAGTAATAATAATAACAATAATCGCAGCAACTTAAAAAGTTGTCAACGTCTTAGGGCTTCCAGGTAAATAAAGCAAATCAGTCATTACAAAAAGTACAGTAGTCCTATATATTTATTTATTTATTTATTTAAGTATTTATTTATTTACTTACTTACTTATTTACTTATTTACTTATTTATTTATTTATATAAAATTATAAATATTTGATTTTATTAGCACAAATATTTTATTGAGAATAAAGAAATTTCTTAAGGGACTTTAATCTTAGACTTCTGTTGTAAATTTGAGGTTATATTAACAATCTATATTTACACTATGTACAGTTCAATCCAATTTAAATTTTTTAGACACCTTTTATATATAAATTTACATATAAATCTGATTTACAAATTGTATTTACTTATTAAATGTTGAACACAGGACTATTGTACATATTTAAGATGTGGTGGTACATTAAAGTGCAATTAAAAATCTATTTGTAATATTTTAAGGCTTCAAAAGAGAGCAGAAGCAAAGAGAAGTAAAGCAGGTGAAGGCAATGGTTCACATCATGGTACAATTCACGTACGTCATCGGAAAGAAGACTCTGATAGAGGGGAAGGTGATGAGAACTGTGTTTTTTCAAATTTACACAAACACAAAAATCAGGAAACGTCCAGAAATGATACTGTTAATGCCTGTCACATTCGAGATCTTCGTTCTACAGCATCAGAAAATCGTGATGAAAATCGCCGGGATGAAGAGTGTTCGTCAAGATTGTCAGATAAGGCATTGTCAAATGAGCAGCTGAATGCAAAATTGCATGAAGAAACTGTGGAGAAAGAGCTTTCGTTTTTAATATATGGAAAGGAACACAGTACAAATTCCTTTAGTCCAAACGTCTCGAGCCTCCTATCACATTCAAAGTTTCATAATGCATCAGATGCTCAAACGTTGGATAAAACGAATTCAAATCAGTGCTTAAAAAATGGCTTAAAAAGTTTTCAGTGTTCTATGGGTACCGATATAATAAAATCGGATAGTGAAAATGAAGCAAAAGATTCAAGTACGAATAAAGTTGAAAGTTCAGCCAAGGTTTATGATCGTCTATTTGACAAAAAAGCGTATCATAAATTCAGTGATAATGTCTCATTTGACATGACTTGTAGGAAATCTCCCATTTTAGGTAAAGCTCCACGAAACTCTCCTTTTCATGAAACTAAAGAATTTCATAAACTTGATTCCATGGAGGGCTCTGCTGGGGAAATTATAAATTCTAATATTGAGATAAACCATAAACAATCCGAGTTAATTTCAATAGAACCTTCAAATACCTCTGAATTTCACAAAGTAGATTTGCTCGATGGAAGCTGCAAGTCGAGATATCCCAATGATGTTAAAGATTGTGCTAAAATCATACCAGATAACGATAACAATTTTTTCTCTGACAAACATAATGAAAAAAGAATAGAAAATTTAAATAAAATAAGTGATACTTTGGTAGAAAGTGAACAGTGCGCAGAGAATTTTGTTAGTAAAAAGTCGGAGGATACACGCAGTTTGACACTGAAAAGATGTAACGATGTGCTGTTGAGTTCCCTGAAAAATCAGAATAAAAAACAGGTGGAGCGTTCATCGCGAACAAAAATAAAGAAAACAAAAAGTCGAAATTTGATAGAGAGATGCAACGTCAGACTAACAAGAAGTCAGAAGAAGGATTGGCAACAAACAGCTATGCCGATCGGATC
Source organism: Gastracanthus pulcherrimus (assembly GCA_949152435.1). Taxonomy (NCBI): domain Eukaryota; kingdom Metazoa; phylum Arthropoda; class Insecta; order Hymenoptera; family Pteromalidae; genus Gastracanthus; species Gastracanthus pulcherrimus. Next base: position 133,750,418 of record OX424573.1, on the reverse strand, counting down.
AGCTGATGACGACTCGGGCATCCAAGGGGATATTTATGAGTTTAGTGAGAAAGAGAGTAATCTTGAAGATATTAGTTTGCCAAATCGTGTTCCACATTTAAGAGATAAGTACAATGAAGTAAAGGAAAATTCAGCGGGCTCAATGATGGCTTTGGATCCCTGGCACAGCTGTGACAGCAATAAAGATGTCTTTGGTTACAGTAAAAGCAGAAAGTCGAGAGAGAATTCTCTTAGCAGTGAAGAGAAGCATAATGAGTAAGTATGGTATCCATAATTAGTAGAAATTTATGGAGATGTACTATCCCATGCAAGTAGTTTGCCTAATAATAAGACCAGTGCTAGTGGGATAGTAGATTTCTGCTTAAGGTGATGCTAAACCCTCTTGTTACCATAAAATACGGGGAACCACTTTTTTCATTCAATATTTAATTTTGAGAAAATATCTCTCTGAAAAGTTGTTGTTTTTGAGCAGGACAATAACGTTTCATAGAGATATTTACTCAAAATTAAAAATAAAATAAGAAAAGTGGTTCCTCATATTTGTCGGTGACTGGTGGCTTTAGCAGCACCTTAAAGACTGCAGTATAGTGAGCATGTGATGTTTCAACAGCAGTAGCAGCAATAGAAGCAGCAGCAGCAGTAGCAGCGGAGTGAGCAGTGATCATCATCAGCAGCAGCAGCCCCCGAGTAGCCCATCCATTTGGCAGAGCCAAAGTCAGAGCCAGGGTCAGGGCCAGAGCCAGCAGCAAGGCTCGAGCGAGAACGCGGATATTCGGGCGTACCCGGCGACGCCGGAGCGGCCGGGACTGAAGCTCACCCTCCGCATGAAACGCTCGCCGATCCTGGACGACGTGATCGAGTCGGGCACGAGCCTGAGCGAAGACAACGAGGTGCCGGAGTACGAGGTGCTGCGCGTCGAGGGCGTCGAGGGCGTCGAGGGCGTCGAAAGCGTTGACGGAGACGGGGACGAGGCCGAGGCGGCGCGGCCACGCAAGAAGCACAAGACACGCGACCGCGAGAGGCGGCACAAGAGGCGCGAGCTCATGCTCGACGCGCCAACCCCGCCCACGCCCATGAAGCGGCTCAGGCTCATCTTCGGCAACGAGACGCGCACCATCGACCTGCCGCACTCCTAACGCCCGGGGACGCCGAGATAGGGGGCGCAGGCCCCAGGCCCTCGCACTTTTGCTGACGATCTCGACGAGGACGTAGAGCGCGAACAGCGCCGACTGCTCGACGATTATTTTAAATCCATTTTCTCCTAGACCATTTTTTTACTTTTGCTTTTTACTTTTTACTTTTTACCTTTTACTTTTTACTTTTTACTTTTTACTTTTTACTTTTTACTTCAACTTGCAGACTCTGCACACAATCGGAATCCTTCATGCTTTGTTCCTTTACTTATTTATACATTCTATTACAAAGCTGGCGTTTTATTTACTAAACTCATTATTTACTACTATACCTACCTTGTCCTCAATCACACTTTCAACTTTAATGGAAATGGATTAAAAAGCATTCGAGAAACATCGCTCGTTTCTAACGAGAGCCAGCCCCCAGCTCTTTCCAATTCAAGAATACTCACTGCTCACTGCTAAATTACTTTGAAAGTAACTTATTTTGCTGATTCCTTTAGCTTTGGGGATTCATATGAAACATCTAACTTTCAAATTACTTCACTGCAGTTAATTCTCATTCTGGACCCCGCTGTACTTGTGCGTTCCCAACAAGAGAGGCTTCCAAATATCCACTTGTTTCACGTCCTTTTAATCTTTCGAACTTCGTCTACTTTCCAGAATATTTTAACAATTTGTTCGACTGTTCATTTTTCATTTCTTTTATTTTATTTTCTTTTCTTGTCTGTAAATTATAGGTTGTCGAAAAAAAGACACTTTGTAAACATGATATTCCAATTAGGCTGTTTTATGAAATTTATAACGTGTGCGATTGTATGTAAACAAATATTCCTTTTTTGTATCTAAAGTTTTTTTTTTGTACTCCGTTTAGCAACGATCGATAAAAGCCCCGCTTGATTTTTAGCTAGTCTCAAAGAGTAATATTATAGACGTTAGTTCGTTAGTACAAAAAAAGTATGTCCTTTATACGCCCAGTTGTGTTCGGAAGCATGTTGACACAATCGTCTAATTGGTAGCAACAACTTTCGATAATATTAACCCTTGGCAGCTTGAGCCGATAGTTATTAAAGAAAGAGAGAGAGAGAGAGAGAGAGAGAGAGAGAAATATATGGAGATTGATTATGCGCGTTTAAAGTTGCATGCACTATTTGGCGAATTGTGTAGCACCTAATATTTTTTGTTTTTCATGTGAACAAGTTGAAAGCTTGTGTATCGTACATGCAACACTCTTATACTGTGTATAAATAGTTTGTCACATAAAATATTAAATTAGATGCAAAACTGATTTAGAATCTTAAAGGAGATCACGTTAAACATTTTGGTTAATCTGTTTAAATTAAGAAAGGTTATACTTGTAATTTTGCATTTGCGATCATTCTTCAAACAGATTTAAAATTAGTATTTCTGCAGTGAATAATCATTATAATTATCGTTTATAAAATCATAATTTAGTTCACATGAGAAGAATTTGTAAATAGATTATGTATTAAAATGACGGTCTCAATATAATTGTAACAAAGAATAATTTTCAATAAGCATTATAATTTCAATGAATTATTCTTTGTTATAGTAGTTTATATAGGGAAAAAGTTTCAAGACTGCATTCTTGACATGGTACATTTAAATTAAAATACTTTATTACTTGCAATGTTATTAATCTCAATTTTTAATTCATTTGACGCGATTTTATTGACGAATAAAAATATTTTTATAGGCCATTTTATTGCACTTAAACTACACTGATCAAAGCAGATTCTTTTTAAATTAATTTTATTGTTGAAAATTATCAACGGGATATAATAAAGCTATATCCAATTGAGTAATCGTTTATGAAGGGAATTCAATTTTCAGATTTTTAATTATAAACTTTATATAACAACCTTCAATTACGCATTACGGAAAATTAAAATTATTAAACATGTTTAACTCATTTCTCAAACAATATCAAGTAGTGCATCTAGATTCAAAAAATTTTCCCGCGATTTTTTTATTTTCAAATACGTTTAAAAAGAATTATGTACCTTTATCGTGTACTAGTAAGTCGTTATCGATGTACGTGAAGTGTCTAACTTTATATACTTGGTAATGATAATACAGTTTGCAATGTCTCTCCGACTTAACTTTGAGCGATTATTACGTATGTTTAGAATTCTGGCGAATTTCTTAAATATTATATAAAAAGTTGCATTAGTACTAAAATACGACAAAAAAAGAGCGAGTAATTTTTACATTTTTGTTTATGCTCGCGCGCATCATAGCGATTGAGTATTACATTTATTGAAAGATCGAAAACTGGAAATCGCATATATGAAGCATCACAAAGTATACATACATATATATATATGTACATAGGATAAACTATGTTTATATATACATGTATTTATAAATAAAATATAAATACGTATACATATATATGCAGAATAAAAAGTTTCAAGTGCATAAACAAGCAATGTAAAATACGCTAGGCATTACTATAACGCAAGTATACATAAATTAAAAGTAAACTGCAAATGGGTTCTCTCAGAGAGTGTAACTACTATCATCTCTCATAAGAAAAAAACAAAAAAATTTGTGATATATATAAAATAATAATACCTATCCTTCATTTTAATATATTATAATTGTAAACAACTTATTGTAAAAACTCTCACGAGTTTTTTCGAAAATGATAAGAAAACGGAAAAACAAAAAGAAAAACATTGTCACTGAATCTTAAGGAAAAAAAAATACAACTATAATTACATTATATATAAATATCTTAAAGTGATTTTTTTGTGCATCGAACCGAGGTCACGCCCATAAAAAGTGTGTGTCAATGGGATCCTGGTGGCCTCTTCGCTGGACGTTGTTTTCGACTGTATAAAAAGATAAACACAAAAAATGACGAAAGGATAAAAAATTATGATAAGACGAACGAAGAGACGTTTGCTGTTTTTCTAGCGAAAGAATGATAGAGAATGCAACTTTTTCGATTCTCGATCGAACACGAGATACGAAATTGTATTTTAATTGAAAATACTGTATGTCTTCAATTTGGCGGCATTCATTTGTGCAATTATTTTAAGTTATGCTTATGACAATTATTATGTACACTGAGCGATTTTGTATACTGCCGATTTTTGTGAACTTTATAAGTTTTGAAGTGAATATTGCGTATCTTGATAATTAATGCAAGACATAATTTTACTTGTAATAAGTAGATTGCGAACTCAGGAAAGCTTGTATATCTTGATACATAATCATGTATAACAGTATAAAATTCTATTTGAACATACATACGATTTTCTATAATTGTATACACTTATGCGCCCGATTTATTTTTATTACAGTTTTAGATGATAAGATAAAAAAAGCATTGTTATCCTCAGAGGAATATCACATAGGAAATCAATTACTTTATTTTAATCGTAAAAGGTGTTATGCAAGTTCAAAACTTTCTGATCTCTCTATTAATTAATAAATTTGTATACAGCTAAGTTTGCATCTTTCTTTCTTAATAAAAAAATGCAATATAAGAACAGATTTTTAAATCCATAGTTTTAATAATATCAATAGTCTTTATATATATAATTTTAAAAGTAAATAAAATTTCTGAAAATCAAATTTACTTGACAATAATACTTTCAATTTAAATACTAATAAAAACTGGATGGATTTAGAATCCACTTTCAACTCTACTTTATATACTTTAATAATAAAACCCAATATTCACTTCAGAATTTTATATGAAAGCTACATTCTTGAAAATTTATATATCGTGAAAAACGTTATTTTATAAACAATTTCCGCAAGCTCAAGTAATTGCATGAATTTGGTTTTAGCATTTCGCTTCGTTTTACAAATGAAATTTCGAAAATTCCCCCATCGGTGCCGCCAAGTTGAGCTTTAAATACTAATCCAGTAAACGAAGTTCTGAAATACACTTCCCAACAAGCAATAGGATTATTCTAAAAGTTCTCAAAGAATTCTTTTAAAATTCTCTTTTTATAAAGGAATTCAAAAAGAGTTCTTTTTAATTACAATAAGATTTAACGAATGTCCGTTACATAGTCATTTATTAAGAATTAAAAAAGAATTCTTTCACGAAAAATATATTTCTAGCAACTTTATTCAGCAATTTAAAAGAAATTAAAAAGATTTAAACAAGAGTTTTTTTGTAATAAAACGTAACGCATCATATAATAATAAAGAGTTCTTTTTTAATACTTAAATTGTTTTTTTATGATTTGCAAAACATCTTTTCTTTTTCTCTTTTTCTTTTCTTTTTCCTCTTTTCTTTTCTTTTCCTTTTTTCTTTTCGCTCTTTCGTCTGAATTCTTTTTTTTTCTCGCATCTCTTTTCTTTTCGTTGATCGTTTTCGTTGATCGTTCGTATGTTTAATAGTGAAGGAAAAGACCTTTCCGCTGAAACTGCCAAATCCGCCCGCAGAGCGGCAACCTTCCCGAGAAGCTTCGAACCACCACCACCACTTACGTCCCCTAAGACGCTCAATATATACGAATCAAGGGGAGCGCTCGGCACTTGCGAGCAAAGGGCCTTCGCGCCACCTAACGTGCCAAGCGTGTACCAAACGTAGGGACTGATGCAAATTCGGGCGCTAATTTTGAAATGAATGATCGGGTGGTAGACGCCACTTATTGTTTGTCGTTGTTTATTCATTTTGCGGAATTATATTTTAACGGTATAATATTGCTGAATGGTATTTTTTATTTAAGTTTGGGTTCGTTCAAAATTCTTTGAATGAATAAAGTAAATTATAATATAATATCTAGTTATAATTATGATTATAATATAATATTGTAGTTATAATTACATATATTTACCTGTATATATTATTATAATAACAATTATTATAATCTTTATTATATTTGGTCTTCATAAAGGGATGTGAATTACATACCCGACTTTTTACTTTTATACGGTTTAGGTATTTCAATGTTAAAAAAATATTTCGGTAAAACATGTTGTTTTTTATGCTGTCCGGAAATTAATGGAATTTTGCTTGAATAATTTTTATTAATAAATATTATTAATATTGTGGATAGACGAAAGTCGATGAAAAATTTAAATCTCCCGACTTGATGTTTACCGACCGAGAAGTAAATAATTACTTTTTTAACACACCCAGCCATAAAGTACGTACTTTATCCCCGCCGAGCCGGGAATAAAGCGCTGCATTAAATCCCTACCCCCACTCTATTCCGTGAAACAGCGTGCGGCGCGGCGGGGACTAGAGTGAGGTTAGGGAGTTAATATGTAGCACTATTTTCCCTTTTCGGCGGTGAACGAGTACGAACTTTCTGGTAGATATGTTAAAAAATTGTATATTGCACGCGTGAATAAAGTGAGCCAGCGATTGTCAGCGTGTATGACGCAGCCATACGCAGGCATTTACTGGCTCACTTTATTCCCTTGGTGCATAATATACTAATAATGCAGCTTCAAACTCGGAACAGAATATTAACGACCAATCAGCTTTTCAAACTATAATTTTTTTCTTTTTATATTATGGTCGTGGGGGTCTCTTGGAGGACGCCAACATGCCGTTATGTATGCGTACGTTTTTAAAACTACGAAAATTTATTATTGTCTCATCATAACATATTTTTTATATGTAATAAAGAGAGAATACCTTATGAATGCTTTAAAAAATTTGTTTAGTGTTGCTATATAATTGCAAAAATTATTTTCACAAAAGAATACTTTTTGTAAACTTTACAATTACATATTATAAACATAAAATGTTAATAGTATTTTCTTTAAAATACATAAATGTTTTAAAAGAATACTGTTTTAATTCTTCTATTCATAAGAAACAAAAACTTATTTTATAAAAAGAATACTTTTTAAATACTTTTAAATTACTTATAATACGCATACTCAATGCTTTTAAAATACTGAATACCTTTATTAAAAAGATAAATTTATTAAAAAAGAATACTTTTTTAACTCTTATTGAATATTTTAAGTATTCAAATTTTGCGGACATTCGTTAACTCTTAAAGAATTTTTTTTCAAATAAGTGTGCTTGTTGGGTTTTCACCTCCAGCTCTGCAATGTGGATATTTAGTATCTTTAGTCAATTAGAAACTTTTTATTCCTACACAAAAAAGTTAAAAAATGTGTCGTAGAAGGGGAAATCAGTAAACAAACCTTTTTCGGCTCTTTTCTCCGAAATGGTGAACGATATGCAAAAACGGTTTGCAATACGTTATTCAGGAGACATTAATGCATACAAAATCACTATTAATTAATTTTCGATGAGTGAGAAATAAATAACTAGTGATTTTTATATTTACGCAACGTCAGTAAATCTATACACATGAGCAGCAACTGTAGCGCCTGAGAGAGTCGGTGCCATAACGTACCACGTGACTGTGCGCCGACGCGTCTGCGGTGCGCGTACACACGCGCACGTAAGTGCGAAGGAGAGATCAGATTCCCGCGTCTTTTTCAAACGTATTCATCGCGTTATTTGCATTGAAAAATCGTTTTGAAATACCAATATATGTATTTTCTTTAATGGGATATTACACCATTAAATTTTCAATTAATTGATAATACATATAAGGTAGAAATGACTCACTTGTCATATAATACCTGTTCTTTTTCGGTATATTCGAATATTCTATAAAAATATAAAGGAAAATATTAAAAAAATTTGTTGGTCATGTGGGAATTTACGTAAACGCACCGCAGACGCGTCGGCTCACAGTCACGTAGTACGTTATGGCAACGACTCTCTCAGGCGCTACAGTTGCTGCTCATGTGTATAGATATACTGACGTTGCGTAAATATAAAAATCACTCTAGTTATTTATTTCTCACTCATCGAAAATTAATTAATAGTGATTTCTTATGCATTAATGTCTCCTGAATATCGTGCTGCAAATCGTTTTTGCATATCGTTCACCATTTCGGAGCAAAGAGCCGAAAAAGGTTTGTTTACTGATTTCCCCTTCTACGACACATTTTTTAACTTTTTTGTGTAGGAATAAAAAGTTTCTAATTGACTAAAGATACTAAATATCCACATTGCAGAGCTGGAGGTGAAAAGTGTATTTCAGACCTTCGTTTACGGCAGAGTCTCGCTCACTGCCACTAGATGAATAATTTCCTAGAAATGATTTACCCTCCCCTATTTTATATATTTATAACATTGATTTTGCTTTAAATAAAGCTAGGCGATAATCCTCCCCGTTTCTTTTGTAAATACGTTGTAAGAGGCATCAATCGCCGCTCTGTACAATTATTGCCTGCCACATTTTTTTTTCATTCATTTTCGAAGTCCTCTACATTTTTTGTATAATGTGACGTGCAAGTATATATATAAAAATGTATACAAGAGCGGATGCTTGTGTAGAAGTCGCGCTACTTGTGCACTTGTTTGTGCATTCAAATCATGTTAAAAAACTTGGAACGTAAATTTTATTCTTTTTTTCTTATATTTTTTTGTCGGTTTCGTGTTATGTAGGTATACCTTTAATTATATTTTTTATAACACGTGAATAAAGAAGACCATTTTCGGCGCCTATAAAGTGCAGCGAAAATAGAGTTTTCCAAGCGTCAAATAAAGGGTACCGAAAATACTTATTTTCGCTACCTTTTATTGGTAGCGAAAATACCCTTGTTCGCTACTTTTTATTTTCGGTAGCAATAATGAGTATTTTCGGTACCCTTTATTTATTTTTGCTCTATTTCGTTAATAAAGCTTTTAGAAAAATTTGGAAACTGTTGACAAATTTTTGAAAATATTGGTAAATTTTGAAAATTTTATATATATATATATATATATATATATATATATATATATATATATATATATATATATATATATATGTATACATATACATATATATAATATGTCATAGACTTAAGTGAACGACTCGAAAAACTCTATTCTCAATCCACTTTGTAGACGACAAAGAATGGCCTTCTTTATGCACTTGTTATAAAAAATACGGTACGCAACTTGGGGCAAAAGGGTATTTCCAGACTCGGATGATGATTTTGAGCACTCGTGTACGTCTCCAGCGCCCTCGACTTTCACTCGTGCTTAATCATCATCCTCGCTTGGAAATACCATTTTCGCCCCTAGTTGCGTAATATACTATTAAATAGCATTAAAACTATAAGGTATATATACGAGAGAAGAAAGACGCTCTTGGGTTTGATTTTTTATGTACATTCTTCATTGTGCCGTACCTTTGCTAAATAACAATTGTATTTAATCGATAAATAATTTGCGTAAAACGACTCTGTCTTTATTATTTTTTATGAATGATTAAGGTATTATAATAAATGAATCCATTATCGTAAAAAATTTGCATTAATTTCAATAAGACGCCACGAAAGCATAGACACAAATATACTACAGATATAGTAAATGGGGAAAATGGTTATCCTCTTTGCGCGATTGCGCCCTCGGATTTAGCCTCGGATTTCTGGCAGCGTTGGACCGCACATCTCTTTTTTTCCACCATGGTACTATTCGCTCCGAGCGTCCGCTTGGATGGGATACAAGAATCGACCGAAGCGCCCATGGTGACGAAAACATCCGTAGCTCGTGGAAATTTCGTCCAAAAATAGTATGCGAGGTTGGGCATAAAAGAAACGATCAAAACGCCATGGTGGCGAAAGAGAGTCGTAGTTCATGCATAATACATAAATCTTCAGATGGCCAGCAGTTATGCTCGGAGCGAATAGGATTCGTATATTATTGCGTTTTGAAGTTTGAACCTTTGAACCTAACCTATACCGTTAGTTTATAAACCAATATTCGCCTTGGTAGGATCAGCAACAACGCCGCGTGTGGCGGAATCTGCAAGTCGGCTAATGGGGGTAAGCAGCTGAAAAATGCACAATAAAGTATACGAAGCCACATGATTATAATTTATTTATTTTAGCGACATTATAAGCCACATTGTGTGTGCAATAATTATTTATTTTTAATTTTGAAAGCTACGAATAAGTACCTTTGAAATAAAGAAAAAAATAATCCAAAACTTTCATAATAATGATTTAAAACCCAAACATTTTTTAAATTTTAATAATTTTATGAACATTTTGAGACTTCGTAGATATTAAAATATGAAGTTTTACTAAAGTTACATCAAGTCATTCAAACCAATTTACTCTAGATAGAATATCAAATTCAAACTTTTAAACGTTTTTTTTCTACACTAATTTTTGTAATTTACTTGACTAAACTTTTTAAAAAAAGTTCAACCGTATGCTCAAAAATATTTTGTAAGCTTTAATCTTGGCTAAATAAGTTACCGAATTTTATATGCTACTCGTAAGAACGGAGACAGGTTTTAAAAATGACTGGAGGACTTAACAAGCACATAGTGACTGAAAATGCATGAAAAATTAATAAATAAAAGTGTTAAATATCTCCAAATATTTAAATATTTTCAGTCACCATCTGCAATTGAAGGGCCGGATGCAATAAGGGGACTATAGCACCTTTCTTGATGATTTTTACCCAAAATAATAATGATGCTCACTTAAAGAAAAAAAAATAGTATTGCTAAACCAACTCCTTTCCCTACGTGAAAAGTCCCACATGGTTACCACATGGAAATCATATGGATTCCCACATGGTTCCCATATGGTATCTTATGGGAACCAGGTGGGCTTTTGGAAAGATTTCCCAGTGGGATCCCAATTGAAAACAAAAGGTTCCCACATGATCAACTAAAAAATATAAATATTTAATCAAATAAGCTAGATGATATTCACGTGGAAACCATGTGGTAACCACGTGGTCCTTGTGAGTGTTCCACGGGATTCCCATTATATGATTTTCACATGGGTCTACAGATATTGTAAATATGTACTTATGAAAAAAACTGTCAAGTTCCAGAAAGTTCTTAAAAGCTATAAAATTCATAAAATGAGTGCCTATATAAGTGTTACCATGCGGGTGATAATACCAAAACTGAAGAACTAAGCTAAAGAATTCCTATTTTTAAAAATTCTATTAAAAAAAATAAAAAATATTAGCTTTAGTAGACTGTATGGGTATCATGTGGGAACCATGTAAAATATATATGGATACCATGTGCTTTCAACTGGGATCCCACTGGGAAATCTTTCCAAAAGCCCATGTGGTTCCTACGTGGTTCCCATAATATACCATATGGGAACCATGTGGGAATCTTGTGGAATTCATATGATTTCCATGCGGTAACCACGTGGGATTTTTCACGTGGAATACTATTAGAAAATTTAACATTACATTTGCAAATTATAATAAGGATCTGAAAGGACTGAAAGCAATACAATACTTAAAATTTACATATTCTTAAACATATATAGTGATTCTTATTTACAACTTATATAAATTAGCAAACTAGCATAGTCAAATCAGTATCTGAACAATTTATGTCCCATAAAACTTAAATAGATTCATCGGGTCTGCCTGCAGGCTACGTGAAAGTAAAAAATTATCGTAACCACATATTTCAGGTTCGAAGGGGATCTGAGGTCTGACCCAGGGTGATTACATTAAAAAATGTATTTAATACATTATATTTTGTTTTAAAAACTCAAATTACTCCCCTTTCATTTTTAGAGATAAAAATACAAATAAAGAATTTATAGGGTTACTACCCCTTTAAAAGAATCAGAATTCGTCAATATTATTAGATTTGGATATTAATTAAACATATTTATTACGTTTTTCTTCACTTTGGAAATTTTGGTAACCTTTTTTTTTAATCCAGAAACACTTCCTATTGTACATTTGTTGTTATAACTAATTGAAGAAAAGATTTTGGTCCCAGTACTGCTATAATCTTGACGATCTACGCTAGTATATAACAGTTTCGCGTGTCAAGATTGAAGCTACTGGACCGGAAACTATACATATATATCTCAGCCAATCCGCACTCAGCAGCAGTTCGGCGCGACCCTCCCTAAAGGGTCCCTACCTTTAACCAGACGAATAGCTTAATTGATATATTTTTGTATGTACTTACCGCGGAAGCGAGCTGGGCGCATTATCTATACGAATTCCACGATCTTATATACAGGTCTGGAATATCCCCACACATAAAAGCTCAATAAAAATATTGTTTAATGATTAAACCGTTAATTTTTAACTACAAAATTAAATAAATACAAAATTGCTAAATATCTTTAAATCCGTTAAACTAATAAATACCCCATGTATGAAAGTTACATAAATTAATTATTTTATTTAAAACATAAACTTTTAAAGTCAAGCACCTTACGTATAACCATTTTTAATAAATAAATTCTTTCAAATGAACAGTGAAACTGTTAAAGTTAAATACCCCACGTATGAAAGTTTAATAAATAAACTGTTTTGATTCAAGCTTAAACTTTTAAAGCTACGTCTAGGAACTAATAAAAACTATAGTTTTCATTAAAGTTTATTAAATTTCATTTCGTGATTTAGGTGGCTTATTGTCTATACACAATTATTTGTTAACACAACGAATTTCAAAGTACCTTGAAATATATATAATTTCATAAAGATTTATTATATACTATTTTATCATTTATGGGAAGCTTCCTCACTGAGAAAACCATGGGCGAAAATAATCTCCGCGGTTTAAGAAGGCATATTCTACATCGCGCATGGTCTAAAAATATCCCCACTGTAAGACAGTGGTTGGATGCAATGACTACGGCGGAGTCGAATTTACCCCACCACATAACAACGCATGTTTACGATCACGCTCAGCAGCAAAAGTCGCTCATCCGTGGTGTGAAATTCGCCCCACAAGCCAGAACTTATATTTACGATCACATGTGGCGTTCAAGGTTGCTCACCGTGGTGCGAAATTCTCCCCACAAGCTAGAACTTGTATTTACGCTCCACGAATGGCATTGTGAGCTGCTCACCGTGGTGCGAAATTTGCCCCACAAGTCGTTAGTGTGATTTTAATAATTATTTTTTCTCATTTGCAAATTTTTTAATGCAAACATTTATTGTACATTATATTTGCTAAATTACTTGTAATATATGGATTCGTATATACATTAATATAACTTTTTAATATTAAAAAATAACATTGAAATAAATTTTTTGTAGACAGTAATTTATTTACTTATTAAAATTGAAATCCGTATGGTAATGTATATAAAGTTTGAGTGAAAATAACTTGTATAATGTAACCGGAATATACTCCAAATTGTGTGTCATAGTTTATTAGGCTCTAAGAAGAAGGAGAAAAATATATCCATGGCCTTAGATAATCTTATTTCAATTTTATCAAAATAAGTCTTGTACACAAAATAGAATATATGTGTACCTATATATGTATACCTATATATGTCAAATGGTTCAATCACCTCTAAACTTAAAAGGAAGTGATTAATCAATTGAAATATTTAATTTTTCACTTTGTTTTTATTGTATGTTGAGGTGAAACTAACTTACATACAGAATTTGAAGTCTTTAAATCTTATACGTCATGAAAAAGTCATTTTATGGTAATTCTAGTTTCACCGACACTTGGATTTTGAAATTTCATGTATACTTTTTTACTCGCTAGAGTAACCAAGGGTCTAGAGTAACCAATCTCAAACTCTGCTGGTGCAAGAGAAATGCTACTTTAAAGAAAATTTTAAGTTTCCGTTACCTCAACTTGAACAATTATTTTTTGGGTTAAACCAATTTGTCTTCATTAAAACTGTTGACTTAATATGGCTTATTTAAGTTGATTAAAGTGAACAATTAAATGTTTCAATTGATTAATCACTCCCTTTTAAGTTTAGAGCTGATTGAACCATTTGACATATATAGGTATAGATATATAGGTATACATGTATGCTATTTTGTGTATAATACTTTTTTTGATAAAATTGAAATATGATTATCTAAGGCCTTGGAAATATTGTTCTCCTTCTTCTTTGATCCTAATAAACTATGACACACAATTTGGAGTGTCAAGGTATTTAATTTTCAGATATGATTTATTGCTGGAATTACTCCGACTCAGGTGATCAACGAGTGTGATCATTTTTTTTGGGTGAACAAGTTTTTACAGTTTTCATTAGAACTGTTAAGTAAATAAGGCTTATTTTATATGTTTGAAGTACAATATTACATGATTTAATCAAATAATAACTCTGCTGAAAGTTTTACAACAGATTTAACAGTTTTACATACAGGATATCTATGTGTTATTTTGTGAATAAGATTTTTTTTTACAAAATGGAAAAAAGATTATCTAAGACTTTGGAAGTATTTTTTTCCTTCTTCTTCTTTAGGCCTAATAAACTATGACACTAAATTTTAAGTGTCTAGGTCTTTTAGTTTCTTAGATATGACTTTTTGGTGGAATTACTCCGACTGAGATGATCAGCGAGTGTCATAATTCTTTTTAGGTAAAAAGTAATCTCTAAGGATTTGATGGTTATTACAGTATAGTAGAACTACAAAATAGGTGTTCCTATATATATATGACCGATTTCATCTCAAATCATGCGGTCCGACAGCACCTATCTCTCCGAATCAGCTCAAATTATAGTATATTATTCTACTCGGAAAATAAGCGTATACGTATTTTTTTATTTTTCGATAACATCAAAATTGCATGTGTTATGCTTTTTTCAAAAATGACTCCTCAAATTTCGTTTCTCTAAAATCGAAAACTTTTTTTTTTAATCGTTCTAATTCGTCTTTTTATGGATATTTGAAAATAATTCTGTACATATTCGATGCTGTTGGTGATACTCTTTCGATCTGCTAAGTTCAAAAATTTTTTTACAAAAAATCAAGGATGATATGGCATTTTTTATAAACAATGAAAAATGCTTTTTTCTCAAAAAAGCCATCTTTTTTTTGACTCAATTTTTTTTATAGATAGCTAGTCTCAATACCTATATGGTCATATACATGACATTTGGAATATTTTTGTTTTTTAAGAGATATAAACGAAATAAGAAAAAAATTTTATGTTCCCCCATAGCACTGTCGTGCAAGAAAAAATCCTATGTATTTTTCCCTTTTTTATGATTTTTAGACATTTTATTGCTTTTTCTAACTTTCCTGCTAACACGATTCTTTGAGTTGATTTTCTTCTTCTTCTGTTTCTCTTTATTTAACAATTTTGTTAAAGAATGAAGAGCAGTTCGACCTGTATAAGATTTTTTATTTTTACCTACATTTACTTTCCATACATGGGTTTTCTGAATGCCGTTATATTTAGGAGCCTTAAACCACTCTTTTATTTTATTTTGTCTAAAAACTTCAATATCTTCTTTTGGTAGTAAGATTAGTTTAATATTATTAGTATAAGATTGAACTTTTGTTACAAAAGCATTGGCATCTTGTATTGATTCAATATGACTGTTCTGAAGATTATGTCTAGTTGCATAGTGTTTGACTAGTCCGCCAACACCATCACATGCACCTTTCCCGTGACCTGTAACTGAAAACAACCATTTTTTATTGATGGAAGCATTTTTCATTTCATACAATTGAAATCGATTTTTAAAGTGGCTTGCTGCTCCATCTGTTATAATCGATATTTGATCTATTAAATCGGTTGAATCATTTTTCATCGAATCAATTATTTTTTCCATTGCTAACAAGGCATGGGCAGAATCGTGTTTTCTATCATCACTGATGACAGCAAAAGTTTTTGTTAGTTTTCCTTGATAACAAACTGCTGTGAAAATAGAGACCTGTTGATTAACCCAGTAAGTACCTTGAATAGGGTTACTGTGAATCACTGCCCAATTTTCAGCAAAATCACCATGCAGTACTAGATGGTCTGAGTTAGCTGCAGCTATTTCTTTCTCTTCTTTTATAGCTTTTCTTTGTATATTTTGAATATTTAAATGAACGCTTGTTTTGACTGTCCAAGAAGAAAGATCGCTAAAAAAATTGGAGATTGTTAATCTTTTTTTCACAAGATGGCCATTTTCCCACATAGCAAAAACAATCTCCTCATGTTCATTAGTTGTCTCTAATCCAAACAAACTTAGGTTGATATTTTCAGAACCTGGGCATAAAGTACATTCTTGAAAAAGACACTTATCGGACAAATTGGAGCAAACAATTGCTGATAAAAGTGTAGAACGAACTCTATCGAGGTCTGAATGTTTGCCTCCTAGGAAATTATTTAGACTATTAACGTATAAATCAAAATTTGCACAGTAAATGCACAGACACACTTCCTTCGACAGGCTCAACATAACAAACTTTGGTTTTAATGTATAAAACTTTGTTATACCGATTTTTATGTCTGGGTTTTCTTGTTTGAATAGTTTATACGCCTCTTTTAAATTGCGTGTCAAATAACGTTTTATTTTTTTTCTTTTTTTTCTTTTTGTTGAACAGTCACAACATCACATTTATTAGGGCTTTGAAGTGTCCAGTTAAAGTCATCGTTTAGAAAATATTCCATGGCAATTTTTGTAGACTTTTCGTCCAATGGATGACCAGTATACGCGTCAGGTTCAGAATATATTCCCTTAGTTGTTACAAGCATTCTTGCTTTGTCAATCATATAAACAGTTACTTCGGGAAATGCTGATAAAATACTAGATTTTGTTAATGACGAAGGAAGTAAAGTTAAAATTCTAATTTTCTCATTGATACTGTCACAATTTTCAAGCGCTACTCGCAAGTTATTGAGCCATTCATTGCAGAAGCATTGAGTCAAATCATCATGTGATTCATCAATGCAAACATTGTATGCTTCTGACAATTTTGAGCTAGTTGCAGATGAGAATGAAGATACTAGTTCTGATTTTTTTCTAATAATGTATCTTTGTACAGATGAATCATCAATACCTCTCTTCCTTTTAAGTGGCGAAACATTACCAAAAGAACTTGAAATTAAAGTTTCGTTTAAATGCTCAATCCGCTCTGGGGTGCTAGCTCGAAAATCATGGTCTTCAGTATCACTGTCCAAGTCAGTATAATTGTCTGAATGAATCGCATCAATTATTTCCTTTGGTTCAATATTTTTAACGCGTTCATAACAATTGAAGCATACATAATCCGAACTCTGCACTGCATTGTTAGGAAAACTTTGTCGAAGAAGTTCTGCTAAATTCTCCAATTTTCTAAATTTAACAGTGGCATCATATACGTTTTTTTTTGTGTGATCCAAAAAAGTGTGGACACATGCGCCTCTTTGTTGAATAAATTTCAGCCATAATTCAAGAGAAATCTTAGTATGTATAAGTAATACTATATATATTAAGATAACTAAACCGGGTTCCTTAAATAAGCTAAAATAACTAACATTATCTACGTGATAGCAAAAGACGAGTTTTAGCCACCTTGCGGAGAATTCTAGTACCATGCGTTATACTCCTCTATGGTGTACACACACACATATATAAATAATCGTACACGTATTCGCCTAATGCACAGATTCTTGCTCTGATATATACGTATAATCATTATACTTAGGGGTACATAAAATTTTTTTCTTATTTCGTTTATATCTCTTAAAAAACAAAAATATTCCAAATGTCATGTATATGACCATATAGGTATTGAGACTAGCTATCTATAAAAAAAAATTGAGTCAAAAAAAAGATGGCTTTTTGAGAAAAAAGCATTTTTCATTGTTTATAAAAAATGCCATATCATCCTTGATTTTTTGTAAAAAAAATTTTGAACTTGGCAGATCGAAAGAGTATCACCAACAGCATCGAATATGTACAGAATTATTTTCAAATATCCATAAAAAGACGAATTAGTACGATTTAAAAAAAAAGTTTTCGATTTTAGAGAAACGAAATTTGAGGAGTCATTTTTGAAAAAAGCATAACACATGCAATTTTGATGCTACCGAAAAATAAAAAAATACGTATACGCTTATTTTCCGAGTAGAATAATATACTATAATTTGAGCTGATTCGGAGAGATAGGTGCTATCGGCCTGCATGATTTGAGATGAAATCGGTCATATATGGGACAATCCATGCCAAAACGCACACGGCTCTGCCCAAAAATGGTAAAGACTTAGAAAAACTTGTATAGGATCAAAATTTAGGGTTTCTTATGTAGAATCAATAGCTATGTGGAGCTTTTCAAAATTTTCAAAATGGCGGTCCCAAAAACCCGATTTTCTGATCAGTTTTCCGAAAATTTTCCGATTAATCGTTCATAAAAATATAGATAAAAGACGAAAATGGTGAGTAAAGGTCATTTTATATATTTTCGGGTACGCTGAATCCGAATCCGCTGACCGTTTAACCTTATCACTCCAGGATTTGCTCTAACCTCAAAAAATACCTCAAAAACGCTCAAACAGGCATGATTATGGCTAGATAAAGGTTCGTGACGATGCATTTATTCGTTTCAAGGGTCGCGTATTTCAAATCCAAGGTCCGTTCAACTCGTTCAGTCCAAAATTTGCCCCTAGCCTCAAAATATTTTTCAAAAACGCTCAAATAGGCATGATTACGGCCAGATTAAGGATCGTGACCATAAATTTATACGTTTTCGAGATCGCTGATTTTAAGTCTAAGCTCCGTTTAACCCGACAAGCCCAAAATTTGTCGCTAACCTCAAAAAGTACTTCAAAAATGCTCAGCGGGAATGATGACGAACAGATGAAGAATCGTGACAATATATTTATACGTTTTTGGGGTCACTGATTTCAAATCCGAAGTCCGTTTAGTTCCATCAGCTAAAAATTTGTTTTTAACCTCAAAAAATACCTGACAAACGCTCAAATGGGCAGGTTCATGGCCAGAAATGGACGGTTATACTTTAAATCTCTACAACAACTTTCTTTTTATCACTTGAAAATTTTCTGATAATAATACTTTTGTTTCTTAGTAGAATAAAACAGTGATTGCTTGAAATTTGTGGGACAGAAGGAGCCTCGTCAAATCGTCTTTTTAATCTTCTTTGAGTGTTGCTATGTGTTACTTTTGAATAATAAAAGAACTTTATATTTTTTATTGAATGGCATGCCCACTCATAAAGCTGCTTAGCTGTTAAAATGCTGTTGATTGCTGATGCTTGGAGGCTTGCGTTCCTAGTTCCTATTTAAAGAGTTGCACCAAGGCCATCATCTGGGCCTTTTCCGTGAGCCGTTGCGCAAAAATGCCATTCTGCTTTGATACCAAAATCATTTTCATGATTACATAAATTTTGGATATTAAATCGATTTTTAAAATGTTGTTTTCCTCCATCAGAAAAGTAGATAATCTTTGTAACTTTGTGTTGTTTCTTTAGGTAATCAATTATCATCGAATTACACACATACACCGCTGCAGAGTCATGAGTATTTGATTCAGAAATCACGATTATATTTCCATGTTTTAATTCACCTTCATCTCGATAATAATAGACTACAGTATGTACTGTGGCTTGATTATTATTATAGTGAAAAGCTTGTGCTGCTTTTTGAACAATGAAAGCAAAATGCTCAGAATAATCTGGTAGCACAAGAATTTCTCCTGGCTTTAAGCTTCCCTTCAATTGCTTAAAATATTCTGATTGTTGTTTGTTAATATAATCATGAGGTTTTAATGATTTTAACCGATGACCAAGAAGTTCGAGGAAATTGTCAGTAGTTGTGTTTGATGTAATCATAGTTGTTCTATCTGTCGAATGCCAAGAGCTAAAAGTTATATCCTTTACGTCCGCTTTTTCCAAACCTGATTCAAGCTGGGATCTGAGCTTATCGTAATTAGGGCAGTTTTTGCATTCGTTAAGAAAACATTCTCTATTTGAGTTACGACATACCATGAGATTAAGACAATCGGTATAGTTTTTTAATGGGAATTCCGATTTTGCCATCAGGTCAGATAAATTGATGGCATCGAGCAAAAGCTTGACATTCTCATGAATCACACATACGCAAACAATATGAGTACCATTACTTCCGGGTAAAACACAATTTTGAGGTCGTAATTGGCAAAACTTTGAAAGACCTATAGTAGTATCTGGATGCTCTCCACAGAATTTGAAATATAATTCTGTTAAGCTAAACAATGTCAGTCTCTTCTGTTTGAGGACTTTTTCTCCATCAATCTCAACAGATTTTTTATTTCTATATCCTGGGAGAATTCTGCTGTTAGAATCACATTCATAGAATTGTTTCACTCTATTAACCGTAGTTTGTGGCAGCGATTTACCTATTTTTGGGGGTGGTCTAGAAAAAGAGCCATTCGTGGCTTTTAATTCTTTAGCTTTTCTAATGGAGTAAGTCGTAGTATTGAATAGAGACGAAATCTTCTCTATTGACCATTTTGATGGCAGTATGGTTAGAATGGCTATCTTGTCGGGATCGTGCTCTGATAACGATGAAAATTTTTCTCTTAAACCTTCGATGATTTCATGGTGGTTTTCCTCAGCATTTGAAGAAGTCGAACTGTCAAGATCTAATTGCACATTCTTCTCTAGTCTATCTTCATTTGCACTGTTAGAACCACGAAGCAGTAAAAAACGCTACCAGCCGCTTCCTTTGAAAGATTCCTTGACAATTTAACAATTATCACTGCTTCATTGATTATATTTTTTCGTTAACCCACTATACTCAAACGTGATTTCTGTCTGTCAATACTTATGACTCATCAGCGGTGAGTCATAAGGACAATATTTTCTGAATAATCTGGTGGCACAAATATTCCTCTAAGCTTTAAGCTTACCTTTAATTGCTTGAAATATTCTGATTGTTGTTCGTTAATATAATCTTGAGGTTTTAATGATTTTAACCGATGACCAAGAAGTTAAATAAAATTTTTAGTAGTTGTGTTCGATGTAATCATGGTTGTCCTATTCGTCATATGGACAGTATACGACAGACAGGAATCACGTTTGAGTGGGTTAACGAAAAAATATAATCAGTGAAGCAGTGATAATTGGTAAATTGTCAAGGAATCTTTCAAAGGAAGCGGCTGGTAGCGTTTTTTACTGCTTCGTGGTTCGCTTGCTTTTTGGGTTGTCATATTTTCCGTGTTAGAGATCACGTTTGAGTGACGGGCTAACGGATAAATATAATCAATATAGCATTGATGATCGTAAAATTTTACCAGAGATTATTTTGAAGGCTATAAATACGCACTCGTACATATAGACGTATAGTTCTCACACGCATATAAACACAGTATTTGCATTGACTTTGAGCTAGCTTTCCATGATCATGACTTCAAAAAGGAAGAAGTCTTTTCGAACAGATCGCTGTTGCAAATCGTTCAAATTGGTAGCTCACATAGGCAAATCATTACGACCACTACCAGCTAGGCTTTGCAGACATTTCGGGCTTGCTTCTGTAGAGAATGTGATTTGCAGTGAATGTAGGAAAATATCATATACTAGTAATGATACTAATAATGAAGACGTGAACCACAATTCCAACAATGATGATACTCATGATGAAAACGTGAATGACAATTTGAACAATACTTCTGTATCTAATAGTGCAAATGAAGATAGCCTAGAGAAGAATGTGCAATTAGATCTTGACAGTTCGACTTCTTCAAATGCTGAGGAAAACCTCCATGAAATCATCGAAGGTTTAGGAGAAAAATTTTCATCGTTGTTAGAGCACGATCCCGACAGGATAGCTATTCTAACTATACTGCCATCAAAATGATCAATAGAGAAGATTTCTTCTCTATTCAATACTACGACTTACTCCATTAGAAAAGCTAAAGAATTATAAGCCACGAATGGCTCTTTTTCTAGACCACCCCCAAAAATAGGTAGAAATTAATAGAGTGAAACAATTCTATGAATGTGATTCTAACAGCAGAATTCTCCCAGGATATAGAAATAAAAAATCTGTTGAGATTGATGGAGAAAAAGTCCTCAAACAGAAGAGACTGACATTGTTTAGCTTAACAGAATTATATTTCAAATTCTGTGGAGAGCATCCAGATACTACTATAGGTCTTTCAAAGTTTTGCCAATTACGACCTCAAACTTGTGTTTTACCCGGAAGTAATGGTACTCATATTGTTTGCGTATGTGTGATTCATGAGAATGTCAAGCTTTTGCTCGATGCCATCAATTTATCTGACCTGATGGCAAAATCGGAATTCCCATTAAAAAACTATTCCGATTGTCTTAATCGTAATTACGATAAGCTCAGATCCCAGCTTGAATCAGGTTTGGAAAAAGCGGACGTAAAGGATATAACTTTTAGCTCTTGGCATTCGACAGATAGAACAACTATGATTACATCAAACACAACTACTGACAATTTCCTCGAACTTCTTGGTCATCGGTTAAAATCATTAAAACCTCATGATTATATTAACAAACAACAATCAGAATATTTTAAGCAATTGAAGGGAAGCTTAAAGCCAGGAGAAATTCTTGTGCTACCAGATTATTCTGAGCATTTTGCTTTCATTGTTCAAAAAGCAGCACAAGCTTTTCACTATAATAATAATCAAGCCACAGTACATACTGTAGTCTATTATTATCGAGATGAAGGTGAATTAAAACATGGAAATATAATCGTGATTTCTGAATCAAATACTCATGACTCTGCAGCGGTGTATGTGTGTAATTCGATGATAATTGATTACCTAAAGAAACAACACAAAGTTACAAAGATTATCTACTTTTCTGATGGAGGAAAACAACATTTTAAAAATCGATTTAATATCCAAAATTTATGTAATCATGAAAATGATTTTGGTATCAAAGCAGAATGGCATTTTTGCGCAACGGCTCACGGAAAAGGCCCAGATGATGGCCTTGGTGCAACTCTTTAAATAGGAACTAGGAACGCAAGCCTCCAAGCATCAGCAATCAACAGCATTTTAACAGCTAAGCAGCTTTATGAGTGGGCATGCCATTCAATAAAAAATATAAAGTTCTTTTATTATTCAAAAGTAACACATAGCAACACTCAAAGAAGATTAAAAAGACGATTTGACGAGGCTCCTTCTGTCCCACAAATTTCAAGCAATCACTGTTTTATTCTACTAAGAAACAAAAGTATTATTATCAGAAAATTTTCAAGTGATAAAAAGAAAGTTGTTGTAGAGATTTAAAGTATAACCGTCCATTTCTGGCCATGAACCTGCCCATTTGAGCGTTTGTCAGGTATTTTTTGAGGTTAAAAACAAATTTTTAGCTGATGGAACTAAACGGACTTCGGATTTGAAATCAGTGACCCCAAAAACGTATAAATATATTGTCACGATTCTTCATCTGTTCGTCATCATTCCCGCTGAGCATTTTTGAAGTACTTTTTGAGGTTAGCGACAAATTTTGGGCTTGTCGGGTTAAACGGAGCTTAGACTTAAAATCAGCGATCTCGAAAACGTATAAATTTATGGTCACGATCCTTAATCTGGCCGTAATCATGCCTATTTGAGCGTTTTTGAAAAATATTTTGAGGCTAGGGGCAAATTTTGGACTGAACGAGTTGAACGGACCTTGGATTTGAAATACGCGACCCTTGAAACGAATAAATGCATCGTCACGAACCTTTATCTAGCCATAATCATGCCTGTTTGAGCGTTTTTGAGGTATTTTTTGAGGTTAGAGCAAATCCTGGAGTGATAAGGTTAAACGGTCAGCGGATTCGGATTCAGCGTACCCGAAAATATATAAAATGACCTTTACTCACCATTTTCGTCTTTTATCTATATTTTTATGAACGATTAATCGGAAAATTTTCGGAAAACTGATCAGAAAATCGGGTTTTTGGGACCGCCATTTTGAAAATTTTGAAAAGCTCCACATAGCTATTGATTCTACATAAGAAACCCTAAATTTTGATCCTATACAAGTTTTTCTAAGTCTTTACCATTTTTGGGCAGAGCCGAGTGAGTTTTGGCATGGATTGTCCCATATATATATATATAGGAATAATAAAAAGAATAAACAGAAGATATTATTCTTTATTTAAGATATATAAATATATATATATATATATATATCTTAAATAAAGAATAATATCTTCTGTTTCTTCTTTTCGTAAAGAATAAAATCCGTTATTTATTCTTCTAAAATAGCGGAGTGGTATTTTATTATTTTTTAAAGAATAATTTCTTGGCTTTATTCTTTTGTAAAGAATAAAATTCATCATTTACTCTTTTAAAAGAATAAAAGCTGAACTTTATTTTTTACAAAAGAATAAATTGTACAATTTAATCTTTCAAAGTCTTTGTCAAATTCTCTAAAGAATAAAATCACACTTTTATACTTTTCTAAAAGAATGAAATGCTATTTTTATTCTTCCTAACGTCAAGTTTTATTCTTTTAGGTTTAGAGTGTATATATATTTACTTTTCAAAAGGTGGAGTATAAATCTTTATTTTTATGTATAAATAGAGGTTTTTAATCTTTTGAAAAATTAAAGTTCTGAATGTACTTTAAAAACTCTTTTCAAAAGAGTAAATTTCTCAATTTACTCTTTTAAAAGGTTACATAGTATTTTCGACTATTGTACAGTAATGAATTAAAAAATAAATAATGTGTTATAATTACATTTTTGACGACGATTTTTACGTTTTTAGTTTAAGCATATATATGATTACTTAAAAATTTGAATCATATAATTATTATAATAATATATAATAAGTAAATTTTTAGTTGTGGGGAAGTTTTTACACCACATGTGAGCTTAAACATACAACGCTGGCTTGTGGAACGAATTTCGCACCACCTGTGAGTGGGAAACGTACAACACTGGCTTGTGGGGCGAATTTCACACCACAGTGAGCGACTTTCAATGTCACGCGTGGACATAAACACGCATTGCTAGCCGTGGGGCGAATTTCGCACCACAGTGAGAGACTTTCGCTGCCACGCATGGACATAAACAAACGTAGTTAGATTGTGGGTGAAGATTTGCGGTGAAGATTTTGCACCACAAGTGAGAGTTAATAATGCCCATGGTTTTCTCAGTGCTGTTTCAACTATTTCTTTGTTCGGACATTTAGGGTTCAATAAAAACAATTGATTCATTCAACTTTCATGCCTGTGGTTACACAATGCTATGGAAATCTATGGTTTATCGAAAATTAATTTGTTTACTTAATTATTCGACCTAGGGATGCTTGATTTCAAATGTTTGCGGTTATTTAAAAATATATTGCATAGGGTATTGAGCTTTTAAAATTTACTTGCAGTACTTTGAAAAGCACTTGAACTTGGACCCCCCAATATCGCACAGAACAGAGGTTCTTTGTTTTTTAGTGAGCGTGTTTTCTTTGCCTTTCAGACAAAGTTTGTAAAATTGAATATTTTATGTATGAGTCTGTTCGAGAATCGAATGCTTATACATTTTTGAATATTTTCTAAATAAATGCGTAGTATTTTATTTGAATATTTGTGCGTATAATTGGCGAATATTACATTACAACAGTAGTAAAGACAAGTGCGCGTATGAGATCATGTGCATGATATATATATGTCTATTGTTTTGATTTGTAAATAAAGTCGGGTTATAAGGTAGATTATAAACAAGTTGTAACTCCCAAATGTTAAAATAATAAAATAAAATAATAAAATAAAAATAATATAAAATCAAAACTGAAAATACATAATTATTTAAATAAGATTTAAAAATAAATATCCCTGAAATAAAAAATAAAATTTTAATGTTTGTTCCTAATTGTACTTATTTTGTGGAAAATGACAAAAAAAATGTTTACTTCTTATAATATATATTTACATATTTATTAACGGAAACAGTAATAAATGATCACACTAATTTTATATTTATAAATATTTTTTAAATATTTTATTTTGAAAGCGATCTTTTTATAAACTACTTTAAAAGCAAATACTTTTGATAGTTTATACATATTGTGCGAATAATAATATGAAATATTTTGTATTTTAGACACTGAGTACGCGTAAATAATTATTTTATATTTATAATCGTTCAAAACATTCGACATTCCGCCGCGCATGTGCAGACATATGGCTATTGGTTTACTAGACTTGTCGCCATATTGGTTTCATAGCTTCATTTGGGTGATACTATTCCTCTGCTTTCAACAATGGATTGTCCAGACCTGTTTATATGATCGTGGCGTAAGAAGATCCAAAGCAAAGCAATATGGCGCCCGTAGTTGGTGAGTGCACTGCACATGTCTGTGGCGGACATAAGGCAGAAGCGTGCAGAGATGTAGCTGTACGGTACCACCAGCATATTATCGTATATATTATATTTTTACATTGTATACTGTTGTTGATAGAAATTACGAATAAAAGCTATGAAATTAGCAAAAATGACCTCAAAATAATAAGAAGTACGGCCGATTTTCAGCGTATTTATTTATTAAACAAATTCTAAATCATGAAATTTAAAACATTATTTACTTTATTAGCTTGATGTATTTTTTAATTTCTCCAAAATTGCATCCTGGTCCAATAAATTACAATTTACGATAGCAGGTTTTGATCACGCGTACTTTATTAATTTAAATAAAATACTTTTTGGTTCCGTGCTTAGTAGGTCGAACGTTAATTTGATAGCTACCCTAGTAGAAATTTCAAACTGTGAAAAACTGTGAGAAACTGTGACAAATGTGTGAAAAAGTGTGTAAAACTGTGAAAAGCTGTGAAAAAGTGTGCATATTTGTTTGTAACAGATGTTCCAAAAGTATGTGCATTTTCACAGCTTTTCACACTTTTTCAGATTTTCTTCACAGTTTTTCACAGTTTTTCACATTTGTCATTTCCACTAGGGTAACATATGAACAATTTATGATTTATTTTTTAAATATTTAAAATGATTGCACATATTTTATTTTATTGAAAATAAATCATAGAAAATTTGAACGTATTCCCGCAGTACTCGTCATCAAGAGTATCAAACCCGATAAAATCAACAATAGCAAACCCGATTGATAGATTTTGAGTATTGACTATATCACAAACGTTATCACCCCTGTTTGTATTTGCTTTATGTACAAATACAATAAGGGTATTTCTGCCATCAGGGGTAAGAGGTCAATCATATACAAGATATCGCACGTTATGAGTATTGATATAACAGTCGCAATTTTCGTTAACCCTGATCCCCTTAGAGTGCAGTTGGAAGCGCGCCTCAATGTGATTACTTTTTAAGCGATTAAACATACATATATTGGCTCTGCTGGCATATGAGTTGCAGAACCATGTTTTATCAAAATACTTTCAATTATTGGAAATATATTCAGCTCCTTTCTCTACCCCACCACATTCAGTAATGTACTCATCTTTGGAGAAGTAAACAAATCTTTTAAAATTGTGTAAAATATCTGTGAATGAAATAAAAGGAAAATCAATTTCAGTTTTGAGTGTGTCAAGTTTAGCCAAGTGGTCCACTCTTTTGTTGCCTGCTGTGCCCTTATGGGCTGAAATTCATAGAATTTTGATTGAAAAATTGTTTGCAGTTAGAGAGAAAATAAGCGATCTAATTTCAGAAATAGAATGATTTTTGACTAAGCGGGTCAAGACGAAATACTCCATCGCCCCCTGATACAAAAATCGGATTAGAATGTAATAAAAAATGGTAAGGGGAATATGAAATTGCGCTTCTAAATTTTTCCATTAAAACGGATTAATTTTCATGATATAAGTTGGAGACCTTTGTGTAAAACGTATTAAATCCTATTACTTTGCATATAAACCCGATTAAACCCTCCGTGGTTGCCTGGGTTGACGCGCGGCCGAGGCATAGACTTCCTGGCATGAGGAAGCGCAGCGGTCCTCCCGGTAGGGCTTGTAGCCGGATGACTTGCCAGTTTGCCTGTAAGTGAGAAGGTGACTAAATGGTAACCGAACACACTCTACACACAGTTACTCTTACAATCATTACCTTACACTTACCACACGCACTACATTTAACAAAATACTCAAACATCTCCTCTCGGGCGGTACGCTAGTCGTGAGGCAGATGCACATAAAATCGCCCGACCTGATTGTGCTGGCGCCGGGACACGCTGGGAGTGCCCGGACCCCTGTCGGTTGTTCCCATCGGCTTGGGCGAAGGGCCGATGTGAGCCTAGCTCTACCGAGGCGGTAGTTCCAGTGCGGGATCAGAAGTCGGCCACTTCGGACCCTGATCAGGAACTGCGCTTTGGACTGGAGGATCGAAACCCCTGTTGCTCCGGGCAGGCCCTGCTTCGCCCGTGTATTCCGAGGCCGGGAAAACAAAAGCTGGGCCACAGGAAATTGGGGTAGGATCAAAGTATCCGAGGGTACACCCGTTCCCAGCTATTTCGGTCCGTCTCCCTACACACGATGCGCTGGTTAAACAATCAAGAAAGAAAATGTCCCAATGCAATAAAGAGATAAATCAGGAGGCAGGTAAATCCCAAATCTGTGTGGAAGCAATGGTGGTAGTGGAGCAGCTTCCTTCACACAGTGCCGGATGGCAAACAACGGCCTAGCCGCCCGCAGATAGTAACAGTCTAGGAGTTCGTGAAGCAGGAGGACGAACTTCTCAAAAAGATGGGAAAAGGGTTGGAAAGGCAGCCTGGTGTCAATACCGATATCAAGCACAGCTTACCCACCCTCGTCGAACTTTTCGACTTCTGGAGCGACCGCCTGCTCACTAACACCGAAGAGCACAGTGCGACAGACCCTCTGGGAGCCGCAGCTATCTCAAGCCAGCGGCCTCAAAATAAGAGGGTGCGATCGCGAGACGGTGACTCCGATAGTGCTGAGTCTTCAATCATTGACGAGAAGGCTGGATCCAGCGGGCCCTCGGGGATCTCCGGCTTTGAGATGGTCCTTTCAAAGAAGGAGAAAGCTGCAGCTAAGAAACAGTAGCAACAGCAACAGAAACAACCTGAGTAGCTGACACAAGAACAACAGCTGCAGAGATATCAGCAACAGCGACAGCAGCTGCGACAACAACTGCAGCAGCCGCAATAAAAGAAGACCCCAACACTAGGATATCGGCAGACAAGAGGAGCGAGACTGCTCAAAAGAAGAAGAAGAGGAGAAGGAGAACTCCTAGGAAGCGACCAAAGGCTGTCCTTATCCGACCGAGGGATGGAGTAACTTACGCGGACGTTCTCTCAAATGTCCGCGAAAAGGTCAAAGCAGAATGTCCAACGACTGATATTAAGTGTATTAGTGCTGACTCCAGCAGGAAGGTAATAGGCACGTCGGGGGCCGTAAAGACCCTGACTCCTAAGACAATCGTGGAAGTCACAGACCTGGACAGCCTTTCCACCAAAGAAGAAGTGGAGACGGCGATCAAGAGCGTCTTTGACGAAGCAGGAGTCTCAACGGGTGAGATTAGCGTTTTGCTGACCACGCCCAATAGTAGAGAGCAGCGACTGGCCATCGTAGACATGGACCAGGAAAAGGCAGAGTTCCTCCTTGAGAAGAATCGCCTGAAAGTCGGCTATATGAACTGCCGACTGAGAAAATGACAGCGGCTCCAGCGGCGCTTCAGATGTCTGGGTTACGGACATCAAGCGCGCGATTTTCGTGGCCCAGACAGAAGCAAGACCTGATACAAATGTGGCGCGGAAGGTCACAAAGGAGCAGCCTACAAGGCTACCGAGACGAAGTGCGTCTTGTGCGTTGACCTGAAAGTAGACCAAGCACAGCTGCGTCACACGCCGGGCTCAGGGCAGTGTAGAGCGTTCCGCGAAACGCTTAGGCAGACCAAAGCCAAGTGTTAATGATGGACCGCATAACGGTCCTTCAAGCGAATCTCCATAGAGCCTAATAAGCTAACAGCCTTCTGACTCAGAGTATATTTAAGACGAAGGCTGATGTGCTGCTAATCAGCGAGCAGTACTATGACTGGAACGTACCTACGTGGTACAAAGACACACTTGGCACAGCAGCAATCTACGTAGACCCACGAACCATCAGAATGGACGAACACGGGGTCGGAAGCGGCTTTGTGTGGGTGACTCGCAGATACGTAAGTTACGTGAGCTGCTACTTTACCCCGAACGTCCGTATTGAGCAATTCAGGCGGAGTCTGGATGAGCTGGAAGATGCGATCCGGGAGATAGAAGGCGAGATCATAGTAGACGGTGACTTCAATGCACGAGCATTGGAGTAGGGCATGCCAGTGCCAGACAGCAGAGGAAAGTCTATTATGGAGATGGTGTCTAGACTCGGCCTGATAGTTCTCAACGTTGGGAACACGTCGACATTCAGAAGGGTAGGACATATTGGGACGATTCCGGACGTGTCTTTCGCATTCAAAAATCTAGCGCGTAGAGCCTCGGATTGGAGGGTAATGGAGGATTACAATGGAAGCGATCACCAATACATCACGTTTCAGCTGCGCGATAAATCGCAATCGTAAAGAGTCGCGCCAAAGCCACCTCGTTGGAATCTGGCCAGGCTGAGCACCGAAAAACTAGTCGAGGTACTATCTGAGGTAATAGGTCTGTCTGTCTGTCTGTCTGTCTGTCTGTCTGTCTGTCTGTCTGTCTGTCTGTCTGTCTGTCTGTCTGTCTGCCTGTCTGTCTGTCTGCCTGTCTGTCTGTGTCTGTATGTCTGTCAGTGTCTGTATGTCTGTCAGTGTCTGTCTGCCTGTCTGTCTGTGTCTGTCTGTCTGTGTCTGTCTGTCTGTCTGTCTGTCTGTCTGTCTGCCTATCTGTCTGTGTCTGTCTGTTTCTCGGTGTCTGTCTGTCTATCTGTCTTCGGTGTCTGTATGTCTGTCAGTGTCTGTATGTCTGTCAGTGTCTGTATGTCTGTCAGTGTCTGTATGTCTGTCAGTGTCTGTATGTCTGTCAGTGTCTGTATGTCTGTCAGTGTCTGTATGTCTGTCAGTGTCTGTATGTCTGTCAGTGTCTGTATGTCTGTCAGTGTCTGTATGTCTGTCAGTGTCTGTATGTCTGTCAGTGTCTGTATGTCTGTCAGTGTCTGTATGTCTGTCAGTGTCTGTATGTCTGTCAGTGTCTGTATGTCTGTCAGTGTCTGTATGTCTGTCAGTGTCTGTATGTCTGTCAGTGTCTGTATGTCTGTCAGTGTCTGTATGTCTGTCAGTGTCTGTATGTCTGTCAGTGTCTGTATGTCTGTCAGTGTCTGTATGTCTGTCAGTGTCTGTATGTCTGTCAGTGTCTGTATGTCTGTCAGTGTCTGTATGTCTGTCAGTGTCTGTATGTCTGTCAGTGTCTGTATGTCTGTCAGTGTCTGTATGTCTGTCAGTGTCTGTATGTCTGTCAGTGTCTGTATGTCTGTCAGTGTCTGTATGTCTGTCAGTGTCTGTATGTCTGTCAGTGTCTGTATGTCTGTCAGTGTCTGTATGTCTGTCAGTGTCTGTATGTCTGTCAGTGTCTGTATGTCTGTCAGTGTCTGTATGTCTGTCAGTGTCTGTATGTCTGTCAGTGTCTGTATGTCTGTCAGTGTCTGTATGTCTGTCAGTGTCTGTATGTCTGTCAGTGTCTGTATGTCTGTCAGTGTCTGTATGTCTGTCAGTGTCTGTATGTCTGTCAGTGTCTGTATGTCTGTCAGTGTCTGTATGTCTGTCAGTGTCTGTATGTCTGTCAGTGTCTGTATGTCTGTCAGTGTCTGTATGTCTGTCAGTGTCTGTATGTCTGTCAGTGTCTGTATGTCTGTCAGTGTCTGTATGTCTGTCAGTGTCTGTATGTCTGTCAGTGTCTGTATGTCTGTCAGTGTCTGTATGTCTGTCAGTGTCTGTATGTCTGTCAGTGTCTGTATGTCTGTCAGTGTCTGTATGTCTGTCAGTGTCTGTATGTCTGTCAGTGTCTGTATGTCTGTCAGTGTCTGTATGTCTGTCAGTGTCTGTATGTCTGTCAGTGTCTGTATGTCTGTCAGTGTCTGTATGTCTGTCAGTGTCTGTATGTCTGTCAGTGTCTGTATGTCTGTCAGTGTCTGTATGTCTGTCAGTGTCTGTATGTCTGTCAGTGTCTGTATGTCTGTCAGTGTCTGTATGTCTGTCAGTGTCTGTATGTCTGTCAGTGTCCGTATGTCTGTCAGTGTCCGTATGTCTGTCAGTGTCCGTATGTCTGTCAGTGTCCGTATGTCTGTCAGTGTCCGTATGTCTGTCAGTGTCCGTATGTCTGTCAGTGTCCGTATGTCTGTCAGTGTCCGTATGTCTGTCAGTGTCCGTATGTCTGTCAGTGTCCGTATGTCTGTCAGTGTCCGTATGTCTGTCAGTGTCCGTATGTCTGTCAGTGTCCGTATGTCTGTCAGTGTCCGTATGTCTGTCAGTGTCCGTATGTCTGTCAGTGTCCGTATGTCTGTCAGTGTCTGTATGTCTGTCAGTGTCTGTATGTCTGTCAGTGTCTGTATGTCTGTCAGTGTCTGTATGTCTGTCAGTGTCTGTATGTCTGTCAGTGTCTGTATGTCTGTCAGTGTCTGTATGTCTGTCAGTGTCTGTATGTCTGTCAGTGTCTGTATGTCTGTCAGTGTCTGTATGTCTGTCAGTGTCTGTATGTCTGTCAGTGTCTGTATGTCTGTCAGTGTCTGTATGTCTGTCAGTGTCTGTATGTCTGTCAGTGTCTGTATGTCTGTCAGTGTCTGTATGTCTGTCAGTGTCTGTATGTCTGTCAGTGTCTGTATGTCTGTCAGTGTCTGTATGTCTGTCAGTGTCTGTATGTCTGTCAGTGTCTGTATGTCTGTCAGTGTCTGTATGTCTGTCAGTGTCTGTATGTCTGTCACTGTCTGTCTACCTGTCTGTCTGTGTCTACCTGTCTGTCTGTGTCTACCTGTCTGTCTGTGTCTGTCTGTCTCTCGGTGTCTGTCTGTCTGTCTGTCTGTCTGTAATACCGTCTGTCTGTCGGTGTCTGTCTGTTTACCCGTGTCGGTCAGTCTGTCTGTCTGTCTGCCTGCCTGTCTGTCTGGCTGTGTATGTCTGTCTGTCTATCTGTCGGACTGTCGGTGGCTGTCTGTCTGTCGGTTGGTGGCTGTCTGTCTGTCTGCCTGTCCGTCGGTGTATGTCTGTCTCCCTGTTTGTCTGTGTATGCCTGCCTGTCTCATTGCCTGTCTGTCTGTGTCTGTCTGCATGTCTGTTTGCCTGTCTGTCTGTGTATGTCTGTATGTCTGTCTGTCTGTCTGTCGTTGTCTGTCTGCGTGTCTGTCTGTCTGTCTGTCAGACTGTCTGCCTGTCCGTCTGTCTGTGTCGGTCTGTTTCTCGGTATCTGTCTGTCTGTCTGACGATGGCTGTTTGTCAGACTGTCTGCCTGTCCGTCTGTGTCTGCCTGTGTCTCTGTCGATGGCTGTCTGTCTGTATGTTTGTCTGTCTGTATGTCTGTCAGACTGTCTGTCTGCCTGTCTGTCTGTGTCTGTATGTCTGTCAGTGTCTGTATGTCTGTCACTGTCTGTCTACCTGTCTGTCTGTGTCTACCTGTCTGTCTGTGTCTACCTGTCTGTCTGTGTCTGTCTGTCTCTCGGTGTCTGTCTGTCTGTCTGTCTGTCTGTCTGCAATACCGTCTGTCTGTCGGTGTCTGTCTGTTTACCCGTGTCGGTCAGTCTGTCTGTCTGTCTGCCTGCCTGTCTGTCTGTCTGGCTGTGTATGTCTGTCTGTCTATCTGTCGGACTATCGGTGGCTGTCTGTCTGTCGGTTGGTGGCTGTCTGTCTGTCTGCCTGTCCGTCGGTGTATGTCTGTCTCCCTGTTTGTCTGTGTATGCCTGCCTGTCTCATTGCCTGTCTGTCTGTGTCTGTCTGTATGTCTGTTTGCCTGTCTGTCTGTGTATGTCTGTATGTCTGTCTGTCTGTCTGTCGTTGTCTGTCTGCCTGTCTGTCTGTCTGTCTGTCAGACTGTCTGCCTGTCCGTCTGTCTGTGTCTGTCTGTTTCTCGGTGTCTATCTGTCTATCTGTCTGTCGGTGTCTGTCTGTCTGTCTATCTGTCTGTCTGTCTGTCTGTGTCTGTCTGTTTGTCTGTCTATCTGTCTGTCTGTCTGTCTGTCGTTGTCTGTCTGCGTGTCTGTCTGTCTGTCTGTCAGACTGTCTGCCTGTCCGTCTGTCTGTGTCTGTCTGTTTCTCGGTGTCTGTCTGTCTATCTGTCTGTCGGTGTCTGTCTGTCTGTCGGACGATGGCTGTTTGTCAGACTGTCTGCCTGTCCGTCTGTCTGTGTCTGTCTGTGTCTCTGTCGATGGCTGTCTGTCTGTATGTTTGTCTGTCTGTATGTCTGTAATACTGTCTCTCTGTCGATAGCTGTCTGTCTGTATGTTCGTCTGTCTGTATGTCTGTCAGACTGTCTGTCTGTCTGTCTGTCTGTCTGTCTGTCTGTCTGTCTATCTGTCTGTCTGTCTGTCTGTCTGTCTGTCTGTCTGTGTCTGTCTGTTTCTCGGTGTCTGTCGGTGTCTGTATGTCTGTCAGTGTCTGTATGTCTGTCAGTGTCTGTCTGTCTGTCGGTGTCTGTCTGTCTGTCTGACGATGGCTGTTTGTCTGTCTACCTGTCTGTCTGTGTCTGTCTGTCTCTCGGTATCTGTCCGTCTGTCTGTCTGTCTGTCTGTCTGTCTGCAATACCGTCTGTCTGTCGGTGTCTGTCTGTTTACCGGTGTCGGTCTGTCTGTCTGTCTGTCTGCCTGCCTGTCTGTCTGTCTGGCTGTGTATGTCTGTATGTCTATCTGTCGGACTGTCGGTGGCTGTATGTCTGTCAGTGTCTGAATGTCTGTCATTGTCTGTCTGCCTGTCTGTCGGTGTCTGTCTGATTACCGGTGTCGGTCTGTCTGTGTCTGTCTGCATGTCTGTTTGCCTGTCTGTCTGTGTCTCTCGGTGTCTGTCTGTCTGTCTGTCGGTGGCTGTCTGTATGCCGGTGTCTGTCTGCCTATCCGTCGGTGTCTGTCTGTCTGTCTGTCTGTCTGTCCGTCTGTCTGTGTCCGTCTGTTTCACGGTGTCTGTCTGTCTATCTGTCCGTCTGTGTCTGTCTGTGTCTCTGTCGATGGCTGTCTGTCTGTACGTTTGTCTGTCTGTATGTCTGTCAGACTGTCTGTCTGCCTGTCTGTCTGTGTCTGTATGTCTGTCAGTGTCTGTCTGCCTGTCTGTCTGTGTCTGTCTGTCTGTCTGTCTGTCTGTCTATCTGTCTGTGTCTGTCTGTTTCTCGGTGTCTGTCTGTCTATCTGTCTTTGGTGTCTGTATGTCTGTCAGTGTCTGTATGTCTGTCAGTGTCTGCCTGCCTGTCTGTCTGTGTCTGTCTGTCTCTCGGTGTCTGTCTGTCTGTCTGTCTGTCTATCTGTAATACCGTCTGTCTGTCGGTGTCTGTCTGTTTACCGGTGTCGGTCTGTCTGTCGGTGTCTGTCTGCCTGTCTGACGATGGCTGTTAGTCTGTCTGTCTGTCTATCAGACTGTCTGTCTACCTGTCTGTCTGTGTCTACCTGTCTGTCTGTGTCTACCTGTCTGTCTGTGTCTGTCTGTCTCTCGGTGTCTGTCTGTCTGTCTGTCTGTAATACCGTCTGTCTGTCGGTGTCTGTCTGTTCATCGGTGTCGGTCAGTCTGTCTGTCTGTCTGCCTGCCTGTCTGTCTGTCTGGCTATGTATGTCTGTCTGTCTATCTGTCGGACTGTCGGTGGCTGTCTGTCTGTCGGTTGGTGGCTGTCTGTATGTCTGCCTGTCCGTCGGTGTATGTCTGTCTCCCTGTTTGTCTGTGTATGCCTGTCTGTCTCATTGCCTGTATGTCTGTGTCTGTCTGCATGTCTGTTTGCCTGTCTGTCTGTGTATGTCTGTATGTCTGTCTGTCTGTCTGTCGTTGTCTGTCTGCCTGTCTGTCTGTCTGTCTGTCAGACTGTC
Organism: Gastracanthus pulcherrimus; assembly: GCA_949152435.1. Lineage (NCBI taxonomy): Eukaryota > Metazoa > Arthropoda > Insecta > Hymenoptera > Pteromalidae > Gastracanthus > Gastracanthus pulcherrimus. Next base: position 133,714,691 of record OX424573.1, on the reverse strand, counting down.
TGCCTGTCCGTCTGTCTGTGTCTGTCTGTTTCTCGGTGTCTATCTGTCTATCTGTCTGTCGGTGTCTGTCTGTCTGTCTATCTGTCTGTCTGTCTGTCTGTGTCTGTCTGTTTGTCTGTCTATCTGTCTGTCTGTCTGTCTGTCTGTCTGTCTGTCTGTCAGTGTCTGTATCTCTGTCAGCGTCTGTCTGTCTGTCGGTGTCTGTCTGTCTGTCTGACGATGGCTGTCTGTCTGTATGTTTGTCTGTCAGTGTCTGTCTGTCTGTCGGTGTCTGTCTGCCTGTCTGACGATGGCTGTTAGTCTGTCTGTCTGTCTGTAATACCGTCTGTCTGTCGGTGTCTGTCTGTTTACCGGTGTCGGTCTGTCTGTCTGTCTGTCTGCCTGCCTGTCTGCATGTCTGTTTGCCTGTCTGTCTGTGTCTGTCTGCCTGTCTGTCTCTGTCTATCTGTCTGTCAGTGTCTGTCTGTCTGTCTGTCTGTCTGTCTGTCTGTCTGTAGTACCGTCTGTCTGTCGGTGTCTGTCTGTTTACCGGTGTCGGTCTGTCTGTCTGTCTGTCTGCCTGCCTGTCTGTCTGTCTGGCTGTGTATGTCGATGTCTGTCTATCGGTCGGACTGTCGGTGGCTGTCTGTCTGTCGGTTGGTGGCTGTTTGTCTGTCTGCCTGTCCGTCGGTGTATGTCTGTCTCCCTGTTTGTCTGTGTATGCCTGTCTGTCTCATTGCCTGTATGTCTGTGTCTGTCTGCATGTCTGTTTGCCTGTCTGTCTGTGTATGTCCGTATGACTGTCTGTCTGTCTGTCGTCGTCTGTCTGTCTGTCTGTCTGTCAGACTGTCTGCCTGTCCGTCTATGTCTGTCTGTCTCTCTGTCGATGGCTGTCTGTCTGTCTGTCGGTGTCTGTCTGTAATACCGTCTGTCTGTCTCATTGCCTGTCTGTCTATGTCTGTCTGCATGTCTGTTTGCCTGTCTGTCTGTGTATGTCTGTATGTCTGTCTGTCTGTCTGTCTGTCTGTCTGTCTGTCGTTGTCTGTCTGCCTGTCTGTCTGTCTGTCTGTCTGACAGACTGTCTGCCTGTCCGTCTGTGTCTGTCTGTCTCTCTGTCGATGGCTGTCTGTCTGTATGTTTGTCTGTCTGTATGTCTGTCAGACTGTCTGTCTGCCTGTCTGTCTGTGTCTGTCTGTCTGTCTCTCTGTCTGTCTGACTGTCTGTCTGTCTGTCTGTCTGTCTGTCTGTCCGTGTCTGTCTGTAATACCGTCTGTCTGTCGGTGTCTGTCTGTCTGTCATACCGTCTGTCTGTCGGTGTCTGTCTGTCTGCCGGTGCCGGTCTATCTGTCTGTCTGTCTGTCTGCCTGTCTGTCTGTCTGTCTTTTTCTGTATGTCTGTCTGTCGGTGTCTGTCTGTCTGTCTGTCTGTCGATGGCTGTCTGTCTATCTGTTTGTCTGTCTGTCTGTCTGTCTGTCTGCCTGCCTGCATGTCTGTCTACCTGTCTGTCTGTGTCTGTCTGTCTCTCGGTGTCTGTCTGTCTGTCTGTCTGTCTGTAATACCGTCTGTCTGTCGGTGTCTGTCTGTCTGCCGGTGTCGGTCTGTCTGTCTGTCTGTCTGTCTGTCTGTCATACCGTCTGTCTGTCGGTGTCTGTCTGTTTACCGGTGTCGGTCTGTCTGTCTGTCTGTCTGTCTGTCTGTCATACCGTCTGTCTGTCGGTGTCTGTCTGTTTACCGGTGTCGCTCTGTCTGTCTGTCTGTTTGCCTGCCTGTCTGCATGTCTGTTTGCCTGTCTGTCTGTGTCTGTCTGCATGTCTGTTTGCCTGTCTGTCTGTATATGTCTGTATGACTGTCTGTCTGTCTGTCGTTGTCTGTCTGCCTGTCTGTCTGTCTGTCTGTCAGACTGTCTGTCTGTCTTTTTGTGTATGTCTGTCTGTCTGTCTGTCTGTCTTTTTGTGTATGTCTGTCTGTCTGTCTGTCTGTCTGTCGGTGTCTGTCTGTCTATCTGTCAGTGTCTGTCTGTCTGTCGGTGGCTGTCTGTCTGTCTGTGTATGTCTGTCTGTCTGATTGCCTGTCTGTCTGTGTATGTCTGTCTGTCTGTGTCTGTCTGCCTGTCTGTCTCTGTCTGCCTGTCTGTCGGTGTCTGTATGTCTGTCAGTGTCTGTCTGTCTGTCGGTGTCTGTATGTCTGTCAGTGTCTGTCTGTCTGCCGGTGTCGGTCTATCTGTCTGTCTGTCTGTCTGCCTGTCTGTCTGTCTGTCTTTTTGTGTATGTCTGTCTGTCGGTGTCTGTCTGTCTATCTGTCAGTGTCTGTCTGTCTGTCGGTGGCTGTCTGTCTGTCTGTCGACGGCTGTCTGTCTGTCTGTCTGCCTGTCTGGCTGTGTATGTCTGCCTGTCTATCTGCCTGTCTGTCGGTGTCTGTCTGTCGATGGCTGTTTGTCTGTCTGTCTGGCTGTCTCTGTATGTCTGTCTCTCGTTGTCTGTCTGTCTGTCTGTCGGTGGCTGTGTGCCTGTCCGTCGGTGTCTGTCTGCCTGTCTGTCTGGCTGTTTGTCTGTCATACTGTCTGTCTGTCCGTGTCTGTCTGTCTGTCTGTTTGCCTGTCTGTTTACCGGTGTGGGTCTGTCTGTCTGTCTGTCTGCCTGCCTGTCTGTCTGTCTGGCTGTGTATGTCTGTCTGTCTATCTGTCGGTCTGTCTTGTGGCTGTCTGTCTGTCTGTCGGTGGCTGTCTGTCTGTCTACCTGACTGTCGATGTCTGTCTCGTCTTTCTGCCTTTCTTTCCGTCGGGGTCTGTCCGTCTGTGTTTAAGTCTGTCGGTCTGTCGCTCTGTCTGTGTATCTGTGTATGTCTGTCTGTCTGTCTGTCTGTCTGTCTGTCAGTCTGTCAGACTATCTGTCTGCCAGTCTGTTTGTCTGCCAGTCTGTCTATCTGCCAGTCTGTCTGTCTGCCAGTCTGTCTATCTGCCAGTCTGTCTGTCTGCCAGTCAGTCTGTCTGCCAGTCTGTCTGTCTGCCAGTCTGTCTGTCTGCCTGTCTGCCTGTCTGTCTGTCTGTCTATCTGTCTGTCTATCTGCCTGTCCTGATAATTATCAGGTAATATATGATGAGTGACTTATTATTACCTTAAAATGTATTATCAATTAATTTAAAATTTAAAGGTGTATCTGTTCCCTTGAATGACAACCTAAATATTACTCTTCTATTTTAAACAGCGATATCATCTAATTTCTTATTAAATAAAAGTGATCGCTGTTTTTCTTATTTTCCTATTTTAAATTTATGGTCATTGGTACACTCGCCGGTAAGATGTTCTTCGTATATTTTGCGTCACTTGAGTCGGTATTTGACGGTACCTACACTATAAGGTATATGTAAATGTGACGTCAGTTACCATCAGTTAGATCAAGAATATCTTACCGTCGATTGTACACTTGACAATAAAACATTCTGGTCGAATTCAATTGAATTTTTTTGAAATGCTGCAACCACATTGGATCGAATACTCGTTTTTGACGTCGAGTGTACATAGACGGCGAATTACTACTTCGTTTCGTTTCACAAAAATATTACACGGAATAGGAACATCACACGACACATCACATCCGCTACGCGGCATGCCATACCGTTCATGTTGTATGCCTATGCTTGCACTTTTACACATAATGCATATCTATATATATTGTACATACAGATATACATATAGATATAGACTAACACGGGAAAGGCATACCATGCCATGAGAGAGATTCTAAAAAGGCTTTTGGGTGCTATTACATGATCGAGCGATGGGCGACGAGCGATGATCGATGAGCGACGTGCACAGAACGTACTGAGCATTTTTTCACACACTGATTTTCTGCGCCGTGGAAGATGTGCGGTAATACGTAGAAACGTCCTAACCAACAAATATCTAGTCAGTCCGCGAAGTAGTTCTACTCAGTCAGTTTTATTCATGATTTTATAAATATAACAAAGAATCAAGTTTATTCACAATAAGGGACTGTACATCGGTCACTGTTTTACGTGTGAGTTCAGATTGATTATCAATGTAATCTGCCATGGATGACATCATAACACACCTTTCTGTCGCGCTCGCATCCAGTACTGTGGATTTACACTGAGGAGGTAGTTCGTTGTCCGTGGTAGACGTCGAAGGCGTCGAATCTGCCCTGGGGAGAGCGATGTCGTCTTTAGCTGGCGTCGAAGTGTGAGAGAAAACACTTCCCGTGTATGGAGAGTGGAGATTCAGCGCCTTCACGCCTGCAACCCGCTGTACAGCAAGCAGCGCAGTTGCGAGACTCCCATGTTGTTGGCCCGCGCTGCAGCTGAGCTGATCGGTATTAATGCCTCTTAGGCTTGCGTCAGCGCTAGAGAGAGACAGAGGCAAGCGCGGTGTAGTGGGGGCAGAGAGCACACTAGTCTGCGGCTGCCGCATCAGCGTCATTTGCGATGATAGAGGTGTACCGGCAGCGAGCAGCGGCGAGGGACTTCTTGGTGTGGTGGGGGCAGCCTTCCCACTAGGCAGCTAGCGTTGTGGCTTTGTATGTATGCTCGCACGCACTATACCAGAAGGCACACTTGCTGATAGACGTGACGTCACGTTATGTCCAGCCGCTGATTTGTTACTGATGCGTGATGTGTTAGCAACACTTTTTGTGCATGTTTTGCACATGTACTGCTTTACTACTGCATTAGTTTGCAGGATCATGCATCTAACATGACCTGCCTTATTACATTTAATGCAGCAGTACTTATAGGTCTTGCCTCTGCTAGGAGGCAGACCACATTCAGCACAACTTTTAATGCTGGCCTCCATGCCGTGACACACACACGCACACTCTCACGCCGCGATGATATAATCCGCACGTACCTGTCGATGTTGAGACTCGGGCATGCGCAGACTTTAGCGCTCGAGGTGAGGCAGCAGGATTGTAATGTAGCTAACCTCAAACCTGAGGCACCCGTGCAAACAAGAAATTGCTGTATAAATACAGCACGCCTGATGGTAAAAGACTGTGGTGGAGGAGTCTTGCACTGTGGCCCTACTTAAGGGTTCCACTATAGCACACCCGTAGGTACGGCAGCGGTATAAAAAAAACTTTAACGAGAGCGATGCAGATGCGCGTGTGCACGTATAGAGAGCACAGCTCGCCTCAGGAGAGAGAGAGAGAGAGAGAGACGAGAGAGAGAGAGAGAGAGAGAGAGAGAAGCGACGCAACACGTTGGCCTAGGTCAAGCCCGCCCTGACGATACGTCCCGTGCGAAAGACGTACGAATTTCACGCGACAGCCGACATGGGAGCGGACCTACGACTTCGGCCGAGACACACAGCGGAGGGTCAACCACGAGCGAGCGGCTACGAGACCCGGCTGGGATATCGTCCCCTTTGTAAGTCAAATCTGCATCTCTCTCCTCTACGCGATACGTGCGAGCCAACCTCCTGCTCTCTTGCCCTCTGCCGGCTTGCATCACACATCACCGCGGGTATTGTATTAACTGTATCTGTGGTTAACGTTAATAAACCTCTCTTTTACTTCGACTGTAACTAACAGGTGTGGTTCTTGTCGCGCATGCTGATCGGAAACGCAAGCTGACCGGTGTGTATTGTACCTACAACTGTTCAGAGATATGCAGCATTGGGATTCACATAACTTGTAGAACCGCCGACCCGCATAGCTATAAAACCATCACAACACATAAGCGTTATCCTTGAAAGTTGAACAAAAAAAGCTATCAAACAAGTCGGCACTCTCAAGGTCTGAAAGGGAGGCTTCGATATCAAAATAAAGGTTACCTGGAATTCAATCGTTAAAATTAAGAGACTTTACATAAGACCAGCACACTTTGAGATATCTTCTTAAATTACTTTCCATAGATTCTATATATAATCTATATTTTAACCTAGACATTCTAATACAGCAAACCCTAATGATATTTACTAAGCCTCTTACACTCTATATAATCATTTAGCAAGCCTGAGCACTAGGGTGGCTCGAAATTCCCAAAAGTTTTCAAATATCAAAAGTAAGCCTTTAAAAAGTTGGTATTTGTCAATAAAAAAAAGTTTCCTGCAAGCTGGGTGCTTAAACTTAACATTTAAAGGTGGCTAATTAGAATTTAAGGTTTTTTAACGAGCATTTATGCACCTTTTCCGTAAAATCGCAAATTAAATAACTAAAACTTAATTATTCATGCGTATACGATTGTTAAGTCGAAGAAAATATTTATTCGCCGGTTAGAATGAAACTGATTTTCAATTCTAGTAGTATAATCAATTGTCAAAACTTTTTTTAGCATGAATAATTAAGTTTTAGTTATGTAATTTGCGATTTTACGAAAAAGGTGCATAAGTGCTCGTTAAAAAACCTTAAGTTCGAGTTAGCCACCTTTAAATGTTAAGTTTAAGCAACCGCTTGCAGGCAACTTTTCTTTTTGACAAATACCATCTTTTTAGAGGCTTGCTTTTGATATTTGAAAACTTTTCGGAATCTTCCGAAAAAGTGCATGTGGTGCCACTCTCCAATTTTATTCTATTACTATTCAAATTTATCGAATTATATCGTTATTCCAAATGAATTGTTATATATCCGGATGCTATCACGTCATAGAATTCACCGTAAGAATCCGCGTTTTGGCAAGTTCCGTCACTTTTGAGTGTACCCGTGAAGGTCACATGGTGCGTTGTAGTATCATTAATTCTCAAGCTCTGAATAATATCAGTTAAAATTGATATAGAACGATGCAAGTGCATTTTATAACATTCTTCTCGTGAAATTTCTCTTAAGTAACGGACCTCACGATTTCTTACTGCGGCTGTATGGGACCACATTCCAGAATATTGCACGGTTCTTTTAACTTCGATTCTACAGTACCGAACTTGAGTGCTCGCGAATTCGTTAATTTGTAACAGCGAAACATGAGCTCGAGTATTATTAATTATAGGATCAGGGATGTCACATTCCCCGATGTCTACAAGTGAGAAGCTAGTAAAATTAGTGAATTTTGGCAGGCAATAATATCCAATCAGAGGTCTGACGAGCACGAAGTTGATTGCTGTCAATAAGAGTGGTAGAATGGGCTTCATCTGCAATCAGCAAGGTTATATTATTTTGCACAACATTTACACAACAAAGCTTTGGAACGTAATAATAAAAGCTAACATTCAGGTTGCGTAACGATTATTTTAAATAACATCGAACTTGTACATCAATAAACAATGAAATAGATAATAAATAATTCGAATTATTGTTTATTTATTTATTTACATTTGTTATTAATAATTTTGATAGCATAAAATTGAGCTTGATTTATCCATAAGTGAAGAAAACAGTCATAAATAATTCGAATTATCGTTTATTTATTTATATGTTGTTACTAATAATTAAGTTTTTTGTTCTATATATATGTTTTTGTTATGGCGGTTTAACATGCGAAAAGCGAAAGCGGTTTATATGCACTAACTTCGTTTGATTTTCCCTTAATTGAATTTTTACGTTTTCATTTTCCCAAATATGTAACACTAAATAAGGACCAGTATAAGGATCATCGAATTTATGAGGCTTGGGCCCTTTTTGCAACCAAACGTAATCACCTACTTTTATTTCTACGTGATTAGCCTATAAGGCGTAATATCGCTTCGCTCTCTCCTTAGCTAGGGAGATTCTTTCGGCAGCTATTTCACTTAAGGCGCTCAGATGTGAGATAAGATCAGCATGTAGTCGGTGTACGCAGGTAAAAGGTTGTCGGTGGCGGGAAGATCGCTTGACGGTAGTCGCGCTAGACGCCCAAATACAAGCTCGTAAGGTGTGAAAATAGTCGATTCACTCCGCCCGGCTTTATGGTTAAGCATGGCTAATTCAACCCATTCATCCTATTCCGCTTCTTTAGAAATAAACATTTTAAGAAATTCGCTCAGCGGCGCGTGCGATCGTTCAAGAAAACTGTTCAACTGCGGGTGAAAAGCGGTAGTTTTTATTTGCTTGATTTTAAACGATTTGGCTACGCATGCCATTAATCTACCGAGAAAATTAGTCCCTTGATCTGTTAATGTAGCTTGACGAGCTCCAAAAATACAAACTAATCTTTTTATAAATCCGTCAGCTACTGAGATCGCTGTCTGATCGGGATGGGGAACAAAAATTTTGAATTTCGAAAATTGATCTTGCATGCTAAGTATGTATTCATTACCCATTTTAGTTTTAGGAAATGGTCCGACTATATTAAGAGCTACTTTAGCAAACGGGATTGTTGGATAATCAGTAATAATTAAATTTTGCTTGGTTTTGACTCTAACCAATTGTATTAATTGACATTGCTTGCATTTTTTAATCAACTTTTCCACTTCTTGTTTAAGATTTTCCCAATTATATTTATGTTTAATTTTATTATAAGTTTTATTGACGCCTTTGTGTCCACCAATCGTAGAACAATGCATTTCTTCGATAATTTTTGCACGTGCAGAAAAAGGAGGATGTTGTATATGATCGAGACATATATATATATATATATATATATATATATATATATATATATATATATATATATATATATATATACTGATTTTAATATTTATTGAATATAATTCTTTTTTAATACTGTTTAATATTAAATTGAATTCAACATTTTCAACATTTTTACTTTTTGCCCTGCTAAATGTATTAATCTCTTTTTCAATTAGAATAAAACTCAATTTATTTAGTAAAATTTGTAAAATATTCATGATATTTATTAAACTTTCGCGTTGCTCGCTTCTAAGTGGCATTACTATATGGAATCTAGTATTAACTTTAATTAATTTAGGTTCACCAACACTTAAATTTTCAAGACGTGGTAGTTTATTGATATCATATAATTGCATTGCTCCTTCATCTAGTAGTTGGCCTATGGAATTGACGAAATATAAATAATTATCTTTTCGCAAAAATAATTTTTCTCTACAATGAATAATATTTTTACTAGGGAGTTCGTTTGCGTGTGAGCTCAGAATTAAGTAGCTCATTAGACTCGCTTGAATTTCTATTTAAAAGAGTAGTTACATTAAGATCTATATCAAATTCCGCAGTGTTATCGGCAGCTGTAGTGACTTGGCTGCGTGCGCGACTTTTCTGCATTTCCTCAGGGTGCATGCTTTGACCGCCCCTCCCTCCCCCCTCCCTGAAAATGTCCGCGCGGTGCGACTGCGAGTGAGGGCATTTCTACTGTCTCTGTAGCTGCAGTGGCCGTGTAAAATGTCACGAGCCTCTCTTCGTCAAACATTTTACGACCTCCGGCTGTCCTCTTACGTGGCGCGAGGTCTTGGATGGCTGCCGCGTACCGGGTGCTTGTCTGTCTACCTGCACGTCGATGCGTCATCATGCCGGATGGCTCAGTGGCGGCGGGTTCTGTCTGTCTTTCTAACGCTTGATTATTTATCACTCTGTCTAGCTCATTCTAGTTGTTAGCTTGCTCATGCTCAATTGCCGCCCGGCTTATATTTAATTTCAAAATTGTAATCTGTCAAATTTAATCTCCATCTCGTTACTTTAGATCTTGGATCTTTGTGCAAATTTAGCGAAACTAATGGTCTATGGTCTGTAATAAGTAGAATTTTCTGCCATATAAGTATGGTTTGAATTGAGTTATACGAAATACTATTGCTAAAGCTTCTTTCGAAAAAGTGCAATAATTTACTGCAGTTGTAGTGAGACTTCGTGATACAAAAGCTATCGGGAGTTCTTGTTGCGAAATCACTCCCCCAATCACGTATTCGCTAGTATCGGTCGAAACAGTAAATTGTTTATCAAAATTAGGATATATTAAGATTGGCGGCTCACATAATCGATCTCTCAAATTTTCAAAAGCTTTCTAAGAATTTTTTTCCCAGATAAATGGTTCATCTTTCTTTAGTACAAGGTCTTAAGATCTGGCTATTTTTGCAAAACCAAGTATACAACGTCTATAATAATTAGCAAGTCCCAGAAATTGTTTAATATTTTTTGCTGTTATAGGGACTTGAAAATTTTTTTACTGCTTCTATTTTTTTTGATCGGGCTTCAAGCCATTGCTGCTTATAATGTGCCCTAAGAATTTAACTTCTTCCTTTAAAAATTCGCATTTATCAAGTTGCAATGTCAGGTTAGCTTTTATTATTTTTTTTTAGTAGCTCAGTTATTATTTCCCGATGTTCTTCGATAGTTTCACAAAAATACAAATATCATCAAAAAATGCTACTACACCTTTCACACCTGCAATTAGTGCCGTGATAAGAGCGAGAAAAACTGATGCACTTGTTATAAGTCCAAATGAGCTCCTGCGAAAATGAAATGCGCCCAAATGACAATGAGAGGCTGTTTTGTGTCTATCTTTCTTTTTTATAAAAATTTTATGGTAACCGGAAGCTAAATCGAATTCCGAAAACAATTTTGCGCGCCCCAATTTGTCTAAAATATCAATTATATTGCGTACAGGGTAATTATAATCAGGTATGATTGCGTTAAGCTTTCTGAAATCCAGCACCATTCTATAACGTTTATTGCCTTTTGAATCGGGCTTTTTATCGACGCAAAATGCCGGTGCTGAGTGAGAGCTGATCGAGGGCTCGATCATATCGTTATCTAGCAATTCCTGTACTTGCCTATTGATTTCCTCATTTATAACAGGAGGGTGACGGAATTGTTTAATACGAATGGGTACATTACTAGTGAGCGGGATTTCGTGCTCGAGCACAGTTATTGCCGACAACTTATCTCCCGTTAGATAAAATTTATCCGCATATTGTCTATGAGCCGCTCGCATTCTTATCAGTCATTATCTTACTTTTTATTATTTCATTTGAATTTTTTTATGATTTTCTTTTCTTTTATGTGACATTTCTCTGCGTTAATTGTATTGCTTAAAAGAAGAAATGAGTAATCTCAGCTGTTATTTTTAGACTTTTCGTGTACTGTGCACTTAACTAGTTTTTTCAACTGCATAATTAATTTTTGGATTTCATTAACTTTCTCATATTCTAGAATATTTAGTATTACTAGTATATGCTTACAAATGATTTGAATATTCTCAAACTGTTCAGGTAAGAATTTATTTATTTGTTGACTTTCTTTAATAGCTTTTAATAAATAATTCAATTTTTCTAAAATTTCATTTTCAAGCTCACTCTTAGCGCAATTTTTTTCGATTTCAATTTTAATTTTTTATTTGTTTCTAAGAGTGATTTTGTGTCAGCTTCTAGGAGCGATTTCTTATTTGCTTCTAACAACGTTGTTTTTGTTTTTCTAACACAAGAGCTAAAAATATTATTTTTTGCTTTTTTATTTTCTAATTTTAGAATGCTAATTTTGGTAGATTTTTGTGGTATTTGCTAGAAATGGCCGGTTCCTGCTTCTTCCACGATTTCGGTTTTCGAATTTCGGAGTTCAATTGGTGTTCTAATTTTCAATTATTATGATTTCGATTTTGCATGCTTAATTTACTATTTTCAAATTTCGGATTACGATTTTCGGGATTTCGAATCTCGGTTTTATAAGTAAAATTTTAGTTTTTCGGATATCGGATTTCGGATTTCGAATTGGAAGTGATATGCGTATATGATTTTTGACTTTATGAATTTCGATATTCTAAGCTTGAATTTGGCAAATGTTCGGATTTTGATTGCACGCGCTGTTCTGCGTTTTCGGTAAAAGTAGCAGTTAAAAACTTATGTACTTTTTTATTGTTAACTGATGGTAATTTTAGAGGCAATTTATAATTATCAATTATAAAATATTGTTCTCTATAATTAATGATTTCATCATAATTAATAAAGATTTCACTTTCGAGCAGACCGTCTTCCTCAATAAAGAAATCGTCTAATACTAAGTGAAAATAAAATGTTAAATCATGAAATTGCATTGGAATTTTGCCATAAGTGTTTATGATACTTTTTGTTATACCGGTTAGTTCTAAAATTTCGATAGCATCGTCTCGAACATTACGCGGTTTTTTGAAATTTTCAAAAGTGCTGGCCCAGCGTCGGTGTCTAGCATTAGCGACAACGATTACGGGCAGCAATTTGTTTTTAGTATAATAGTTGGTGAACAATTATCAATGCTTAATAAAACAATCTTTTTTATTAATTGTATTGTATCTCGTATAATTTTGACGGTGCGGTTGTGGGATTTACCTGGTTACGTCGTTCTCCGGGAACCCATTTTCGTGTCCCTTCGTTTTCTTTTTGCAATAATTACATGCTTTAGTGGCGCCATTTTGGGCTTGGTTTGACTGAAGTACATTGGCGGAGGGAACATAATTCTCCTAAATTTGTTTCGCGATTGCCCGCTAAAAGCTTAAATGTTTTTTATATCAGTGGCCTCTTCATTTCTAAATTTTGTTTCTGACTCTACATTGGCCATTTATGAATTTAGAAAAAAATTTGCTATCCGCGCTAATTGCTATTAAAATATCCCAGAGAGTGAGCCCCCAATTGTTACGTCGCGCGTAAGCAATAAATGGCGCAAAGTTAATATGAAATTAAATCGCGTTCGCCTCTAGTTTAGGTCAATACTTACGTAATTTACCTGGGAGTCGAGGCATTAGCAAAAGCAGGATAGCGAAAAATGACATTTAATATGATAGCGGTAAGAATAGGAAGTGCGAGTTTACGACAGGATAGGAGAGACTACTGAGGTATTTAGGAACTTACGTTGTAGTCGGCTCGGTTCGGCTGCGCTGCTCTGCGGGCGGTCTTGTGCTCGAGATGGTGGCGGGAGATATGAATAGGAGCGCAGGCACAGTGAATAAATAAACGCGAGCAAATAAGTTTAAGATCAAGTTTATTGAATATGAAGCACAAAGTTAAGTATAAGGGCGTGTCCCTATTACAAGTGAAATGTCAAATAACAAACTGGTGCGTACGTGTTTACGGGTCGAAGTTTGAATGCAGAAGGCTGCCGCGCCCTGGGGGCGCCTGGTTTATATAACCACGCGGGGGCCGCATGCTTAGCCTAAATTAGGAATTAATTATGTGTTATAGAAGGGGAGCGTCTGATGTGTGTCGTCGCGGAAGGGAGTTATGTAAAAATTTGGGGTGGATGAGTATAGTATGCAGGGGTACGAGTTTGGCAAGGTAGGATACTAGTTGTATAGCGAAGGTCGATAAGTAGGATTTAGTATGGTAAGACACATATAGCTTGACGACGAGACGATGAGTGTGAAGCGATGTTCAGGACGTAACATGGGTGATATCATCCAGATGGTATGTCCCAAATGGGCGATCCAACCGACTGGCAAACAGGTTTTTTCATGTTTTTAGTATCTTTTTTTATTATATCTCGAAACACTATAGTGTGCAGTATAGTATTTCGCGAAAATATTATAGTACGCACTATAGTACACACTATAATGTACACTGCAGTGCATACTATAGTGCTCACTATAGGGTATTTTCGTGCGCATTAATTAATTGGCACTTAAGTAAAGCTAATTAGCTTTCTCAAACTAAATTAATTGTGCCAATATGAAACTCTTTGTTCTAATAAATTAATTTTAAACTGCTATATCTCTTTCTAAATAGTAGCTCAAAAGGGTGTGCTTTTTATCATTGATGGTTTGACAAAAGATATATGATATATTTTTACTAACATTACAGAACTATAGGTAATAATCCTTATCACAGCGATTTCTTCTCTGTACGAATTTTATTAAAATTATTTAAATATTTAAATGAAATGTAATCAGATGTTATTACGTAGATTCACTGAATTCCTAATCATCTAAAAAATTGTGAACGATTTGCCATCATAGATTCGTGTGTAACAAAAGAAGGGAAAGAGTCTATCCAAAATTTGCAGTTGTAAAAGATAGGTAATTTTATGCTCTTTTTAATGCATTTACACTAAGTTGATCACAATATTTCTAACATACCAAAGAACTCGAGAAAATAAAACTCAAAAATCCAAAAATCCAAAATTGTTTAAAAAAGAACGAGTGGATGAATCTTTAAATTTCTCTTTAATTTCGCATCTTCATTAAAAAGCGAATAAAAATTAGCCCTGTTTTGTAAAAAATAACTCTAACATTCTCGAGATATAAGTGACAAAAATAATTTTCAAACAATACATAATCTCAAATATTTCGAAATATAAAAGCCGTTGTGATCTGCGCAAATAACTCGATCACGAGATAGTAAAAAGCTACCGATTTGGAAAGTTTCAGATCAAATGCTGCCGATTTACTTCAGTATTCGCAGCTGACTAAAAATTCATTTATTTAAAAAAGATTTTTTTCCCTTCAAAAGAAAAAGATGAAGCATAAAAATTTTTTCAGAATATTCTTCTCCATATTTCTAGTCATCTTATAATATTTTTCAAAATTTTTCCTTCTTATATTTCACAGCTATAATCGTTTGAAAAAAAATGACGATTTCGTGAATAATAAAACAAGGGAAATAGATTATTAAAAATTCGGTAAGTAAATAATAGTTAATTTTATGCTCATTATAATATATTATCATTTAAATGATGATATTGTTTCTGAGGTATAAGAAAATCCGAATAACGAAAACTCAGAAATTGGAAAACCGCGAAAATAACAAAAACTCATCGAAAAACAAAAACGAAATATTTTTGAGTCGTTTCCTTAGAAAAAAAAAAACAATGAGTCCCGTCAGTCCACATCCAACCATACACACACACACACACACACACACACGCACGCACGCACGCACGCACGCACGCATACACACACACACACACACACACACATTTTTTTAAAACATTAGTTATTTCTCTATTAAAAAGAATTCAATTCATAATTACAAAATCAATTAATAAATAAAAAAAATTTAATTAATAATTCATTTTGGAATTATGAATTGAATCCTGTTTAATTCATAATTACAAAATCAATTAATAACTAAAAATAAATTTAATTAATAATTCATTTTGGAATAATGAATTGAATCCTTTTAATTCATAATTCCAAAATGAATTACTAATTAAATTTAGTTTGAATTATTAATTGATTTTGGAATTATTAGTCAAATGTCATTTTATTATAAATTTTGCAACCCTGCCGGGGCCTGAGGTACACATTATTACGATTTTGTTATTAAATATCTCGGAAGGGCAAATTGGGCAAATTAAAAGAATATTCAAAGCAATTAGAGCATTAAAAAACTATCTAAAGCAATTATGTAAATAAATCCGGGGGCAGGTTCACGTGGATAACACAACGTTTATTGTCAGCACGATTCACGTCGATTTGATTGGTTGGGCTTTAAGCGAGAAATTCAAATTTATTTATTTATACATATGCGTTAATGTGATGTCCAGTTGTGTAAAGTCGGCGATGATGTTTAATACAAATTGGTCTCTCTTAAACTTTAAATAAAGGGAAATGTGTTTTATAGCGGTGTCCACATGTACCAGGTCAACGATGGTGTCACTCAGAGGTCCTCTCCGAGGCGATTTGCATAAATATGATACGTGTGATCACGATTATACACAGAGGTCTGGGCACTCCTATACATAAAGCATTGGCGAAATTGTGAGCTAAGTGAAGCAGCTAAATCCAATATGGTACCGGCCAGAGGAAAATGTAAACATTGAATTCGATAACTCGAGCATTCACTCACCGAAGACATATTGGATTTCAAAGCGCTTCAGAGCTTCAGTTAGAGCATGTTCCCAACCCCGCGAAGGCACAGACCTCTTTGTATGATCGTGTGTGTGATGTTTAGGTATACAGGGTCATCACATGACGGTGTCTCAGATATTTCTCCGAGGCTATTTGCATAAATCTGACACATTAACTACATTTGACCCTTTGACTAAATTTCTTTATTGTTGTAGTATATTTGTAATTATTGAATAGATTTTTAAATACTTGGAATTCCGGAGAAAATGGAAAGGTTCGGATGATTTCAACATAGCACAAATCATGATGTACTTGAAGTTTCAAATGCCAGAAATAGACGAAAATAATGAAAAATTTGTTTTTTATTTAGTATTCTATTTTGATAGATCCATGCAAAATATGGACTAAAAAAACTATAAACAACTTTATAACCCCTAATTCGACCCAGAAGCACTTAAAACAGGGGTTGGAAGAGGGTGCATATAGGTAAAAAAATTCTAACTCGGCCTAATAATAGTTTTACGATTTATAACTTAACATATATCCTCATTGAGATACAATACAATTAACAAATAAATTTCAACCCCTACCTCGACTCGGTGGTCCTTAATCCAAATATAAGTTGGAACGTGGTAAATATAGGTATAAAAATTCTAACTCGGCCTAATAAAAATTTCACAGTATATAACTTAACAGATATCCTCGTTGTGATAGAATACAAGTACAAAAAGAATTTCAACCTCTAACTTGACCTGAAAACCCTTAAAACAGGGGTTGGAAGAGGGTGAATATAACTAAAAAAATTGTAATTCGGCCGAATAATAGTTTCACGATTTATAACTTCGCATATATCCTCATGGTGATACAATACAATTACCAAAACAATTTCAACCCCTGAACTCGACTCGGACGACCTTCAAGCAGGGGTTGAAAGGGTTGAATATACGTAAAAAAATTGAAACGCGGCTAATAAAAGTTTCACAATCTATAACTTAACATATATCCTCGTTGTGATAGAATACAAGTACAAAAAGAATTTCAACCTCTAACTTGACCTGAAAACCCTTAAAACAGGGGTTGGAAGAGGGTGAATATAACTAAAAAAATTGTAATTCGGCCGAATAATAGTTTCACGATTTATAACTTCGCATATATCCTCATGGTGATACAATACAATTACCAAAACAATTTCAACCCCTGAACTCGACTCGGACGACCTTCAAGCAGGGGTTGAAAGGGTTGAATATACGTAAAAAAATTGAAACGCGGCTAATAAAAGTTTCACAATCTATAACTTAACATATATCCTCGTTGTGATAGAATATAATTACCAAATGAATTTCAACCCCTAACTTGACTCAGAAGTCCTTCAATCAGGGGTTGACAGGGTTTAATATAGGTAAAAAAATTGTCACTCGGCCTAATAAAAGTTTCACAATCTATAACTTAACAGATATCCTCGATGTGATCGAATACAAGTACAAAAAGAATTTCAACCCCTAACTCGACCTGGAAACCCTTAAAACAGGGGTTGGAAAGGGTGAATATGGGTAAAAAAATCGCAACTCGGCCATGCAACTACTAAATCCAATCTCGCCTCAAAATATGCAAAGATTCTTTTAAAAACAAGCCATCGACCATACTGCCGTCGGAAGCAAGAAGGTCTGTAACTTCAAAAAATTCAAAATTGAGATTTTTGATTATTCTGACACATGTGTACCATATCTATAATAATAAAATAGAAAATGAGGTAAAAATGTAATATTTTGTGCAAAATCATAATATTTAATGTTACGGTTTTGGTGATATTTGGTATTTCCATAAACAAAAACGCCGTAAAGATACGATGATAAGTAAGAAAGACGCAAACTTCATGAAGTCGCGACTTTTTTGTTTACGGTACGACGATTATGTCTTTTTTTGTTATGAACAATTGCTATTACGCCTTTTTTGTTTATGAAAAGTAAACAACGACGATTTGATTTTAATTCCTGCAATAATTATAATTATCGAAAGACAACAATTTAGTGATAATCAATTTTATTTATCATGATCGAAAGTATAACGTTAGAACCAATCGATTTAATAAATTGTTATGTTGATGAAAACGGATTTATAAAAGTTAAACGGAAAAATGGTGAAACTGCAGCTAGTTCGCAAGATGTGATTGGTAATTTATTTATGTTTAATTTAAACTGTTATTTTAAATAATTTTTTAAATGAAATATGAAATAGCTTTATTTTATTGTTTACAAAGAGATTTCGTGTATATCGAGGTTAATTTAAGATTATCAGCGTATATTCTTTCATTCTTAGAACCTGAAAATATGATTCAATGTTCCGTCTCTCAATGATTCTGTTCATAAAGAAAATGAACCATTACCAGATATAAGCGCTGCTGCAGTGAATGGAAGTAACAGTAACGAGACACAAAATGAGTCGAACAGTAATGATGAATCTCAAGATGTCATAGGTTGATTCTTAATTCTTATTCAATTTATATTTGCACATTTTAAATATTTATACACGCAATTTCAACCTAAGAATATACAAAAAAGGCAAGAAATACGAAAAGCTATTAACAAGGAATATTGGAATTTTGATTATAATGGCAAACATATGTTTATTCTAAGTATGTGTGTTCGTGAAGATCCGGCCAAACCATCTAGATCCCCTAAACGAATTCAAACGATGTCTATAAAGTATAATTTTAGAAAAAACACCGGTAAATTAACACGAGTTTGTAGAATTTTTTTTCTCACAACATTGGGTTTGAAAGCAAATAACGACAAGATGATATTGCGTATCGTGCGTGGTGTCATAATAGAATATATAATTTTAAATACACGGGTCTAGTAGGCTTCAAAGCGCTAGATCTATATAGTGTACAATTCATTTTCCATTTTTTCTTACTTTATGCAATATTGTAAAGGTTAAAAATTGCGTTACTGCACACATCTAGTAGGCTTCAAAGTGCTAGATCAACCGTAATCAGCAGCTCAACTGAATACGGAATAGTATTTTAAACACTATAAAAAATTTCATAATACAATATGTAAATTTAAATACACGGGTCTAGTAGGCTTCAACGCGCAGGATCTATATAGTGTGCAATTCATGTCTCCATTTTTTGTTACTTTATGCAATATTGTAAAGATTAAAAATTGCTATAATTCGTATTATTTTAACTGCCCACGGTGCTGCACATGTTTAATAAACTTCAAACCGATAGATCTATATAGTTTACAATTCATTTTTGCATTTTAGTTACCACATACATTATTGTAAAGATTAGAAATTGCAATAATTCGTATTATTTCAACTTCACACGTTACTGCACATGTCTAGTAGGCTTCAAAGCGCTAGATAATATTAACTACCTACAACACTAATCAAGTGCTCAACTGAATACGGAATAATAAGTAGTTTAAAATAATATAAAATATGTCAAAACAAATATGAAATTTTAAATACATGTGTCTAGTAGGCTTCAAAGCGCTAGATCTATATAGTGTGCAATTCATGTCACCATTTTTTGTTACTTTATGCAATATTGTAAAGGATAAAAATTGCTATAATTCGTGTTATTTTAACTGCACACGGTACTGCACATATTTAATAAACTTCAAAGCGCTAGATCTATATAGTTAACAATTCATTTTTCCATTTTAGTTACCATATACATTATTGTAAAGATTAGAAATTGCATTAATTCGTATTATTTTAATTTCACACGTTACTGAACATGTCTCGTAGGCTTCAAAGCGCTAGATAATAACAACTACCTTCAACACTAACTAGCAGCTCAACTGAATAGGGAATAGTAGTTTAAAATAATATAAAATATGTCAAATCAAATATGTAATTTTAAATACACGTGTCTAGTAGGCTTCAAAGCGCTAGATCTATATAGTGTGCAATTCATGTCACCATTTTGTGTTACTTTATGCAATATTGTAAAGATTAAAAATTGCTATAATTCGTATTATTTTAACTGCACACGGTACTGCACATGTTTAATAAACTTCAAAGCGCTAGATCTGTATAGTTTACAATTCATTTTTCCATTTTATTTACCATATACATTATTGTAAAGATTAGAAATAGCATTAATTCGTATTATTTCAACTTCACACGTTACTGCACATGTCTAGTAGGCTTCAAAGCGCTAGATAATAACAACTACCTTCAACACTAACTAAAAGCTTAACTGAATACGGAATAGTAGTTTAAAATAATATAAAATATGTCAAAACAATTATGTAATTTTAAATACACGTATCTAGTAGGCTTAAAAGCGGTAGATCTAAATAGTGTACAATTCATTTTCCATTTTTTCTTACTTTATGCAATATTGTAAAGATTAAAAATTGCTATAATTCGTATTATTTTAACTGCCCACGGTACTGCACATGTTTAATAAACTTCAAAGCGCTAGATCTATATAGTTTACAATTCATTTTTGCATTTTAGTTACCACATACATTATTGTAAAGATTAGAAATGGCATTAATTCGTATTATTTCAACTTCACACGTTACTGCACATGTCTAGTAGGCTTCAAAGCTCTAGATAATAACAACTACCTTCAACACTAACTAGCAGCTCAACTGAATTAGGAATAGTATTTTAAATACTATAAAAAATGTCATAATACAATATGTAATTTTAAATACACGTGTCTAGTAGGATTCAAAGCGCTAGATCTATATAGTGTTCAATTCACGTCTCCATTTTTTGTTACTTTATGCAATATAGTTAAGATTAAAAATTGCTATAATTCGTATTATTTTAATTTCACACGTTACTGCACATGTCTAGTAGGCTTCAAAGCGCTAGATAATAACAACTACCTTCAACACTAACTAGAAGCTCAACTGAATACGGAATAGTAGTTTAAAATAATATAAAATATGTCAAAACAATTATGTAATTTTAAATACACGTATCTAGTAGGCTTAAAAGCGCTAGATCTATATAGTGTACAATTCATTTTCCATTTTTTCTTACTTTATGCAATATTGTAAAGGTTAAAAATTGCGTTACTGCACACATCTAGTAGGCTTCAAAGTGCTAGATCAACCGTAATCAGCAGCTCAACTGAATACGGAATAGTATTTTAAACACTATAAAAAATTTCATAATACAATATGTAATTTTAAATACACGGGTCTAGTAGGCTTCAACGCGCAGGATCTATATAGTGTGCAATTCATGTCTCCATTTTTTGTTACTTTATGCAATATTGTAAAGATTAAAAATTGCTATAATTCGTATTATTTTAACTGCCCACGGTGCTGCACATGTTTAATAAACTTCAAACCGCTAGATCTATATAGTTTACAATTCATTTTTGCATTTTAGTTACCACATACATTATTGTAAAGATTAGAAATTGCAATAATTCGTATTATTTCAACTTCACACGTTACTGCACATGTCTAGTAGGCTTCAAAGCGCTAGATAATATTAACTACCTACAACACTAATCAAGTGCTCAACTGAATACGGAATAATAAGTAGTTTAAAATAATATAAAATATGTCAAAACAAATATGAAATTTTAAATACATGTGTCTAGTAGGCTTCAAAGCGCTAGATCTATATAGTGTGCAATCCATGTCTCCATTTTTTGTTACTTTATGCAATATAGTTAAGATTAAAAATTGCTATAATTCGTATTATTTTAACTGCACACGGTACTGCACATGTCTAATAAACTTCAAAGCGCTAGATCTATATAGTTTACAATGCATTTTCCCATTTTAGTTACCATATACATTATTGTAAAGATTAAAAGTGGCATTAATTCGTATTATTTCAACTTCACACGTTACTGCACATGTCTAGTAGGCTTCAAAGCTCTAGATAATAACAACTACCTTCAACACTAACTAGCAGCTCAACTGAATAAGGAATAGTATTTTAAATACTATAAAAAATGTCATAATACAATATGTAATTTTAAATACACGTGTCTAGTAGGATTCAAAGCGCTAGATCTATATAGTGTTCAATTCACGTCTCCATTTTTTGTTACTTTATGCAATATAGTTAAGATTAAAAATTGCTATAATTCGTATTATTTTAACTGCACACGGTACTGCACATGTCTAATAAACTTCAAAGCGCTAGATCTATATAGTTTACAATGCATTTTCCCATTTTAGTTACCATATACATTATTGTAAAGATTAGAAATGGCATTAATTCATATTATTTCAATCTCACACATTACTGCACATGTCTAGTAGGCTTCAAAGCTCTAGATAATAACAACTACCTTCAACACTAACAAGCAGCTCAACTGAATACGGAATAGTATTTTAAATACTATAAAAAATGTCATAATACAATATGAAATTTTAAATATATGTGTCTAGTAGGCTTCAAAGCGCTAGATCTATATAGTGTGCAATTCATGTCACCATTTTTTGTTACTTTATGCAATATTGTAAAGATTAAAAATTGCTATAATTCGTATTATTTTAACTGCACACGGTACTGCACATGTTTAATAAACTTCAAAGCGCTAGATCTATATAGTTTACAATGCATTTTCCCATTTTAGTTACCATATACATTATTGTAAAGATTAGAAATGGCATTAATTCATATTATTTCAATCTCACACATTACTGCACATGTCTAGTAGGCTTCAAAGCTCTAGATAATAACAACTACCTTCAACACTAACAAGCAGCTCAACTGAATACGGAATAGTATTTTAAATACTATAAAAAATGTCATAATACAAAATGAAATTTTAAATTTATGTGTCTAGTAGGCTTCAAAGCGCTAGATCTATATAGTGTGCAATTCATGTCACCATTTTTTGTTACTTTATGCAATATTGTAAAGATTAAAAATTGCTATAATTCGTATTATATTAACTGCACACGGTACTGCACATGTCTAATAAACTTCAATGCGCTAGATCTATATAGTTTACAATGCATTTTCTCTTTTTAGTTACCATATACATTATTGTAAAGATTAGAAATGGCATTAATACGTATTATTTCAACTTCACACGTTACTGCATATGTCTAGTAGGCTTCAAAGCTCTAGATAATAACAACTTCCTTCAACACTAACTAGGAGCTCAACTGAATACGGAATAGTAGTTTAAAATAATATGAAATATGTCAAATCAAATATGTAATTTTCAATGCACGTGTCTAGTAGGCTTCAAAGCGCTAGATCTATATAGTGTGCAATTCATGTCTCCATTTTTTGTTACTTTATGCCATATTGTAAAGATTAAAAATGACATTAATTCGTATTATTTCAACTTCACACGTTACTGCACATGTCTAGTAGGCTTCAAAGCTCTAGATAATAACAACTACCTTCAACACTAACTAGCAGCTCAACTGAATAAGGAATAGTATTTTAAATACTATAAAAAATGTCATAATACAATATGTAATTTTAAATACACGTGTCTAGTAGGATTCAAAGCGCTAGATCTATATAGTGTTCAATTCACGTCTCCATTTTTTGTTACTTTATGCAATATAGTTAAGATTAAAAATTGCTATAATTCGTATTATTTTAACTGCGCACGGTACTGCACATGTCTAATAAACTTCAAAGCGCTAGATCTATATAGTTTACAATGCATTTTCCCATTTTAGTTAACATATACATTATTGTAAAGATTAGAAATGGCATTAATTCATATTATTTCAATCTCACACATTACTGCACATGTCTAGTAGGCTTCAAAGCTCTAGATAATAACAACTACCTTCAACACTAACAAGCAGCTCAACTGAATACGGAATAGTATTTTAAATACTATAAAAAATGTCATAATACAATATGAAATTTTAAATTTATGTGTCTAGTAGGCTTCAAAGCGCTAGATCTATATAGTGTGCAATTCATGTCACCATTTTTTGTTACTTTATGCAATATTGTAAAGATTAAAAATTGCTATAATTCGTATTATATTAACTGCACACGGTACTGCACATGTCTAATAAACTTCAATGCGCTAGATCTATATAGTTTACAATGCATTTTCTCTTTTTAGTTACCATATACATTATTGTAAAGATTAAAAATGGCATTAATACGTATTATTTCAACTTCACACGTTACTGCATATGTCTAGTAGGCTTCAAAGCTCTAGATAATAACAACTTCCTTCAACACTAACTAGCAGCTCAACTGAATACGGAATAGTAGTTTAAAATAATATGAAATATGTCAAATCAAATATGTAATTTTCAATACACGTGTCTAGTAGGCTTCAAAGCGCTAGATCTATATAGTGTGCAATTCATGTCTCCATTTTTTGTTACTTTATGCCATATTGTAAAGATTAAAAATGACATTAATTCGTATTATTTCAACTTCACACGTTACTGCACATGTCTAGTAGGCTTCAAAGCTCTAGATAATAACAACTACCTTCAACACTAACTAGAAGCTCAACTGAATAAGGAATAGTATTTTAAATACTATAAAAAATGTCATAATACAATATGTAATTTTAAATACACGTGTCTAGTAGGATTCAAAGCGCTAGATCTATATAGTGTTCAATTCACGTCTCCATTTTTTGTTACTTTATGCAATATAGTTAAGATTAAAAATTGCTATAATTCGTATTATTTTAACTGCACACGGTACTGCACATGTCTAATAAACTTCAAAGCGCTAGATCTATATAGTTTACAATGCATTTTCCCATTTTAGTTACCATATACATTATTGTAAAGATTAGAAATGGCATTAATTCATATTATTTCAATCTCACACATTACTGCACATGTCTAGTAGGCTTCAAAGCTCTAGATAATAACAACTACCTTCAACACTAACAAGCAGCTCAACTGAATACGGAATAGTATTTTAAATACTATAAAAAATGTCATAATACAATATGAAATTTTAAATATATGTGTCTAGTAGGCTTCAAAGCGCTAGATCTATATAGTGTGCAATTCATGTCACCATTTTTTGTTACTTTATGCAATATTGTAAAGATTAAAAATTGCTATAATTCGTATTATTTTAACTGCACACGGTACTGCACATGTTTAATAAACTTCAAAGCGCTAGATCTATATAGTTTACAATGCATTTTCCCATTTTAGTTACCATATACATTATTGTAAAGATTAGAAATGGCATTAATTCATATTATTTCAATCTCACACATTACTGCACATGTCTAGTAGGCTTCAAAGCTCTAGATAATAACAACTACCTTCAACACTAACAAGCAGCTCAACTGAATACGGAATAGTATTTTAAATACTATAAAAAATGTCATAATACAATATGAAATTTTAAATTTATGTGTCTAGTAGGCTTCAAAGCGCTAGATCTATATAGTGTGCAATTCATGTCACCATTTTTTGTTACTTTATGCAATATTGTAAAGATTAAAAATTGCTATAATTCGTATTATATTAACTGCACACGGTACTGCACATGTCTAATAAACTTCAATGCGCTAGATCTATATAGTTTACAATGCATTTTCTCTTTTTAGTTACCATATACATTATTGTAAAGATTAGAAATGGCATTAATACGTATTATTTCAACTTCACACGTTACTGCATATGTCTAGTAGGCTTCAAAGCTCTAGATAATAACAACTTCCTTCAACACTAACTAGGAGCTCAACTGAATACGGAATAGTAGTTTAAAATAATATGAAATATGTCAAATCAAATATGTAATTTTCAATACACGTGTCTAGTAGGCTTCAAAGCGCTAGATCTATATAGTGTGCAATTCATGTCTCCATTTTTTGTTACTTTATGCCATATTGTAAAGATTAAAAATGACATTAATTCGTATTATTTCAACTTCACACGTTACTGCACATGTCTAGTAGGCTTCAAAGCTCTAGATAATAACAACTACCTTCAACACTAACTAGCAGCTCAACTGAATAAGGAATAGTATTTTAAATACTATAAAAAATGTCATAATACAATATGTAATTTTAAATACACGTGTCTAGTAGGATTCAAAGCGCTAGATCTATATAGTGTTCAATTCACGTCTCCATTTTTTGTTACTTTATGCAATATAGTTAAGATTAAAAATTGCTATAATTCGTATTATTTTAACTGCACACGGTACTGCACATGTCTAATAAACTTCAAAGCGCTAGATCTATATAGTTTACAATGCATTTTCCCATTTTAGTTACCATATACATTATTGTAAAGATTAGAAATGGCATTAATTCATATTATTTCAATCTCACACATTACTGCACATGTCTAGTAGGCTTCAAAGCTCTAGATAATAACAACTACCTTCAACACTAACTAGCAGCTCAACTGAATACGGAATAGTATTTTAAATACTATAAAAAATGTCATAATACAATATGAAATTTTAAATATATGTGTCTAGTAGGCTTCAAAGCGCTAGATCTATATAGTGTGCAATTCATGTCACCATTTTTTGTTACTTTATGCAATATTGTAAAGATTAAAAATTGCTATAATTCGTATTATTTTAACTGCACACGGTACTGCACATGTTTAATAAACTTCAAAGCGCTAGATCTATATAGTTTACAATGCATTTTCCCATTTTAGTTACCATATACATTATTGTAAAGATTAGAAATGGCATTAATTCATATTATTTCAATCTCACACATTACTGCACATGTCTAGTAGGCTTCAAAGCTCTAGATAATAACAACTACCTTCAACACTAACAAGCAGCTCAACTGAATACGGAATAGTATTTTAAATACTATAAAAAATGTCATAATACAATATGAAATTTTAAATGTATGTGTCTAGTAGGCTTCAAAGCGCTAGATCTATATAGTGTGCAATTCATGTCACCATTTTTTGTTACTTTATGCAATATTGTAAAGATTAAAAATTGCTATAATTCGTATTATATTAACTGCACACGGTACTGCACATGTCTAATAAACTTCAATGCGCTAGATCTATATAGTTTACAATGCATTTTCTCTTTTTAGTTACCATATACATTATTGTAAAGATTAGAAATGGCATTAATACGTATTATTTCAACTTCACACGTTACTGCATATGTCTAGTAGGCTACAAAGCTCTAGATAATAACAACTTCCTTCAACAGTAACTAGCAGCTCAACTGAATACGGAATAGTAGTTTAAAATAATATGAAATATGTCAAATCAAATATGTAATTTTCAATACACGTGTCTAGTAGGCTTCAAAGCGCTAGATCTATATAGTGTGCAATTCATGTCTCCATTTTTTGTTACTTTATGCCATATTGTAAAGATTAAAAATGACATTAATTCGTATTATTTCAACTTCACACGTTACTGCACATGTCTAGTAGGCTTCAAAGCTCTAGATAATAACAACTACCTTCAACACTAACTAGCAGCTCAACTGAATAAGGAATAGTATTTTAAATACTATAAAAAATGTCATAATACAATATGTAATTTTAAATACACGTGTCTAGTAGGCTTCAAAGCGCTAGATCTATATAGTGTGCAATTCATGTCTCCATTTTTTGTTACTTTATGCCATATTGTAAAGATTAAAAATGACATTAATTCGTATTATTTCAACTTCACACGTTACTGCACATGTCTAGTAGGCTTCAAAGCTCTAGATAATAACAACTACCTTCAACACTAACTAGAAGCTCAACTGAATAAGGAATAGTATTTTAAATACTATAAAAAATGTCATAATACAATATGAAATTTTAAATGTATGTGTCTAGTAGGCTTCAAAGCGCTAGATCTATATAGTGTTCAATTCACGTCTCCATTTTTTGTTACTTTATGCAATATAGTTAAGATTAAAAATTGCTATAATTCGTATTATTTTAACTGCACACGGTACTGCACATGTCTAATAAACTTCAAAACGCTAGATCTATATAGTTTACAATGCATTTTCCCATTTTAGTTACCCTATACATTATTGTAAAGATTAGAAATGGCATTAATTCGTATTATTTCAACTTCATACGTTACTGCACTTGTCTAGTAGGCTTTAAAGCGCTAGATAATAACAACTACCTTCAACACTAACTAGAAGCTCAACTGAATACGGAATAGTAGTTTAAAATAATATAAAATATGTCAAAACAATTATGTAATTTTAAATACACGTATCTAGTAGGCTTAAAAGTGCTAGATCAACAGTAATCAGCAGCTCAACTGAATACGGAATAGTATTTTAAATACTATAAAAAATGTCATAATACAATATGTAATTTTAAATACACGGGTCTAGTAGGCTTCAACGCGCAGGATCTATATAGTGTGCAATTCATGTCTCCATTTTTTGTTACTTTATGCAATATTGTAAAGATTAAAAATTGCTATAATTCGTATTATTTTAACTGCCCACGGTGCTGCACATGTTTAATAAACTTCAAACCGCTAGATCTATATAGTTTACAATTCATTTTTGCATTTTAGTTACCACATACATTATTGTAAAGATTAGAAATTGCATTAATTCGTATTATTTCAACTTCACACGTTACTGCACATGTCTAGTAGGCTTCAAAGCGCTAGATAATATTAACTACCTACAACACTAATCAAATGCTCAACTGAATACGGAATAATAAGTAGTTTAAAATAATATAAAATATGTCAAAACAAATATGAAATTTTAAATACATGTGTCTAGTAGGCTTCAAAGCGCTAGATCTATATAGTGTGCAATTCATGTCACCATTTTTTGTTACTTTATGCAATATTGTAAAGATTAAAAATTGCTATAATTCGTATTATTTTAACTGCACACGGTACTGCACATGTCTAATAAACTTCAAAGCGCTAGATCTATATAGTTTACAATTCATTTTTGCATTTTAGTTACCACATACATTATTGTAAAGATTAGAAATTGCATTAATTCGTATTATTTCAACTTCACACGTTACTGCACATGTCTAGTAGGCTTCAAAGCGCTAGATAATATTAACTACCTACAACACTAATCAAATGCTCAACTGAATTCAGAATAGTTGTTTAAATACTATAAAATATCTCATAATACAATAAAATATGTAAATTTAAATACACGGGTCTAGTAGGCTTGAAAGCGCTAGATCTATATAGTATACAATTCATGTCTCCATTTTTTGTTACTTTATGCAATATTGTAAAGGATAAAAATTGCTATAATTCGTATTATTTTAACTGCATACGGTACTGCACATGTCTAATAAATTTCAAAGCGCTAGATCTATATAGTTTACAATGCAAAGGTTAGAATTTGCATTAATTCGTATTATTTCAACTTCACAGGTTACTGCACATGTCTAGTAGGCTTCAAAGCGCTAGATAGTAAAAACTACCTTCAACACTAAGTAGCAGCTCAACTGAATACGGAATAGTAGTTTAAAATAATATAAAATATGTCAAATCAAATATTTTAAATACTATAAAAAATGTCATAATACAATATGTAATTTTAAATACACGTGTCTAGTAGGCTTAAAAGCGCTAGATCTATATAGTGTACAATTCATTTTCCATTTTTTCTTACTTTATGCAATATTGTAAAGGTTAAAAATTGCGTTACTGCACACATCTAGTAGGCTTCAAAGCGCTAGATCAACACTAATCAGCAGCTCAACTGAATTAAGGATATTAGTTAAAATACTATAAAATAGCCCCATTAACCAGGCTTGTCGCGGCAAAATTGCGGCAATAGTTGCTGTGCAATGTTTGTTAGCAATTTGCTTCGAACTTACGCTCAAGAAATGAAGAATATCAAGGATTGATGTCAATATGCCGTAAAATTGACTGCACATGCTAGCCACCAAATTGCTGCCATATACGGACGCAGATTTACTTACATTTGATGTGTAACTGTTGCTGCAAGTTTAGTACATCAATTTGCTTTCAACTTGTTTTCAATATTATTAATATATTATATTATTTTATTTTCAATATTATTCACGTAATATTCAATAAAATTACTCATATATGCGATAGTGCAAGAGAGAAAGGGAAGAAATTAATAACAGCATATTGATGGAAATTTGTGTAACACAAAAATCGAGAAATGTGACGACAATATGCTGTCAATGTATGCCTATGATACGCCTGCAAATCATGAGCAATAGTTGCTGTAATTTTGCCTTCACTTTGCCCTCATAATTTACTTCAATACTTGATACAAAATTTCCAGCATATACGGACGCAGTTTTACGTCAAACTTACGGAAATCGATAGCAAAACGTGTATGTCAAATTGCTAACAATTTGCAATACATCTGGCTAATGGGGAGGTTAAGTTAAAACCCTTTTGGAAATTTTTAATATAAATATTATTTTTTCAATTTTTAGACTATATGAATCCGTGTAAACCCCTTTTTAAAATTTTCCTTTTAAAGAATTGATTGGATTTTTATTTTTAAATAATTATAAATATTATGGCACGTTATTTTAGGTGTTTAAATGAAACATAGCAATAGCAATGTAAACTTATCGATGCCTTGATAGTAACCACGTGCTCCGTACACGAGGTGGACCGTGTCTTTTCACTAATATAAAATCTCGAGTTTTGTAATAGGACTCCAAGAGCAAAACAAAGGGGGTCTTTAAACGGACGGTTTCTCGTCCGCACCTTGTATACGCACACACTCACACACACAAATTTAATCACATCAA
Source organism: Gastracanthus pulcherrimus (assembly GCA_949152435.1). NCBI lineage: Eukaryota > Metazoa > Arthropoda > Insecta > Hymenoptera > Pteromalidae > Gastracanthus > Gastracanthus pulcherrimus. The sequence continues at coordinate 133,684,485 of OX424573.1, read as the reverse complement.
TACGAATTTTCTTCTCACTTTCAAATCTTAGCTTCTTTCTTAACTAAGCTCTGTCATTCTGCATTTGTAACTGCACCAAGAGAGATCTCAGTGACCGTCTACAAGTTAACGCAGAAAACCTTTAGAAAACAATATCTTAGTAGATTCCCGAGCCATATTCCTTAAAATCCGTATACTTAACAGTTGTTTATACCACCCTACTTTCCTATTTATACTCAAATTAACAGTAACGACGTAATCAAATATAGAGTTAAACTAACATCATTTCTCAGCATGTAATAGCATGGTTCTAAGCAATGGTGAATAAGTATAATATAAAAGCATGCTATTTTATAAAGTGTTAGTGCCTCATTGTGAGTGGGAAAAAATCAACCTGACCGTGCACCGAGACTCGATGGCTGAATACGCCCAACGGAAATTTCAACCGCGTTGTGTGGGATGCAGCGAGCAGTCTAGATAAGTTACGTAGATTTAACCTTATTATATAATTAATTATTCTTTGACCTGAAGAAGGGTGTAAGAGACACCCGAAACGTTGACAAAATATTCATATAAATAAAAACAATTTCGTCTACAATTTGCTGTTAGACGCAATCATTAAAAATTAGTTATAAAATTCTATGAAAAGGTCTGTAAGTGCAAATGTTTGTAGAGACTTCGATTTATTCTTAGAATCAACAAAAATTAGTTATTACTATGGATGCTTAAAAGATATTTGCAATTTCTTAACTAACAATTAATTAAAATTGTAATTGCGTCTTAATTTTACTATTTTTATTTTGTTTACTGTTATGTATTAATGCCGAACTATGTTTTATATAAAATAAAGAAATAAACAAATAAATAATTAAATAGATTAATAAATTAGTAAATAAATTAATTAATAAGTAAATATATTTTTTTTATTTTATCAAAGCTTTACGTACACGTATATATAAAAGAATTTTCTGAGAAGGATTTACAGACCTCCTAATTTTAAAAATTTCGGAAATATATGAATGTGCAAAGGTCTTTTGAAGCCTCAGACTGTTGTCATAATGATTAACAATTTAGTTAATAATAAAATATATATACATATATTTTATAATGGTCCTTGGTGATTAAACAACAGAAAATTTTAAAAGTACAAAAGTCTTATAAGTATCAAAATTATCTAAAGAAGGATTGTTTAATATTTTTATCAATGCTTCAGCTATCGTTAAGTGTGCATATAAAATTATAAACTAGAGGACGCGCAGAAGATCTACTTAGTGCTAAAATTCCAATAAGGTAGCTAAAAGTACAAAGGTCTTTAGAGCCTTCGATCTGTCCTCATAATAAAAAAAAGACATTGTTATTAATAAAAGATATATTGTGAGAATTTTCAAGCTACAACCACTGCTAAGCAATCATTAGAAAGATTCTTAGTGAATACATACCGGAAGATATCGAAAGTGCAAAAGTCTTTTAAGCATCCTAATTGTTTGCCAAAGGATCTTTCTGTATTTTTAAACAATAATCAAAGTTTCTGTTCCATAACTATCGTTACGTATACATAAAATAGAATATCCGCAAAAGGATTTTTAGAAGATTATTAGTTTTAAAATTCTATGAAAAGGTCTGTAAGTGCAAATGTTTGTAGAGACTTCGATTTATTCTTAGAATGAACAAAAATTAGTTATTACTAAAAGATATATATCGGAATTTTCAAAATTTCTTAAAATCCTTCTGAGAATATTCTATTGCACACTTTACGATAGCTACGAAACAATGGTATTGAGCATTGATCAAAAATATAAAACAAACCGTCGACAAAAATTAATCTTGATGCTTAAAAGATAATTGCAATTTCTTAACTAACAATTAATTAAAATTGTAATTGCGTCTTAATTTTACAATTTTTATTTTGTTTACTGTTATGTATTAATGCCGAACTATGTTTTATATAAAATAAATAAACAAACAAATAAATAATTAAATAAATTAATAAATTGCCCTTTACAATAAATAAATAAATAAATAAATATAATAATGATGACTATATAATAAATAAATAAATAAATTAATAAATAATTAAACAAATATACAATAAATAAATAAATAAATAAATTAATAAATAAATATATAATAAATAAATTAATAAATAAATATATAATAAATAAATTAATAAATAAATATATAATAAATAAATAAATAAATCATTATAAAAAATTAACTGTTATGTATTCAGAATCTTCATTATCGAGCTCGCGATCGTTGAATCACGCGGTGCGTGTAACCGGCGGAACGGCGAACAGCTTTGTAACTATTTTCTATGCTCTGAACATAGCAAAAGGACTTCATGAATTCCCCCAGGGCCAACGCTGCTTTTAGTGGACTCAATAGGACCCCCCCCCCCCCCCCCGTCCAGCCAGCAAAGATGATATTTTTTATATAAAAAAATACTAGTCGCCAGATCTTTATTTGCCCAATTCAACTACATTGGTATTTTTATTTGCCCAAGCTTAGATTTTTCAGGAAAAATCAAAATAAAAAATATTTTTTTCACAATTTTAAATGTCTATATCTTTTGAATAAGAAGGTATTATCAATTTTACCAAACGGGAAAAAATTGCCCCCGAGCTAATTTAATTTGCCCAGGTGTCAAATGTTATAAATATTTAATAATTATTATGTAAAAAATAAAAAATCGTAATGGGATTAGTATCCGGTACTAGATAGTATCCGGTACTTCTACATAATGCGCATGTGCGGTACATAATACGCATGCGCGGTACCGTGCGGTCCGATCGTTCCATACTGTTCCGCGGTACATACTAATTTGAGAAAGTTGTGGCGTGTCTACAACTTTTTGTTCATTGGTTGAGGTCTTAAAGAGTTAGTTGTTGTTTAAGTTGTGTGCGTCAACACCGTTAAAAAAATCAAACTTGAAATCAAGGTTGGTTCAAGCTTCAATATGGCAAATTTGTTGAAACAAATTTTTTTCATCACTCTATTTAAAAATGTATTTCGGAGCAGAGTCAACACAACATTATTACAGTGTAGATTTCAGAGCAGTGCGTTCTTACGAAAGCAATTGACAATCTTTCTGTTGTGGATAACATATTTGGCAAAGGCCGTAAAGCACTACAATTTCTTTCTGGATTGGTTAATTTGTTCTTCGATCTCACAGATGCAACCTGTTAAGTACGAAATCTTGATCCCTCTGTTTTCCAGGTACATGCTTAGTGAGTATCAATGATTGATCTTTTTCATGAAATCTTTCAATTTTGGAGCTTACTCTGATTTATGCTTGTTTTTTACAGAGGTATTGTAAAATAAATAGTACTCGTGTTGGATCCGGACTTACTGATATGCACCGGTTCAATCGGTGAAAATTCCAGTTTTTGGTTTAGAGTGGGTGACCGAAAAATGGAGCCAATACAAATGTTGAATTTTTCTAAAAAATGACCTATTGAAGCTGGATTAACTCTTTTACAAAGGGGCCTGCGGCGGCTCAGTCGGTAGAGTGTCGGATTCCCACGCCGGTGACCCGGGTTCGAATCCTAGTCTCTGCCGATTGATACAAGCAGCAACACTGTAAAAATTACATGTGCTTTGTTTACAAACACACCGCAGACCCCCGTCGTCAATTAGGACCACATGGGAGCACAAACATGTCGACGTTAAAAAAAAAAAAAAAAAACTCTTTTACAAAGTTAACCTGTGGAGGTTTCAACATTTTTATAAAGCCCCTAAGCAATGAAGACCAGAGAAAGCACGCCCAACGAGTCAAGCAATTGTAAATGTGTCATGAATCTTGCAACAGGAAATAACTCGCGATATCCCAAAAATAAGTGGTCCAGAACAGTCCGACTTTTAGAAGCTTAGATTCGTCAACATTTTAACCTTTGCTGGACGAGGTATTTGAACTTCTGATTCTAATTTGGCATAGTAGTTAATGAGGCTGTGTTTCATAAATTCTTCTTTTAAACAAATTTCATTAACTATTGCTTTAAATAAAAAAATGGACCAGCCTATTCAAATAATTCTAGATTCTTTTGATATCTACTGATTTATATACTTTTTATCTTCTTGAGTTAACATTATTTTTAATAGTCAAATAATTCTTCTTATTTTAAATCATCTTTCTATAGTTTCAAAGACTATAACAAAGAATATCATCTGGCAAGTGATGCTTTGTGCAGGCAGAAAAAAACATAATATACCAAAAAAAGCTTCAAGTTAAAAATGAACACAATACTCAAGTGTACCACTTATTTTTAAACTTAAATTCTCTTACTTTTAATACGCTTGATTTTTAACTCTTTATCAATAATATCTTTTACAATAATACATTTCTAAGCATAAATTTTTCACTTTTAGGTACAAGTTTTAATTTAAGATTTTTAAAGTTATTGTAGTTTTTATGAAAACCAAATCTTCTGTAAGCATTTGTTTTTTTTTTATGCTGTTGATTTAAATATAAGTATAATTGATGAAGGTAATTGATTTCTTGAGAATATTCAGTACAAGCACAATGATATGCCTGTAATAGGCCATTCTCTCCTTGTGATTGAACTTTAGCTAGTAACTGAGTAACAAGATTGTTTAAAAATCTTTCGATTTCATTGTACAAATGATCAGCTAATGGTTCAGGATGCGCCACACGTAGTAAAAAAACATCGCTATAAAACAAAATATAAAACATTATGAACTATCTTCTTCTTTGTATAATTAAACATGTAGAATAAAGTATTTTATACCACTCTAACCTCAAAATCATAATTTCAATATGATTATTCGGCTCTTGTGGTATAAAATATGTTTCGAAGCTGGTGCGTAAGATGATTTTTACCTTATGTGACTTTTCTCACTTGCTTCGCTTGTGCAAAAAACGTCACACGAGCTAAATAATCAATTTTATTTTAAATACTGCTTACCTAAATGGCTAAATCTATCATTCCATGTTGCTTGTGGATCATCAGCTAGTGTTATCACACCTTTGACAGTGTCTCTTGTAAAATATTCCAAGTCTGACAAAAGTCTGCACCTTTGGGCTTGAGAGACAATTCTTAAAATTTATTCCTAGCACCACTATAGAGATTTGGTTTTCATAAAAACTACAATAACTTTAAAAATCTTAAATTAAAACTTGTACCTAAAAGTGAAAAATTTATGCTTAGAAATGTATTATTGTAAAAGATATTATTGATAAAGAGTTAAAAATCAAGCGTATTAAAAGTAAGAGAATTTAAGTTTAAAAATAAGTGGTACACTTGAGTATTGTGTTCATTTTTAACTTGAAGCTTTTTTTGGTATATTATGTTTTTTTCTGCCTGCACAAAGCATCACTTGCCAGATGATATTCTTTGTTATAGTCTTTGAAACTATAGAAAGATGATTTAAAATAAGAAGAATTATTTGACTATTAAAAATAATGTTAACTCAAGAAGATAAAAAGTATATAAATCAGTAGATATCAAAAGAATCTAGAATTATTTGAATAGGCTGGTCCATTTTTTTATTTAAAGCAATAGTTAATGAAATTTGTTTAAAAGAAGAATTTATGAAACACAGCCTCATTAACTACTATGCCAAATTAGAATCAGAAGTTCAAATACCTCGTCCAGCAAAGGTTAAAATGTTGACGAATCTAAGCTTCTAAAAGTCGGACTGTTCTGGACCACTTATTTTTGGGATATCGCGAGTTATTTCCTGTTGCAAGATTCATGACACATTTACAATTGCTTGACTCGTTGGGCGTGCTTTCTCTGGTCTTCATTGCTTAGGGGCTTTATAAAAATGTTGAAACCTCCACAGGTTAACTTTGTAAAAGAGTTTTTTTTTTTTTTTTTTAACGTCGACATGTTTGTGCTCCCATGTGGTCCTAATTGACGACGGGGGTCTGCGGTGTGTTTGTAAACAAAGCACATGTAATTTTTACAGTGTTGCTGCTTGTATCAATCGGCAGAGACTAGGATTCGAACCCGGGTCACCGGCGTGGGAATCCGACACTCTACCGACTGAGCCGCCGCAGGCCCCTTTGTAAAAGAGTTAATCCAGCTTCAATAGGTCATTTTTTAGAAAAATTCAACATTTGTATTGGCTCCATTTTTCGGTCACCCACTCTAAACCAAAAACTGGAATTTTCACCGATTGAACCGGTGCATATCAGTAAGTCCGGATCCAACACGAGTACTATTTATTTTACAATACCTCTGTAAAAAACAAGCATAAATCAGAGTAAGCTCCAAAATTGAAAGATTTCATGAAAAAGATCAATCATTGATACTCACTAAGCATGTACCTGGAAAACAGAGGGATCAAGATTTCGTACTTAACAGGTTGCATCTGTGAGATCGAAGAACAAATTAACCAATCCAGAAAGAAATTGTAGTGCTTTACGGCCTTTGCCAAAGATGTTATCCACAACAGAAAGATTGTCAATTGCTTTCGTAAGAACGCACTGCTCTGAAATCTACACTGTAATAATGTTGTGTTGACTCTGCTCCGAAATACATTTTTAAATAGAGTGATGAAAAAAATTTGTTTCAACAAATTTGCTATATTGAAGCTTGAACCAACCTTGATTTCAAGTTTGATTTTTTTAACGGTGTTGACGCACACAACTTAAACAACAACTAACTCTTTAAGACCTCAACCAATGAACAAAAAGTTGTAGACACGCCACAACTTTCTCAAATTAGTATGTACCGCGGAACAGTATGGAACGATCGAACCGCACGGTACCGCGCATGCGTATTATGTACCGCGCATGCGCATTATGTAGAAGTACCGGATACTATCTAGTACCGGATACTAATCCCATTACGATTTTTTATTTTTTACATAATAATTATTAAATATTTATAACATTTGACATCTGGGCAAATTAAATTAGCTCGGGGGCAATTTTTTCCCGTTTGGTAAAATTGATAATACCTTCTTATTCAAAAGATATAGACATTTAAAATTGTGAAAAAAATATTTTTTATTTTGATTTTTCCTGAAAAATCTAAGCTTGGGCAAATAAAAATACCAATGTAGTTGAATTGGGCAAATAAAGATCTGGCGACTAGTATTTTTTTATATAAAAAATATCATCTTTGCTGGCTGGAGGGGGGGGGGGGGGGGGTCCTATTGAGTCCACTAAAAGCAGCGTTGGCCCTGGGGGAATTCATGAAGTCCTTTTGCTATGTTCAGAGCATAGAAAATAGTTACAAAGCTGTTCGCCGTTCCGCCGGTTACACGCACCGCGTGATTCAACGATCGCGAGCTCGATAATGAAGATTCTGAATACATAACAGTTAATTTTTGATAATGATTTATTTATTTATTTATTATATATTTATTTATTAATTTATTTATTATATATTTATTTATTAATTTATTTATTATATATTTATTTATTAATTTATTTATTATATATTTATTTATTAATTTATTTATTATATATTTATTTATTAATTTATTTATTATATATTTATTTATTAATTTATTTATTATATATTTATTTATTAATTTATTTATTATATATTTATTTATTAATTTATTTATTTATTTATTGTATATTTATTTAATTATTTATTAATTTATTTAATTATTTATTTGTTTGTTTATTTATTTTATATAAAACATAGTTCGGCATTAATACATAACAGTAAACAAAATAAAAATTGTAAAATTAAGACGCAATTACAATTTTAATTAATTGTTAGTTAAGAAATTGCAATTATCTTTTAAGCATCAAGATTAATTTTTGTCGACGGTTTGTTTTATATTTTTGATCAATGCTCAATACCATTGTTTCGTAGCTATCGTAAAGTGTGCAATAGAATATTCTCAGAAGGATTTTAAGAAATTTTGAAAATTCCGATATATATCTTTTAGTAATAACTAATTTTTGTTCATTCTAAGAATAAATCGAAGTCTCTACAAACATTTGCACTTACAGACCTTTTCATAGAATTTTAAAACTAATAATCTTCTAAAAATCCTTTTGCGGATATTCTATTTTATGTATACGTAACGATAGTTATGGAACAGAAACTTTGATTATTGTTTAAAAATACAGAAAGATCCTTTGGCAAACAATTAGGATGCTTAAAAGACTTTTGCACTTTCGATATCTTCCGGTATGTATTCACTAAGAATCTTTCTAATGATTGCTTAGCAGTGGTTGTAGCTTGAAAATTCTCACAATATATCTTTTATTAATAACAATGTCTTTTTTTTATTATGAGGACAGATCGAAGGCTCTAAAGACCTTTGTACTTTTAGCTACCTTATTGGAATTTTAGCACTAAGTAGATCTTCTGCGCGTCCTCTAGTTTATAATTTTATATGCACACTTAACGATAGCTGAAGCATTGATAAAAATATTAAACAATCCTTCTTTAGATAATTTTGATACTTATAAGACTTTTGTACTTTTAAAATTTTCTGTTGTTTAATCACCAAGGACCATTATAAAATATATGTATATATATTTTATTATTAACTAAATTGTTAATCATTATGACAACAGTCTGAGGCTTCAAAAGACCTTTGCACATTCATATATTTCCGAAATTTTTAAAATTAGGAGGTCTGTAAATCCTTCTCAGAAAATTCTTTTATATATACGTGTACGTAAAGCTTTGATCGTTGATTAAAAATACAAATAGATACTTTGATAAACATTTTTTATGCATACAAAACTTTTGCATTTTTTAATCTTTCGTTTGGTATTTATTACTCACTACAGTTGCTTCTGACAATTGTTTAAAAGAGATTGTTATAGAGAAACTCTCGCAATGTATTTCAACGACGATTAAGTATGTTTTTTATGTATGAGAACAGATTGAAGCATTCGAAGACTTTTGCACTTTCTTACCTATTCGGAATTTAGAAGCTAAGGACTTCTGTAAATCCTTCTGTAGATACTCTCTTACATACATAACGATAGTTTGGAATATTGATTAAAAATACAAAACCATTTTTTTGATAAACATTTTTTATGCATAAAAGACTTTTGCACTTTAGGAATTTTTCTGTATTTAATCACTACAGTCGCTTCTGACGATGTTTACAAGTTATTGTAGCAGAGAAACTCCCGCAACATATTTTTTTAATAATAACAAGGTTTTTATTTATTAAAAGAACAGATCAAAGTATCTAAAGACTTCCGCACTTTAAGATCTCTTCTGAATTTTGAAACCAATAAATTCAAAAAATACTCCGAAGGATATTCTATTAAATGTCCACGTAACGACAGCTATAAACGAAATCGCAGGTAACTTTAAGCCTCGATAATTATATGACGATTCTTGTTAAGAGAATCTCAATGCTTGAATAATTTAGCACTTTGAAAATTTTAAGGTATCTGCTCAATACGAATTCTTTTGATAATGTTTACAAATCTGATTGCTGCCTAAAAATCTTTGCACTATATATTTTATTAATAAAAAGATTATTATTCATTATAAAAACTCATTGATGCCACTAAAGATCTTTGCACTTTCTGATCTTTGAGGAATTTACTTTCTGACTAACAAAATTTTACTATTGTTTATAAGAACTGGTGAATGCAGCTAAAGATCTTTGCACTTTCAGATCTTTGCGGAATTTAGTTTCTTACTAACAAAATTTTGCTATTCTTTTTAAGAACAGGTGAATGCATCTAAAGATCTTTGCACTTTCAGATATTGCACTTTAGAAAACTTCCGATTTTTGATCACTGCATATTCTTCGAATGTTTTTTTTTAAACGTTATTGCAACTTAAAATCCCTTGCAATATACTGTTTCATACTAACGAAATTTTACTATTCTTTATAAGAACAAACGAATGCGTCTAAAGATCTTTGCACTTTCAGATCTTGTCGGAATTTAATTTCTTACTAACAAAATTTTACTATTCATTATAAAAACAGGTGAATGCATCTAAAGATCTTTGCACTTTCTGATCTTTGCGGTATTTAGTTTCTGACTAACAAAATTTTACTATTCTTTATAAGAACTGGTGAATGCAGCTAAAGATGTTTGCACTTTCAGATCTTTGCGGAATTTAGTTTCTTACTAACAAAATTTTACTGTTCTTTATAAGAACAGGTGAATGCATCTAAAGATCTTTGCACTTTCAGATATTGCACTTTAGAAAATTTTCGATTTTTGATCACTGCATATTCTTCAAATGTTTTTTTTAAACGTTATTGTAACTTAAAATCCCTTGCAATATACTGTTTCATACTAACGAAATTTTACTATTCTTTATAAGAACAGACGAACGCGTCGGAAGATCTTTGCACTTTCAGATCTTGTCGGAATTTATTTTCATACTAACAAAATTTTACTATTCATTATAAGAACAGGTGAATGCATCGAAAGATCTTTGCACTTTCAGATCTTTGCGGTATTTAGTTTCTGACTAACAAAATTTTACTTTTCTTAATTTTTTTCAGAATTTTACAGAAACATTTTATGCATGAACGATGTATTGTAAAATCAACATTTTAAATCGAGCTTTTAGAGTTATCATCTTCTTGATGCGCTTTCTGAGTTAGCATCTATTTTCATATAAAGAATAGTAATATTTAGTTAGTAAGAAAAAATACTTTGCAAAATTTTTGTGTGACAATTTTAAACAGACGTTTTTAGAATATCTACGGTTGAGAGAAAGAAAATGCTCACTCAGAAAGCGCTTTAAGACAATACTACTTCTGACAGCGCTTCAAGAAAATGCTAATTTGGAAAATGTTTCAAAAATATGCTAACACGGAGCTCACTTTAATATGATGATTGTTTCTCTATAATTCTGAAATAAATCAGATTCATATCTTTTCAGAATTTAGATACTAAGGTCTTTTGTAAATCCTCATGAAAACAATATCTTACATATGTATACGTAACGATAGCTAGGAACGTTGATTAAAATAAAAAACGATCTTTTGTTAAACATTCTTTACGCTCAAAAGACTTTTGCACTTTTGAAATTTTTATAATTTCTACTAGACTGATTTCAGTCTCTTTTAAAATTGGTAAAATTAAAGTTGTCTGAAAAAATGTTCGTTTGAAAAATATAGTATTTGTGAACACAGCGATAGCTGCAAACAATTAACTTGATTTTTTCGCTTTCTGAAACATGCTGTATCTGTTTCCAGTGAAATCACCTCTAAAGTTTTGAAAGTGACTGTTGCTTAGACGTCCTTGCAATATATAATGTGTCATCGGCAACGTTGTATGTTTTATTATGCAAACAGAACAAAGTTTATGAAGATTTTTGCACTTTCTGTCCTTTCCACAATTCTCATAACTAATTTTTTCTAGAAGAAGCTTTAGCAGGTTTATTGTATTTATTGATAAGATGAAAGCTACTCATTAATTCTGTACATTATTCTAAAATATCAAACTATTATTATTATTATTACTATTATAAAAATCCACATGGGTTGTCTGATTCACACAAAATTTGGCGGGAACCATTTTTTATCGTTTATTCTTAACCTTACAGCAGTATTGGAAGATAATTGTTTATGTGCGAGACTGGACCAAAATCTTTATGCACGTCATCAGAAATTACTTCTGGGAAAAACAGGAAGTAGATTTTTTAATATTAAAAATTTCGAATATTAAACTTTTGATGTCTGTTTTACTGAAAATCGGCTCAGACCATTTTTTATTATTTATTTTCTGCTTGATAACAAGGGGTAGGAGTCTAAGAGGATGTGTAGTGGAGTATATGGGTAGTACAAGAGTGGACTCAAAGTTATGTATGTGTTATCGTACCTACTTATTAAACCCTTTTTTTTTAATTCATAAAATAAAAAAATTAAAATCCGCACATGTTTTTCAATTTTTTTCACTGAAAATCGATTTTTATTTTTTTATCGATTATTTTTTAAAGAAATTTAAAATATGTGTTTCAGCATATGGGTGGAGGCGCAAAAATTGAATATTGCAGGTTTTTGTTGAATTCTTATAAAATTTCATTTCTGGAGGTTTTCCAGAATGCTTAATAAGATGCTGAGGTCAGACAACGGTTTTAGCGTATGTCTCGGTGGTGATGCGTGGGTGGAGGCTTAAAAATTGAATATGACAGGTTTTTTTTAATTCTTCCCAACTTTTGTTTCTGAGGGTTATCAAGGATGCTGTATAAGATGCTGAGACTAGATATTACTGTTTCATCGTATATGGGGGCGAAGCATGGGTGTACGCGCGAGAATTGAATATTGCAGGTTTTTGTTGATCTCTCAAAAAAAGTTTTATTTGTAGGAATTTTGGAGGATACTGAATAAAATTTTGATGTAAGATATCGGTTTTAGCGTATGTCTCATGGGTGATGCGTGGGTGACGGCACAAAGACCAAATATCGCATGTCTTACACACTCATACTCATGCAAACACTTCTACGCCCGCACTACCACACAACCATGCACACACCCGCACACTCGCTCCCATATATACACGAATACCAACCCACTACTCTCTCACACATACACGCGCGTCTACCCACGTACATTTTTACACACATACTTTTTACACATATATACCTTTCTCACATATACTTTTCTCACATATACTTTTCACACATATACCTTTCACAATTATACTTTTCACACATATACCTTTCGCAATTATACTTTTCACACATACACGTTTCACAATTATACTTTTCATACATATACCTTTCACAATTATACTTTTCACGCATATACCTTTCACAATTATACTTTTCACGCATATACCTTTCACAATTATACTTTTCACCTATATAGCTTTCACAATTATACTTTACACAAGAACAGAAAACCACGTACACACTTCCACGCACATACTCCTACGCGCACACATGTCCATCGCTCATACTCCCACTCACGCACACTTACGCACATGCTTTTATACACTCACACCCACATCTACACGCTCTTACAGACTTACACCCACGCGCATGCTCCCATGCACGCCGGTGACACGCTCCTCCTGCACGCCTACCTGCAGATGCTCCACTACACACACCCCCATACTTATTGTCCACACATGCACCCCACACATACATCTCCCTACTTTCTTCAGACTACTCAAGCAGGTAATAATTATTTTTCGAGTACTGATGATTTAGTATTCTTACTGATATACTAAAATACTCGAATCGAACACCCAAGAGCTTTAAGAGCTAGCGAATTGCTTGTCAGAGGAATCACGGCCGTTGATGTCTTCCTTGTTCTGATGCATCCATAACCTCTGTTAGTTACAAAAATTCCATATTTCTGAATCACAATAAAAAGGAACAGATATACTTATACAAAAATGTGTATATGTGGCCGAGTGTGTGCGTGGGTGCGAGCGTGCGTATGTGTGACATGGTGTATATTTTGGGCTCCTTGACCATTACTATCGTGTGTATGTGTTTATATATATATATTTTTTTTAAGTGGCATTTCGAACTCGAAAGTTCATCGCCTCATCTACGCAAGCCTTGCGATTGCGCCGAAAGTGCACGGTCTGCTTCACACTCTGACTAGGTTTCTGCTGCACGACGATTGCGGCGAACGAGTACGACAGGATTGCAGCAGAAGTGCAGCCGACAAGTGCGACTTAGGGGGATGAAATAATGCACTCGCGAGTGTAGCAGAATTGCACCCGAATTACGTACGATGATTGCGGCAGACGAGTGCGGCAGGATTGCAGCAGTCGTGCAACCGACAAGTGCGATTAAGGAGGATGAAATAATGCACTTGCGAGTGCAGCAGGATTGCACTCGAATTGCGTATGACGGTTGCGGCTGACAAATGCGGCAGGATTGCAGCAGTCGTGCAACCGACCACTGCGATTAAGGAGGATGAAATCATGCACTCGCGAGTGCAGCAGGATTGCTCTCGAATTGCGTATGACGATTGCGGAAGACGAGTGCGGCAGGATTGCAGAAGACGTGCAGCTGACAAGTGTGATTAAGGGGGATGACGTAACGCATTTGCGAGTGCATTAAGATATACTTCAAAAACGATCACATACCTCGTAGCGAAAAACCTCAGAACACCGAGAATGGTAACAAAAATAAGGGCTCCAAAGAGTTTTATCTCCCAGACGGCTTGTGCGCGGTATCTTATAGTATTTACCACGCCAAACTGCCGCACTCGTCTGTCGCAATCGTCGCACAGAATTCGGGTGTAATTCTGCTGCACTTGCGAGTGCATTATTTCATCCTCCTTAGTAGCACTTGTCGGCTGCACGCCTGCTGCAATCCTGCCGCACTCGTCTGCTGCAATCGTCGTACACAATTAGGGTGCAATTCTGCTGCACTCGCGAGTGCATTATTTCACCCCTCTTAGTCGTACTTGTCGGCTGCACGTCTGCCGCAATGCTGACGCACTCGTCTGCCGCAATCGTCGTACACAATTCGGGTGCAATTCGGCTGCTCTCGCGAGTGCATTATTTCATCCCCCTTAGTCGCACTTGTCGGCTGCACTTCTGCTGCAATCCTGCCGCACTCGTCTGCCGCAATCATCGTACAGCAGAAACCAAGTCGAATTGTGAAGCAGACCGCACGTCGGCTGCTGTAATTTTTGTGTTCGCACGCATGATTGCAGCAGAATTGCGGGGAAATTGCGAAGCTTTTGTTACCAGGGTATTTTGTGCTAACCCCATCCATTTCACGCCCTCCCGCCCAATTTCAGTTACGCCTGCTTTTACGTTATCCTTCCGTCTGTGTCTAGGTCTACCTAGAGATCGCGTTGCTTTTGGTTTTCATTTCATTATGCGCGCTGCTGTACGATCATCGCCCATTCTTGACACGTGCCCTGTCCATCTTAGTCTCCGTGATTTTATTATTCTGTTAATATTTGGTGACGCGTACAAATTATGTAGCTCGTCATTGTGCAGTTTCCTCCACTCCCCAGTTTCCTCATCTTTCTTTGGCACGTATATTTTCCTCAGAAACTCATTTTCAAATACCCTAAAACGATTTTACGTTTAAAGTAGTAATCAAGAAACACTTTTCAGTGAAACAAAAATTATGGTTTTTGAACGCGTTTGGGTATCTTCTTCCCTTAATTATTACTAAGCTATGAAACTATAACTATATTTTTTATTAATTGTATAAAATACAAAAGAAAGAAAATAAATAGATAAATGAAATATATTTATTGTTTTATAAATTGACTTTCTGAACTCAACTCAAACCATTATCTTCTTAATGGTGCTGGAATTGCACGTATGTTTTGGACCATGCGTAAATCGATGAAGCAGTCCAGAAATAAATGAACATACGAATATATTTGTATTAAGTGTTTATATTTTATTTAACGTAATAAAACAGAGAGTAACAATTTTAAATCAATTTTTTTATCCCATTATGTTTTTCAATTCATTATATGATAATATTTTCTACAACAATCATTAACGATTGAATAAATAAATTCTATTGACATTAACAAATCGACCCACGATTACAATTTGAAATTATTTTAGATTTCAGGAAGTCAATTAAAAATTCACGCCACGATATAGCAGACCAAAACAACTAACTTGACCATAACAAATAACAAATAACAAATTACGATAAACAATAACTTAGTTGTTCTCCGTTATCATTATCTATAATTTTACAAAGTTATAAGTTCATATTTAAATATCTCGCCAAACGGCATTTGAATTATATAATTTTGAGGCTTGCTATGAACTTCGAACTTTGTAAAATAAAGGATAATGACATATCGGAGTACAACTTATCGTGGTTTATCGTAATTTAGTTTTTGTTATGTTATATAAGCCAATTAGTTATTTTTTATCTGCTATATTGTGGCGCAAAACTTGAATTTTTGATTGACTTTGAGACTCCTTGCTGCAGTTAAACAATAAAAACACATAAAATATACTTTAATACTTTATTTAACCAGTAAAAATGTATGTTTGAAGATTATTGTGACGGATGGTTGGAGGGGTCCTCCTGTGCCGCCAGAGAAATGCGCGCAGGAATTGAGGAGACAGGGCTTTTGGGTAATCGTGGCTTTATTAGGTCCGAGCACCTATCGTCGTGAGTACCGCCGGCTATCTTGCGCGCATCCGCTCTGCGATAAGGAAATGCCACGGAAAGCCAGAAGCTCATCCGTGACACGTGCGGGGTCGCGTTGGGCGACGTCCGCGTCGCTCGAAAAAAACAATGAAAACGTACGACCGACGTACTGCTCTAGCGTGCATGATTCTGAATAGCCAAGTTTGTGTGTGTAAGTGAGAGCGCGCAAAAGCGCGCTGGCACTTGTACATGTAAAATTTATTTTAAATGATATTAATTAACTTATGTCCCTTCGGCTTTTTATAGCGTCCACTTTCTAAAATGTATTACAGATAAGCAGCCGCTGCTGCTTTACAAGATATCATTTGAGAGGTGCTCTACATTATATACTTATTTCTATATCTTATTATCTACTTCGTTTTACAAATTTCTTAAACCTTGCTTATATTTAAATTTTTCCCTTTTTATTTATCAACTTTAAAATTCTCTACTCTTCAAAATTCTTCAAATTTTTCAAATTTTCAAATTTCCAAATTTTCAAATTTTCAAATTTTCCAAATTTTCAAATTTTTCAAATTTTTCAAATTTTTAAATTTTTATATCTTAGCTTTTATTTGAACTCTTATGTACCTTAAAATATAAAATATGTAATTGGACATTTGCGCTTAGGGTCGCTTTTCGTCCTATAAGCGCGCAGCTTTATTTTCTCGTTTACTTCAATTGGAACACGCTCGCGTTTGACCCTGATTTTTATTGCCTTTTTATTCAACCTTAATATTTTTATTCGATTCGCGTCGTCGCGTGCCCTAAAAAAACAGAAGTTTCTGTTAGCTGCCGAACATGGAACTTTAACTATCGCGCGCAGCTTGGCTAGTTCTCCTACAATTCTGTACGATTAATCGCTTCATCTTGTTTTTCTTCCGGGGCGCGGCTCGTCCGGGGCCGCGTAAAAAAAACAATAAAAAAAAACGACTGTTCTACGCTAGTTTATCAGACTGTCTAGCTAACTCGCCGGGCCTTTCGAGTTTGTTAACGTGGACGGTTTTAGACACGTCAGCGTTTTGTACCGTGACGTTGTTCGTCTTGCGGTTTATTTTTATTATTTCGAAAGGGCCCGTATACTCCTTTGCGAATTTTCCCTTCTTTGGTTCTTTAAGGACGTAGACTTGTTCTCCTTCTCGGAAGTGTTTAATGTTTAAATTCCTGTCGTAATAATACTTCGTGCGATATTTCGCTTTCACTAAGTTCATGGCTGCTGTCGTCTGTAGGACTGTAAGATGGGATAGCATACCCACTATATAACTGTTATAGGACAGCGCTAACTCTTTCGTTGTGAAGCTTGATGGTGTTCTCGGTTTAAAACCGAACACAAGCTCATGCGGTGTATAGCTCGTGCTTTCGTGTTCTGTGCAGTTGTAAGCGTGCTGGCATATTGCTGTCCAATTATCCCAGTCAGTTACGTCTCTTATGTATTTTCGGAGATATTCCGTCAGTGTATGATGCATCCTTTCTATTGAGCCGTTCGATTGGGGGTGGTAGGCTGTAGTGCAAAATTTTTCGATTCCGAATATCTTAGCAAATTCTTCCAATAAACGGTTTTGAAAATGGGTCCCCTGGTCCGTAAGGATCGCTGCTGGTGGTCCAAATATGCAGATTATTTTTTCTGTCAAAGCTCTTGCTACCTCCTTTGCTGTTGCGTATTTTGTTGGTGTTAAAATTGTATATTTTGTGAGTGCGTCTTGCGCTGACAAAATATACTTGTAACCCTTCTTGGTTTTTTCCAGCGGGCCGTAGAAGTCAAGGGCGAGCTGCTCGAAAGGGGCTGCCGGTGTATTACTAATTAACATCGGCAGACGGGTTTTTACTCGAACTAGTTTATTGCTCTGGCAAACAGTGCATCTCGCGACAAATTGGCGCACATCTGGGCGCATATTTCGCCAGTAAAAGTCGCCAGCAATTTTGCTGTACGTCTTATTCATACCTCTATGGCCGCCTATGGCTGCCTCGTGGTACTCTTTAATTAGCTTGTACCTTTCCATGACATTAGGTACGGGCAGGTTATTTTTTAATAGGACTGCGCTTATCTTGGCGTTTGTAAAAATTCTATCGAATTGATCGATGAAGTTTGTCCATTCTGCTAGGGACAAAATTGCTAAGTCGCGGGTAATAGCCAAGCTCGTTATTTCTTTGGCTATTACTACGTTTTTCAAAGTCCGTAGGCATTTTCCAATATCAGCACGCATCGGTCGGTCGTCTATATACTTCTTTACATAAACACCTATGAGTTTGATGCCTTGAAACTCGGAGATATTTATCTCGCTGACCTTGAACTCTCTGCTTGTCAGTTCGTCCGGATTTAGGTATCCTCTTTCTATTAAGGCTTCTTGTATCTCTGTTGTTATGAAGTTGTCCGCTGATATTAAATATACTAAGTTTTCACGAAAACGGAATGGATGTTCGTTCAGAGATTGTAAGTGAACGAACGGAGGTGGCAACTGGCCGTCCGGAGCTGCCCATGGTGGCTTTTCGCGAGGTGGCCGTGCGTTGGAAACGACGTAACGCTTCAGGTTACCGTCGCTTGCTGCAGCCGTTACGCGGCTAACGACGCCGTCGGGCCTATCGCTGTCGCCGGCGGGATTTTCAGCGGGAGGGTCGCCCTGTCCCGCCGCAGAATCCTTGCTGTCGGAGCTGCTTTCTGGAGGCGAGCCTGGCGGTGCTTCACCCATGGGCCAATCGTCGGCCCCTGCGCTTGCAGGCCCCGGGTCGCTTCTTTCGGGTTCGGCCAGTATCGGCTGTTGCTCCCATTCGTCGTTGCATGGACTATCTCTGAGCGTGTCGTCGGGGTTGACGTCTCTTTGATCAGCTGGCGCTGAGGGAGCCGCCATTTTGCGCTTCCTGCGTGTTTTCCTGCCCAATTCCGGTGACTTTGGCTGACTTTGCTCGTCGTCATCCGATGGGCTAACCCCGGATGCCTTATAAGAGGTTGCGATGCGCAGATATGGCGTAAAATGGTGGCCGGTTAGATTCAGATGCATATATACCTCAGCCGTGTTGGCTATTAAATGGCAATATATGCGCTTGTCGCTGCTTATGTCATAATGGATACAGATATTTCTTTTGTATTCCTGGGCGAACAGGTAGGCGCAATCTACTGTGCCGTACTCTGTGTCAGACTCTAGTATCCTCAGCGTCTCTGTTGGCTCGCCGCAGTGCGTCAGCTGGGGAGACGCGCGAAGTCGGCTTCTGAGCTCGAGGGCTGTGATATCTAGATTTGCCAACTTAATTAACGAATCAAATAAGCAGTTACCTGGAGGCGACTGAGGAATATCGTCTGAGCGGATCAGGTTGACTAACGGCTCTGCGCATCGCTTTTTGCGAATGTAGGCATGTGTCAGAATATTGCCTGAGCTGACTGACGAATTCTCATCCGAGGAATCGACTCTGCGGTCGTACTTCCGCGGGATATCGGCGAAGTCCTCGAACGGGCCATCGCCACTCGTGACTGACCATCCTGATGGAGAAATAGGACGAAGGGGAGCCTCGGATAAAGGCTTGTCCGCAGGTTTACCGGGACTAGCCGGAGCTGGGTTTTCGTTGATTTGCGGCGACCTGTTTAGGTCGGCGCCCGAATCGGCGACCGGATTTTTACTATTCGCCTTGCCTGTACTCGGTTTCGCGGTCTGTCCGCCTGCGAGGCCAGTGAGACTGTTTTCCGGGGAACCTACCGACGATTTTGCTTCCCAGATGTTTATCTGAAAGCCGTCTCTTCCTTCTATTTCTTTTTCCTGTATATCTACTGTCAGTTTAGTGTTGAGCCTGGTGCCTATTCGAGGTAATACTGCATTTAGTGGCGATTTAATAATATTGGTCGAAGTGTTCGGATCGACGTGACGCAGCTGCTCCTCAGTGGAAGGCGAGCTACCTGACTGATCGGCGATCGGGTATGCTGCGCATACCTGAGCTCTGTGACCGACTGGACTATCGTTTCTTCCCGACTTTGGTTTGGTTGCCATTGGCTCGTCCAGGCCAGTCGCTACTGCTGGCGGCGCCTTCTGCTCTTGGCTGGCGCTGAACTCGATCGATGCTCGTAAGATTTCTATGATTCGTTCGCGCTCTTTCTTACTGAGTATGTATTTCTTTTTCTCCGTCCTTTTTAACTCAGTTGTAGTCATAATACATGCTAATTTTATTGTACTGCGATAATCTAAGGAGAATGTGTTTTTGCGGTTGCTCTCTTGCGTGAACCACTGTATATGGGCGTCCTCGTCTTCCCAATATATGTCTTTCCTTGCGCGACATAAATAAAAATCGTCGTGATCATTTCTTACGGCCAGTATTTCGCCTTTTTTATATAAGATGTCTTTTTCCTTACGGTTTCTTTTTGGGGCTTCCTGCCCTTCGGAATCTTCCGAGCTAGTCTTGTAGTTCTTAGTCTTTTTATCGCGGTCGATTCCTTTTTTCTTGATTGCTCGCGTTCTAAAAATTTTTCCAGGTGGTGCATCTGCTTCCTCATCGGGCTCGGCTGCATTCTGCTCGTTTGCAAGCTTGTAGAGTTCTACGCGCGGAAGTTCTGGATTCACTTCCCCTTCTTTGATGACTGGGTTCCGCGAAAGGGCATCAGCGTTGGCGTTTTTCTCGCCTGGCCGATAAACTATTACGAAGTCGTAGCCAATGAGAGCCGCCTTGAGTCTGTTAAAACGCAAGTCGGGCTTCTTGGTTGTGTGGAAGTGTTTTAACGGTTCGTGGTCTGTTACGATCGTGAATTTTCGACCAAACAGATAGTAGCGAAACTGTTCTTAGGCAAAAACTGTTGCCAGTAATTCTTTATCGTAAGTGGGATAGCGGAGCTCGCTGCCTTTAAACCTTGTCCTTGCCCAACTCGCCCTGCGAGAGTATCGCTCCAAGGGCCCAATCGCTACTATCGGTCGTTACTATGAATGGTTTCGTTAAATCCGGTGTTCTCAGCACTGGTTCGCTGCACATCGTGGCCCTAAGTGTATCGAACGCTTTTTGCTGTTCTGGTCCCCACTCAAACTCCACTCCTTTCTGTAGCAGTTTAAACATAGGTCGGGCTATTTTCAAAAAATTTTTAATAAAGCGCCTATAGTAGCTGAAGAGACCAAGCGCTTGCTTTACTTTCTTCGCGTCAGTTGGTACCGGGTATTGGTCCATAGCGGCTATTTTATTGGGATCTGTTTTTATCAGCCCGCCGCCCACTATATGACCCAGCACGAGTGCTTCTTTCTTTAAAAACTGGCACTTTCTCGGCTCAACTGTCAAATTGGCCTCCAGTAATCTTTTCAGCACACGGCGCAATCTTGTGTTATGCTGTTCTAGCGTCTCGCCAAAAATCATTAAATCGTCGAGGTATATCTCGACCTCATCTCCTTGCAGGCCTGCCATGGCTAACGACATGGCCTTGACAAAGGTCAAGGTGGCCTCCTTGAGTCCCATCGCCATCCTTCTATACTCGAGCATCTGTTGACCGTGCTCGCCGTCAGGGGCGTGGAAAGCCGTAAGATGAGCTGAATCGGGATGCATCTCGATCTGGTGATAGCCCTGTTTCAGGTCCATTACTGTAATATAATTGGCTGAGGCTAAGTGTTCTAATATGTCGCTTGTGAATGGTAAAGGGTGGCAGCTGCCCTCTGTTTCTTCGTTCAGGGCTCTGAAATCCGTGACCAGTCTATACTTCTTATTGCCTTGCGCATCTGGCTTTTTTGGCACGATCCAGAGCGCTGAAGAATAGTTTGACCTTGATGGTACAACTATATTTTGCTCCCGCAATTTGTTTAACTCCCTAGTCATATTTTCCCTTAGGGCTGGTGGAAACCGGAACCTATTTGATCGAATTACCTTGTTCGATTTAAGTTCGATTTTATGTTGTATCAAGTGTGTCGCAGGAAGGGGCTCTCCCTCGAGGCCAAACACTCCTGCGTACTCGTCAATGATTTCCGTGATGTAATTTACCTCTTCTTCATTACATCCTTCTAAATCTGCCAGCTCTAGGATTTTCTGCACCCTCTCTTTGCGTAAATCAGTGTTGTGCATCAGTTTTGCGTTTAGGTCCCTTATTTCTTTGTATTTTTCTCTCTGTTTATCCGCCTCGTACATGCGCCTCAAGCATGCTGAAAAATCAACTGCCTTATCAGCTGAGCCGTCCCCGTCGGCTTGATAGAGCGGGTTTGGGATATCCACCTCGTACATGCGCCTCAAGCATGCTGAAAAATCAACTGCCTTATCAGCTGAGCCGTCCCCGTCGGCTTGGTAGAGCGGGTTTGGGTTTTCTACACTCGTTTCGCATTCTTTCAAATTAACTATCGGGGCGTCAATCGAGATCTCCTTGTCGCCAATATTTATGCATTCTGCAAATAGTAAATGTTTATGCAGATTCATTATTGGAACCCAACCTATTTTTACGTCGTTGTTTGCAACCCTGGCACTGATTATCATCTTAACTTTTGGAGGCACGGTTAGTCTCTCATTCGTCTCAAACTGTATGGACGAACTGCCGAGTCTAAGGCTCTTTGTGGCTGCATCTACACAACCTTCGTAGCGGTCTATTATATCCCATCCGATTATTCCCGCATTCTCTATGGGGAAATCGTTGGATACCACGTGCACTGTGCACTTATGACCTTGTATTGCTACTTCGGCCTGACCCAAGGTGTAAGAGGCTCCCGGAGTGACTCCTTTTATTTCTATAATTGTTTGCCTATCTATTGGGTTGCTGGGTTCTAAATACCCGATCTTCACGACGGAAATGTCGGCTCCTGAATCAGCATAGAATTTGCCCTGTCTCTGCTTCAATTGGGGGCAATCGATGTTTACTATTGGCGGTTGACGACCCGCAGACAAAAATTTGATTTTTATCGACTCTTTTACTAACTTGCTTTTTGGTTTTGGATTTTCTTCACGCTCGGCGTTCGAGGATCGCGTCGAGCGTGCGGCTAGTTTAAATGCTGCTTGCTAAGCTGCTTGTTTTGCTCGCTGCTATCGTTGGGTATCGACTCGGCGCTCGGCGGCTCCTTATTACCGCTGCTGTCGCCGGCACTAACAGAGTCGACCTTCACGTCATTACGCTGAGTGTTGCTAGCATAGTTTCTATAATTGCCTCTATTGTTGTTGGTGCTACTATAGTTATTCCGGTTTCTTGAATTGCTAAAATTCCTATTTTCGTTGGCCCGATTATTGACCAGCCAAGGATTTTTTATTACCTTTTTCTGGGCATCTTTTTGTAGCTTCCAACATTCGCTAATGTCATGCGTTGATTGCTCGCAATAGTCGCAATATGGATTAGCAAGCGGACGAGTTGCTTGCGTGCGCAAGTTATTTGATGCGCTCGTCCTTGGCGCTGGATTGCAGCTGCAAGTGTTATCAGCTATTGCTCGGCGCACTTGCACTGGGTCGGCGGCTGCCTGCCTGCTACTTGGCTGCAAATCGTCGCGAGAAGGGGGGGGGGCGGCAGCTCTGTGCCTCCTGACAGCTGGCCTAATGCTGATCGGCGCGCGCTTTGTTTTCCTTCGAACTCTAGCGCGAATCTTATCGCCTCATTCAGTGACCTTGGCCCTTGAATGCGCACTTGGTGGTCGAGCGGTGCCTTTAGCCCGAACATAAATTGCTGCAGGGCATCCTCGCCGGCGTAACGCTTTCGGGTTTCCTTGTCGCGCTTCGACAGGTCCGGCGCGGATTCAACTATCGTCAGCAAGCGATTATAGAGTTTCTGCATTCTTAAGCCATAATCGCCGACTGGCTCCCTGTGTTCCTGCTGCAACATCTTTATTTTGGCCTGCACCTCATCGGCAATTCCTATATTGCCGTACTGCATTGTGAGGTCAGCCAAAAGCTGCCTCACCGACTTATAGCTGGTAAGCCTGGCTTGATATCCGTCAGCTGCTTTCCCCGTTAATTTATTGGCCAATGCTATTATTAATAATTTCTCTAATTCGGGGCCAAACGAGTCGCGCAGCTGTCTGACCGACTGGCAAAATAGATTTAGTTTGTCCGGGTTGCCGTCGAACGTTGGCAATAAATTTACAGCTTGAGTAAATGAGACTTTCCCGCCGAATCCTTGTCGCCGGCGGTGCCTATCATTACTACGGTCGCTAGGCGCTGAATCACTCTCGTCGTCGTTGTCTGAGCCGACATAATACGCGTATGGTTTTTGGTCGGATTCGCGCCGTCGCCTGCTACGCTCGTGATCCCGATGGCTGCTACGGTCGCTCCCGCTGTCATCCGACGGGTTGCGACTGGAGCGGTATCGCTCGCTCTCGCGCCAATCACACCGATCGCTTCTAGTGTGCTCGCTTCGCTTGTAAGGACGTACGCCACGCTGCCGCTCTCGCGGCTCGGGTCGCGCTGAGCGCCTGCATACGTTTAGCGCGCTGCTGGAATCGCGCGCTGCGCCGCTGCATGCTCTTATCGCGCCACTCTCGAAGCGCGCTGTACGGCTATGCGGGTTTATCATGCGCTCCTCGTTGCGCCACGTATTCGCGCACGCATCTCCCGTGAATCGGTGTAATTCGGTGGCCCGTGCGCTCCTTGATGCTTCTCGATTTTCAAACGATTTCCGAGTACGAACCGAGGCGCGATTGTCCTCGCTATCTGAACCGTTGCGTACGTACATGCTTTTATTTATTTGGGACGGCAAAATTAGACGCCGCTTATTTCTTATTTTTGCGCGATCTTCCTGGAATATTTCGCGCCTCTCGGCGAGTGATTCAGGCTCGCTGCCGTTTCCGGAACCGTCGCTACTATATTTTTGTCGGTTCGTGTGGCAATTTTGACGGCTGTCCATCGCTTGCTTGATCGCCGCCTGGACAGACGCGAGCAATGCGGCACTTACTTGCTCCTGCTCGCTGGAAATTTTCGAGCCCTTTGTTTTTCTGGGCCACTCTGCATTTTTACCGCTGCGTGCACCGCTTGCGCTCTGTGCGCTCTGCACGCTCCACTCTCCTGGACTAAGCTCGCGTTGCCTGCGTTGATTTTTGCGTAAATTATTCGGGTTTTTGCCAACGTTTACGTTTGTCGCCCGGGTCCTGCTGTGTTCGATTCTGCCGCGTTCGCTGCTCGCATCGCGATTCTTCCTAGATTTTATTTTTGCGGAATTTGCGCGAGTTAATTCGGGATCTCCGTTTTTCCAAACTATATTTTTAATTCCGAGTAAATTCATTACCCCGTCATTGCATTTATCATTTATAGCCCAACGCTCTGGGACCTCTAAATCGCCGACTACCGAATTTTCGGCGTCGCTGCCGAGCTCGCTGTCGGCCGATCTGGAGTCGGCGGAGCCGCTTTCCGACGGAGATCTCGCTGCGTCACGGAGCCGCGCCAGCCTTTCCTCTAGTTGGCGACCGATTTCAGACGGTGCTTTTTCGGCACTCGTTCCGATGGCACCTGCTGCATTGCAACCTATCAATGCGTCGCCTACTAGAGGATGCTGATCCACCGTCGCCGCTTCCTTCGCGGTTTGATCACGGTCGTCGACGATGCGTTCACCTCCGCTTTCGTGCGATTTTGTACGCGCACGCTCACCTTGGCTTGAGCTGCCCGAGCCACGAGATGCAAGCTCGATCTCGCTGCGCCATAGCGCTCTGCGTGCCTCGGGGCTGAGCTTGCTTAAATGTACCAGCACTTTTTCGGCGCGCTGAAATATTTTTTTATTGCTCGCCGGGTCTCCCGATATATGCGACGCGCGCGACCATTTGCCCTGAATTAGCAGGCTCCGCGTTGCAAGGTCGAATTTACCTAGGCGTTTTAAAATTTTTTCTATTAAACGATCTTCGCGCGCGATGATTTCGGAGTCGCGTTGAGCCCGGATCACTGCTCTTCTCTCGGATTTCGCGTCCGGGTCCGTCTCGTCGGACAACACATCGGATAAGTCGGAGGGCATTTTAAAATTGTTCGCTCGAATCAACTATTAATTTAAAAAAGGAAAAAAAATTCCCGAAGCTGCGCGCTAGGACAAAAAGACGACTTACAGAATTGCAGCGAAGAATACGATGTGGCTGCACATCGTCGGTATTACTGGTGATGGCGTGCGAAGGCGGCTGCTCTCTGCTGCTGCGGCTGCTCCTGGGCTGCGGCTGTCTCGCGCGCGTCGGCGGCTGGTCCGCGCCGACGATTGAATTGCGCGTGGAGGCTGCTGGACTGGCCTCGTTGGCCCAGGCGGGCTTAGGTGGCCCCGATGGGCTTCGTTGGCCCCGATGGGCTTTGTTGGCCCCGATGGGCTTCGTTGGCCTAGTGTAGACTTGCGGCTTATCGCCAGTGGGCCGCTCTGATCGTTGCTTGCTCTCGTGGCTCGGCGGCCGATGCTCTGCAAAACCACTGCGCTCTCGATTACGGGTGGCAGATTCTTTTCTTTTTTTTTTTTATGCTCTGCGACGGCTGCTTGCGCGACGTATTGGCGTCTGCTGAAGAGTACTATCACACTTCGATGTCCTGCTCGCGCGCTCGCCCGTATATATATTTTGTGTTTTTAATTAAACGTTGGAGAGAGAAATCCTCGATTCCACACAGGCCCACGAGGGATGCCAAATGTGACGGATGGTTGGAGGGGTCCTCCTGTGCCGCCAGAGAAAGGCGCGCAGGAATTGAGGAGACAGGGCTTTTGGGTAATCGTGGCTTTATTAGGTCCGAGCACCTCTCGTCGTGAGTACCGCCGGCTATCTGCTGCCCGCTCGCGGTCGCATCGCGACTCGCCAACGGTCCCGCGCGCAAAAGGTGCAAGTACTGCACTTTTGCGCGTAGGAACACTGGAGCAGCGTCGGGCAGAGCTGACTGCGTGTCTTGCGCGCATCCGCTCTGCGATAAGGAAATGCCACGGAAAGCCAGAAGCTCATCCGTGACATTATAAAAATTGTTTTATTAAAAACGAAATAACTTTTTTAACATATATACCGCTTATATGAACGCATGAATACCACCAATTCGCATCCGCAATGGGTAGAATCACTAAAATAGCAGTTTCGTCTTTACACAATAAATAACGGTTAAAAGTTGATTCATACGTATCATTATAGTCGTGTAAATACGTGATCATACACTACATGTATCGAATAACTCACTTTTTTATACATTCTCTTTATAAACAAATCCTATGTTGGCGATACTTAAAAGTTACGCAATAACTAATCTTATAGGCGTTATCGACTGACGTTTTTAAACTATATACACTCTTATAATCGCACTGCAACTTTTCCTGCGAAGCACATAATCGCACAGCGAGTTTCCTTGCGAAGCGCATAATCGCACTGCGAGTTTTCTTGCGAAGCACTTTTCCAGATGAGCTTTTACGTACGAATTCTTTTGAACCTCTTTCTTGCACTTGATATAGCGAAGCAACCACCTCAACTCGTACCTCGGTCAATTCGTAAATCGTTATAGTATGTGAAATCCTTGTAGCAAATCGACTGCTGAAGC
This sequence comes from Gastracanthus pulcherrimus, assembly GCA_949152435.1. Taxonomy (NCBI): domain Eukaryota; kingdom Metazoa; phylum Arthropoda; class Insecta; order Hymenoptera; family Pteromalidae; genus Gastracanthus; species Gastracanthus pulcherrimus. The sequence continues at coordinate 133,657,114 of OX424573.1, read as the reverse complement.
TTATATACATAATTCAAATTTCATTTGGCGAAGTATTTAAATATTAAATTCAAACTTTGTGAAGTGAAAAATAATTGCATGACGAAAGATAACTATGCCTTGGTTTATATAAATTTGGTGTTTAGTATTCGTTATTACGTTACTAGAAAATTAGTTGGTAATATAGTGGCGCGAAATTTGAATTTTTAATTGGCTTTAGGAATGAAAAATTAAAATAAACAATTTAAGAAATTAATCGTGGGCTTGCCGAGTCTAATCTTGTAAGTTCCTTTATTTTGGCCACTTTTCTTTTTATCGGTGGATCGCACAACACACATAATTTTTTGCTTCTTAATTTGTTTCGTTTAAAACATTTATCGTGTGTAAAACGTTGACAACGGGTGCACGTTATTTTAATATAGTCTTTGCCTTGTTGATAGCATAAAAGACACATTTCTTTCATACTAAGAGACTTCATCAGCATCGATAACATTGCCATCAATGTAAGCTTTCACGCCAATACCAAAAAGAGTTTGGTACTCTTTTGAAAATAAAAATGTTTCATGACTTTTTGAGTATAAAGTGATCGATTGATCTGTATTATCAACTTTTCGCTAATCTCTAATAGGGTGATCGCTTAGCCCTTTGTATCTGCCACCCAAAAATATATTTTTTTTCAATTTGCGTGAGTAATGGTTGACATTTTTAATAAGTCCATTATCCAATTGCAACACATTGTTTGATTCAAAGTCCAAAGTAATTAGGTGTTGATTATTTATTTATTTATTTTTTTTTTATTTAACGTCGCCATGTTTGTGCTTCCATGTGGTGCTAATCGACGACGGTGGTCTGCGGTGTGTTTGTAAACAAAGCACATGTAATTTTTACAGTGGTGCTTGTATCAATCGGCAGAAACTAGGATTCGAACCCGGGTCACCGGCGTGGGAATCCGACACTCTACCGACTGAGCCGCCGCAGGCCCTGGTGTTGATTATATACAGAATCGTTACTTATTTCTTCAACAAATTGTGAATATGAATGATCATTGATAATATTCTCGCAGTCATCTAAATTATCAACTCTTTCTGAAGCATTGTTGTCCAATATATTTTCAATTGAATCAACTCTTTCTGAAGCATTGTTGTCCAATATATTTTCAATTAAATGTATGGCTGCTACTTGAAGTTTGCCAGAAGATTTATCTCCCATAGATGATTGAATTAATAATGTTTTGTCATTTTCAACTATGTCTGTGAAATTATCAGTAGTCGATAAACATTTTAGTACGCCATCATTAATTTCTTTGGTAAAGTTAACTTCCGTATATTTACATTTATAAATTTTTTCTTCTTTTTGACATTCCAATAATAACTTTTCAACAATTTCAATATCCTTATACATCATTAGTTCATTATCCTTTTTAGCAAATTTTGATTTTTTCTTTTTCAATTCATTAACATTTAAAGTCAATTTCATTCTTTCTAGCATTGAATCGGTTGGTTTAAAATTGGATATCCCTCCTTGATCACTAATGAATTGCGCAGAGAGCAGAATGGAACGCATGGACTGAAAACTTAAACGGTTCCGAAATATCGTTTTTTCCATACCATATTTGCTCCATATTCTTTCACATGACGGATTTGAATTTGGCATACATAAAACTTTAAGTGCGAACATAGAAATATTTACAAATAAAAAAAGTTTGGCTTAAGGCATTGCTTTGGTGAAAATACTTCAAATGTATCAAACTATCATCCGTAAAATCAAAACGCAGTTTCAATTTAGAAAAAGCTTCAATTAGGAACTTCTAACAGGTATTTCGTAATTCTAAATCTGATTCGGCATCCATATCCGCTCGTTTTTCTTGTAAAAGAAGTTCCGTTTTACAACCAATATTCATTTTAAATATATTTTTGAAATTGCTGCTATCTGTTGGGTCAATAGTCGCGATTTCTGTTTCATCAATGTATTCATTATCCATATACATTTTTAATAGATCAATATACAATTTTCTCATCTTATCGATTGACTCAGGGATAATCGGCTGTTCATTTTGCAAAATCTCGTTAACGCTTTTGAATTTTGATAACACTACCTCTATAAACATATGATAAGCTTCCATCATAGTATCTTCTAAATATTCTAATATTTTTTCGCAAGACTTCTCAATTTCATTTGTTTGACTAGAACGCTTACTTTTTTTTGAACATTCTTGTTTAAAAAATACTCCTAAAACAGGCCACCTACGAAGCAAACGTAGTACACTCTCGCAGTACGTTAGCCAACGTGTTAAACATGGTTTCAAAAGAATCAATGGTGCTAGATCTAATTTTTCCTGTAAAACTTTGTAATTATGCATTTTTTTAGAACTATTGGACATATAGTTGTAAAGTGTCGCAGTAAAGTCATAGCAGGGTAACATTTTCATCGCATTTTGTGCACACAAGTGTTCGATGTGACAATTACATTTAACAATTTTTATATAAGGCAATTTTTGTTTAAGTTTCGCAGCTACAGAATTATGTATTCCTCTCATAACCGAAGCAGTATCTGAGCAAAACATACTGATATTAGATAGAGGAATTTCACTTTTTTCAAAAGATGTGACAATGCTATTGTAAATTGTCTGAGCATTAGCTGTTACGTGTTCATCTCCTTTAAGTATTTCAACTACGTCCCGCAAAGAATCGCAAATCTTTCCTCGTTCTTTGTCGAAATAACAAACGACGATACACGTAAATTGCTCAACCGATATATCGGTTGCTTCGTCAATTTGGAGAACGAATTTTGTTTCTTTCAACAATTTAGCTAAACGTTCCTGTTGAGCGGGCGCGATAACATTATCAATAATTGCACTAATAGATTTTCTATTTATCGAATTTTTTTAAGACTATCTGAAACTCGCACCTGATTTTTGTAAAATCGAACTTTTTTCTATAAAAGCATAAGAGGAATTGTTTTCAACACCGAAAGCTGCAATCTAATCAACATTGCCGCGATGTTAGAATCAGTTTTGTCATCAACATATTGTCCTGTATTCCTAGTATGGCTATTACTTTTCAAATGCGTATCCATGACAGATTTTATAAAAAGTATATCTTTATTACAAGTGATACACAAGATTCTTTACCCTTTTTGACACTAGCCTTACAGTCTTCATGAGAAGAAAAACTTTCATCGTCAGTTGCAGTAGCTGACGATGTTTCAGCGTTACACATATCTTCGTCAAAAGAACCAGTAAATACTGTCGATAAAACAAGAGTAGTTTCTTTCTCCCAACTGTCATATTCGTTTTGATGCAATTCAACATTTGCCACGTTATTGTTATTTCCTTGTGCTTTTCTTTTGTTTTGTTTTTTATCCATTTTACTTCTCGTCTGTGTCTCTTAGAATTTGTATGTTTATCTAATGATTTTTTTATAGGATATAAAGATATTTTACAGATTTAACAAAAAGCCCATTTTTTAATTTCATCCTCGCACAGCCACGAATTTAATTGATCTAATTCTTCCCAAGGTTTTAAATATTTTCTATTTATGTTCATTTTTATACATTACAAATAATTAAGGAATATCAGGATATGAGCAGTGTGGAGTTTGGCCAGTACTTAGGGAACTTGAAGGATTTCCGGAAGACTGGGATCGGTATTCAGACAAGGATGGACGTATTTTAGCACCATATAATGAAACCTAAAAATAAATAGTTATCATAAAAAATATGAAATTATAAATTTATATAAGCAATATTTATTTTTACGTAGGGGAGAGTCGCCCAGTATGGTGACGCATAGTTATTTTGGACGTAATTTTTATTGGCGCGATGAAAATTTGAACTGATAATTTTAATGTATTCCGTAATATCACCTTCTATTGTAAAGAAATTGGTGAGTCTAATTCAACATTATAAAGAATTACACAGGCCCGTAAAAAATGATGTGTCTTCCCGCAGTGACTTTTCGAGAAAAACGCAAAAAACACACGATAAACAAATTATAAAAAAATGATGTTTTTTGCATTATTCTCGAAAAATGCAAAAAAAACGTGATTTTTAGCATTAAGGAACAGAAAATAAATTCTCTACTGGGCTCCATCCTTAAGCCGGTCCGTGACGAAAGACAAAAATTATACACAAGCCGAACATTATTAGAATTAAAGTCAAATAGACTCAAATTAACCATATGTACTAGACAGATCATACACTTGTAGACAAACTTTTCATAAGAAAATATATCAAAACACTATTTAATTAATTATAATCTGATTAGTTTTATAGTAAATTTTATACGAGTATATGGATAGAACACATGCTTTTTTAAAACGTTTTAATTCAATAAATTTATTTCAGCCATTATTGGCATGAGATTATATTTATTTATATAAATAATAAACTTACTGCGAACTGTTATGATGGCGGCAAAACTAAAAGGACTATTGAAATCGCCGCAGAATTATTAGTTAGTATATATGTGATAATTTACGGTGCATATAAAAAAAACCAGCAGTTGTAGTTTTATCTCATACATTTTTTTAGGAAGTTGAAACTATTCATACGAATACATATCAAAAACATACACCAAACTTGAATTTTAAATTTTTATAAAAGTTTAATTCACTTAAGGGTAACACCGCTCTAGCCGCCCGAAGATATGCCTAATTTGTATAATTTTTTACAAGAGTAGGAAAGAAGGGATCAAATTTCTTTTTTCAGGGTTTACTATACATATATTGAGGTACAAAAATATATTTTTTTTTACATTTAAATACAAAATGGCGGCTATACAGCGAATCTCGTGAGAAGCCCTTTTCAAACTGGGCGCACTCATAGCTTCAACACCATTGCATGGATCGACTTGCAATTTTTACAGTAGCTTCACAAATATATTCTCCATCGAAGTACACAGCCGTTTTTTGATACTTTGAAAATTATTTGTTTTATTAACAATTTACTACTCTTTTTTTAGTCGAAAATTCATTCCTTTTTGTTCAGAAGTGCACAGTTTCTACAAAAATTGCAATAAAAAAATCCTATGTACTTCGATAGCTATTAGTATGTAGCTTCAGAAAATTTTTGGTTTTTTGTTGCTGCTCTCACGGTTTTCGAGGAATTGGAGCATCTTCAAAAAAATCTTTTTCCGCAGATCTGCTGTAGCGCCGCCATTTTGTACAAAAATCATAATAAAAAAATTTTTTTCATACATCAATATGTGTTAAATGAACCATCTAAATATGAATACTATTCCTTTTCCCATAATCCCAGAATAAATTTTCAAAATTAGGCCTTTTTTTCGGCCTCTAGAGTGGTGTTATCCGTTAAATTCATATGTTAACTGACTTTTGTTATAATGAACTTATTTTTTTATTTTATGACATTGTAATGTTTTATATACGTAAAAAAAAGTTGATAAACTTAAGTTAAAATAAGGCTCTCTATTACTGCGGTCGTGCCTAAAAAGTGGTGGTCGGTTACTTATGTACATACTTTCGAAAAGCAAGTAGAAGAATAAAAGATATTTGTCGCAAAATATGTTTGTAGAAACCGTTATAAGTATAATGTATATATATACATATATATATATATATATATATATATATATATATATATATGTCTTGAGATTGGAATCACTGAGTGATTAATCGTAATAGAGCGTTACGATGCTCAAAATATTTCTTAATATCAAATATCATAAGTAGTTATATATAACTACTCAAAATATTTCTTAACATCAAATATCATAAGTAGTTATATATAACTACTTATGATATTTGATGTTAAGAAATATTTTCAGCATCGTAACGCTCTATTACGATTAATCACTCAGTGATTCCAATCCCAAGACATATATATACTTGGATGGCTCCGTGTTATATTTTGTAATGATACTTACGAATCCTTCGAAGATACTGATAAAGACTTGAAAAATAACACGAACTTTGTATTAATATCTTTATATTCATCTTTGGATGCTCTCCCAAATCCAATAAAGATTTCACTGCAAAAATCGTACTTAATTAAGTCATAGTATCGTGTTGTATTAATCTTCTTTACTACAAAGTAGAAAATCAATGTAAAATAGTGAATTTTCAATATTTAGAATAAGCTAGATAGATTGCTTGCTTGTTAGAAATATTATATTGTTATATATAACTACTGAAATGGTACGAACGTATACGTCTTTTCTAGCGATTCATAAAAGTTGTAAGATGATTCACATGAAGCTTCGTATAACGAAGGAATTTTTCAAATTTCAGTTTTCCTTTCATCAACATTATTGACTCTGCAATGATAGAGAAAAATAGATCAATATTGTTATAATAATAGATTTTACAGCAAGTACGCATTATCGATAAGTCATGTGCAAGTATATACACTTATCCAGGAAGCCGAGTAAAGCGAGAGATCAAAAAAAACAATTGTATATAATCGTTTATGCGCATATATTGCAAGATTAGTTTTTTCTAACTTACACATTATTTGACGATACTGGTAAGTTAAGGCAGGATTGAAAAGAAGCTTCGAGGACAGAAGAAAGTTTTTTTATCTCTTCTTCTTCAATATCGTTGCCACTTCCATTAGTAGATTCCGACGAATAGTAAATCTGTTTATATTTGCTTACACTGCGTGTAACGCGTGTACGTTTATATTCTATCGATTGTTCAGCATCCTTGTGACATTGCTGTGTCTGATATACAGATTGAACCATAACGAAGTCTAAAAATTAAAATATATTTCGAAATTATCCTCTCTTAAAAAAGCGATGGGCGAATGTTGTGAAGCCTTTAAAGACGCATTTAAATGAATGGCGCAAAATTTTTAAATGTTTCAATATGATTTAATATCTTTAATAATTTTAATCTATCATAGATTAAAGGATGTATATTCTTTCGATATGATTCATAAAATGATTATTTTGGTTTATGATTATTTTAGATTTTATATTAATATTATTATTATTTTCTAATCTCAAAAACTAGAATGCGTTGTAGTATTTATTGTTTTGAATAACACTTAATTTTTGAGAAAAAATGTAAATCACATAAAGATATTATATACATGAATTATAAAATATTTGATAAAATTTCAAGTACTTTTTAGACATTAATTGACAGACCATGCAACAAAACTGAGCACACGAAGCGCGCTGGATAATAGCTATTTCTGCAACAAGAGCAAAGAATAAGCTATTTCAAGCGAGGGTGAGATGTTCAGCACAAGTCGGAGTCGAGGGCACCGAAGGCGCTCGAGACGTAGACGAGTGCTGCAAACACCTCATTCGAGTCTGAAATAGCTTTTTCCCAACACGCGCATGAAAAGGCCCTTTATCATGCCTAAGAGTAGCGTAGAAAATCGTGTATTTCGAGCGTAGTTAAAAAAGTTTTAGCTCAAGCGGGGAAAATTTTTTTTTCCCCGCTCCACGATTCACTTTTCTCCTCGGTTGGAAAAAATACGGTGTGTAACACGAGAAGAAAAGCTATTTCAGACTCGGGAGAGGTGTTTTGAGCACTCGCTCGCCCGAGACTCCGACTCGTGCTGAACACCTCAACCTCTCTTGAAATAGCTTATTTTCTTCCCTTGTTGCACAATGTACTATTCTTCACGTGTTACACAATATTTTTCTCAACAGAGGCATTATTTGGCCTTTTTTATGCATGTGGATCAGGTGGGAAGTTGTACATTTTGAGTCGTGCACAATACATCATATTTTTACGGGATTTTAAATATATACCTTTTTTTCTGAAACTAGCGGGACATGAAAAACTAACGAGACATGGTTATTTCTTAACACATTGAGCAAGCACGCTTGAAATGCGTAACTTTCTACTCGGTTTACAGGCATGAAAAAAGGCACATTTCATACCTACGTTGAGAAAAATAAATTTCATATTTAAATATATATTATAATTGCGTTTTACCATTAGATTGCGGAAGTTTCACATCATCGTTTACTGGGAAATAAGGCAATCAACTTTCATTGACAGCTTTGAAGCATTCGTATACAATCGGACGACATAATGGAGAATTCCAATTATTTCTATTCTTGTTTGCAAATTGCCTGGTTATAATATTAGAATATCTGAGAGCTTCTTTTCACAATTTTGTCGGTATCTTGGGCGAGTCCAGAGTTATGTTTTCAAATTCATGTTGGAACTTTTTCCTTAAGTCATAATTGCTTTTGCTATATATACTTTCATTGCTGTAAAAAGTGCAAGCGACTCTTGTATGATTGATTCCAAACGTGACGCTATAATACAGTGCGTTTCATAACTTTAAGACCACCCACATTTTGCGCTAAATCACTGTAATTTAATATTGTATTGATACATAAATTTTATAATCTTAAAAATAATCAAATTTCTCAACATTTTACGCTATTTAGACAATTTAAACATTTTTCGTAGTATTAAAATAACGAAATATCGTATTTTAGGCTGTTTCATAACAATAAGACCACTGTAAAGTTATATTATTTTATTACTATTCCTACTGTATATTACAATAAATTAATTTAAACTATGATTTGTCATTATATTTTAAAATTCTGAAAATTTTCTATTTCTAAACTCTAAAATAAAAAATATAATATGCGGAAAAGAATTAAAAAAATAAGATTTATTAATAATGTAATTTATTGTAATTAAAGCTGCATATGAAAACATTATAATTATTATTAGAGCTTAATATTATGTGTACAATATTTTTATTGTGTATTTGAGATATATATTACTATAGAATTTAATTCGTTATGTACAATATTTTAATTATAATATATTTTATTTGTAAATAGTAACAAAAGACTGTAATTTTTAATTTAATAATTAATTGTACCTCCATTATTTTTTATTAATTCAAAAATGCGATTTCGCATACTTTCAACTAAATTTCGTAAAATTCTTTCATGAATTTCTTGCTAAGCTTTTAGAATAGCATCTTTTAATCGATTAACACTACGATATTGTTTATTTTCAGCATAAACTTTACGAACAAGAATAGCCCATAAATTTTCAATCGGATTAACGTCTGAAGAACACGCTGGCCAGGCTAGAACAATAATATCGTTATTGTTAAACCACACTTTCGTTTCACGACTTGCGTGAATTGATGCGTTATCTTGTTGAAATATCCAATCTTCTGTTTCATTATTATCTAAAAATGGCAAAAGGTGATCTTTCAGTACATTCATATACTCTTGTGAATTCATTTTACATGAAGGAAAAGCTAGAGGCAATTTATGTGAGATACAAAATCCTCCCCAAACTATCAAGCTACCACCACCAAAATTTCTACGGGAAAAATATTCAGGCTCCTTTCTTAAGTCTCGCCAATACGAATGATGGCCATCAGGGCCATCTAAATTAAATTTCTTTTCATCAGAAAAAATAACCTTAAAATAAAGTAACAGTGAATTTAATATTCATAGAAATAAACCATGCATAATATATTATATACCAATATAATAATATTGTTCTATTTACTTTATTCCAGTCCGTATTCATATTAAGTTTCCCAAAATTTAATCTAGCATCTTTATGGCGAATTAGTAATCGAGGAGCTCTTTGTAATGATTGCCTTACAAGGTGATTAGCGCTTTTAATTGTACGATATATTGTTGAGCGTGAAATATTTAAATTTAAATCTTCTTTAATTTTATTCAAACTTTTTTTCGAATTGCTTGCTGCATTAATAATTCTGCGCTTTAAACGAGCAGAAACTTCGTTTTTGGGTCCGCTCTTTTTATTTTTACCATAGTTTTCAGGATTTTTAAGAAAATTTAAGATTACGCAATTTGACCTCCTCAATTTTCGAGATTTCTCTTATGCTCGTATCGCAGTCGCGATATGCTAAAATCTTTCCTTTTTCTTCTTCGGTTAAGCATGTACCTCGGCCCATTATCTAATAACTGCAAATTAAAAACTTTAAGACTACTTTTGAACTTACTACACTTACTGCGTTATGAAATAGACAACGCGTTTAACGGAAATTTAAATTATCATTACCCAACGGTTTCAGTTTATATTTATGACTATAGTTACCATCCAAGCATTTACCTACTGAGTGGTACTGTCGGTAATTGTTAAATTGAAATATAAATAATACACCAGCGCTTACAAGTAGTGATATATATATATATATATATATATATATATATATATATATATATATATATATATATATATATATATATATATATATATTGTGAGCACAGCAATAAATTAAAAAAACTTAATAGCGGTCTTATTGTTATGAAACAGCCTAAAATACGATATTTCGTTATTTTAATACTACGAAAAATTTTTAAATTGTCTAAATAGAGTAAAATGTTGAGAAATTTGATTATTTTCAAGATTATAAAGTTGATGTATCAATACAATGTTAAATTACACTGATTTAGCCCAAAATGTGGGTGGTCTTAAAGTTATGAAACGAACTGTATCAGCTAATATCATTAATTTATCATTCGTATCTGTATATATATATACACTCTACATATTTCTATACTCTGGAGGGCCCTTAACACTTTTATTCCTACTTCCCTAATATATATATATATAGTCAACGAAAAAAATTGGCTTAGCTTTGTAATACTCTTTTCACGCGAAAGAGAGCTTATGAGCCTCCATGAGCTCAATAACTCAATAGTATATTTCGTAATTTTGCGTCCGAGTTACGAACGATATTTTTCGATGTATTGGGCACAGAAATTAAATTTAGTGGATGATTTGTGGATGCAGTATGTAATTTTCGTCCACTGGGTAAAATGCGTTATGCACCGTAATTGCATTTCGCTTTAGTGGTAAGTATGCACCCTCGGGCTGGCGTATAGTCAGCCCGAGGTCGGTCGATCACTGCTTGGGCCCAAAATGTAATTTGTAGGCGGAAAATGCATTTTTTGCTGGTGGACAAAAATAGCTGCTTGCATGTTACTGCCCTCGCTTTGCTTGAGTTACAAATCATGCAGGCAGCTCTAGTCGACAATTAAAGTAAAAACAAGCATACGCGCTGTAGTTTTTAGAATTTAGGTTACGTGCCGTTTTTTTATCCTGAATCGGAGATCAAACACAATCAACTTCCCGCCGGGTATGCAAAAAAAATGGTATATTGCACTTGCGAATCGAGTAGACTGCGAGTGCCTGCGTATTTGTAATTCAAAAGTAAAGAGCAAAGCTATAGCTATTATTCTACATAATATCTCTTTAGTCCCAATAGCCCTTAATTATAAAAAAATAAACATTAACAAATAATAATAATTAAATGCTAAAAATAATGTTACCTCGTATTTTTTTTACATCATCTACAAATTTATCCTTACACTCATCTTGTATGCGTTTAAGAATTGGATATATGTAAGGACCATAAAGACCTTTCTGTCCGTATACGAAATAGTTTACTTTATCGACATATTTCGAATTAATCACAAAACATTTGTGTGTTTTATTCACATCGACGTGTTCAAAATTTAAAGCAAGCCACCGCACTAACCGCCGATAACGATGTAAATCCTTCAGAATATCAATTTTCTGCACTTTAGTTGACGATGACATTATGCAATATTTGAAGCACTAAATTATAAGCAAACGCGCAATGACGCGCGCGTAGGACGTGCGCGTAAGACCTCTTTGATTGACCAAGAAAGTTTTTTGAATGCTCTGATCTGGCTCAAAGCTTGAATTTAAAAATAATTACTGTCTTCCTTTTATATTTTTAGATAAGACATTACAAGTTATTACAAATCTTTTACAGATTGAAAATACATACACAAAATAATGTTGTTTTCTATATCTCGCCCATGTGCAGAATATAGCAATAAAATGCGTTACTATTTTTTAACAAAAGACAATCAAAAACAAACGAGATTGATACATCCATATGGTTTAGAGCTATGTGAAATCGCGCTGAAAATACTATTATCATAATAGCATAATCAATTAATTTCATTTGTGGGAATTCACCGAGTAGTGAGAGCGGACATAACACGTAAGCAAACTATTTAAACCTGTACCTAGATGTGTGTGGATGCGTTGACCTGAAAAGAAAGTATAAACACATAAAGGAAAAATACTTGTAGTATATGAATTTATGATTAGTCTATGATGTGTATCTAATACACTAATTAATTTGTACATGTTTTTATTGTTTATATATCAACATTAGTGACAGATTATGATAGCAGAAAAATATTTTTTTTCTTTCTTAAAGTTATCTGCACCAGGCCACGTACTGAAGAGAAATATTTTCATCATCAAAATGTTATAGTCATTAGTAGAGAGAAAAACAGCCGTTTGCACGAGAAATATACTACATCGGTAAGAAAGAGATTTTATTTTCTCTCGTCATGTGGTGCAGTATACTTAATCGTCAATTTGAAATAGGTTTAGTGTTTCACTTCTTATATTGCACAAGATTAAAAAATGATAATTTGTTTAAAGTTTAATGTTTCATGATTTTTGAAAATCGACATATAAAAAAATATGATTCAATAAAAATTTATTATTTACACAGTTTCAGTATTTGGTTTATAAAGTAACAATAAAAGGGTTTTGAGCGTATTCTGCAGAAAAATTCCTATTAAAATAGCGAATAAAAAAATTGTATTGTGACAAGTTTTAACCCAGGTTCGACCCCTTAACCTCACAAAGAAAATTCTAACTTTAATGACTAATATTGCCTTTCTTTACCATCAGAATCTTCAATACAACAATAACATTATGGCTCACAACAATTCCGAAGACTTATTCGAATCTCAAAAGAACGTTCAAATAACAATAGATGACAATCTATTTGCACCGATCAAAGAAGGTACATTGAATACTTTAGCTTCGTAGTTTATAATAAAGCCTGTGGATTACCCAAAGAACCACTTTAGTGACTTTTTTCAAAAAAAATTTAAATTGTATTTGATGTTTTTGCGAAAAAAAAATAGAAAATTTCGAATGCTCTTATTAGGAAATACCGTTTAAGTATAATAATCGCAATTTATCAAATTACTTCTTTTAGGTGCCTATGTCGATACATGATGAGTTATACGACAAATTCTACGATAATTAAAAAAAAATCCTCAAAAATTGTTGAAATTTGCGTAAATTCTGAATTTATTATTGTGAAAATTCCACGATTATTGACAATATTTGACACTATCCTAGATGGTTGATAATTTTTGATTCGCGCATTAGTTTTGAACGCTTTAACATTTTTGGAAATCAAAGAACCAGCAATTTAAAGTACGCAACAACAACCATTTTTTATGCAATTTTGTAAACTAAGGCATTAGATCTGTAAAAGTGTATTAAAAGTGCGTTTTTTGTAGATTGGAAATTTTTTCTATATATTTTATATGGCCTATAAAGAATAAGAAGAAATTGGTTTTTGAGGTTTGCCAGAACATTTTTTTGGTCGATCTGTGAAAGCTGTTAAAATTATACGAGTATTTTTTGTAGATTTCGTCGTCTACGCGCATTTTGTCCGTATAATGGAAATGTTCACTCATCAGTTAGGCGAACTGCGTGTACTACATTGTGAGAAGCGGTTTGCACTTGCAATAAGACTGCAGAAGTACTTTTGTAATCATAACAGAACAGATAAATAATTTTTAATAAAATAACTCCTTATAATTTAGTTCTAATAAAATTTCCGCACAAACACTTAACTTTACATTTTCCAGAATAATCACTTAACTTAAGGGGAAACCCGAAAAGCAAAAATATGGAAAAGATTACATACATGAATTCTGATGAAATGAGGTTTTTTTATACTAAAATAAGGTGATATTACCTATAATTTCGCCATTCTAAACCCAACCCAACCCATATTTAGTGCCATGTTGCCGAATTACGCACCGTGTATGGGTTCAAGTATTTGTGCGCTATCTACACAATTCCAAGCAACCACATGGCTCGAATAAGGATACTTTAAACATCTATAGTTTTTAGATCAATGAGGAGATTTAAATTTGAATGCTTAGTAAATTTTCACCATGAAAATCCTCAATTGTTTAGCCTATTTTGATTTTATCGACACATTTTTTTGTAAAACATTTTGTGAGCATTAAACGAAAATTCCCCCATTTATCAGGAAACTATTGTGGAAAGTGCATACATATTTGAACCAGTAAACGATGCGTATTTATAGCACAAAAGATTAAAAATGTGGTTTTAGAATATGACAAGTGAAGGTAATTAAAATCTTCAAAATACGATACCAATATCACCTTATTCTAGTACGAGAATTTCCACTTTATAAGAATTCATTCCTGTATAATTTTTCATATTATTATTTTTCACCATACCCTGGCTGAAAGTACCACATTTCCTCCTGGCTCGGAAACTGAAGTGTGTCAATTTCGGCCCGGGTATGGTGAAAAATAGTATACGCACCATGGGAGGTAAAATGGCAACCCTCGCCAATTCTTTACCTCCCTAGATGCGTAATATACTATTTCTTTTTATTTCCAAGGTGTTTTATCCCCTTAATGGTTTTGTAAGCTTTAGTGAAGAGGAGGAAACGATTTGAAGGTTAAGTAGTACGATTTACATTAAAATCATTCTTTATCGAAAACATAAAAAAGTCACTTGTGCTTTTCTTCCGGGAAGCCACAGAATCATAGTGATGCGTTGCATACAATTCTCCAGAAGAATTACATTATTTTATTTATAATTTTCAAAATTGTAGTTAAATAATTAAATTATTATTTTTGTTGACATATTTATGCAAATAATATCGGCCTAGGTAAAAATCAGATATATCAAAGTTAACATGTACAACATTACTGCAAAGTTTCAATATTATTGATTCTTTTTATTTTAAATAATAAATCAAAAACACCATGAAATGTCGTCAGGTATGTCCCGTGACCTCAACCCACTTTCTCTGATATTATTTAAAAATTTTGTTACGATATGATATTCGAAGAGAAAAGAGTGCAGCAAATCGCTACTACTTATTTTCAACTATCAAATAGATCAAGGTAATATTTTAAATTACATGCTGAAAGTATTTTAAAAAGTCTTTAAATCTGTCCTTCGATTTTGGCGTCATAAATGACATTAAAAAAATTACTCAAACTTAGTTTTTGATAATTAATAAAGTAAATTTATTTAAATTAGAAAACTTCAAAATTTTTATAATTATTTTTTTAATTCCTATCCTATTTGTTACAGAACTGTATCAAGTGATATAGTGCTAGAAGAGACGCCCATTAAAAAAAAGCGAGGAAAACCTAAAAAGTGAAAACATAATATAAACTGTTTATATACACAATGTTATTAATCATGTGTCTAGTTATTATGTAATTTTTTAAAAATAATATTAAAAACTCGATTTAA
Source organism: Gastracanthus pulcherrimus (assembly GCA_949152435.1). Lineage (NCBI taxonomy): Eukaryota > Metazoa > Arthropoda > Insecta > Hymenoptera > Pteromalidae > Gastracanthus > Gastracanthus pulcherrimus. The sequence goes on along the minus strand of OX424573.1, from coordinate 133,641,821 downwards.
AATCGAGAATAGTAAGTTTTATGATGGCGAAATCAGCGTTTATTATGATTTATTTTAAATCATCTAGTAGCGTAAAAATAGTTATCGATCGAGACCATGTAGATTTTTTGCATATATATGACTACTACTATTATAGAAAAATGTATTTTATTTAATTTGGCATACTTTTATTTTCTGAAACTCCATACCTGAGAATGATCGACTTTTTGACTTTTACCCCTATACACGTTTTACTTTATCCTTTGTTTTCTCCTTTAATCCACTATCAATGCTTATTTATTGGTATCGTATTTTGAAGATTTTAATAAGAGCTTTTTAATAGAAATTAAAGTTGTTAGGAACCACTATGTTGTTTTACTGAGTATGGTATATATAGTTTTCTAACATCAGTATTTTGTTATTATAATTTTAGTACTTGATGACGATATAGCAAACGAATACGCTTCCTGTAATTGTTGGTGTATTAAGTTAATTATTATGTATTAAGCTTTATAGTTTTTAATTAAATTCTTGTTTTAGTATAGAATACTTTAAACTATATAATGAAAATATTTTTGTTAACAATTAAGGAAGAGTGTTGGTAATTCGTACAATATGACTTTTTTTGTGACAAACTTCATCAAATTATTTAAGTTGTGAATTGTCTTGTAAGGTATACACAAATAGAAACTTAATTTTATATTATGCAAAAAAGCTTGCTTCAAGAATACGTACAAAAAGCGTGAAAATTCGATATTTTTGTTCTATTTCCATGTATTTATTTATTAATAAACTCGAAACTATAATAATTATCCTTATTGTCGAGTTTTCGCCAGTTTATCAACCAATCAACATCTCCTTTACTTCAAACCGTTCTATACGTTCCTCTCAATTCGCATGTGATAACGCTCGAGTTGCTTCTGCCTGCCCTGATACTGCTTAAACTCGGCATGTGCCTGAATCGGTTAATTTTCTCCAATACATGCAACCTGGCCACTACCCAGTAGTCCAGTATCGGAACAAATTCGACGTTAGATGTCCCAGGTGCTGTACCGCCGCTGCATTTATAAATATCAACTATTTAAATACTGACAATGATAACTGATCTAAAAAACGTACGAATTACTCCCACTCTCACCTGTTCCGCACCAATGCGTACACACATAATTGTGTGGCTTCCGATGTGATGGAATGCAGTAATACCTAATTATAAAGTGAATTAAACGCTTCAATTGTAAAACGTTAAAATAATTCTATTATGGAAATTTTTTTTTCTGAAAAAGCATATTAAGAAAACCAAATTTTTTTCATCAGATACTTATTTCAAAATGTTAAACTCGAAACTGTCCAAGCATTTTCTTATAATGTATTTTTGAATAGCTAAGGGTGTTCATACTGTGATCCTCTCCTTTTCTTCTACGATGGAAACATTTATTATATTATCATATTGCATTTTACAGATCATTGTCATCGAAATTATGAAATGCTTCGAAAAATGGATACCTTGTTTCAAAAGCAAACCGATTTGGAAATCCATTTTAAGAAAATATTTATTTTTTTTAAGTGTGTCGAGAACGCTGTGTAACAAATCTAAAACGCACTTAAACAAATTATACATTTTATAATGAACCATTTGAATTTGTATCCCTCTGTAGAGGAATGATCATGACTGTTTATTAACATACACTTACACCATCCCTTCGAATAATTATTGATAATTTTATGTTTATACCTGTAACAGTCTGTCTTACAGGATATCGTTTTAGACAGTCTCAATGAAATTTGTGAAAAGGGCTGTTTAGACTTTAGCAAAACTTCGACAAATAAATATCTAATATCCCATAAATATAATGTACATATCCAAACTTTGATTCTCTAATTTGTTTTACTATTAATTCAAAAACCAATAGTTCTTCCTTAGGGGGAGGCACTACCTTTTCCCTAATTTTTGACGAGAAAAACGATATCGCAAAAAAATAAAAAATCATCTTCCGCCATTTCGAAAGAAGTATTTTGGTTGTCAATTTTGAATTTTCGATCTATAGCACCTTTAATCGGATTTAATTATAAAAATTAATTGTCTGGAGTACAGTCGTTCGAGAGGCACTGCAACATCTCTGGAGACAAACGCTGGGGCACTGCGACACCGACCTAACCAACCCGCTGACCTATAGAAGTGCAGCATGCGCGCGATCAGTTAATAAGAGTGGCTGCTGCCACGACTCGAATTTCAGTGCCTAAGGTTACAGTGTCTATCAAACGACTGTATAGCAAAGTTTAGATAGACGTTTAGTAGCACGGGCTCTCTCACTATCCGTTTTCATCTGCAGCTCAGGAACACATCCTGACACAATTTTTTCGCATTATTTTTCGTTTTTTTTTAAACTTTTTTTAAATAACGTTTTTGTTAAAAATGTTACATACAAAAACGTTGTATCTTTACGACATCTACAGCTTTACAGTAGAGCACTTATGCGTATAATGTAATACAATCAAGTTGTGACCTAAAAATCGTTTTTTTATGCTTTTTTTGCTTAAATTTTCGTTTTCGCGATAGACTTTGTTTAAATGACGATTTTGTAAAAAATGTTACATACAAAAAAGTTATATCTTTACGAGATCTACAGCTTTACTGTACAGCACTTTTGCGTGTAATGTGATACAATCAACTTGTGACCTAAAAATCGTTTTTGTGCTTTTATTATGGTTAAATTTTCGTTTTTCTCGATACACTTTGTTTAAATGACGATTTTGTAAAAAAAGTTAAAAACAAATAAGTTGTATTTTTTTAGATGTACAACATCACTGTAGAAATTTTTTGTATATATAATGTTATAATCAAGTTATGGTCTAAAAATCGCTTTTTATGTCTTTTCTTCGCTTTATTTTGCGTTATCCTTGAAAAACTTTGTTTAATTAATTATTTTGTAAAAAAAAGTTAAATATAAAAAAGTTTTTTATGAGATCTACAACTTTAGCGTTTAACTTTTTTTATTTAAAATGCATAATTGTTGAACTAAGGCCCAAAACTGATTTTAGGAATTTTCAAAACACCTCACATTTACTATAAAATGCATCGGATCTGGCTGAAAATAGGTCCGTATACTTTCTGTGATACGAGAAGTTACCAAAAATATGTTATCTCTATTGGTGCAAATCTCGCCAATATAATCGAATAATGTGATTACATACATACATACATTAGGGACATATTAGGCTTGCCTAGATACCTATAGGAGAAAAACAATGAAAAACATCCATACATACATTTTAGGGAGGGCCTTAAATGAGCTCTACGTTGCGAAATTTTTGTTCTTAAGAATAAATTGGTTGATTTTGCAGATATCACACTTTTGCGATGACGAAAATATAAGGCCCTCCCGTATCGTGGTCGTGTCTAAAAATCAATCACCAAAAACTTTTTTCAAAATGTCCGAAGAAATTTTTGTCGGGGCCTGCGGCGGCTCAGTCGGTAGAGTGTCGGATTCCCACGCCGGTGACCCGGGTTCGAATCCTAGTCTCTACCGATTGATACAAGCACCTCTGTAAAAATTACATGTGCTTTGTTTACAAACACACCGCAGACCCCCGTCGTCGATTAGCACCACATGGGAGCACAAACATGGCGACGTTAAAAAAAAAAAAAAAAAATAATAAATTTTGTCTTTTTTTGCGGGTGTTAATAGATTCTCTATAAAGACTTATGTCTATAAATATGTTATTCCCCCTCCGAGTATTTCAATATCACAAGGTTGAAATTCCAGCAGTGCCTCCGCTCAAATCATATTGTTCATAAATTATATGTGTTATTTTTTGTATTATATATGTATGTAGGTAAAATATATAAATACCATTATAAGTAAATTAAATCTTGAATTTTTACTTGCTTTGATAAACTGAATATGAATTTTTTTCCCTTAGTTCAAAATTCTAAAAAAACAGAGAGTACAGAAGTCTTTAGATGCTACGTTTTATTCTTCTACTGAAAACTATAATTAAAAGGTATATTGCAAAAGTTTCCATGCCACCACCACTTTTAACAATCATCAGAAGCAATCGTACTTAGTAAATACCGAAATCTTATAAGCATTGAAATCAACTAAAAAAGGATCGCTTGATATATTTAACAATGTTTAAAGTTATCTGCGCTTTGGATTATAACGGTCGTTACGTAGACATATAATAGAATATCTTCAGGAGGATTTTTAGAACTTCTTAGTTTCAAAATTTCGAAGAAGTCATTAAGTGCGGAAGTCTTTAGATACTTACATCTGTTCTTATAATAAATAAAAACCTTGTTATTATTAAAAGAATATGTTGTTGGAGTCTCTCTGCTACAATTACTTTTTCCCAACACGCTCGTGAAAAAGGACCTTTTTCATGCCTAAAAGTAGAGTAGCAAATCGTACATTTCGAGCGTCAAGCGTGTTTAAAGAAGTTTTAGCTCAAGCGGGGAAAAAAGTCTTTTTTCGTCGGGGAAAAAGAGTTTCTCAGCTAAGATCACTTTTAAACAATCATCAAAAGCGAGCGTGCTGAGAAAATATTGAAAAGTTTCAAAAGTGCAAATATCTTTTATGCGTAAAGAATGTTCATCAAATGATCGTTTTTTATTTTAGTCAACGTTCCAAGCAATCATTACGTATATATATATATATAAGACATTGTCCTTAGGAGGATTTACAAAAGTCCTTAGTTTCTAAATTTAGAAAAGATCTGAAAGTGCAAAGATTTTAACATACATTCATCAGTTCTTATAAAGAGTAGTAAAATTTTGTTAGTAAGAAAAAAAATATTGCAAGAGTTTCTAAGTTACAATAACTTTCAAACAAACGTTATAAGAATATTGAGGTCAGAGCGGAAGAAAATGCTAACTCGGAAAGCGCTTCAAGAAGATGCTAACTCGGTGCTCGATTGAAAATGACGCTTTTACCATACATCTTTTATGTATACATTGTTTCTGTAAAATTCTGAGATGAAATCTGATGTATATAACAGTATTTAATAACCATTTCTAATCTTTTTCAGAATTTTAAAGTAAGAATCTATGCATAAAAGATATTATTCTAAAGCGAGAGTTGCGAATTAGCATCTTCTTGATCCGCGTTCAGAGTTACCATCTTCTTGAAGCGATATTTAAGTAAGCCTTTTTGTTAAGGGGACCAGCCTGAGTTAAATGCTGTAAAAAGACATTATCAACGGAGACTTAAATATTCATTAAAAGTGTACTTATAGACTTTCTGGACGACATTACTTTAAAAAAAATTATTTACAATTGTTAGACTCACATATATTGTTATGATCGGGTTCGGGTACTGAGAATGACAACACGTATTTATAGAAAAGCACACTTGTGTTCGAATCGCGCAACGTTCGAGCTCGGTCACAACATTGCCCTCTCCTTTTCAGATTGTCGTCCCGACAATCATAACCATCCATCCTTCAAGTGGGTTGATCCTCTTACAATCCAATGATGACTTACAGGAACCGACACCAACATCCTCTACCTTGACCCATCCTTGGCATCAAGTTACCGAGCAATGCTTACAGATGCGATACCAATCATCACTTAACCGGACTAAGATGGATCCGTCTCTTGAACAATCTACTTCAATCATCCTTCTTATTTGGTCGAAATCGGTCTTCAGACAAGAGGGGGGCAGTTGACATGCTGTGGAACCTCACCTCAAGTCCCTGCTCCGGTATTTACCTTCACGTCCACGGGAAAAATCACAGCTCAAAAGAACCGTGAACAGAGCAGTCTTCATTATCGGGTGTCTCTCTCAGTGTAAGTTCCAAGACGATTGATGTTGACTATCTTGGATTTATGTCTTGGTGAAAGACGAATACAATAAACGACGTCATTAATTTTTCTCACGACTTCCCAAGGTCAATTTGACTGGTGTTTTGGTGCTTTTATAATTGTTAGACTCATATATATCAATAAACAGAATTTTTATACTGTTTTCAAAGCATCAGTATTGATATATATATATATTGTTATGATCGGGTTCGGGTAATGAGAATGACAACACGTATTTATAGAAAAGCACACTTGAACTAGGACTCTTTATTCGAACGTAAACACAACTGTTCTCAACAGCTATCAGAATCAGACTAAACATAAACAATAACATCCGCGACGTCGTTGATCTCGTTGTTAGGGGTTGCTATGCACGATTGTCGGTGTTCGAATCGCGCAACGTACGAGCTCGGTCACAACAATATATATATATATATATATATATATATATATATATATATATATATATATATATATATATATATATATATATATATATATATATATATTTCTTACTATATATATATATATATATATATATATATATATATATCTTACTATATATATATATATATATATATCTTACTATATATATATATATATATATATATATATATATATATATATATATATATATATATATATATATATATATATATATATATATATATATATATATATATATATATATATATATATATATATATATATATCTTACTATATATATATATATCTTACTATATATATATATATATATATATATATATATATATATATATATATATATATATATATATATATATGTATATATTTCTTACTATATATTTCTCACTACAATTCTTAAAAAAAATTATTTACAATTTTTAGAGACATATATATATATATGTGTGTGTATCTAAAAATTGTAAATAATTTTTTTTAAGAAATGTAGTCCTGAAAGTCGATGAGTATACTTCTAAAGAATAGTTTTAAGCCAAGGTGACGTAAGTGGTTGCAAAGACTTAAATTTAATAATGTAGATTAGCAAATTTTTAGAAGACTATAGAGACCACTTAGCGGGGTCTAATTCATGAGAAAATCACATATAAAATACTTATTGAAGATATAAAAAGTTTCATCAATTAAGATTCCGTAAAGATATTTTTAAATCGTATATAATGGGTAATGCTGTTGCAACGCCGTTACCCTAAGCGGGTCCTGGGCGTAGTCGTCCAGAGCGGACGGGTGGGTGCCTATCACCACTACACAGCGCGTCCTCAGGTTGCGGATAGAGGAAGGACCCCTGAGAAAGAGGTTAGATGCGAATAAAGTGAATAAGCAGTCGCGGACAGCCGATAGGCCCAGGCGTGGGTGTGATGAGCCCGCACTGGCGAACGCATTAATCTAGTAACACTACGCAAGCACCACAATAACTACAAACACTATACAAAATCTCCTATCTTACTTTCTTCTTCTACCTTACTCTGTAATCTATCTCTTTTACCAAACATTTCAAACAAAAAATGGGCCAAAAATCCTGCTGTCATGGAGGAGGCGGGAGCGATGACAACTGCCCTGAGAGGGGATGTGTAGAATGATTCGCCACCTGGTTTTACACGGCAACGAAGCCAGCGAAGGCGCGCTGCCTTGCAGGGGGGCGTTCGGATATGAGAATGAAACCGAGTGTGTCTGACGACGAGTTGACTATGTCCTCGTCAAAGTCGGAAAGCTCTCATACTTATTTCTAGGGAGGTATGAGGGTTATCACCCTTAGACGGATGGACTCACCTGCGATTGGAACAGGATCCAAAACGCGCGGGTTTAACTTACTATCATGGCTCAAAGAAAACAAAACCAAACCAAAACCAAAAGAAACTTAAGGGTGGGAACCTGGAATTTACGTAGTCTACACAGAGTGGGCGCGTTCCGGGAAATCATAAATGAAACTAAGAGGTAAAATTTAGATTTGGTAGCAATACAAGAAACCCGATGGAAAGATAACGCGATGCTAGGATCCGATAACTTCACCTTTTTATATGGGGGCGCGAGCGGGCATTCCCTAGGCACCGGATTTCTTGTTAACAAAAACATCATACATTCCGTTAAAAGTTTCAATTTCGTGAATGACCGACTCTCGTATATCATCATCGAAGGCGCGTGGTATAATTACGTGGCTATTGACATCCACTGTCCTACGGAGGACAAAGAGGAAGAAGTCAAAGATCTTTATTATGAAACTTTAGAGCAATTAATCGACCAATTCGCGTCTTACAACACCAAAATAGTAGTGGGGGATTTCAATGCTAAAATAGGGAGAGAGGAAATGTTTAGGCCCACTATAGGCAAAGAAAGTCTGCACGAAACCAGCAACGATAACGATATTAGGGTCATAAATTTCGCGGCCGCAAAAGATCTTATAGTCAAGACCACGTGCTTCAAGCACAAGGATTTTCACAAGGCAACGTGGACATCGCCGGACGGGGCCACGCAGAATCAAATCGATCATTTTCTTATTGATAAGAGGCGCCACACCAATGTACTCGGCGTAAGGACTTATAGGGGGGCGGATTGCGACTCGGATCATTATCTAGTAGTGGCCAAATTAAGAGCCAGATTAGTAGCCGGTCAAAATAGTGAGCGAGCGATCAAAGTAGAAAACTTTGATATTGGAAAACTACGAAGCGGGGTAGAGCGAATCAAGTACCAAGTAGAAGTTAGCAACCGATTTCAGGTGCTCGAGGAAACGGATGCACAGACGGGAGTAGATGACGATCCGAACAGGTTATGGGGGACTATCGAAAAAACTATAAAAGGGGCCGCGAACAAAGTACTGGGTAAGAAAGAAAGGCCGAAGAGCAAACCATGGTTTGACGAAGAGTGCGAACTCTGGTTTAAAAGGCGCAAGAAGGCTAAATTAGATAGCGTACACAATGAAAGCGGTAGGGCCGTAGAAGAATACCATGAAATAAGAAAGCAAGTGGGTGTGATTTACAGAAACAAGAAGTGCGAGTATTAGAAAAATGAAATTAGATAAATAGAAACTAATAGTAGGGAAAATAATCCGCGCGAGATGTACAAAGGAATAAACGCTATTAGGAAGGGTTTTCAGAGTACATCGCAGTTAATGAAAAATAAGGACGGGAACCTTGTGACAAGCGAAAATGAACTATTGAAATTATGGAAAGACTATTTCGATAAGTTATTAAACGTGTATGAAAACTCCGAGGAAATGGGAGACGAAATCCACACTGCTGAACTCCATATGGACAAAACGACCTACGAAGAAGTAGAGGCCGCGATCAAAAAGCTAAAAATCAAAAAGGCCGCAGGAAACGATTCTATACCAGCTGAACTACTTAAATATGGGGGCACCGCGCTTACATCTAAAATTTTTGATCTAGTATGTGCTATTTGGAGAAATAAAACAATACCAGAAAATTGGAAAGGATCCATCATCATACCAATCTTTAAAAAGGGAGATAAAACAGACTGCAATAACTACCGGGGAATCTCACTTTTAGCTACCTGCTACAAAGTTCTGTCAAACGTAATACAGGATAGACTCACATCATTCGCGGAAGATATAATAGGAGATTATCAGTGTGGATTCCGGCGCAACAGGTCGACGAGCGATCAAATGTTTACCATAAGACAATTATTAGAGAAAAAGTGGGAATATTGCGAAACTATACACCAGCTATTTGTGGACTTTAAGAAAGCGTACGACTCTGTCAAACGAAGCAAAATGTATGAAATCCTATTGCTCCTCGGAGTACCAAAAAAACTCGTAAAATTAATTCAAATACGTCTGAACGGAAGCACTGGAAAGGTCCGAGTAGGCGGTAATGTATCCGAATCGTTCATGATACGCGACGGTTTGAAGCAAGGTGACGGACTTTCAACGGTACTCTTTAACTTGACGCTAGAGAATGTTATTAGAAAAATGCAGGCTAGCGAGCTAGGCGCAATACTCAACGGAACAACGCAGATTTTAGGTTATGCGGATGACTTGGATATAGTGGGAGATAATGGTGAAACGGTGTCGAGAAACGCGGAAATCTTTATAAATGCGGCTAAAGACACTGGGTTAGAAGTGAGCGAATCGAAAACGAAATATATTATCATAGAGAAACTGGGCATTCGCGAAGGAGAGGGGGATCTCAGAGTCGGAAATTTCACTTTTGAAAAGGTTAGCGAATTAAGATATTTAGGTACAACTATAAATGATCGAAATGAAATTAAAGCCGAGATTAATAAGAGACTTCATTCGGGCAATGCCTGCTTCTACGCTGTGAATAGATTACTTAAGACAAAGCTATTGTCGAAAAATGTCAAAATAAGGATATATAGGACTATAATAATGCCGGTAATCTTGTACGGGTGCAAAACCTGGGCGCTCACTAAAGCGGAAGAAAATCGTTTTAGGGTATTTGAAAATAAGGTTCTGCGGAAAATATACGGGCCAAAGAAAGATGAGGAAACTGGGGAGTGGAGGAAACTACACAATGACAAGCTACATAATTTGTACGCGTCACCAAATATTATCAGAATAATAAAATCACGGAGTCTAAGATGGGCAGAGCATGTGGCAAGAATGGGCGATAATCGTACGGCAGCGCGCATAATGAAAGGAAAACCGAAAACAACGCGACCTCTAGGTAGACCTAGATGCAGAAGGGAGGATAACGTAAAAGCAGACGTAACTGAAATTGGGCGGGAGGGCGCGAAATGGATGGGGTTGGCACAAAATAGGGAAACGTGGAAGGCTTGCGTAGATGAGGCGATGAACTTTCGAGTTCGAAATGCCACTTAAAAAAAAAATACAATGGCTAATGTCTTTTTACAGCATTTACCCCCTTAACCTCGATTTGAGTTAGCATATTCTTCAGTCGAGTTTTGCGTTAGCATTTTCTTCAGCTCAGCCAGCGATATACAGTGAGCAGAAACCGGAAAATGTTAGCCAAAAGATTGTTTTGTATTTATAATCAACATTCCAAGCTATCATTACGTATGCATATGGATATTTTTTATCTAACACGTAAATTTTTCTAGTCATTTAATTGTTTTAAAAAGCTTAAGTAAACTCTTTAAATAGTTTTTATATTGCATGCAATTCCATAATAAAAGTGTATATTTTAAATTAATCTGACATGGTTAAGTTACATTACATATTATAAAAGGTATAAACCAATTTCTTGGCAAAAGGTGAGAAAATCTTCTTACATGTAATTCCCCCGGCATTTTAAATTTGATGATTTTGTATCACTAAAAAAAATTAAGTCGATTTTAAGTACACAGATCTCAAAGCATACTTTTCTTTTGGGGCCTGCGGCGGCTCAGTCGGTAGAGTGTCGGATTCCCACGCCAGGGACCCGGGTTCGAATCCTAGTCTTTGCCGATTGATACAAGCACCACTGTAAAAATTACATGTGCTTTGTTTACAAACACACCGCAGACCCCCGTCGTCGATTAGCACCACATGGGAAGCACAAAAATGGCGACGTTATAAAAAAAAAAAAAAAAAAATACTTTTCTTTTCTAATTACCTATACTATTATAAAAAATTACACTATCCCTTTAAAAATATCGGATGCCAGAGGAATTACATATGAAGAAAATTATATTTTCCCGCGAAGAAAATGTACGGTATCTTTTATAAAATGCAATGTAACCTTAATATTCCAGTACATATTTTACACATCTACATCTACAGTTAAATCTTGTGCAATATAAAAAACATTTAAGGGATTTATTTAAAATTTTAATAACAATCATGAGACTATACAAATTTACGAGTTTAATGAAAAATACCCATATATAAGAGATAGTCTTCAGAAGGATTTACAAAAATCTGAAAGTGCAAAGATCTTTAAGTGCATTTATCTGTTCTTATAAAGAATAGCACCATTTTGTGAGTAAGAAAAAATATATTGCAAGAGTTTTTAAGTTGCAATAAAGTTTTAAAAAACGTTTATACAAAGTGCAGTGAGCAGAAATCGGAAATTTTCTAAAGTGCCAAAGTCTTTATAGGATGTCAATAGATTTCGAAAAGATTGTTTAATATTTTCGGTCGATTTATAAGAAAATATTTGACAATGGCTTTACAGAAGTCTTTAGTTTCTAAATACCGAAAATTCCGAAAGTGCAAACATCTTTAGATGCGTTCACCTGTTCATATAAAGCATAGTAAACTTTTGTTAAAAAGATACTTAATACCGCAAAGATCTGAAAATGCAAAGATCTTTAGACGCACCCGTCTGTTCTTATAAAGAATAGTAAAATTTCGTTAGTATGAAACAGTATATTGCTAGGGATTTTAAGTTGCAATAATGTTTAAAACAACGTTTGAAGAATATGCAGTGATCAAAAAACGGAAATTTTCTAAAGTGCAAAAGCCTTTATAGAATGTCAATAGAGTACGAAAAGGTCTTTTTATATTTTTGATCGATTTATAAGAAAATATTCGTTACAGAAATAGGCTTTACAGAAGTCCTTAGTTTCTAAATTCCGAAAAGATCTGAAAGTGCAAAGATCTTTAGCTGCATTCACCAGTTATTATAAACAATAGTAAAATTTTGTTAGTCAGAAACAAAATACCGCAAAGATCTGAAAGTACAAAGACCTTTAGATGCATTCACCTGTTCTTATAATGAATAGTAAAATTTTGTTAGTAAGAAAGTAAATTCCTCAAAGATCTGAAAGTGCAAACATGGTTAGACGCGTTCGTTTGTTCTTATAATGAATAGTAAAATTTCGTTAGTATGAAACAGTATATTGCAAGGGATTTTAAGTTACAATAACGTTTAAAAATAAACGTCAATAGAGTACGAAAAGTTCGTTCTATATTTTTAATCGTCTTATAAGAAAATATTTGCTAATACCTTTACAGAAGTCTTGAGTTTCTAAATTACGAAAAGTTCCGAAAGTGAAAAGATCTTTAGATGCATTCACCTGTTCTTATAAAGAATAGTAAAATTTTGTTAGTAAGAAAGTAAATTCCTCAAAGATCTGAAAGTGCAAAGATCTTTAAACGCATTCATCTGTTCCTATAAAGATGAGTAAAATTTTGTTACTAAGAAACAATATATTACTAGAGTTTTTAAGTTACAATTACGTTTAAAAAAAACGGTTTAAGAACATGCAGTTAGCAGAAACCGGCGATTTCAAAAGTGCAAAAGTCTGTATGGGTTGTCCATAAAACTGCATGTTGCAATAACGTTTTAAAAAACGCTTGAAAAATATACAGTGAGAAGAAATAGGAAATTTTCTAAAGTGCAAAAGTCTTTATAGGATGTCAATAGATACGAAAAGATCGTTTCATATTTTTGATCGATTTATAAGAAAATATTCGTTAAAGGCTTTACAGAAGTCCTTAGTTTCTAAATACCAAAAATTCCGAAAATGCAAAGATCTTTAGATGCGTTCACCTGTTCTTATAAAGCATAGTAAAATTTTGTTAAAAAGATACTTAATACCGCAAAGATCTGAAACTGCAAAGATCTTTAGACGCGCTCGTCTGTGCTTATAAGGAATAGTAAAATTTCGTTAGTATGAAACAGTATATTGCAAGGGATTTTAAGTTGCAATAATGTTTAAAAAAAACGTTTGAAGAATATGCAGTGATCAAAAATCGGAAATTTTCTAAAGTGCAAAAGTCTTTATAGAATGTCAATAGAGTACGAGAAGGTCTTTTTATATTTTTGATCGATTTATAAGAAAATATTCGTTACAGAAATAGGCTTTACAGAACTGCTTAGTTTCTAAATTCCGAAAAGATCTGAAAGTGCAAAGATCTTTAGCTGCATTCACCAGTTCTTATAAACAATAGTAAAATTTTGTTAGTAAGAAACTAAATTCCGCAAAGATCTGAAAGTGCAAAGATCTTTAGCTGCATTCACCAGTTCTTATAAACAATAGTAAAATTTTGTTAGTTAGAAAGTAAATTCCTCAAAGATCTGAAAGTGCAAAGATCTTTAAATGCATTCACATGTTCTTATAAAGAATATTAAAATTTTGTTACTAAGAAACAATATATTGCTAGAGTTTTTAAGTTACAATAACGTTTAAAAAAAATCGGTTTAAGAACATGCAGTTAGCAGAAACCGGCGATTTCAAAAGTGCAAAAGTCTGTATGGGTTGACCATAAAACTGAACGTTGCAATAACGTTTAAAAAAACGCTTGAAGAATGTACAGTGAGAAGAAATAGGAAATTTTCTAAAGTGCAAAAGTCTTTATAGGATGTCAATAGATACGAAAAAATCGTTTTATATTTTTGATCGATTTATAAGAAAATATTCGTTAAAGGCTTTACAGAAGTCCTTAGTTTCTAAACACCGAAAAGTTCCGAAAGTGCAAAGATCTTTAGATGCATTCACCTGTTCTTATAAAGCATAGTAAAATTTTGTAATAAGATATTTAATACCGCAAAGATCTGAAAGTGCAAAGATCTTTAGACGCGCTCGTCTGTTCTTATAAAGAATAGTAAAATTTCGTTAGTATGAAACAGTATATTGCAAGGGATTTTAAGTTGCAATAACGTTTAAAAAAAAAACATTCGAAGAATATGCAGTGATCAAAAATCGGAAGTTTTCTAAAGTGCAATATCTGAAAGTGCAAAGATCTTTAGATGCATTCACCTGTTCTTAAAAAGAATAGCAAAATTTTGTTAGTAAGAAACTAAATTCCGCAAAGATCTGAAAGTGCAAAGATCTTTAGCTGCATTCACCAGTTCTTATAAACAATAGTAAAATTTTGTTAGTTAGAAAGTAAATTCCTCAAAGATCTGAAAGTGCAAAGATCTTTAAATGCATTCACATGTTCTTATAAAGAATATTAAAATTTTGTTACTAAGAAACAATATATTGCTAGAGTTTTTAAGTTACAATAACGTTTAAAAAAATCGGTTTTAGATCATGCAGTTAGCAGAAACCGGCGATTTCAAAAGTGCAAAAGTCTGTATGGATTGACCATAAAACTGAACGTTGCAATAACGTTTAAAAAAACGCTTGAAGAATGTACAGTGAGAAGAAATAGGAAATTTTCTAAAGTGCAAAAGTCTTTATAGGATGTCAATAGATACGAAAAAATCGTTTTATATTTTTGATCGATTTATAAGAAAATATTCGTTAAAGGCTTTACAAAAGTCCTTAGTTTCTAAACACCGAATAGTTCCGAAAGTGCAAAGATCTTTAGATGCATTCACCTGTTCTTATAAAGCATAGTAATATTTTGTAATAAGATATTTAATACCTCAAAGATCTGAAAGTGCAAAGATCTTTAGACGCGCTCGTCTGTTCTTATAAAGAATAGTAAAATTTCGTTAGTATGAAACAGTATATTGCAAGGGATTTTAAGTTGCAATAACGTTTAAAAAAAAACATTCGAAGAATATGCAGTGATCAAAAATCGGAAGTTTTCTAAAGTGCAATATCTGAAAGTGCAAAGATCTTTAGATGCATTCACCTGTTCTTAAAAAGAATAGCAAAATTTTGTTAGTAAGAAACTAAATTCCGCAAAGATCTGAAAGTGCAAAGATCTTTAGCTGCATTCACCAGTTCTTATAAACAATAGTAAAATTTTGTTAGTCAGAAAGTAAATTCCTCAAAGATCTGAAAGTGCAAAGATCTTTAAATGCATTCATCTGTTCTTATAAAGAATATTAAAATTTTGTTACTAAGAAACAATATATTGCTAGAGTTTTTAAGTTACAATAACGTTTAAAAAAATCGGTTTTAGATCATGCAGTTAGCAGAAACCGGCGATTTCAAAAGTGCAAAAGTCTGTATGGATTGACCATAAAACTGAACGTTGCAATAACGTTTAAAAAAACGCTTGAAGAATGTACAGTGAGAAGAAATAGGAAATTTTCTAAAGTGCAAAAGTCTTTATAGGATGTCAATAGATACGAAAAAATCGTTTTATATTTTTGATCGATTTATAAGAAAATATTCGTTAAAGGCTTTACAAAAGTCCTTAGTTTCTAAACACCGAAAAGTTCCGAAAGTGCAAAGATCTTTAGATGCATTCACCTGTTCTTATAAAGCATAGTAATATTTTGTAATAAGATATTTAATACCTCAAAGATCTGAAAGTGCAAAGATCTTTAGACGCGCTCGTCTGTTCTTATAAAGAATAGTAAAATTTCGTTAGTATGAAACAGTATATTGCAAGGGATTTTAAGTTGCAATAACGTTTAAAAAAAAACATTCGAAGAATATGCAGTGATCAAAAATCGGAAGTTTTCTAAAGTGCAATATCTGAAAGTGCAAAGATCTTTAGATGCATTCACCTGTTCTTAAAAAGAATAGCAAAATTTTGTTAGTAAGAAACTAAATTCCGCAAAGATCTGAAAGTGCAAAGATCTTTAGCTGCATTCACCAGTTCTTATAAACAATAGTAAAATTTTGTTAGTCAGAAAGTAAATTCCTCAAAGATCAGAAAGTGCAAAGATCTTTAGTGGCATCAATGAGTTTTTATAACGAATAATAATCTTTTTATTAATAAAATATATAGTGCAAAGATTTTTAGGCAGCAATCAGATTTGTAAACATTATCAAAAGAATTCGTATTGAGCAGATACCTTAAAATTTTCAAAGTGCTAATTTATGCAAGCCTTGAAATTCTCTAAACAAGAATCGTTTCATGTAATTATCAAGGTTTAAAGATATCTGCGATTTAGTTTATAGCTGTCGTTACGTGGACATTTAATAGAATATCCTTCGGAGTATTTTTTGAATTTATTGGTTTCAAAATTCAGAAGAGATCTTAAAGTGCGGAAGTCTTTAGATATTTTGATCTGTTCTTTTAATAAATAAAAACCTTGTTATTATTAAAAAAATATGTTGCGGGAGTTTCTCTTATACAATAACTTGTAAACATCGTCAGAAGTGACTGTAGTGATTAAATACAGATAATTCCTAAAGTGCAAAAGTCTTTTATGCATAAAAAATGTTTATCAAAAAAATGGTTTTGTATTTTTAATCAATGTTCCAAACTATCGTTACGTATGTAAGAGAGTATCCACAGGATTTACAGAAGTCCTTAGCTTCTAAATTCCGAGTAGGTAAGAAAGTGCAAAAGTCTTCAATCTGTTCTCATACATAAAATTATACTTAATCGTCGTTGAAATACATTGCGAGAGTTTCTCTATAACAATCTCTTTTAAACAATTGTCAGAAGCAACTGTAGTGAGTAATAAATACCACACGAAAGATTAAAAAATGCAAAAGTCTTGTATGCATAAAAATAGTTTAACAAAGTATCTATTTGTATTTTTAATCAACGTTCAAAGCTTTACGTACACGTGTATATAAAATAATTTTCTGAGAAGAATTTACAGAAGTCCTAATTTTTTAAATTTCGGAAATATATGAATGTGCAAAGGTCTTTTGGGGCCTCAGACTGGTCTCATAATGATTAACAATCTAGTTATTAATAAAATATATATATATTTTATAATGATCCTTGGTAATTAAACAACAGAAAATTTTTAAAGTACAAAAGTCTTATAAGTATCAAAATCATCTAAAGAAGGATTGTTTAATATTTTTATCAATGCTTCAGCTATCGTTAAGTGTGCATATAAAATTATAAACTAGACGCGCAGAAGATCTACTTAGTGCTAAAATTCCAATAAGGTAGCTAAAAGTGCAAAGGTCTTTAGAGCCTTCGATCTGTCCTCATAATAAAGAAAAGCATTGTTATTAATAAAAGATATATTGTGAGAGTTTTCAAGCTACAACCACTGCTAAGCAATCATTAGAAATATTCTTAGTGAATACATATCGGAAGATATCGAAAGTGCAAAAGTCTTTTAAGCATCCTAATTGTTTGTCAAAGGATCTTTCTGTATTTTTAAATAATAATCAAAGTTTCTGTTCCATATCTATCGTTACGTATACATAAAATAGAATATCCGCAAAAGGATTTTTAGAAGATTATTAGTTTTAAAATTCTATGAAAAGGTCTGTAAGTGCAAATGTTTTTAGAGACTTCGATTTATTCTTAGAATGAACAAAACTTAGTTATTACTAAAAGATATATATCGGAGTTTTCAAAATTTCTTAAAATCCTTCTGAGAATATTCTATTGCACACTTTACGATAGCTAGGAAACAATGGTATTGAGCATTGATCAAAAATATAAAACGATCCGTCTACAAAAAATAATCTTGATGCTTAAAAGATATTTGCAATTTCTTAACTAACAATTAATTAAAATTGTAATTGCGTCTTAATTTTACAATTTTTATTTTGTTTACTGTTATGTATTAATGCCGAACTATGTTTTATGTAAAATAAATAAATAAACAAATAAATAATTAAATAAATGAATAAATTAGTAAATAAATTAATTAATAAGTAAATTTATTTTATTTATTTTATTTTATTCATGATCAACGGACAATAAATTGTCCTTTGCAATAAATAAATAAATAAATAAATATAATAATGATGACTATATAATAAATAAATAAATTAATTAATAAATAAATAAATAAATTAATTAATAAATAAATAAATTAATAAATAAATAAATTAATAAATAAATACATAAATTAATTAATAAATAAATTAATTAATTAATTAATAAATAAATAAATTAATTAATAAATAAATATATAATAAATAAATAAATAAATCATTATACAAAAAGAAGCTGTTATGTATTCAGAATCTTCATTCTCGAGCTCGCGATCGTTGAATCGCGCAGTTCGCGGAACCGGCGGAACGGCGAACAGCTTTGTAACTATTTTCTATGCTCTGAACATAGCAAAAGGACTTCATGAATTCCCCCAGGGCCAACGCTGCTATTAAGTCCTATCGAACTACTCTTCTATATACGTGTATATTCGTTGGCAAAAGTGTATGTATACGGCGCGATATCCATTATCCGTGAACGGCTGAACGCGCTTGCATTTGTAAATATTGCAGCAATAGATAAATATAAAAAAATATAAATGAAAAAATGATAAATTTAAATTTGCAATGCGATATAGTTAATATGCAATCGATCGATAGTTATTGTTGATCGGGACATGTCAGCTATAGAGAGAGGGAGAGCTGGGAGAGTATAATGCAGTTAAGTGCATGCGGGATAGTAAGAGAAAGTGGGAGCGAGAGGGAAGATAGGAGTGCGCTGGCCGGAAATGAAGAAATGGCGGAGCAACAGAAGCAGAAGCAAAAGCAGCAGCAGCAACATCAGCGAGTGCATCTAAGGGACTGCTGCGAATGAGGGCGAGCGATAGAACGAGTGAGGACGCGCTGCGCGCGATTCGCGAGCTGCAAGCGTGCAGGAGCCGCAGACAACAAGGGAGCCCGAGCATGCGGCCGTCGTTCGCGCGACGACGCCAGTCCCTACCTCCTGGCGTCAGTCTGCGTTAGTTCTTGTGAATGCATACTACTTTTTCCACTGTCTGATCTCCTTATGCAGTCTTTTACCAACAGACGATGGCTCATCCGGGACAACAACCGACTTGCGTTCAATAACAAGCACAACAATTGCACTACTAGTTGAATTCAGGTAAGACTTTGTGCATGCTCTCCCTTCTCTCTCTCTCTCTCTCTCTCTCTCTCTCGCTCTCTCTCTCTCCTCTCTCTCCCTCTCCCTCTCCCTCTCTCTCTCTCCCTCTCTCTCTCTCTTTCATATTTACTTCTCAATTCTGCAACTTTTCTTTCTAACTATAGTACATGTACTAAAGCTCTACTTCTCATGTCATTATTCGACGGCTGCACTACTTTTAATTCTTATTTTTTCTAACGTTAATGCTCTTAAAAGCAAGTGCTAATTGTTACCATTATTATTGATTGATACCACTTACAAGTTTTTTTTTAATCCATCAATATCTCTGTGATGTTAAAGATAAAGACCAGGCCAAAAACAAGCTACAAAGAAATCCATTTTCTTTTAGTAATCTTCTACAAATTTTGTTAACAGAAAACGGCCAAAACCATGGATGAATGTATGTTAAATGACCTGCTAGAGTGCTCAGTATGTTTGGAGCGGTTGGATACATCAAGCAAAGTCCTGCCCTGCCAACACACCTTCTGCAAAAAGTGCCTCGAGGAGATAGTCAGCACACACCGAGAGCTACGATGTCCTGAATGTCGAGTCCTTGTCAATGCCAAGGTTGATGATCTTCCACCTAATGTACTCCTCATGAGGATCCTCGAAGGCATGAGAAATGCCGCTCCAAAGGGTAACAAGATACCCCAGAGGAGCAACCATGCTCCTCAGAGATTATTGGGTGGCCATCAAGTCATTTCAACCAGTCCCACTGTCGCACCTAATCCACCAGTTGCAATAGTAGCATCAGAGTCAGCTCAGCAGGTTAATGTAGCTGCTAAGCAGGTTCATCTTCACAACCGACCTTATGGTCGTGCCATTTATGATTACATCTCCAAAGTTCCAGGGTGAGTTAATTTTTTCAATTAATAACGTTATTTTTCAAGCTTCTAGTTAAAAGTCTTGCAGACATCCAAATTTTTCATTAAACAAATTGAATATTTCATATGTTTATTAAAATTGTAAAATATTCAAAATTATTTACTATGTTTATATATATTACTATACTGTTACTTGTTGTTTGTTAAATTTACTTTGAACCATAAATGTTGACTTTTCAAAAAAAAACTTTTTTTTCTCCAATAATGTTTCTTTGATATATTATTTAGATTTAGAATTAAATTAGTAAATATTAAGCGATTGTATGAATAATTATTACAGAGATTTAAGCTTCAGAAAAGGGGATATCATTATTTTAAGAAAAAAGATCGACAACAATTGGTATTTTGGAGAATGTGGAATCAATCATGGAGTTTTTCCTTTATCATATGTTCAAGTATGCAAAGATTTAAATTCCTTATATGTATATACTTTGCTGTTCTTTTACATTTTTATATATTTATATGATTTATGTTGAAATTTTAGGTGATGACTCCTTTACCTCCACATATTCCTCAATGTAAAGCTCTATATGACTTCAGGATGTCAAATGATGATGAAGATGGTTGTCTTACTTTTAATAAGGTACTAAAATTGCCCATTTAAACAAAAAATGTATCAGAACTACTGTTTAGGTCGCTGCTGCAACTTTGGGATAAAAAAAATAGAATGAGTATATGGATGTATATGTATAGCTAACACCATGGAAAGTATATATTTTTAAGCGTTCAGAGGCATTTTGGTTCGAAAGTTAGATCCTTTAGATACAAAATCAGCGAAAAGACCCAACATTAAATATAATCTTAAGCTGATTTTTGACTTTTCTAATATAAACAAAAATTAAATCAAATTTTCGATCTTGCAAACTTTCTTCTGCTGATAGCGTGTCTATACAGTGCGTCTAAAAGGCTAAACTTTTATTAGTAGTTTTAGAAAATATTGTTGCCATGAAGCAAACCTGAGTAGCATAAAATTTTGTTCTCTGTGGCATAGAAAACATTCAAAATATGCATAGATAATAAAATTCTAGATAAACTTTTGATAAGCATGATGTGCTCAATTGCTAAAATGATAAATATTCCATAAGATAAATATAAGCACATAGATATCAAACTCTTACTGATATTTTTCACTAATTTGAACGATTATTACAATTTTCAATCGATGAAATAAAATTGGTATTTAAAGAAAATTTTTAATATTAATTAAAAATTTTAAAGTTCTTCAAAATAATGTATTCGAATTTCTTGAACACAAAACTATAGACAAATATGCTATATATTCAAAGTTCATGCAATACAAACAGCCTAAAAGTAATTACCGTGGCTTGTCGCCATCAAACAATTAAGATAATTTATTACACAACATTTATGATTTAATTATATCTAACCTATTAGACTTTAAAATAGATTATATCGACGCTCCGTACGAAGACTAGCACAACTCAGAATTCTCAAAAAACAACAGTTTTAATCAAAATCCTCCTACGAAACTAGGAGTTTTCAGGTTCTCAGACAAAAACTATCACCTTTTCAAAGGTTCTGAGAAAATATTAGTATTTATTAGAGGATCTAAAAAGTACTAGTTTTATAAGAGGTCTTGGAAAAGAACTAGCTGTTTTTGAGAATTCTGAGCTGTGCTAGTCTTCGTACGGAGCGTCGATATGTGCAATATGATCTAAATTTTTCAGAATTT
The DNA here is from genome assembly GCA_949152435.1 of Gastracanthus pulcherrimus. NCBI lineage: Eukaryota > Metazoa > Arthropoda > Insecta > Hymenoptera > Pteromalidae > Gastracanthus > Gastracanthus pulcherrimus. The sequence continues at coordinate 133,619,925 of OX424573.1, read as the reverse complement.
TTTTTTAATTTCTCTGTCTGCACGAGTGTTATGAATGTTGTCGCCAACTTTTCTAGTTTTAGCGTTCCCGCTCGAGTTATCGTTCCGTAATGAGTAGGATAGCTAGAACCATCTAACCTATGAGGTTTTTCAGTTAAGGGGATCCGAAAGTCAATTAAGAATTAAAATATCCCGTCTTGATTTTAACCGACCAAGTAGTGAATAATTATTTATAATCATAAAAATACTTATAATTAGACAAAACCCAAACTCACTAGCCCTTCATTGAGCAATAATGGACTTATGTGCGAAGTTTAAGACGTTAAAAACAACAGTACTCTAAAATTTTACTGGAATGAAATTTTATAAAAAAATTTAATTCCAATAATTTTTTAGGGTACTGTTGTTTTTAACGTCTGAAACTCAATGAAGGGCTAGTGAGTTTGGGTTTTGACTAATTATAAGTATTTTTATAATTATAAATAATTATTCACTACTTGGTCCGTAAGAATCAAGGCGGAAAATTTGAATTCTTAATTGACTTTTGGACCCCTTTAAGCTTAAAAGTATATAAACTAGCGAGCCAGTGTTTATTTGCAGATTGGTAGTTTGTTTTTAGATTATTTGTTTTAAAATTTCAAAAGCTAAAAATATACGTGATTACCGTGGACATCAAAATTATAGCTAAGCTATATTTGTAAAAATTTTGTTATAAGGTATTCTGGTGTAATAACGTGTGTAGGGGCGGGGGGGGGGGGGGTGGCAAGGTGGACTACCGGTTCCAGGTGGCTTAATTTGTATCAAATTACCAATATAATTCAGTTTTGCGGTTTAGATATCTTTATTAATTCATAAACAAATAAAAAAATCATATGAAGTAAAAAAATCATGGGTTTTGTAATGATTTTTGTAAATAACCAATTTAGCTGATTTGTCAAAACTGTGGGGCAAGGCTGTATACCAATGGTTTCTGCGTTGTATTGCAAAGAAATTCAGTTACATGGTACGCTATTTTTTATATATTTGGCACTAAAAACTCATTTTAAGAACGCAAATCAAGATGCGCGAGTGTACGAAAACCCACTCGCGATCGTCAATATTAAATTATGAAAGTGCAGATTTTTTCACAATATTTGCGAGCCAGTCCACTTTACCCTATTCCACTTTGCCCCACATTAACTTTTTTAAATATTGTTCAAAACAAGTAGTCTATATTTGGTATAAAAATTATAACAATGGTGATTATTGAAGATTTTTAGCTGCTCTTTACGATAGCGCTAAAAGTTTTCACCTTAAGGTGGCTCGAGCGACTTTTCAAAAATACTAAATCACATTAAAAATATGCGGGAAATATACTTTAAATGTTAAACTTTTTATTGCTTTCCAAAAATCATAAGCTCATCGACTAAATTATAAAGAAAAAAGAGTTGTAAAATGAGTCTGTACAACACGTAGCTTATGACGTTTCTGTCATTATCTGTGAGTAATTATTCTGTAGTAATGTTGTAAAATACTAAATCATAACAAAAAAATAGGTGGTTATACACTGGTTTATGAGGATTACAATGGCATAAAAATAATTGTGAGTAGTTGATCAAAATAGAGAAATAATAATGATGAAAGTGTATAAACTAACGATTTACTACACTCTGTAGTACTTTCTGCGCATGTCTATTACGAGCGGCAACATCGCATTTCAAAATGAACATGAAATGGCGGGAAATTTAAACTGACTAAACTTTAAATTGTATGACTTTTATTTTATTTGTGACTACTTTATTAATACTATTCAGAATTCATTATTTATTTAGGAGCAAAAGAAACTTGTAATAAACAAAAAAATCAGTGTAAAAATCGTATAAGTACATTTCATTATTTTATAATTGTGGAGTGTCGGAATAAAATCGGATAATTGCAATTTTAAATGTCAATCTACTTAATATTGTTTATTATGGAGTAAGTGCATCTTAAAGTGTTGTGTTTATGGTAAAATATTAAGTTTAAGTATCCAATAATGTAAAATATATAAAGACAACAGTAAATTATAATAGATAAATACAATTATTACCGAAACTTGAATTATCCGGTTTTGTTCTACCACTCCTCAATTAAAACACTTTTCATACATTTATAAATTTATAATTAATCGCATGATTTTATCATACTTAAATTTTAAGCTCGATATAAAAAGACTTCTAAAAAACATTAATATAATTTGATCGTATCAGATTTTCTTTTCAAAAGATGTTATATAAAAACAGATGTAAAAAAAGGCTATGTACAAATTCAATCAAAAACATGTATTTATATATGAATATATTGACATAGCATCTTTTTGACACTGGCTTTTTGCATAACATTTTTGTCAAAGTGATATTTTACATAATAACTTTTTAAAAATGTTTTAATACATAAAACTCGTAAACACATTATGAGGCATGTTTATTTGAAACAACTACAGAAATCACAAAGTAAACGTCATGGGCGCACATTTTCTACCGGATCAGCTGATCCTTGCGACGTTGCCACACTTACCGAGTCAGTAGCGGTCGAAAAAATTGTTACACCCACAGATAAAAGAAAAAGTAAAAAAAATCGAATTTGTTTACTCATTTATGTCATAGTTTTTACATTAACATACTAGGAAGTAGTAATTCATGTCTTTTCTGAAATTATGACTATTAAATAGCTTGCTAATGCAATGCTCCTTACGGTGCCCTCGCTTGATATGGCACCTAACGCTCGAGCCACCTTAACTTACCTGGAACATTTCTATTTGTATCCAAACAAATAGTAAATCTTATTAGACATTTTACCTCATGATGTCATAGAATCACGTGACTTTACGTTGGGGGTACAACATTCCAAATTGCACTGATGGATTTTTATTAAGAATAAATCAGTACAAACATTTTTGGGTACAAAAAATATGCTAAAAATTCTTATACACATTAATTCTTATACACAGCTACTTAATAAAAATTGAATCTACTTAATACGCTATAGAAAAACATTCTTTTTAATTAGTGGAACATGAGCGGTAAAAAACTGCTCAATTTAGCTAGGATTTGATTTAATTGTATATGAGTAGTGGTAAAATATACTAATAAGTTTAATATTTAGTAGTCTATAAATAATAAATTTTTTTAATAGCGATATCTGCTTAAAATAGTCGATTTTAGTCATTTTTCTGAGGTTAAGTAACAAGTATGTATTAAATTTCATCATTATCTTGAGATAATCTGTAACAATAATAGTACATCATGTGAAAATAGACATTAAACTATTTTCTAGCATATTTTATTAAGTAAGATAAATTTAACTTTGTTATAGTTTCATAGAAGTGATGAACAATCAATGCCGGTAGGTAGTCTTATGTTCACATAGTAAATTTATTCATAAATTTATTTATAATAGCATGTACATATCACAGCAACAAAAGCTTAAGTTAACCTGTTGTTTATTTTAGATTATGCGTTTTGGGCTTTCGCCGGAAGGTAAATTTTCCACGGAGCGGAAAAAAATGTACGCTACAAACGTTGCGTTTCCGTTCCGCTGCAAAATTTTCGCTCCATGTAAAAGCACACTCAAAAAATTTCAAAATTATAAAAAATTTCAAAATTTAAAAAAAAATTCCAAAATTTAAAAAAAATTCCAGAATTTTAAAAATATTTCAAAATTTTAAAAAAATTTCAAAATTTTAAAAAAATTTCAAAATTTTAAAAAAATTTCAAAATTTTAAAAAAATTTCAAAATTTTAAAAAAATTTCAAAATTTTAAAAAAATTTCAAAATTTTAAAAAAATTTCAAAATTTTAAAGAAATTTCAAAATTTATATTTAATATCTATTTTTAATTGTATTTTGTTTGTAAGTGGCGTGCGACTCAAAATGCGCAACTCCCATCCGTCTTACACACATAAAAAAGGGCCTATATATGAATTTATTAATAAACCGCTGCCAATTCATTGGCAGTTAGCTTCCTCAAACTATAGTATATTACTCACCAAGGGAGAAAAGTAGGCTATTGACGCCCGTGAGTGACTTTCTAGCAAACTCGCAGGTGTCAATAGCCTTCATTGCTCCCGAGTGCAGTAAGGCAGATGTATCAGTAACTAGCCACTTAGTAATACGAGGACAGTTTATCTAAAATATAAAGCATTAAAATCAAATTTAGACCTAAAAAACTTTTGCTTATTAAAAGATATTATTATTATCTCTCAGTTAAAAGTGGAAAAACAATATTTCTCACGACATTAAGTATATTATAAATAAAAACGTTATTTTGCGATGTACCAGTACATGACCACCCAAAGTCGCCCTCTCTCAGTGTCCAACTTTTCATGTCCTAGTAACTCGCCATGACTTTTATAACGTTATAAAAACATCTTAATAGGGAATAATCATCTTACAAAGCAAATATATTATACGTTACTAAAAATGCGATACAGAACCAAATATTTAGAAACATTTAATAATAATAATTTGCGTAAAGTAGTTATTTAAGGCTCCGAAGGTTAAAAAATGAAGACTATTTGTTTGTAATTGTAAAATAAATTATTTATTTTTCTTATTTATTATTAAATAAATAATTAATTATGTAAATAGTTTAACAGTTTTAGAATCTTAATCTACTAAATAATTTATTTTTGTCACAATTGCTTGAAATCACGTTTTCTATGCCTATATAGGACTAAAGTTCCGTTTATTGACCGACGGGCGATAAAAAGTTGAGCGAGAAAAAATTACATTACTCTTGCTAATACTACTAACTCTAAACATAATTAATACCTATTTTGAACAAATAAAGCTATCCTAATGTCCAGATAAGTGGCTGTCGGAGCTAAAAATAGTGGTTTTTTTAGTGATTACTTTTAAAGTATAGATTGCAGGAAAAAATCAAGAGCAGAGCCGCGTAATGCTCTTTATAATAAAGCTTTTGCATGCAAGATAAAGTTGATCTGATGAGTTATTTTTCTGATTAATTGGAAATACGATAGGGTGTTTACGCATTGAAAGCTAACCTCAAAATTTTAATCATACCACACTTTTGCTAATAACTTTGTATAATGTTGTTTTATAGTAAGAATCGGAGTTGAGCCTTGTAGTTCTTACAAATAATTGGAAATACAAAAGGTCGGACAGTCAAAGAGGGGGCGGAACTCCAACATCCTCTGTATCATCCGAATGATACTACATGTTTATTTAGAAGGGCCTGGACATATTTAAACTTGTTAAATTTAATTTTGCAATCCAGCAGGAGCATGTTTGCATCATGTCATAAAAATACCTGAAAAAGGATGTGCTTTTTTATCATTGATGGTTTGACATAAGATAATTTCTTACTAAAATTACAGAATGATAGATAATAATCCTTATCACAGCAATCTTTTCTCTGTATGTAATTTATTCAAATTATTTAAATATTTAGATTAACTCTAATCAGATGTTAGTAAGTAGATTTACTGGATTCCTATTTATTTAAAATTTTTTGAACTATTTGCCATAATAGATTTCCGAGATATAAACGTTTAAATTAAATATGACCTTTTACGTGTATAACAAAAGATGGGAATGAGCCTATCTATAATTTTCAGTTGTAAAAAATAGGTAATTTTATGCTCTGTTTAATACATTTACACTACATTAATCATAATATTTCTAACAAACCAACAAACTCGAAAAACTAAAACTTAAAAATCCAAAAATTGTTATAAAAAACGAGTCTATGAATCTTTAAATTTATTTTCAATTTCACAAAAATAAACCCTATTTGGTAAAAAATGATCGTGCCATTCTCGAGATATAAGCGATTAAACAATTTTTTAAAAAATACATAACCTCGAAAATCTCTAAATATAAATATCGTTATGATCTGAGTAAAGAACTCGTTCAAGGGGTAGTAAAGAGTTGCCATTTTGGAAAGTTTCAGATCAAATGCTGCCGATTTACTCCAGTATTCGCAGCTGAATAAAAATCGACTTTTTTACAAAAAGTTTTTTTCCCTTCCAAAGAAAAAAATAAAGCTTCAAATATTTTACAGTATATTCTTTTCCATATTCCTAATCATCTCAATTTTTCTCAAAAATTTCTCTTGTTATATTTTACGGATATAACCTTTTAAGAAAATATGACGATTTCGTGAATAACAACACAAGGGATATAGCCTATTCAAAATTTTGGGTGGGAAAAGATAGGTAATTTTATACTATTTCAAATGCATTATCACTCAATTGATGATATTATTTATATGGTACCAGAAAACCTAAGAAAACTAAAACTCAAAAATCGAATAATCACTAAAAAAACAAAAACGCACCGAAAAACAAAGAAAAAAGCCCCGAAACATTAATTTTTAATAACGTGTATATTCAGAGTATTATTGGTCCACATCCATACACACCCACACACGCACGCACGCACATACTTACACATATCCACACACATAGACACATCCATACAGACTTTTTATAAAAATAGTGTATTTTGACTCCTAATGTCTCAAAACATGTTTCTAATATGTTTTTAGCAAAACTTTTTGTTTTACTATCACAAAGCTTCCTCTATGAGGAAGCAAAAAAAGTAAATAAAAAGACAAGATTTTAAGACAGGATAAAACCAAGACGAGACAAGGCGCCTCAAGACCAAGACAAGACCTTACGTGTCGAGACTTTTTCAAGACCAAAATGATATTCTCAAAAATATCGTCTAGTCTTGGTCTCGTGCAGCCCTAAATTTGTTGCTAGAATTTAAGTCAAACATTTGAAAAATACGCTAGCTTTAAGCAAAATAAAACAATACATTATATATATTTATACATATGTAAAATGTATATATTGTTACAAAATTTAGATTGATTATTACACTATTTGTGCATATCTTAAGTAAATAGGATATAAATCTTCTTCTAGTAAAAAAATATTTAAAAAAAAATATTTATTTAGATGCATCAGATGTTTTACAAAATAGAAATACATAACTCTTATATTATTTAAATAAAAAGTTGCGTATTATTAAAACATCATGCCATTGTGTGAGTCCCTTAAAATTTTTGGTCTCTGGGTTCAATCAGCTGTAGCGAGATACGTCCTTTTAAATTCACGGCGAAATACGTCCTTTTTAAACGTAATGACGAGATACGTCTTTCTTAAACTTAATGCTGAGATACGTCTTTCTTAAACATAATGCTGAGATACGGCATGTGCGGGTGTGTCTGGGCGGGTGTGTGTGTGTGTGCGCGCGTGCGTGCGTGCGCGTGTGTGTGTTTATACGTATGTGTAGCTCTATATCTCGAGTAATCCACGGTTATATTCAATGTTTCAGGGTTCATGTCTTTGGCTTCTTTTAAAGGAAGGGGGCTCGAAAATAATTTATTTTTCTTTTTTTATCGGTTTTTCGATTTTTGAGTTTTAGTTATTCAATATTTTTAATACCGTAGAAATACTATCATCGATTTAGTGATAATGCATTTGAAAGAGATTAAAATTACCTATATTTTCCGACCCGTAATTTTTGTTAAGCTATTACCTTTTTTTTTGTATACGGAAACGTCATTTTTTTTTTAAACGGTTATATCTCAGAAAAATATCATGAAAGTGTATTGAAAAAAATTGAGATGATCGGTAACAGAGAGTACAATATTCAGCAAAATTTGAGCTATTTTACTTTTCTCTTAACGAGAAAAAAATCATTTCTAAAAAAAATTCATTGTCTATCTCGTACGATAACTTGAGTAAAACGGCATTATTCTGTTTCAAAATTTCTAGAAAAGTAGCTTTTGATTATCATTTGGCTGAGTTCTTTACTCAGATCATGAGGACTTTTATTTTTCAAGATATTTGGTTATAATTTTTTTCAAACTTTTTCTTTATCTCTTATATTTCGAAAATGGCGCGGTCATTTTTTTCCAACTGGAGCTCATTTTTTTCATTTCTTTATGAGGATTCGGAATTAAAAATTTTAAGATTCATCGATTCGATTTTGTTTTATAAAGATTTTTCTATTTTACGTTATTCTGAAATCAATGAGGTAAATTAATTTGGTATGTAGAAATAATATGATTGCTTCAGTGTAAATGCATTTGAAAGAGCATAAAATTATCTATCTTCCCCGACACTAAGTTTTTTATAAGCTATTTTCCTTCTTTTATTATACACGAGAACGTCATTTTTTTTAAACAGCGATATTTTGGAAACATATGATGGAAAGTTTTTATAAATAAATTAAGATTGAAAAGGTAGCTTTACACTATCTCTTGGCAGTCTTGGCCAGAATGTGAGGTCTTTTATTTTTCAAGATATATGAGGTTATGTTTTTTATTTGTTTTTATTGCCTATTACACGGTAATTTTTTACGAATAGGAGCTCAATTTTTGTTTTTTTGATGAAATTAAATAATTTTTTTTAGATTCATCGACTTGTTTTTGTCTTATAATGATTTTTCATTTTTATGATTATTGTTTTAATTTGGTCGCTGATTTATTGGGTATTAAACGGTAATTTCTAATTAATCGAAGCTCATTTTTTTTGTTTTTTCTTTTTTTAAAGATTCAAAATTAAAAGGACTTTAAATTTTGACAATTCGGTTTTGTTTTATAACGATATTTATAATCCATACTTTTCTTATGGTGATATAATAAATTAACTCTCCATAAACTTAAATGTTTTGCTGATTATAATAATTTGATGGTATCAATTTATTTCTAGCGAGGGTGAGATGAGTTTAGCACCCATCTCTAGCAGAGGGCGCCCAAGACGGAGACAAGTGCTAAAATTATCACCCGGGCCAGAAATTGCTTTCCCTCTTGTTTCACAACCTTCTTTTTTTGACAAGTGCATGTAAGGCCCTTTTTATGCATATAGGACGAATGGGGAGTTGCACTTTTTGAGTCGTGCGCCATTCACTTACTCAAAATACTAAAACTTCGCAAAATTTCAACAATTTCCAAAACTTAAAAAATTTCTAAAATTTCCAACATTTTCAAAATTTTCCAAAATTTTCCATATTTTTTTTTAATATTTTGGCAATTTTACAATATTTTGTATGCCGTATAAAATAGTATTATTGTAACGGTTGTGGTTGTTGGTAAAAAAAAAAATAATATGATTTAGTATAAATGTATTTGGAAGAGAATAAATATCTATTTTAATAATAATTACCTATTTTCTATAAGCTATCTTTCTTTTTTTGTTATACACGTAAACGTTATTTTTTGTTTAAATGGCGATATCGCGGAAACATATGATGAAAAATGTTTAAAATAAATTGAGCTTAATTTTTTTTTTAAATTTTATATATTGAACAAATTAAGTTTTAATTGTCTTTTTGATGAACATACGAAATCAGAAAAAAATTAAAGATTCCTCAATTCGTTCTTGTTTTATAACGATTTTTCTATTTTAATATTTTGAAATCGATAATGCAATTTATGATCACAAGCTTATCATTTTATGTAATTTATCTTTGGACAACAATCGATGATAAAAAAAACACCTGTTTTGAGCTATTAATAAGATAGAAATATAGCAATTTAAAATAATGTATTAGAATAAAGAAATGAATTGGCAGCGGTATTTTTTGTCTTGGGACGAGACGAGAAATTCGGAAATTTTTTTGTTCTGTACATCGTCGAGCCAGATGAAGAAGGTACTACGTCGGGCTATGTCCGAAAGGGTACTATGTCGGATTCGGGTTCGAATAGGTAGTAAGTCGATATCGGCTTCAAAAGGGTTCTACGTCGGTGACTGATTGAAAAAAGTTCTACCTCGGAAGCTCAATTTTCCGTTTGGATTTTAAGTTGGCAGGATTGGTGAGTTTATACTAAAGTGTAAACCTTATTATTCAACAAATAAAGCTTTTGATTGAGTGTTTAGAATTTTTATATTTTCAGTATCTTAACATTTAACTGAAGATAAAACTCTAAAAAGTTATTTTCGCATTGACAATCGAAGCGAATGAATTTCAAATTATAAACATATTTCGCAACATTATATTTTATGAGTAAGTCAAATGAGAATGATACGAATTAACGTTTTTGTATAAAAATTAATAATGCACATTTTAAATCACCTAAAATATATACATTTCTTCTTAAATAAAACTTATAATACTGAAAAATGCATCTCATTGCATCAAGTAATCGTAGAAAAACTAGAACTATTCTGAAATGATCTTTTTTTGCATAAATCAATTAAGTTATCCCCCAACTATGTGAGTCAAAACAAAGCTGAGAAATAAAAATCTCAATATACCTGAATTTCTTTATATGTAAAATAAGAATAGCGTAAAAGAATTATTTTCATGATGTTTTAATGCAATTAAAGCGAAAAATATATAAATTACAAAGGAAACATAAACTTTTGACTCACGTAGTTATGATCAAAAGTGAGATTTACAATCTTTGGAGTAATATTATTTCATTACTGTATGGACCAGCTTCTAGAAATTAAAATATATGCTTTATCAGGGTTTCATCTCATTTTTCCCAGATTTTCAGACATTTCTCGAGACTTGCATAATTTCTACAGCTGTAATAAACTCATATTCATGGATTTTTCGTTGAAATCGCCATATTTTATTGAAATAAGACCCAAAACGCGTGAATTTTGGATGAGTATAACTCAAAATCTATACGGTATAGCGATCTGAAATTTTGCAGGCATATTCTTTGAGATAAAAATTGATTTTGCTAAAAATTTCAGAAGTTTCTCGAGACTTTTGATTTTAGGGGTTAACTCTTTGAACAATGGTAAAGGGTTAAATACAAATTTTTCATTCTTGCCAGTATATTATTAAAATATAAATGAATAAAATATTATAAACGATTGTCAGTATTATTAATTAATACAATAGTTGCGAAAATTGTACAATCACTGTAGTATAGATAGATATATTAAGGGGGTATCAAAGTCAATTTAAAATTCAAATTTCGCGCAAAAAAATTACCGACTGAGAAATAACTATTTTGGCTGTAATTAAATATAGAAACCGAATTAAGTAAATCGACGAGATACTTGCCCTCCGCAGTGTTATTATCTACCATTTTACAAATTTTCAAATTCAAATTTCAATAGCTCGATGAATAAAGTTTGAAAAATGTCTCTATAACACTTCGTTCAAACTTTATTCGTCAAGCTATTGAAATTTTCACTTGAAAATGTGTAAGAATATAGATTATAACACAACGGAGGGCCAGTATTTCGTAATTTTGTTTAATTCAGTTTCTATCTTTAATTACAGCTAAAATAGTTGTTTCTCAGTCGGTAATTTTTTTGCGCGAAATTTGAATTTTAAATTGACATTGGTACACCCTTAAATAAATAAAATTATAATTAGAAAAATAAAAACTTACATTCATAATTATCGTGACTTCACAATCTAATTTTGTCAATTTTCTTGACGGTTCAACTGATAAATCTGTTGCGTTATAAATCAGTAAATCATATACAAAATTAAAAACTTTCTTTATAAACTACTCTCATAAACAATTATATTTTTAAAAACAAAAGAATACCTGTAAATCTTTCTAATGTATCTGCTTTTTCATCTCTTTTGTTCCATATTTTTTCATATATAAAATATGTTTATAATTGATGCAAAGAGATACATTTTACAGTATTATAAGTTTTATTTAAGTTTAGTTGATTTACATTTATATGGAAATATTTCAAATACTATTTACAATATTTATTATTAATTTTTATACAAAATCGTTAAATCATTAATTCTCATTTGACTTATTCATAAAATATAATGTTACGAAATATGTTTATAATTTGAAATTCATTCGTTTCGATTGTCAATGCGAAAATAATCTTTTAGAGTTTTTTATCTTCAGTTAAATGATAAGATACTTAAAATATCAAAATTCTAAACTCGTAATCAAAAGCTTTATTTATTGAATAATAAGGTTTATACTTTAGTATTAACTCGCCGATGCTGCCAACTCAAAATCCAAACGGGAAATTAAGCTTCCAAGGCAGAACCTTTTTCAATCAGTCACCAACGTAGTACCCTTTTGAAGTCGAGATCGACGTAGTACCTTTTCGAACCCGAGCCCTACGTAGCACCTTTACGAACCCCAACCCGACGTAGTACCTTTTTTGTTTGGCTCGACGACAAGCTTAATGGTGACTAATGCTAACTTCCTAAAAGTATTCACAGTTTTTCCCTTATCAACAGCCAAGTAGGCGAATTGTCAGAAATTCAACCCCTATCTTCTTCTCTTCTATCTATCTTTCTTCTTCTATTCTCTATATATAAAAATACTTGTCCTGACTAACTGACTGACTGATTCATCAATGCCCAGCCAAAACCACTCATCCGATTAACTTGAAAATTTGTGAGTACCTTCTACCCACATAGTAGGTGCTCACTAAGAAACGGTTTTTTGAAATTCCACCCCCAGGGGATGGAAAGGGTTAAAATGTGTTTTTTCGATTTTTTACTATATTTCTGCGGGAAAAGGAGATTTCGAGACGGTTCTCGCGGCAAAAAGTCTGGAATAACATCAGGAAAAAAGTAATTTCTGGGTTTTTCGAAATTTCACCCCCAGGGGGTGAAATGCGTCGAATATGCGTTTTTCGTTTTTTCACTATATTTCTGCGGGGAAAGAGATTTCAGGATGGTTATTGCGGCATTATATCTGGAATATCATTACTCAGAAAAAAATTTCTTAGCTTTTTAAATTTCACCCCCAGGGGGTGAAATGCGTCAAATGTGCATTTTTTCCAGCTGTACTATATTTATGTGGGGGAAAGAGATTTCAGGATGGTTCTTGCAGCATCATATCTGGCACGACATTAGGAAAAAAACAATTCGAAAAAATCACACCCTCCGTGCGTGCAAACGGTTGAAACGCTTCTTCCATTTCTTACTAAATTTTCACAGAAAAAAAAATTTTCGCAGAGAAAAAAAATTCAGTTTAACAGAACGAGACTGTTTCCGTGTCGTAACTTTCGAAATGATAAAACGAAGGGAACGTGCAGTGTTGATATCTCTCATGAATTTTAAAGTATGTAATACCGATAAAGAGCCGCTAGATGGCTACGCTGAGCTTCAACCACAAGAGAAATAATCGAGTCTCATTATATATAGAGGCGATGAAGCCTTGAAAAGGCATTAGGAGTCTGAGAACTCTAGCCTATTGTGAGTAATATCACGGTTTTCCTGCGTTGTTACGATGATTGTGGAAATATTGAGCATAAATGGCGTTATGACGCCACATAAAGTAGTTCCCATGTTGGCGGATGGTGCTTGCCTCTTCAATGCAATATCTTTTCATCTGTACGACACTCAAGTTTTGTCTCGGGAGATTCGTATTCAGATTGTAGATCATATTGTTAACAAGTGGCAATATTTTTCGATCATGTCTTATGATGATATAGGAAATAATTATAGAAATTCTGAGGAATACTCCATCGATATGTTAAAACATTCCACTTATGGAAGTTTATGCGAGTTAGTAGCTGCTGCACAAATATTTGGTTTCACTTTTGAGGTATATCGCAATGGACATCTGTATGAAAGATTCGGTGTAGAAGGAAGTCCCATTAAGAGACTTCGTTTCACATTAGACTTATCAAACGGACATTTTGATGTTTATTTACCTTGCAATGACGCTACAACTGTTCAAAATATTTCTGATAAAATACGGAGTCCCGCAAAGCGTATGGAAATTTCTGATCCAATATCCAGTTCTGCTAAGCGTAATAAGAAACGTCGTGCAAGATTCACAAATAACGTAAGGAAAAATCAACTCAAAAGAGCCGCTAAAAAATATCAGATGAATCATCCGGAAGTTCATAGAGTCGCTGCTTCTTCTTATCAGCAAAATCACCCGGAAGCTCATAGAGCCGCTGCTTCTTCTTACCAGCAAAATCATCCGGAAGCTCATAGAGCCGCTGCTTCTTTTTACCAGCAAAATCATCCGAAAGTTCATAGAGCCGCTGCTTCTTCTTACCAGCAAAATCATCCGGAAGTTCATAGAGCCGTTGTTAGTGTTTATGAACAAAGCCGTCCAGGATTACGCTCAGAAAGGCGCTTACTTCCATGGAAGATTAAAGCTCTTTCCGGAATGAAATACGATCCAGAGATATCATATGAAACCGATAAAACTGTATCCATCGGCACTATGAGTCACAAATGCAAACACTGTGGCGCTTTAAAGTATAAAACTGAGCCACCCGGAATGTGCTGCAGTGCCGGCAAAGTGCAACTGCCACCTACTTTGCGTCTTCCCGAACCACTTTTCAGTTTGATCATGGGCTCTCACCCGGAACATGTACATTTCATGGACAGGATTAGAAAATATAATAGCTGTTTCCAAATGACATCTTTCGGAACCAAACAAATCAAGGAACATGGATTTATGCCTACTTTCAAAGTACAAGGTCAAGTGTATCATTTAATTGGTGGTCTACAACCTTTGCCCCAACAAAATCCTCAATTTCTACAGATTTATTTTGTTGGAGAGGATGAAAGAGAGGTACGTATAAGATCTGGTCACATCCCTGACGTACGCCAGGATCTGGTAAAACAACTGCAGACGATGTTGCATCGTTATAACTCCTACATAAAGGATTTTAAGACTACTCTCGAAAAAATACCTCAAAATTGTAAAAACTTCGAAGTTGTAATTCATGCTGATAGGAAACCAGCCAATGCTCATCGTGGCCGATATAATGCTCCAGCAGCAAGTGAAGTTGCATTGGTCATAGTTGGGCAGCAGTTTGAAAAAAGGGATATTGTATTACAAAGTCATGATGATAAGTTACAAAAAATAAATGAGGTGCATCGTTCGTATGATGCCTTACAGTATCCTTTACTATTTTACCGGGGCGAAGACGGTTACTCTGTAGATGTTTATCAGATCGATCCAAAAACAAATTTACCTCTTAAAAAAACAGTATCTGCAATGAATTTCTATTCATACCGCATCATGATCCGAGAAACAGAGATCAACCGTTTACTGTACTGTCGATCTCTCTTTAATCAATTCTTAGTAGATATGTACTCGAAAATTGAAACAGAACGATTAAACTTTATTCGGAACAACCAGGCGCAACTTAGAGTAGACAATTATATGCACCTAAAAGATGCTATTGGAAGACAAGATACCGATGTCGCCGAACTAGGTCAGATGGTAGTGCTTCCATCGTCTTTTACTGGATCACCACGATATATGCATGAAAAGGCCCAGGATGCTATGATGTACGTCCGCAATTTTGGTCGTCCGGACTTATTTATAACATTTACGTGTAATCCCCGATGGAGCGACATTACAGAAGCATTACTACATGGCCAAAAGTCTTACGACCGGCATGATATCATAGCTAGGGTCTTCCACTTGAAAGTGAAATCGCTTATAGCATTATTAACGAAGGGTGAATTATTTGGAGAAATGAAATGTTACATGTATTCTGTTGAATGGCAGAAACGAGGTTTACCTCACATACATATTTTATTGTGGCTTAAACTACGTTTCACTCCAGATCAGATAGATGATGTTATTAGCGCAGAAATACCAGACCCAGCCGAAGATCCTCTTCTTTATGAAATCGTCAAGGCCAACATGATCCACGGACCTTGCGGTAGCTTAAATAACAGGTCGCCTTGCATGAAAGAAGGTTGTTGCAGCAAAAAATTTCCTAAAGAATTTCTGCAAGAAACTCAAACAGAAGATGATGGATACCCAAAATATCGACGTAGGAAACCGGAAGATGGTGGTTTTATTGTTGAAATCAATGGCATCACCATTGATAACCGCTGGGTCGTACCATACAATCCTGTTCTTTCGCGGATTTTTGAAGCTCATATCAATGTGGAATACTGCAACTCTGTTAAACCGATAAAGTATGTTTGTAAATATATCACCAAAGGCAGTGATCAGGCTGTATTCGCTGTAGAAGATAAATAAGACGAAGTTAAAATTTATGAAAGTGGTCGATATATCAGTAGTTCCGAGGCAGCATGGAGAATCTTAAGTTTCCCTATTCATGAAAGATTTCCAACAGTCTTTCACCTCGCTGTTCATTTAGAAAATGGTCAACGCGTCTACTTCGATCAAAAAGATTATAATCGCTTGAGGAATATCATAAATCATCCTCCTAAAACTACACTTCTTGCATTTTTTGAATTATGCCAGGTAGATAGTTTTGCAAGAACGCTTCTTTACGTTGAAGTTCCATCTTATTACACATGGAAGAAAAATAAATTTGAAAGAAGAAAACGTGGGGATGATGTCAGTGGCTGGCCTGAAGTAAAGAAAGATACGGCTCTAGGTAGAGTATATACCATCCACCCTAATAACTCTGAGTGTTATTATCTACGTCTTTTGCTTCACGAAGTTCGAGGTCCAAAATCTTTTTTGGAATTGAAAACTGTTGATGGCATTGTACAACCTACATTTCAGGCAGCGTGTAAAGCCTTAGGTTTATTAGAAGACGAAAAGCACTGGGATGCACCTTTGGAAGAAGCAGTACTTTGTGACTCTCCACTCAGATTGCGAAATTTGTTTGCGGTTATGTTATTATTTTGTCATTTATCTGATGCTTCAAGTCTTTGGGAAAAGTACAAAGATCATCTTTCAGAAGATATTCGGCGTGAAATGGAAGCTCACTTACAAGATGGGATCATCAACTCAATGTTGAGTAAAATTTATAATAAATGCTTAGTTTGTCTGGAAGATAGTTTGTTGTCAATGGGTGGTCAATGTCTGCAGCAATATGGTCTGCCTCAGCCATCTAGAGATGAGTTATCTCTACAAAACAGAGACTATATTCGAGAAATCAGTTACGATACGAATGCTCTGGAACAAATTATAACTGATAGCGAAATTTTACTGAACGATGAACAGTCTCACGTTTACAGAATAATTTTAGAAAGCGTCGAGAAAAGTAGCGGTCAAATGTTTTTCCTTGATGCTTCTAGAGGAACCGGTAAAACATTCCTCATTAATCTTTTACTTTCGAAAATAAGAAAACACAACCATATAGCCTTAGCTGTTGCTTCTTCAGGAATTGCAGCTACATTGCTGCAAGGAGGTAAAACGGCTCATTCTACTTTTAAATTACTTTTGAACTTAAATAAACTCCAGACACCAATTTGTAACATTTCAAAACAGTCTAATATGGCACAAGTTTTGAAAGAGTGTGAGTTAATAGTTAGGGATGAATGCACAATGGCCCATAAAGGTGGATTTGAGGCTCTCAATAGAACATTGCAAGATATAAGGGGAAATGATAGATTGATGGGGGGAGTCACTATTCTATTAGCTGGAGATTTCCGGCAAACATTGCCTGTTGTACCTAGAGGTACACGTGCGGATGAAGTGAATTCTTGCATAAAGAAGTCATATTTATGGCCTCATATTCAAAAACTTTCTCTGCAAACAAATATGAGAGTTTATTTAAATAATGATGAATCTGCCGGAATTTTCGCAGAAACACTACTCCAAATAGGCAACGGAACTTTCCCGTCCGTAGAAGATGAGATTGTTATTCCATCAAATTTATGTACGGTAGTCACCACATTATCAGAACTTATTTCCAAGATATATCCTGATGTGAATAATATAAAAGATAAACCCATAGATTGGTTGTGCGAGCGAGCTATTTTAACGCCAAAAAATGATAAAGCAGCTACCATTAATGAGCTACTCTTGAATGCTTTTGAAGAACAGATTGCTGAATATAAATCATTTGATTCTGTTATTGAAACCGATGATGCTGTCCACTACCCTGTTGAATTTTTAAATAGTTTGATTCCACCCGAGTTTCCACCTTATAGATTGAACCTCAAAGTTGGAGCGCCTATAATGTTGCTGAGAAATCTTTGTCCTCCTAAATTGTGTAACGGAACTAGACTACAAATAAAAACTCTTCGTAAAAATGTTATAGAAGCTACAATAATCACTGGAAGTGCTCGCGGGGAATCAGTTCTTATTCCGCGAATACCTCTAATCCCATCAGACTATCCGTTTGAGTTTAAGAGAATACAGTTTCCAATCAAGTTGTGCTTTGCAATGACCATCAACAAATCTCAAGGGCAGTCATTGAAAATGGCTGGCATCGACTTGATAGAAAACTGTTTCTCTCACGGACAGTTTTATGTGGGATGTTCTAGGGTAGGCTCCGCCAGTAATCTGGTAATATTAGCTCCAAAAGGCAACGTCGCTAACGTAGTTTACAGAGAAGTTTTAGACTAAGACATTTTTTATTGATTTATTATTACAAATGAAACAGAAAATCATAATTATATGATTGAGTGAATTCTATTAACAAATGAATTCCAGACACTCAAATCGCGGGCGAAGCCGCGACGGGGGACGCTAGTCTGTATATATAAAAGGACATGTCCAGACTCACTGACTAACTGATTGACTCATTAATGCCGTGCCAAGGCCATTAAACACAACAACTTAAAATTTAGATGGCATCTTGTTTTTATATTGTAGGCAATGAATAAGAAGGGATTTTACGAATTTTTAACTTTAAGGGGGTAAATTTTACAAATTTTAATTTTTAGGGGGTTAAAAGCTGTAAAATTTGTTTTTACGGAATCATTTCAAATCTCCAAGACCCGATGAGATGATAATATCTTTTTTTAGTATTTTAAAGGTTTTTAAATACTAATTTCCACAAAGTAATTTCTGAGTTGTTCTCTATCAATAGTTAAGTCAGTACATTTTCGAAATTTCGAATTCTAAATTGGTCAAAACTAGCAAAAAAAGATTTTACTGAATTGGAATTTTATTTTTAAATTCTAAGGCTAGATGTGATGTCGTCTACTTATCGTTTTAAAGGGTTTTCAATATTAATTTCTAGATTATTGGCTAAACATTTGCTTGTCAATTTGGTTCATAATCTTCCGAGTATTTATAAAGATAATTCAATTAAAAAAATACTTTTTGATTCTGTAGGCATAAAAAGAACATTTTATGCTACTATAAAGAAATAATTTTTCCTCAACTCAGGTATGGAATTGCACACTCTTTGTCAGCATCTACATTTTTACGCATACAACTGCATAAAGTAATAATGTTTAAAACTCGCGTGTAAAATTTACACTCTAACGTGATTGCAAAATTTATTTTTACGCCTTTTTTTGCAAAAACTACTGTTCTTACCCTGGATATCCCGATATCTATTAGCTTTATTATGATAATATGTTTGTAGATATTAAGTTTTATATGATTTTTAGTGTTCTTTACATAGCCAAAATAAAATATATTTTACATATTATATTTATTTAGTATTTATTGTATTTATTGAAAACCAGAAAGAGATACAGTTTATATACAAACTGCAAAACTCTGCAGAGGTAAACTTAGTTACCTATACGCAGGTCTGGTATTAAGACATAAAAAACAAAAAAAAAATTATACAAAATATTAAATAAAAAAAATATATATATATGCTTAATACTAACTTAATACTAAAAGTGACTTAAAAACTAAGTATATAAAATTTTCGTTTCTTAACAATTTTCGTATTTTTATATAAAGCGATAAATTATATACAAAACAGTAATTTTGTATCACTGCGCTTCTTAATTAGATCTTATCCAATCTTTTAGCAACTTTTTATGAGAATTTTTAGTTATATTTAAAGTTTTAAACTCATTTTGTAAATTGTTAAAAGTTGTAATTGCTTTTTTAAAACTATTTTTGTCGCTAACCCTTTTGCTATTTTTAGGTATAGTTAAGTTTTTTCTCCTAGTTATACTAGTTGATGCAAGATATTGGCTTTTTAGGTCTGTATAATGATGTACTTTAAGTTGATCATTCTCACGATCCATCTGCCATAAATTATACAAAAATTCTTTAGTATCACACGATTTTATTATAGCATCTGTAATCCAGTTCTTCCTTTGTTTCTTATTATCTTTCCTCAATTTTATTTTTGCTAATTCAATGCATTTTTTTATTTCGCTTAACAGTGTATCAGTAGCAATATTAGGATCATGTATTGACATAGTTCCATTCCAATTTATTGTCTTGGCAACGTTTCTTAATTTTTTATAGTCTATTATTTTAGTGGGTGCTTTACTTTTAGTCTTCATCTTGTTTATAGCAATAAAAATAGGGTAATGGTCTGTTAAAGAATGTTTTAATTTATATGTAACTGTACTTAGGCTATTTGTTTTAATGAAGATATCAATACAAGATCCTTTACAGTTTCCTATAGGTGGCCTTGTAATTCCCACGAAACCAGGAAAATATCCATTTTGTAAGAAGTTACAGAGGAATTCTTGACTAATATTATCAGATTCTAGTAAATCAATGTTAAAATCACCTATAACTAAATGATTTTTAGTATTTCTCTTATTATTCAAGAACTTGTTTAAATCTAGAATGAATTCTGCTTTAGGTATGTGATGAGATCTGTATACAGCGGAAAATTCCATACTACTGTTATCATTTAATGTGATATGAGTATTTATTATTTTAATTTTTCCATACTTAATAATTTTAGTTTTGTGTACAATATTCTTATCAACAAAAACCATGACACCATCATTCTGATTTAAGTTACTTTCATTATAATAACTATTATATTCCTCTAAATCGTGTATTTTATAATTTACTTGTACAAAAGTTTCAGTGCATATAACAATACATGGTCTACTAGTTAGACTTTGTAATAGAATTTTTAACTTATCAAAATTTGCAGACATACTTCTTATATTTACATGCATTATAATATCATTTTTATTGTTAATGATTTTATTTAGACAATTGATATTGTCACATATTTTTTCCTTTTGAATAGAGTCTTTTTGTATTTTATCAAGAAATTCAAAATCCATATTTAATTATTTAAAACTTAAGTCTTTGTATTTTTTCTTGTGCTATTTCTTGTTACTATTTGTTGTTTTTGCTGCTGTTGAACATTTTGTTGTTGTTCTTGTTGCTGTTCTTGCTGCTGTTGTTGCTGCCGTTGTTGGTTTTGTTGCTGTTCTCGCTGCTGTTCTTGCTGCTGTTAAGAAAATTTTTCACTTTGCATATTGTTTGCATTCTCTTTTTGTTGGTTAGCTATCTTCAGTTGATAATGCTTCGGTATTGTATACACTGTTGGTAATTTAGGTATCACAGGATAATCAGTGTTTCCAATTAATTTTTTAATCTTGTTTTTTATTATTTCGCATAAATTTATATCTGCTGCATTATGACACGTATTAAAAACTATATTAAATTTATTATTGCTGTAACTGCAGTTTATACATACTAATACTTCATTATCACATTCAATAGTTTTGTGATTTTTTGTACACTTTAGGCATGTTATTTTATTATTGCACTTTGTACCATTGTGTCCCAACCTACCACAGTTGAAACATGGTTTAATATTTATCAGATCAAAAACTCTACAGCTTTGACATCCAATAAAGATTCTGTTCTTGTTATCTCTGATGTTTTTATAAATTTCAGCTGTCACTTCCACTAAAACGCTACTGAGTTTTGTCGTCTTGTTTGTATACAAGTGTAACACCTGAGCCTTAGTATTAAAATTTGCGAAATTCCTTATGTTTATATCTTCTTCAATTTCATTCTCATCCATGTTCATATTGTTATCAATTCCAACTATTTTAATTTTTGGATTATTTAATTGTTCTATTTTCACTTCACAATCTCCATCTAGGCAGTTCTTTAATAAACTTTCAGCATTTTCAACACAGTCATTATTCATACATTTAATAACAATCTCATCTTTATTTTTGCTGTATATTTCTTTTGTTTGAATGCTTTTCTCATCTATTAAACATTTTACTATACTTTTTTTGACATCTGTTTGTCTTGCATTATTTAAGGTTTTAACTATAAGTTTTGGAACTCGTTTTTGTAGAGGTTTCACAGCACTTGTTATTTCAGCAAAAGATTTATTGCTTCTTTGGTAACTTTTTTGTTTTCCTATAATTTCTTTCAGTAAATCATTTTTTTCAAAAAGTTCTCTGTTAAGTTGTTTTACATTCTAATTCCTTCAGTATTTCCTTCCTTATTTCTTCTGATTGCCTCGATTTTATTTGTGCAATCATTGCCTTTGTTGATTCACTGAAAACCTCTTCATCAACTTTTGAGGTTATGTTTTTATGTTCATGGCATATTATTAGCCTTTCACTAATAAAAATTAGACTTTTTTGTTTTGCACAACTTTGGTGGTACGCATTATCACATATAATACAAATAACTGTTGTTACTTCATTCTGTGAGTGACATTTCAGAAACTTTTTACTGGTCTTATCCGGAGGATCTTTCCCTCCCGCCGCCATGTTGGCCACTCTTTATGGCCTACTTTATGTATTTACATATTAATTACAGTAAAATGTATATTACTTTGAGAAATCATAGTATCATAGCGATTGGTAGCGTTTCATTTAAGGAGTTTTAATTTTTTCTTTGAGAAGTTATAGGAGCATTCCTGAAACTGCTATTCTTATATTTTATTATTAGTCGGGGCGTCAGGAAGTTCAAATCCAGAAATCCAGTTGAGAGAAATATTGCGGCGTCAAAAGATAGCTTTTGACCTCTAGAATACAACCCTAATTTCTCGTACCTGGATTTGCATCGGAAGTATGATTATTTAAGCCAAACGTAACCTCAAAATAGCTTTTTTTCACATCTCTTGAAATAACCCGCTAAGTATGGATTTTATGAAAAAAAGTAACTCTAATAAAGATGTTTACAATTAAATTCTGTATAGGATTAGTACTTTTTTAAAGTTAAAAAATGAATTTTAATAGATCAAAATGGCCGTCGAAGGGTAAAATTTGTAAAATTTACCCCCTTAGAGTTAAAATTTCGTAAAATCTCTTCTTATTCTTTGCCTGCAATATAAAAACAAAATACCATCGGAAAGCCTAACCTCAATTTTCGCTTTCCGAAGTCTTTTCGAAAAGGAAATAATGTTAGATACTTTTTAAGGTCTCAAAATATTCCTTATCTTAATACCAATTGGGGCCAACTTTTAGTTTTTCAAAAAACAAACTACAATTTGAATAAATAGCAAAAATCTGATTAGAAAAGGACAGAAGACACGGACTCCTCTTAAAAGTGGTGTCTGGTGCAGCACTTTATTTTAGTATCATAGACACGGACTATGGAATGCAAGTAAACCGACCACTCTGTCAAAGGTGTGCCAGGTGCTTGTGGGTGGATGAGAGTCGGCACACCAATTGTTATCGTTAATGCTCATTTACCTGTACCTTTAGGTACAAAAAAATTTCTTGTGTTTAATGACAGTTAAGAGGACAGATACACCTTAAATTTTAAATTAATTGATAATACATTTTAAGGTAAAAATAAGTCATTCATCATATATTACCGGATTTTTTCCGGTAAATTTAAACATTTTATCAAAATATGACTAAAAATTTTTTTTTAAGGTCGTTAGGTCCCTTTGATTGACTATAATGAAAACCTCTATATTTTTTCGACTCCCGTAAGGTTTAGAGAGCCAATGTGATCGAATTGACGCTTTCAAGGTTTTATTATGTTCAAAATACATATAGTTACGATATGAGTGTCGGAATTTGTATATAAAAATTATTGACCAAAGTTATAGTCTATTTAAGCAAAAATTCTTCGATTTTTTAAAATTTTATTATGAAATATCATAACTACACGTATTTTGAACATAATAAAACCTTGAAAGCGTCAATTCGATCACATTGGCCTTCCAAACCTTGCGATAGCCGAAGAAATATAGAGGTTTTCATTATAGCCAATCAAAGGAACCTAAAGACCTTAAAAAAAAATTTTTAGTCATATTTTGATAAAATGTTTCAATTTATCGAAAAAAGTCAGGTAATATATGATAAGTAACTTATTTTTACCTTAAAATGTATTATCAATTAATTTAAAGTTTAAAGGTGTATCTGTCCCCTTAAGCTGATAAGAAGACCCACCGAAATTGATTCTTTTTCCCATGTTAGGCAAATCGGGTTAGGCACACGCGGTGAATTTTGTACATCTATCACTATACATGCGTAAGGAACATGAATTTTTCTTGTATTAGATGACGTAAGTGATTTGACGGCCGACTCCCCGCCTATGATCCGATTGTTTTGTAGACTAAATTTTTAAAACTTAACTTAACTGAAACATTGTTTTAAAACTTAACTTAACTGTAACCTGACAAATTTTCGCAACATGCATTACTCATTAATGTTCGCACACGAACCAGTGATGTCCTGCTTAGTGATGTGCGGAAATTAATGAGTAATGCGTGTTGCGAAAATTTACCGACTCTACGGTTTTATTTTTTAAATAACTTTTTAAATATGTTTTTTGAAAAAAAATTTACATGAGGCCCTTTCTTTATCAATAAACAATACCCAAAAATTTGTTCAAGCTATTCTATTATTTAACCAATCAAAATCATGAAATTTGATGTTGCAAAAAATACTATCATAGTCTGCCTCAAATTCTCTTTCCAAAACACACGGACTAGAGTACTTTATCTTTTATAGTTCTCGAGATGAAAATGTATAAATTTTGAGATAAATTTTGAGAAAAATGAAAAAATGCAAATAATCAAGTTTGTCAGTTTGGCCTAAATCTTGAACCAATAAAGATAGGAGTTCGAAACTCCATTTCACATATTTTGGGTATACAATACATCATTTTCTTAAAGTTTCAGAGTTTTATACATTTTTCACTTGCTTACTTAACGTAGAATCATTAATATATATATATATATATATATATATATATATATATATATATATATATATATATATATATATATATATATCTCTCTTCCTATATTATATGGTTGTTTGCAAATCTTATAAGATTTACGCCATCCTCGCCCCTCCTCACTCCTCATTTTGCCCTCCTCATTCTCCTCCTCAAAACAAGGTAATATCGTTTCAAAAAATACGTTATTTTGATCTTATTTTTTGCCCTCCTCGCCCCTCCTGTTTGTATCCTCCTCATAGCCTTCCTCCCAGCCCTCCTCATGCCCTCCTCATTTACTTATTTCTATTAATTATCATTTTTTATTTTTGTTTTTTTTTCTATATACATATAAAAATTGTTTACAATAATAATTGTGAATGTTTATAAATTTATAAAGTGTTTTATTCATTATACATATCAGTGCAGTTTATTCCATTTTACTGATTTTCTGATTCTTTGTTTTCATCAATAATGGTTTTGCTAAAATATAATAACTTTATAAATAATATTCAGTATTAAAAAAAAGTTTGTTTTAATTGGCTGAAGTTTAAGGGCAACTTAATGTAAATATTATTTTAAAATAGTATAATATAATAAAAAATAAAATTATAGGAAAGTAATAAACAAATTAAAAATCTAGATTAAAAATTATATAATATACAATTATACAATGACCCAAACTTTTCAGCTTATTGAGTAGTAACTGTTATATAATAAATCATATCAGCACCTCAATCAGAAGTATGAGTGAAATTTTTAAGTTTTTCATAATATAATATAACAAGATATATTGTTAATTTAAAACAAAAATTAAAGTAATGTAAATTCTTATTACATTCAAAAGAATTATTTTTTTTAATTATATTCATTAATATTAAATTTACATATATAGATTATTATATATGGATTAAAAAGAGCTTTACAATATTATATTCAAATAAAAAACAAAATTAAAATAAATATATATGTTAAAAAATACAATACTTAAAACTAAATATAAATAAATGTAAGTATGAGTTACATATATTTATTTATAAATTAATTAAATAAAACATAAATTTGAATGTATAAAAAAGCTTAATTAACAAAACAAAAAAACGCGCCAATCTATTTACCTCCCGGGTGGTGTGGAAAAATAGAAAACCTTCATGAAAACAAAAAATTTCATGATGCTTTGGGGGTTGACGAGCGGAGCGAGCAGGGGGGTACCCCCTAGTATATATATAGTAAGCTGAAGACAGCAGACGATTGAGTACAGAGCTAAATTTTTTGTCTTAAATAAATTTCGCACAATGATTCGCATACAAAAGAATTTTATTAGCCTTAAATGCCTTTTCACCTTCTTGACGAAACCTGAAATACATTAATGTAACTTATGTTATCTCTAAATTCAATTAAGAACGTGATACTTCCTATGCTGTTGTATTTATCATCCGTAACCCCCATTAGCTCACTTCCAGATACCGTCACTTGCGGCGCTGGCGCTACATTGACCAAGCGAATATAGACGGTTAAAATCGAGTTATTTACAACCGTTAAGACTAGTAGAAGCTATGATAAAAATTTTACCTCGGTCCATTAACGAGTCTATTAAGCGTTCACGAGAAATCGTTGATATAATTAAATAAATAAATCAACTAAAA
Organism: Gastracanthus pulcherrimus; assembly: GCA_949152435.1. Taxonomy (NCBI): domain Eukaryota; kingdom Metazoa; phylum Arthropoda; class Insecta; order Hymenoptera; family Pteromalidae; genus Gastracanthus; species Gastracanthus pulcherrimus. The sequence goes on along the minus strand of OX424573.1, from coordinate 133,593,626 downwards.
TCATAATATATGAATATATTATATGAATATATTAATATATACCACCGGCACCATTGGTGGGGTCAGTGGTTGCGTGACGGATCGCTCTCGAAAGTTCAGCAGCGTTACAGCGCGATTGTACTTGGATGGGTGACCGCTCGCACAACCAAGGGCATCAACAATAGTGTATTTTTCCTGTACACGGGAAACCTGCGGGAACACTGCACAACCGACTACAGTATAGCAGTGCCACTAAAACTTGAGGGTGCGGTGTGCTCATAAAGTCGCGAGGAGTACTTGTTCTTGGGAATCCTGCACGCCCAAACACGAGGGAGCCCTTGGCGCGGGCGCGTCGTTTGCCCAAACACGAGGGAGCCGACGGAGCGGGCGCGCCGCCCGCCCAAAACGAACGCGCTGCTCGCTCAGTAAGGGGACGCGGTCGAAGTTACTTAAGGTGGCGCCACTGCCCGCGTGTTTAGCGGTGCCGCCGTGCGCTCGAAGGTTTTTCCGTGAAGGTAAGGAATGATACTTGAGTAACAAGTTGATTTTCTTACCGCGTCCTGGCGGAGGTTTTTCCTACGGGTTTTCTTCTGTCACAGGTTGCTGACATAGGTAGAAACCTGGAATTGTCAATAACTTGGGCGTATGCGGGAACGGTGTGGGGATTTAGGATGGGTTTGTTTGGATCAAATATCTCCACACTCAGATGGTGAATTTGTCCTGTAAAAACCCGAAAAGAGTATACAGGTAGGAAAAACCAAAAATAAAAGAGAAAAAGAAAATATTAATATATACCGTTGTAACCAGACTATTTATCTTTGCTAAAATTAGTAGAATGTAGTAGCCAAATTTCAGATCATTTGGTCAATTCGATCTCAAGATATCGTTGGAACATACATTTATACATATACGAAACTAGGTCGCCACGCGGTCAGCGTCTTACGGGCTCCACACCGCGTGGCTCACGGCTTCGGCGCTTCAGAGCGAGCTTGCCTGAAATGCCTTCCCTGGAAGGCACGACCGCGATTTTTATTTATTTATTGATCCTTGTAGGCTTCACATCATTTTAAAAAGAAAAAAAAAATAGTTATAGTATAACATAATTTGTTCTTAGTTTTTATGATAAGAATTGATATAGTAAAAATTTAGTAAATAAGGTTGGGTTTTTTTTTTAGATCTACAACTTTACCGTAGAAATTTATTGTGTATAATGTTATGCAATCTAATTCTGACCTAAAAATTGATTTTTTATGCATTTTTTGCGCTTTATTTTTCGTTTTTCTCGACAAACTTTGTTTAAATGACGTTGTTGTGAAAAATGTTAAATACAAAAGAGTTGTATTTTTACGAGATCTAGAACTTTACCGTGGGAAACATTTGCGTATAATATTATACAATATAATTCTGACCTAAAAATTGATTTTTTATGCCTTTTTTGCGCCTTATCTTTCGTTTTTTTTTCGACAAACTTTGTTTAAATGACGTTGTTGTAAAAAATGTTAAATACAAAAAGTTGTGTTTTTTCGAGATCTAGAACTTTGGAATGGAACCGTGGAAAATATTTGCATATAATGTGTTATAAACCAATTGTGGTCTAAGAATCGAGTTTTGATGCCTTTTTTGCGCTTAATTTTTCGTTTTTCTCGATAAACTTTGTTTAAATGACGTTTTCGTAGAAAATGTTGTATACAAGAAAGTTGTATTTTTCTGAGATCTACAACTTTACCATGAAAAATTTCATTAAAATATGAAATTTGTTTAAGATGCAGTTAAAATTCGATTTTTCAATATCTTTAAAAGTTGTCCTATACGTAAATATACTCATCGGATATGACTGAAAATAGATACGTCAGCTTTCTGTAACGAGACAAGTACTTCAAGTTTCAGTCGGTTTCACTGCAGTTTTACTGAGTTATTGCATAAACTTGATTACATAACTTATACATCCATACATACATCCATACATACATCCATACAAACATCTACGGGGATACTTGAAATGTGATCGTATCGTGTTAAAACACGTTTTTATGCAATAATTTATTAGTTTTTAAGATATTACACTTTTTGTGATGACGAAAATGTAAGGCTTTCCCTTTCAGTGGTCGTGGCTACAAAACGAAAGTAAAGATAAATTTATAATAATACATACACAATTTTCGCGTTTCTTTATGCCTCTAAAGCGAGCGCAAAGCCACTATGATACTATATGTTTAGGGGGGTCTAAACACTACAATAGCCTGATTTGTGTAAAATAGGTCCGAACTATATGTTTAGAGACATCAAAAAACGTGAAAACAAGAGATATATGACAAAAAGTACGGTGTGTACCTTGAATGAAAAGGCTTCTCACCCTTGGTACACAATAAATATTATCAGCAGTTAAATATCTATTATATTAAGATTGGAAATGTGTCCGTCTATCCGTTCGCATTTTTTGTTTCAAGTGTTTCTTTGTGTTGGTAGGTGAGTGCGATGGTTAATGGTTATGTGGATCGATATGTGGGGAAATGGATATATGTCGATGGGTGAGTGGGTGTATGTGTGGGCGGATGGATAAAGTGAATGCCTATATAGTTATGTAAGCAGACGTATAGGTGAGTAAGTTTATGGGTGGGCGGAAGAATGTGAGCAGATGGATGAGTGTGGCCGGATGGGTTATTGGATGAATGGATGGGTACGTAGGTGGATGGGTAAGTGGATGGGTGGGTGTATGGGTGGAGGGATCGGCATGAGAGTGGATATGTATAAATAGTTTCATGTGTATTCGGTTATCAGCTGAGTTGATGGGTATATGGATGGGTAGATGGGTATGTGGATATGTGCGTGAGCGGATTTATAAGTGTCTAGGTGGATACGTATGGATAGATGGATACGATTACGTGTGGATAGATAGGTATGAGCGTACATCCGTGGGTGAACGAAAGGAAGTGTATGGGCGAATAATTTGATGCGTGGGTGGATGAATGGATATATGGGTTGATGGGTGGAAGTGTATTAGTGGATGGATAGATGTATGCATGAGTGGAGGGGTGAAAGTGTATAGGTGGATGGATGTATGCGGGGATAGATGAATGAGTGCGTAGGTGAATAGATGGATACCAGGGTGGATGTATGGATGCGTTCGTGGATGCATGGATGCGTGAGTGGAAGGGTTGAAATGTATAGGTGGACGAATGAATGCGAAGGTGGATAATCCATGCGTGGGTGGATGGATCAATGCATGGGTGGATGGATGGATGCATGGGTGGAGGAGTGGAAGTGTATAGATGGATGAATCTATACGTTGGTGGATGGTTGAATGCGTGGATGGATGCATATGTGAATGGATGTATGCGTAGATGTATGATTACGGGGGTAGATAGATTGGTGAACAATAAACAACCAATAAAATTATTTACTACTATTTTTCGCAGAACCTTATTTTCAAATACCCTAAAACAATTTTCTTCCGCTTTAGTGAGCGCCCAGGTTTCGCACCCAGACAAGATTACCGGCATTATTATAGTCCTATATATCCTTATTTTGACACTTTTCGACAGTAGCTTTGACTTAAGTAATCTATTCACAGCGTAGAAGCAGGCATTACCCGAATGAAGTCTCTTATTAATCTCGGCTTTAATTTCGTTTCGATCATTTATAGTTGTACCTAAATATCTGAATTCGCTAACCTTTTCAAAAGTGAAATTTCCGACTCTGAGATCCTCCTCTCTTTCGCGAATGCCCAGTTTCTCCATGATCATATATTTCGTTTTCCATTCGCTCACTTCTAACCCTGTGTCTTTAGCCGCATTTATAAGGATTTCCGCGTTTCTCGCCACCGTTTCACCATTATCTCCCACTATATCCAAGTCATCCGCATAGCCTAAAATCTGCGTTGTTCCGTTGAGTGTTGCGCCTAGCTCGCTAGCCTGTATTTTTCTAACAACATACTCTAGCGTCAAGTTAAAGAGTACCGTTGAAAGCCCGTCACCTTGCTTCAAACCGTCGCGTATCATGAACGATTCGGATACATTACCGCCTACTCGGACCTTTCCAGTGCTTCCGTTCAGACATATTTGAATTAATTTTACGAGTTTTTTTGGTACGCCAAGGAGCACTAGGATTTCATACATTTTGCTTCGTTTGACAGAGTCGTACGCTTTCTTAAAGTCCATAAATAGCTGGTGTATAGTTTCGCAATATTCCCACTTTTTCTCTAATAATTGTCTTATGGTAAACATTTGATCGCTCGTCGACCTGTTGCGCCGGAATCCACACTGATAATCTCCTATTATATCTTCCGTGAATGGTGTGAGTCCGGCCTGTATTACGTTTGACAGAACTTTGTAGCAACAACACATTACAAATACAAATATAAAATACATTATACCAACATTCTGATTCTAAAATATAAAATAACCTTAAAAAATAGATATACAAAAATCCAAACAATATATCGTTGCATAACTTTCGACTCACACGAACGAGTTCTAACGAGTTAGTGAATATGGCCAGTCTATATTAAAATTATATCGACAGAATTGACAAATTATGTCGATATCACAAAAAGAGTGAAACTTTAAGAAATAATTATAAAGGTGCAGATATATATGTTCTTCATTTGTACAACGGCACAGTCTCGGAGACTATTTTCAATTTAAAAGCGTATCTGCGTAGCCGTAGATGCGCCTTTTGATCTATTTTCTCGGCGATTTTAAGATCAAAATTTAACCTTACCTTTGCAGTTTCTCGTAAAAGACTTAAGAACATTGACTTTTTTTGCTCTAATGAATAGAGCAGGTTCGTTTTAGTAAAGAGTAATGATAAGTTTATTAAATTAACACTCACGTGAAAAGGCACTGATGAAAACGCGTTTAATTTTTTTCAATTTGAATCCGAATTCAGATACCCACTTTCGTCATTTGCACGGCAGTATAAGGTGCGAAATAATTAAGTGACAATTAACACAACATCTGATTGTGATGTGAACATTTTTATGCTATATAGAATAACTTTTTTGTTAAATAGGGTAAACCAGCCAGTAATTGACCGCATACCAATGAATGACTGTTAGACAAAATATATAAATTATAAACTTAAAAATTATTGAATTATTATATATAGACTTTATTTATACATAAAGTACCTTTTATTATTCCATATTTTGGTTTAAGAGTAGTTAAAGAGCATTACAACATTTTATTCGTACTTAAAATAATCCAGATATGTAGCTTGTCACCCATTCATTACGAAATCGTCAAATTTTTAGGAAGAAGGTACTAAAAAGGCAGTTTTGATATTTGTGTATTACAACAATAATATATATTATATTTATGTATAGCCAGATATACGTTGATCAGAAATAGTAATCAATTATTAAAATGTATTTTATATACAGTAAAAATAACTTTACGTATTAATTTTCTTTAATAGTGTGTAGGTCATTCATTGGTGTTGAAAATAAGACTGCTTGCCAGTAAATGGCCAACTGATAAAACTTCATAATAATAGAAAATCACTACAATAAAATAAAATTAAGATTATAATGACACCTTAAATTAAGTAATTATTAAATAAAATTAATTTTAATTAAAGAAAAGTAATTATAAGAAGGCATTTAAGTAATTACTCTGTCGGTCATTCTGTGTCGAGAAACGAAAGCGTTTTGTCAGTAAATGACCCACTGATCAAATTATGTTAAGTGATGAAATCTCCACAACAAACAAAAATAAAAACTTTAATCAATTAGAAGATCTTTTGTCGTATCTATTTGTATTTTGTTGTATCTAAATTGTTTATCTTTTACTTGAATATGATTTGTAGTCATTTAATTTGTACATGACTTTGGTTTTAGTGTCTTATTTAACCGGTCATTCACTAGCTTGTTTATGGCCATTCAATGGATGTGTGCGGCCATTTACTAGGTTTTCTTGCATTTTTAACTTTATAATTCATTTAAAAATAATAACGTTAACAAAACGCATTTATTATTACGATTACTTAAAGATAGATAAATAACAACTACAGTTTTAATGGTTATTTTGTTCATATAAAAATGTATATTATAATATCAGATTCTAAAATACAGATTTTAACAATTCGGTTATCACTGGCTGGTTTACCCCACAAATAATACTATTTTTTCTAAAAGCTTAAAATGTATTTTTTAAGAATCCATTTTATTAGTAACATTTCTTGAAAAATACAAACACTTTCAGAATTGTTTAGTAATTTAAATATATAAAAAATACCTTTCTAAAAAGTAAAATCTTGGCAAGTATAAGTTTCATTATTACCCACAATATAAATTAAAAGAAATATGTTATTACCAAAATATTATAAAATATTTCCATTTTTTACTAATTCTGATAATCTCAAATGAACGATAAAGAAATTAATTAAATCGATTAATAAATTGGCAAGTATTATATTTTTATTTGTAAATCAGTGTCATTTTTTTATGAATTAGTATGAAGTATACAAATTAATAATACCTTTCAAATTTAATATTGTAAGACATTAAATTTGACATAAATACATGTTGATAAGAAATATGTCAAAAAGTCGAACCTCAAACGCTGATCTATAATACTCTCGCTACATATAGTGCGCATATGGCAATTAATTTCTATTATAGGTAAGCTAACTGAAACTTCTTGAAATCAAGCCAATATAATATTACGGACAAACAGTTTACACCTTATCTAGGGCTTTGACTTGCTGCCGTCGTTAATTGCTTCGAACCTTAGGTAACTCGGGCACTGTTCGAGGTTATTTTTCCCAAACTCGAGCAATGTTCCAAGTTTAACTGTAGTTCAATATAAAATATAGTGCATTGACGGTCTCTTTAATTTCGACATATAACTATGAACATACTTGACGGACCCGTCGTCTCGAAGTTTACGGTGTTCGTAGATCAGAAGGTAATATTTCTAAGTAAAAGAAGTTAGCAAAATCATAGATTTTTTTTTTGATGGAATGTAGGAAATGCCACCTAAGGCACACCCGACTAGGTCCGCACAGCCGGATAGTGTGGGGCTGGTTGGGGATGCATCCACTGCGTGTATAATATAGGACGGAAAATAACATAAACAAAAACAATAATGTTTTATTATAAAAGAATAAAATAAATGAAATATAAAAATATTGAGTAATACACGTTGGATGTTTATGATCAAAAATTGATCTTAAACAAGGTAGGTAGTCCACCGATAGACTTCGAGACTACGGGTCCGTCAAGTACGTTCATAGTTATATGTCGAAATTAAAGAGACCGTCAATGCACTATATTTTATATTGAACTACAGTTAAACCTGGAACATTGCTCGAATTTAGGAAAAATAACCTCGAACAGTGCCCGAGTTACCTAAGGTTCGTAGCAATTAACGACGGCAGCAAGTCAAAGCCCTAGATAAGGTGTAAACTGTTTGTCCGTAATATTATATTGGTTTGATTTCAAAAAGTTTCAGTTAGCTTACCTATAATAGAAATTAATTGCCATGTGCGCACTACATGTAGCGAGAGTATGATCAAAAGAGTATTATAGATCAGCGTTTGAGGTTCGACTTTTTGACCTATTTCTTATCAACATGTATTTATGTCAAATTTAATGTCTTACAATATTAAATTTAAAAGGTATTATTAATTTGTATACTTCATACTAATTCATAAAAAAATGACATTGATTTACTAATAAAAATTTATTACTTGCCAATTTATTAATAGTTTTAATTAATTTCTTTAGCGTTCATTTGAGATTATCAGAATTAGTAAAAAATGGAAATATTTTAAACTATATTATTTTTTAAATAGAATTTTAGTTTAAATTTACTATTTTAATTGCAGCGTATTCATGAAATTCACAATTGAACGTCTTATTTTGGTAATAACATATTTCTTTTAATTTATATTGTGGATAATAATGAAACTTATACTTGCCAAGATTTTACTTTTTAGAAATGTATTTTTTATATATATCACAACTTTTCCAGAGACTCGAAATTTATTCTTAATATTCTCGAAAAAATAGAAATATTTTAAAAATAGAATATTAGTTTATGTTTACTATTTTAATTATACTTTTAATTATACGAAACTTATACTTGCGAAGATTTTACTTTTTAGAACGTTATGTTACTTTCAAATAAATAAATGTTTGTGTATGGGTAACTTGATAGTTTGATTGACTCCGTTTCCTTTTAAACTACTTGAAATAATCTTTTGCAATTTTACCTAAACCATTACGTATCTCTATTTGATTATAAAAATTCACTTAAAATAAATTTAAATAAAATTCCTTCGAAAAAACCTTATAGTATTCTCATGTTTTATTCAGATATCAAGTCAACTCTGGGTGAAAAGAGTCTTTTTAATGTAATTATAAACCTGAGCTTGCCAACATTTGATTAATTATAGTTTTATAATTTCATTAAAATGACCCTTCTGAGCCAGCGTTGACTTTATATCTGGATAGAACATGAGTATATTATGTGTTACTTTGAAATAAATAAATATTTGTGTATGGGTAATTTGAAAGTTTGATTGACTCCATTTTCTTTTAAACTACTTGAAGTAATCTTTTGCAATTTTACCAAAACCATTACGTAGCCCTATTTGATTATGAAAATTCACTTAAAATAAATTTAAATAAAATTCCTTCGAGAAAACCTTATATTATTCTCATTTTTATTCAGATATCCAGTTAACACTGGGTGAAAAGAGTTTTTTTAATGTAATTATAAACCTGAGCTTGCCAACATTTGATTAATTATAGTTTTATAATTTCATTAAAATGACCCTTCTGAGCCAGCGTTGACTTTATATCTGGATAGAACATGAGTATTTTATGTGTTACTTTCAAATAATCATTTAAACACAAGAAGCACTTACACGAGTACAAAGATTCACAAAGACCCTCGTCAATAACAAAAATTTGGGTTATAAAACAGTACATCTATTGGAGTATTAAATATTTAGGGATGCTTCGACAAATCGTCGTACACAGATTTCATCACGTACTAAAAACAAATCACGTAAAAACAACCCGTTTTATTTTAATAATACAAATGACACAAACGCATCCTTCATCCTTCAACATTTGATTTTAATAATAGGTTAGATTTTGTGGTTGTCATCTGCACCGTCTGCAGGCACTATATATATATATATATATATATATATATATATATATATATATATATATATATATATATATATATATATATATGGTCTGTATGTGTATATGTGTATTATACATATGAGAAGAGAAAACGGATTACGGAAGTCACATATACAATAGCCATAGACTATGCGTTTATTTACACACACAAAAAGTATATATATATATATATAGGTATATACTGATGATGATTGGGAAAAGAACGGAAGTGACGTCAGATCATAGAAAAGAACGGAAGGTAGGGAAAAAAGAATTTTTACCGAAAAGAGTTTTAGCGAGCAAAATTTCAAACAGCTTTATTTCATTAATGGATGAAACTTTTCCGTCGAAACTTTATTTTAGGTAGATGTAAGACTAAAAATTCTTATATATAAGTACCATAGATTGCATATTGCTAAATAAGCGTTTAGTATTGGTGCATACAAAATTTTGAAGAGGTTAGAAAAACACAACTAGGCGTATAAATAGGGCGACTGGGCGTCCCTTGGCTTCGTACTGAAACTTAGTTCTTATACTTGCCATCGGGCGCTACCGCTCCCCTTGATAAGCAGACATATCGTGTAGAATAAGAAAGCTCTTTGCGTAGTCGGCCGTCCACAGCATAAAATACCGTAAGTCTGATTTGAAAACTAAACTATTTTCAATAAATAAATGGCTGTACATTAAATCAGAACAATCATACAATAATTTTATAAAGTGCATAATAAAGTACAGAATCTTAGCTGTCTATTCGTCATTCGTTAATTTTTGTATAATTTTTACTTATCAGATCACATTAAACAAACCTTCAACTACTCAAAACAGACTTACAATATTTTTTGCTGTGGACGGCAGAATTTTTCAGGGTTAGACTATGATTATTTTCATGACTTCATGTTTACTATCGCGAGTATCGAGATGAGTACAATAAGAACTATTTAAGAACTGCCTTTGTCGACTGGGTCAGTTCTGTGGCATCACACTTTGTTACTTACGAACCTTATGATGTTGTATTTTAACCGATATGGATTCTGTCCATACAACTCATTAATTATTTTATTGTTCGGTCAATACTGCACTTTATTACTCAAAAATTTCCCTCTGGTTGACTCCTCGTATCTCGAGAAGAGGTTCGCTGAGCGGACGCCTGAACAAACAGCGCAACCCACGGAGATCCAATCTCGAGTTATTTAAATAATTAATTATAAACAATTTAATTATTACTGTTTATGCAGGTTCTATCTACGTAAATGATATATATATATATATATATATATATATATATATATATATATATATATATATATATATATATATACATACACATATAATCTTTTCTAACGTTTATTTATCGATCTTAACAGATATACATCAATTTGCACTTATAAATAGTAACTGTAAGAAATTCTATGCCGGCTCGTTAACAGTTAATATGCCTTAGCTACTGATTTACGGTCGCACGTGGGCGGTTCAATGGCCGCTCCCTGCCTCTCTCGCACGCACCAGGTGCCGACCGCGTTGCCGGTATTACCTACAACCTGTAATATAATTACTCGAACTCGGGAACTCTCGACCTAAAACACACAAAAATATTCGACGACGAACACACACAGCAACTCCGACTCTTCACCAATCCTCGAACCTCGACTGCAGTTGAGATAAATACAAACTAGTAACTCTTTCTCTGCTAAACTCGACGGCTCCTCCTTTTCAGTGTTTCCACGCGGTGCGGCTAACCTCTACCAGAATTCTGCTACTTTTAACGAGCGACTGTGCTCGGCGAAAGCTCCGGACGGAATGGGCAGGGCGGAAGGACTCCAGTCCTCTCCTCGTGGCGTCCCTGCACCCTAGCTCCCTCTATTTTGCCTTATTCGATCTCCTCTCCTTTTCTCTAGATTTTCACTAGAGTAGTAACCGAAGGTTAGTTACCGCTCTAGTTTTACCCCTCATGCATTTCGCCCCGGGGACGCGCGTAATTTAAAATATTAACAGCGCCCTCTATACTGCACGCTTCTCCGATACTTATATCCCATTACTCGATACAAACTGCATGCGAATTGCCGAAGCGCGACGCGTTCATTGTAAACGCGCCTTGCTCCCTTCTCCTTCCGCGCGTCTCTCTTCCCATCTTTTTAGATGCCTATCTGGTCATCTTCTGTTGGCCGACAGTCTTCCGTCTCTCTTGCCGCTTGGCTCTCCCTCTACTCTCCCAATCGATTACAGCCGCATGGCACGCGCCCGCTTGTTCATCAGCTGTTCTCGTCGTCGTCCTTAACCCTTAGCGGCCACACCTCAACCAGGCCACATAGCGGCCACATGGGGTAACTCATTACCCCACGCTGAAAAACCTAGTTGTACAAGACATATGGGTGTTTTAACACTTATAACCGATTGTTTCATGTTTGTTGAAGTGTTCTTCAATATTTCTAATGATTTTTATCGGTCAATTTATAGATGGCGTTCTAAAAACTGGTCATATATGTAAAAAAAACAGAAAAATGGTCTGTTTTCAGAAAAAAATTCATTACTCCGCCATTTTTCAATATTAAGGGCTAAAATTGTAGGATTGTACGCACAACATATACCACTATCATAAAAAAATAACAGTATCCGCCGATCATTCAAAAAGTATATTTATTTTGCAAATATATTGGAAGGAAAAATTAAAAAAATTACAAATCATAAAACTGGCTTTTTTTGTGATTTATTAGCTTCTAAATATATATTTACGTACAGAAAAGTGAAAAAATATTATTTGTATGATATTTAAACAAAAAAAAAATTATTTTGAATCCTATTTTATTGGCCAACACACGTCATGCACAAAGGGAACCGATGTTCCTCGCAAATCTGTCTTCTACAGGCCGAACATCCAACACGCGTTTTTTTGTCCTTCTTCCGGTCGCACAGTACGCACCTTCGCGCTTGGTCGAAGGTAACATTTTGCAGGTCGCCCATTTCTTGGTCGTTGTCAATTTTTATGATGCTCTTGATGACCATTTGGAGCTCTTTCCGAAGAAATGGTCTTGCCAATCTCTGGCGTAGCATCGGGAAGGTAAGATGAGCAACCAGTTTCTTCAAAACGATTATCGTAGAAGTGGATATCTGTGCTTCGCCGACTTTGAGTTTCCACATAATGCGAGAATTGCCGGCTGCTTGATCGAGCATCCCGAAGAAAATCCGCATCGGCCACCTGTTCGTTCTCCGAGCGACTGAGTAGGCGTGGCACAATTGATCGAAAGTATCCGTCCCTCCTTTCGTATCATTATAGTGGAGAATCATATTCGGCTTTCCGTTCGTTATCTCTTGGGTATGGAGATAAGTCGAAGCCACCAAGACGATTTTGTTCTTCTTCGGTGTATGAGAAAGTAAAGTTATGTCTTTAGTGTGACAAAACTTTGTTTCAGGAGATTTCTTCGACGCTACCTTCATCTCCACGGGAATTTCCCGTTTATTCTTTTTGATAGTTCAAGTCACAGACATGATGAAAGGTTCATTCAACATTCTGGTCAGCAGAGGGATGGTGGTAAACCAATTATCGCACGTCACCGTGCGATTAGTGCCGTGTATTGGAGCCGTTACAGCTTTAAAAAAGTATTCTCACCTAGGTAATTTCTGGGGATTATCAATGGTGGCATCTTTTCCCAGGTACGGAATAGCATTAATCAGATAGGCGGTCGAAGCGTCGTTGAGGGTTAATCCGAAATGTACATCGGCCCTTGAATCCAAGCAGCTGTTCATCGACGGTACATTTATTACTTGAATTATAATACTTGGTGCAGTTATTGATGAAAATAGACCAAATATTTCTGATGGGCGAAAATCTGTCATCTAGATCTCTATTCTCTTTATCATCGAAACGCAGACAAGACTGAAGATACTCAAACCTCATTCGAGGAAAGACACCCCTGTAGAAGTTCATTCCGTTTGTTTTGTCCCAGAGTTCGTTGTTATCCACCTTGGAAGACTTCCATAAGCCAGCATAGTATAAAACACCGATGTAAGCTCTGATTTCTAGAGGGTCAGTGTGATGGTGGTAGGACTGGGCTTTACCTTCAGCAACCAGTGTAGCACATACCTCCTCGATTTTGTTATTCGTGCTGTCGACGATTATTTCGATGATTTCTTGATTGAACAAGAGATCCCAAAAGTTCTCTAGCGAATCCAGATTTACAGCATCATCTGCCAAGCTTGCTTCATACGGAACTTCACCTCTGCTTATACGATCTGATCTTCATTCAGCCGATTGCGTTTCCCAGGCAAAATTATTTTTACCGTATAATTTTGTCGATGGGCGACCACGTGGACGAGGTGTTGAAGAAGACGCCTGATTTCCTACTTCACTCGCTTTACGTTTGCGAGATGCTAGAGCCCGTTCATTTTGAGTTGCATCTTGCATGTCTTCTTCGTCGAAATCATCAGTTTGGTAATCGTTCGAGTCTGATGATACATCTTGTTCTGACTCCGTGTTCGATTGTTCTTCACAATCAGAATCACCGTCATCAACTTCTTCCAGCAATTCTCTCCATTGACTTCTCGTCCGAAAATTGTACATCTGAAAAAAATAAACAATTCATAAAAATAAGTTTATAAAATAAGTTTATACAAAAAATGGAGTGTTATAAATATATAAAAATATATTTATAAAATTATAAAAAATTCATAAAATTATAAAAAAAAACACACGAAAGAAGTGAAAACTTCATCAAGATATACGAAATACAACTATTTTTTTTTCTATATTCATAAAGTAACATTATAATATACCATATAGTATGTTATATACAATATATTTATATACGTATTAATGATATATCATTTTTTTTTTACTTTTCTTAGTTGAAATATGCCTAAATAATCGGAAAACCAAAGATCAGCGTTGCACGTTTTAGATCGCTAAAACTTGATAAATAAATAACCTTTCATATCACTGAATGCGGCTGATGCGTCATGCTCTCTCATGTACGGTCGCCGAGCGGGTATAGCTATGATGCGTTAATTATACCTCTCTCGCTCCATTAGTCGACTCGAGCCGACTTTACCCGAACAAGCGTTACATAGTCGAGCGTGATGGCTTAGTCTTATTCAACACCGACAAAATAAAATGCTCAATGTATTTCACTTCTCACATGTAAACGCGGAACTTTTTTAGTCAAAAAATTGTTTGAAAAGTATCTTGTTAATTTTTTTATTTATGGGCAGTTGAGACATAAAAATTGTTCATATATATGAAACTAAGTTTATACATCGTATTTTCATAACCTAGAACCCACGTGTTATCCTACAATGAACGTACACTAAATTTATCAATTTCAAATGTTTTAGACCTCCAATTTCACTTTTTCTGAGCCTGGGGTAACTAGTTACCCCGTGTGGCCGCTAAGGGTTAAGGGGGGAGTCTGCTTTACCGGCTTCAACAAATCGTTTTTTTTTGTATTAAATCTATTCCAAAACTATCCAAGAATATGTCTTCAAAATTTCAGAGGCCAATTCGACATATTTCCGAAGCTAGAGCAGTTTTAGTGGCCGAGCATCGAGCAGGTGCGAATGCTCGGGCAGACCCAAGCGCGCGCGATCCGCCCCTAGATGTATTCTATTATTCGACTATACTCGTATATACCTGAAAAGGTCCAACCGTCCTTTGAAACATTATTTGGAGTTTCTAGAAGGTATGTGTTGAGTAGTAGTAGGGAGAACGGTATACAATATAACGGTATACTATAGCTCTCGGCATCGGCTTCTACACGGCTGTTTGTAGCGTCAGCTTTCAGTTCCACTTTTGATTTTGCCGAGTACACATCGAAATGTGTACCGGCAAAATCACAATCAAATGTGAACCCAAGCTACCCGAAAGGTGATCGATCTAAAAGACAGCGTGCTGCGGAACCGCGAAAGCGGAAATTTCACGGCAATCGTTTTACAAGTGTTTCATCGGACGACGGAGACTTACACACGAGCCGCAATGAGCAGAATTTAACGACAGCAAGCAGCGATGATGTCATTATTCATTCTGCGCACTGCTACCGCATTATTGAATTTATATCTGTGTTTCTCGCCATTTCGGAAATCGCAATTTGCAGATCATGCAAGCAAAAATTAACGTTTGCAGAAAGCGGTCATCGAGGCCTAGGATTTCAAACTTCGAAAAAATTTGGAATTTGACAACTTCTTCGGTATTTTTTGAGGTCATATAGAAAAGAAACTTATAAAAATTAAAAAAAATTTTGTCTCGACTGTTTTAGACCCACCGCACGACCTCCATCACCGGCACCGATTAGAAAGTGCAGACTCCAGGCGCTCCGGCAAAATGGTCATAACTTGAAGAAATTTTAATATTTTTTAATAACAAAAATTGTTTTTTAAAGCTAAAATATAGTATATTATGTTCGTTTACCGCAATCATTTCCTTCCTTTTCAAAAAATTGCTGAAAGAACGCTTTTTTTTCGGGACCTAAAACAGACTACCCCCTTAAGGATGACGCCGCTGAGACTCCTCGCGCTCCGATCGCTCTCTCGGGTGTCCGCGTACGCGAGTGTGTATGTGTGTGAGTGGGTTCCGTCTGCTGCTGCTCCGGCCCCGCTCTTGTCGTCTCCAGCTTTTCTGTTTCAGGCGGCTGCTATTTGTAACAAATATAGGACTCGACCTTTTCTCCGTCGTTGCCGCTTCCTCGTGCTACTCAGCTTTCCTGGATATGTTTACTGAATCGGCTGCTGCTTCTGTCGTGTGTTTGTGCTGGTGGTGTGTGTGTGTGGTGTCGCGCCGGCGATCTCCCCGTGAAACATATAATAATATGCGCGATTAATACTCCTAACAAACAATAAGCAATTTTCAATAGCGTGCGTTCGGTGGTTTGGTGCGTGCGTGATTCCGTCCGGAGCTTGTTTATCCCTCCTAATTAAATAATAATAATCTCCCTGATACCTAACCCTACCTGCCTATTCTAACCTAACCTTAATTCTCTCTTTACCTCTTTCCTTGTGGCATTTTACATGTCACAAATACCCCCCTCCTACGGAGTGGATCTCTGGTTTAAATTAGTTTAAACGCCGAGAGATATCTACCTCGAAAGAATCACGCCCACAAAGCCTCCGACACCGAACGCTCGCTTATTCGTCGTAACAACTTACATCCGCCACCAACATTACATAACGATAGGTGATATGAATAAATGAACACAAAATTATATGGTTCAGTGGTATATATTTTTTTTCTCTCCCGCTTCCTTCCTACATCCATCACTTGATGACCCCCCCCCCCGTACTCGATTTCTAGTCGCGAGGTTTGCCCATCCACTCCCGGAGGAGCAGGTCTTGTGTGTCCACCGGGAGGTGGGCAATTCTCCTCACGAACTCCATCAGCCCCTTCGTTGGGGACGTGATGGGTTCGGGCCTGGTGTCTGCTACGAGCGCTGAAGGTGGGTTGGCGGGCGGTATGTCCCATCGGGATGGTGGCCGTACCGTTGGTCTCCCCGTTGGGGGTAGGTCCCACCGGGATACCCTGGTGTTGGCGGCGGTCCCCTCGTTGGCTTCAGACTTCACCGTCACCCGCAGGGTTCCCCCTTCGGCGGCGACATCCCTTCTGGACTGACGGGGGGCTGGCACGGGCGTTTCCACCGCGGCATGGGGTGGTAGTTCCTCCTCTTCTTGGTCTCCCGGTCCTTGAGTCCCTGAAATCAAACAAGGACCTTCCACAACTCGGTCTTCCGCTGCGTCTCCTTGGAGCCCCCTAGTCCTTCCCCTCTCCCTAGCTCTCGATTTATATACTCGAGATGCACTTGCTGGCAGCGAGGACAATCTGATAGCGTACTGCCCCTACGTCCCCCCTATTGTAGCAGAATTTATTTTCTTGGGGTCGAGGGCAGTGTTTGCGGAGGTGGCCCTCCTGCCAGGAGTTGAAGCAGGAGTCCAACGGGGGGTCGAGGTGGGGCAGGGTGGGGATTTCTCTTAGCTCTCCGAATTAGGTACCTCGCCTCCGCACTTTCCGTCCCCGCTGGTCTCTCCTGTCCCTGGGCGATTCCTCTGCTTCCCTCCCGGCCCGCTGAGCAGGTCCTGGCAATGGAGAAGGTGAACGCGGTGGTGCAACCCTCCACTCGAAGTCGTCTATCGTCCAGGTGTCGACGGGGGTTGTACCTGCGCCTCTTTCCATTTGGGCGTCTCAGTCGGGGCAAGTCGGTGAGGGTTGCTGGCGCCGGTGGTGGGACTGGGAATGGCAGTGGGGCCATCTCCTCGAGGTCCCACTCTATCAGTTTCTCTCCCCAAGGCTCGATTTCTAGGTAATCCACCCCTGAAATCAATTCCTCGACTGGTACCCCTGACTCGATCTGAATCGCTCTCTCGCTGTCTACTACCCCGATCTTACCTTCGGGGTCTTCTCGCCTTCTACGCCTGGTATCCTCCCCTGAACTCGATGACGTCGGCGGCGGTCCCCTGACGTGCTCGGCGTCTGCGACCTCCGCTACCCGGGGTCGAGGGTGACGGGGAATCGCCCCTTGAGGATGGGAGCGGACTGGTCCCTCCGTCACCCGTGGTATTCGGGGCAGCGTGAACAGGGCAGCCCGTCGTGCCTCTCTGGCCTCCAGGTCCGACTCCTCCGGAGAGTCCATATAGAACACAAGATTCTCCGGAG
The DNA here is from genome assembly GCA_949152435.1 of Gastracanthus pulcherrimus. Lineage (NCBI taxonomy): Eukaryota > Metazoa > Arthropoda > Insecta > Hymenoptera > Pteromalidae > Gastracanthus > Gastracanthus pulcherrimus. Next base: position 133,575,882 of record OX424573.1, on the reverse strand, counting down.
TTGGCATGGTCGTAGTTGGCGCCGACGGGGAAGGCAACGGGCGATGGCGGCCCGGACCATAGCCGTGTCAGGATGACCGGACCGGCCGGTTGCTTCCCCGTCTCCGCGGGGTCGTTCTAGGGAATTTCCCCGGGATCCAGCCAAGGGGGAAATATCCCCCAGAGTGGCTGCACTCACAGCCAACTCTAAACCCTCCGAGAGGAAGCTCCCGTGGCTTTCCCCCGGGGACTGGGTCCTCGGGGTTCCCTCTGCCTCTCCAACCCCGCGGTCAACACACTCCGCATCTCTTCCTCCTGAATGGCCGCCAATTCCTCCGCGTAACTTGGGCGGGGCTCGGCCCTTACGAAGGGCGGAGGGTCGAAACCCCCGTCCGGTCGATGGCGAGGACTAACCTCCCGGGACGACGAACGGCGACTGCGTACTTGTCTTGACATCTGAAACAAATTGAACTCAACCACTATTCCTCCTTTCTAACTACAGTACCGGGACAACACAATTGACAATACTTCTGCTTAACTCGACGACGTTCCTGAAATACACTCGTGATACGAACCCCACAACATACGATGCCGGAGGGAATACCGGTATCGGGAATAGGAAAATTACCCGCTCGCTACCCACCTTCCCGCCGGGCTCGTTGTATTTCCCAGCGCTTTATCTGTGATGCATGGATCATCACCACCCTCGATTCCTCTACTCCATGTTTCAGGGTGTAATTCCCTCTCCCCGTGACTCGATAATTACCCACGGGCCCTCATACCCCGATGCGCCGCTATCACGACCTGTATTTCTTCTCAATGCCCACTCGCCGACTGTGAACTTGCTCTGCATCTATAATGGGAAACTCGAGTTATACATGCTCACGAGGACGAATCAAGGGCAGGTTTAGGTTAGTGCGGTATGGTTTCGCGGGGGAGTATACCGTTTCAATTCCAAGACATGCACCTTGGCGTTCCTCCTTCCATCCGTGGTCTCGAGCACGGAAACCGTTCGGGACTTAATCTCGATTATCGCGAAAGGTCCATCAAATTTTGGGGCCAGTTTGGCGGAGAACCTATTGGCCGCATTTCATAGAACATGCAACTTTCTCATTACTAAATATCCTAGATTAAACGTTACGTTACGTTTCCCTTTATTATATTGCTTCGACTGTTTCTCCCGGGCCTGATCTACCTGTCTGAGCACTAGATCCCGTAACGCGTCTAATCTTTTTCTCGATCTGCCCACACGGTGGGGTCTAATGGAAATTTTGGTCCCCTAATCTCGACCTCCCTCCGTAGGCTTTTTACTGGTGCTGGATGCCGTCCATAGTTCAGGAATGCCGGAGAAACCCTAGTACTTGATTGCATTGCCGTATTGACGGATGCCTGAACTCGGGTAGGTGTTGGTCCCAGTTCCGGTGCTCGTCCCCTACGAAGGTGGCTATCATTGTTTTCAACGTCCGATTACTCCTCTCCACCGGATTAGCTTGAGGATAATATGGACGTGTAGTCACATGTTTGGCTCCATATGCCTCAAGCGTCGTATTCAGATGTTTATTGTCGAACTCTTTACCGTTGTCTGTGAGTAAATAATCGGGAGTCTCCCACCTGAGTAGAATCAGCTCCTCGAATGCCTTTGCTACTGCTTTCCCATCTGCGTTCCGCAGTGGTCTCATCTCAATCAACCTGGTAAACAAATCCTGGAAAACCAGAATGTATTTGTATTGTCCCTTGCTGTTGGGAAATCATATCCGCTGCCACCACTGCCCGGGGTCCCTCCACTATTCTCTGGCCCATCACACCTTGTGGTCCAGTTTGTGCGGTTTTATATCTTTGGCACTCGTCGCATTCTTGGACGAACTCTTGAACGTCATGCCACACCCCCGGCCAATAATATTCACGAGCAACTCGATCGTAAGTTTTCTCTATCCCCAGATGACCCGCTGACGCCTCTCGGTGAGCATCTTCCATGACTCGATTACGTTTCTCCCATGGGACCACCAATCTCCACCCTTCGTCTCGATTCGTAATGGGATCCAACAATGGGTCATTCCGGAATCGATACAACATTTTATTTTCAATTCTCCAGTTCAGGAACTTCATTGGGAATTTTTGCACGTCTTCTAACCTCTGTAGATACCATGCATCCTGAATTTCGTCAAACACTGCTACTTCTTCGTCCCCTATCTCGAACGCTCTTGACAGTGCATCTGGAACGCAGTGTATGGCCCCTTTTCGGTGTATTATTTCGAAATCCCACTATTGCATCTCTAACGCCCATCTTGCTAACCTTCGGTGGGATCTTTGAGGTTCCTGAGCCATTTCAGTGCCGTATGATCGGTGATTACCGTCAACTGGTAGCCCTCCAGGTACGGTCGGAGCTTTTTAATGGCCCACAAGAGCGCCAGACATTCTCATTCCGAGGTGGTATAATTCCTCTCGGCAGAGGTCAGCACTCTACTTACGTAGACAATGGGATGTTCCCCATCCTCGAAATCCTGTGTCAACACTGCCCCAATAGCAAAGTTCGACGCATCGCTTTGGACCGTGAACCTTTTCCCAAAATCTGGCCTCGCTAGCACGGGGGCTTTCGTCATGGCCACTTTCAAGCTCTCAAAGGCCTCCTGTTGCTGTTTTTCCCACTCCCAAGTTTGACTGTTGCGTAGCAGTTTTAGCAAGAGAATTTTTATCTCTGAGTCATTCTCAATAAACCTAGCGTATCATCCCACCATTCCCAAGAATCTTCGCAGTTGCTTCTTATTTTTGGGAGCTGGATACTCGATTACTGGCTCAATTCTTTCCGGGTCTGGTCGGAGTCCCTCTTGGTCCAGTAGACAGCCTAGAAATTTTACTCTCGAACATCCAAATTCGCACTTATCCCGATTCACCGTTAGTCCCGCTTCCTATAACTTCCTTAACACGATATCCAGCCACTTCAGGTGTCCCTCCAACGATTTTGACACGATGATTATATCGTCCGGGTACCCAAAAATAAACGGCTCGAACTCAGGGCCAAATAACGCATCGATTAACCTTTGGAAGGTCATTGGAGCGTTCGTTAAACCAAAAGGCATTCTAGTGAATTGCCAGAGGTCCGACCCTGACATTGCAAAGGCCGTATACCTTCTGCTCGAGGCCGCCATGGGAATTTGGAAATATGCTTGTCTTAAGTCAATTTTAGAGATGACTTTAGCTTTCCTTAACTTGTCCAGGATGGAGTCTATACTTGGTATCGGGTACGCATCCTTCCTGGTACGCTTATTCAGATCCCGATAGTTAATGAAGAACTTATTACTGCCATCGGGTTTCTTGATGATCACGGGAGCGCTGTACCAATCACTCGCCGATCTCTCGATGATTCCATGTTTGTACATTTTATCTACCTCCTCCTTGGCTACGTGCCACATCTTCGGCGACATTCTGCGGGGACTATGCTTCACTGGCGACGTGCCTTCTACTTCTATACTGTGCTCCGTTAGGTTGGTACTCCCCAACTTTTCAGGGGTGTTCTCTGGGAGCCATCTTTTTAACACCATCTCGACTCGTTGCTGTTCGCTCAGCGATAGCTCAGAAATGCCTGCGCATTCTGCATATAACTCGACTGCCTCGCCACCATCTTCATTATGGAATGGGTGCCACGGTCCCTCTGGAATCCTCCATAACGTTTGTTTCTTCATTAGCTCGATATCGAAATCTCTACAGAAATCTATCCCTAATACCATCTCGTAAACTGGGTTCTGGATGATTTTGAACGACAGATCTCCGACTTTACCGTCCACCTCGAGCTTGACTTTAACGCAACCCAGGACTTTAGACAAGTCTCCTGTAATACTACGTACGTACATATTACTGTCTTGCCATCTAGCTCGAAATGTTTCTGCTATCTTTGGTCCTATCAACGATATCGTAGAACCTGAATTGTAAAGAGCTGTATAACTACGTTCTCCCAGCACCACTTTCATGAAGTTTCTGTTATCCGTTGCCGAGGCATCCACGGCCTCTTCCACCCCTCCTTCCAACCTAGACTCGATAGGCGATGCTGTAGGTGGCGTCTCGACTGTATGAAGTACTGTCTCACCCCCCTCCTGGACTGTACGTGACGGCTCGCTGGTCACAACACGTCCATAAGCCTGCAGCTCGGACGCTCTCCGCGGCACCTCCGTGGAAACACTTATGGCCGTGGACATGCCGAAGTCCTGCAGTAATAACTCTACGTCCTTTTTGATCTCAGCTAACATGGGATAGTCTTCTCTTTCATCAGATGCCCCTTCGTTGTTGACTGATCTCTCGAGTGTAAGTGTGGCTGCTGCATTCCGCTCTTCTGCCCTTCGACTTTCCTAGTTTCGAAAACTCTTTGCAGATAGGTGATTTTCTATTGCAAACATATATCGTGATTCCTCCGCTGTCACATTCCATATTGCCTCTTTCACTTCGGACTTTGGAATCGCTGCTTGACCCACATGCAATGGAGATTGCTTGTCGGATCCATCAGTGTTGGTCGGTTGCGTTTCCTCTTCCTCTGAGTCACCCTCGGATAATATGGAATGGAGTGATTGTCTTTCACTCGTCCTTGATCGTCCTAGGTTAATTGTACCTCCTCCAAACTCCTTGGCTCGAGGAATCTGCGACAGAGATCGCTGTTCCTCTTCTGCCAACTATTCTGAGCTGTACGTTGTACTCCTACCTGGCCCCGTGGCCTGAAATTTTAAATAGTTGTTCGATTCGCAGGACAGCTGCCTCTGAAATGATATCGACTGGGGATGCTCTTCATCTTGTGCCGTCTGCTGTGCTGATACTTTAACTCCCTCTATTGGATTATGGGCCACCATGGTCTGAAGTGTTCGCTCATCACTCCCCACAGGTTGGTCCCCCTCCTCACCATTTAAATCAGCCGTCGATTGCATCGGAGATGGTTGTGACTGGGGACACTTTTCATCTCGTACAATCTGTCGTACTGGTACTCTTCCTTCCGGTATTGGAGTACGGACCACCATGGCCTGAAATGTTCGCTTCACACTCCCCACAGGTTGGTCCGCCTCCTCCAGATTTAACTCCGCTGGCGATTGCAGCGGAGATGGTTGTGACTGGGGATACTTTTCATCTCGTACAATCTGTCGTACTGGTACTCTTCCCTCCGGTATTGGAGTACGGACCACCATGGCCTGAAATGTTCGCTTCACACTCTCCACAGGTTGGTCCGCCTCCTCCAGATTTAACTCCGCTGGCGACTGCACTTGAGATGCTTGCGACGGGGGACGCTTTTCATCTCGTGCAGAGTGCCAAATTGGTACTCCACCAAACCTCACCGACCTTGATGTCTGCGATTGGGATCGCTCCATCCTTTCGATGATTGGTTCTGCTACGCTATTTTGTTTCAGTCCCGAGAATGCCCATAACCTTGATGATTTCAACTGTGGTTGACTTGCGTTCAGTTTGGGCTGTTCTCTTTTTATTTCCTCTTTTGCTACCTCATACTCGAACGAACGGGCTGGGTTTGGTTGCAACGGGGATTGCGTCACCTCCCTTACCTTTCGTTCTCTTTCTTTTACTTCTTTGCTATCCTCCGATGACCTAGCGCTACCCTCACACGACTTCTCCTAATTCCTTGCACCTCCGATGGTGTCGATTTTTCCCCTTTCCTCCTCCATCGATTTCTATGCTACTCCGTTAACTCGACCATCGGTACTGTTTTCGAAATTCGACAGTTGAGTTCCTAGCGTTGTGCAGCGGGCAGAGAACTGGACTGCGCCCCTGCTCCACCATTTCCCATCTCTCTGCGGTGAGTTACTCGGAATTCGTTGGTGCACGATGTGAGTGTTACTCCCAATCTACCACATATAACGCAACTCAATGTGTTCTGACCCGTGGTCCGTGGTGTATCTTGTACTCTGCATTCCGACTTGCGGTGACCTAGTTGATTGCATTTAAAACACCTCCTTTGTGGACATTCCGCCGCTCGGTGCCCCACTCCCCGGCACTCAAAACAGGGTCCATAGTAAGCTTGGGTGCCCTGGTTTCCCTGAGTGAAATTACCTGTAGCTAGACCTCCCCTAACACCTACTGCTCCAGTTACGCCTGAACTCGATTGAAATCCTTCTGTTTGTCTGGATTGACCTCCGCCCTGGTTTCTTTGGTTCCAGTTTGAATTGTTCTTCGACCAATTCTGATTAATGTTTCTATTATTATTCTGGTTTGACCAGTTTTGTTGGCAGTTATTACCTCCTTGCATTGCTTGAGCATAACTCGTCAGCCTTTGATCTTGCGTTGCTATCTGTATTGCTGCGGACACCGGCGTCTCTCTTACGGCTGCCACTTCTAAGTTTCCTGCCTGCTCCTTTACCACTGGTTTCCCCTGTCTCGAGCTATCTTCCTCTACAGCTGCCACTTTGCTCGACTTAACCTCCTTCGGTGCTGACACATACGCTACTCCTTGAATCTTCATTTTCTCTTTGGGTGGTGGGGGTTCCCACCGCTCGTTTAATTCCTTGTGCCGTTCCCATTCTCGCCCGTAATGCTCGATGTCCTCCAAAGTTCTTAATCGTCTATCTTTCATATAATTTCTGTACTCCGACCTTATTTTTTCATACGCTGTAGACACCTGTTCTCGCATCGAAGGTGGCCGTCTAAAATGGCTAACTATCAATTTAAAACATGATATGAAGTTCGTAATTTTCTCTCCTGGCCCCTGTGTTCGTTTGTGTAAGTCACTCTCTACATCTTTTTCATCAATTCTTCCCACATACTGGTTTTTAAATGCTCTCTTAAATTCTCTCCATGACTCGATATCTCGACGGATCGTTCTATACCATGTACTTGCTGATTTAGTCAGCACGCATGGTAATGCTGCCAGTAGTTGTCTGTCACACATCACTGCACTCGATCTGCAGTCATTGATTTGTTCGATGAACTCCTCTGCGCCCTCTTTATTTTCGCCCGAGAATTTCGTGCACCATGCCTGTAACGTTTTAATGAGCTGACCGTTGGCTGAGCCCGCTCCGTGACGTTGGTCTCTATCTCTTCCTTGACCTCTTCGTCTCCCTTGATTTTCACCGCTCTCTGACTCACTGCTAGTGCTTCTTCCTCGGCGATGTTCCCGTCGACGACCATCTCGATTCCCTCGCCTGCCATAGTTATCCTCCGAACTATTACTGCTAGCTCGTCTGGCGTTCCTACGGCTATCTCTCGATGCGCTTCTCTGTCGTCTGCTCCGATGACTATCTCTCGAGGTGCTTCTACGACGCCTGCTATGGTGGCTATCTCTCGAGATGCTTCTACGACGTCTGCTATGGTGGCTATCTCTCGAGATGTTTCTACGACGTCTGCTATGATGGCTATCTCTCGAGGTGCTTCTTTGTCGTCTACTCCGGAAGTTATTAACTCCTTGCCTCCGCTCTCGAGAAGTAATTCTGTCCCTGGGTGGACTCCTACTTCTCTGGCGCTGGCTTGTAATATAGTAGGCTCTGTTTGATTCCTTCTTACTCCCCCTCTCGATTCCATATCCTTATTTAGAGCCCTATTTCTGTGCTCGTTCTCCATTATTGTGTTATTCATACTGGTTTCTTGTGGTCCTCGCGGTTCTCTCTTTGATTCTCTCAACTCCCACCTTGAGTTGATTCTCCTGTCTCTCGACCTATTGCCCTCCTCCTTGTTCCAGAGCTCGAACTGGGAAGGTGGGGATAATCTGCGTCTCGGCCTTACTTGGTTTCCTACTTCATGTAGGTTAAGATTCCCATAAGCTGTCTCTAATTGCTTCAACAATGTGTTTGTGATCTGGTATTTGGATGGTATCTCTTTTCTCCTTGTTCCTGTTAAATTGTTTAGGGTTAGGTTTCCCCCTGTTCTTACTTCATTTGAAGTTCTGGTCGAAGTGCTATTTGTTGTGGTAGTGATTGACCGTGGCGCCGTTGTGGTTGTTGAATTAGTTGCCGTAGTCGTTGATGCCGTCGTTACTATCGCCGGTACTGTTACCGTACGTCTATATACTTGACTACTCGGTTGCTCTTCTACTCTCTGTGCTGGCGTCGGGATTACCCTCTCGTCCCCTTGTCCGTCATTCTCCTCTTCTGAAAATTCTATCACCGGCGGTGGTAGCATTGTGCCCCCTGCCGCCGCATCCTCTTCATCGACATCTGGGTACCACGGTACATCATTAAGCTGTCCCGTACGGATCAGCCCTATTCTGAATAATCTCTCTTGCCTTACTTTTGCACTGCCCTCTATGTTCTACTGTAATTCCTGAAGTCGAACCGTTAACTCCTGTTCTGGCATTCTGCGTATGTTCCGCAATATTCCCCTGAATTCTCTTGACCTCTGTATGATGTCCCTCATCTTCGCTGCTCTTCGTACCCCTCCATTTTCTTTTATCTCAGTTAGCCTTACTCCCAAACACGAAATGGGAAGACAATTTCTCGGGTCGCCAATGATACGCGCTATTAGTTCAGGCCCTGTTTGTTTGGGTTCCGGTCTACGCGCGATTTGGGCAAAGGTCCTATTATTCGCAATTGGGACGCGTCTACTACAAACAGATTGTATATCAATAAATATATAGGGTCACTATTTTGCGATCACTAATATCCTAAATTCACGTCTTACTCGATTTTATTTCCTTCGTACCTACTGCACGTTCTCGATCTGTAACAAAGATAATTCCTGTGAACCTGTAACAGAAAATTCTTGATGAACCTGAAACAGAAAATTTCTGGAAAACCTGAAACAGAAAATTTCTGGAAAACCTGTAACAGAAAATTTCTGGAAAACCTGTAACAGAAAATTTCTTCTTGTTTTCTTGCACCCCCAACTCGAGAATCAGAAATGAACTCTTGTCTTGACCTGTGAACTTCAAAACAAAGCAACCTATTCGTGTTTTATATATATTTCCGAATAGCCAATCGTCTTGTCATAGGCTATATAGATTGTTATAGGGCTGGTACGATTACCACATAAATGTTTTACCACCAATCACCAAAACACGATTATTACCGTTGATATATCACCACAACCACATAAAAATAACCACAAAAAAGAATATAATAATAATCAATATCGTTATGTAATATTGTTACAATGTTTACATGAATAATATATACTTCTCACTAGTCGCAATGAGAATAACCAAAAAAAAACTTGGTGAGCTATTAGACTTGTTGTAGAGTGTGTGTGTTCGCTGCTCGCTAATTTAAACAAAACCTAAACGCAAAAATAACCTTTAGGGTTCCAAAAACAACTAAATCTCTACACGTAGACTACCCGCTAAGTTGTAATTCCAACTAAAAAAAACTAAAAATTTACCAATCCACAATGTTCCTATGCCCACTTGCTAAAATTTTTAAAATTCAAAAATTTCAAATAAAAAACAAAAATTCAAAACCTGTAATCCTGAAAATTTCCTAAGTCCCTGATTGTTAAAATTTTCTAAATTCAAAAAAAAAATTTTTTAAGTTCAAACTTTGCAGCTATTACCGTGGCGTTGTACCAAAAAAAAATTTCCTACTTTTATCTAGCTTGGTGGTGTAAAAAAAAAATTTTTCCTACTTTTCCCTACTGTTTCCCTATCACTCGAGACTGGATCACGTTTTCAGCATTACCCGACGTTGGACGCCATTTATGATGTTGTATTTTAACCGATATGGATTATGTCCATACAACTCATTAATTATTTTATTGTTCGGCCAATACTGCACTTTATTACTCGAAAATTTCCCTCTGGTTGACTCCTCGTATCTCGAGAGGAGGTTCGGTGAGCGGACGCCTGGACAAACGGCGCAACTCACGAAGATCCAATCTCGAGTTATTTACATAATTAATTATAAACAATTTACATAGATAGAACCTGCATGAACAGTAATAATTAAATTGTTTATAATTAATTATGTAAATAACTCGAGATTGGATCTTCGTGAGTTGCGCCGTTTGTCCAGGCGTCCGCTCACCGAACCTCCTCTCGAGAGAGATATATATATATATATATATATATATATATATATATATATATATATATATATATATATATATATATATATATATATATATATATATATATATATATATATATATATATATATATATATATAATTTTTTCCGACCGCGTTGCCGGTATTACCTACAACCTGTAATATAATTACTCGAACTCGGGAACTCTCGACCTAAAACACACAAAAATATTCGACGACGAACACACACAGCAACTCCGACTCTCCACCAATCCTCGAACCTCGACTGCAGTTGAGATAAATACAAACTAGTAACTCTTTCTCTGCTAAACTCGACGGCTCCTCCTTTTCAGTGTTTCCACGCGGTGCGGCTAACCTCTACCAGAATTCTGTTACTTTTAACGAGCGACTGTGCTCGGCGAAAGCTCCGGACGGAATGGGCAGGGCAGAAGGACTCCAGTCCTCTCCTCGTGGCGTCCCTGCACCCTAGCTCCCTCTATTTTGCCTTACTCGATCTCCTCTCCTTTTCTAACACCTGTTGGCATAGGCCCTCAACTCGATTTTCACTAGAGTAGTAACCGGAGGTTAGTTACTGCTCTAGTTTTACCCGTCATGTATTTCGCCCCGGGGACGCGCATAATTTAAAATATTAACAGCGCCCTCTATACTGCACGCTTTTCCGATACTTATATCCCATTACTCGATACATACTGCATGCGAATTGCCGGAGCGCGACGCGTTCGTTGTAAACGCGCCTTGCTCCCTTCTCCTTCCGCGCGCCTCTCTTCCCATCTTTTTAGATGCACATCTGGTCATCTTCTGTTGGCCGACAGTCTTCCGTCTCTCTTGCCGCTTGGCTCTCCCTCTACTCTCCCGATCGGTTACAGCCGTATGGCACGCGCCAGCTTGTTCATGAGCTGTTCTCGTCGTCGTCCTTAAGGATGACGCCGCTGAGACTCCTCGCGCTCCGATCGCTCTCTCGGGTGTCCGCGTACGCGAGTGTGTATGTGTGTGAGTGGGTTTCGTCTGCTGCTGCTGTGTTGCTGCTGCTGCTGCTCCGGCCCCGCGGCTCCCGGCCGCTCTTGTCGTCTCCAGCTTTTCTCTCTTTCAGGCGGCTGCTACCTGTAACAAATATAGGACTCGACCTCTTCTCCGTCGTTGCCACTTCCTTGTGCTGCTCAGCTTTCCTGGATATGTTTACTGAATCGGCTGCTGCTTCTGTCGTGTGTTTGTGCTGGTGGTGTCGCGCCGTCGATTTCCCCCGTGAAACATATAATAATTTGCGCGATTAATACTCCTAACAAACAATAAGCAATTTTCAATAGCGTGCGTACGGTGGTTTGGTGCGTGCGTGATTCCGTCCGGAGCTTGTTTATCCCTCCTAATTAAATAATAATAATCTCCCTGATACCTAACCCTACCTGCCTACTATAACCTAACCTTAATTCTCTCTTTACCTCTTTCCTTGTGGCATTTTACATGTCACAACCTATGTGTCCATTTCAGGGTGTATATTATATAAATAGGTATGATAATTGTATTTAGGTGTAATACGTCGAATTCATGTACACACAAACAGAAAAATTTATGAACATACATACATGGATATTTGATGCCACGGAGCTGACAATTGATGCATGGGACACACTTTAAACTTTTTTTAGAGATTAAATTAAATATATAATAATTCTGATTGGATAAATTACTTAAATCTTGCATAACCTGTAGGTACATCTCAATCTCACTGTAATTTTTAACCAACTTCGAGAAAGGAGGTTCTCAATTCGACCTGTATATATATATAATTCTTTTTCTATGTTTGCTCGCGCATTACTCCGCAACTACTGGACCAATTTGAATGAACTTTTTTGAATGTAAGATGATGATCCCATTGTGGTCCCATTCGAATTTTGTAAGGATTGGTCCAGTATCTAACGAGTAATTTAGTTTTTTGCTAGATATTTTTTCCGTACTTTTCGGCCTTTGCCGACTCTGTCCGCCGATTATTCGGAAACTATTTAACCGTTTTGGACAAACTTTTTTTTAATGAAAGAAGATGATCCCATAGAGGTCCTATTGTATCACTGAGCCAATTTCTAGCCAATACTACGTCAGTACTGGCGTTTTGAAATGTTCGTCTGCCGATTATTCCGAAACTATTACATTACTGGATCATTATCGAGACAGTACTAGGTCAGTATAAGCGTTTTGTTATATTCGTCCGCCGATTATTCTGCAACTACTGAACCGATTTGGATAAACTTTTGGATTTGGATAAATAATATGAAATTTCGCCGGTAAAACTAAAAGTATAAAATAAAAAAATAAAAAAATAAACCGACTTCGAAAAAAAACGCATTAAAAAGTATGAAATAATCGATAAAAAGTATGAATAATCGATAAAAACCTTTTCGAAGTCGGCGCCGAATTTCAAACTGACTCATAGCAAAGAAGATAGACCCCAATAGAAGCGCAAAGCTGAGAAACAAAGTGAGGCACCCTAAGGGCTAGTAAGCACCCCGACCACGCGCAGCGCGACAGTCGTTTTCCAAATATTTCCAAACGTCATGTATATAGAATGTAGGTAACAGGATAACGCTCGGCCGATAACATACCGGCAATATCAATAAAAGTATGTATTTAAAAACAGTACACTGTAGTTACAAAATAAATTATATTTTTATAAACTTAAATAAAAATATTAAATTATTAATATTTTGAATAGTCTTCCAGACCACCCTAAAGGTACAATTTTCATTTTATTTAGAAATTACTATATAAAATAATTTTAAGATACTTGTTTATAATCTCACGACATGTATAAATTATATAGAATTATTCAATAATCTTTTTATATAAATGTTCTAAATAAAACCGTGGTGTCCGTCGCCAGTAACCCTACATAAACCACGGGAGCTTTCTCCCTTCCTCCAGGCTCCTTTAACCTTTTCCACCTACACCAATGTGTATACATGATCATAAAAAACTCTAAAAGAACCTATTTTAATATTCACAATGTTTTTAAATATACCCATGATGATATATTTAAAAAAATGTTTCTGATAAAAAACTGTAACTTGTTCACCTTTTTTATGATGAAGTATATAATAAAATAATTGAATTTATGTCATTATGTCTTTCACCCACAGATATGTATACAAAACATAAGTTTTTTAATATATTCTTTTAATTAAAATATTTGTAACATTGATTTTTTTAAATTATCCGTGCAGATTAACTATTGATATTGTACAATTGCTTAATTTTTGTTATGGTACCAAGAAAGTGTACAAATTTTTTGAGATGCAAAAAACTTTAATAATATAACAACTTTTTATTGAAAAATTATGCATAATTTACAATAGATGTTCAAAAACTCGATATAAATAGTCAAAAACTTTCTATTTTAGGTACCAAATAAGTCAATAAAATTTTGGAAATAAATACAACGGGAAATAAATTTTCATATTCGCATAACTCTACCAATTATTATATTAAATACATTATACATTTAAATAAATATACACTTTATTTTAAAATGCTTATTTTATTAACATAAATAATAAAGAATACTAATGTAATATACATTTCCTATACACAATAATAAATTTAAAAAAAACAGTGCAACGGATTTGCCAACGAGTGTTAAATAATGGATTTGATATATAAAGTGCTCCCCCATTTGTAGATAAGGTTTGGAGTATTGAATATAATTTGTTTTACTATATGTTTTTAGGTTTTCTACATATTTTTCGAGTATTGCAAACCATAACTGACATGTTTCCAATGTACAATTTTTAAATACATGCTTTTATTGATATTGCCGATATGTTATCGGCCGAGAGTTATCCTGTTACCTACATAACGCTTGGAAACATTTGGAAAACGACTATCGCGCTGCGCGTGGTCGGGGTGCTTACTAGCCCTTGGGGTGCCTCAGTCGCCCATAAGGCTTTGCGCTTCTATTGGGGTCTATCTTCTTTGCTCATAGTATTATCTTTCTTATGGATATGATTTAGAACGTATACTAGATTGGGTCTAAACACATATATAATGCCTCTAAAGTTAACCCACCGTGACTCGGTGAAATTCGGCGCCGACTTCGAAAAGGTTTTTATTGATTATTCATACTTTTTATAAAATAAAAAATTTCTTCCTAGCTGACATTTTAGGCAAATTTAACCTGTTTATTGTATGAGAGGTGCTGATTTTTATAACTTATATTATTGAATATTGTGTAGAATTATTATATTTGGAGAAATATTATATTAGTGTAAATATTATATTACAAGTGAAATCGTAAAAACTAACAGTTTCGTAAAAATTGCCCATTTATGTTTATTTTATTTATTTCTTTTTTATTTTATTGAATAAACACGTATAATTATCCTTTAAAGGAGGTTGTATGCGAAAATATAAGTCATAAAAAACAAACAGATTTTACTATAATTTAAATTGTAACAATGTAACTATGCAGGTCATTCATTGTTATTTAATTTTTATTTGGGTAAGTCCCCCTAAAATATTTCAAGGAATAAAATGAGACCATCAAAATTAAAATCGGATAACAAATAAAAAAATCTCCATTGTTTTGATAACTTTTTCTTTTTTAAAGTCTGAATTTGACGATATCTAATTTTACAATAACGAAATTTCGATAAAATTCTTTTTAGTTATTTTATAGTTTGACAAAAACCTCTTATTTCATAATATATTGACTTTCATATCATTATGTGAGATTAAATTGTAGTAAAAAATTTTTGTTTTTATGACATATATCTACGCATACAACCTCCTTAAGTAATATGTAAACATAAAAAATATGGTGGCGTAGTTAGGTTGAATTACTTTATTGCAGATTATATTATTAAATTATTTTTATGATAATAATTATGTCTTAACAAACTCTTTTGGATTTACGTCTTAAACTAGAATAAGTGAATATTTTCTATACACAAGATATTTTTTAATATTGATTTTACATCTACCTATTTGAATAGCTTACGAGATGTAAAATGTCTAAAAGTTGAGGTACTGAATCCGAATAGAGCTAACCAGTTATTGTTTTTATTAGCTAAATTGGCATTTAGCATGAATAATTCTATTCGGTTATTTATGGGTGATTGTCAAAAAGTTGGCTCTTTTTAAAAGTATGATATTCAAAAAAATAAAGTCTTTGAAACCGAAAATAAAACATATGATGTAATGTATTAATCATATAAATAAAGAAAATTAAAATGGGCGAGATCAAAAAACACTTTTATGTAGTTCAAAATATATTACAATGTTGAAAGTTTATTATAACCAATTCTTTTAAATTACGAATTTATAGAGTATAACTTTCATTTATAATTTTTTGATATATATTACCTTACATGAAGTATCTCTTATTTAGCACAAATTAAAAATTGCATCGCTTGTTACAAAATATAAACGTCTATAATCTACGCTTAAATAGGTTAAAATGTTGTTTATTTACCTATTTGTCGTATTCGATGCTACCGCCTTCGATTGTTTTAGTACATTTAACGTAATCATTGGACGGATAAGACATTTGTGCCGTACATATTTTTTTAGTAGTTTATTTATTTAAATGTACTAGATGTATGTGAAATTAAGAAAGAAATAATTCCTCTGTCCTTTTAAACGACAAATTTATTTTTATTTTATTTTATTTATTTATTTAACCAGAGTAATACATCGTAATACATGTTGTAGTTAATCTCCAGATATATATCAATTATATCTGGAGTAACCCACATCCTATAGAGGTAGTCAGAGCTACCTGTACATAGGTCCGGTGTGTATAATAACTTAATAATTAACTTACAATCTAAGTAAAACTAAAAACTAACTTAAAACCTAAGTGTCCAAGTACATATTTGTCTTGGATAAAGTAACAGTGACTTGTTGATGTTTATAATATATTCGTACTTATCAATTTTTTTAATTTTTTCTTATTATAAATCTTTGATATGTCTAGTATTTTAAGATTTATATTAATTGTTGGTAAGCAGTTATAAACTTGTATTGCTCTAATGTGATTACTCTTATCACTTACAGCTTTTGAACATTTTGGTGGTATAATAAGTTTATTTCTGGTTTTGCTTTTAGACGTCAAGTATAAATTCTTGAGTTCATTATAATGATACGATACGCATTCATAAGCAAAAATTTGTTTTAAATTTAATGGGTTGTCCTGATTGAAACTATTTTTATTAACAATTTTTAGGATTCTATTCTGGGTCTTTTGAAGTAACTCCAGATTGTTTCTGTATGCACCACCCCAAGCTATATATCCATAAGTAATTATACTATGAAAAAATGCATAGTATATTATCTTAAGTGTATCAGATTGCATGTATTTTGACATTTTGTAAAGTATAAATAATATATATTTTGTTTTCTTTATTATATATTCAATATGTCTGTCCCATTTTAGATTGTAATCAAATACAATACCTAGATATTTACAATATTCTACCCTACAAATTTTAGTACCCTGTATTTTTATGTTCATATCTTTAGGAACACTATCACAGTAATTGCCAAATGTTATGTAGGTTGTTTTATTTATATTTAAAGATAGTTTGTTCAGAGCTAACCAATTAGCTATATCATCCAAGTACTTATTCATTTTATTTTCAACTTTTTCCCAGGTATCATCAGATGCTATAATTGCTGTATCATCAGCATATGAGATAGTGCTGTCAGTTCTATTTATTAATAAATCATTAACGTAAATTATGAATAGAAGTGGTCCTAGTATAGTACCCTGGGGAACACCTGTGTCTATTGTTTCATATTGACTTTCTGTTATTCCAATTCTAACTTTTTGTCTCCTATTGCTTAGATAATTCATTATTAGTTTATGTGCTTTACCTCTTATACCATAATTATATAATTTATCTAATAAGATAGAATGGTTTACAGTATCAAACGCCTTAGCTAAGTCTAGGAATGTGATTGCTATAGGTTTGCTTTTGTC
Organism: Gastracanthus pulcherrimus; assembly: GCA_949152435.1. Lineage (NCBI taxonomy): Eukaryota > Metazoa > Arthropoda > Insecta > Hymenoptera > Pteromalidae > Gastracanthus > Gastracanthus pulcherrimus. The sequence continues at coordinate 133,558,984 of OX424573.1, read as the reverse complement.
TAAATTGCTATATATTTCTTTCGTTATACAACTAAGAGCATCTTTAGTACCTTTATTTTTTACAAATCCATATTGATTGTGAGTTAATAGTTTAAATTTATCAAAAAATTCTTGTAATCTTACAAAAACAATTTTTTCTAGAACTTTTGTTATATTTGACATTAAGGATATGGGCCTATAATTTGATATTTCCATTTTGTTTCCAGCTTTAAAGATAGGTACTACCTCAGCCGTTTTCAATGATTCAGGCCATATTGATTTTTCTAGACATATATTAAATATATGAGTTAATGCATTTACGACTAGATATGATAGTATTTTCAAAGCTTTTGTTGGGATTTTATCAACACCACCATTTTTTATTTTCATATTTTCAATTATTTGTAAAATTTCAAAATTATTAGTTGGTTTTATAAAAATAGAGTTGCAATTCGTGGGTGGTAGTTTTAATATCTTACCCTGCGGAATATTAATTTTATTACTTAAATTCATTCCTATTTTGCAAAAATATGAGTTCATTTGATTGGCAATTTTTGTAGGGTCATCTATTATTTCATCGTTATTCATTATTATTTTATTAATTGTATTATTATTTTGCGATTTAGTACCCAGTTTACTTTTTATATGTTTCCATAGTTGTTTGGAATTATTGCTACTTTTTATTATTAAATTTCTTTCATGCTTAGTTTTAGCTTCTTTAATAATTTTATCAAGACTCTTTGTGTAATTCCTATATTCTAATTTTATTCTTTCATTATTAGGTTCATTACGCATTTTGACATATAATTGTCCTTTTCTTTCACATGAGATCATAATAGCTTGAGTGATCCAATCCTTTCTTGGTTCGATTTAAATATTTATTTTTCAAACTGAATACTCCGTTAAAGAATTTTTCGCTGGACAGACAATACATATAATAAAGGTACGGTAGTAGAAGTGCAACATTAATTAATTATTTGTAGAAAGCAGTACCAATAAATAAGTATATGTGAATTTTTTTTACAAAATGTATATAAGAATTACAAGAAGGAAAAGGTTGCATTTTAATTTGTGAATGTTTTAATACAACTTTCTTTGAATAAAGCCCTTGGAACAGACAAAACATTAAAACTAGGGGACACGTTTCGAAACGACCATACATGAACAGAATACACGCATTAAAATGTCGCGCATCATTTTTGGATTAGCTAAGACTTATATGAACCCTCTGTGTAATTTTTTTTGGTTAAAATTTAATATATTACTAAATTTTTTCGTATATTCGGATGAAATTAAGGCTTGGGACATGGGACGGACCAGACATTTTGCATAGTTTTTTATTTTTTACTCAGAATAGAAAATAGTTGATATTCTGAAAGTTTTGCAGATTCTTGCTTACGATAGTCCGGTTGTAGTACTACTTTTTTGAGATTCATATAATGCCCTGTTACCTTGTAAAAGAGGAGGGACAAGAATTGTTCAACTTTTTGACTAACACCCTTATATAGAGTAAGAAAGAATAATTAAATCATAGTTTTACTTTTTTCAAATAAACAAAAATTGAAGTAGATATATCAGATTGAAGTGTACGTGACGTCACGAACTTTTTATGTTCATGACGTAATGTAACCTTGTAATATATCTATAATTATCAAAAATACTGAAACTTAAAACGTCTAACTTTTGAAATAATTGTTTTTGAGTAAAAACAAAAAATATGACCTAATTATTTTTCATTATTCTACATAAATAACCAAATGGAATTTTTCATGCAAAATGATAATTCCTTACTCTGTCAACAATATAACGATAATTCAGATCATTTCTTATTAGATCAATATGATAATGTTAAATAAAATTGAAATTTGTTTTTAGGGAGAAGTGATCAGTGTTATTAGAAGAGTCGACGAGAATTGGGCAGAAGGTAAACTTTTAGATCGAATAGGTATTTTTCCTCTGGCTTTTGTAGAACTGAATAGTGTCGCCAGAGCCTTGATGAAACTTTCCACAAAGTAAGTAGTAGGGCATATAGGGGAGAACGGGGCAATGCCGGTCACTGGCTAATTCCGGTCACCCTCATTTTCAATAATCTAAACAATTTTTAGGTAATAATTCAAATAGTATATTAAACGCAACATAAAATGCAATTAGTCTAATATCCAAACAACCTTCTACTAAGTTTTATTAAGGAATTGTACACAATCAAAGTGTAGGCCTACATTTCTTATAAGAAATCTGGTCTAAAAAATAAGCTTTTATGCATATTATGTGTTGCTTTATGCAGTTATTTTTTGCATCTTTATTAATTTGAACAATCTAAGAATACGAAGTAGTGAAGAAAAAAAGTATAAACCTATGTAATATATTACTTTTTTATCATTTCAATTTAAATTACTAAGCAGAATGGGGGCAATCCCGGTCAAAATGTTATTTATATGACGCTCCCGAAGTGAGTCTAAGAAAACGTTTCGCTGTGCTCTCAGGTAGGGTAACTTTGCTTAAGTGTTTTTGATTGAATAGTGGTTATGTTATTATATGTTTCACTATGTAAGTGCGAATAATAATGCGATTCATATGGATCATATGAAAGTACATATAATTGATTTAAAGAAATTTTTCACCTATAAAAGTAACTTTCTAATAGTGATCGGAATTATACCAAGGCTGACCGGTATTATTAACCCTTTGATGTGGAGTAAATTCGGTCAAAATGCTTTTTTTTATTTCGACTTATAGCTTCGATATCTTACATTTTTATATTAAACCAATAAGAAATATTTATAGTCAATGGTTTGAACTAACATAACAATTATTTAAAGTTAAAAAAAACAATTTGAAAGTGGAAATAACAAGCACGTTTGCTTAAGTGACCGGCAATACTTCATCCTCCCCTATGTATGTAATTAACACTTTAATAATATATAAATGTTGACAATCCATTTTATTTTCATATTAGCGTACAACCGGGACCATCAAGAGTAGCACCACCAACTCCAACGAACGAGGAAACTACTCCTCTTATACCCACTGATCATTCGCGGACAGTTCAAGCCTCCAGTCAACCGAGACAACAATCTACAACGGTATGAAATTGGAAATATATTTTTTATTAAAAGTACAGACAATTCAATATAATAAAAATATAAGTCTAAAATATTTATATAATGAACAAGTTGTATTATTAAGAAAACAAAAACTCCGACTGGGTAAAAATTTATTTTTGTTTAAATTCATTTGAATATATTATTTATTAATTTGTTAGCAATTCGGACGCCAGATTCGTTATCAGCGACCTCAAAACCCCTTTAAACCACATACACATTATATGAGTAGAGGTCCAGGCCCTTATAATTGAAAAAGTTATATTTTCATATAGAAAACGTCATTGTGTTTCTTAAGAATAGCGTCTATTATACTGTTTTTTACGAAACCTTATATCTCTAGTGACACTGCTGATATCATAACGAATCGAAGTAGTTAGGGCAGCGCGGCTGCTGCGCCAACGCGACTCCTGCGCCACCTATCTGTGATCTATTATACTGACAGTGATGGTTCTGTTTTACCATGCGACGCGACTCCCGCGCCACCTATATGCGACCTACTGTACCGACAGTGATGGTTCTGTTTTACCATGCGACGCGGCTCCTGCACCACCTATCTGCGACCTATTATACCGACAGTGTTGGTTTTGTTTTACCATGTGTTCTGCGCCATGTTGGCGCGGCCGGCCGGCGTTTGTCTACAGCGCGGCAGTGCGCCAATCTGTAGTGGGTGGGGAAATGATGGATGATTGATAGGTGGGTATGAGAAGAGATTTTTTATAAATAAATATACATAATTATCTTTTTAATAAATATAATTTTTTATATAAATAAATATAAATAATTATTTACAGAATTAGAATCGTTTGTACCCTTGACGTTCAGGTAAAGAATTTATATTTGTACAATATTTTTCTTTATAAGTTTTTCATTGAGGAGAAGACTTATCGTCTTCTTTTTTCTTAGAATTTGTATTAGTCTCTGAGAGACGAGTGTAGGCTACACTGCTACTTATTTGTCCCATGATGGGTTTGAATATGCTAATAAGAACAATAGATTCATTTCTTATATATAGTCAGAAAACTGTATATAATTGAAACTTTAGAAGAGTCAATAATATAAAATATAAAATTTAAATTTAAAATTAAAGTTTATAAATGGAATATAATAAATTAATTTTTTAAGATAAATACAATTGAATGTAGAGTTTAAATTTAAAATAAAATGTTATATAGTTTAAAGTATACACAAATGGTTGGGGTACTAGGCATTTAAGGTCTTCGGATATATATTTTTAAATAAAAATTAATTCAATAAGGTAGGTATAATTTTATATCATTTATTTAAAAAAATACTTATAATTTAATACATAACTATACAATATGAGTGAGATCAATTATACATAATTCTATTGCAAATAATAGTAATTTAAACGTTTTTTTATAAGTTTTTAAGATCACATATTAATAAGATACAGTTAAATGTTACACTTTTTTGACATATAAGTTTGAAACGAATTCAAGTGGACATCCTCCGAGAGCTTTAAGGTAGACATCTTTTTTTTTTAAGTTCCTTTTCAAACTTCGTAGAGCTCTCAACGTTTTCCTACAAGAGATCATTGATTTCCCCAGGGAGAATTATGTCGAAATATGTCTTATTCAATTCCAGCACTATCTTTAATCCGTATCTCGTTGGAACTTTCTTTATTTTAGTAATCTATACATTTGGCCGACCTGTAAGTCTCGCACTCTTCTTGTAGGTAGGTATGATGATGTTTCTGCTACTTCGTTAATTAAATCCATAGCTGTAAAAGAAAACAATGTTAATGTTAGATTATTATTTTCAATAAAAAAGCATTAAATCATAAACAATATAACTACACACCTTAAATATCTATACAGAAAAATCAAAATCTGTAGCAGAATCAGGTGGTGCTGGTGTGGTTAACTGAAACAAGTCCTCTATTCTCATACGTCGAATTCCCAGTTCTCGCTGACGCTCAAACCACTGGTATAAAGCTGTAACGTTTTGAACTGCACAATTCTCCCTCCAACCTTCAGGGAGATGCGTGCATACGACAGGCCTCCTAAATCCAGCTTGTTTCAAAGACGGACAGTCCAACTCTTCTAGATTTCTCACTTTGTCAAAATATGGATCCAACCACGTCTTCTTGTCTGCACCCTTAACCCAGACGATAAATCGATCGTGTGGATTCAACTCGGAAAGTGAATCGAAAACCGTTTGCATCTGACCGTACTCTATATCACCATCTAACCAATTTAAACCGTGAAAGTAGTAAGTTAGCCACAAGTTGGTTGTCTTCGTTTCATTCGTTAACAGGCTCCAGCTGTACGGTTACTTGAATGTTATTACATAAGGTGTTGGTCCGTATGCGTTAGGATCAATATACGCAATCTCTTTAACAATGAAGCTTCCTTCGTTGGCCTTAAAACCCTGCACATGAAGGATTATTTCCATTTTCTATAAAAAAAAGGTTATATCTATACACATTTTTATAATGAGAACTTATAAATTATAAGTAAATAGGACTTGGTTAGAGGGCGTGAGAGTGAATGGTCGTGTGGCGGCAGCTCGGCCTAAGATTTTCTGTTCTTGCGATATTTAGTGTGTTTGGAGCGAAAAATATAGGAAATATTGATGGGGAAATAGGTAAGGATAATGTGTAGTAGATAGGTGGAAGAAAATTTTGAGTAGGGAAAACATAAACGTGTAAAGAAGGAGAGAGGTAAAAAATTGAGGTTAGGTGGGTGACGGACGCGTGGTTGACAAAGGAAGAAGATCATGTCGCCGACGGACAAGAAAGCCAATTCCACGAGGTCTTTGAGGGAGACGAGAGCTGGTGGAGCACCGGCGGGGAATAAGGGACAAACTACGCTGGACGACAAACTGACGACGAGGAGGGTCGCATTCACGGAAGCTGAAAAGGAATCGAGGAAAGAAAAGGAAAAGATGGAGAGACAAAGGGAAGAGGAGTTCAAAGAAAGGATCCTGGAAGAGGTAAGAAAGATCAGACAGGAAAAGCTAGAAATAGAAAAGGTAAAATTAGATTTGAACGCAGCAAATAGAGAATTGGGTGAACGCATAGAGAGGTTAGAAAAAAAATGCAGGAGTGGGAGGTGAGAGAAAGGGAATGGGATGAGCGGCAGTCGGTAATGTCAACGCAAAGCGGACTGAGTCTTGCGGAGGCGGCGAGAGGTGGCGACACAGGTTCGTTGTGGAGCCTAAAGAGCGGTAGGACGGGTATGAGCGGTAGAAGCGGCATGTCGCTGTCTGATAGAGAGGTTTTTAAAATGAAAAGGATGGTTTACGAACAGGATAGACTAGAGAGGAAAAATAATATTGTTATAAAAGGAGTAGAACCCGACGAAGGTAACTTAAAGGAATGGATAAAGAATTGGTTGGCAATAAAGCTAGGGGTTAGTGCGAATGTAGAATTTGCGACGAGAAGTGGACCGGTTTTCATTGCTAGAGTAGGAGAACAGGATAAAAATGAGATTATGAAAATGAAAAGTAAATTGAAAGGATCGAGAATATTTATAGAAAATGAATTAATGGAGACGACAGAAGGAAACAAGAGGATATACATAGATGGGTCAAAGAAAAAAGGGCAGAAGGATGGTTAGTGAAGTCAGGGACGGGTAGAGTATTTTTTAAAAATACATGGAAACGGTGGGAAGAAAAAGAGGTTATAGAAGAGGAAATGAAAAAGGATACTGTATCAGGACGCATACCAGTTAGGAATGAAAATAAGAATGAAAGTCAGGGAAATGGAGCAGCACTAAATAGGAAGGATTTAGAATAAACCAGAAATGGAGCAGTAAAGAAATAGCAGAGGTCAATAATGAGGTTAAAGTAAAATTAAGGGAAGAGGGAAATAAGAAACTCATTTTTTGGAATATAGCAGGGGTATGGAATAAAGATAAAGAGGTGTGGGAATTTTTAGAAAAGGGCGACTTTATAAGTTTATCGGAAACGTGGGTGGAGGAAAAAGATAAAGGAAATCTGGAAAAAAGACTATCAAATAACTGGGTTTGGAAAATTATACCAGCTATGAAGGACGCAAAAAAAGGCAGGGCTAAGGGTGGTTTTATAATAGGGATAAAAAAAGACTGGTTAATTGAAAATAGAGAGGAAACAACAGAAATTGAAGAAGGACTCATAAAAACAGTGATAGGTAATGATACTCAAGAAATGGTTATCTGGTCTGTATACAATTCTGGGAACATTGAAAAATACTATCAGATCTGGGAAAAACAAGAAGAGGACACAGGAAGCAATATGATTATAGGAGGAGATTTCAACATCAGAATAGGAGAAGAAGGAAGTCTTATAGGTACATTAGGAAACACATTAGAACAAGAAAAGAGGGAAAGTAAGGATAAAACGGCTAACAACGGTAGTAGTAAACTAATAAATTTTTGCGGGGGAGAAGGATGGTCAATATTGAATGGAAACTTTATAGGAGATGAAGGGGGTGAATTTACATATATAGGATCAAGGGGCAGCACGGTGATAGATTATATTATAGTAAACGAAAATGTCAGGAAGAGAGTGGTAAAATTTCAAGTTGAGGAAAGGATAGAATCTGACCATGCACCGATCAGTGTAGTATTAGAAGAAACAGTGGAATCGGCAGTAAGGGAGAAGATAAATAAATTAGAGGAGAGGAAAAATAAAACGGTATATGTATGGAACGATGAAACAATAGAAATTTTTAGGAGTAAAACTCAGGAAATAGAGCTAGAAGAAAAAGAAGAGGATTCAACGGAAAAAAGATGGGAAGACACAAAAAAAGTAATAGACGAAGCAGTAACTAAAAAAGATATCAAAATAAAAAAATGGGTATTAGGAATTAAAAGGTGGTGGGACCGTAGCTGTTCCAATAAGAAAAGAAAAGTAAAAAAAGCATATCAAAAATGGAGACAAGGAGAAGACCGTAAAGAAAAATACCTGGAAGAAAGAAAAGAATGGAGGGAACTTTGTAAAACTAACGAAAAAGAGTGGAAAGATTATGAAGAGGAACAATTAAGATCAATTAAAAATGAAAATGAAGTATGGAGGTTTTTGAATAGGTCAAGGAAAAGAAGAGAGAAGGTTGATAATAACGTGGATGAGAAAAAGTGGAAGGAGCACTTCGTTTCACTGTTGGAAGGATCCGAAAATAGGAAAGTAGGGAAAAGAAGGCAAAAATGTGAGGAGGAGGAAGAAATAGCAAAAGAAAAAATAACGGTAAGGGAAATAAAAGAAGCTTGGAGTATACTGAAGAAAAACAAAGCACCGGGAGCAGACGGAATCACGAATGAAGTATGGAGTTACGCAGGACAAGATTTGGTGAATAAATTGATAGGTATTCTAGGTAAGGTATGGGATGGGCAAGGAATACCGGAAGAGTGGAAAATGGGACGTTGATACCGTTGCACAAGAAAGGAAATCCGGACGAACCAAAAAACTATAGAGGAATAACACTTATGTCAACTGCTTACAAGTTATACACGGAAATAATTAGGAAACGGTTAGTCAAGGAAATAGAAGAAAAAAAGATTCTACCAGAAGGTCAGGCAGGTTTTAGGAAAGGAAGGTCAAGAATGGACAATGTGTATATACTGGATCATCTGATACAAAGAACAAAGAGAAGAGGTAAAAGGCTTTACTCCATGTTTATTGATTTGAAGGCGGCCTTCGATCTGGTAGATAGGAACATACTATGGAAAATCATGGAAAGGTTCGGGATAAGTAAATATTTAATAGAAAGAGTAAAAGAAATTTATGAGGAAACAAAAGTCAGGATAAGAGTTGAGGAAAACATATCAGAGGAGTTTTGGACGATTAAAGGGTTGAAACAAGGATGCGTGCTGAGCCCTATTCTGTTTTGTATTTATATAGCAGGATTAGAAGGATTTTTTAAAGAAAGGAACGTTGGAGGAGTTAAAATAGGAAATATAAGACTATGGTCGTTAGCTTATGCTGACGATATAGTCCTATTATCAGAAAATAGAGAGGCATTGATAGATATGATGGGCACCTTAAGAAAATTTCTAAAAAATAGGAAAATGATACTAAGCGAGGAAAAAACAAAGATATTAGTTTTTAACAGGGGGAGAAATAGCAAGAAAGAAAGATGGATATGGGATGGGAAGGAGTTAGAAGAAATATTATATATATTTTAATACTATTTTTTTAGACTTCTAATTTTATATATATATATATATAATTTAAAATAGTATTAAAATATATATACTATATACTATATATATATATATATATATATATATATATATATATATATATAAAATTAGAAGTCTAAAAACATAATTAAAAATATTTTAGTTCAAGCATTCTTACGAATTCTGTATTAAGAATTCTGCTATAATTTTCTATAGAATGTAAAATTAAGAAACATTACAAGTTCATATGTAAAGCATGATTATTCTGTAAAACTAAAAATATAATTAACCCTTTCGTGCACATAAGAGTTACAGCTATGGTGCGGGGAAACTGTTTACATTTCATAGGGTCCCGAGCCGTGCTGAATCCGAATCCGAGGTCAGATTTTGAAAATTCAAGATGGCGGATCCAATATGGCGGACGGAAAAGTAAAAAAATCGAGATTATGAAAAACAAAAAATTTTTTCGAATTCTACGTGAAAACACAAATAGATACTGTTTTTTGTGTTTTTTTCGATATCTCTCTCAGTTTTTGGGTAAAAAATTCATAAACTTCGAGCCGCGCTGAACCCGAATCCGAGGTCAGATTTTGAAAATGAATTTTTTACTCAAGAACTAAGAGAGATATCGAAAAAACAACAAGAACAGTTTCTATTTGTGTTTTCACGTAGAATACGAAAAAAAATTTTAAAATGGAAACCCTTATTTTTGATACCGGATTCGGAAGGAGCGAGAAATTTCAAGTATGGATGTGTTGAACAAGGGATGTAATTGTGACCTTCAATTTGACTTTGGACTTGACCTTGAAGGTCATTTGAAGGTCAAGTCCGATTAAAAAAACCAGTTGACCTTCAAATGACCTTCAAGGTCAAGTCCAAAGTCAAATTGAAGGTCACAATTACATCCCTTGTTCGACACATCCATACTTGAAATTTCTCGCTCCTTCCGAATCCGGTATCAAAAATAAGGGTTTCCATTTGAAAATATGAGGTCGACCTCGACACAACCTTGAAAATGAGGTTCAAGGTCAAATCCAAGGTCACCGTCGGGTACCCCGTAAAGATTTACCTAGGGTATGACCTTTGTTTGTTTTGTTTTACCACTGAACTCGCGAGATTTTTAAGAAGTCATTATTTGACCTCTATTTGACCTCTAGGGGTTACCTCAACCCCATACCTCAATACATATCCGGATGTAAAATTTTCCGCTCTTTCCGATTCCGCTATAAATAATAGGGGTTCCCGTTCGAAAAAATGAGGTTGACCTCAAATTAACCTTGAAAATGAGGTTCAAGGTCAAATCCAAGGTCACCGTTGGGTTCCTTGTTCAAAGTTACTTAAGGAATGACCTTGACCTCTTCCAGAAAAGCAGTACTTTAGAAAATATTCAGCCGTCCCGCGACTTAATTGACACCCTGTATATATACACACACACACACTTCAAACATCTACTGTGTATACATCTCAATTTAAATGTTCCCACGCACGGGACGGAGAGTGTGTGTGTGTGTGTGTGTGTGTGTGTGTGTGTGTGTGTGTGTGTGTGTGTGTGTGTGTGTGTGTGTGTGTGTGTGTGTGTGTGTGTGTGTGTGTGTGTGTGTGTGTGTGTGTGTATATATATATATATATATATATTAATCCTGTAAAATTAACATAATTAATTAATTAATTAGTTTTAATTTATAAATAGTATTAATAATTTTTTATGATTTAATTAGAATCTTTTTATTTAATTTTAGAGCTCCTTCGAAAACACATCTACATCTGTTAAAGAGATTTTGAAATATGTGACACCTCCACGCATAATATCTCCACTATCAACGGATTCTTTTTACATCGAGCCATCACCAACTGTAATCTTTTTTTCACACAACCTCCGCTAACAGTATGCATAACATTATCTCCTTTTTATCCTCAAGATGTTGGTTATATACCCCTACCACCTTCCCCTCTCAGAGAGACATTGGCACCACCATCTGCTCCACCATCACCACGACCATTATCACCCGCACTACCATCACTCACTCCACCATCACCTGCTTCATCATCACCCGCACGACCAGAACAGGTACATTCTACAATCCAGAAATCCCACCACCATGTATAACTGGACTTCCATCTATAACATTTCAACCATTTATTCCAGAACCCAATGATCCTTCTATACTCCGTTCCAATCTTAAATGATTATCTATCCTCTCTTCCCTTTTACCCCTGTCCTCTAAACTACCCTCTCCATCAACAACAGCATGTACGTCTCCTACTTACCCCCACCTCTCCTAGATATAAACAAATGTGAAAAGTTTAAGGAAAGTGCAGTTTCTGATATCTTGCGAGAGGTTAAACATCTCGCAGCTAAAAGAAAAAGAACAGAAAAGGTTAAAAAAAGAACTATCAAGCTTCCTCAAGTCTTAGATATATAAATATAGTTTATAAATGAATTTTGTTTAAATATAAATGTCTTTTTTTTACTAATATAATGTAATAATAAGTTTAAGAATACATTTTAAGTAACACTTGTATTATGACAAAGTTATTATTATATACCTGAAACTATTTTATACCTATGTTATATGTTCAATAAATTTCGTATAAAATGATATAATTTGTACATAATGTAATAATGTGTATATATATATGCGTCAATCCATGTCAAAACGCACACGGCTCTGCCCAAAAATGGTAAAGACTTAGAAAAACTTGTATAGGGTCAAAATTTAGGGTTTTTTATGTAGAATCAATAGCTATGTGGGGCACTTCAAAATTTTCAAAATGGCGGTCCCAAAAACCCGATTTTCTGACCAGTTTTCCGAAAATTTTCCGATTAATCGTTCATAAAAATATAGATAAAAGACAAAAATTGTGAGTAAAGGTTATTTTATATGTTTTCGGGTACGCTGCTACTATTTGCTCTAACCTCAAAAAATACCTCAAAAACGCTCAAACAGGCATGATTATGACTAGATAAAGGTTCGTGACGATGCATTTATTCGTTTCAAGGGTCGCGTATTTCAAATCCAAGGTCCGTTCAGCTCGTTCAGTCCAAAATTTGCCCCTAGCCTCAAAATATTTTTCGAAAACGCTCAAATAGGCATGATTACGGCCAGATTAAGGATCGTGACCATAAATTTATACGTTTTTAAGATCGCTGATTTTAAGTCTAAGGTCCGTTTAGCCCGACAAGCCCAAAATTTGTCGCTAACCCTAAAAAGTACTTCAAAAATGCTCAGCGGGCATGATGACAGCCAGATGAAGAATCGTGACCATATATTTATACGTTTTTGGGGTCACTGATTTCAAATCCGAAGTCCGTTTAGTTCCATCAGTTAAAAATTTGTTTTTAACCTCAAAAAATACCTGACAAACGCTCAAATGGGCAGGTTCATGGCCAGAAATGGACGGATATACTCTAAATACGCACTCGTACATATAGACGTATAGTTCTCACACGCATATAAACACAGTATTTGCATTGACTTTGAACTAGCTTTCCATGATCATGAGTTCAAAAAGGAAGAAGTCTTTTCGAACAGATCGCTGTTGCAATCCGTTCAAATTGGTAGCTCACATAGGCAAATCATTACGACCACTACCAGCTAGGCTTTGCAGACATTTCGGGCTTGCTTCTGCAGAGAATATGATTTGCAGTGGATGTAGGAAAATATCACATACTAGTAATGATACTCATAATGAAGACGTGAACCACAATTCCAACAATGATGATACTCATGATGAAAACGTGAATGACAATTTGAACAATACTTCAATACACGAATGGCTCTTTTTCTAGACCACCCCCAAAAATAGGTAAATCGCAGCCTCAAACTACGGTTAATAGAGTGAAACAATTCTATGAATGTGATTCTAACAGCAGAATTCTCCCAGGATATAGACATAAAAAATCTGTTGAGATTGATGGAGAACAAGTCCTCAAACAGAAGAGACTGACATTGTTTAGCTTAAAAGAATTATATTTCAAATTCTGTGGAGAGCATCCAGATACTACTATAGGTCTTTCAAAGTTTTGCCAATTACGACCTCAAAATTGTGTTTTACCCGGAAGTAATGGTACTCATATTGTTTGCGTATGTGTGATTCATGAGAATGTCAAGCTTTTGCTCGATGCCATCAATTTATCTGACCTGATGGCTAAATCGGAATTCCCATTAAAATACTATACCGATTGTCGTAATCTCATGGTATGCCGTAACTCAAATAGAGAATGTTTTCTTAACGAATGCAAAAACTGCCCTAATTACGATAAGCTCAGATCCCAGCTTGAATCAGGTTTGGAAAAATATTCTTCTCTAGGCTATCTTTATTTGCACTGTTAGATACAGAAGTATTGTTCAAATTGTCATTCACGTTTTCATCATGAGTATCATCATTGTTGGAATTGTGGTTCACGTCTTCATTATGAGTATCATTACTAGTATGTGATATTTTTCTACATCCACTGCAAATCATATTCTCTGCAGAAGCAAGCCCGAAATGTCTGCAAAGCCTAGCTGGTAGTGGTCGTAATGATTTGCCTATGTGAGCTACCAATTTGAACGGATTGCAACAGCGATCTGTTCGAAAAGACTTCTTCCTTTTTGAACTCATGATCATGGAAAGCTAGTTCAAAGTCAATGCAAATACTGTGTTTATATGCGTGTGAGAACTATACGTCTATATGTACGAGTGCGTATTTAGAGTATATCCGTCCATTTCTGGCCATGAACCTGCCCATTTGAGCGTTTGTCAGGTATTTTTTGAGGTTAAAAACAAATTTTTAACTGATGGAACTAAACGGACTTCGGATTTGAAATCAGTGACCCCAAAAACGTATAAATATATGGTCACGATTCTTCATCTGGCTGTCATCATGCCCGCTGAGCATTTTTGAAGTACTTTTTAGGGTTAGCGACAAATTTTGGGCTTGTCGGGCTAAACGGACCTTAGACTTAAAATCAGCGATCTTAAAAACGTATAAATTTATGGTCACGATCCTTAATCTGGCCGTAATCATGCCTATTTGAGCGTTTTCGAAAAATATTTTGAGGCTAGGGGCAAATTTTGGACTGAACGAGCTGAACGGACCTTGGATTTGAAATACGCGACCCTTGAAACGAATAAATGCATCGTCACGAACCTTTATCTAGTCATAATCATGCCTGTTTGAGCGTTTTTGACGTATTTTTTGAGGTTAGAGCAAATCCTGGAGTGATAAGGTTAAACGGTCAGCGGATTCGGATTCAGCGTACCCGAAAACATATAAAATGACCTTTACTCACAATTTTTGTCTTTTATATATATTTTTATGAACGATTAATCGGAAAATTTTCGGATAACTGGTCAGAAAATCGGGCTTTTGGGACCGCCATTTTGAAAATTTTGAAAAGCGCCACATAGCTATTGATTCTACATAAAAAAACCCTAAATTTTGACCCTTTACAAGTTTTTCTAAGTCTGTACCATTTTTGGGCAGAGCCGTGTGCGTTTTGGCATGGATTGACCCATATATATATATATTGAGAAATTTTTTGGAGGTCTGAAAAAAATATGTGTGTATGTGTGTGTATGTGTGTGTGTGAGTGAGTGTGTGTGTATGTGTATTATGCTTGCATTCTTTATATCAATAGTTTTGAATATTCCCGCGCTAAATCTCGAAAAAAATCTCGAATCTGTGATGGGCTATGACCGTTTTAAGACCGTCATGACAATTAGAATATTTTTATGTCACCATGATCTGACGTGACATCATGTCAGAGTGCCATTATATAGTTGTGCTATGACCGTCATAAAATTGTCAACTCTATCTCGAATGCTCAAGACTCTGAAGCAAGTTTGCGCATGCATACTTTCTCGTGCGGGAACATTTAAATTGAGATGTATACACAGTAGATGTTTGAAGTGTGTGTGTGTGTATATATATATATCATCATTTTTTTATTATTATTCTACCAAAGAATGTCTTTAATTTAAAAAATCATTTACATAATAAAATATTTTAGTTTATTAGTAATAAAGAAAAAAATAATGTGTATATATATATATATATATATATATATATATATATATATATATATATATATATATTTATTTATTTATTTATTTACACCAGAAAAGTTTACATAGTGTATTTACATACACCCAAAACTCCTCAGAGATAAACAGAGTTATCTATTCGCAGACACTGGCCTTACAAGAAAACTTAAATAAACTAGATATAACTAGATAAAAAAAGCTTAATACTAAAACTTAAAACTAAATACTATAAACTAAAACTAATTTCATACATTTGATTTACTACCTTTAACATCATATATACATATAAAAATTTTCATCTTAAAAAAAATACAATATATTTAACAGTTTGCTTTTACCCAATTTTTAATAATTTTTTTTGTGATACATTATTAATATTTAAAACCTTCAGCTCGTTTGGTAGAGCGTTAAAAGTTCTAATTGCTTTATTATAACAATTCTTATCACTAATTCTTTTCTTATTTGCAGGTATATTTAGGTTTTTGTTTCTCGTAATACTAGACGAAGTGAGGTATTTCATTTTAAGGTCATAGTAATGAAATCTAAGTGCTTCGAATGTAAACAATTGTTCTAAGTTAAAAGGAATGTCTTGTATGACAAAGTTATTTTTATTGATGATTTTTAGAATTTTTTTTTGTAAATTTTGCACTAAATCACGAGCATTTTTATATGCTCCACCCCAGACTATGATGCCAAAGTTTATGAAACTATGAAAGAATGCGTAATAAATCAATCTAAGCGTTTCTGTAGACATTGATTTACCAATTTTATAAAAAATATATATTAGATATTTTATTTTATTTATTATGTATTGAATGTGTTTGTCCCACTTTAAATTGCAGTCAAAAACTACTCCCAAATATTTGTAGTTTTCCACTCTGTTTATATTTCTATCCTGTATCTTTACATTTATTTGTGTAGGCACACTATCGATATAGCTACCATACGTCATGCAAACAGTCTTATCAGCATTTAATGATAATTTATTTACCGCTAACCACTTATATATTACTTGTAAAAACATATTCATATTTTCTTGTGCTTCATTCCAATTATTTCCAGTGGCTATTATTGCAGTGTCATCTGCATATGATATTATTGATTCCAGGGGGATTTCCTTCAAGATATCATTAATACACAGTATAAAAAGCAGAGGTCCTAAAATCGTACCTTGAGGAACTCCCGTATTTATTAATAAGTTATCACTTTCATGACCATCTATTTTGACTGCTTGATATCTGTTATTAAGATAACTTGAGAGTAAATCAAGCGCCTGTCCCCTAATTCCAATACAGAATAGTTTATCCAATAATATTTTATGGTCCACTATATCAAACGCCTTTGTTAAATCAAGGAAAGTTACTATTATAGGTTTACTGTTATCCAAATTACTATACAATATATTCGTTATATAATTCAACGCATTCTTTGTATCTATTTTCTTCATGAATCCAAATTGATGTTCAGATATTATATTATCTTTTTTAACAAAATCATATATTCTATTATAAATAATTCTCTCAAAAATTTTCGCAACATTAGATATTAGTGAAATAGGTCTATAATTAGTGATATTATGTTTATCACCTGTTTTATATATTGGTACAATTTCCGCCTTTTTTAGTGCATCAGGCCAGATGGCTTTCTCAATACACGAATTAAAAATATGTGTTACAGGTTCGGCAATATGATTACATAATATTTTCAGGGTTCTAGCATTAATTTTGTCAACACCACCACTTTTCAATTTATTAATTATACTTATTATTTCGCTCGCACTTGTTGGCATAAGAAAGATGGAATTAGCATTCATATCAGGTAATTTGAGTTCAGCATTTGTAGGTTTAACAATATTTTCGCTCAAATTTTGACCTATTTCACAAAAAAATTTATTCATATTTTTAGCTATTTCAACTTTGTCTGAAATAGCTAAAATTCTTCAAATCTTGTTATTATCAACTTCTATATAACTTATAGTATCTTTATATTTTGTTTTTTTTTCCTATTTTAGAGTTAATAATTTCCCACAGTTTTTTGGGGTTATTTACATTATTTTGAACTAGGTTTTTATCATATTTGATTTTAGCATCCTTAATTACCTTATCTAAAATTTTAGCATAGGTTTTGTATTGTGATTTAAGTTGCTCATTATTTACATCCATTTGCCATAAATTATACAATAATTCTTTTGTTTCGCACGATTTTATTATAGCATCTGTAATCCAATTTTCCCTTCTATTCAGTTTATCTTTTTTTGTTTTGTTTTTGCTAATTCTATGCATTGTTTAATTTCGCTCAACAAATTATCAGTAGCTAAATTAGGATCATTTATCGACATAAATTTACTCCAGTTTTTTGTCTTAGCAATGTTTATTAATTTTTTATAGTTTAAAAATACTGTTGGTTCATTATATTCTGTTTTCATCTTATCTACAGCAATAAAAATTGGATAATGGATAATGGATATAGATACATTATTTTTTTCTTTATTACTAATAAACTAAAATATTTTATTATGTAAATGATTTTTTAAATTAAAGACATTCTTTGGTAGAAATAATAATAAAAAAATGATGTTATAGCAGAATAATTGTAAATTTTATTCTTTATTAGTATACATTGAAAAACTTTTTTCTCGTTTCAGAGTATATATAAAGTTAATAGTGTTTACAGAACAGTCATTTATTGCATGACTAGCAACATACAAGCTACTGTAGATGAGTGCCGTCAACATGTGGATGTCTTGGAAGAGTCGGAAAAGCTACTATCTATGAAGCCTACAGATCAAATGAGAGTAGAATGCTGTGGATACAGTAGTGTACTTTATCTTGAAAGACTTTTGATCGAGTACTAGGGATAAAAGGCTTTCGGCACCACAAAAGCAAGCTATATTACATGGTATAGTTAAAATTGAGTCTATGAAAGTTCGGTCTAAAACTGGTAGCGGTATTGAATTGAACTTAGATAAAGATAGAATTACCGCACGAGTTCGTTGGATTGATATGGATAGCGCTTTTAATAGCCAAATACGGACATGTATTGTAGTAAATCTAGTACATATTGATGTACAGAGTTTTTTAAAAGATGCATTAATTTTATTTGCTCAACGCATGAAAGTCATTTTAAAAAAGAATGATACAGCTATGAAAATCAATACAGATCTATCCTGCAAATTCAAAAAGATTGTGAAAAATGTAGCCGGAAATGTAGATGAAGAACAAAGTAGTGGATCTAAACATTCCAATACTCAAAACACTGAAATTTGGTTAGCATCAAACCCAAAACAGTAGTTTATCGATCACGTTATAAATCCTCTTCTAACTGATATAGAAGAGTTTGATACGAGAGATTCTGGTTGGACATTAGATTCCATAAATAATATTCAAATTAATATAAATAAGTTCAGTCCTTTGCGTACCGGTAGTTCATACATACCTCTTCCATCATTTTTAGAGCTGTAAAAAGCTTGCGTAAATGTTCAAAATACAGATAATCAATATTATAAATGAGCAATATTGTCGGCTCTACATCCTGTTAAGCGAAAAAATCATCCAAACAGGGTGAATAATTACTTTTCATACAAGAATGTGTTAAATATGGAAGGTATAGAGTTTCCAGTTTCGTTGAGAAAAATATCAAAGTTTGAAAAACAGAACAGTACGATATCTGTCAATGTTTTTGGTCTGAATATGATAAAACTATTGTACCTCTATACTTAACATCTGAAAAGAAGGTTAATCATATTAACCTTCTACTGCTTAATAAAGAGTTCGAAAATAATGTGGATTAACAAAAATCAGATTTTCATTACATATATATATCAAAAATCTTTCACGATTAGTGAGTGACAATCTATCTGATAGAAAAAAGAAAAGGTATATATGTGATAGATGTTTGAACTTTTTTTTCAATGAACGGAGTCTAGAAAAATATGAAGAGCAGTGTAAGGTGTTGAATAATTTTAAGATTAGATTCCCTGAGGATGGAAAAAATATGTTAGAATTTAAAAACTATCATTATAAAGAAATGGTACCATTCATAATTTACGCTGATTGTGAATGTTTGCTGAAACCTGTTAGAGAATGTTAGGAACATGAGAATATTGAGGTTAATGGTAAAACCACCAATAACAGCAATACGTTACCGCTTCAAGAACATGAGATATTCAGTATCTGATATTACTTTAAATGTAGTTATAATGACTCTTTATCGTTTTACAAATCTTATCGATGTAATGAATCAGCTCGTTGGTTTGCTGAAGAGTTAAGACTTTTAGAAATAAATGTTACAAATTTATATAAAAATCCGCTACCTAAAGCGATTCTTACATCAGATAAGATATCTGATTATTATACTTCCAACACTTGTCATATTTGTAATAAAGTGTTGGATAATAGTGTCAAGGTGCGAGATCATTGTCATCTTATAGAAATATATCGCGGACCTACACATGCTATCTGCAATCTTAATTATCAAGATTCGAGGATAGTACTAGTCATATTCCATAATCTAAGTGGTTATGATGCACATATTATTATTCATGACGTATCGAATCATTTTCGTGGACAAATTGATTTGCTTCCGATGACGAAAGAAAAATATATTTCTTTCACAAAACAGCTCTAGTTAGATGCTCTAGTGTGACTAAAAACACTTGACAAAAGGGCATAAGAGAATATCGGGGCTGACGCATATAGTTCCCCACTCTTTTCTATATCTCGCATTTCAGTTTATGTCTTTGGGACATTTCTTAGTAAGTCGATTCACTACGTATGCTAAAGCATAGCGATATTCCAACAATAATCAATTCAGAGTGTTTAGTCTTCAGAAAGGAAAAAGTTAATCTATTAAAGCGAAAGGGTGTGCTTCCATATGAGTACCGTAGCTCTTGGTAGAAACTTAATGAAACGAGATTACCTGAAAAAAATGAAGAATATGAACATGCACAAAAAGTATGGTACACGTTTGGAGTACAAACTTTTGGTAAATATTCAGATCTGTACATAAAGACCTTATTGTTGGCAGATATATTTGAAAATTTTCGAGAACAGAACTTGAAAGCATATAACCTCGATACTGCACACTATTACACAACCCCAGATTTTGCATGGGATGCTATGTTGAAGTTTACAGGTATAAAATTAAAACTTTTGATGGATATAGACATGTTTCTATTTGTAGAGCGAGATATTAAAGGAGGTTTAAGTCAATGTTTGCATCGCTATGCAGCGGCGAATCATGAGTATATATATGAGGCTTATAATGATAGTGAAGAGAAAAGTTGTCTTATCTATTTAGATTCTAACAATTTATACGGTTGGAATATGACCCAATCTCTGCCATATGATGGTTTTGAATGGATAAATAATTGTGAAAAATTTGATTTTCAATCTATTGATGATAATGCTCCTGATGGTTACATCTTAGAAGTGGACTTGGATTATCCTTCCAAATTACATGATGAACATAACGATTTACCATTCTGTCTAAACGGAATTATGTAATTCATTATCGAGCTCTTAAGGCAGGTTTGCGGTGGATTTTTTTGGAAAAATCTTTTTTTTTTTTTTTATTTCATTATTCGATAGCAATACTATCTAGAAATATTTTAAAACTCATACAATTAGTTCCTACGGCCGGGAACAGGCAGAAAAGAGGCAGCACCTACCGCGATTGAGCGCGCGCGCTCGGCTGCTCCTGCAGCGGCCGGCGTTGCGCTGCCGCTGCCCCCCTCTCCATCTTTAATCCTAGTCCTGCTCCTATCCCCCTTCGTAAATAGCAGTTTTGGCGGCCATTTACCTAATTCAGTGCCCGATCAGTCATCCCAAGCGTCGCGTCGTTGTGAAATTAAACCGTTGTGAAAAAGTAGTATTTTTACTATGTGTGATCGAAAGGGCAGCAGAGAGAACGAAAATAAGCCAGGCCGATCAAGAAAACGCTCGTTTCACGGGAATCGGCATACTTCTGATGCTGATTCAAGTTTAACTAGTATTTCTGCAAAAAAAATTTATAATGGTGATCCTGATTTTCAAGTTGCAGTCGATCCAACTATGCTATACTGTATAGTCTCTTATAGTGTATTCTTGGCCTTACCGAACATCGTGATTTGTAAAACATGCAAAAGTGAAGTGCGTTTTTAGAAATTGAATCAGAAAGGTTTAGGCTTTGATTTAAATGTGGCGTGTAAATATGAAAATGACCTTCGCATTCCATCGAGTCCAAAAATTAGCTCTGGTTACGAAATAAACAGAAGATTTGCTTTCGTAATGAGGCTTCTTGGCATAGGTATTCAGGGTCTGAATCATTTTTGTGGATTGATGGATTTGTGTACTGGATTTAGTGAAAATGGATATTATGATATTGTTAATCACATTCACATAGCAGCTAAATCAGTAGCATTATTGGCTTTTAAAAAAGCTGTAAATGAGGAGAAAAAAGTAAACGCGGCCACTGGCAAGATTGAAAATCGGCTCACAGTCTCCGGAGATGGTTCATGGCCAAAAAGAGGTTTTTAGTCGTTACTTGGCTTAGTCAGTTAGATAGGCAAATATACAAATAAAGTTTTAGATCTCGAAGTGAAGTCAAAGTTTTGCAGAGCGTGTGAAACCTACGATGGTGACCATAATACTCCTGAATTTGAAGCTTGGTTTGAAGATCATGAACAAGATTGCACAGCTAATCATGAAGGTAGTTCTGGAATGATGGAATCGAATGGAATTCTGGACATGTTGAAAAGATCCATTGAACTTTATAAAGCTATTTATGAATATTATATAGGTGACAGTGACACCAAAACCTTCAAAAATGTAATCGATGAAAAACCTTATGTAGACGAAGTAATTGTAAAGAAGAAAGAATAAGTTTTACACGTGAAAAAAAGGATGTTTCGGAGAGCCAAAGAGGCTAAGAAGCAGTTAACTCAGTTAAGAAAAGCTAAAAAAGATATAGAAGAAGCTGCCTTGAAAAAATCAGGCGCGAAAAAATCGACATCCAAAAAAAAGCCGATACTCCGAAAACTTTGGCTTTAACTGGTAAAGCTATGTCCGAATTATCCGCTTTTTATGGCATTGCTGTTCTGAATCATCCTGACTCACCCGAAGAAATGAAAAAAGCTATTTGGGCCACATTCTACCATAGAAACTCGACCGACGACAATCCACAGCACCAATACTGCCCAGACGATTCTTGGTGTAAGTATCGTTTAGCAGCAGCACATAATAAACTGAGTACTTTTAAGCATCCCCCCGCTTTTGACAACGATACTCAAGCAGTACTTAAACCAATTTATGAAGACCTCACTAGTGAAGATTTATTAGAAAAATGCACTGGCGCAAACACTCAGAACAATAATGAAAGTTTTAATTCTTGTGTTTGGGCCATGGCTCCAAAACACACTTTTTGTGGGAAAAAAATCGTTGAAATAGCAGCTTATACAGCAGCATGCACTTTTAATGAAGGGTTCAGTGCAGTATTAAAAATAATGAGTGTTATGGGCGTAACAATAGGCAGTGAGGCTCAAAAATACGCTGAGAAAGTGAATGCAACGTGCGTGCGGAAAGCCGAACGGGTTGCTTCTCAGGGTTCAAAAGAAAGCAGGGTGGCCCGCAGAAACGCTAGAATACGAGAAGATGATGCTTACGAGGAAGCTGAAGGAGTTATATATGGAGCTGGCATCGCTGATTGAATGTAAGACCCTTTTTTTCTCAAATTTTCATTAAAAAAAACTTTGAACGCGTTTTTCTCGAAACAACGCTTTTCAACTCTATCGACACGATTTAAAAAAAACTACTGCACCGATTCAGTTGAAATTTGAACAGCTTACTCCTGACATATGTTCTTTTTGTATGATCTTGGATTATAACGATCAATAAATTTTTCAAAAAGTTATAAACAATTTATGTTACAAAAAAAGAGCCAACAAATTCAAAAGTCCGCCATTTTGTTTTTTTCAGGTAAAAATGAAATATCCTAGACTATGCAATAGCCAAAACTATAAGTTTTAAGAATCTTTTTAGTTTTTTGATTTCAGATGATCCGTTGATGAGATATCGTGTCGACAGTCAAACAAAAGAACAATTTTGAAGCAACCATTTTGTCAAGAAAAATCCGTAAAAAAAAAAAAATTTTTAGATCTTCAAAATGTGTATTTTAATATGTAAAAAGTTTGAACAATAAAGATTATTTTTTGTATGAAATAAAAATTATTGAATAAATAGGGTAAATCCACCGCAAACCTGCCGTAAGGAATCTATTACAAACGGACTTCAACTTGTTAAAATTCATAGAGTGTTGAAATTTAAACAGTCACCATGGCTTAAACCGTACATTGATTTGAACAGCGCCATGAGAGCTCAATCTAAGAATGAGTTTGAAAAAAACTTTTTCAAATTAATGCATAATGCTGTGTACGGAAAAACTATGGAGAATGTGCGAAAACGTGTTGATGTTAAGCTTCTAACGAAGTGGGAAGGAAGGTATAGTGTAGAAGCTCAGATTTCAAAACCAAGTTTCCATAGCAGTGCTATATTCAATGAAAATTTGGTAGCTATTCAGCTTCGCAAGACAGGTACTGTTAAATAAACCGATATACATCGGGTTGACAGATCTCTCTAATACACTTATGTATGATTTTCACTATAATTATATGCGAAGAATTTACAAAGCTGATAGTAAACTTCTCTACACAGATACTGACAGCTTTATTTATACAGTCAAGTGTAATGACTTTTATAGCGATATGAAAAAAAATATTCATAAATTTAATACTTCAGATTATTCAGCTGAAAATGCCTTTGATTACCACGGGTGAACAAAAAGATTGTTGTTAAGAATTGAATTTGTTGGCTTAAGAAGCAAAATGTATTGCACTCGTGTTGATGGTCAAGATTGTGTAAAAAAGATAAAGGGTATTATAGTTTCTGTTGTGAAAAAGACCATTGAATTCAATGATTATGTGGACTGTTTACAAAATTTATATATTCAACGGCAAAAACAACATACTATCAGATCTCGTCTCCGCAATGTAGAGACTATGTCAACTGAAAATCGCTCTTAGTCCTTATGACGATAAGAGATATCTTTAAGAAAACAGCACAGACACTTTGGCATGGGGAGATTATAGAATTAAAACAATGTAATTTTTTTTAATGTTTATACCCATTAAAAACTTAAAATTGTAATTATAAATATTCTACAAAATTTAAATTAGAAATCATTAATTTTATATGGCATAGAAGAATGGTTTCTGCAGAAGAGAAAAAACGTGTACGGTTTGAGGAAATGTCAACAATTCATGTGATGCATATATGGATTTTTGCATATCATATAATGCCAATACTTTTGAAAAATGTAAGGAAATTGGTATTAAATAAAGAAAAACTAATTAACTAAATTAATTAAACAAAATGTTTATTTTTATAGATATATTTTTTATTCTCTTTTTTCAACTACATATCACTCTTATTTATCCAACTATTGTGTGAACTGTCAAAACCTAACCATTTTACGTAAACATTATTACCTCGTTTTTTCAAAACTTTTTCAATTAAATAAAAAATATCTGGGTACTTCGTCTTGAGAAGTTCCTCTTCATAAAATCCTCCAGCTATTGGTTTATCTTGATAGTCTTTCAAATGATAAGTATACGGCACTGTATTTTCTACTTTGGAGACTGTAAATACTTCTGTTGACCAATTGGGAGTATAGTATAACCTTTCTCGGAAATTTATTTATTCTTGCTAACTCGAACTTTATCATCAACTTTAAATTTTGTCCTCTTAGACAGACTTCGACGTGGATTCTCAACAGTGAGACGATTAAGAATATAATTAACTTTAGAAGAATTTACTTCTACAGGTTTCATACCAATTGTTCGATGTTTAGAATTATTATACTGTAAAGTTAAATCTTTTAAAACATCTATTCACTTGTAATTACCTCGCAAACTAAATGTTTCTACATATTGTTTTTAAGTGTATGATTAAAACGTTCACAAATCAATGCTTTAAGGTTGCTGTATGTACAATAAAGCTTTACCTTATAACTTTGCATTAAATTCTGAAAATCTTTATTATAAAATTCTTTACCTCGATCAGTCTGCAAATTTTTCGGCACTCTCTTTTATAGTAAGACTAATTTCATAGCTCAATACATATTTTCAGATACTGATTTAACACTCTCTCTCATAACCTTCAAATTTATTACATCATTTGGTTCAGTCGAATCAGTCACATTACACAGTTTTCGATTTTCTAAATCAAAGTGTCCATCACTGGTTAATTGAAATCCTAAACCTCGAGGTCCTCGAGTCACATCTGTGTGAATTAGCTGTCGTTCGAACACGTCGATACTTATTTTGATACTGAGGTGTAAGTCTGTAATACTCTTACTAATAAATAATTTCAGCTTCACGCAGCTCTTCAATGATGGATTGAATCTCATTAACATGACTCTGATTACCAGCTGATGATTCAGCTATGAGCAATTTAAGACGATCTACAAGCTCATTAGAATCATCCTAATAAACATAATCCATATGAGTATCTTTTCGTACAATTTTATATAATAAATTAGGTAAGCCTGTACCACTTGTAGATTTATATATATGGATTAACTTTTACTTATATAATTATTATACATTTTACTTGATGTTTCACTAACAGACTCATGATCTGCATAATATGTTTTATGGGCATTTACTTTCTTCAAAATTTCACCATATACTCTCAAGTCCTTAGGCGTAATTAGATTTTCATTAGGAACTTTTTTAAATAATAATTCAATAAGTCCGGGATCCTTATCATATTTTACATCACCAACTGTTACATAATTTTTTTCAAAGTATATGGGAGTGTTGCCAATCTTAAACGTATTATTACGCATTCTACGTACGCTATATGGTGTATCTAGAGAATTTATTTGACCATTAGTTAGTAACTGTAGGTATTCTTGAGTATCATCCTTTTTTATTGTCTTTTCAAGTTCATTAGAGTCGGAGTCACTTAAAGCTGACTCAAAAGGAGTTTGATAGTCAGTATTTTCTATAACTGTATGTTCTCATCATCATCAATATCTTGTTCTTTTTTTACTTTTTTTTTTAATTTTCTTTTCTATTTTAAGAGCAGTAGGTGATAAACTTCTTTGTCTTTTAATCTTAAGATCAGGTGCTTCAGTAACATTAATTAACTTCTCGAACGGTTTAACGATTGGCTTAAATGACTCATTCATAGCTTTCTTTGCATCCAACTTATAGGCTTTCAATAAATTGTATTTACGTTTTACAGCTTTCTCCACTTCGCGGAGTACGGAAATTTGTTGATTAAAATCGGACATCTTGCTAGTTTAAAGTCTCACAGTTGAATAATTGATTTACTCTGTATTCTGTGTATTTATTACAAATTGATCAAATCCTTTTCTATATCGGCCATCATGAATATTTCGATCTTTGTCGATAACAAGAAAACCATGATTATTATTCTAACAAGATGAGCAGATGTCTCTAAACTTTTGATATGACATATCTGTGTTTACATGATCATTATAAATGTGCTTTAAGTTCATATCATCTTGTCGAAAAATTACTAAAAAGTTAACGTTATCACGAACGAGATGTTTCGGCACTTGTGCATAACACTGACAGAGGTAGAAGCAGTCAACGTTTTTATGTCTACCTATGCAGTAGAATGCCTTAATATTATCTTGCTTTTCACAAGCTATATCATCAAAAATGAAGATAGAATTAGTTCGAGTCTCATCAGGTGATACTACAAGAACATGTTCTCTGGAAGGTAGGTACTCAATACCATCTAGAGGTTCAATAAGTTTCTGAAGAAATTTATACTTTGGTTGATTAAGTGATTTTGATAAAACATAAATATTTTATGTTTTTTATAGGTACTCAATGCCATCTAGAGGTTCAATAAGTTTCTGAAGAAATTTATACTTTGGTTGATTAAGTGATTTTGATAAAACATAAATATTTTCAAACTTTACACCATTAGGATATATTATTAGAGATAATAAGGACTTGGTTAGAGGGCGTGAGAGTGAATGGTCGTGTGCGCGGCAGCTCGGCCTAAGATTTTCTGTTTTTGCGATATTTTGTGTGTTTTGAGCGAAAAATATAGGAAATATTGATAGGGAAATAGGTAAGGATAATGTGTAGTAGATAGGTGGGAGAAAATTTTGAGTAGGGAAAACATAAACTTGTAAAGAAGGAGCGAGGTAAAAAAATTGAGGTTAGGTGGATGACGGACGCGTGGTTGACAAAGGAAGAAGATCATGTCGCCGACGGACAAGAAAGCCAATTCCACGAGGACTTTGAGGGAGACGAGAGCTGGTGGAGCACCGGCGGGGAATAAGGGACAATCTACGCTGGACGACAAACTGACGACGAGGAGGGTCGCATTCACGGAAGCTGAAAAGGAATCGAGGAAAGAAAAGGAAAAGATGGAGAGACAAAGGGAAGAGGAGTTCAAAGAAAGGATCCTGGAAGAGGTAAGAAAGATCAGACAGGTAAAGCTAGAAATAGAAAAGGTAAAATTAGATTTGAACGCAGCAAATAGAGAATTGGGTGAACGCATAGAGAGGTTAGAAAAGAAAATGCAGGAGTGGGAGGTGAGAGAAAGGGAATTGGATGAGCGGCAGTCGGTAATGTCAACGCAAAGCGGACTGAGTCTTGCGGAGGCGGCGAGAGGTGGCGACACAGGTTCGTTGTGGAGCCTAAAGAGCGGTAGGACGGGTATGAGCGGCAGAAGCGGCATGTCGCTGTCTGATAGAGAGGTTTTTAAAATGAAAAGGATGGTTTACGAACAGGATAGACTAGAGAGGAAAAATAATATTGTTATAAAAGGAGTAGAACCCGACGAAGGTAACTTAAAGGAATGGATAAAGAATTGGTTGGCAATAAAGCTAGGGGTTAGTGCGAATGTAGAATTTGCGAGGAGAAGTGGACCAGTGTTCATTGCTAGAGTAGGAGAACAGGATAAAAATGAAATTATGAAAATGAAAAGTAAATTGAAAGGATCGAGAATATTTATAGAAAATGATTTAAATGTAGACGACAGAAGGAAGCAAGAGGATATACATAGATGGGTCAAAGAAAAAAGGGCAGAAGGGTGGTTAGTGAAGTCAGGGCGGGTAGAATATTTTTTAAAAATACATGGAAACGGTGGGAAGAAAAAGAGGTTATAGAAGAGGAAATGAAAAAGGATACTGTATCAGGACGCATACCAGTTAGGAATGAAAATAAGAATGAAAGTCAGGGAAATGGAGCAGCACTAAATAGGAAGGATTTAGAATAAACCAGAAATGGAGCAGTAAAGAAATAGCAGAGGTCAATAATGAGGTTAAAGTAAAATTAAGGGAAGAGGGAAATAAGAAACTCATTTTTTGGAATATAGCAGGGGTATGGAATAAAGATAAAGAGGTGTGGGAATTTTTAGAAAAGGGCGACTTTATAAGTTTATCGGAAACGTGGGTGGAGGAAAAAGATAAAGGAAATCTGGAAAAAAGACTATCAAATAACTGGGTTTGGAAAATTATACCAGCCAGGAAGGACGCAAAAAAAGGCAGGGCTAAGGGTGGTTTTATAATAGGGATAAAAAAAGACTGGTTAATTGAAAATAGAGAGGAAACAACAGAAATTGAAGAAGGACTCATAAAAACAGTGATAGGTAATGATACTCAAGAAATGGTTATCTGGTCTGTATACAATTCTGGGAACATTGAAAAAGACTATCAGATCTGGGAAAAACAAGAAGAGGACACAGGAAGCAATATGCTTATAGGAGGAGATTTCAACATCAGAATAGGAGAAGAAGGAAGTCTTATAGGTACATTAGGAAACACATTAGAACAAGAAAAGAGGAAAAGTAAGGATAAAACGGCTAACAACGGTAGTAGTAAACTAATAAATTTTTGCGGGGGAGAAGGATGGTGAATATTGAATGGAAACTTTATAGGAGATGAAGGGGGTGAAATTACGTATATAGGATCAAGGGGCAGCACGGTGATAGATTATATTATAGTAAACGAAAATGTCAGGAAGAGAGTGGTAAAATTTCAAGTTGAGGAAAGGATAGAATCTGACCATGCACCGATCAGTGTAGTATTCGAAGAAACAGTGGAACCGGCAGTAAGGGAGAAGATAAACAAAATAGAGGAGAGGAAAAATAAAACGGTATATGTATGGAACGATGAAACAATAGAAATTTTTAGGAGTAAAACTGAGGAAATAGAGCTAGAAGAAAAAGAAGAGGATTCAACGGAAAAAAGATGGGAAGACACAAAAAAAGTAATAGACGAAGCAGTAACTAAAAAAGATATCAAAATAAAAAAATGGGTATTAGGAATTAAAAGGTGGTGGGACCGTAGCTGTTCCAATAAGAAAAGAAAGGTAAAAAAAGCATATCAAAAATGGAGAGAAGGAGAAGAACGTAAAGAAAAATACCTGGAAGAAAGAAAAGAATGGAGGGAACTTTGTAAAACTAAAGAAAAAGAGTGGAAAGATTATGAAGAGGAACAATTAAGATCAATTAAAAATGAAAATGAAGTATGGAGGTTTTTGAATAGGTCAAGGAAAAGAAGAGAGAAGGTTGATAATAACGTGGATGAGAAAAAGTGGAAGGAGCACTTCGTTTCACTGTTGGAAGGATCCGAAAATAGGAAAGTAGGGGAAAGAAGGCAAAAATGTGAGGAGGAGGAAGAAATAGCAAAAGAAAAAATAACGGTAAGGGAAATAAAAGAAGCTTGGAGTATACTGAAGAAAAACAAAGCACCGGGAGCAGACGGAATCACGAATGAAGTATGGAGTTACGCAGGACAAGATTTGGTGAATAAATTGATAGGTATTCTAGGTAAGGTATGGGATGCGCAAGGAATACCGGAAGAGTGGAAAATGGGGACGTTGATACCGTTGCACAAGAAAGGAAATCCGGACGAACCAAAAAACTATAGAGGAATAACACTTATGTCAACTGCTTACAAGTTATACACGGAAATAATTAGGAAATGGTTAGTCAAGGAAATAGAAGAAAAAAAGATTCTACCAGAAGGTCAGGCAGGTTTTAGGAAAGGAAGGTCAAGAATGGACAATGTGTATATACTGGATCATCTGATACAAAGAACAAAGAGAAGAGGTAAAAGGCTTTACTCCATGTTTATTGATTTGAAGGCGGCCTTCGATCTGGTAGATAGGAACATACCATGGAAAATCATGGAAAGGTTGGGGATAAGTAAATATTTAATAGAAAGAGTAAAAGAAATTTATGAGGAAACAAAAGTCAGGATAAGAGTTGAGGAAAACATATCAGAGGAGTTTTGGACGATTAAAGGGTTGAAGCAAGGATGCGTGCTGAGCCCTATTCTGTTTTGTATTTATATAGCAGGATTAGAAGGATTTTTTTAAAGAAAGGAACGTTGGAGGAGTTAAAATAGGAAATATAAGACTATGGTCGTTAGCTTATGCTGACGATATAGTCCTATTAGCAGAAAATAGAGAGGCATTGATAGATATGATGGGCACCTTAAGAAAATTCCTAAAAAATAGGAAAATGATACTAAGCGAAGAAAAAACAAAGATATTAGTTTTTAACAGGGGGAGAAATAGCAAGAAAGAAAGATGGATATGGGATGGGAAGGAGTTAGAAGAAATTAAAGCTTTTAAGTATTTAGGTTTTACTTTTAATAGGGAAGGAAACTATAAAGAACATATATCAGAGCTAGCAAAAAAAGGTATTATAGCATCAAAAAAGACATGGGGTTTAGGTGAACACAAATGTAGAAACGATTTTAAAAGAAGGAGAATGTTATTTAATTATTTAGTGAAAAGTGTCATGGCATATGGCTGTGAAATTTGGGGTTGGAAAGAAAGGAAGGAGTTAGAAAAAGTACAGACCGATTATTTTAAATGGGTCTTGAAACTAGAAATCTGCACACCGAGGTATATATTATATAGGGAGGCATGTATAAGTAAAATGAAAATAGAATGGGCTAGTAGAGCAGTTAAGTTTGAAGAAAAGATAAGTAAGCTAGGGGATGATAGACTAGTGAAAATGTGTTGGAAAGAAAAAACAACTGAAAAGGCGACTGATAAGGCACAAAGTGTATATAATATAGAAAGGAAGCAGTATTATAATAGTTTAGGATTGAGCGAACTAGAAATAGAAAACATGATAGAAAGGGAGCAAATTGTGCACGAGGAAACCAAGAAAAGAGATAGGGACATTGAGAGACAAAATATAGAAATGAAAATAAGAGAAGCAAAATATAATATAAATTATTACAAGGAATGTGAAGTTATCGGATTACCTAAATATTTAAAAATGAACAGAAAGAAAGTGGACATAGAAATAATAGCGAAGCTTAGATGCGGAAATTTTGAAAAGGGAAATAAATATTGGCTAAATGATGAGGATAAATTATGTAGAATGTATAAGAAAGTCAGGGAAACATTAGAACATTTTGTGATAGATTGCGAGGAAACGAGAGGAATAATGAAAAAGCTGCTAGGTGATGATAAATTTGAATTTAAGGATTTATTTAATGAGGAAGGAAAAACCTTAGTGGTGGAAACTTTTAGAGAATTATGGAAAGAGTTACAAATCATAGACAGGAAGGAAAAGGAAATAAGTAGGATAGGAAATTAGGCAAGTAAGGAAAAGTGAAAGAAAGGGCTAGAAGTAAGATAAGATGCGATGAACCGAGCTGCCTACGATATGGATGGATGTTTGGGATTAAAATAAGAGATATTATACAAGTTAGATATTGTAGGTTAAAATGTATAGGTAATAGTAAATATGGTAAAAATGTGTTAATGTATGGCAATCTATTGTAAAATACTGTAAACTACTGTAAAATACTGTAAAATGGTATAAAACTATAAGAAAATATATAAAGTTTGTAAAATATGTAAGGTTATAAATTATTATAATGTTTAATTTATGCAAGAAATAGTGAGAAAGATCGAAAGTGAAAGAGTGTAATAGCCAAAACAGAAAGAACAAATGTACAAAGAAAAGAGACTAGAAATATATTGTTTTGTGATACTAAATGTTATTAAATTAGTTAAACAAAGTATGGAAGAATGAGTGTGGATAAGATAAAGATGTAAACCAAGTCCATTTCTGGGCCAAAATTGGCTGAAATAAAGTTTATATATATTAGAGATAATAAAGCGTTAGTTTTTCCACAGTTAGATGGTCCAAAGAATACGACACGAACGCTACCTGGCAGCAAGTTTCTATGATGTTTATAACATTTACGAGGTGATTCTGTAAGAACATCAAAATTTATTACTGGTAATTTTAGTGATTGTTCTTTAAAGTTCATCTTGCTTCGAGACTTGATCTCAACTAAAGGCTGTAGCTATAAAAGCTCAAATTTATAGCTTTTGCGTCAGTCATGAATAAACTTTCATACAGTTATGATCGTCCATAAGGGTTCTGGTTTGGTAAACAAATTGATAGACAAACGGCCTATTGAACTCCATATACCAGGTTATCAGTACTGAGGACCGGGTACTAAGTTATCTGAAAGATTAGCTCGCGGAGACTTTGGAATTAATCCCTTAGGTGCTGCATGCAAAGAACACGATATAGCCTACTCTAAGCATCGTGAAAATATTCAAGCAAGAAAAGTTACCGATCGAGTTTTGGCGGAGAAAACGTGGCAGCGAGTAAAATCCAGCGACGTTAATTTACGTGAGAAAGCAGATGCTTTAGCTGTTACTAACATCATGAAAGTAAAATCTAAGTTCGCTATGGGAAAATCTATTGTTCCTAGTAATAATTCACGTACTGTAATTAAATCTGCTCTAATGGCAGCTCGTAGATATATTAAAAATGTTGGTGGAAAACGTAATATAAGTATTCCGCGTATATTACCTGTTCTTAAAGCAGAACATTCAGTTTCTACAAAGTCTGGGTCTCAGAGTAGTCACTGCAAAAGGCGTAAAGGTAAAAGGGTATCGTAAAAAAAGATGATAAAACTGAAAAAATAACTTGTATATTTATTTGCTATTGATGGATACCTCAAAAGGAGGATGTTCTTAATGTACAAACCCCAGTTGTATTTGATGAATTCATTGCCCATTATGGAGATCGATAGGTGTAAGAATGTTGGTCTGACTACCTCAATAAAAGGTTACATTTCATTTTCACCAAGTCCGAGTAAATATATTGAAAATTCTGGATGGATTAATGTTGCAGAGACTAGAAAAATAACTGATGAAAGTGGAACCTTTGATATAACCATACCTTTATCAATGATATTCGGTTATGCAGAGTATTATCGTAAAATTATCGTAAATGTTAAACATGAACTCATTCTTATGAGATCGAGAAGCGACTGAAATGATGTTGTTGAAAGTCCAGTACAAGTCGATCAAAGACCTACGTATGAAGATTTTAAAATTGTGCTCTCATGAATAGAGTGGCTTATGCCTTACGTAGTACTGTCAGATAGACGTAAGATTCAACTTTTTAGTCACATCCTAAAAGATATATCCATTGCTATGAGTTTTCGCTTTTGGGAATTATATCAGTATCCTGTACTCGCAATAACTACACAACATGTGTCGACAGTAAAAACATCAAACCAGCTAGAAAAGCCGCGCTTTGTCGTTTTAGCTTTTCAAACAAAAAGAAAAAGTCAGCGTAGAATTAATGCTAGTCATTTCGATCACTGTAATATTAGCAACGTTAAGCTTTTGCTTAACTCACAGAATTATCCATATTTTTTTATTTTTCTTTTATTTTTCGAGGGTATGTAGGAAATGCCACATAAGGCACACCCGACTGGGTCCGCACAGCCGGATAGTGTGGGGCTGGTTGGCGATGCATCGGGCCCCCTTAAAACATCGGAAAGTTATTTATTCGGAAAGCCAAATTATCGGAATATTTAAAATTCTGATATTTAAAAAATCGGAAAGTTGAAAAATAGGATTTAGAAAAATTCGGAAAATATTTTTACTTAGAGTTAAAAATTCGGATAATTAAAAATCGGATTACTAAAATAACGGAAATTAGATATTCAGAATGCCGCAAATTCGGAATATTAAATGGAGTGGCACGCCGTACTGAAAGTATGCATTCTGTAGGGAATCTAACATTAAAACAGCATATTCTTATTGGCGTCATAAGGCCCATGTAAAAATAAATGAAGTGTCTAGATTTGTAATCAGTTTACATTTGTTAAATATGAGAAAACATAGTTTCCTTTGAATTATTTTTCCACTTTTCGATATGTCCGACTTTTAATTTTCCGAATTTTGAACTCTCAGTTAAAATATTATCCGAATTTTTCTAAATCCTATTTTTCAACTTTCCGATCTTTTAAATGTCCGAATTTTAAATATTCCGATATTTTGGCTGTTCGAATAAATAACTTTCCGATATTTTAAGGAGGCCTGATGCATCCGCCGTGTTTATAATATAGGACGAAAAATAAAATAAACAAAAATGCGAAAGAAACTACACAGCCGTTGCATCGCAAACCGACCCACTAAGACCTACCACCTTTTCCTTTTCTGGCGGAACCCACCCTGGTACCGTTTCTCACATTACCTCAGGGTGGTGCCATTTTAGTATCTTCTCGACAACCGCTGCTGCCTTGACCTGAAACAAATTTAATAATTCATAATTTTAAATCCCCCGAGGGGACGTCAGATCTAACCCGTCTCATTTATACGCTTATTCGAACCGGCGCATTCATCTCCGTACGGAAAGGAGAAGTATCATCTTCTCCCCCAACGTCCATTTTCATGAAGTCTTCCGACGTCCCTGGGTTATGTTTGGGTGTCGGAGCGTTTCATTCATACCTTCGTCGGTTGCCCTGTCTATATATACACCACTTCCGGTAGCCTGAGTCATAACAGGGCATCGTACAGGATGTTCCAAAAATCGGGGCTAAAGATTGAACCCTGTGCCACGCCGGCGCTGAGATATTTCTCGCGTTGGCCTTCTTCTGTTTCGTAGCGGTGGATACGGTCCTTTAAGTAGTCCCGTATCACCCGCACGAGGTACTCTGGGACTCTGAACTCGTTCAACGCGTCCAAGATATCTGACCACCTGGCCGAATTGAAGGCGTTCTTAACGTCTAGCGTAACAAGAAGAGCGATGGTTCCTGGAATAATGATTTCCAGTCCCTGCTCTCCTTCCCAGCCGAACTACCTCTCGTATACCATCCACTGTGGATCGCCGTTTTCTGAAGCTGTACTGGTTGTCAGCTAAATCGCCGGCAGCCTGCACAGCTCCCTGTAGCCGTGGTTTAAGCAACCTCTCGTAGAGCTTCGTGGCCTGTTAGACGACGGAAGTCGGGGATCACCTCCCTTACCTTTGCTGATCAACACGAGTCACGCAACCTTCCAGGGGGTGCCAAAGACACCCGCCTTCAGGCACGCGTTGTATATGTTCAGCAATAGAAAAGGTGCTCTCACCGCGATGATCTTCAATATCTCAGCGGGTATGCTGTCGGGCCCAGGCGCCTTTCCGCTCCGCATCATTTTGGCGGCGATCCGTAACTCCTCGGTGGAGAGTAGGGGAATCTCACCTACTTCAGCGGTTTCGTCCTGGTCTTACCTTGGTGGATGTGTTGGGAACAGAGTGTCCACGATTTGAGCCATGGTGTTCTCTATCGAAAGGGTGATTTGGGAGCGCGCAGAGTTTCATGGTCACGATCTTGTAGCCCAAGCCCCACACGTCCTGATTGACTTCCTCCGTCAGGTTCTTCCAACACTGTTCCTTCCTCTGGTTGATCTCGCGTCGGAGCTGCTTGCGCGCTGCTTTGTGCTGCGCCGACAACAGTGCTGCTTCCGTTTCGTCTATCATTCTTTGTGCCCTTCTTCTGAGACGTTTCGCTTTTGCTCTCAGTTGCGCTATTTCGTCCGACCGTCAAAAAGCAGGGCGTTTTCCATGTCGCGATCCCTTGCGTGACATGGATGCTTTGCAGGCTCAGTGAATTAGATCCATAGTCTTCCTCACGGGGGCCTCCGCTCCGTCCCTGTCTTCGGCGGTGTTCGTCGCTGATAAATTTCCCTGTTCTTCGAGCAGTACTTCGACTAGCTTTTCGTGTTCAGCTTTGCTATTGGGATTTATCGCGAAGCTGAAACGTGATGTATTGGTGATCGCTTCCGCTGTAATCCTCCATTACCCTCCAATCCGACGCTCTACGTGCTAGATTTTAGGATGCGAAAGACACGTCCGGAATCGTCCCAATATGCCCTACCCTTCTGAATGTCGACGTGTTTCCATCGTTGCGAACTATCAAGCCGAGTCCAAATACCATCTTCATGATGGACTTTCCTCTGCTGTCCGGCACTCGCATGCCCTACTGGTATGCACTACTGTATGATATGTATGCACATTTGAGAGTGCCCCGGTAACACAGTCTGCTGCACTCGCGGTTGCGCCGAAGTGCACGGTCTGCTTCACACTAGGTTTCTGCTGCACGACGATTGCGGCAGACAAGTGCGGCAGGATTGCGGCAGTAGTGCAGCCGACAAGTGCGACTAAAGGGGATGAAATAACGCACTCGCGAGAGCAACAAAATTGCACCCGAATGGCGTACAACGATTGCGGCAGACGAGTGCGGCAGGATTGCAGCAGTCGTGCAGCCGACAAATACGTCTAAGGGGGGTGAAACAATGCTCTCGCGAGTTCATCAGAACTGCACTCGAATTGCGTGCGATGTTTGCGGCAGGATTGTAGCAGACGCGCAACCGATTAAGGAGGATGAAATACTGCACTCACGAGTGCAGCAGGATTGCACCTGACGATTGCTGACAGCTGACAAGTGTGATTAAGGGGGATGATGTAACGCATTTGCGAGTGCGTTAATATATACTTCGAAAAAGAGCCACACACCTCTTAGCGGAAATCCTCGGAACACCGAGAATGGTAACAAAAAATAAGAGTTCCAAAGAGTTTTATCTCCCAGATGGCTTGTGTGCGGTCTCTTATAGTATCTACCATGCCAAACTAGTCGAGTGAGCCCAAAACTGATGCGCCCTGGCGGCGGCGACGTATGACCTATACGCTTTGCTTCCACCGGCTCTGTGGACTACACGTCTGCTGCAATCCTGACGCACTCGTCTGCTACAATCGTCGTACACAATTCGGGTACATTGTGCTGCATTCGCGAGTACATTATTTCATCCCCCTTAGTTGCACTTGTCGGTTGCACGGCTGCTGCAATCCTACTGCATGCATCTGTCGCAATTGTCGTTCAGCAGAAACCTAGTCGAATTGTGAAGCAGATCGCACGTCGGCTGCTGCAATTTTTATGATTGCTCGCACGATTGCAGCAGAATTGCAGCGAAATTGCGATGCTTTTGTTACCAGGGTGCCTACTATTTCGATAACCTCTATTAAACAAATCAGATTTTCTTTCTTACACGCCGCTTATTGTCATCGATTGCTCTAACCAGAACGAATCTTTGAAACAAACAGATGTTGATGTCCGTCTCGAATTTGAAACTAAAGAAAATATACCTGAAGAAACATTAGCCTACTGTTTGATTTTACATGATTGTATTGTAAAGTGTAATTCTATAAGTAGGGATGTAAAAATGCTTGTTTGACAAAATGAATTGTAATTATTATAATTATATATTTATAAGTATGAGAATAAAAATTATATGTATTAAAAAATTATTATTTATATTTATTTATAAATACCTTCTCATATCTACCTATCAATCATCCATCATTCCCCCACCCACTACAGATTGACGCACTGCCGCGGTGCAGACAAACGCCGGCCGCCCGCACCAACATGGCGCAGAACGCGTGGTAAAACAGAACCAACACTGTCGGTATAATAGGTCACGGATAGGTGGCGCAGGAACCGCGCCGTATGGTAAAACAGATCCATCACTGTCAGTATAGTAGGTGGCGCGGGAGTCGCGTCGCATGGTAAAACAGAACCATCACTGTCGGTATAACAGATCGCAAATAGGTGGCGCAGGAGCCGCGTCGCATGGTAAAACAGACCGTCACTGTCGGTAAAACAGATCGCAGATATGTGGCGCTGGAGTCGTGTTGGCGCAGTAGCCGCGCTGCCCTAACTGATAATCGATTAACACCTGATTTATCAAAAGCGTAGACTGCGCGTGAAAGCGAAGTACGTGCAACATACATACTTCCATATGCGTGAAAAGCAATACCCTCCCTTGCGAAGCGCAGTCGGGTAAAAATTGAGAGGACTCGATCGGTATTACATAGCAAATTCTGTAACAATAGAAGCGTAATTTGGCTTAACAAAAAAAAGTTCCAGGCTCCCGTGTTGCCAGTACCGGACTCTAGCTCCAACGTGTCGGGCGGTTCGTCTACGACGACCTCTTCACCAGTGATAACGAGCCCCAGCTCGAGCAGCTCGAGCACAACACCAAGCAGCCCGAGCAGTCCAGCAATTTCGCCGCCCACGGTGGCTAATCGACATAGTTCAAAAAGGCACAGCTTCACGGCGGTCAACAGCGCCCACCATCCTCAACCCCAGTCCCAGCATCGACACAGCGCCGAGATACTCAGTCCCGCTGTCGACGCCGCACTCGTCGGCGCCGAGGCTGCCACCAACGACTCCGTCTTCACTTCCAGTCAGGTATATCTACGCACTTGACAGCATTTGCATTCATATCTTAAAAGTACAGATTTCGTGATTCTTATTCTACATTTTTACACAAAACTCTCATTCAGAAAAAAGGTCGTATCTGTTATATATCAAATAATAACAATTTAATTCGCCTGGTCAAGAGTCTAAGAATACATAACGAAAGTTAAAAATAATGCAAAAATATATATATTTAAGGCGAAAAAAAAAGGATATATCATACTATTATTAAATGTATTTGAGTTTTCGCTACATAAATTACTAAAAAAGTACTAAATAAAATTTTTCTTTTCGGTAATTTATGTAGCCAAAATTCTTTATAATAATAATAATTTTATAATAATCCTTTTTAGTAATAACTTAAATAACAGTACAATGGATGAATTTTATGTCTAGAACCTCTTTTTTGCCATTGTTTTCAATTTTTGCCCCGTATTCTCATACTTTTGACAAGGGTTGGAGAGTAACTAGTTAAAAAGTTAAGTTAAAAGTTAAAAAGTTAAGTTAAAAGTTAAAAAGTTAAGTTAAAAGTTAAAAAGTTAAGTTAAAAGTTAAAAAGTTAAGTTAAAAGTTAAAAAGTTAAGTTAAATTTTAAAAAGTTAACTTAATTTAACTTAATAAATCGTAGTTTGTAGTTGTGATGTCAATAAGTCAAGTAAGATATCCTGAAAGTTTCACATTGTTTCATTGTAATCTATTGCACATAAGACTTGCTACACATTGGAAATCCATCAATGGAGAATAAAGAACTTTTGTCAAAAAATGAAGTCATTTAATATCAATCAAAAATATGTTTTTAATAACTTCTGTATTTTCTGAAGTTGTCTTCATACGAGGGTAGTTCAATAAGTCTTTAGAATGACCAACAGATGGCGCGCGAATCGCTCCAAATCATCTGTTTTCAGTCAGCACCACTCCCGACTAGATATATGGTGCAGTCACAGTCCACATCTTCTGAGTTTACGTGTTTTTATAACCAATTGAAAAAAAAAAATTGCTCGTTAAGAAAAATGGAAAAAAACGAGTTCAGAGCGGTAATTAAACATTTTCATTTAAAGGGTTTAACTCCATATGAGATAAAAAATGAATTGGACTCAGTTCATGGCACATCTGCCCCTGCCTTAGCAACGGTTTATAACTGGGTAAATGAATTTAAGCGTGGTCGTACATCAATAAGTAACGAACCACGTTCAGGAAGGCCCGTAGAAGCAACTACTCCCGAAATCATCAATAAAATCCACGATATGGTGTTGAAGGATAGAAGATTAAAAGTGCGTGAGTTAGCTGAGGCCACAAGGATATCTATAGGTGCAGTTGTTTCAATTCTACATGAAAAATTAGGCATGAAAAAGCTATCGGCAAGATGGGTGCCGCGTTTGCTCTCAGCTGAGAATAAACGCAATAGAGTGGTCGCCTCTGAGGCTCTTTTGGCGCGCATAAGTCGGAATCCTGAGGAATTTTTTCGTCGATTTGTGACTGTGGATGAAACATGGATACACCACTACACTCCTGAGACAAAGGAACAATCCAAACAGTGGATTTCCACAGGCGAACGAGCTCCAAAGAAGGCAAAGACCGTAAAGTCAGCTGGTAAGGTTATGGCTACAGTTTTTTGGGATGCACGTGGAATTATACTTATTGACTACTTGGAAAAGGGTAAAACAATTACTGGTGAGTATTATGCATCATTATTAGAGCAGCTGAAAGAAGAAATTAAAAAAAACGACCACATTTGGCGAGAAAAAAATTCTCTTTCATCACGACAACGCCCGAGTTCACACATGCTTCGTTTCAATGGCTAAAATTGAAGAACTAAAATTCGAATTGGTCGAACACCCACCGTATTCACCAGATTTAGCCCCCAGTGACTTTTTCTTATTTCCAAACTTGAAAAAATGGCTCGGTGGACAGAGATTTACGGACAACGAAGACGTCATTGCCTCTGTAAGTGCTTATTTTGAGGAACTTCCGAAAACGCACTTTTCTGAAGGATTAAAAAAACTTAAAAAGCGATTGACCAAGTCTATAGTGCTCCAAGGAGATTATGTTGAAAAATAAAAAAAAATTTACCCAAAAAAAATTGTTTTTATACTTTATTCTAAAGACTTATTGAACTACCCTCGTAGTATAGTGTAGTGTGATTTGGGCACTGTTCGGATTCGGTCAATTTAAGAACGCGATCGACTGTGTGCAATTAATGATCGAGGAAAAAAATATAACTAATACGTTAATTAAAAAGATTGCTGTGGCCAAAATCGTCAATGAAAAATTTATTTCTGTTATAATAATGTATAAACTATAAAAAATGAAATAAAAAAAATCGATTTTTTCGTCAAATTTCACTATTAAGTCAAAGCAATAACGTAATATTGTATGCGTTATATAAGTTTAAAACGAGAGTTTGACAAGTATTCGACCGCAAAATATTTTCGGATACTTTTTTGTTTTCTGTAAATATCGAGAAAAAACAACAAAACATCAATTTCTAAGCATATTAGACCATGTATAGCCTATCTTAAGCCGATATACATGATTTTAAAAAAGTATCCGAAAAAAGAATCCGTTGGACACTTCTTTCGGATACTTTGCTTATTTTGAAATGTCTGAAAGTGTTCTAAAATTTGGCTAGGCACCCCTAAACATGGGGTACTATCTGGATGATACTGCATGTTTCAGGTTATTTTCGGACCTATTTTACGTATTTATATGGTATAAGAAATTTTACGGCCAAAAATAAAAATATACCCGGTATCAAAATACGTAAAATAGGTCTTAAATATGCCGGAGTCCACCTAAACATGTGGTATATCCGGATGGTACCCGATGTTTAGGGGGCCTGGGAAATTTTTAGACCTCTTTTAGATATTTTAAAATAAGCAAAATATCAGAAAAAGGTATCCGACGGGTACTTTAAATGATTGCTTTTAAACATAAAAAGTTTTCTAGACTCATAAAAAAAATCATTTTTAGGTTTAACCCGGGCCGGCCCCCATAATACTAAATAAAATACATAATAATTTGAGTGTAGAGTAATTTTCAAGTGTTGTCATACAAGTCAGAGTGTTCCTAAGTTAATAGAAAATGTGAAATATTGTAAATATTCAAAGAAAAAAATAACCTCGGCGAGTGTGCGTAGTACAGCAAACCACTTCCGGATTATCTTCGAGAAATTTCTGGTTCACATTCACATTGTTCTTAGTACTATTATGCCACATATTGTCCATGGTACCATACGCTATTGTTTAAATTGAAAATGAACGATAAAAAACAGTTTTCGACAATTTTGAGTGAAACAGACAAATATATAAAATTTATGTTAATAATAATAATAATAGTAATAATAATT
The DNA here is from genome assembly GCA_949152435.1 of Gastracanthus pulcherrimus. Lineage (NCBI taxonomy): Eukaryota > Metazoa > Arthropoda > Insecta > Hymenoptera > Pteromalidae > Gastracanthus > Gastracanthus pulcherrimus. The sequence continues at coordinate 133,516,799 of OX424573.1, read as the reverse complement.
TATAATTTATCTAATTTGTAATCGCTTTACCTTGCTTGCTAGGGTTCACAGTTTTAGGTTTATTATTTAAACATTAATATATTTAAATTATAATTGTTATTGAGAGCTTATGCTTAAATTATTATCACCTTGTCCCGATTACGGGGACTAACGGTTAACGATTTTATTATTTAAGCGTTTATATTTAATTAATAATCGTTTTTCCACGATTCGACTTTTAACTTAATTTTAACTTGAGATAACTAAACTTTTAACTTTACTTTTTTATCAATATAAACTAGTTATTTTTTATTTGGTTTAATTTGTAACTCTAACTTCTTAAAAAATCAAAAGTTTCCCAACCCTGTTTTTGGCCCACTGTCTAAGCCAAAATGGCTGCAAGGAGGGTGCCACCAGTAGGTCTTAACCAGGCGAATTAATATAATCGGTCTCTATCTCAGATTCTGTGATTCTGTACATTATCTATGAATTCACAGAAAATCAACTTAAGTTAAAAAAGAGTTTATGTTAAACTTTGCTGAATTATACCATTATGTATTGGCATGTACACAAAACAACAATTATTTTGAGCAGTTAAACCTATTATTGATATTGTCTAGAAAGATATGAATATTTTATATCGATTTTATTTAGATGACGAAGACGGTAGTTTGACGAGTTAATTGTTCGCTTACGTTTTGTCAGACGAGCGGTAGCGTGGGCGATCAGAATCCGCGTCACAAACGCAGCGGCAGTAGCGATCTGGTGCTCTCGCAATCGTCGTCGATGTCCAGCAGTGCGCCGTCCAGCTGTGCAGTTGCGTCAGCGGTGGCGGGAGCTGCTGTTGCAGATGTTTCTGCTGCTGCTGCTGCTGTTGCTGCGGCGGCGGCGGCGGCGACAAACGCTGGGGGCAACTTGCCGGCCGCGTACATCGCGCTCTACCCGTACAAGCCGCAGAAGGCCGACGAGCTGGAGCTCAGAAAGGGCGGCATCTACATGGTTACTGAGAGGTGCCAGGATGGCTGGTTCAAGGGCACGTCCAACCGCACCCAAAAGTGCGGCGTTTTCCCGGGAAACTACGTCGCGCCGGCCAAGTGAGTACAGTTTTACTTTTTTATACCAAGCTTTCAGTTTTAGATATATACCTAGCGAAGACCAACGCAAAATTGCACGTGCACTGAGAGAATTTAGATTTTTTTTTGTAAAAAGTGCAACATTGACCTGCACATCTGGGATTTACGACAACTATAGCATTATTTACAATATAGCTAAGAATTTTTCATATATTTTGTTGGAGCATTTCTTACTATTACTATATGAATAGTAAATTCTGCTTGAACCCTTTAAGGTTCAGTGTAACTTTAAAATCACATAGAACTAAAAACTTCCTCAAAATTATCAGAGCTGGTATAGTAGGTCTTTCGCCAACGACCAGCATCATTAATACAATTAGACCTAGAAATCGTTGGAATAATTAGATATACGAAAAAATGTATAAACCTACCGTAAATACTATAATCACGACGACGTCTTTGAAAAAAACGACAATGGTCGCCAAAGCAATGCGTATGGAGACGCGTATGCGTATGCTATGGGCATGCTCAACTCTATTTTGGCTGCAACTTTTGAGTACCTAGATGAGAATAAAAATTTCAAAATGTAATTTCAATTGTATTGAATTGTATGAATGGATCTTTTTGACGTAGTAAATATGTTTTGGTCAAATTTAATAATCTGCGTTAAATATTAATTAAAAACCAAAAATAAACATTTTGAGTTTTCAAGAAAGTGTCTTCCAGTATGGACACCTATAGTTTATGAAGGAGTATTCTTTGCGTAAATAAGAAAGTACAATTTCAACTCCTATTGTAAATAATAATTTATTTAAACATTTTATTTTTACATCATTTATTAAATATATTAGATTTTTTGTAATATATTAAATTATATTTGCAAAGGAGTTTAGTGACTAAAGTAAAATATGAAATAATTCTTTAATATTACAGTATAACATCGTTTTAGTTATAAGCTAAACCATGTTAAAATCTTAGGAGGCTTTACCCTATATGCTTATGAGATAATAACGATCAAAGTTTATGCATTTTGCACAGAAATAGTATGAAACCACCCAAATTAATGCTTTCTGATCGACTTTTTAATATTTACAAGAGGAATATGTTTACCAAATACATTGCAAATTAAACTACATGTATTCTTCATATGATTTACCATTTAGAAGATCCAGGTTACTGTATTACTTTCAAAGATATAAGCGAAAACGTAAAAATCAATCTAGTAGTTTAAGCGCTACAATAATAGAACATTATGAAATAGACATGAATGGCGGCGCCTGAGGATCAAAACACGCGTTAACGCCCGCCGGTGTCCGTATTATGAAACAGTAGTTTAAATAACAATATCAATATATTTAATATATTATATAGTACCAATTACTTATATCTTTGCTTGCGGATGGTATATGATATGATACCGATGAAAAATTATGATTTATAATCAGAATTTAAAGTTTCTTTCCGGAAGAACTGAAGAGGCAGTTTTCCAGATACTCTTCGAGAATTTGTCTTAAATAAAGCACTTTAAACCTATTTTTTAAAGAAAAAATCAATAATAACATTAGTCTTTTTTAGAACACATATATATATACATTATAACGGGGTGCTTAATCATTAATTATATTAATTAATCGACTAAGCCAGCGTCCTGCAGGCATACGCCATACGCAGCGCGTGTGCGCGGCTTGCCGCCGCTCTTACCTTCGAGGTGGCTAGCTCGCGGCGGACCGCCGCTGTAGCTGACCTCGGCGAAGCTGTACAGGTTCTTCCCGTGTATATGCCGAATCCACGAAAGAGCGCGAAAACACGAAGACTAAATGCTACTGTGCACTCACAGCAATGTCGTCTTATTTCTGTCCTAACTCGGTGCGAGGAGCAGGCGGGTCCGGGTTATTTAAGGCACATTGATTTGATAACAATATAAGCTTTATTCTGAAACGTGAACAAATAAATAATCTACAGTACTTTACATATAAAAAGAACAAGTCGGCAAGATGAAAGAAAATCGCGTAGGTCGAGCGTCGTTGCGTGTTCAACACGACCGTCGTTGAACACGCCGTCGGATTCGCAGAGGGTTACGATCGCGCGCATCCCGTCTGTCCCGCGAGCTATACGGAGCCCTTTCGCCTTGAGGGCACGGCACGCTGTTCGCAGCGTGGCCCTGTAATAGTCTGCGGTTGTTACGGGTTAGCCCTTACCTCTATTAATTAGAGTTCGTCGATATGATGCAGGCACGTCGCCGACGATGTTGCTCGTTGCTACCTCGACGAAGCTCTCTTTCTGGGTTCTCGGCGCTTCGTTGATGCCTTTCTCTCTTCCGCGTCCTTCGTCGGTGTGCTCGGTGGCGTCTGTCAAGATGGCATCGGAGCGTCTCTCTTGAGCGGCGAGGCACACGGCGTGAGGAGTCGAGCGGTAGTGGTCTTCCTCCCCGCCGCCGTGGCCCCCCCGCTCCTTCTCGCTCTCGTCTTCTCACCTGTTGCCGCGCGCGGGTATCAGATGGCGTCTCATGCCCCTTTCGCGTCTTCCCGTTCGCGAATTATACGCGGTTCGTTACAACATACAATAATTTTTATTTTACAAAGGCGAAGTTGTTTATTAATCATTATATATATATATATGGGACTAAGAAAAGGCATCTCCAAGAATTTTTTGGTAGTCCACCGAGTGATCGAACTCTCTTTTCATCAACTTTTGAGTTTTGAAATGGACTAAATCCATGTAATAATGGGTCATATGACGTTAAAAATATTTCTTTTTTAAATTCAGAAAATTTTTGTGTAAAATGTACTCCTATTGAGCTAAAAATCATTTAAAACAGCTCCAAAATGCAAAAAGTGCTAAAATTACGTCTTTGACCCACTGCAACTCGAACATACATGGTCAAAAATATCTGAAAAAATTCACAGACACTTATAAGAACCCTATATACATGTTAAAATTCGTATTTATATTGAAAAAAGCTATCTTCATGATTACTGGTATAATGGTTCGAGTGATCAAACCCCCATTTTTCAGGATTTTTAGTTTTAAAATGAATCTACTTAATCGAAAGGGGCATTAAAAGGTTTTGGAACCATTTTTATGAAAAATTTAGAAAATTTTCTAAAAAATCCCTTGTAGTATTTGTTTAAGAGATTTATTTTTGTTGAATAAATGAAGGTTGAAATGTGTTAAGAAATGTATAAAATGACTACATGCTCATATTTAGCCTTGATCAACCAAGAAGAACATTTTTACCGAAGAAATAAAAAAATAATTTTGATCTCGATTTCCCATAGCATTAATATATATATATATATATATATATATATATATATATATATATATATATATATATATATATATATATATATATATATATATATATATATATATATATATATATATATATATATACAATATATATGAGTCAGGCCAGCCAAAATGAACAAATCAGTGCGCTCCTAGTTCTCAGTTTTCTCTGCTGATCTTTCATATGAAAGTACCTATCAAAAGAAGCTCTCAAAATAAGTTTCAGCCCCTAAGGTCCCATGTGTAACCTAGTAGAACGTTTCGAATTTCAAAAATGGCCAAAAAATGGTTATATTAAAAAAATTCTATATAATACCAAATACCACCATTTTGAACGTACCAAAAAAGAATTTCTTTGTCTTTTTATAATCTTTCAGAAAAAAATTATTATATATTTAGGTAGCAAAATGGGAGGACGCCAGTTGTCAACGACTTGCGCTCTTAAATTGCCGGCATCTTGAGGCCTCCCATTTTGCCACCTAAATTTTTTCACAATTTTGAATCTATCGTAACTTTTCATCAAAATGTTCTCAATGATGCTTCGACCACTCAAATTAAAGGTTTTAATGTCAGCTTTCTTTTTACCCTACGTACAATTGCCCGTAATGTATAATACCTGACGTAAATTACATCAGACTTTAATAGTATGTCGTTTACTTCAGGTGGGAAAAACAGGTTAGAAAATAAATTCACAGCCATGCTATACCTACAATACACAAAACCAAACAAAGTGCTTTGTTTTCTAGGATGTTCGAACTATGTTTTCTGAAAGTTAGAGCTAACATGGTTTAGATAAACACAAGTTTGAGGGGTACCAACTTGATGATTTTGGAAAAAGTACCTTTATTGTATGAGCTGTATTTTTGGTTAAACCTAACGGATTAAAATGTACCAAATAAGGAATTAAAGGTATTTTTAAGACGAAGAATTTGGGATATGCGTGACCTAGATTCATCTTGTTATGGTAAAATAACATACGATCAAACATAAGCTAAAAAATACAAAATTTCGGGTTTATATTCAGCTTTGTATAGGTGACCCATTTAACTGCCAGGGTGGTCAAATAATTTTTTACTTAAAGATTATAAAATGACGAAGAAATCCTTTTTTGGTACGTTAAAAATGGTGATATTGGGCGTTGTATAGAATTTTTTCAAAATAACTATTTTTTGACCATTTTCGAAAATTCATTCTACTAGATCACACATGGGGCCTTAGGGGCTGAAACTTGTTTTGAGAGCTTCTTTTGATAGGTACTTTCATATAACAAATGGGCAAAGAAAACTGAAAATTAGATGCGCACTGATTTGTTAATTTTGGCTGGCCTGACTTATATATATTATATATTATATATATGTAAGGTTATATATATATATATATATATATATATATATATATATATATAAAAGGCGAAAAAGTTTGGTTATCATATGAGCTATTTTATATTTTTCTGGAGAACTGAAGCATTATCTATAATTCCTATATTACCTATGTGCTTCTCGGGATCAAAACGAAAATAATTGTTGAAGTTTTATTAAGATAGGTGCAGTTACCCAACCACGCAATAACTACTGCACCTACCTTAATAAAACTTCAACAGTTATTTTCGTTTTGATCTCGAGAAGCACATAGGTAATATAGGAATTATAGATAATGCTTCAGTTCTCCAGAAAAATATAAAATAGCTCATATGATAACCAAACTTTTTCGCCTTTTTTTAATATTAGTTTGTTACCGTATCGCGCAAAAACTACTGTACGGATCTTAATAAAACTTAAACATTTCTCTTTATTTTGATCTCGAGAAACACATAGGTCATATAGAATAATACATTATGCAATAAGGGAATAAAGTCGACTTTATTCCCGTGTTGCATATAGAACTTTATTTCCGACTTAAGGGGACGCCGGATATCTCTGTCCTTGTCTAATTGAATTTTCATTCATAATTTTAAGAGAAATCATATTTTTCTTTAAATAATAGTTGTCCCCGCTTCGTTTTATAGTAATCTACATATATGTCCAAGCTGGGTTCATATGATTGTTTTGTTTTCGAGAAAACTTTGACACACTAAAAGGGCCAACTACGTGGAGATTAACCTTTACATTCTAAGTTTGTCAAAGTTTTCTCGAAAACAAAACAATCATATGAAACCAGCTTGGACATATAATTAGGTTACTGTAAAACAAATTGGGGACAGCTATTATTTTGTCATTAAACAATTAACTTTGTAAATAAATAACGAAATACGTGTGTAGGATAGTAGGAATCTACTGTCGGTATCCGACGTCTCCTTAACTGTGGCCAGTTTATTGACTTGAAGAGTGGGACCCACGGAAAGAGAAAGACATTGCTCAAATTTGAAGAAAAAAAAAAGAGAAAGCATTTGCTGGAAATAAAAAAAAATCATTTGGGGGAAAAATTTTTTGTACTATTTTCCCTCTCTAGCGGGAAAAAGTGAATTATCGGGAAAAAGTAGATTTTCGGGAATCAAATGCTACTTTTGTCCCGTTTTTCATGTCAATATAGTGACCATTGCTGTTGAGTCGGGAATAAATTATTGTATTTATTTATTTCCTTGTATTGATTTACATCTGTTTACATGTTTTTCCAACTTTTACACGACAATTCCGTGTTTAACTCTTGGTTTTATACATATATACACCTTTTACAGTTTACTTATTATCTTTTATGATATTGTACTGTGTTGTTCCGCTTATATATATAAAAACTTAGGTTCTATAGTTCGTTTGCACCTATATTTATACAATCCTTTTTATATTCTATGTAGCCTTGTTGCCGTTTTCAGTTCTCAACTTAGCCAGCCTTTCCAAGTCTCTACTATAATTGCACAAGATAGTTATCGGTTCCCCTTTCAATACATTTTTCAATTCATTACTTACATCGAATTCCATGCCTTTTAAATTCTATTTTTCAACTTCTTGAACCCATTCTTCCCTTACATTTTCCTTTGCTACCACGCGCACCCAGATATGTTCTAGCGTTTCCTGGTATTTTCTACATAGCCTGTAATTTGCGTCCTTACATACTCCCGCATCTCATCCTGGCCCACTGTTCCTTTACGTACCCACTGAATTTTTTACTCTCAGTAGCTTCCTTTTTCAAAATCTCATTTCCATTCTCTATAATTTTCGTAAAAATTAGATATTTCTATTTTATTCCAGTTCAGTTGTATTCCTTGTTTTATTTTGGTCTACATTCCTCGTCCCAATTTTTCTTTAATATCTTTTTTATCTCTATTTGTAAATATCCAATCAGTTCCTTTCCCATCGCCAACACTGTTAAAAGATTTTTGTAATTATTGTCTCCGCTTTGAAGTATTACCATTTATAATCCCCCTAATTTTGTCCCTTGAGGGCCCCGTTTGTCCGACAATCTACTATCTTTATTTTACCGACTTACCTTTAATTTTTTTTTTTTATTAGATTACGCATGTAAAATATACTAAAAAGTGACGCTGTGAGCCTAAAAATACCGCTACATACATGAGAAAACCCAAAAACTGCTTAAAAGCTGCTTAAAAATTGCTTAAAAATTGCTTAAAAATTAGCTATTTTGAAAATGTGATTGGTGATGAAATACTGATTTTGACAAGACAGGACTATAAAAAATCAATTTTTTAGTTCTTTTTTTTCAATAATTGTAAATTTGACCTTGAAAACTTTTGGAATTTTTAAAAAGCTTACGTATTTTTTTTGCTTACATACTGAGGAAACACTATACAGAAATTCAAGTTCATCCGTGAACAGCTTTTATTAAACAGGACAGAAAATTTATATTTACAGGTTTCAATTTTTTTTGGCAGTTTAATTTCAATTTACAGATGTTTCATAACTATTATTTAACCTTTTTCGGTTCTTCCCCCTTAGGCATCTTGTTTTGAATAGGTTGAATGACTGTATTGCTCTCTGGTGGAAATGAGAACTCATCAATATCTATTTTTAACAACTTTCTGTAAATCCTTGGAAATTTTCGTATAATTTGAAAAAAGAATTTGTACGCTATTTTAGGGACAGATTGTTATATTTATCTGTATGTAGTATCATAATATATGAAAATTGAAAAATGATCTTTTTTTTATTTTTGATGATTTTTTGGGTAAACGGTATTCTCAGGATCCCTACCATGTTTCTTAAAATTGCCCCTTACTTTCAATTTTTTTTAAATTTTTTACATATGTTTGTACAATCAAAAATGAAGGTTTCTTTGAAATACGAGTTTCTTTGAAAACTCGTATGTCTGCACATTTTACTGTATATATATATTGATATACAATGAAAAGTTCATGATTCTTTTAGACAAAATGAGGTAGATTGCCACAGTTTCTGGTGCATACAGAATTTATTATTCAGTCTAAAAAAATGTCTACTTACTTTTTATACCATTTTGAAAATATTTGTGCATTATCATCAAAATTGAATACAAGTACCCTGGTAGAAATCTAAGCTGGTTTCTAGCCAGATATTAGCTTGATTTTCTAAATCTGCTGTAACTCTGGTTAAGAAATTAACTAGAAATCAGTTAAAAACGACATGCTTTTTAGCTAATTTCTAGCTAGATTCTGCTTAATATTCTAGTTAATATAAACTTGATAAACTAAGTAATTTATGTATTAATTAATAATGGAAATAATAACAGTTTTATAATAATCAAAGTAATACTCAATAGTAGTAATGGAGGTTGGGTTATTTGTTTACATAACGACGCGTGCATTTAAAAAGTATTATTTACACAAAAAGTACCAAAGCCCCGAGTAAAATTTAAGTGTCTTTATTACAGAAATTTATGTTATAAATAATAGAATGCATGTAGTTATATAATTATTGTTATTTTAAAAATAACAATAAATACAGAATAATGTTAGTTTTGACGATATTTGGAGAATTGGTAAACAAATATTTGTAGTTTCACAATGAATTTTTATTACAAAATTTTATTTTCGTCATCAATCACAAAATTTTTGTTGACTAAGTTATGATTGACTAATTTTCGGAAAGGAAATTATTAGTTATAAAATACTTTTAATATTGCAAGTATAATAATGTATATATTTAAAAACTAATAACTTTTCAAAACAAAATATAAATAGTTTAGATTTGCAAACAAAATACGTTCTTGCTTAGAGCATAGTCTTAAGCAGATTCTAGCCACATATTAGCTATAATTTGACTTATTAATAGCTTATTAATTTGGCTAATAATTAATAAGCTAACCAGCCATTCTAGCTAACATTCTACCAGCGTAATCATAACTAAAAATGAAATCATTTTATTTATATAAGAAAAACACCTAATCCTAATTCATCGAATGAAACATTCCTTGCGTATTTAAGTTTGACAATAGCAATCTAATAAATTCTGACTTATTTTAGAATCCGTAACAAACAAAAGTTAGTATTTTCTATTTTAACTTTCTATCAGAAATAGCTTGAAAAAATTATACCTTCATTTTAAATAAATATATGACAAAAAATACCATCTTGTTGTATATATATATTTACTCGGAAATCATTTTTATGCACGCTCTTCTTGAAAAAGAATTCTAACTTTAAATAATCGGTATAGGAATATTTTCTGAGAGTTACAGCTAGATTCGTCGACGCTAAATCCGCGAGCAACTTTTTGAAGGTAGAAAAATAAGTTTCGAGAAAAACGTATTTAAATATTCAGTTCTATATAAAAGCGATGTTAATTATTTTCTTTGAATGGTTCTAACTTTGTTGATAACGAAAATTTTTTATTCTATCAGGTCCCAAAATGTTCTTACAAATGTCGAGCTTCAAAAAGTGTTATAAAATTTTATCGATTTTTTGTTCAAAAATCAGTGTAACCATCTTAAACCCCGTTTCGTCCTGAAAAGGTATACAATTTATCTTTTCTTCACCCGTGTAGATTTTTTATTAAATCGCAACCAATCTTATCTAAACTAGGTATACTATAGTTTTTGAGAATGCTCTATTAGAATCCGATCTTAATTTTTCACAATAACAAACAAAAATTCCCATATTGCGGTCGGAAGCTAAAAAAATCGATTGTTTGCTTTAAATGCCATTTTGACAAGGAATGCATTTGTGAAACTGGCTCGTCTTGTTTATTCGGTGGCATACAGGTCTGCACTTTCAGAAATTACTTTGAGAAATATGAATTTTTAATTCTTTTATGGAAGGTGGCGCTGTGTTTTCTTAAACATTTTCGTTTTTTTGCTATTGTTATGAAGTTTTTCAGTATATGACTAAGAATAGTGGTAAAACGTACCAAAATTACAGTATTTGGATTAAAGTATTTTACTAGGTGAGTACCAAATGTGATCATCTCAACCTAACCTCATAATATTATAAAAACACAATTTTTTCTTGACAAATTTCGTGGTACCCATATAATTTTTTTGTATTTTCTGAGTTAAGATTGTTTTTGCATTATATAATGTTGCTAGATAAGTGCTTATTGTAACAGTGTCAATATAATCTCAAAATATCGTAAAAACACTATTTTCTTTGCAAATTTTGTGGTAACAAAGTCATTTTTTTGTATTTGTATTGTTTTATTTTACTGTTAAAATAAGTACTTATCTGATAACAATGTATAATGCGAAAACAATCATAACAACACAAAAAAAACAAAAAAAAATATTTCTATCACAAAATTTGCAAAGGAAACAGTGTTTTACGATATCTTGAGGTAACATTGACACTATTACGATTGATACTGTTACTATTATTAAGATTGAAAATATATTTTTATCACAAAATTTGCAAAGAATTCAGTGTTTTACCATATTTTGAGGTTAGATTGATACTGACAATAAGCACTTATATAGTAAAATTCTATAGTACAAGAACAATCATAACATTACAGAAAATACAAAAAAATTATATTGTTACCATGAAATTTGCAAAGAAAACAGTGTTTTTACGATATTTGGAAATTAGGTTGACACCATTACGCTTGGTACTCACCTAGTAAAATACTCTAATCTACATACTCATTTTGACCACTATTCTTAGTCATATACTGAAAAACTTCATAAAAATTAGTAGAAACGAACATTTTTGGAAAAACAGCACTATAAATTATAAAAATAATTAATAATTTAAATTTTTCATTGTAGTATCTGAAAGTACAGACCTGTATGCCAAAATGGCATTTAAAGTAAAAAAAATTAAGATATTTATGATTTTTTAAGCTTTGAACTGCCATATTGGATTTTTTACTCAATATTGTGAAAAATGAGGTAGGATTCTAAAAGAGCATCCTCAAAAACTAAAAACTAGTTTGGTTAAAATTGGTCGCGATTTGATACAAAATCTACAGGGATAAATAAAAGATAAATTTTATGCCATTAGAGGACGAAACGGGTTAATGAATACTCGTACTTTAAAATGTAATTGTAAAACTAAAAATTTGATGAAAATCAATAATGCGATGCGTTTCTGTGTAAAGCAAGGTTTGAAGAATCGAAAAAAAAAATAAAAAATCGATTTTTTGATAAAAAAATGATAGGGATCTCCCTTAAGCAAATACGTGGCCATCTTTTATTATCCATCCCTAAAATATTTATTAGATATACTCCTGCCCTTATTTTCGTTTCTATCTCTACACTCCTTCTTCCTGTTTCTATTTACCAAATATAGTTTGGTGTGTTACTGTTTAGCCCTAGTGCTATCTTTGTGAATTTAGCTTGTACTTTTTCAATTTCTTCCCACCGCGACCACGCCAAAATTTCTGCCCCATATAAACACCCTAATTTAACTATGGAATCTAGTAAATATAGCCTTCTTCTTGTATTTTCAATTTTTGCTCTTTTTCATTTTGTGCCTTTCCTTTCATTTTCCTAATATGAAACCCCTATGAGTTCCTGCTAGTAACCTATAACCTAAATACTTATAATCGTTAACTATCTGTAGTTCCTCCCCTATATAATACCATTTTTCTCCTTTCCTTCTTTTGTCCCCATTTTTAAAGATCACAACTTTTGTCTGTTTCGTATTTACTTCCATTTTATTTTTGAGAAAATATTTACCTAGATTGTTTAACATACTTTGCAACCCTTCCTTCATATCTGACAATGCTGCCACATCATCCGCGAACTTTAGACCAAATATTTGTTCCCCACTGATAAATGTACCTTCTTCATTCTTTTTTACTCATTAGTCCTCTAAGTCTTCAAAGAAAATGTAAAATAAGTGTTGACGCATCATGAAATTTATAAGAATTTATATTTTTCATGAGAATGTATTTTTAAATTATATCCCACATTTAGAGTTATAACCATTAGCATAATATCTTAATTCGAACGAATGTATACTTCTAAGAATCTACCTTATATATTATCGAATTTCTTGACAAAACAAGGTGCGCAACCCTTCGTAATTCCTTCCTACTGATATATAATTACCTGAAACTCCTGAAATCAACCACACCATTACCTCTAATACTCTACCTTATATGCAGTACTTACTCAGAATCTTAGTATAATCATACGTATACCTTTGTAAACCAACTACTTATAAGACTTCAACTCTCTCTATATTAGACACTTATCGCTGAAACGACCGTGCGAGTAGTCGAACTTAACTTCATGTAAATAGTCACTTCACTTGTATAGGGGAGAACAGGGTAATGCCGGTCACTGGCTAATTCTGGTCACCCTTATTTTCAATAATCTAAACATTTTTAGTTAATAATTCGAATAGTACATTAAACGCAACATAAAATGCAATTAATCTAATATCCAATCAACCTTCTATTCAGTTTTATTAAGGAATTATACACAATCAAAGTTAAGGCCTACACTTCGTATAAGAAATCTAGTCTATAAAATAAGCTTTTATGCATAATATTTATTACTGTATGTAGTTATTTTTTGCAACTTTATTAACTTTTACAATCTAAGAATACGAAGTATTGAAGAAAAAAGAGTATAAACCTATTGCTTTTTTGTCATTTTAATCTACATTACTAAGCAAAATTGGGGTAATCCCGGTCACAATGTTATTTATATGATGCTCCCGAAAGTAAGGCTATGAAACCGTTGCGCTGCGTTGATGTTATTACATATTTCACTGTATAAGTACGAATAATAATGCGACGGATCATATTATAAAGTTTAAGAAAACAATTTGAACGTGGAAATAACAAGCACGTTTGCTTAGGTGACCGGTAATACCCCATCCTCCTATATACTTTATCTTAAGGGGTAACGCCACTCTGGCTTTTTGAAAAAATAATTTTTTTTGGCTTAAATGATACTTAAGGTTCCTGGAATTGATATGCACCTGCTCCCAAGTATGGAGCAGGCATCGCAGATTGAAGATGCAGTGAAAATTTCTATACTTTTATCATTTTGAAACTTCAAATGCGTTTTTCTCAAATCAACATTTTCCAAAACCTCGAGGAGGGTCTCGTCATCATTTTTAATCCGATACACTTGAAATTTCAACTGTAACTTCGTAATAACATTCCTCATAAGATGACGTGGGGGATTTTTGATATCATGTTTATTTTTTCTTTATAAACAATTTACCGCTGAATTTTTGGTCAAAAACGCAGTTGTTTTCAACACAGTGTCATTTTGTCAATAATTAATATTTTAAAAGTCCTACGTCATCTTATGTATTTTTATGTTAAGTTTCAGAAAAACCTTGGTTTTGTGCTCCAGGTTAAAAATTGTTTGAGTTAGATGCCCTGAAGTGTAACTATCCCGAAAAAAAAATTTTCGGACTTTCTACAGTACAGCCAATATTTTGTATTAGGCATAGCGCGTTTTTTACACATAAGAATTATACACCTAATTATTGTACACAATTTAGCATTGATCAAATTATATATAGATATATTTGACCAATGCTAAATTGTACACAATAATTACGTGTACAATACTTATGTGTAAGAAACGCACTATGCCTTGTACTTTTTTACAACCTAAAAACATGTACTACAACCCCTTATTAATGAGTTTCCTGTAAACTTTCTCGTTTCCTCACAAAAAATTACACAAAAACGCTCATTTTTTAGTAAGCCAGAGTGGCGTTACCCTTTAATAAAACTTTAAATTTACGTTTGTCCAAAAGTATCGTGTCCGTGTTTATTAATTTAACCGCGGAAAGGAAGATAGTCCTTGCATAACGTATACTGCAGGATAGCAGTATCTCCTCCATACGGAACAATAAGGGTGGGCTTAATGGTCATTTTTGTCTAACTCCCTTCCTTGTTTCGAAACTTTCTGTAATTCCTTTCTCTGTTATAACCTCATTTTTTGTTTCTTTATATTAATATAACCTTTTTACCATTTCTAGCATTTTGCCTTTAATTCCCAATGTTTCTATTTTTTTCATCAATAATTCTCTATTCACTATGTCGAATGCTATTCTGAGATCTTTTAAAGTTACGTACAATTTGCCTCCCTTGTTTTTTATTTTATTACCTATAATACAATTTAAAACAAATATATGTTAATCACGAAACTGAGCCGAGTTCGATAATATTAATAATTATGTTGTAGGAGTGGTTTCGTGACCTGGGATCAGGATTTTCGTGCAAAACGTGGATAACTCAAATTAAAAACTCAGTTATTTGTTTATGGAGATAGAACAGAAGAACAATCACTTTATTTTTAAAATACTTACGCTTTCGACATCGGATATCTATAAATAATTATCACATGCAAACTAAAATATTTTCAACGTACACTTTTAAATTAGAAACGCCATAACGTGACTTGCGGATTAGAGGTGATTGCGCGTCTTGCTATTATTGACTCTCATGAGCTCGCGTCGCGCAAGGACGTCAGTCCCCGAACAGCTCTCATTCCTGCGCTAGTCTCATCGAATCGATTATATAATCAAAACGCTACTCGAATATGCATTTTAAAAGGCGGCAAAATTAAAAGGATTTAATATATGTGATCTCTTGTATTCCTATTTCCTCTAAACCCTGCCTAATTTTCCTTTATTTTCTCATTTTTCTCTACCCATTCTCTAATTCTACCTGCCATAATGTTTGTAAGAAGTTTATATCCTACTTCAAGAAGTACAACCCCTCCGTAATTCGAAGTTATATTCTTATACCCTGCTACATAAATTGGATATATTCTTGCCACCTCCCACCCATTAATCAACTCTCCTTTTTCTAATACTTTATTGAGAATCTCTGCTAGTGCTTTTATCCAAATACTTGGCATTCCTTTTAAAAATTCAACTACTAAACCATCCTCCCCAGTTGCTTTTCCATTTTTCATTTTCCTTAGTGACAGTTTTACCTCCAAACCATTTATTTTCTTATCCAATTTTTAATCTATTATTTTTTCTCCCTCTAGCACTTTTTCGTTCATTACTATGTTCGTCTTGATAGTTTATGTTGCAAGTTCTTAAAATAGTTTAGCAACTCCTGTTTTCCTATATCCCTTCTTCTTTTTTTTTCTACGTCTAAATCTTCCTATTGCTTTCCAAAATTCTCCCATTCCTTTGCTTTTTTCGACTATTTTCATTTTGTCTCAAAATTCTCTTCCTTTATTTTTTCTTTTATTTTCTTAAGTATTGCTCTTTCCTTAGATAAAACTATCTTATCATCTGTTTTTCTTATTTCAACCCATATTTGAACGCATCCAAGTTTTCCTTTTTTGCTCATTTATCTCTTTATTGGATTCTATTGACCAACTATTATTACTGTTAACCCTTTTAATCATTTCCAATTCTTCTGCAGCTTTCCATATTTCTTTCACTAAAATTTCCCATCTTGGTTGTGCATTCCATTCTTCTTTACCAATTTTCTCCTCTCGTTATTCTATCAAGCTTTCGTAATCTATGCTTATGTTCTGGTCCCATTTTAACTTTATTTCTTTGGTTTCCCCCTTACTTCTCCTTGAACTTATAAATATAATAATTTGACTCAAGTGACAAAAAAAGGATCGATTGGTCCTCTTGAGTGACGCACGCGATGACACATTAAATTGATATTCGACGTGACTTGCGCCACACGTCGCTGCATTTCGTGTGCCTCTCGAAGTCTCTCAATCGTCCTATTGATAACCAGATATACATCGGCCACTCTTTGACTCGCCAGTATCGTATTCACTATACAACGCATGCGAGTGCATTGAATTCAGATCATGGATGGAAAGCATATGGCAAGTCTTCGTACTAAAAGCAAACAGACTGGACAAAATCGTCGCTGACAGATGAAACTAAACCGAAAGTTGGTCTCTGCTTATTTTTTCAATGCTCGACGTTTTATTTGCTTTTACAAATTTAAGTCGGGCATATGACGCAGTTGATTCAGGTCAAAAAGGACATGAAAAAGAAGAAACGAATTTTATAATGCTTTTCCTATCAAAAATTCAGCTTGATTATCAAAATAATGAGCATATTTTGTTTGGTAGAGATGAATAACATATAATTGTATATTACTAGCGTCGATAGTTTATAAACAAATGTTTATCGATTTTAAACGCATAAAAAACGTAAATGAGAAAGTGACACACGATGTGATTTAACATATTATTTGAAGTTTTTTATTTTCACAAACAAATATGAATTTTAAAATTGACAAACAAATTTTAACAAATGAAAAAAGATTACGTATTTGTTTTTTTTAATTAAAAAATTAAAAAATCACAGTATAAAAGTTCACGGAACATCTTTTACTTAAATAGACTAGAATTTCTTTAGAAAAAAAAACGAACATTATCTTTGATTTTGTTTTATAATTTTCAAATCTTTTGTACGAGACAGCAGACTGCCACGAGCATTTTTTCATTCTGCAAACACAATTTATGGTTTCCCTTGAACAAACTCGTCCACTCCTGTTCTACTCTACTTGTGTATTTGGAGCACGTATATATATCTAAACCGTCTCGCAGTTTGCATCGCGGTCGCAATATTAATGCGTCCAAATAGACAACGAAAAGACCATCACAGTACGCCCTAAAATAAAAGAATGACCACGCAGGAGGACGGCACTTCATCATATCCCTTGACTTCACAGTCAAGCCTCTCCTTCTCTCTCACTCTTTGCCCGACACGAACGAGTTTTTGCGTTTTTCATCGCTCATGTTTCCGGTCGCGCAAAATCGCTGTATATCAAGGGTCCGCAGAGAGTGAAAAGCGGGCGCCTCAGCTACTATATACCTCTCCTGAATGTGGCCTTAATTAAAGCGTCGGTTGCGGGGCGCACCCCCCGATTCCTCTTTTTTTTTGGGGAGTGACAGAGAGACCCTCGAAATATAAAGAGCAACGGGCTCGTGCCTCGTGTGTGTACATATGCGAGAACATTAGTCGAATCATTTGCATAAATAATGCGAGAGGCGTCCTCGCTGATGTCCACCGAGCCTATATACTCCAGCTCCTCTCTTCTTTTATATGCTATACTGAGGGGAGAAGAGAAGAGAAGAGAAGAGACGGACCAAACGATGATGCTGATGGCTGCAAGAGGGCCATTTTTTTGCCATTTTATTTTTACGCAGGCGGGTTTTATGCATGCGTGACGCTCGAGGGCTCGTGTTCTTAGCTATAAAACGCCGATTAATGCTTGTCCTTCGTGGAGATATTCACGCCTCTCGATAATACGGTGTGAGAGAATGGGTAATAGAATCTTGGAAAGGGCTGATAGTATTCATTTGTCTTAGACATTTTTTATTTTATTTAGAAGTTCTCTTAATTATTGCATACAAGTTTTTTGCATAATATTAATAAAAATATTACTTAAGTTGTTATATTTGTACAATATTTACTTTACACTGTAAGAAAAAATAAAATTTGTGGTTTATAAATATTAATTTTCAGACACTGTACTGAGAAAAGTTGAAGCAAAAATTACTTTTTTATAATACGTGCATGAAAAAGGCCCTATTGAGAATTGAGAATTTTGAGCGTCTTGGAGTAGCGGGAGGAAAACTACTTCCCTCCCCTCCAGCGATTCGATCATATGTTTGTTTCGGCGAGTGTACCAAAATGATAGTAACTAATCATTATAAAAAATCAAATAGGTCTCTCAGAAGTATTAATTATTGACATATAAACTGTCTCAGTGTAATAATTAAAATAATTGTACCTTTAATAGTGTAAAAGACAACGTTATATTAGAATATTCACTTATACGCATTAATCATAATCCGGGCACGAGAAAACTCGTTTCCCGAAGTCACTTGAAATAACCGACTTATTCAAATAATTACATCGACTGTACTAAGCAAGCTGCGGCTAATGGGCCAAGAAGCCAAAAGTCGTTTTATTATGTGCACGGAGCGGTATCACCACTCGAACCCCTGTTTGCGAAAAAAAGGAGGCGCGCGCGCGAGCAAGGGGAGCGCGCGCGCGACTTTCTAAAGCGATGCGACATAATCGTCAAGCGCAAACCGCTGTACCGTATTGTATCTCCTCGTAATATCACGCTGTGGTACAAATACCTTGATGTTCGTTTATGGAAATGAGGAGTCGCGTGCGCGATGATGTAGTCCGTTACACGATTCAATGCGTATCCGATAGACTTGTGAATTGTGATAGATGTGTGAATTTAATTATTACAAGCTAATATTAAAAAGATCAACGAATCATATTAATCGATCGCTATTTTTAAATAAATAACGTCGAACATGCATTTTTCATTATGTAATTTGAAACAGAAAGATAAATAAATTCGTATTAGACAGTAAAGTGAAATTTTAAAACCGGTTTAATGACAACTTTTGATACAAATAGTTGTAGGAAACTTTTAAAAGTCTTCTATTAGTGTTAAAAACCACTATCAAATGGCTTTGAAAAATCGTTGAATGTAAAAACATCGTTAAACTAAAAGATTTTTTAAAATAATATTGTAACAAGTATTTAAAAAAGCATCTATATGCAATTTAGTGTAATATTGATATTTATAAAATACAAAATACAATATTTTCATCATTAATTAATGCATAAATTAAAATGAAAAATGAATACATTATGTATGCCGACAATAAAAGTCATTATATTATAAACGTGAAAAATTATAAAATGTGTTGTAGTCATGTAACAAACCATTGACTTCCACAGTTATATCAGCAAGTTCGAAAAACCGTTATAAATTATTTTTTCTACACATCCCCAATTTCGCACATGACAGAGTTTGCCACTTATCCGAGCCGTTACGTCGAGTGACAATCTGTACACACACCAGATGCAATCCGCTGCATTTCCCTTTTCCAGCCTCTCGCATCACACACGTCTCTAAAGTATTGCATTTTATAGACTGTGTCTAACTCGAGGACCCCGAGGGCGACTGTCTCCGCTCGGCCCTTCGACGCCAAGTCCGACGAGAAAAAACTGTGGTCTGCTCGATGACGCGCCAAAATGTCGTAAAGTATCGCATAAGCAATGAGTCACGCGCCCCTTTTCTCTACCCCCTTATCCGCGACACCAGCTTGTTTTTTTAGGACAGCAACGCCATACGTGCTTGTGTACTTTACACGGATTCGTCGATCCGCAGTAATCTGCGCTGTGGCACAGTGGCGATCAATTTTTTTATAAGACGCGTTACACGCTCATACATAATGCCGTACAATGGAGCGGCTGACGTGACGTTTGTTCCTCCGAATGATGGAGAACGTGACGCGCGATGCACCGCGAAAGAAAGCGAGATGATCGATCGAAAAAAACGAGAGCACGCGCTGCAGATCGGCAGTTACGTCGGGTTAATTACTGTAACGTTCGATTAAGCAGGGATACAACGATAGGAGCTGCAATACTCTCTTTTCGGAAGAATGGCTTGTAATGCACATTTTTTTAAACTGAGGGTATATTAGTTTGTTAATTCGTTGCACTTTTTGTATGAAGCGATTTTGTTTTTTTCAATAACGACATAAATTTAACTCATTTTAAGAATACAATAAGAATCGGTATTTTATTGGTTGAATATGAAACAAAAATCGGATTTATTCATCGGATAATTTGAAATATTTAGTGAAATGAATTAAACAAAAACATTGATTTGGTTAATAAGAAAATGTAAGCCGCTATCCTATAGGATATTATATATATACACGTTATTCAAATAAATTTAAACCATTTATATACTGATATTTTTTAAATATTCTACCTCAATATATTATAAGATTCAAAATTAACTAGGATTTGCATGAGAAATTTTTTCGTTGCGATATCCGTGATTTGGATAAAGAACAAAAGCCGACGCTTCATTTATTTACAAGAACATAAGCCAACGCTTCATTTACTCGAATTAAAAAAAATAAATAAAACTGAAAACCTAAATATTCTCTACTTATATAATATCAATAGGTTCCGCTATATATGAATGTGACCTCATCAACATTTTTCAAGCGTTGCAACTTCATTCATAATAGGTAATACATTGTGAAAATTCGAAAAGTTCACAAAGAAAATAGCATATTAGGTTAACTCACTTTGAGCAAAAGATAGCAAACGCTGGATGAAAAGTACCCGGAAATATAAATATATTGCAAAAGATGTGGAAATTTAATGTCATTGCGATCCAGATATATAGAGTAGATCTGCACAGATCAGAAAATTAATAATCCATTTTCTGACATTTTCTTCCAGAACTGAAATGATAATCTATCGAATCAAGTTATACAAAAATGTCATGTAAATACCCAATTATTATTAAACTTGACAGATGATAACTACATTTTAAAACAACAGGATTTTAAATAGAAATACCGTATATTTACTTTCTTTTCCTGGATTATTTCTATTTATTCGGGGATTGGGGTCACTTTGCGTAAAGTGATGTTACATAGCTGGATATATATATATATATATATATATATATATATATATATATATATATATATATATATATATATATATATATATATATATATATATCTCGTGTCAGTTTTCATTAGAACATATGATTCTTTATTACAAAACAGTATTTTTTTAATATTTGTAAACATAATTTAAAAAGCAAAGTACATGCATTTATAAAGAGAATGGTTATTTACAAGGAAAGTGTCATAACTCTGTATTTCTGATTTTTATGAAAATTTGAAAAGTGTTTTCGGATAGGTTCAATATGATAAAACAAACAGCATTTTACTGATTTCTTCTCAAAATATTTTTTGTAATCTAACATTTTGTAAATTAAAGTATGTTTTCTCTACTTTTATTTCCATCTTTGGAAATATTTTCAGTTCCTGAAAGGAACGAAAATTTCTTTTGAACATTATGAAAAAATCACTATACAATTCTATCCTCGAAGAATAATAAATCATTAGGGAACAGACATGATATTTAAATGAGGGTTACTTTTAATTTTTACAATAGATTCGGAATAAATTATATGTCGAATTTCTAATTATTTAGTGTCTCTAGTAGTATATCTATTGACAGACATATTGATCACGTGATCCCATCTTTGTTTAAATTTGCGATAAGTAAGAAATCATTTCAAAAAATTCCCGCTCATGAAATATAGCAGTGAAAATTCTAATTTTTTCACTTTTGTGGATAATTCATCCCAAACTGTATTTTAAAAAATATTTCCAAATTTATGTCCGTTCCCTATTGGAATAAAGTTCTGGTGATTTATTCCAATATTTATAATAAGAAAGCCCCAGAGTTTCATCAAAATCCATGACTGAGGTATGACGCTTGCCTTGACTCTTTAGTACATTGTTAGTTCAAAACAATTTCTCTTCAGGCTGAAACTGACTTCTGTTTGATTCATGAATCACAATTATTTCTATTGAGCTTTTCAAATTAATGATGCTGATTCACCGTTGATATTTAATTTCATATTGAAATGCATTAATTCGCCTGAACATGGAAATAAGGTCAGTAAAAGTGAATTCACACAATAAACTTACCGCACCCAAGCCCCAAATTACGTTCCTTGAATTTGATTTCCGCTGCTTGCACATTGAAAATCGTCAGCTCTGCCCACTATATTTACTAATGGGCGAGTATGCAGGCTATAAGTATAGCGACTACCACATGTGCGAATTAAGAAACGAGGATGCAGTCGAGCGTATAGTGCTTAGATAGAATGCGAAATCTGGTATATTGTCTCGCCCTCGTGTTTGTGTGTGTGCATAAAAAAGCGCGCGTAATGCGTTGCAAATGAAGAAATATAGCATTAGCGCGCGAAGTAATAATCTAATTGTTGCGGTCGACAAGCTTCTTCGTGTGTATAGAAATTCTTCTTCTTCTTCATCTTCTCCTTCGAAAGACACATTATACACTCAAGTAATGACGGCCGACTGACCCGAAGAAGCGTCGTAGCTCGCGCACATCTGTCGAAGTAGGAAGTGTGTGCATGATGGCACTGCACCGAAGCGCCATTTTTGCTTTCTTCACATATACGTCAAGCGCACGCGAGCCCACGTCAAAGAGGATAGCGCGCGCGAGCTCGGCAGTTCTTTTGAAACGCGCAGCGCGGAGACAATGTTTTGGTGCAGAGGACCAGCTGCGCGCGATTTTATTCTGTGGAATTAGCCGCATGACCCGGTTTTTCTTATACGTGTTCAAGCGACAAAGACACGAGAATGAAGAGGCGCACAGAGCTTCTCTTGTTTCGCCTTCAAGAGTGGAGGCAGCACTTGGCGTAATGTCTTCTTTTTTTACTTTGTGGATCCTTTTTTTTGCGCGCGTACTTCGTTTTAATTTTTTTCTTGTTCTTACGGAAGCGAGCATAAATGCGAATGAATGAGCCTTTAAGACCGGCTTGGCATACTTCTTTGATGTACTTTTCGATGTAGCATATCGTTAAGAAGGAAGTATATAATATTATATACCTATATATGTATGATGGCACGCTGAGGTGTATTTGTATTTAAAAAGGTGCATTTTGTGCATAATATACAATGAATAAATTTAAAGTGATTTTTAATTAAAAATAACTGTAATTGTTCAAAATGTAGTCAAATTAGTGAAAAATTCTGATAAGTGTTTGATATACCTAAAAAACTAAGAATTATAAATTATAATTATGATACGAATGAATAAGAAAATTAATTTTATGTTTCATACAAGCTATTAAGCATCACGTTAAGTGATAGGATCATGATATATTATTTAATTAACAGACAAATATTATAAGTATTTAAGTATTTATAATATTATTAAAAGGTATAGTTTACGTAATAATACTTCAGATAACAAATTTGTGATCAACTTATTTATTATTTTCTACAATGTTTACATCCATTAAAGTATTAATGTAATTAAATGTTTTGTTAACAAGTGTAGTTATTCAAAATAATTATATAAATGGTCCCAACTGTAAACAAATTGATAGCTTACATTATTCCAATTAAGAAGATTAATCTTTTATTGCTTATGTATGGATCAATACATACTATAGGTATTATTAACTATATAAGAGTTTGTTTCTAAAAAATAAATATATCATTATTTTAATAACTCCAAGTATTCTTACTATTTCACACTTACTACAAAATTATTATTTTCTTGCTAATACCTAAGCTTGCTAAGCCACCTTGAAATATTTTTTTAATTATAACATTTTTATAAACACTTAAGAACTCGGCATTCTTTTCAGAAAATTAATTTTTTTCGCAGTATATATATATGTTACGTGCAAGGTCCAAAATCCTGTATTTCGCGATGTGCACAGAGATTTTTGTGCAAAGCCCGATGTGAGCGACCCGTTTTGTACAAAGCTCGATACGTCGAACTTGGCACAAGAAATTTTCGTGCAAACTACGAATCGCACGTTCATCTTACACAAAGTTGATACATGCATGGGACAAAATAAATAAAATATTTACTAACATAATAAAAGCTAATTATTTATATTGTCCCATACATGTATCTCTCTCTCTCTCAATAATATTTTTTTTATATCTGTTTAAAATATTTACTAGCATAATAAAAACTAATTAAACAGATATAAAAAAAAATATTATTGAGAGTAATAGGTAATATAAAGGATATATACTCGTGTATAATGTACTTAACTCAACAACACAGTTATTATCATCTCTGCCTTCACTGCCTTCAGACTATTATGTACCAAATTCGGATATAATAATGAATACTGAAAATATTGATAATTTTAAAGGAAGTATTAAAAGCTGAAACTAGAGTACAAATATATTCTTTAGTGGCATATAAAACTTCTATTATACATTTTTTATTAAACACCATCGGATTAGAGGTGAATTCAGACACCTTATATGTTTATACATATAGATTATGTCTGGTTTTACCTCCCATGTGACGATATAGAAGATACTAATTGAAGGAAATATTTATTTGTAAGATCTGTGACGAACATTGTTTTGGCGACCTTATGTTATAACTATTTCCAATGTAAATAAATGTTTCTTTATAATTTTTACATTCGTTTTACGTATTAGCAACATAATTAAAACCCATTGTTTACTTTTCTCTATGTATGAATCAACTTTGTACAAGACGAATATGCTATTCGTAGTCTGCCCAAAAATTTCTTGTGCAGTTCGACGCACCGGGCTATTTTTTTGTATTACCTATACCTATACTGAAAGAATTTTATAGTATCGATTACTAAAATGTACTGGAATTTCGAGTTCAAATTTCCGACAACTAGATAAAGTAACTGTAACTAAGAAAATTTTAGTAATGATTACTAAAAGAATAACTATTTACTATATCCTCAATTATATATATGTATGAAAAGTATAGAAAAATTAAAATTATGAAAAGTTAAATTTACTTTCGCTATGATAACTAATTATTTTTACGAAACACATTTGCTTACTATATGATTAAATATTTAACTTTACTAGAAAATCGAAAACATATTGAATTTCATTAGAGTGTTTAGTAAATATTGCCAATTGGTTTTGTCTCAATGTATATCCTTTCGAACGATCTACAAAACAAATAAAATCTTTTCTCATCCAGTGATAATTAAACCACTATTTGATCTCATAATGCTGTATTTGATTATTCATAATATATAGCATAAACGCAACAATATGCAAAAAATGTGTGCCCTTCAAAAGTATAAGTAGTGTAATTATCTCTCTCGCTATCCCAGAGAAATCCCATTGAAGCATCCATTGATTGACTACATTTCTCCATAATACTAACAGTCACTAGTATTTTGTACCTGCACAGTTAAACGTAATTTATTATAAGTTACATAAAGACTAATTTTAGGTGCTATCAAATGTAAAGATTCATACACCCTTTAGGGAGATCTATACCAAATAGAAATATCATTGAGATAATTATAAAAATTTGTATATGGGTAAAACTCTGAGAAAATGATGGTACGAGTATATATTCATACCTAGAATGTCAAAGGCAATTCAAGGTTGAAAAATGCATTTTTTCCATCTTTTAAGATTTTGACAACTTTCTTTGATTTGTAACTCAATAACCACTTTTTAGCCACTTTTTGTTGTAAATGAAGTCAGACATCTAAAATAATTTTTTGTAGACCCCATTATCAGTTTGTTAAAGCATGCATTGTGATGTATTGTAACATTCGGATTCTAGCTAATTGCCATAAATTTTTTCAAAGAAAAAAATCTTAAAATCTAGCTTTCTATATTATCATATGTTCTAGACTTGATGCGAAGTGGTCTCAAGTTGAATTTTATGCACAAATAAATAATAATGAATTTCCTAGATAAAATATAGTATAAATCAAAATTCTGAAAAATCTACTTCCGCATCGCAGATTATAATTTTTGGTTTAAATAAACTTTTTAATTACTGCTACATCATATTAAAATGTACATTCCAAGTCAATGACTCCATCTACAGCGCATACAATATATTCATATTTAAAATAATAGGACTAAACGTGTGATGATAGTCACATAATAGAAAAACCAACGAAAAGTGCCTTATTTAGAAATTCTGCAGAAATTATATTCAGCTTAAGACCACTTCACACCAAGGTTAGAACTAAAGATAATATAGAAAGCTATATTTTAAGGTATTTTCCTTTGAAAAAATGTATGGCAATTAGCTGGAATCCGAATATCACAATACATAATTTCATAATGCCACAATGGCTTGTACAAATTTCTTTTTAGATTCCTCATCTCCTTTCCAACAAAAAATGTTGTTATACTTTTTTCTCAAAAGTAATTAGTTTTTAAGTTAAAAATCAAAGAATGTTGACAAAATCGCAAAAAAATGGGAAAAAATGAAGTTTTCAACCTTGAATTGCCCTTAAAAAGCGACACATTAGCTCTGAAAATATTGATT
Source organism: Gastracanthus pulcherrimus (assembly GCA_949152435.1). Classification (NCBI taxonomy): domain Eukaryota; kingdom Metazoa; phylum Arthropoda; class Insecta; order Hymenoptera; family Pteromalidae; genus Gastracanthus; species Gastracanthus pulcherrimus. The sequence goes on along the minus strand of OX424573.1, from coordinate 133,490,258 downwards.
TTTGGACATGCTCACTTGACATTGAACCACCCATATACAGGTTGGCATTCAAAAACACTCACATACATTTTCAGAAGACTAGGGTACCTAGAAGTCGAGAAATCAATGTTTTTATTTTTTGCTGTTTAACATGGGTTCTTACGGGAAATTGCAAATTTTGAGTACTTATTTACATATTACGAAGCATATGACGCTAAGATGTTGTTGAAAATTTTAGTAGTATAAGACAAATATTTGATGAAGGTTGATTGCACTTGAAAAATGTCATTGGATACCTCTAACTTATAAAAAAAATTCATTGAAAATAATAAAAGGTACATTTAACCTCAAAAAATGAGTCAAATCTGCATCCTAATGAAACTTTTAATTGATAATTAGGTTGAAAAGAATTGTGTAAGTTAAATGTATAATTGTTACATGGTATAAGTTTATCTATGCAACTTTTATAATCGAGTATATCTCATGAAAAATTTAGTGTAGTAGGTATAGAACCCCCTTAAAATAGGCAATATTGGGAAACGTTATAGCGCATTAACTTTCATTATAAGACTCTGATATTGTAAATATTAAAATTCTTATTTATATTATTATTATTTTTATTATTGATAATATTATTAAGCTAGCTTTATTGTCGATTTATAGTATATGTCAATTAAATAATGAATTAATGTAAAAAAATATTTTTCTATAATATTATAATACCCAACGGTGAAAATAATTTTGAATATGGCGGGACATTTTTCTTCATATTAACTGGGGTTTCGATAGGTTAGATATTAGGAGGTATATAAATCTATTGTAATCCCAGGTAACACGGAGTGAAATAACCCCACCATATTCAAAGTTATTTTTACCGTTGGGTGTACATATGCTTTTCTGCGTGTGATGAACAACCTGGTTTATGGATTGTTGATTTTAAAGTTATCCGTTCTGCATTTTAAACATATATTATGAAAAGTAAAAAATTTCACAATCAAATTGTACTTTTAGATAATTGTTTACATATACGTAAACTAAATAAAATGTGAACAACGGAAAATGTTTTGAAAGGTTCGTTTACACAAGACTTAACTTATATTTAAATTTGTTACATCAATATATTCTTTAATATATATACTAAATTTTGTGTCTTACTCTATTAGATGTAAAATTTGCGAATAATTACGTAGATAAACAAAATGTATCATGAACTATATAAAAAAGAAAATAAATATCTATACATATCGCACCCTCTGAATAAGACTACGATAATAAACATTATTTTTACTTGTTAATGAATATTCAAATAAATATTCGAAGAATATTCAGAGAATAGTTCTAGTGAGTCTAGCATTTACAAATGTATAAATGTTTGAGTTGACTACTTTTTGAAAACTTTCTAATACTTTGTGTATATAAAAAAGAAATTACTCGTCTACGAAGGTGCTGTTAGAGCCAGCTCAAACATTATTTTACTTGCTTTTTTTGCACAACGTGGTTCATATGAAAATAAAAGTCCTCACACTTTGAAACCTGGTTTTAGAAGGTTAAGAAAAACTATAATACAATAATAAAATTATTAAAAAAATGTTTTTCATAAAAAACTTACGTTACTTGCTTAGTTTTACAAAAACATTTTTGAGTTACCATAGTTTTGATTTGGGAGTGCGATATACATCTACAAATAAATTATTTTAATTTACCTATCAAAATTGAATGCTCGGATTTTTCTTCGAATTTCTGCAGCAGTATCTGAACATATTTTAATAGACTCTTTGGAATCGTAAACAAAATGTTCAAAATTTTCATTCATAATCGTCTCCACAAGCTTGTCCACAGTCTCCAATTTAAATACATTATTCGGTTCCAGTCGATAACTATTCTGGTATTTTGCTATCTGCGTCTTAAAGAAACATACTTATTATTGTGTTTTATGTACATTTATTTATAAACACATGTATACTTTTATAAATTTTGCTTTATAGAAATACATGCTTTTTATTCACTTACCTGATCGATTTCGATACTCGTCCTGTCAATGACTTCAATATGCGTCGGCATAATTCACTTTTTTTCATTAGGCAAAAATTTAATTTCAATTATCGTATATTTGGCATACGTCCTCGCAAGCTAGAGCAACACCTGCTAGTAAAGAAACAAACGTACTCCGTATTTCTACAAGTAGAAACAGAATTATTGTTTCCTAGTAACGAAATTTGATGGATCGATTGGACTTCGTGATGCTATAGCAAGCTCTAAAACAGATTTGCAATGAAAACGTAAAAAGACTTTCTTTCATCTTTTTCAGGTAACTTGTTATTTGTATTGTATGTATTATGTAATGTATTTTATTATATTAACTTTGTAGCTTTATATTATATATATATTAGATATTATATGAGATATTATATTTTCAATGCTTGAATATGTGATTTTCACTTGGTAGATTTATTTTCAACGTATTTTTTTTATCATTATGTTAGTTTATTAATAATGATTATTGAATATTTTACAGCAATATAGTTTGCAATAAAAATTAAACTGTAAGTCAAGAAATACGCCACGAATCTCAAAAAAATATTCTTCTAGTTTAAACGTAATATAAACATCTGATTCTTTCTAAATGGTATTGTCACACGTTACTTTGAGTCGAATTTTTAGATTTTATTGACGCATCACGTAGCCGAGTGGTCATATCCTTTTCCACAGCTCTTTGTTACGTATTTATAGTTCTAAGAAAAATTACTAACTAAGCAAAAAATAAACAAATGAATTTGTGAGTCCAATCTTTGTACACAGCTCAGTAAATTGGGACTAAATATCACTCAAACTAAATTAAAATTATTCAATCATTTATTTAAAATCATTCTAACATCACATAACTAGTTTTTCTATATTAATTTATAGGAGATTAAGTAGAAAAGTAGAAAATGATCATTTTAATTAATTTTCATTTTATAGTATATTTATTTCTTAAAATCAATCTCCTCAAACGGTACCATTGCTTAAAAATATTCACTTCGTAAAATTTCTCCCTACATATTGGCCATCACCCCAGTCTGCTCTGCAGAAGAACAGTGGGTATCACGGAATTAAATACTTCTCGTTAACTAAAATTGAAAAGGGCTAGTTCGATATCGACCGAGCAACCTGGACGTACCTAACCGGAGCAACGGGCAGCTGCGCGACCTTTCGCTCTATTCCCGAAGCCAATAATTCATATATATATATATATATATAAAACCCAAAGCCCAACGTTTAAGGTACACGCAGATGATCACGTTTTGCGGTGCGTATATCGTCGACTCATCGGCGCGTTGTAATTAAGCACACCGCGCCACTGCCACCCCCATTGGTCTGTATAATACCAAACGCGTAATGCATACCGAATGCTGTGTTCGAGGGATATATGTACAAATGTATATGTATATGTATATACCGCATATGCGTTATACCCCCATGTTAGGAGGATCGAGGCACCCCTCGATGGTCGAGTCGCTGTCGAGCGCCACGCGCGGGTTCCTCGTATCCAGGTGCGGATCGGTACGTTAAAATTAAGCACGGAGCGATCGTTCAGCTGCCTAATTTGCACCGATTTCTCGAGACGATATGGGAGTGGGAGGAGATGAGGATGCGACCGAAAACGAGGGGGCACGGGTTTCGATAATTGATTGTACTCGGGCAGCGACTGTTTGGATGATGCCACGCGTCAATTTGTTATTTATAGCACGTTTGCGAAGAACGTATGTGGACGCATTTGCGAGTTGCATTGGCTTCGCAAAAGCAAACGATTTAGTAGTTGTAGCCTTGCTGAATAATAGTAATAAAATTTTTCAATTGAATTATTCAAATTTCAAACAGTATTTTTTCCGAATTCTATGGGACCAATCGAAAAATCTTATGTTGGGCATACATTGGGCATTATTCCTGCAATAATATGCAGTGTTTTATAATACATATAGGTCATTATATCAAAATATTGCATACTAAATTTTTTTTAAATGTAACTTTAAACTTACCAAAAATTTGATGACAATGGCAATTAAATATTTTTGCTTCCTCAAAGAGAAGGCTTTGTGATAGTAAAAAAAGTTTTACTAAGGATATGTTACAAACATGTTTTGAGACTTAAGGCGACTCCGTCGCGCAGTCCCGTATCTATTCGGGGCCCCATGGAGGGCCCACAATTATTTTCTAATAACCAACGGTATTCCAATAAAAATGATTCAGTATTAATTGTCATACTTATTGATCTAAATATATGTTATAATATATGAAAAATAACAACAATACGCGAATATATTCATACAAAAATATACTGATTTTACTTATTTATTAAATATTTTTTATATTCGTTAAATAATCGGAATCTATAATTAAAAAACTACAATCTCCTGGTGGTTTTATAAATAAATCATGGTTTTTCATGTAGTTACACGCTTAAATGCATATTTTTCCATAAGAGCCCATGTTAAAAGTTCTATTTTCAAACATTTTTTCTCTTCAAATTACCTAGTAACTCCACCTAACCAAAATTTTAATCGTATGTTTAAATCGCACACTTTCAGTGGTATTTTTTTATGGATTTTGAAAAAACGGAGGAGTTAGAACATATTTGTATGTTCTATAATAATTTAGTAAATCTGCAGCATTTTATCTGAAACTTTCCAAAAAGGTAGCTTCTTACTATTTCATGACCTGTATGTTTGCCCAGATCATGAGATTTTTTTTTCGAAATCATTGAGATTACATGTTTCTTGATATTTCTCTTTAATCGTTTATATTTCGAGAAACGCACAGTCATTTTTTTACCATATAGGGCTTATTTTTTTCGTTTTTTAGTGAAGATTCGAAATTCAAAAGAAATGTCAATAGGTTCATCGACTTATTTTTGTTTTATAATGATTTTTCTAATTTACGATATTTTAAAAACGATAATTTAATTTATAATCATAAGCTTGACATTTCTGCTTCCTCAAATTTAAATAAAAAAAACACGTTGGAAACATATTTTGGAACATGTGCAATAAAACTACACTATTTTTGGAATATTCGTATTTTTTTTTGTTTTTGCTGTTTTAACGATTTTTAGATTTTTCAGTTTTAGTTATTCGAGTTTTCTATGTTAGAAATAATATGATCAATTCAGTGTACATGCATTTAAAAGAGCATAAAATTATCTATATTTTACAACCCGAAATTTTAGACGATTATACATGTCTCAAAAATCCATGATGGAAAATCGTTGAAAAAATTTGAATTGATTAGAAATATCGAAAGGAAAATTCAGTGAAGCGACGTATTAACATCTGCTTACTTAATTTAATTTAATTTAAATATTTAAATAATTTTAATAAATTATTTACGGAGAAAGAAATTGCTGTATAAGAATTATTAATAATTTTTTTAAATAGATTATATTTCATAAACTAACCATGGCCTCTTAAATTTTATGGCATAGCGCATTTCTTACGCATAAGAATTATACACGTAATTATTATAAATAATTTAGCATTGGTCAAATTATATATAGATATATTTGACCAATGCTAAATTGTGCACAATAATTACGTGTACATTTCTATAATAAATTCCGGGTCATTTGCTTATGTACTTGTTTGAAGTTCGAACTTTGTTTATTGCTACATGCGTGTTTGCTGTAACAGCAAAAGCTTTTGCTGTATCAGCTGAACTTTTGGCTGCTCTAGCAAAATTACTTTGGTCAGATTGAAGACACTTTTACTAGAAACTCTTTATACATATGAAATTAAGGTTTAAGTACATTACACGTGTTGTAAGTATACTTATTTTGATAAAATCAATAACTTTGAACATTCTATTGAAATCGAAAAGAAATCATGTTCGCAAAGACGAGATGTACCGGAAAAACCAGGAAAAAATATGTGTTCATATTGTACTTTTATATTATTTTTGAACAATATTTAAAAAAAGGAATACGACATTGAATATTATCCTATATATTTTTCAATAAATGGCTTATAGATATGACCATTACTAATAAAACGCTAATAGATATATAAATGTATGATATCTTAGTCCCTTTTTACGATACTGTATATATTTTACGTAAGGTGAAGTTATTACAAAGATCTAGGCGGTAAATAGCTGATGAATTATGTATATGATGTAAATAGAAGTTACTACATCAGAAAATTTTTTAATGCAAAAAGAGACCAATCTGTACTTGCAATTGCTTAAGTTAATTAATTTTGCGTAAGTCAATATATTTACTGTGATGGTATTAAATAAAGAAGTTGGTTCAAGTCGACACTACCCTCGATGTTACTACGTATCGTCAGCTTTTCAGTAGCATAGTTTATTATTTTACCAATCGGCTCTATGTACCTTTTTAGTACATATAAAAAGAGATGTGTCTATATACTCCTTCTATCTAATCCGGCTCACATAATAGAAAGCATACAAGATTTGTATCTATTGACTACCCCTAGAAATTTGTAAGCTTTTTAAGAATTAGAAATATATATATTTTTTACATAATATACTTACACTATTGATTAATTTGTATAAGAAGATATAAATAATGTGTGTTTTAATAATTGATGCATTTTGTACATTATTTCTATCCTCAAAAATTCGCGTAGATCTTACTACGACCGACAAGTTATTTATTGTATATGTCCAGAATGGTATAAACCTTATTGTACATGATATTATATGTTTTATACATAAAAATTTTATACATAAAAATGTACAGTTGTACATAATTATGTATAGGGGAGACTGGGGTATAACGGGCTACGGAGTATAACGCGCCACTAGCTATATTTGCTGCAAAAGAGGGACGACATTTTTTGTTCCGCGTCTTAATTTACTTGTGGTCACAGTGGGAGTTAATTTTCTTTGTCTGGATATAATCCTCCATGCAAATAAAGTAGTGAAGTTTTAAATTGAAAAATCAGGTAATATGAAAAACGACAAAAACTTTTCAAATGTTTCCAGCTTTATTTTGCTTTTTGTAAACATTTTATGTCATAAAGATTACAAAAAGTTATGATACGAAATGTTAGTTATTGCAAATGAGGCATAACGGGACACTTTTGTTCGGGTATAATGAGCCATTATTTTTAGTACAGAAAAACGTTTCATTTGACTGTAGAAGAATAGACATATCGTTGAGAGCTCCAAATGAAAGAGGTTGATATGCTCATTTATAAAGAAACATAATTTGAAGAATTGAAATGGTAGCAGGTATAAAACAGAAATTTTAAGTCGTTTTAGAGCCGTAAAAATGACAAAAATTTTCATACATAGCGGATGTAAAGTTTCTCTTTATTTATGAGTCGTTGTAACGCATTTCGATCTAATATCGCGATTGATTAAGCATAAACAAACATTGTACTTCTGTCTTATGGTATTTTGGTACCCATAATTTAACAGCAAGAGTGTAAAATTCCGATATACCCCAACTATTTCTTAAATAACTATTTTCAGTGTAATTTATAAGTGCATTTTACTATTGGCAAGAAACATTAAATACTCAATATAGGATAACATTCTTCAATTGGATAGTAACTAAAAGCCATTTTAGTTTTTTTTTAATTATACTTTTTATAATTTCTATGGTTCATTGCATTTTAGTGGCCCGTTATACCCCAGTCTCCCCTAAGTATGTAAAGTTATATACCATCATATACAATTATACATAAGCACTTCAAAATTCTTTAAGTTTAAATTATATATAATTATATATAGTCGTATATAATTATGTGTATACGACTATAATACATTTAAGATCCAAATATAACTGTATATAGCCATGTATATAACCATTTATTTTTATATATATACCTGTATATGATTTTTATATATAACTATATATATGCATATATAACTAAGGTGGGTGCAGGTAATGTGGCCATGCAGGTAATCGACAACCTACAGGTGATCTCGCTGTATGCATTATTCTGGGGTCAGGTAACTCCTACAGTATATGTATTATATCAATAGATGTTGAAAGGCACGACCCCGCTGCTAGCACCCTTCAATTATAAGCTGGTGTCATGTTTACGCGCAAAAGCATCACAACTTTGATTTCTTAGCTGTTCATGCATGTAAAGAAACCAATTTTGTCAGCGTGATATGAGCAAAGAAAAATCATACGATGCATAAAATTGCAGTTCTTTTTACGTACATTAAGATGCATGTGCAAGTTTTTGCCGTACAGTTTATTTATAATACATAATTTCACTGAACAATTACTGTTATCGGTCGGTAAACCGTAATTTGAATTATTTCGTTCTAATGTGAAAATTTGAATTTACCGCTATTTCTTTTGCAGCGCCCTCTGAACGTGTCGATAATTTGATACATTTGAATTTTTCTTTCTATTAACAAAATAAGTGAAAATTTATTTTTTCTTTAATTTGCCGCCATTTTACAGCGCTCTCTGTAGGTGTCAATAATTTATTCTCTATTAATAAATTGGAATTATAAAATTTTAAATTTACCGCCCATTGTTGATTGATAATACCAAAGGTCGGTAAGGTAAGTAGATTGTTTGGTTACCGTTAGTTGAGTTTCTTGACCATCGAAAAAAGTTTTGAGGTTAGGATTCTTCTTATATAAATACAAACACGTGTGCATATACCCACTTTCCAACATAGAGGAATACAGAGCCCCATTGACTCAGTGGATTAGGGTTCAGAATTCCACGCTAATGGTCCAGGTTCGAATTTCGGTCAATATCTCTGACTATTTTTTCGTTAGGAAAATTGTCAAGTGCTTTCATTGAGGATCTCCTTTGAAAGAAACCATAAAGAGGAAGTCTACGGAGAGGTTATGCTAAGCGAAGAACCTCACAGGTGAGTCGTTGATCGGAGCTTTCACCCTTAATCTTTAAGGTAAGTATAAATAATCTACGATTACACATACAAATTATGCTTTCAGGTTTGCGTGTGAACAGCAGGTCCAAACATGTTTCAACGATGGGCGATTGAGTGGAATTTTCCATCAACGAGATATTCACAATACTACGCTAGTCCCCGTCTTATGCAGCTTGTTCGACTGGATTCGCAAAAGCCTCGCTTGTTGTATCAACGGAGGAGTGGGGGAACTGTGACGGTAGTGGGGCGCCGTGACTCTGCTCATGGAGAGAGTGACCGGACGCTGTGGCTCTTTCGGCTGTGCAAGTCTAGACAGGTCCGCGCACGTGTCAGCGCTCGTCGCCATTTTTCAGCTCCATTACCTTATCGACGGCACACAACTGCGGTTATCGGTCGGTGAGGTGGATTCTCACACGCACTTACACATACACACACGCACTTACACATACACACACGCACTTACACATACAAACACACTAGCGCATCCCCCCCTCCCCCCCCCCACACACACACACACGCACACGCACACGCACACACAATCACATACAAAAAATCTCTTGCGGGTGCTTTCTGCTCGGCCGCGAGGTGGCGTTGTGGGTTCACGCGTGCAGGTCCAGACACGCGGTGTGGGCTCGCGGACGGGTGGCGCCACCCCGGCCGGGTGGGAGAAAAGGGGGACGTAAGCCAGAATTCACGGCCAGGTAAGGGAGGGAAGGGAGCTGATCCAAAAACCCCATGCCGGTTCTGGCTCATGTGAGCCAGAGTCAGCGTGAGCCAGAACCGGCTTTGCTTACCTACTTAACCGATTTTGACATTCTTTACAGTCTTAAAATGATGTAGAAATACAGAGTTTTAATTAAATGTTCGAAATATCTATCGAAAATGAGCTTATAAATTAGCCAGCGTAAGCATGTTAATTAAGTTTAAATAAAAAGTCTTAGCACATTCAATTATTTTGTTATTATGAGTATTTAAAGACCAAAAATAAGAAATCCTTAGATTTATTTAAGTTTATCCTCCTAGATCTAACTATTTTAGATGAGCGTAAAAAGAACAAATTAAATTTGTGTCTCAATAACAAATATCTATATTTAATATTTTATTAAATATAAGAAAAATATCAATAATTCTGAGATCAATTTAGTGAAAAACATTAACAAAATTAAAATCAACTAAATGTTACGTATAAATTACATTCAATTACAATGCGTAAAATTAAGAAAGAGTCGAATATAATGTTACTTAAAATAAAAATATGAGTACCTAATATAAAACAAATGCGTAAATTTTTTTATATTTTCTACCTGTTTGCGTATTTGTTACTTGAAGAAATCTTTGATATTTCCATTCAACTCTAGCTTCTTTTATTTCAAATTAACTTCAATTAATTCATTTTAATTCAACGTGAGAAATAGCACAACAAGCTAAATAAAAGTATAAAAATGTTTCGCATTACTGTTATCATAGATTTCAATAATATGACAATATAACTGACTTTTTCTGCAACTACTTACAGAATGTCTGCATGTTTTTATAACTGTTTTATAAATTGTTATACAAAAATATAGATATATTACAGACCCATGTTGAGAGAAGAAAGACTATTTTTCTTTCTGTAGATATTTTGTTATCTATACTTAAATTTTGTTTGTATTAGAGCAACTATGAATTTTAATAATTGAATTCATCTTGTCAAGCCAAAAATATGAAACCTAGTAGACCTAAAAATATAAAAAATGATGTGGGGAAGGGTGGGGCCCTACGGGCACCCGTAAATTCAAAGGCGTGTAGACAATTTATATTATACATAATATGTAACATAAAAGATACTAACGTACTCTTATTTTAATGAAGAATACAGTTTGCTATATTAATTTTTTTTTATAAAATATATCCTGCGTAAAAAATAATTTACATATTTTCCTAAAACTGCCCGTCGTGCCTCACCCGCAAAACGGGCACAGGGTGGGTGAGGGAGGGGGAGGGGGCTGGTACAATTGGCATAGGTGGCCCAATCTTTTTTATTATCAATTTTGAGGCAAAAAACGCACATGAAGATGAATAATTTTTTGTGTAAGTTACAAGTGTTATAACAATAAATAATATAAATAATATTTGATTACCCACATTATATTTCCTTATATTGCTTTTTTTTCTTTTCAGGTAGTTATCTCCCAACAGTGTGAGTCAAAACGAAGCTGAAAAATAAATATCTCACTATGCATGAATTTCTTTATGCGTAAAATAAGAATAGCACAAAAGAATTATTTTCATGTTGTTTTAATGCAATTAAAATGAAAAATATATAAATTAAAACTTTTACAAAGGAAACATCAATTATTTTTAAAACATGCCAAAAAATGGTCAAATTTAAAAAAAAACTATATTTTCTTGTTCCATATAATAACTAGACACCTTAACAACGTGTAAAAACTTTGCAGTTATTTTGCACCCAAACCTCTGGTCTAGGCCATAGCGAAAAGATAGGTGACAAAAACTCGCATAACTTTTGAAATAATGTACCGACAGTAATCGGGTTGCGGGTACTTTTTCTACTATATAAAAGGGTTCCATTCCCAGAGTTACATATATTTTGGTCAATTATCCACATAAATATACAGAATAGTATATTGTGTACCATAGGGGAAAAGTAGGCTTTTATCGCCCGCGTGTGAGCTTTGCAATACGACTCATGGTTTTGAAGTTTAGAGCGCGCAAGTCGCCGCAATATTTCGTTTTTTTTTCAAATTAATAATTACGCGATTTATACAGATGAAACTACACCACAATGACACTAAGTAATGTCTGAAACCTAAAAAAACATTCCAACCCCCCAAAACATCCCTTACAGACGGTTGAAAATGACGAATAAATAACTATAAAAAAACGATATTATATTTGTCAGAGAGGGTGGAAAGTGACAGAAATATATATATATACAAAGTAATATTTCCTGTTTCCAAGACAAAATATTTTTCGGGATTTGTATTGCAATCAACTCTACATGTGCCAAGGATATTACGTAATTTTTTTCATTTTCCGGAAAGTACCCCTAGTACTGACGGAGCGTGTGGAAAGTGGCAGAAATACACAAAGTAATTTTTCCTGGTTCCAAAACAAAATCTTTTTCGGTGATTTGAGTGTCAATGGACTATGTACGTGCCAAGAGTGTAATTTATTTTTTTTCATTTTATGGAAGCTACCCCTAGTACGGACAGACGACGTGGAAAGTAGCAGGAATTCACAAAGTAATTTTCCCTGGTTTCAAAACCAAATCTTTTTCGGCGATTCAAGTGGCAATCGACTCTACACGTGCGAAGGGTGTTATGTAATTTTTCTCATTTTCCGGAAACTACTCGTAGTAAGCACAGAGGGGGTGGAAAGTGGCAGGAATACACAAAGTAATTTTTCCTGGTACCAAGACAAAATCTTTTCCGGCGATTCGAGTGGCAATCGACTCTACACGTGCCAAGGGTTATATGTAATTTTTCTCATTTTCCGGAAACTACTCCTAGTACGCACCGAGGGGGTGGAATGTGTCAGCAATACACAAAGTGATTTTTTCTGGTTCCAAAACTGAATATTTCTTCAGCGATTTGGATCGCCATCGACTCTACACGTGCCAAGGGTTATATGTAATTTTACTCATTTTCCGCAAAGTACCCCTAGTATGGACAGAGAGGGTGGAAAGTGGCAGAAAGACACAAAGTAATTGTTCCTGGTTCCAAAACAAAATATTTCTGGGTGACTTGGGTTGCAATCGACTGTACATGTGCCAAGGGTGTCATGTGATTTTTTCATTTTCCGGAAAGTACTCCTAGTACGCACAAAGGGGGTGGAATGTGGCACAAATACACTAATTGATTTTTCCTGGTTCCAAAACAAAACCTTTCTCGGTGACTTGGGTTGCAATCGATTCTACATGTGCCAAGGGTGTGAATTATTTTTTCTCATTTTCCGGAAACCACCCCTAGTACGGACAGAGGGGGTGAAAAGTGGCAGAGATACACAGTGATTTTTCCTGGTTCCAAAACCAAATCTTTTTCGGCGATTCAAGTGGCAATCGACTCTACACGTGCCAAGGGTGTTATGTAATTTTTCTCATTTTCCGGAAACTACTCGTAGTAAGCACAGAGGGGGTGGAAAGTGGCAGGAATACACAAAGTAATTTTTCCTGGTTCCAAGACAAAATCTTTTCCGGCGATTCGAGTGGCAATTGACTCTACACGTGCCAAGGGTGTTATGTAATTTTTCTCATTTTGCGACGAGTAATTACTATAAAAAAAAGATATTATATTTGTCAGAGGGGGTGGAAAGTGACAGAAATACACAAATTGATTTCTCCTCGTTCCAAAACAAAATCGTTCTCGGTGACTTTGGTTGCAATCGATTCTACACGTGCCAAGGGTGTGATTTATTTTTTCTCATTTTCCTGAAACTACCCCTAATACGGACAGGCGGCGTGGAATGTGGCAGAAATACACAAAGGGGGGTTTTTTCTGGTATGAAAACAAAATATTTTTTGGGATTGGCATTGCAATCGAATCTACATGTGCCAAGGATGTTATGTAATTGTTTCTTATTTTCCTGAAACTAGAGATACACAGTGATTTTTCCCGGTTCCGAAGCAAAATTTTCTTGAGCGATTTGGATCGCCATCGACTATACACGTGCCAAGGGTTATATGTAATTTTTCTCATTTTCCGGAAACTACTCCTAGTACGCACAGAGGGGGTGGAATGTGGCAGCAATACACAAAGTGATTTTTCCTGGTTCCAAAACCAAAACTTTCTCGGTGACTTGGGTTGCAATCAACTCTACATGTGCCAAGGATGTTATGCAATTTTTTTCAGTTTCCTGTAAGTACCCATAGTACGGACAGAGGTGGTGGTAAGTTACAGAAATACCCAAAATCATTTTTCCTGGTTCCAAAAAAATTTTTTTTTGATGATTTGAGTGGCAATCGACTCTACATGTGCCAAGGGTGTGATGTAATTATTTATGTTCAGTAAACTACCCGTAGTACGGACAGAGGGGTTGGAAAGTGGCAGAGATACACTTCAAACTTCAAACAACTTCAACAGAAACTTCAAACCCATTACGAGTTGAAGGCGAGGAAGTACGAGCCGAAAGCGAGTGCATATTCGAGCTGAAGACGAGTATTGCGAGCACACAAGGGCGAAAAAGGCCTCTCCCCCGTGGTGCACACCGTATTTTTTGTCAAACATACATTGATGACGTGTTTTTCATATGCCTATGAAGCGAAACTATATTTGGCTGTTCTTTGTTCCGCTATATGGGCATGAAATAACACGTTTTCGTGCAAATGTGACAAGAAAACTTTTTTCTACCTTTCAAGTCGATTTGCTGTTGAACTATTACACCAACCATATATCACCATATAGCACTTATTTTATACAATTTTATACGGAACAACTTATATATAAAATATTTTTCTCTACGACTTTATCCGGCCAACTTACTTTAAGAAAACTAAAAATACGTCCTTTTTTAATTTTAATTTGCTTATAACTTTATTTCCATAACCTTTGACAATTTTTCTCATAACAAATTCGGATTCTATGGGAAATTTTACGTAAGAATCGCCAAAAAGTAGACTTAGTATACGACTTTTCCACTCCAAACTCTCTGCCGACTGGACTGCAGGGAGTTCTTGAATTTTTGGAACCGCTATAAAATTAACGCAATCGTAAAAAATATATAACAAAAAGAGAAACTGTTTTATTGCCACGTCCAAGCCCTGGCCCTGGGACTGGTATATTTATTTATATATTATTTTATAGTGAAATTATTTTCGACTGGACAAAGCATACGTATCTATATATCTATGCATGCTCAAATTCATGTAATTTTGAGATATTACGGTACATGATCAGGTACGATTTCAGACTAAATGATTTTTCATTCTGTGAACACATACAAATATGATCCTGAAACCCGTTATCGTCGACATTTTACTTAGACCTATCGGAGCTTTAAGATCACTGTATCAGGGTTTCATCTAATTTTTCCCAGATTTTCAGACATTTCTCGAGACTTATTCAATCGCTAAAGCTGAAATAAACACATATTCATGGATTTTTCGTTGAAATAGCCATATTCTATTGAAATTAGACCCGAAACGCGTGAACTTTGGATGAGTATAACTCAAAATCTATTTGGTGCAGGGATATTCTTTGAGTTAAAATTGATTTTGCTAAAAATTTCAGAAGTTTTTCGAGACTTTTGATTTTAGGGGAAACTACCTTAATAGTGCATGAATCGGCTCCTTTGTACACATTCAAGGCGGATGGGGAATCTGGCATTTTGAATCGTTCATGACATCAATAAAACCAAAAGTCAAAATTAAATATAAGTTTTAATATTTACAAATTTTGAAAATGTTGGAAATGTATATAAACTGTAAATTTTAGAATTTTAAAAATTTTTAAAATTTTTGAAAATTTTTGAAATCTTTGAAAATTTTTGAAAATGTGAAAAATTATAATTATTTACGATGATGACGTTTTAGGTACAATTCAAATTAATTTTTGTTAAACCTATTTTGCTTATTGTGCCCCACCCATGGTGTCCATGTTGCCCTACTTTGAGTTTTTCCCTTTATTGAATTTTAATTATCTCAGTAGAAAAAAATTAAATTAAAACCTGTGGAAATCTAAAGTAGGATATAAAGTCTTTCTAATACATATTTTTACTTTTTAGTTTCAACCCTGGTAGAAATTTATCCCGTCCACTTTATAGATCTATGTAGAATAATCTCGCACTGTGTAGATCTATGTAGGCAAACTAGATAGTTACTATAAAGGCGTGTAACGGTCGACCCTTCTAGTTTCCCATATTATTTGCCCCGATAAAACTAGATAAGCAAAATTATGACAATAACAACCACTTAAAGGTTATGTTTTAAGAAACAGAAGCATAATCTATTATGCTTATTATGTATTATTTTGATTTAAAGGTATTTACTTGTTATTGTTCACCGATTACCAATGTAAATAATTGTAAATAACCTCTAAAGTGTAAGGTTATCTAATTTTAGATACATCGAGTTTTTGTATTTAAGAACTCAATAACAATATTATGTTTCACATATATATTAAACAATCAAAATAAGAAAATAATCTGAATATCCAAATAACTAAGTATATGAAGTATTAGTACATATATTTATTTTGTTTATGTAAAATTATTTTCTTTACATTTGATTATGTTCCATCCTAAATACAGGCTTGGTTTCCAAACCTGTATGGTTTATGTAAGGAAAACTATTTTCACACACATTAATTATCAACTCATTAATTTTCTATTTTTATAAAGAAATAATGTATTTGAGTTATTATATATATATATATATATATATATATATATATATATATATATATATATATATATATATATATATATATATATATATATGTTCTATTTTTGTATTTCCTACTGTGATTAATTTATAATCAAACACTTTCATTTGACATCTATGGCCAGTTAATACATAGTAATTTGTTACTTATAAAGAAAATTATCGTCTACATGTGTTCGACTAATGTGTTTGTCTTTGAAAATGTTGTCACGGATGAGCAGTTTATGTATTATAAAAACTCGCAGATGGATACAAAATTATTTGTAGTTCTGAAATTAAAATTCTAGTTTTTAAATAAAGCATGTCATAAAGTACATATTTGTACATATGATATTATTATTATTTATACATTACTTTTCAAGAAACAACTACATCAATCAATAACATTATTTTGTGATCACTGTTTTTCATATGCAAGGAACATTGTTTCTAAATTTTCATTTCTTAGGTTAGATATGCTTTCTGACTACTTTTATATGTAAATAGTATGGATATAACTGTAGATCTTATTATTATAATTGAAAACTTCGCGTTTGCCAAACTCGGTCGTGGAGCAGGCGGGTCGTGGGGAAAATGGACTTTAACTTTTAATAACAAAATAAACTATATTCAACAATAAATAAATTAACAATAAAAGATTAACAAATAGTAATAACAAGTTTAACAATAATGGAATAACAAATAGTGACGACGAATTTAACAATAATTCATTAACAATCGCGCAGACCAAGAGACGGTGCGCGCTCAGCTCGTTCGCCGCTGGATGCGTTGCCCTCACGATGGGCCGTACGCGCGCCTGGTGTCACGGCGCCTCGGTGTACTCTAGGGCGCGGTGCCCACGGTGAGCAGCCCTGTACACCGCTCGCGGTTTATATTATACGAGGGTAGTTCAATAAGTCTTTAGAATAAAGTATAAAAACAATTTTTTTTGGGTAAATTTTTTTTTATTTTTCAACATAATCTCCTTGGAGCTCTATACACTTGGTCAATCGCTTTTTAAGTTTTTTTAATCCTTCAGAAAAGTGCGTTTTCGGAAGTTCCTAAAAATAAGCACTTACAGAGGCAATGACGTCTTCGTTGTCCGTAAATCTCTGTCCACCGAGTCATTTTTTCAAGTTTGGAAATAAGAAAAAGTCACTGGGGGCTAAATCTGGTGAATACGGTGGGTGTTCGACCAATTCGAATTTTAGTTCTTCAATTTTAGCCATTGAAAAGAAGCATGTGTGAACTCGGGCGTTGTCGTGATGAAAGAGAACTTTTTTTCTCGCCAAATGTGGTCGTTTTTTTTTAATTTCTTCTTTCAGCTGCTCTAATAATGATGCATAATACTCACCAGTAATTGTTTTACCCTTTTCCAAGTAGTCAATAAGTATAATTCCACGTGCATCCCAAAAAACTGTAGCCATAACCTTACCAGCTGACTTTACGGTCTTTGCCTTCTTTGGAGCTTGTTCGCCTGTGGAAATCCACTGTTTGGATTGTTCCTTTGTCTCAGGAGTGTAGTGGTGTATCCATGTTTCATCCACAGTCACAAATCGACGAAAAAATTCCTCAGGATTCCGACTTATGAGCGCCAAAAGAGCCTCAGAGGCGACCACTCTATTGCGTTTATTCTCAGCTGAGAGCAAACGCGGCACCCATCTTGCCGATAGCTTTTTCATGCCTAATTTTTCATGTAGAATTGAAACAACTGCACCAAGAGATATCCTTGTGGCCTCAGCTAACTCACGCACTTTTAATCTTCTATCCTTCAACACCATATCGTGGATTTTATTGATGATTTCGGGAGTAGTTGCTTCTACGGGCCTTCCTGAACGTGGTTCGTCACTTATTGATGTACGACCACGCTTAAATTCAATTACCCAGTTATAAACCGTTGCTAAGGCAGGGGCAGATGTGCCATGAACTGAGTCCAATTCATTTTTTATCTCATATGGAGTTAAACCCTTTAAATGAAAATGTTTAATTACCGCTCTGAACTCGTTTTTTTCCATTTTTCTTAACAAGCAATTTTTTTTTTTCAATTGGTTATAAAAACACGTAAACTCAGAAGATGTGGACTGTGACTGCACCATATATCTAGTCGGGAGTGGTGCTGACTGAAAACAGATGATTTGGAGCGATTCGCGCGCCATCTGTTGGTCATTCTAAAGACTTATTGAACTACCCTCGTATGTAAACGCGCGGGCTAGCCTTTACCTTATTTAGATGTGCCCCGAGGACGATCACTCTATCTCTGTCTCTCTCTCTCTCTCTCTCTCTCTCTCTCTCTCTCTCTCTCTCTCTCTCTCTCTCTCTCTCTCTCCCCCTCTCTCTCTCTCTCTCTCTCTCCCCCTCTCTCTCTCTCTCTCTCTCTCTCTCTCTCTCTCTCCGCTTCGCTTCTCTTTCTCCTCCACTCTATTCTGGCTGCTCGTGGGATGCGCCTCCACACTCACAGCACAGTGGGGAGATGTCTGCGTACGCACTCCACTCCAAATGCTGCGTCGCGGCAACAGGTCGCTCCGCGTGCACTCGTTTCTACGCGGGAAAATGTCGGCGAGACTGAAACGGCGTTGACGCGCGCGGATCGAACTCCGAATCGATAGTGACGCGCTCGAGGCGTCAGCGCGGCCAGCGCCGCGCCCCCAATCGCGTTCTCTTTGGGTAACTATCCTGCTGCGTACGTGCGTCGCCTATAGTGCGAACCTACGCCGGTACATGGCCCTCATTTCGTTACAACCCCCTCCCAGACGTTGTTTGCCCTCGCAAGCAACTTCTGCCACCCAACCTACGAAATGCTAGATCGATCGGGGATGGGGTTGGTCGGGTTAGGTCCAACTGACTTTCTTATTCTCCTTCTGTTGATCACTAACCCTGCAGCCATTAACCTCTTTAATACTAGTCTACAAACGTCTCCGAGATTATGATCATGTCGTCTAGGTAAGCGAGCACGTATGGCTCGAGCTCGCTACCGATCACCATGTCCATCAATCTCTGGAACGTGGCTCCAGCGTAGGGTATACCATACGGGAGCCTCACAAACTGAAATAGCCCTTTTCTGAGCACTGTAAGGGCCGTTATGGATTTGGAAGTTTCGCCTAGTGGTATGTGGTGATACGCACTTCTCTCGTCGATATGTACTTGGGCGTGCGTAATTTCCGCAGTATGTCTTGCATATACGGTAGTGGGTACAAATCGGGTTTTGTATGGGCGTTCACTTTTCTATAGTCGATGCAGAACCTATACGTCCCGTTATTCTTCTTCACCATAACCACCGGACTCGACCATCCGCTGTTAGATGGTTCTATTATGCGCTGTTCCAACATTTCCTTTACCTGTTGGTGCATCTCCTGCTCGATTTTCTCAGAGACGGGGTAGTATCGTTGTTTGATCGGTCTCGTGGAATCGACGTCGATATTGTGCTCTATGATACCCGTCAATCCGCACGCCTCTCTTTGACCTGCCAACATCTCGTCCAGAAAGTCTTCCAGCTCTTTGCGCTCATTTTCCGTGGCATCTACTACACCAACGGACGAGAGTGCGGCTACTCCCACCTCTAAGCTGGCTACTTTACATATTAATTTAGCTCCCGTACCCTTGAAGTACATCGTATCGGTATCTGGGTCGAGCATGGCCCTGAATTCCTTGACGAAATTGACACCGACGTAACACGCATCGTCCAAGTGAGGTACTATGCCTACTCTTATTTCTTTGGTTATACCCGCCACAGTATTGGGGAGCATAACATGGCCAACTAGTGCGCGACAAGTACCGTCTGGTAGCTTCACCCGTCCTGTGCACTTCAGGGACAGTTTTCGCCCTAGTGCGCTGGCCATCTGCAGTCCAACCGCCCCCATGACCGTGCTGGATGCGCCAGGATCGTATAGGGCTCTGAGCCTGTAGTCCGTGACTTCAATCGACATCCACCATCGTGTTTCGGCCTCTCCTTCGGGAGTCGGCTGGCTTGACCGTGGCTGGACGTCCAAGTCCTCTGCCGTTACCGTAGCTTCGATTTCCTGAGCAGCTACGGTGACCGTAGGCTCTTTCGGAGGCTCCTCCAGTGTTATCTCTCCTTCTGGACGAGAATCGCCTGGCATCTTTTGGATGTTCACATCCTCCGTCGTAGTCTCGGATACGACGGGAAGTGTTTCTGCGGGGACCGGTTTCTCGTTAGGAGTGACTTTGGTCCTTTCTAGCCGCTCCCTTGCTCGTTTCCCGAGCATTTAGGGCAATGCTTCCGCATGAACCCTATCTCTCCGCAGCCGTAGCATTTCATTGGCTGCGGGGGGTCAAACCTTGATTTACTCCCTCCTGGCGGGGTGCCAGGAGGTTGCGACCTTTTGGCTCCCCATCTCGTTCGAGTTGATGACCCAATCGGTTTTCCCCCTTTGTCAGGCGCTTTGGGGTCCGTGCTGGTTCCCCCGCCCTTTTCGCTCCTGGGGACGGCGCCTTTGTCCGACATGTTTAGCCGAAACTGACTCAGTTTCTCGTCTAACATCTTGGCAAACATTGCCGTGATATCAGATGTCGAAGGTTGTGGTCCTTCCTTCGAGATGGCAGATACTTCCGCTTTCTGTTTCTTTGCCCCTTGAGTGGGTTTATACGCCATCTTGGGTAACAAAGAAACTTCCGGAGGCGGGGGCAAACGTATACTCTTCTCTCGTACCAACGTTTACTCGGCGTCTGAGGCGACGTCCAGCAGTGTCTCCACGCTAGTGATCTCGCACCTGCGGACCATTTTCTGTAGGTCCGACCGCATGTTTCGGTGTAACAAGTCTAATTCCTGACTATACTCAAGCCTCGGCGATAATTTGTTCATTATGCCGATGAGGCACGTGAGGTAGTCTCGGACCAGTTCATCTGGTCCTTGTGTCCTTAGGTTGGCTTCATTCCATAGTCTCTGTTGGTATTGACGACTTGTACCATACCATCGCCTGGCTGAAGTGGTGAAGTCATTCCAAGCCCGCCACTTCGTTCGGTTATTCCTATACCAGGTCGCTGCGTTGTTTGTGAAGAGTTCAGACAGCGCTGCCAGAAGCTCATCGCCAGTTAGATTGCTCAATGCGTTGCAATCCTCGATCCGCGCCAGGAATGCGTCTATACTCTGGTTCTTGCTGCCAGAGAACCTGACGTTCCATTTTCTTACTATTTGCCCTACATCTTTATTCGAACCGAACCTAGACTTCCGTCCATACTTCCTGGTGCGAATCTTGGGCTTGAAGTGTTTCCAGGATTGCCACTCCTACTCACATCTGGTCGATCTCTTGGCCGCTGATGTTCATCGCTTATAGTCGTTCTTCGACTATCTGCCCCCTCCCAGGCGCTGCGTACCGTAATAGGTGGCGCCGTTGTAGCACAAGAATCGTCCAGATGCGTGTCACCGTGTATTGTGAACGTGTCTTGGAAATTCACATGTCCCGGGCGTCTGGTTTCCTCGTTCCTTGTACTTGACAGAATCTGCTCTCGCTTCAGGGTGTCTACTTGCCGTTGAAGCAACTTGACCTGTGTGAGCAGTTCTGCCAATACGAACGATATATCCTGTGGTATTTGGAATTCGGTTCCTTGTGCTGACACTAGCGTAATCATCTGCTCAAGTGACTGTGTGGTCGACTCCATCGTTTGTTCATCGGCTGTTGTCTCGTTGGTTGTTGGTGTTGTTTCGTTGACCTCTGGAGGCCCACGAAGCGACAGTTCAAGGTTTCTGAGCACGTTCGTGTCTGTGATCAGATTTGCCAGGCTGTGCGCGTTTGCCTGGCCTGTCTGCGTGCTGTCTTAAATATCGGCCGCTATTGTTTCGTCGATGAACTGACGCCTGCGTCGGGCTCTGACATTGATGGTGTCGCTCTCTTCATCGTCTTGTTCCACGAAATCGTTGGCTGTGTAGTTGCCGAGCAACCATTTCTGCAGGCGATATGCCTGTGCGAAGTAGTTGCCCTCTGTGGACATCTTCAACTGAGAGAGTGTTTCCTTTAGGTGCTGACCACTCAGTTCCGTCAGCCACGTCTCTACAGCTGTCTCTGTTGTGCTGGACATTCTAATCTTCTATAGGTTGCTGACTTCGCTCGCAATTACCTATATGTTTCTTGCTACGCGATATTTTTGATTTCGCTTTTATTCGCAAGTGTGTGCGAGTGTATTATACACCAAAGGTCCGAGAAAAATTTCGCAATTAAATCTTTCTCGGTTTGAGCAGAGTGTCAGACTGATCTTTGTTGCGCTTTTCTCGGTGCGTTTTGTTTCGCAAGATCGTCTTTGTACTATTTTCTTAACTAATCACGGGTTTCTTTTTCCTATTTCGATCTATGCGAGTATTCGGGTTAAAATCTCGCTTCAAACCGGTGACTTTAATTGATTTTCTCAATTTTCGTTTTGACCCGGTAACCTCGAGTGACCGGGTTCAAATCTCGTTTTGCAAATTAGAAGTGTGTCTGGGATATGACGCAAAAATCTTGATGATCGAAATGAAAAATGAGTTCAGCCTTTGTTTCCCTGAATTTTTCTGTTATGATGTTTTTGGGGAAGAAAACAAAAAGAGAAAAAAATTTAAAATCTGCTAATTCGAATTATTCTAAAAACCTTGGAAATTCGAACCGTCAAAAATTCAAACCACTGAGAATTCGAAAATCTCAGAAAAAAATTTTTTTTAAAAGGATTTGAAAACTTCAAAAACCTCGAAAAATCCTCAAAAATTCAAAAATTCAAAAATTCAAAAATTTAAAAAATTTTAAAAATTCAAAAATTTTGAAAACCTGAAAATTTAAAGCCTCAAAAATCCCAAAAGAATCCGAAACCCTCAATAATAAATCCAAAAAAATTTCAAAAAATTCGAAAATCCAAATGTTTATAAATTTACAAAATCCAAAAAAAAAATCGAAAAATCTCAAGATTTAAAACTTCAATAATTTAAAAGCTTAGAAAATATATACCCTTCAAAATAAAATCCAAAAAAAATTAAAAGTTCAAAAATTCATAAAATATGGAAATTAAAAAAAATCAAAAAACAAATTTAAAAAAAAATGATTTTTGCAATTATTTTTTATTAATAGTTAATAAACAATAATTTCTCTTTGAAGTTAATCTTGAAAAAGAAATTAAAAAAAAAAATATTGTATAAGCGTGGCTCCTGTGCCGCGTACGTACGGCCCTGTTCTCGTACACTTGCTGTTGAGCCGGGTAATCGTACTGCCCACTGCGCAGCCGCGCTACTCTACTATTTTCCACACACACTTCTCTGCCGTGATTAGTTATTTTTGCTCTGACTCGCCTTAAATAATTATTTCGCTTTTGCTTGGCCTGATCATTAGTTATAATCGAAAATTGTTAACTAATTATTATTAAACTATTCCCGATATTTTAGTCATAGCAAAAATAATCTTATTTAATATTTATTTATTCGTACTCTCTGCTCACCTACCTCGCACACATTTTTGTAGAATTCGGTGTGCCGCTTTTTCGCTCGATTCGCGTACGCGTGCTTGGCCTGCTTATACGTTCAAATAAAATTTTACAAGTGGTTTTAAATTTATTTTTATTTAATTGATACTTCTTAAAATTGTTTAAATAGTTTTCGTTAATTATTAATTAACTGCGTGAGTAATATCGGAAGGGCGCCATCTGTAACAGGTGGGACAATTGTTAATGACAATTGTTCGTGGCTAATAAGCCGTCGACCGAGCTGCTATCGTGCATTAGCTTGCGCAGCACGCGACGCGTGCTGGCGTCCACTATTGCTTCTACCTGGAGTAAGCCAGCGGCGCAACGCCGCTGAGCTTCTGCAATGCTGCCGCTGCTCTGGCCGTCCTGCTGCAAAGTTCTCTGAACCCCGGTGGATTCAGCTCCGTGCGGAGTCACCTCGACGCACGGGTTTTCGTGATCTGCAAGGAGCGTGAAAGCGCGGAAAGCTAATTGTCGCAACGCGACAATGTAACGGCTTTTCGCGTTTGCCTAACTCGGTCGTGGAGCAGGCGGGTCGTGGGAAAAATTGACTCACGCAAGTTTAACTTTTAATAACAAAATAAACTATATTCAACAATAAATAAATTAACAATAAAAGATTAACAAATAGTAATAACGAGTTTAACAATAATGGAATAACAAATAGTGACGACGAATTTAACAATCGCGCAGACCAAGCGACGGTGCGCGCCCAGCTCGTTCGCCGCTGGACGCGTTGCCCTCACGATAGGCCATACGCGCGCCTGGTGTCACGGCAGCTCGGTGTACTCTAGGGCGCGGTGCCCACGGTGAGCAGCCCTGTACACCGCTCGCGGTTTATATTATATGTAAACGCGCGGGCTAGCCTTTACCTTATTTAGATGTGCCTCGAGGACGATCACTCTATCTCTGTCTCTCTCTCTCTCTCTCTCTCTCTCTCTCTCTCTCTCTCCGCTTCGCTTCTCTTTCTCCTCCACTCTATTCTGGCTGTCGTGGGACGCGCCTCCACACGCACAGCACAGTGGGGAGATGTCTGCGTACGCACTCCACTCCAAATGCTGCGTCGCGGCAACAGGTCGCTCCCCGTGCACTCGTTTCTACGCGGGAAAATGTCGGCGAGACTGAAGCGGCGTTGACGCACGCGGATCGAACTCCGAATCGATAGTGACGCGCTCGAGGCGTCAGCGCGGCCAGCGCCGCGCCCCCAGTCGCGTTCTCTTTGGTTAAATACCCTGCTGCGCGCGCGCGTCGCCTATAGTGCGAACCTACGCCGGTACATGGCTCTCATTTCGTTACAATATATATACATACTGCTTTACATATTTACCACTGTTTTATCTTTTATTTATGCAAACATATATCTTCACAAAAATTAATATCATCCCAGACAGCATGTACTTGCAGATCCTCATTGAATCTGTAATAAAAACAACTACCACAAAGTATTTAAACTTATATTAAATGTTTTTCTAATATTGGTTAAAAACAAATATTGTAATTATCTAATTTTTTGCCATGTAGATTTTTGTTATGAAGACTAAGCTGCACTTTCTTCAACTTTCACGTAATTCAACACCTATATTTAATAAATTCAATAACTACATGTTTAACTTAATGTTTAAAAAATGTACAGTGTTTACCTTTATATTTTATTTTATTAATTTTGTGTATAGGTACACTCGCTACTGCAAAAAAACTCATGTAAACAATATGTGTGTGTTAAAATTTGCTCGCATCCGAGGGGCCTCGTGGACGCGCGCAAAAATTCCAGATACATGCAGATACTCGCGACACCAGTGGGCTGAAGTAGATGCGAGTAGTTTACTAGCACGCGCATGAACAGTTCAGTCTGTTCAAAAGTTTTTAAAATCACCCGTGTCTCCCTGGTTACCCTTGAACACAGATGAACTCGCCTCTGTCAAGGCCAATAGTTGCTCGCGATCCGAGTGCTGCCGAGGACACGAGAAATCAACGCGAGTATTCTTACCTCCTCGTGTTGCACGTGCAGTGCCCGAAAGTAGCCAAGGCAGACACGTTTTACCGACATGTATCATGGCCGGCCTCGCGCAACTCTTGCGCGTAGGCATCTAACCCGAGGGCTACCTCGGGCTGCCTCGGGTCCCCTTGGGTGCTCGTATTTCGCTCGGGTACGAGGGAACGCTAGTGGTCCGCTAGTCCGCGCGGGGAACGCTAGTATAGCAGTATACCCTAGGGGAACTCACCGGCGTGAAGCTGGCCTCCGGGCGAACTTACATAGTTGCTTTAAATAGTTTTCTAATTGCTCTAATTGCTTCCACTAATCTTTTCATTTGCCCAATTAGCCTTTAAAAGATTTTCGACAGTAAAGTGATGAAAATGTAGAGCCCCAGGCCCCGGAGAGATATGCAATTTTCTCGGTAAATATTTGACGTTCGGTGATGATTCAGTGCTCAAATTGTAGCTATTGATTTGCCCTAATTGATTATTAAATTGGTTTTGCAATAAATTAATTGTTATCATCCAAAATTAATAATTATTGTCTGTGCATGCGCAGATATGCGTTTGGGCGGCTCGAGCAAGTATGCGCGCGTAGATTGAAACAATACAAAGGATAATAGCAACGTAAACTTTTTTTTTGTTTGAAAACAAAGCATTAATAAATCACATAATATTTTTATTTACCCAATGTACCCTTAAAATATATTTAATGGAAAAGTTATTAAAATATAGCAAGCTAATCCTCCTGAAAGTGATTTCATTTGCTCTGGAAATGTGCCACGTAACATAGTAATTCTGTACGTATATCAAGACGGTAAATTGTATCAAACTACTTGTATATTTATATTTTGCAATAATGTATTGCAATTACAGATAAATAATTATTATTACTACAGCACATGTGTATAAGTATATACTTTGGTGCTGGAACACGGGACAACGGAATGCGAACCATGCATGTGTTTTCCTTTTGCTCTGTTTTGCTATATCAATACATCTCGTCAATCGATTTAAATGTCCGTTGGTTTTCCGTCAGCTGTTTATTCTCATCAGATATTTTGGCACATATAAGATATAAATTTTATCGAGGACATAGTCTGGTGATTATACCCCTTGGAAGAAAAAAAATAGAAATTTTATATCTGCAGTCAATTAGAAAGTGAGGTTAGTGCTTATTATTGTGTTTGATCATTTTCCATGTATAAAAATGTACATGAATACTATAGTTTTAAAGAATAAATAAAATAAAAATGCTTTACATTTTATTATTTACAGATAACGATTAAAAAGTTGTGTTAAGAAATCTTTATATCTGTACGCAATTTATGTTTCTATTAATCAGAATTTGAGATGGATTCAGCAAAGAAAAATTAATAAATGATAATGTTACTAATGCAAGTACAGTTATTTAATTCTATTTGTTTTAAAAACGAACTAAATATTTATTCACTTTGTTATTAAATATTTAATGTTTATAATATTTATATGTATATGTGCAAAATATAGTTATATTTTTTATTGTTTAATTCAGGAACTTGACAACAAAATCAAGAAGAAAATCAAGAGAAAATATAGGAGAGAAATAAAAAATATATAGTAAAATAGATAAAGCTTTAGCTAAATTCTTTTTGGTTGCAACATTCCATTCGTAACTGTTGAATCTACGCTCTTCAAGAATTTACTACTTTTTCCAAAATTCAAGACCTCCTATTTAAAAAGTCACGTGATAAATCGCGTGAGATTATGAAACAATTTCTCACGTAAGTTCCAATTTATCACGTGATATCTCACGTGACTCGTATGTTTTCACGCATCTTCTATGTTCTCACGTAACATATCACGCAACATCTGAATTTGCAAGTAATTTCTTTGACGATTTCTCATCCTAGTGTTAAGTTTTGATGTGATTTTTTACGTGATATCTGATTTTATATGTGCAACTCTCAAATTCTCACGAGATATCAGGAATTGCTGAAGGGGGTGCATACACGTTTTGTAAATTTATACTAATTAAAAAAATTTACCCTTTTCCTACGCTTATAATGTACCGTTTCACCGGATAAAATGGTCCAAGTATCGATTGCAAGCCCACAAGTCGAGCGTCTAATTTTCCATGAAAAATTCACTGATACAGTCCAGTGATCGTAAAGTATAGCATCTCACTTTAAGTCAATGTCAATTTTTCAAGTTTTTTTCACTCTGTTTTGATACTGGCTACCTGCAGAACCAAACTCTTGAAGAAATAAAATATTTAAATAAGTATTTATAGTACGTTTACGTTTTCAATCCATGATATTTTGGTTCTGCAGGTAGCCAGTATCAAAACAATACGACCACTGGACTATACAGTGAATTTTTCATGGAAAAATTATACGTACGACCTCTGAGCGTGCAATCGATATTTGGGCCCTTTTCTCCAGTAAACAGTACTATATATGCGTAGGAAAAGGGTAAATTTATTTAATTACCCTGGTAGAAATTTATCCCGTCCACTTTATAGTTCTATGTAGGATAATCTCGCACTGTGTATATCTATGTAGGCAAACTAGATAGTTAATATAAAGGCGTGTAACGGTAGTCCCTTCTAGTTTCCCATATTATTTTCCCCGATAAAAATAGACAAGCAAAATTATGACAATAACAACCACTTACAGGTTATGTTTTAAGAAACATAAGCATAATCTATAATGCTTATTATGTATTATTTTGATTTAAAGGTATTCTCATGTTATTCTTCACCTATTACCAATTTAAGTAAATGTAAATAAGCTCTAAAGTACAGGGTTATCAAATTTTAGTTGCATCGAATTTTTTTATTTAAGAACTTAATAACAATATTATGTTCCATATATATATATATATATATATATATATATATATATATATATATATATATATATATATATTAAACAATCAAAATAAGAAAATAATCTGAATATCCAAATAACTGTATAAAGTATTAGAGCATATATTTATTTTGTTTATGTAAAATTAGTTTCCTTCATTATGTTCCATCATATATACAGGATTGGTTTCAACACCTGTACGGTTAATGTAAGGAAAACTATTTTCACACACATTTATTATCAACTGATTCATTTTCTATTTTTAAAAAGTAATAATGAATTTGGGTTATTATTAATGTTCTATTTTTGTATTTCCTAATGTGATTAATTTATAATCAAACACTTTCATTTGACATATATGACCAGCTAAAACATAATAATTAGTTACCTATAAAGAAAATTATCGTCTACATGTGTTCGACTAATGTGTTTGTCTTTGAAAATGTTGCCACGGATGCTCAGCTTATGCATTATAAGAACTCACACGTGGATAAAAAATTATTATTATTTATATATTATTTTTCAAGAAACAACTAAATCAATCAATAACATTATTTTGTGATCACTGTTTTTCATATGCAAGGAACAATATTTCTAAATTTTCATTTATTAGGTTAGATATGTTTTCTGTCTACTTTTATATGTAAATAGTATGAATAGAACTGTATAGATCTTATTATTATAATTGAAAACTTGCATGTTAAACTTTTTTTAACATTAATTTTTACAATAAAAGTTCTGTACAATAAATAATATAACCTCACAGATTTTATATGTATATATTATTATTGAGAAAACTATGTAGATCTGTGTGGATTTATTGAGTTTTGCATAGGCTAGAACTATCTAGTTTGTCTATAAAGGCCGTTATAGCAAATGTGGGCGCCACGATAAGATTTCTACCAGGGTAGTATACATTTACATTAAAATTTTTATCATCAAGCCCCAAAAATAATAATTATTATTTCAAACTTAAGGTGTATGTACCCGCTTAAGAAAACACGAAAGGAGTTAAAAATCTTGTTTGAATTTACGATGAGTCTGAAGTTTGTAAAGTGTTTGTAAAGTAAAAAGTTTGTAATACTTTTTAACTGTGAATTATATTTACAAGTACTTAATTATGAGTGAAAAGGTGTACAGTGGCCGCAAAGGCAGTAAAACAAGAAGTACAAGTACAAAACGGAGTAAAATTAGTAATCGACGCCCGCCTAACCGCCATTCGTTCGAAGGCGATTCGGAGCACGTTAGTACCTCGGCTAAGAAATTGAAAACTACTGATTTAGACCGCGACCGCGATGTTGATAATAATTTCGGCTACTGTTTCATCAATTTTTTCGCTGTATTTACTGCTCTTTCTGAATTAGTAGTATGCAAAAAATGTAATGGTGACGTGCGGTTTTTAAAGTCGAACAAGCGTGGACTAGGCTTCAAAATTATTGTGTCTTGTTCGAACTGTGGTGATGCTGATATTAATTACAGCTGTCCTGTAATAAATGGTCGTGCTTATGAGATCAACTGCCGTATTATTTTAGCTATGCGCATCATAGGCATAGGCATCAACGATATAAAAAAGTTCTGCTCTATGATGGATCTTGCAAAGCCTGTTTTTCAAACAACTTACAGTAAGATCATATCTAATATTGCCACTGCTACTTCATCTGTTCGAATTATATCTATGAAAAAATCAGCGATTAAAGAAAAAGAAATTTCTATCGAACGAGGTGAAAAAGAAGGTCTCACGGTGTCAGGCGATGGATCTTGGCGAAAGAGAGGGTTTACGTCTTTGTTTGGATTGGTGATTGGTTGGTACACTGGCAAGGTATTGGATGTGTGTGTAAAATCTAAGTGCTGTAAAGTGTGTGAATATTGGCAATAAAAAGAAGGTACTGCTGAATACGAAGAGGTATACCCTTCACACAAACAGAACTGTGATACCAAGAATGAAGGTAGTGCCGGGAAAATGGAGATCGACGCAGTTATAGAAATGTTCAAACGCTCAGAATAACTTCATAATATCAAATATTTGAAATATATCGGCGACGGCGATTCAAAAACATATGAAGGTATAGTCGACTCAAAACCTTATAAAGATTTCATCGTCGAAAAAAGAGAATGTGTCGGACACGTTCAGAAGCGCATGGGAACGCGTCTGCGCAATTTGAAAAAAATAACGAAAAGTCTTGGCGGCCGAGGAAAGTTGATCGGAAAGTTAATTGATGAACTTTCTATTTATTACGGACTTGCTATTAGGAGAAACTATGATTCAGTCGAAAAAATACGGAATGAAATTTGGGCGACGTTACTTCATAAAATGTCGACGAAGGAGAATACACAGCACGAGAAGTGTCCCGTCGGAGTAGACTCTTGGTGTTCTTGGCAGCGCAGTACAGCGCTTGGTACACTTGCACGTACGAGCACAAGAGTCCAATGCATGAGGATATTTTTAACGCAATAAAACCCATTTATAATGAACTCAGCTCCGACAACCTTCTGTCACGTGCTTAGGTGCGTATACTCAGAACAATAACGAGTCGTTTAATGCTGTAGTGTGGTCAATTGCTCCAAAGACGGTGTCAAGCGGTAAGACTATAGTTGACATTGCGACTGACGTAGCCGTTATTATCTTCAATGACGGCTTCTCGGGTCTGTTTGCCATTTACGATGCTCTTGGGTTGACTGTTGGACCAAACATGTACGAGTTTTGCGTGGAAACGAACGCCAATCGCATCAAAACCGCTGAGCATCGTATGTCCGATATCGCGAAAGAGGCTAGGCGCAGCATTACATCAGGCAAAAAAAAGAAGAAGAGGAAATGAAGGCCCTGGAAGGACAATTATATGGTGCACGGATAGCAGACTGAAGGTAAAAAAATTATTATGGACTATATTTTTGCGATTCTTACGATTTATAGCAATTTGAAACTTCAAACGCGTTTTTCTCGAAACCATGTTATTTCAAAATCGGCAAGCAGTAGAACTCAAAAAGTTTACATCCGATTGACTTCAAATTTTAACAGTAGCTTCATTGTTTGATTATCTAGTGAAGTACACACGATTTTAGCGATTAATTAACAAGAAAAAAAGTTATAAACAATTTAAGTCGATTTTTTTCGTCGAAAACACGATTTTTTGTTAAAACAATCGCCAATCGCGAAAAAAAATTCTAAAAATATAATCATGTGTACTTCACTAGCAAAACTCATGTAGATAATAGAAAAATTATAGTTTTTGTTATAGGTGGAGTTGGACGAGACTTGTACTGCTCGCCGCGGAAGACCTTTTTGAAAAAGCGGTTCACTGTAATCACTGCACAGCCGCCATTTTGTAAAAAAAATATCAATAAAAAAATTTTTTCTCTTCAAGAGTTGCTTAATCCAATATTATATTATTTGTATACCTTTAATCTCAAATGTCCTTTAAAAAAAAAAATTAACAAAGCCTTGTTATTTAGAGCATAAAGGGGATATAACCCCTTAAATGGGGGTTGGAAGAGGGATGGAAAAAGAAAAAGAATTCTTATCAGTGTTTCATTTTAACTGTGAAATTTTTTTGTGGAACATGCCTATTACCTCGAAATATAATAATAAAAAAAATGACGGCCAAATTCTATGACTGCTATCCCCGTGGCGGAGATTGAAAGGGGGTTAGAAACAGTAAAAAAAGTCTTACTCTTCAGGGTTTCATTTTATCTGCGAATATTTTGTGGAATATGCTTTTTACCCCGAAACATGCCTTTAAAAAAGTTACGGTAAAATTGTATGTCTGCTACCTCCATGGCAGGAGTTGAAAGGGGGTTGGATTGGAAACAAAATAAATTCTAATTTGTCAGCGTTTAAAATATTCATAGTAACATATTTTATTTAATTCTGTATATTTTATAATGCATTTCACTTTAACAGGGTCGATTTATTCTATCTTTGATTTTCGATTTTACGGCAATCTTTACATTATTGAAAGAGAATGTTCGCGTAGATATTGAAAGCCTCCAAGAGTGTAGACTTAATTTTTATCGGTACGTAAAACCTGGACTTCTTGTTCCAGACTTCTCCCGAGTGATATACACGCCTTACCCGAAGAGAATGACTACGATTACACAGACACAATAATCGTATACTTGGATATGCACTTTTATTTAAAAGTAGTCCAGCTGGCACTAGGTCTAATCTAAGAAATGACCCTACGTTTTGTTGTCGTCTGTAACGTCAGACTTGATTATCTTTCACAGTACGTAACATCTGGACCTCGTGTCCAAGAACCCCATGAGATATACACGCCTTTCTCGAAAATGATATCTATAAACACATTCGTTTATTTACCTTTTTTTGCAAGAGAAACCTAGAGTCAGAAAGTGTAAGCTTCCATAAGATATTCCATAAAAAATTTCGATGGGAATATAAAGTCTTGGTTACCCCCGGGTGTAAAATAATCGAGAACAATGTAGATTTATCTACTACGCCATGGAAAATAATGAAGGACCTCGATAGCACTGGATAATTTTTTACCACGCGTATTTTCTTTTTGATTTAGCTGTGTTTGTTTCAAGGCTCATTCCGATTCCTGTCATAAATCTGGCAGACAAGCGATTTAGCTGTAATTTTTTATAGGTGTATATTTCACTAATGGACAAAAAAGTACTTTCCAATTTTTTATATGAGAACTCAAAAAGATTAATAAATTAATTCTCTCTCATTTTAACATGTGATTTTTTGTTTCATAATATCACGTAATTATCACGTGATAAATCACGTGATCATTTTCAGTAGTGATTCCACAAAAAAATCGCAGATAAAATGAAACTCTGACGAGTTAGAATTTATTTTATGTTTCCAACCTCTTTCAAACCCCTATTTAAAAGGGTTGATGGATTGGGAATGAAATAAGGGATCAAAATAGTTTGTCTTTTCTAGTCATAATGCACCCATTTATATCCATGTGTAATGTGATAACGAAAACAAATTTTTCGCCTTTGTTCTCGAAAAACGTTTCAAACTTCAGACTCATGAATTTACTTAAGAATTGAAGAATCGCCAGAGATCACGTAAGAAATTAAGAGTCGCCGGAAATATCACGTGAGGAATAAGAAATCTTTGGAAAATTTACAAGTCATTTAATGTTGCGTAAGAACATAGATGTCACGTGAAAATATACGATTTTTGTGAGAAATCACGTGAGAAATTGGAAATTCCGTAAGATATCAAGTAAGAAATTGTTTCATAATCTTACGTTATTTCTCGTGTGACTTATCACGTGATTTATAACGTGATTATTTTAAGACTTCTAAACTTATTCTTGGGGCAAATAGATGTCAAATTATACATTTATATGATTCGCACGTTATTCCCGGGGAGATAAATGAAAAAATTATTATTTATCAGTGCTATAAGTAACATGTGTGACTGATAAGCCTACTGAAAAGGACACGTGATTTAGCACGCGATAATCACGTGATATTATCAAACAAAATATTACGTGTTTAAATGTGAGAGAATTAGTTTCTCAAACTGTATAAGATCTCATAAGTGAATTTAACATAATTTTTGACGTGACATTTATGTGATATTTTATATGGGATCTTAAATGGATTCAGAATTTTCATATGATCTTTTTTAGTATGGACGTGTATATGTTGACAATTATGTGCCCCAAGAATAAGCTTAGAAGTCACACTTAATCATTTAAATCACTCGTCTACGAAATTAAATTTATTGACCATGCTTTGATCATTAGATGCAACGCTGAAACATTTACAAAACAGTGTCCATCCTGGCGTTAAAGTACTAAACCTAAACCCCGTTTAAACTAAAACTCATTAACCCTAAAACTTACGCTACTAAAACGGGATTTTACCACAAGCCATAAACTCGCAAATTCTAAGCCATTTCGCATTTCAAATGTAATTGCAAGTCCATAAACTCTGAATCAATTAAATGTAAACTCATAAACCTTAATCTCATAAACCATAAACCAATAAAGCACAAACCATATAAAACTCCAAAACCAATAAACCCTAAAACTCATAAATTTTAAAACCCATTTACCCTAGAAGCTTTTTAAATCCTATTAACTCTAAAGTCTAAATCCTATTAACTCCGAAATTAACCCTTGACCTAAAAAGCATTAACCCTAAAACCTAAATACATGAACATGAAAACCCTGAATTATTTCACAAACGCTTCTTCCCTCTCACCCGCCACCGACCAAAATCCTATTATCAGTTTTATTCTCAATCTCATATTTCAAACTCTTCTGCCCTTAATCTCCTCCCTTGGACACTCCGACGCTGCTTCTCAAATCGCAAATGCCTGCTCGAGCCTCCATCCCTTCTCCCTCTTGACCCCTAATAATGGCTACTGCACATCAGCCTAAACATTTTAGTATCCTCCAATGGAATTGCCTCTCCTGCAGAAAATCCCAAATCCAAGACATTTCCAAGGACTACGACGTTATTCTTCTCTGCGAAACGTAGCTCAACCCCGACGACTCTGCCTCGCTCAATGGCTTCATTGTGGACCACAAAGCCAGACCGGCGGGCAAGGGAGGCGGCACAGCCATCTGCGTTCGTAATAATATCCCTTTCAACCTAGTCAAAACCTACAACTCCTTTAACAACTTCGAATCCATCGCTGTCTCTCTCTCCACTTCCCAAGGCGAACTTCTTATCGTCTCTATCTATAGGCCTCCTAATTCGCCCTTCGACCACTCCCACCTTCACCACTTCTTTGCATCCATCTCCTCCTACAATTCTATCTTTCTGGCAGGCGATTTCAATTGCCACAATGCCGCCTGGAGCAGCAGTCACACCTGTGACCTGGGGGACTATGTATTCTCCTCTTTCACCGACCACAACCTCCTGATCATCAACCGCGGCTCTCCTACCTGCCTCAACAGACGCAACCACGACAACCCCCCTGTATCGACCTCGCCTTCGTCTCCTCCCACCTCTACTCCATTTGCTCATGGTCTGTCCTAGAAGATAATCATCTAAGCGACCATTACCCCGTCTCCATTTCTATCGGCATTCCTTCCCCATCTACTTCCTTCCGCTCTCACCGTCCCAATTACCGCCGACTCTTCCCGGAGAACTGGTCTGCTTTTGAGGACTCGCTCTCCAATTTCTCCCTTGACAATCTCCCTGCAAACTCCTCCCCTTCCGTCAAATATGAGGCTCTCACCTCAGCTATCCTCCATTCCATCAACGATCTTGTTCCTACCTCCCGCTCTTCCAAGAAAACTCCCAAACCTCCCGAACCTCCCTGGTGGAACAAAGATTGCTCCGCAGCCGAGTCCGCTAGGAAAACCGCTCTCAAAAACTTCCACCTCGACCCTAATCTCTATCACGAACTCACTGTTGCCGAAGACCACGCTAAAGCCACCTTTCACAGATGCAAGAAATAATCTTTCCAAGACACTTGCGCCTCTCTCTCCCCCCACTCCAACCTTAAACACTTCTGGGATTCTGTTCACTCTCCTGTTTTTATCCTCCACAGTTTTCACCCCCTCTCCTCCCACTTTAAATTTCTTCTGTGAACCCTTCTCCTATTCTGAACTAGAAATCTCCGTCGATAAATGCCTCGCCAAGCCCAACTCGGCTCCCGGCCTTGACAAAATCGACAATCTCCTTATTTCCCACCTCCCTAAACACATCCTTGTCTTCTTACTCTCCATCTTTAACGATCTCTTCATGAAGGGCGAATTTCCCTCCTCCTGGAAGAAATTTATTGTTTTCTTCATCCCCAAAGGCAACACCGGCAAGTTTCGCCCTATCTCTCTCGCTCAATCCCTTCTTAAAATCTTTGAAAGGCTAGTTCTTCGCAGGCTCAACTGGTGGCTGGAGAGGTACCAAATCCTGCCTCCCCTCCAGTTTGGCTTCCGCAAGCACAGATCCTGTGCTGACAATCTTTCCATCCTCACCTACTGTATCTATTCCGGCTTCGTTAATAATGCCTACACTGTAGTCGTTCTTCTTGACATCAAGAGTGCCTTTGACAGTTATGACCCTGGCATTTTCGTTCACATTCTTCGCAACTTAGGCCTTCCGTGGCAAATCTGCAAATTTTTTTATAACATTACCTCTTCCAGGTCCATTCATTTTAACGTTGGCGGCGAGATCCAGGGCCCCTTCGAGTCACTTCAAGGTGTCCCTCAAGGCTGCTGCTGCAGCCCTACAGGTTACAACATCTACACGCACAAACCTCCCGGACACATCGACCCTAACTGTAATTACCTCCCTCTTGTCGATGACGTCACTCTCTACGGCACCTCCCCTAACCTCGAATTCTGCCTTTCCGTTTTACAAAACAGCCTTAACAAGATCGCCTCCTACTTTCTCTCCTTAGGTCTCCCCATTCACGGTGGGTCTGAAGCACCTTCAACCCGAAAGTTATACCACATGAGATTTTTTTTATATGAAATTAGGACCCGTCATAAGAATTTTAAGCCCAAAATCCAAATTTTTTGTCGGGCCCTTTTTAAATAAACTGGATTTGAGTATTTAAAATACTAAAACAAACAAATGCACGCATGAGAACGTTTAGAAATTGAAAATAATATATATATATATATATATATATATATATATATATATATATATACTTTCGATGATTGCTTCTAACAGCAAATTGCAGACGAGATTTTTAGAGTGTCTCATACACACTTTAACAAAAAATCTACTATATTTATTAAAACAACAGAAACAACTACTCTGCGGGCAAATACCCCTTCCAGCATTGAATTAAACTGTTAATTCATAAAATATGTAAATGTAATTAGTATTCAAAATTAAAATATTTTTCGTATTTATCCTGCAAGTTTCTCGTAAACTTGTTAAACGGATAAAACATGTTACGTATTTAGAGTGTTTCATATACTCTTTAATAAAAAATCTACTATATTCATTTGAACAACAGAAACAACTACTCTGCGGGCAAATACCCCTCCCAGCATTGAATTAAACTGTTAATTCATAAAATATGTAGATATATTTTAACATTAAAAAACCAAACATTTTTTGTATTTATCCTGCAAATTGAAGTTTTTTTTTCCTTTTTTATAGCAATAAAGGGAAAACCATTTTAATGTAGGTTTCTGATAAACCTATTACATCGTATTATTAGTTTTTCACTGCATTTATATGTAAGACTCATTCTTACAGAGAAGAGTCTACCTCTTCAAAGCAAGAAATACATAGATCCTTTAATATTAAAAATGTAAAGCGTTTCGGCCTCAAGACTGCCTGTAGGCCTCATCAGTATGATCAGACAGTCTCTATCATAGACGCACGTATATTTAAAAAAATAAATGAAAAAAAAAATTTTACCAGTATATCAAAGAAGAAAACTAAATTTAATTACTTTTTCATACCTGTAACGTTTTGTAGAATCAATGTAACACTAACACCACATTTTTCTTCTGTAAAATTATAATTACAATAGAATGATAAATTCAAACAAAAGTCATATTAAAAACCAAATTATTAAATTTGACTTGAAAATAAAGACAAACTGTACAATCGGTAGGTGACGTTTGTAAAATTTTGGACTTTCGGAGCCGAACGACCCGCTACACGCACTAACACTCTACGAATGGTCAGGGAGAAAACTTCGTCGTCCGCGCGCGGTAGCAAAACAAAAATAAAAAGGCCCATAAAACCCCTCCATTCTCTTTCGCACATGTGTGCGCCCTTTTGTCCCTCTTCGCTTTTCCAGCGACTATAAGACAGCCACTTTACGGATAATATTTTAAGATGAAACAATTAATTTTGGATACAAGTATGTTCTACATTATTAAAGTTGTATGATTTTATTTTTAATTACAATATCTATTATTATCATTATTAAATAATAAAATTAAAACATAATAAAATTTTTTTATATATATTATAATATAAACAGTTCCACTTGTTTACTATAGTTCTAGAGGTTATATTGAAGGGTTAACTTTACCATGCAAATAAGATGCTGTAGTACAAAATATTAGTAGAATTCTAAGCGTGTAACATGCATTAAAATAATGTATATAACCCTGGTAGAAAATTAACGAGTCGAATTACTTAAGATATCAACGATTAGCTAATCTCATTAGCTAATCTTAACTAATATTAAGGATAAAATCAAGCTTAGGATTCGTTAAGAGATCTAAATTATTCAGATAAAAAAATTGCAGTATATAATTAAAAATATTTTTTATTTATCACGTACATCAAATCAAAAGCGCATGCTCCAATTTAATTCTCAGCAAAATACAGCAGACCGTTACACCGCGTCGCATATTTAAATCGGAGTTGCAATTTATTTCGGAGTCTCATCATTGGTTACACGTGATTGTTTTTTGTGTTAAAAACCCTAATTTATTTATATTGTTAATTTTTTAAAGCAATTGAGAAATTTATTAACTATAATTGTTAGCAAACGCAATATTTTCAAAAAATATAAATCATTTAATAACCTAAAAATGATGTAACGATCAACGGACTATAACCATTAATAGTGTCATATATCTAACTAATATAGATGTTAAGAGTACAAAAAACATGAAACTAAAAAAAATTGTCCCAAAAACCCCTCGCGCGACTTGAACGTTTCAAAGTAAACGTTCTTCAGACGAAACGAACAAACTTATATATATTTTGTGTAGAATTGTTGTTCGCAAAAGCGCGAAAACGTTTTATTTCACCATAACCCGGGATATTTATTTACAAAGTGGGGATAGATTTGAAAGCTGAATGTACATACATTTTAATCATTTATAATTAAACACTTATTATCAAATAGTTACTCTGATAACTAAACTTAATCGATTCATTATTAAATTACTTCTGAATATATTTTTTAAATTAACGAGTTTTTAACTAGTACGTAACTAAAAAACGTCGCCATGTACCGGGTTTTTAGCTAATTCCTTAAGGATATATTAACTAATCCATATAAAATTACTTAAACAATAGCTAAGAACTCCTTAACGTTTCTACCAGGGAAATGGAAGGTATTTATATTATGATATATAATGGTTATTGTTAAGACATCCTTCTCTACAATACTATAATACAAAAGAGGAGATTTTAAATCAATTTTAATTAAATGCAATGTATTCTTTTTATCTTGTACCAATAATAACAAAAAGGGAAGAAGGATGAATAGAAAAGAGGAGGATGGGGGCGGCTGTTGTATAGTAATCGTGAAAATTTGTCTATTGCCAAAGTGTAATTTTTTTAAGGCCTTTTTTGTATAATATAAATAATTTATTAATAGTTTGTTAATTTTGTTATTTCTTATAAATTTAACAGTAAATATAAAATACGATAATGTATACAATTTTATTTTATAATTGTCAATAAAAAATTAATTAGTTCCGGTTATTGTAATTTTCTTATAAATTATCAGTAAATATAACATTCGTTTATGTAGACAATTTTCTTCTAAAATTGTCAATAAAAATCCACTTGCTCAAGCTGTGTGGCTAGTTAATGATTGGAATGTTTGTATGATGTAAATACGAACACTTGTTTCTTAAAAATGATTTGAACGTCTATCTTTGATAAAATTTCGATGATTGCTTCTAACAGCAAATTGTAGACGAGATTTTTAGAGTGTCTCATACACTCTTTAACAAAAAATCTACTATATTTATTAGAACAACAGAAACAACTACTCTGCGGGCAAATACCCCTCCCAGCATTGAATTAAACTGTTAATTCATAAAATATGTAAATGTAATTAGTATTAAAAATTAAAATATTTTTCATATTTATCCTGCAAGTTTCTCGTAAACTTGTTAAACGGATAAAACATGTTACGTATTTAGAGGTACAGTTTGTCTTTATTTTCAAGTCAAATTTAATAATTTGGTTTTTAATATGACTTTTGTTTGAATTTATCATTCTATTGTAATTATAATTTTGCAGAAGAATAATGTGGTGTTAGTGTTACATTGATTCTACAAAACGTTACAGGTATGATAAAGTAATTAAATTTAGTTTTCTTCTTTGATATACTGTTAAAATTTTTTTTTTTTATGTATTTTTTTAAATATACGTGCGTCTATGATAGAGACTGCCTGATCATACTGATGAGGCCTACAGGCAGTCTTGAGGCCGAAACGCTTTACATTTTTAATATGAAAGGACCTATGTATTTCTTGCTTTGAAGAGGTAGACTCTTCTCTGTAAGAATGAGTGTTATATATAAATACAGCGAAAAACTAATAATACGATGTAATAGGTTTATCAGAAACCTACATTAAAATGGTTTTCCCTTTATTGCTATAAAAAAGGAAAAAAAAACTTCAATTTGCAGGATAAATACAAAAAATGTTTGGTTTTTTAATGTTAAAATATATCTACATA
Organism: Gastracanthus pulcherrimus; assembly: GCA_949152435.1. NCBI lineage: Eukaryota > Metazoa > Arthropoda > Insecta > Hymenoptera > Pteromalidae > Gastracanthus > Gastracanthus pulcherrimus. Next base: position 133,449,459 of record OX424573.1, on the reverse strand, counting down.
TTTTATGAATTAACAGTTTAATTCAATGCTGGGAGGGGTATTTGCCCGCAGAGTAGTTGTTTCTGTTGTTCAAATGAATATAGTAGATTTTTTATTAAAGAGTATATGAAACACTCTAAATACGTAACATGTTTTATCCGTTTAAGGAGGTCCGAGCGGCATACTAGTCAAAACAGTAACTTATGAAAAAACGTTATTCAATAGAGAAGTTTATGACAATGTATAATGTTAACAAATGAAATATTTAAAAAACTTTGAATATTCATATTTATATCAAACGCATATTTATCTTATTTCTTTCTGAAAAGATCAATATAGACCTTGATTTGACTCTAACCTCTAAGGTGATTCTCTGTTTTGAGTACTTTTTTGCGTTATTCTATAAATATCTCTCTAAAACGCCAGGCAACCCTATTTTTGTATTGTATGCACATAAAATTGGAAAGCTAAAGATTAATTTGATACTTTAATAATCTAGAAAAGTTTCCTACAAATGCATGAATTTTTTATTTCAAACGCGAAAAATGCGTTTTTTGCATATTAAACGGGCTAAACGGGCGAACTTTAGAATTAAATATCTTTTCGAAATGCAAGGCAACCTATACTGAAAATTTGTCTCTGTATTCAAATAATCTTTATTAACAATTACAAAATAGATTTAGGTCTTAAAATTTAAAATTACTTTTCGCTCATACCCCCTTAACAAGTTTACGAGAAACTTGCAGGATAAATACGAAAAATATTTTAATTTTTAATACTAATTACATTTACATATTTTATGAATTAACAGTGTAATTCAATGCTGGAAGGGGTATTTGCCCGCAGAGTAATTGTTTCTGTTGTTCTAATAAATATAGTAGATTTTTTGTTAAAGAGTATATGAGACACTCTAAAAATCTCGTCTACAATTTGCTGTTAGAAGCAATCATCGAAATTTTATCAAAGATAGACGTTCAAATCATTTTTAAGAAACGAGTGTTCGTATTAACATCATACAAACATTTCAATCATTATATATACTCTTTTATAATATTCCTACAATCTGCTGATGTAACATAGATATATTAGACATAATATAAGAATAAATTTATAATCTAGATCAGGAAACGAATACTAAAAATGAGAATTACGCTCTATCCGAAAGAAATATGCGAGGAAATATCATCAATATTTTTCATGTATGCGTGTTGTAATAAAGTATTCATTAACAGTTTATATTTACCATATGAAATTATTAGCTATAGAGCAGAACTCCTTCCTTATCGATCGTGATTGTTAACCTTTTCACAGTTACTTTTTGTAAACAAATGTTTTCTCTTACATTCATTTCGCAATGCCGAAAGTTGCAGGAACGCACAATGAAAATCGCGGGAAGATTTGTTTATTCTGTTTAAAAAAGGAAAGTCGAAATGACAGTAAAACGCTTGAAGCTCTTATAAATAGTGTATTTATATATAATGCTGACGACGAGTGGTTACCCAATGGGTTATGTTGTGCATGTAGGATTGCGTTGTATAAGTGTAAAAATGGTTCATGCAAAATAGTACAGCCTCCAGATTTATCACAATTTAAACGTTCTCGAATGAATATCAAATACTCGAACGATATCGTGAATCTCAATAATCACAACACCCTCAATCTCCTCGAGCTCCCCGTCCTTCGCGCTTACGCGCGCCTCAGAAGGTACCGCAGCCTAATCCACTCCTTTGACGTCCTTCCATGCTACACATATTCTCTCCACTCCCAAATCTTCTCTCCTGACGTCACATTGGACGAGGGCCGCGCTATCAAGCACTCCCCCAATCCAGTCGACGAATTTAGGCTTTCTTTTCACAACCTCCTCTCCTCCTCTGTCGCCTACACCGATGGTTCTAAGACCAACATTAGCTCCTATGTCGGCTTGGCTATCCACTCCCCTGATCTTAATCTCAACCTTTGCTTCAGGATCTCTTCTCACGTCTCCATCAGCACGGCCGAAGCCCTCGCTATTCAATTAACTCTCGAATACATCGAACAACACAATATCTCTAACTGCTTCATCCTCACAGACTCCCTAAGCACCCTCCAAGCCATTTCCAGCCTCTACGACTATGTCCCCTCTCCCTTCTCCTGTATATTTAAAATCAAACTTCTTCTCAAACGCCTATCTCTCTCCAACTATACCATCCGCCTAGCTTGGATTCCCAGCCACATAGGAATTCCCGGCAACGAAAGGGCTGATTTCCTTGCCAAGCAAGCCTCTAGTACCAGTATCACTCTTGACTTTCCCCTCCCATACTAAGACTTTTACCCCCTCGCTCATTCACTTTCAAACTCCGAATTTAATAACTACCTGGACTTTCACCGCCCTAATACTGGCTGCTACTATTTCTCCAACTACCGTCGTGCCTCTTCAAAACCCTGGTTTCACTCCATGCTCTTAAACCGTACCTCCATCACCACTTTCTACCGTATGCGCAGTAACCATTACAGTCTCGCTCATAGCCTCTTCAGTAAAAACCTCGTTACCTCGTCCCTCTGCCCTTGCGGTGAAGACGACGAGGACCTCAATCATCTCTTCTGGGCCTGCCCACGCTTTAATTCCCAACGCTCTCGCCTTTCCCGCTCCCTCGCCAAACTCAAACTTTTCCCCCCATTCATTACTTACTCCTTTCTAAAGAACCTCGCTCTGACATAATCGAAATCTTTCTTCGCTTCTTATCTGACTGTGACCTCTACATCTAACTCCCGCCTTGTTACCTTCTCCGTCTCTTCGGCTTGCCCCCTGTTAACACTCCGCATGTTCTTCTTACTATTCCTTTTTTCATGGCACATCTCCCTCACAGGAGATCGGGGCTTGTCCCCAGTCTCTCCCTGTTGCCCTCCCCCCTGGCCCGGGGTCTCCCCCGGACCCGAGGGGAGGGCCTTGGAGATGTTTTTTTTCTTTTTTTTGTTTCAGGTCGCGGACTTCCCGAAATTCGGATCATTCATCATTTCAAATCTCCCGCCTTTTTCTACGCATGCGTCGCATGCCACCACTTGTTGATGGCCGTACAGACCTCTGGCGCCACTAACCACAAATGGAATAGAATAGAATTCGCATCCCTGAGCCTTAACTTCCCCCCTTCCATAATTATATCGTTCGCCCTTTCGTGTGCTCACCGTCGTTAGTATTTAATGTTTAGATAATTCTATGTGCTGACTGAGCACTTGCAACTCGTACTGCTCCGTTAAGTAGCTGGCGCTCAACACCGTTTGTAAAACAATTGAATAAACCGCAAGTGTTCACTTTCAGTTGATTCTCGATAAGCGCAAAATATCCTGCTACTTCCGGTCGTAACCTTATGATGTCTTGTCTTTCGATCGTCCTGATCCATACATCTGGCTGTTGCTTTGCTCAAAGCACTAAGAAATCGCGTGATAGACGCACCATCAACGATTTTCCTCAGCTTGGCATAGAGATTTTCTACTTAGATTATATAAACTATCAGATAATTTTCCGTAAATTATCCGTAAATTGTACGTGCGGTCGGATAAATTGCCGTAGATTATTTTTTGAAAAATAACCACGTACCTTGATAACTCTAGAGAGTTGTCAAGATACCCCCGTAAAAACTACCGGCAGAGTATTCCACGCTTTTTCTACCTGACTTAAAATTTTCTATAAATTATCCGTAAATTATCCGTGAAGTTGGATAATTTACCCTGGAATTTTTTTAAATCATCACTTAACTTGCTAAAGTTGGCTCAATACCTCATAAAAACTACCTACAGAGTATCTGATGATTTTTCTACTTGCCTTAAAAATTGCCGTAAATTCACCGTGAAGTCGGATATATAATCATATCCATTGTTAAGTTGAAAGAAAGCAGAGTACCTCTACAAAAACTACTATCAGAGTATTCTGATTGTATATTAAGCTGGCGTATCCACCACATTAATTCTCTACCTACCTATATTAATATTTATTAAGCTAGTGGAACCACCCCCGATAACTGCAAAACTATTGCATAAATCGAAACGTACGTACGTATGCACGTATGTATGTATGTACGTATGTATGTATGTATGTATGTATGTATGTATGTATGTATGTATGTATGTATGTATGTATGTATGTATGTATGTGTGTATGTATGTATGTATGTATGTATGTATGTATGTATGTATGTATGTACGTTTTTTTTTTTTTTTTTTTTTTTTTCTTATAGAGAGAGAGGTTTAAGGCAAATCCATTATGGACCATGACATGATATAGTGAAGTACCACCGTGTGTGAGACTCGCACTCACTAAACCTTCCAGTATACGCCAGGGTTTTTACGCCCCACCGCAACCGGATCCCCTCCGTTCACTTTTTGACCCTTAGTAAAGTGAACCGTGCCCTTTCTTCTGAGTTGACCTCCCCGCGGTACTACCGCCAAGCAATGCTTCGCGGGGGTCATTGGGCTCCTGCCCTCTTCTGTGAATGTGGTCGGCATCACTGGTTCTCCCATTACCGTCATTAGTAGTCTTCCGTGTTGTGTGCCTTCTACTTCTTACCGCATCGTCCGGTCGCCAGCTTCATTCAGCATCTCTCGTCTTTTTCTTCTTCCTTCTTCGTCTTTTCTGACCTTCTTAAGTATATCTGCTGCATAGTTGTTTACTGTGCACCATCCATCCTCCGAAGTCAGCATAGCCTCCATAATCGACTCAGGTGTTACTCTGGTCTGGAGATAGCTCTCAAGTTCTTCTCTTTCCTGTTGGTATCGTGAGCAGTCACAGAAGACATGCTCCGCATCCTCGTCAGCGTCCATACACACTGGGCAGTTTGGACGGTCTTCTAATTTGAATCGGTGCAGGTACGCCCGGAAGCATCCGTGCCCGGTCAAAAACTGTGTGAGGTAGTAATTTACTTCCCCATGTCTTCTTTCGGTCCAGCCCTCTATCCTTGGTATGAGGCGATGTGTCCATCGCCCCTTGCCACTGGAGTCCCATCTTTTTTGCCACTCAGTCAGTGTCTGCTTCTTCGCGGAATCCCAGATGTCCTTCTGAGTGTTGTCATTTTGTTGTCGCTTTGTCTCGAAGACATTCTTTCTCTCCATTGCTAGGAGGTCAATAGGCGGCATGCCTGCTATAATACAGGCAGCCTCATCTGATACCGTACGATAAGCAGACGCGACCCTAAGTGCACTTCGTCTGTATACAGTCGACAGCTTGTTTGCGTACGTTTTCACTAACATGGCATCTGCCCATATAGGAGCCCCGTACAACATAATCGATGTGATTACACTGACTAAGAGCAACCTTCTACCTTGCGTTGGCCCTCCTACATTTGGCATCAATCGAGATAAAGCAGCGCCAACTTTTGCTGCTTTATCACTCACTGTTTCAAGATGCTGCTTAAATGTAAGTCTTGCATCAATGGTAATGCCCAGGTACTTAATGGTTGGTTGAGAAACAATCTTGTGTCCATCCACTATTAGCGTTATTTTCTCCATTTTCTTCCTACTAGAAATAAGAAGAACTTCGGTTTTATGACTGGCCAATTCCAGTCCTGTCTCTGTCAGCCATTCGCGTATTATACGAATAGCCTCGTCAGCTATCTCTGTTATATCTTCTATGCTTTTCGCTACCACGACTAGTGCTATGTCATCAGCGAATCCTATCACTGTCGCCCCTTTGGGTAACTGTAGCCTTAGTACCCCATCGTACAAGCTGTTCCAAGTCGGTGAACCAAGCACTGATCCCTGGGGTACTCCTCCTGTTACTTCATAGGTCTTGGTGCCATTGTCAGTGTCATATAATAAGATTCTGTCCTTCAAGTAGTCGGACATCATCCTTCTTATATATAAAGGCACTTCTTGTTTACGAAATGCCTCGTGTATTTTGGTCCATTTGGCCGAGTTGAATGCATTTTTGACGTCCAGAGTGACGACAGCGCAATACTCCTTTGCTCCTCCTTTCCATCTCTTTCCCTCTATCGCTGCGCGCGCAGTGTCAATCACTATGTTCACTGCGTCTAGAGTTGATCGTTTCCTCCGAAAGCCGTATTGGTGTTCCGCAAGTCCCCCTTTTTCTTCTATTGCCTGATCCATTCTGACGCAAATTATGCGTTCCAGAATCTTGCCTGAGGTGTCCAGCATGCAGAGCGGTCTGTATGATGAAGCGTCCTCAGGTGGCTTCTTTCCCTTTGGTAGTAGCACAAGTCGTTGTCTCTTCCAGTCGGCGGGAAATATTCCCTCTTTTAGACATGTGTTGTACAAGTCTATGAAGATCTCTGGTTGGGCGAATATAGCATGTTTCAATGCTATATTGGGAATGCCATCCAGGCCTGGAGCCTTGTTGTTTCCAACCCTCTTGCAAGCGCTTAGCAGTTCCTCCATTGTGACTGGAGGAATAGCTTCTTCGTTTGCCTCTGATTCTATAACACACGGTTCGTCCCGTTGTGTGGGGAACAGTTTAGTCACTACTCGATCTAATAATTGTGGGCACTTGGGAGGGGGTGCGTAGCTTCCTTTGATCTTCTTCATTACTATTTTATAAGGTCTACCCCAGGGGTCTTTATTAACCTCGTCCTGTAATTCCTTCAGGCACCGTCGCTTATTGGTACGGATTGTCTTCTTAAGCTTTCGCTTAGCGTCCTTCATTTCCTGGTGGTAGGCATCTACTAATTCCTGGCCTCTTCCAGTTTTATAGTATTTCTTTCTTGCCCGCTGCTCCTGTCTCCTAGTCCGATGGCACTCGCTACGAGCGCTATCCGCCTCACTATTCCACCAGTATACTGGTGGTCGTCTTTGGTTGGGCACTCTTCTTGGCATAGCTGCGTCGCAGGCTCGGGTGATATTTTTCATCACCTGTTTAGCCTTGCTGTCCGCTGTCCCAAACAGTTGTATTTCCTCCAGTGCCAACAGAAACATCTCCTTATCATAGTCTTTCACTTTCCAACCGATTCTATTGGTCCTTGTACTCGCGCTGGAACCCTGCTTTGATCTTCCTATCTCCATAATTATGGCCTGGTGATCACTATTGGTGTAGTGTTCACTCACGATCCACGTGTCGACTGAGTCAATTAAACAGCTGCTAACATATGTCAGATCTACTATAGATCCTGTGTCCCCTCTTCTAAAAGTGTTGGTACAACCCTGATTAACTAGTACCAAATCTAGGAGTGCGAATGTTTCCAGCAGCACCTGTCCTCTTTGATTAGTCCTTTGGCTGCCCCACTCTACGGCCCATGCGTTAAAATCGCCTGCTATTATTACTGGCTTTCTTCCCGCCATATCCTGTACGAGTCGATCTAACAGTCTTTCGAACTGTTCAATTGGCGCATTAGGCGGGGCATAGCAGCTGTATACGTATATACCTGCTACCTTCGCCCGTACAAATCCTTCCTCACGAGTCATCATTTTTTCCTGGAAAGCTACGTCGCCACATGTCCAGATCGCTGCTTTGCCAGTGTCGTCCGTGTCCCATGATGGCTGGTCCAGATCTCTGTATTGTTCACATATGATGGCCACATCAACCTTCGTCTCTCGAACGTACTGGTTAAGTAGGTCCTGTGCTGTCTCGCAGTGATTTAGGTTTAACTGCACTATCTTCATTATCTTTTTTTTTTTTCTTTTAACTCTTCTAATGCAGCTCTGTAGATAGGACATGTGTAGCTACCGGCTGCATGATCAGTTTTTCCTCCTGCGCTCCTTTCACAGCAGAGTACGCAATTTGGTTGATTCTTACACTCTCTTGCTTTATGGTCTATATTTCCACATTTGTAGCAGAGGTTACTTCGGTCCTGTGCTACCTTGCAACTTTTGGCGATATGTCCAAATCCTAGACACTTATAACATCTAAGTGGACGTATATTCCTTTCCATCTGCCGTATTCGGCAGACTACCCAGCCTATCTTGATTTTGCGCTTAGCTATCATCTGTTGAGCCATTTTTGCTGGCATTTGGGTGACCGCGGTCTGCGTGTCACCGTATGCCTTACGCAATGATTTTACTACAATCTCGTCCAATGTGGACGCGTCGCTACTTTGGAACTCCCTGCGTAGCGCCTCTAGAATGTCCTCCTTGCTAGTTAGTACGTCGAGATCCTTTATTTCAAAGGCCACTACGTCTTGTAGGGTCCTTATTTTGGTACCCCCATCTAGCACTTCTTGCACCGCTTGCCGGAGTTCCGTAGCCTTCCCTTCCGCTGTGCGTTGGAGTTCCAAAAGCAGGTCCCCAGCCGCAGTCCTGCGTACCCTGTTTACGCATTCGCCGAGTGCCGTCAATTTGGGTTCCGCCTTCATCTTTCTCAAGATATCAGCGTAAGAGGTCCCTTCGGCGGCCTTTATAATAAGGGCCTCCGGTCGGGTTGGTCTTGCCCGTGTCGTTTTAGATTTTTTAGTGCCTTTTTGGCTTAAGACACCAGTGTCACTCATCCCGTCTTCTTTTTTCTTCTTTTTCTTTATCTTCCTCGTTTCCTTTACCTGCCAAGGTGTCTCTCTGACTGTGGAGGGCGGTGGTGGGGACTGCGATGTTGTCGTCCTTTGTGCCTTCTTCCTGGCCGCCGTGACCTGCTGCGGTGATGTTCTCCGATGCTTGTTCGGAGTCTGGTCCATCTGTTTCTGAACGAAGGAGGGAGAGGTTTGGCTCTCTCGATCCTTGCTACTTCTATCCTTCGACTGAGTACCTGCTTTGGCCTTCGTAAAGTCCTGTAGCGCTCTGCTAGTAGCCTTCGCCATAGTCTTCAACTCTGTGTGTATGTTTTTCTTACCCAAGATAAACGCCACCAGAGCTTCGACTTGCTCTTTGAGGAGCTTGAACGATCGAGTCTCTTTATCCTGCTCCTTTTCTTGATCTTCTCTTATTCTGTCCTCTATACCTCCACTTCCATACTCCGTCACATGGACAATGGGGGACAGAGGTGTTATCAACTCTCCGTCTGAAGTGCTTTCCAGGCAGTTGTTACTGACTAGTTTCACTCCCTGCTCGTTTACCAGGCTGTTGTTGCTGCCTGGTTTCTGGGTAGGGAACCCAGTTTCAATGACACTTTTTAGGGTATCCGAAGTCCCTACGTTTGTCCTTGCTGGTGTACGTATCATATTTTTTTTTTTTTTTTTTTTTTTTTTCCCCTTCTCTCTTCTCTCACCTACTTTCCACTTATATTTCACTCTCAATTCTGGCTTCGTAGACGTGTATTCTGGCCTCGTGCCCCAGCGCAAGTCGTCCTCGTAAAGTATCCGGAGGGGGGTAGCGGGGCCCCCCTTCTGACCATGACGGGGCCCTGTCCGGGCGCCACACGGCACCACCATAGCCATCAGGATTTTCGCCGGTTGATAGAGCAGCTAGGGCATGTCGGCTAAACCGCCCCGGGCTCCTGTACTTACCGGCAGCCTGGGAGTGTCAGAGCCCAGTTTATCTCACATCCTCCACCCTCAACAGTCGAAGTTAAGTCGCGCTGCGGCAACCAGCGAGCGTCTGGTCAGCCATGCTTTGAAGATCCATCCTCGTTTCTTGTGGTGATTTTAAACAGATCTTCGTTTGGCTTTTGGTCCGCGGGAGATATTTTATTTTTCTCCTACCCTCTGCAGGCAGTACTACGTATGTAGTATTATGTGCCTATAGCGAGCACTCCTCAATCCGCCACCCGAGGACGCGCCACATGGGGGTACAGCCTCCCCCTCGTGGATGTATGTATGTACGTACGTACGTAGGTATGTATGTATGTATGTATGTATGTATGTATGTATGTATGTATGTATGTATGTATGTATGTATGTATGCATGTATGTATATATGTATGTATGTATGTATGTATGTATGTATGTATGTATGTATGTATGTATGTATGTATGTATGTACGTACGTACGTACGTACGTACGTACGTAGGTATGTATGTATGTATGTATGTATGTATGTATGTATGTATGTATGTATGTATGTATGTATGTATGTATGTATGTATGTATGTATGTATGTATGTATGTATGTATGTATGTATGTATGTATGTATGTATGTATGTATGTATGTATGTATGTATGTATGTATGTATGTATGTATGTATGTATGTATGTATGTATGTATGTATGTATGTATGTATGTATGTATGTATGTATGTATGTATGTATGTATGTATGTATGTATGTATGTATGTATGTATGTATGTATGTATGTATGTATGTATGTATGTATGTATGTATGTATGTATGTATGTATGTATGTATGTATGTATGTATGTATGTATGTATGTATGTATGTATGTATGTATGTATGTATGTATGTATGTATGTATGTATGTATGTATGTATGTATGTATGTATGTATGTATGTATGTATGTATGTATGTATGTATGTATGTATGTATGTATGTATGTATGTATGTATGTATGTATGTATGTATGTATGTATGTATGTATGTATGTATGTATGTATGTATGTATGTATGTATGTATGTATGTATGTATGTATGTATGTATGTATGTATGTATGTATGTATGTATGTATGTATGTATGTATGTATGTATGTATGTATGTATGTATGTATGTATGTACGTATGTATGTATGTATGTATGATGTATGTATGTATGTATGTATGTATGTACGTATGTATGCCTCAGGGGGTGGGTGGTATCGGAGTAACACTCACTGCGGGATTGGCGGTCCCGGGGTTTCCCGAGCGCACATACTGCCGTGAAACCTGCTCCCAGCCCGAGGGTGCGGCAGATGTGATATCACAAACACCAGTGACGATTGGGAGAGGCACCGGGTGGCGAACTCGAATGCCTGCGTGGCTAGTTGTCTACGCGGGCGCCAAGCGCAGTCAATTTCATGAATCTGACTACGATAAGAGAAAGCCGTCGACGTTTGCCTTGGAGCGCCGACACTGCGCAGCCAACCACACCAATCCACAGATCCTCGGCAACAATTAGCGCAACCTAGCGCACCAAGTGACGTCAGGAGGAGCAACCAACTTCACAGGCTTCTCCTGCTCCAACGGTTTCCAATAATCGTGAACTCACACCGCCCGTGCAAGCACCATCACCATCTGTGCAGGCGGATCTGGGCTTCCCGTGCCCGGATTGCGATCGCTCCTTTCCCACCAAGAAAGGGTTAGGAGCACACCGACATAGCGCCCATCTGGAAATAGTCAACGAAGAGGTCAACGTGGATAGAACAAAGGCGCGCTGGTCTGATGAAGAGCTGAGAACTTTGGAAGGGCGGAAGCGGTAACGATAGTGAATGGAGGAGTGCACAAGATCAACGTGCACCTCATGAAGTTCATGGTAGGAAGTAGGACGATATCGGCATATCAGAGGATACGCATAAGACCAGCATATAAGGAGCTGGTCAAGGCAGCACTTGATGATTTGAAAGCTGTCCCAGAGGCGGCGCAGGCTGTCTCAGCATCACCAGGTCGTGTACATGCGGTCGGTAGCGACACGCCTGCTTCTTCCATAGTGAGCAGAGTTATCGCTGAGCCGGAAGTTCCAGAATGTGCAACTTCACCTGCGCAATCGCACTCTTCCCCAAGATCCAGTGCGTCAAGTTCTCCGCGGTGGAGTGATATGTATGACAGTATTCCCTCGGCAATCGATCGCCTTCGGGTATTGTTGAGAAGGTAGACAGATGGTATGTTGAACGTTTGCTGGCAATATCCGCGGATCTGCTGGAGAGGAGAGATGTGTCGTCCGCCTGCAGTGAGTGGCTTAGGACTGTTTTCCCGCCACCTCCTCCACCGAGGCCGCGGAAACCACGAAGGGACATACCAGTTGAGCGGCCCGTGCTACGAAGGCAGCAACGTCGCCGCGAGTTTGCCAGAGTACAGCAATTCTTTAAAAAGAACATGTCAAGAGCTGCCAAGGAAATCGATGGAAAGAACGAGTCCACTCCCCCCAATATGCATGCTATGGCAGAGTATTAGGGGCCGGCGTTGACACAGGAGTCGACCGCTGTTCCTCGAGAATCGAGACCTGAGCATCGAGTTGACCTTCAGTGCGCGTGGCATGCGGTCACGTGCGAAGAAGCGCAAGCTGTCAAGTTACCATCCAAATCGGCAGCAGGGTTAGACGGGATAACAGCAAGGCAATGGAGATCTGTTCTGGCGAGCGTAAAAGCCCTGTTTTTCAACGTAATCCTCGCAAGAGGTGGATTCCCCCCAGAACTGCTGACTAGCAGGACAGTTTTCATACCCAAGAAGCAGACGAGTGAAACACCAGCTGAGTTTCGTCCGAACATCATAGCCTCGGTGGTCGTCCGACACTTGCATAAGATCCTCGCGGAACGCGTGCTTGAAGCGAATCTTGTCGATCTTCGACAGCGGTACATGGACGACGGCTGTGCCGAGAATATCACGGCGTTGACTACATTGTTGGATGATGCAAGGCGCAACTTGAGAGAGATTCACATTTCTTCGCTCGATTTTGCCCGAGCATACGATTTCGTCGGATACGAGCTAGGAGAATCACGGATAAATTCAATCGCATATGCCGACGATCTCTTCCGAATCTCGTCAACCCGTAAAGGCATGGTGCTTCTCCTGGAGGCGGCTGAGAGAAAAGCTGCTCAGCAGGGACTCTCACTCAATACGGCAAAATTTTTGGCCCTGTCCATAGTGCCTGACCGTGCGCATAGAAAGTACAAGGTTCTAACAGAACTATGGTTCAAGCTCGCTGATGGATCTCTGATTCGTCAGCTAAGCCCCTCGAAGAGTGGCGGTATCTCGGAGTTGACTTCAGAGCGATTGGACCAAAAAAGCGGGAGGCAAACTCGATATGTATTGAGCTGGACAGGATTACGAGAGCCCCGTTGAAGCCACAACAACGTTTGTTAATACTGCGCTACTTCCTAATAAGCAGTCGCGATCACAAGCTTGTCTTGGCCGGAACGACTCTTAGGAAACTGAGAGCACTGGACAAACAAGTAAGGGTGGCCATCAAGAGATGGCTCGGGCTCCCCGATGTCAATGCTACGGCATACTTCCACACTTCGCGTGACAGAGGCGATCTGGGCATTCCTTCGTTGACCACGACTGTCCCTGACTTGATGATGTCACGTCTCAAGTCATTGGAAACATCCTCATCCCGTACGATACGCGAGGTCGTCCGTTCTAAATGGTTAGACATAAGTAGAGAATACCCCCCTATGGCGAGACGGTGACGTAACGCGGTGGCGCCGTAGGCGGAGCCAGGTCTATGGCATATACTCCCGCCACGTAAGGCTGTCTCTCTCGCGCCCATGTGATAATGGATATGGAGACCCCCACTCGCGCCCTGACAGATTGTCTGTCTCTGTCATACGCAAGGGATGGGTGTCTATGGCGTTCCCCACCCTTACTCAGACGGTGTCTCTCTCGCACTCATGCGTGGGGTGTGTTATGGCGTGGGTTCTCTCTTGCACTTGTGTGGGAGATAGGCAGTGGTACCGATGGCGTAGTTTCGCTCTCGCTCGCACTCATACGGGGTATGGTATGTCGTGTGCTCTCTCTCTAACGCATGTGGGGGTGGAAGCCGGAGCAGTCGATGGCGTAGTCTCCCTCTCTCTCGCACTCATAAGGCACTATGTTATAGAGCGGGGTCTCTCTCTCTCCCTCGCACTCGTACAGGGTATGGTATGGCGTGTGCTCTCTCTAGCGCACGCGGGGGGTGGAAGCCGGAGCAGTCGATGGCGTAGTCTCCCTCTCTCTCGCACTCCTACGGCACTATTCTATAGCGAGGGCTCTCTCTCTCTCTCTCTCTCTCTTGCACTTGTGTGGGAGACAGGCAGTGGTGCCGATGGCGTAGTTTCTCTCTCCCTCGCACTCGTACAGGATATGGTATGGCTTGTGATATCTCTAGCGCACGCGGCTGGTGGAAGCCGGAGCACTCGATGGCGTAGTCTCCCTCTCTCTCGCACTCATACGGCACTATTCTATAGCGAGGGTTCTCTCTCTCTCTCTCTCTCTCTCTCTCTCGCCGTCTCTCTCTCTCTCTCTTTCTCGCACTCTCTCTCTCTCTCTCTCTTTCTCGCACTCTCTCTCTCTCTTTCTCCTGCGTTCTCTCTGTCTCTCACTCTCTCACACACTGACACAAAAATCATGCACGTTTAAAGGTGGGGTTATCGCAATAAAAACAATATATTTTTGACTAAAAATTATATTGTTCACAATTTCTTTTTTTACATTGAAGAAATGACTAGTTTTTACTTTTAAATTTGAACTAACATCATCTTAATCTAGCATATTTAAGCACTTTGTGCACTTGCATGGTAACTCCAACTGCAGTTCCTCGCGTAATTTACGCGTCCGAAGCCGTATTGCGTTGTACTCCAAACGTTCTAGTCTGGTTGCTTCATTCTAAAACATAAATTAATAAAAAATATATTAGTATATGTAAATATTGCATAATATACGAGGGTAGTTCAATAAGTCTTTAGAATGACCAACAGATGGCGCGCGAATCGCTCCAAATCATCTGTTTTCAGTCAGCACCACTCCCGACTAGATATATGGTGCAGTCACAGTCCACATCTTCTGAGTTTACGTGTTTTTATAACCAATTAAAAAAAAAAATTGCTTGTTAAGAAAAATGGAATAAAAACGAGTTCAGAGCGGTAATTAAACATTTTCATTTAAAGGGTTTAACTCCATATGAGATAAAAAATGAATTGGACTCAGTTCATGGCACATCTGCCCCTGCCTTAGCAACGGTTTATAACTGGGTAAATGAATTTAAGCGTGGTCGTACATCAATAAGTGACGAACCACGTTCAGGAAGGCCCGTAGAAGCAACTACTCCCGAAATCATCAATAAAATCCACGATATGGTGTTGAAGGATAGAAGATTAAAAGTGCGTGAGTTAGATGAGGCCACAAGGATATCTATAGGTGCAGTTGTTTCAATTCTACGTGAAAAATTAGGCATGAAAAAGCTATCGGCAAGATGGGTGCCGCGTTTGCTCTCAGCTGAGAATAAACGCAATAGAGTGGTCGCCTCTGAGGCTCTTTTGGCGCGCATAAGTCGGAATCCTGAGGAATTTTTTCGTCGATTTGTGACTGTGGATGAAACATGGATACACCACTACACTCCTGAGACAAAGGAACAATCCAAACAGTGGATTTCCACAGGCGAACCAGCTCCAAAGAAGGCAAAGACCGTAAAGTCAGCTGGTAAGGTTATGGCTACAGTTTTTTGGGATGGACGTGGAATTATACTTATTGACTACTTGGAAAAGGATAAAACAATTACTGGTGAGTATTATGCATCATTATTAGAGCAGCTGAAAGAAGAAATTAAAAAAAAACGACTACATTTGGCGAGAAAAAAAATTCTCTTTCATCGCGACAACGCCCGAGTTCACACATGCTTCGTTTCAATGGCTAAAATTGAAGAACTAAAATTCGAATTGGTCGAACACCCACCGTATTCACCAGATTTAGTCCCCAGTGAATTTTTCTTATTTCCAAACTTGAAAAAATGGCTCGGTGGACAGAGATTTACGGACAACGAAGACGTCATTGCCTCTGTAAGTGCTTATTTTGAGGAACTTCCGAAAACGCACTTTTCTGAAGGATTAAAAAAACTTAAAAAGCGATTGACCAAGTGTATAGAGCTCCAAGGAGATTATGTTGAAAAATAAAAAAAAATTTACCCAAAAAAAATTGTTTTTATACTTTATTCTAAAGACTTATTGAACTACCCTCGTAATATGTTAAATTATTTTTAAAAAAGTTGAACTACTTACAGAAACGAGGATTTTGTCCAGCATCTTTGATAGCTGTCTCCGATGCATAGCTTTTCCATTCTGCGATTTTTTCTGTAATTAAAAAAAGGAAATATTTGTTAATTAAAATAAAAATTAAAAGCATAATTTTAAAATATAATATAATATAATATAGCTACCTTATCATTGTTTTCTTCGTATTTCTTATTTATTTCGCTGGGCGAAAGTACTCTAAAGCCTCTGCTTTTGTTCCGGGTAGTTCGTTGCTGTAATAAAAGAAAAAATATTAATTAGAGAAAAAGAAATAGAATTATTAAATAGCATTTATTTATATACATACCCTATTGAGTTGAATCGTCTCCTGTAGTTCGCGAAACCAATCCTCCATTCTGCTTACGCCTCTGACTAGGCATAGACTCACACTACGGGATTCTGATGGCTGCAAATTAAAAAATATATATTAAATTATGTTTATTATCCTAAGAATATACTGATTTTCTCAAAATAGAATGTGATGGTGGGGCTTATCGTAAATCCTTACCAGTTGTGAAAACATAAGGGTTGGAGGTGTTTCTGATCTTCTTTTTGTGACATCTGATAAAAATTGAAAAACAAAGGAAGGAGTATTTTTATATTTTTAAAATAAATAAACCATTTAATATTTACTTCATCCTGTTTTATGTAAGGTTTAAATAATATACATAAAAATAAAAATACAAATATATATTGTTTTGAGAAAAATTATTTACATAGATAACATACGCAGACATAAATCTTAAACTTTATGTAATTTTATAACCAAATGGTAGTGAAGTTCCATCGGAAAAGAAGCGCCGTTTGGTGAGGACGATTTCACATGTCTGTTTCTCGTCAGTCGTCCCAACATCGAAAGTCGCGGTTCGCCGAAAACTCTTAGACGATAATTTAATGGAATCTATTTCTCTTTTTATGAGACTAAGCATACTATTAAAATTAATGTATTGACTGTTGTGGTAATTTAAGCGAATACCCTTAATTTTGCAACATTCGAAAGTCTTATTACTTGAAGAGGTGCCTTTATAACTGTAAAACTTTGGTCCGCCAGATAAGAAATGTGTAATGTAAGCGTCGTCACCATACGACGCAAGCTCATTTGTCATTTGTCCTAAAAAATTACCTAACTCGGGCTCGTAGGTATCCGATGAGTTTTCATTTGTTACGAAGATGACCGAATCTGTGTCTGTGTATAACAAGCTCCTATTTAATTTGCTTAGATATTCGTACAAAACGAGTCGCGCTTGAACTGTTGTATAAGCAGCTATTGCAACATTAGTATGGCTAGAACCTTTTATGGAATCATCTTTGTGTATCCAATTAATACATATAATATTCTCAGCGATGAGAAGCATACCTGTGATTTCCTTATCTTTAGCCATAATAAAGCTTAGCAGCTCTTTTCTGCATTTAACGAATTAACGAATTCAGTTTACGGTATATTATCTCGCTGTCCGAATTTACCCCAAAATGAATTCAAGCAGAGCTTTGCTACAGCTCTAAGTCCTGGATTTTTATCAATTTTTTCGTAATCGAGTAAATGTATGAGTGTGGGAATTTGTATTTAAAAATTATTGACCAAAGTTATAGTCTATTTAAGCGAAAATTCTTCGTTTTTTAAAAATTTTATTATGAAATATGGCTTAAATTGACTATAACTTTGGTAAATAATTTTTATATACAAATTCCCATACCCATACCATAACTACACGTATTTTGAACATAATAAAACCTTGAAAGCGTTAATTCGATCACATTAGCTCTCTAAACCTTGCGGTAGTCGAAGAAATATAGAGGTTTTCATTATAGCCAATCAAATGGACCTAACGACCTTCATGAATTTTTTTAAAATTTGTATAGTTATATTTAGATAAAATGTTCAAATTTACCGAAAGCATCAGGTATATATGATAAGTGCCTTAGTTTTACCGTGAAATATATTATCAATTAATTTTAAATTTTAAGGTGTATCTGTCCCCTTAAAAAAACGCGTGTTGCGGATAAATATTGAGGACGCGACAAATCGATGTACTTTTGCAATTTTACTGATAAATATAAGGATTTTAGGTATCATAAATAATTGTATGTGAAAAGCACATAAAATATTACATTTTAATCACTTATTTTATTGATTTAATTAATATCCACTACATAAGCAAGCATTGCAGACGTGACATTTTTTCGTTCGTTTTTGAATCAGCTCATTTAAAAGTCTTTTAAATCTTTTATGATTATTTTAAGAATAAAAATAAAGCAGCATCTTATTTAAAATAATACTGTTTTTATATTCTATGTACTAAAAATAGTTTTTAAAGTAATTTAATTGTATATCATTAAGTTACTTTTTGCGTTGCGATATCCAAAATCTATGACAATATTCAAATCCATTTAATTTCGGTTTTATGAGAAAAATGTAATTATTATTCAGATCATTTGATTCCTGAATGTTTTTCAAGTGTTAAAGTAATTTTTTTATTTTTTAATTAGTAATTTATAGTGACGATTAACGAAAATATATTTGAAATCGGGCATTTGACGTACACAAAATATGATATTTCGAGTTTTTAATTAATAAGTATAATTAATTTATGACAGAAAGTGAATATAAAAATATTAAAAATAATAAATTTAAATCTTAAACAACAGTATATATAAGCATGCATGTTACAGTTAAAATTTACTTAAACGTGTAAGAAAAGTAATTTAAAGTTTATGACACATAGTTTAAAGGTTCTAGAGATTTACCCATATAGCGACTTTATATTGTACATAAATCGGTAGAAGACGGGGACATCGAACTCGTTTATTTAAATAAAACTATATATTGTTAATAAATTTGAATATATTTTATTAAAATATTATTAAAAGAATCCTTTTTTTTAATTAAGGGTCATTAGGTGTCTTTGAATGACAATACTGGAAACCTGTACATTTCTTATGCTAATGCAGGGTTTTGAGAGAGAAATATGTCGGATTAGATTTTTAAGGCTTTATTGTGATAAAAATACACATAGTTATGTTGTGTATGTAGAATATAAAAATAAAAATTATTAACCAAAAGTATAGTCTATCAAAGTCATAATTCATGAATTGTTTTAAATTTTATCATGAAATATGATTTTTAAAGACTATAACTTGGTCAATAATTTATATTTTCAAATTCCCACATTCATATGTGCAGAATCTGACCGTCCTGACTTTCGAAACCTTGCGGTAGCGCAAGAAATATATAGGTTTCCATTATTATCATTCAAAGGGATCTAATGACTCTTAATTTCAGAAAAGTACTTTTTCCGTATTATTTTCATAAAATATAATTATTTTTCAATAATCTATCTGACTGACGCAATACATTTTTCCATGCAAGTTCCCTATTGGTGGTCGCGGGTCGTGTTCTTATGCGTCTGAATGTTTGACTCCGGGTTCAAGTCCGATTTATTTAATTATTTTTTATGAAATACGTTCATTGGTTTTTGTTATCACAGAAATTACAATGTATATTTTTTAATGGGAGCGCCGCCATTAATCTTGACCATTATATCGAAAATTCCTTCAATTTTTTTTAATGTTGATCATATAATTTAAAATCATTTCAGAACATGTCAAATTTAAAATGTTTTAACAAAACTATAGTCTTGAAAGTAAAACAATTAACTTTTGATAGCATATCACATACAAATTTTAAAGGCGTTTTTGTAATTTTAATAAAGTTCCTTCTATCCATTTAAATGAACATTTTTTAAGCTTGCAGGAAATATCGATTTAAATATAGTATTTCGAAAAGTATTTTAATTTAAGGTAAAATAATGTATTACATAAAGCGTATGTCCAATTGAGTTATTGGGTTGATCTTGAGTTCAAACTCGACCCACTTTTATCATATAATAAATATATTTATTTGAAAAATGTGAGTTATATTTTATGAAATTATGCGTTATATTGTCACATACACATATTCTCTAAGAGAAAGCTTTGTAATGTTGAAAATTTCGGAAAAACAATTTTTTTTTATCTTTATACGTCAAATATATGAAAAATATGAACGATTTCATAAAAAGACGTAATTTTATTCCAATTTATATATCTGGTAATTACCAATGCTATTTTAATAGAAGAAATACGATTCAATCTTGAATACATATATTTCAAAAATTGACCATTTTAGCAAATAAGGAAATAATTATTTAATCTGTTCTGTATAGGTTCAAAAAATATGTGTATAATTTGAATCAAGATTTTAATAAACATAATTTCAATTCTGTAAATATATGGGGAATTCTCAGTAACCTTTGAATTTTGAGTGAACAAATCAATTTAAATGTTAAAGCACACTTCTGTAATTTTGTGTGGATGGTCTAGTAGCTTTAAGAATGCAGAGTCCAACGAGGTGCAACATTTTAGAGCAACGCACCAAACGTTATAAACGTTTATTACATTTTTTAATATTTACGTAGAAGACATGTGTTTTTGTTTTGTACATTTTTTATTTTCTACAAGATTTGGTTTTCTACCAATCTTATTAATTTTTTTAATATTTGTTACTAAAATCATCGCACTCCAGGTTGACGAGACATTGTCTACGGAGGAGAGCAGCAGGTACTCAAAATAGAAAATTTTTATCAACTTTAAGGTAGGATTCTGGTGTTTTTGACCAAAATATCAAAATTTTTTTATTGAGTTTTCTTAATGTTTGTAAGTGTAAGAATGTTTTAAAAGTTGTCTGATGTCATAACGCGTTTTTTTAACAAGGTTATACGCCTTCAAGTAAAACAATTAACATTAGATACTATACAAAGTTATATTTTTAAACGTGTTTTTTTTCGAAACTGATTTTTCTAACTTTAAAAAGATTTACGCGCATTAGATTTTAATGAATCTTTCTGTAACTATCAGAGTAAATGAATTATAATATTTAGAATAAAAGTTAGCAGCTTTTGTGAAGAATTTTGGGCTCAATTTTTATGTCATTATAAAACTTTTTTTAAAAATTTTTGATAAATATTATTTTGAATAAAAAAGTTTTGAATTTAAATTTATGGAAAGGTTAATTTATGAAAACAAAATTATTGGAAAGATAAAATATTTCATTAAAAATTTTTTAAATTTTAATCTATGAAAGTATAAAATTACGAAAACAAAATTTTATAAACCATATATTTTGAAAAAATAAATTTTGAAATAACAATTTTTTAAGTATAATAATAATTATTATTTTAATAGAAATTGTCAAGAATTCAATAAAAATAAAGAATTTCAATTTTAATTTTTCAAAATTACATTATTTCCAATTGATTATTTATCTAAATAATTTATTTTCATACTTTTATTTTTTCTATGTTTTCCCTTTAATTAAATCTTAAATTCCAAATTTTCACTTTAGGTATTATTTTATTTCCTAATTTGAATTTTCAAAACTTTAACTTTCGTAATTTTACCTTTTCCAATTTTTATTTTTCAGAATTTTTACCCCCACCCGTTTTCAGTTGGCGTAACTAAAATTTCTTTTTCGATTTTAATAAATTGCATTTTTTCTTAAAGAAAAACACTGGGCGGTAAATGCGTTTGAATATTACTTCAATAACACATTAAAGAATAGAAAAATGCAAAATCGACTAGATTTTTAACAACATTCGATGTGAGAACAAAAACTACATGTTGTTGGTACTGTGCACGTTTTATCTCCATAAACATAAGTTTGTATTTTATCAACTTCTAGAGCACATAACTCTATAAAGTCTAGAATTTTTCCTATTCAGCTCCAAAATTGAATTATCGCAGACTTCATCAGGCTGTAACTTCGGTCAAGATTTTTATTTTTCAAAAACCCACACTCAATCTATAATTATATGCATTATGAACACAACAAAATCTCAATAACGCCAATCTTATCACTTTGATAATTTTTAATCTTTACAGCCATTTTTTTTTAAAACTACATTTTTCGTTTTTAGGCATTTAAAATAAAATTGCGTTCGTATGCCTCTTGCCACTCGCCGAATTACAAAAGAATTCTAGCAAACCGTACGTCACACATGCGATCGAGATGTTGCAGTAGGCGCGTGACAAAGAATGTCTTTCCGCAGAAAGTCGGCCCACTAGCGATCATAGTGAATAAATGATGAAACCGTATATCCATGATGTATGTCAACAATCACCGTGTTCTTGATGCAGGAAAAAGAAAGCATGTACATGCATGTACGATAAACGACTGTTTGGCACTGAATATCGTATGTTAGAGTTTCAAATTTAATTGTATGAAAAAAGAAAATTAAAACATCGAAAATTTTGTCTGATAATGCACGCTTATCACCGCGGCGGGGTTGGCCACCCGGCGCGGTCAACACACGCGGCGAATCAGCTTGTTCCGCGTGTGTCGACCGCGCCGCGCCGCGCTGCGTGGCCAACCCCAAAAAAATAAAAGTATGAAAATAAATTATTTAGATAAATAATCAATTGGAAATAATGTAATTTTGAAAAATTAAAATTGAAATTCTTTATTTTTATTGAATTCTTGACAATTTCTATTAAAATAATAATTATTATTATACTTAAAAAATTGTTATTTCAAAATTTATTTTTTCAAAATATATGGTTTATAAAATTTTGTTTTCGTAATTTTATACTTTCATAGATTAAAATTTAAAAAATTTTTAATGAAATATTTTATCTTTCCAATAATTTTGTTTTCATAAATTAACCTTTCCATAAATTTAAATTCAAAACTTTTTTATTCAAAATAATATTTATCAAAAATTTTTAAAAAAAGTTTTATAATGACATAAAAATTGAGCCCAAAATTCTTCACAAAAGCTGCTAACTTTTATTCTAAATATTATAATTCATTTACTCTGATAGTTACAGAAAGATTCATTAAAATCTAATGCGCGTAAATCTTTTTAAAGTTAGAAAAATCAGTTTCGAAAAAAAACACGTTTAAAAATATAACTTTGTATAGTATCTAATGTTAATTGTTTTACTTGAAGGCGTATAACCTTGTTAAAAAAACGCGTTATGACATCAGACAACTTTTAAAACATTCTTACACTTACAAACATTAAGAAAACTCAATAAAAAAATTTTGATATTTTGGTCAAAAACACCAGAATCCTACCTTAAAGTTGATAAAAATTTTCTATTTTGAGTACCTGCTGCTCTCCTCCGTAGACAATGTCTCGTCAACCTGGAGTGCGATGATTTTAGTAACAAATATTAAAAAAATTAATAAGATTGGTAGAAAACCAAATCTTGTAGAAAATAAAAAATGTACAAAACAAAAACACATGTCTTCTACGTAAATATTAAAAAATGTAATAAACGTTTATAACGTTTGGTGCGTTGCTCTAAAATGTTGCACCTCGTTGGACTCTGCATTCTTAAAGCTACTAGACCATCCACACAAAATTACAGAAGTGTGCTTTAACATTTAAATTGATTTGTTCACTCAAAATTCAAAGGTTACTGAGAATTCCCCATATATTTACAGAATTGAAATTATGTTTATTAAAATCTTGATTCAAATTATACACATATTTTTTGAACCTATACAGAACAGATTAAATAATTATTTCCTTATTTGCTAAAATGGTCAATTTTTGAAATATATGTATTCAAGATTGAATCGTATTTCTTCTATTAAAATAGCATTGGTAATTACCAGATATATAAATTGGAATAAAATTACGTCTTTTTATGAAATCGTTCATATTTTTCATATATTTGACGTATAAAGATAAAAAAAAATTGTTTTTCCGAAATTTTCAACATTACAAAGCTTTCTCTTAGAGAATATGTGTATGTGACAATATAACGCATAATTTCATAAAATATAACTCACATTTTTCAAATAAATATATTTATTATATGATAAAAGTGGGTCGAGTTTGAACTCAAGATCAACCCAATAACTCAATTGGACATACGCTTTATGTAATACATTATTTTACCTTAAATTAAAATACTTTTCGAAATACTATATTTAAATCGATATTTCCTGCAAGCTTAAAAAATGTTCATTTAAATGGATAGAAGGAACTTTATTAAAATTACAAAAACGCCTTTAAAATTTGTATGTGATATGCTATCAAAAGTTAATTGTTTTACTTTCAAGACTATAGTTTTGTTAAAACATTTTAAATTTGACATGTTCTGAAATGATTTTAAATTATATGATCAACATTAAAAAAAAATTGAAGGAATTTTCGATATAATGGTCAAGATTAATGGCGGCGCTCCCATTAAAAAATATACATTGTAATTTCTGTGATAACAAAAACCAATGAACGTATTTCATAAAAAATAATTAAATAAATCGGACTTGAACCCGGAGTCAAACATTCAGACGCATAAGAACACGACCCGCGACCACCAATAGGGAACTTGCATGGAAAAATGTATTGCGTCAGTTAGATAGATTATTGAAAAATAATTATATTTTATGAAAATAATACGGAAAAAGTACTTTTCTGAAATTAAGAGTCATTAGATCCCTTTGAATGATAATAATGGAAACCTATATATTTCTTGCGCTACCGCAAGGTTTCGAAAGTCAGGACGGTCAGATTCTGCACATATGAATGTGGGAATTTGAAAATATAAATTATTGACCAAGTTATAGTCTTTAAAAATCATATTTCATGATAAAATTTAAAACAATTCATGAATTATGACTTTGATAGACTATACTTTTGGTTAATAATTTTTATTTTTATATTCTACATACACAACATAACTATGTGTATTTTTATCACAATAAAGCCTTAAAAATCTAATCCGACATATTTCTCTCTCAAAACCCTGCATTAGCATAAGAAATGTACAGGTTTCCAGTATTGTCATTCAAAGACACCTAATGACCCTTAATTAAAAAAAAGGATTCTTTTAATAATATTTTAATAAAATATATTCAAATTTATTAACAATATATAGTTTTATTTAAATAAACGAGTTCGATGTCCCCGTCTTCTACCGATTTATGTACAATATAAAGTCGCTATATGGGTAAATCTCTAGAACCTTTAAACTATGTGTCATAAACTTTAAATTACTTTTCTTACACGTTTAAGTAAATTTTAACTGTAACATGCATGCTTATATATACTGTTGTTTAAGATTTAAATTTATTATTTTTAATATTTTTATATTCACTTTCTGTCATAAATTAATTATACTTATTAATTAAAAACTCGAAATATCATATTTTGTGTACGTCAAATGCCCGATTTCAAATATATTTTCGTTAATCGTCACTATAAATTACTAATTAAAAAATAAAAAAATTACTTTAACACTTGAAAAACATTCAGGAATCAAATGATCTGAATAATAATTACATTTTTCTCATAAAACCGAAATTAAATGGATTTGAATATTGTCATAGATTTTGGATATCGCAACGCAAAAAGTAACTTAATGATATACAATTAAATTACTTTAAAAACTATTTTTAGTACATAGAATATAAAAACAGTATTATTTTAAATAAGATGCTGCTTTATTTTTATTCTTAAAATAATCATAAAAGATTTAAAAGACTTTTAAATGAGCTGATTCAAAAACGAACGAAAAAATGTCACGTCTGCAATGCTTGCTTATGTAGTGGATATTAATTAAATCAATAAAATAAGTGATTAAAATGTAATATTTTATGTGCTTTTCACATACAATTATTTATGATACCTAAAATCCTTATATTTATCAGTAAAATTGCAAAAGTACATCGATTTGTCGCGTCCTCAATATTTATCCGCAACACGCGTTTTTTTAAGGGGACAGATACACCTTAAAATTTAAAATTAATTGATAATATATTTCACGGTAAAACTAAGGCACTTATCATATATACCTGATGCTTTCGGTAAATTTGAACATTTTATCTAAATATAACTATACAAATTTTAAAAAAATTCATGAAGGTCGTTAGGTCCATTTGATTGGCTATAATGAAAACCTCTATATTTCTTCGACTACCGCAAGGTTTAGAGAGCTAATGTGATCGAATTAACGCTTTCAAGGTTTTATTATGTTCAAAATACGTGTAGTTATGGTATGGGTATGGGAATTTGTATATAAAAATTATTTACCAAAGTTATAGTCAATTTAAGCCATATTTCATAATAAAATTTTTAAAAAACGAAGAATTTTCGCTTAAATAGACTATAACTTTGGTCAATAATTTTTAAATACAAATTCCCACACTCATACATTTACTCGATTACGAAAAAATTGATAAAAATCCAGGACTTAGAGCTGTAGCAAAGCTCTGCTTGAATTCATTTTGGGGTAAATTCGGACAGCGAGATAATATACCGTAAACTGAATTCGTTAATTCGTTAAATGCAGAA
This sequence comes from Gastracanthus pulcherrimus, assembly GCA_949152435.1. Classification (NCBI taxonomy): domain Eukaryota; kingdom Metazoa; phylum Arthropoda; class Insecta; order Hymenoptera; family Pteromalidae; genus Gastracanthus; species Gastracanthus pulcherrimus. The sequence goes on along the minus strand of OX424573.1, from coordinate 133,423,444 downwards.
AAGAGCTGCTAAGCTTTATTATGGCTAAAGATAAGGAAATCACAGGTATGCTTCTCATCGCTGAGAATATTATATGTATTAATTGGATACACAAAGATGATTCCATAAAAGGTTCTAGCCATACTAATGTTGCAATAGCTGCTTATACAACAGTTCAAGCGCGACTCGTTTTGTACGAATATCTAAGCAAATTAAATAGGAGCTTGTTATACACAGACACAGATTCGGTCATCTTCGTAACAAATGAAAACTCATCGGATACCTACGAGCCCGAGTTAGGTAATTTTTTAGGACAAATGACAAATGAGCTTGCGTCGTATGGTGACGACGCTTACATTACACATTTCTTATCTGGCGGACCAAAGTTTTACAGTTATAAAGGCACCTCTTCAAGTAATAAGACTTTCGAATGTTGCAAAATTAAGGGTATTCGCTTAAATTACCACAACAGTCAATACATTAATTTTAATAGTATGCTTAGTCTCATAAAAAGAGAAATAGATTCCATTAAATTATCGTCTAAGAGTTTTCGGCGAACCGCGACTTTCGATGTTGGGACGACTGACGAGAAACAGACATGTGAAATCGTCCTCACCAAACGGCGCTTCTTTTCCGATGGAACTTCACTACCATTTGGTTATAAAATTACATAAAGTTTAAGATTTATGTCTGCGTATGTTATCTATGTAAATAATTTTTCTCAAAACAATATATATTTGTATTTTTATTTTTATGTATATTATTTAAACCTTACATAAAACAGGATGAAGTAAATATTAAATGGTTTATTTATTTTAAAAATATAAAAATACTCCTTCCTTTGTTTTTCAATTTTTATCAGATGTCACAAAAAGAAGATCAGAAACACCTCCAACCCTTATGTTTTCACAACTGGTAAGGATTTACGATAAGCCCCACCATCACATTCTATTTTGAGAAAATCAGTATATTCTTAGGATAATAAACATAATTTAATATATATTTTTTAATTTGCAGCCATCAGAATCCCGTAGTGTGAGTCTATGCCTAGTCAGAGGCGTAAGCAGAATGGAGGATTGGTTTCGCGAACTACAGGAGACGATTCAACTCAATAGGGTATGTATATAAATAAATGCTATTTAATAATTCTATTTCTTTTTCTCTAATTAATATTTTTTCTTTTATTACAGCAACGAACTACCCGGAACAAAAGCAGAGGCTTTAGAGTACTTTCGCCCAGCGAAATAAATAAGAAATACGAAGAAAACAATGATAAGGTAGCTATATTATATTATATTATATTTTAAAATTATGCTTTTAATTTTTATTTTAATTAACAAATATTTCCTTTTTTTAATTACAGAAAAAATCGCAGAATGGAAAAGCTATGCATCGGAGACAGCTATCAAAGATGCTGGACAAAATCCTCGTTTCTGTAAGTAGTTCAACTTTTTTAAAAATAATTTAACATATTATATTATGCAATATTTACATATACTAATATATTTTTTATTAATTTATGTTTTAGAATGAAGCAACCAGACTAGAGCGTTTGGAGTACAACGCAATACGGCTTCGGACGCGTAAATTACGCGAGGAACTGCAGTTGGAGTTACCATGCAAGTGCACAAAGTGCTTAAATATGCTAGATTAAGATGATGTTAGTTCAAATTTAAAAGTAAAAACTAGTCATTTCTTCAATGTAAAAAAAGAAATTGTGAACAATATAATTTTTAGTCAAAAATATATTGTTTTTATTGCGATAACCCCACCTTTAAACGTGCATGATTTTTGTGTCAGTGTGTGAGAGAGTGAGAGACAGAGAGAACGCAGGAGAAAGAGAGAGAGAGAGTGCGAGAAAGAGAGAGAGAGAGAGAGAGAGTGCGAGAAAGAGAGAGAGAGAGAGAGTGCGAGAAAGAGAGAGAGAGAGAGACGGCGAGAGAGAGAGAGAGAGAGAGAGAGAACCCTCGCTATAGAATAGTGCCGTCTGAGTGCGAGAGAGAGGGAGACTACGCCATCGAGTGCTCCGGCTTCCACCAGCCGCGTGCGCTAGAGATATCACACGCCATACCATATCCTGTACGAGTGCGAGGGAGAGAGAAACTACGCCATCGGCACCACTGCCTGTCTCCCACACAAGTGCAAGAGAGAGAGAGAGAGAGAGAGAGCCCTCGCTATAGAATAGTGCCGTAGGAGTGCGAGAGAGAGGGAGACTACGCCATCGACTGCTCCGGCTTCCACCCCCCGCGTGCGCTAGAGAGAGCACACGCCATACCATACCCTGTACGAGTGCGAGGGAGAGAGAGAGACCCCGCTCTATAACATAGTGCCTTATGAGTGCGAGAGAGAGGGAGACTACGCCATCGACTGCTCCGGCTTCCACCCCCACATGCGTTAGAGAGAGAGCACACGACATACCATACCCCGTATGAGTGCGAGCGAGAGCGAAACTACGCCATCGGTACCACTGCCTATCTCCCACACAAGTGCAAGAGAGAACCCACGCCATAACACACCCCACGCATGAGTGCGAGAGAGACACCGTCTGAGTAAGGGTGGGGAACGCCATAGACACCCATCCCTTGCGTATGACAGAGACAGACAATCTGTCAGGGCGCGAGTGGGGGTCTCCATATCCATTATCACATGGGCGCGAGAGAGACAGCCTTACGTGGCGGGAGTATATGCCATAGACCTGGCTCCGCCTACGGCGCCACCGCGTGACGTCACCGTCTCGCCATAGGGGGGTATTCTCTACTGACATACGCCTAGAGTGGGCTAAGAAAGCACTTACGTTGGATGGAGATGTTCTCGATACCAGGTTGAAAAGGGAGAAGTGGTGGGCTCGGAGTCTCTGCAGCTCTGTCGATGGCAATGAGTTACGAGAGTGTGGGATGAGCAACAATTTCGAACTCGTGGATCGACGCCGACAGTTTCATCATCACGTACGGGTAAACGGCTTACCCACCCGGATAGGAACTTCAAGAGGACCCCGCAGGGACCAGAGGGACGTGAGGTATCGTGCTGGCTGCAACACTACTGAAACAGTCCGCACACATCATCCAGGGATATTTCCGGACACATGGCGGAAGAGTTAAGCGACACAATGCCGTGATCGGGTCGTCGCCTCGGGCCTGCGGCAGAAAGGGTGGGAAATAGCGGAGGAGTTCCGCATCGAAACATCTGAATTAAGAATTGCGGAAGCCTGATCTGGTTGCTACAAAAAATGATCGCATGTGCGTGATAGACTCGCAGGTGGTTAGTGGCTCGCACCGGTGACTTTTTCTAATTTTCATCACTATATCTTTGAATGCTTACAACTTTTGATCTACGCAACCATTTTAAACGTTCCAAATAAGAAATAAAAGCTCTTTTTTCTAGTTTTAGTAGCTTATCGTAAAAATTATTTTGACCTATAGGAGCCTAGTTATTAATTAAACAATAGAGTTTATCGAAATATAATGCGAAAAAATACCATCATATTTTTTTACAGTAATTGGCCTGTAGCTATTTGTTGGTCTATAGTTTGGACTTGCTACTCTTGTTATTTATATTCATAATGCCCTAATGAACAAAAAAACTTGGTCCAGTAAGTGTGCTGTCAAAAATACAATGTTTCTATTTTTGGGCAGCGGTGTCCGACTTCCCGTAGAATTGCTCATATAAGACGTCGATTTTGCTTTTATTCCGATAAATTGTTTTGAAAATAATGAATAAAAACTACGTAACACTCTAGGGGGGAGTGAGGGGAGGGGGGTGTCGAGTGAAAAGCCACGGGGGACTACGCGGGGGGTGGGGGGTTCAAATATGGTAAAAACAGAGTATACGTAGTTTATGGACGCTCCATTATATTCTTTATCAATATAAAATTTTGACCTACCCCAAGGTGTGGAGCACTCTTAAATAGTGGTTGAAGTGGGTACGAGAATAAAAATAATCTAAGTCGGCACCGTTTGAATCTTCCTCAAAAATGCATCATACATTAGGTTCCTTAACGTTAAAAATACCCAGAAGAAATTTGTTGGTCCACCCCAAAGAGCACCCTTAAATAGAGGTTGAAGTGAAGGTGAGAATGAAAAAAATGTAAGCTAACCATTCGAATTTGGAACGAAAACGCTTTACTTATATGTAGAAATCTAATTTTCACTTTTAAAGCGGGTGTGTGACCCTTTGAATTACGGTTCTAGATTTTGTAGGCAATGTGCCCTGGTACTTTTCATAAAAAGTATGCAGGAGTGGGTAAAAGTTTAGAGGCCTGCCTTGTTTAACACATTGACTCGTGGGAATCTTTGTCAAAACATTTGTATACCTATTTTCTCTAAATTTCGAAATTATGTAATATATCTAAATATATTGAGGAATATATATATATATATATATATATATATATATATATATATATAACGCACCATATTTGACCAAAATCCTTAGCGATAGTTTTTTTCTAAACCGTTAATCACTTGTAAAATGGTGAAAATGTAGCAGTCCCTGTTTGGAGTCATTTTATAATTATAGATTTCGATGAAATCTTTTATTTAAGTCCTCATTCGATTGATGAAAAGCATTCCAAGTGGGGGAATTCGATAATAACGATTTTGGGGGTTGATTCTGGTATTTTAAGCATAGCCTTAAAATACTATTAAGGAAGCACGTCCCCCAAAGGACGGTAGCTCGATTCAACAGCTTTTAAGTCAATTTTTATTTGCCGTTTCGTTTGTGAAAAAAAAAATTATGCCAACGTACCCTAGCAGCTATTTGACCAAAATCCTGAGGAGTAGTTTTTTTCTGAACGTCTTACGCCCCGTAAAATAGTGAAAATGTAGCAGCACCTATTTGGAGTCATTTTAATATTATAGATTTCAATTAAATCGTTTATTTGAGTCCTCATTCGATTGCTCAAAAGTGTGCAAAGTGGCTGGTATACGGTTTTCAGTTATTTTCTGTCTTTTAGGGGTTGAAAACTTTAATCTTTAATATATCAAATTCTCTTTAGTATAGGGTGCTGATTTACTTTTTAAATTCATGTTTTTTTATGCTCTAAATGATGGCATAGGTTTTATAGGTCATACTTAGGGGGCCGATTGTCTATGTACCGTGGGCATCGTTCTTTGTGTGAGAAGGTAGATGAATATGTGGGAATGAGCTGTTGGATAAATGGATGGGTACGTAGGTGAATGGGTTGGTGTATGGGTGTATAATTTGATGCGAGGGTGGACGAATTGTATGGATAGAATTGTATGGGTACACGAATTGATGTGCGAATAGAGGCCCTAGTAGAAATATTTCTTTGCCTAATTTTGCCAAAATTTGCCAAACATTGACTAACTTCGCCTAACTTTGCCTAACTTTGCCTAACTCTGAAATTTCGGACGCTTGGCAATGTTAGGCAAAGTTTGGCAAAGTTTAGCAAAGTTAGGCAAAGTTAGGCCAAGTTTGGCAAAATTATGAAATGTTTGGCAAAGTTAGGCAACGTTTTGCACAGTTTGATAAAGTCACGCAATGTTTCATACAATTTAGCAAAGAAATGCAAATAAGTATTACTAAAAAAAATTTTTTATTTCCGAATTTTAAATACTTTAGGAAAAGTATAAATTTTTAGAAACACTTGTTTACCTATCTTTGATAAATTTTGCCAAATATTACATACATTTACTAAACTTTTCCTAATTTTGCCTAACTTTGCCAAACTTTGCCTAATTTTGCCTTACTTTGCCAAACTTTGCCTAACTTTGCCAATCATTGCCTAACTTTTCCTAATTTTGCCTAACTTTGCCAAACTTTGCCTAACATCGCTAAACTTTGTCTAACTTTGACATACATTTCCTAACTTTGCCAAACTTTTCCAAAATTTGCCAGACTTTGCCAAACTTTGCCTAATTTTGCCAAACTTTGCCTAACTTTGCCTAACTTTGACTTACTTTGCTTAACTTGCCAAGTGTCCGAAATACCAAAATTTGGAAAAGTTAGGCAAAGTTTGGCAAAGTTTGGCAAAATATGACAAAGTTAGGCAATGTTTGGCAAAGTTTGGCAAAAATTAGCAAAGATATATTTCCACTAGGGGAGTTAGAAGTTTATAGGTAGATGAATGGATGCGTAGATGGATGCATGGTTGCTTGGGTGAAGGTGATGAAGTGTAAAATAAGTGAACGGATGCATTAGTGTATGGATGGTTGCGTGGCTGCGGTGGCCGGAAGGATGATTACGTGATTAGAGAGTTTGAAGTGTGAATTTGGATGAAGGGATGAGTGGGTGGAAATTTTAAAGTGTACAGGAGAATGAATGGATGCACAGGTGGGCGGATGGTTGCGTGGGTGGAAGGTTTCAAGAGTAAAGGTGGATGGATAGATGGATTTATGGATGGATGCATGGGATCATAGCTATATGCAGGACCGGTAGGGTAATTGGCACGTACAGTTAGATGGATGGATACGGAGGTTATGAATAAAAAAGTTTACCCTATTTCATTAAAAAAAAAGTTAATTCGAATTGGTCCAGTAGTTTCGGAGTAATGCGCGAACAAACATAGAAAAAAAATAAACAGGACGAGTTGAGAACATCCCCTATTTTCGAAGTCGGTTAAAAATATATAAAAATTTCGGATATTCTGCAGAGTTTGGCACAGTTCAGCAGAGTTTGACCAACTTATGCGGAGTTTACTAGAGTTAGGCAAAGTTTTATAGACTTTTAAAAAATTATTTAAAAAATTCAGTATCCATATTCTCTGCATAAATCTGCGTAAGTCTGTCAAACGGTTAAAATAGCGCATACATATTGTAAAATTAACGAAAATTTTCGTAAAGAAGGCCAAAATAATGTAGGCAAAGATATGGAGAACGTTCTGATTCTTAGATGTAAGGAACCGTAGAATAACGTAAAAGAATTTAAGATACCGTAAAATAACTTAGAAAAAAGAGATATGGAGAAGGACCGATTCTTAGATCTAAAATGTAGAATAACATAAATTAATGTAAAATAATTTTAAGTAGGTCATAAATCACTTAAAAATTACGAAAAATTTGGAAAAAATAGCCAAAATAACGTAGAAAAATAAGATATAAAGAAGGTCCGATTCTTACATCTAAAATAATGTAAAATAACGTTCAGTAGCTCATAAATAATTTAAAAATAATGATAAATTTCGAAAGGAAGGCAAAAATAACGTAGATAAAGGATGATACGGAGAAGGTCTGATTATTAGATCTACAATGACATAGAATAACGTAAAATAACAAAAAATAGTGCATAAATCTTAAAAATAACGAAAAATAGGCCAAAATAATGTAGAAAAATAAAGATATGAGGAAGGGTTTCAATTTTTATACACGGCGACGGCGACAGCGAAATTATGTTATAATATAGAGAAGATATATAAATATATTATACCAACATTCTGATTTAAAATATAAAAAACCTGAAAAAATAAATATACAAAAACCTTGATCAAAAAATTAAATTTGCTATCATCATAAAACAATATAAGTTAATAATATGAATAAAAAACTATTTTCAATACAATTGATTTGATAAGCTATAAATTGTTAGTTTTAAATTATAATATGTATAGTAAAGCAAAATTGTTACGCAAAATAATAATATCAGTAAGTTGGAATGTTTACAAGGAAATTCTTAGATAATTTATTGTCATCCTTATTAGTTAGGAGTGCAAAATCACAATTAGAAACAATTTATAAATAAATATTTTGTAATCATGGAATGATTTTCAATTAAAATTATTTTAAATATCTTAATAAATGTTACAAATTATTCAATTTATTTATTTAGAAGTTCTTCTTTTTATACCTCATTTTTAAAACATACTAATGCAGACGGGATAACTAATATGCATGCTGGTACAGTATTTAGTTTCGATATATTCTTTTCTAATAATACCCTAGTGAATATTTCAAACTTTGAAAAACTGTGAAAGACTGACAAATGTGTGCAAAAGTGTGTAAAACCATAATATTTCGTAAAAATTCGGCTTACGTTTTGAACAGGATTTTAAAAAATATTATAGAATACTTCATAAATTTTGACACAGTTTCTACATAGTTTTTCACAGTTTTCATAGTTTTTCACAGTTTCTCACATTTTTTCACAATTTCTCAGTTGTAATTTCCTTTATATAAGAGAATGCAACGAAAAAACTGTGACAAAATGTGAAAAACTGTGAAAAAATGTGAAAAATTGTGCAGGTTTTATTAGATAAAATACGTGTTTTTTATAAGTGTGAGAAACTGCGAAAAACTATGAAAAATTGTGAAAACCTGTGAAATAATGTGCATTTTTGTTTGCAACAGATGTTCCAAAAGTATGTGTATTTTCACATATTCTCACATTTTTTTCACGTTTTTTTCACAGTTTTTCATACAGAGAGAATTTTCTTGTAAAAATTACAATTAAATTTACGGTAAAAATTACCGTTCAGTAATAGTAAGAGCGGGACATAGCGCCATCTGAGTACATTTTACTAAGTACACGATGAATTTTGCTAAACTGAACGGTAAAAATTCTAGTACTGAAGGGTAAAAATGGCCTGATATAATGTAGTACGACTAACATTATTTTTAAGTAGTATAATCTTATATAATATTTTTAAGGATTGTTTTTTATAATTACGCTGACTTATTTATTTATTATTTAGGAAGTGTAATTATTTTATTGGATTAGAAGAAATAAATTTGATATAAAATTATAGGTTAAGTTATGTACACATAAATGTAAATATCGCACTTGCATAATAAAAATATGACAATTCAACATTTTTTTGATCGTTATTTATCTTTATAATAAAATTAATTTCAAAAGGTTTTAACTTAGAATACAATAATGAAATTCATACAATATGGTGCAATACAATGATAAATACAATCAACAAAAAATTTAATTCGTGGAAAATTTACGTTATTATCTTGATTTTTACAAAAAATATAGATTTTAGAGTTGTTATGAACATAGCAACATTGTATTAGCTTTAACAAATAAAATATTTTGTATGTATAGGGAAATAGAAAACTTATACGATTTAGAACCATAGATCATTTATTAATCCTAACAAACTTTTATACATTAAATAAGTACTATAGTATAATATAATTAATAATACTGAAAAAAATCTCAATATTCCGCATTTAAGAGTGGAGAATCCAATCCGGATAATTTTATTTCTATTCTAACTTTATTGTAATTTTTTATCTAAAAACCTTAATATTTTTTCAGTGTAGAGTATTTAAAATATATTTTACATTGAAAATGAGATTATTATTTATAATACTAATTTTTCGTATAACATTTAGTCGAAAACAAAAAGAAATGAAATTATCCGGCTTTGTTTATCACATATTAATTAATATAATGAATTTTTTACAATAAATGTATTCCCATTAGCTATCCTCACTGAATAAGTGACTTTACATCCATCTAAATTGTCAATTACAACCCACGAATATGAAGGTAACATCATTTCAAACAATCCCATATTTTCATTGAGATATACGTCATGAAATAGTTTTGCAATCGTTAAAAATGCATTTACATTGCTGAGGATGATCTTTTCAACTCTAAAAAATTGTGGACCATCTTCATCAGGTATCATTAAAATGCAGCCAGGTTTGATGGAGTTCCCTTGGTGACTTATTTTTTCAATTACAGATACTAAACGAGCATTTTTAATTTCATCGGGTAACAAGTCGCAAACAAACGAAATTCCTGGTAAATTTTCAATTGGCATTTCTTTGATCGATTTAGGATCATAATCGCTTGGAGATCCCGATGCTTCTTGCAATAAACGATAATTAAACCGTAATTGATGTTTAATAGCAACAGTCCGGCAAATATTGACTCGACTAAGAGCGACTCGAGATGTAATTTTTCCTTCTCTATTTTTGCTCTCATATCTCATAGATGATATTTTCCACGGTGGGCCAACCACAGAAAATACTGTGGGGTAATAGATGATGTTTTGGCTTCAATGACTCAGGGAACATAGAATTTAGTGATTCCAAGTAATCTGCTATTTGCACCTGCATAACATCTTTCATATTTTTATGTAAATCAGAACTGATAACCAATTCAACGATATTACATAACTGTTTCAATAAGCTCCATACTTTATTTTCGTTTGAAATTAAATGACCAATAATGAGACGGATATGACGAACTAAACACAGCATTTCTGATGCTGACATTATCAAGCGTTTTTTGCTAATATGATCAGAAGATCATTCTAAGATTTCAGGTGGTTTATTTTGATTTTCTCCATAATCAAATCCTTTGATTAAATGGTTTAATGTTTCAAGTCTAAACAATTTTTGCACTTTTATATAGTAATGTAAAAAAATACCCAAATCATACTGTGCTATACCTTCTAACACGTCATGCATAACATCAATAGATAAGTTTTGAGTTACATGAAAATCTGATATCGAATGGAATGCGCATTCTTCAACTATTCCACTTTTTTTAGCGTTTCTTTCTAATAAATCATCATCGTATCCTGATTTGGTTCGAAGAACACAATTTTTTTCATCGAAAATGGTTTGGATATCTTCCTTTCGTATGTAACAAAATCTACAAAATATAAATGCATTAAAGCTTGATTGGAATCCAAGGATTTGATTCAATCCCAAGTTATCTCCTAGAACTACACAAAGCTTGAAATAAATTATTTTTTTGCCGTTGGGGTGATTTACATTGATGCCAACTTCTTCTAAGAACTTTAATTCTTGGATTGCTTTCTTAAACACTACTTTATTTGTAAAAACTACGCGATCTAGCGTGTTAAAAAGAAGAAATAGAAAAATATTTTCAAGTTTTGATTGCATATCAGGTGGTAAACAAGGTATTGAAACGTACACAGCACCACTTTTCGAAATTCCCCTATGACTTCCTAAAGGGTTATTATTTTCATAATCGTCATAGTATAAAAACAATGGAAAAACAGTTTTTTCGGAAAATTTCTTAACTGTATCTTTCCATAATGAGCCCTGAATAAAATTCGAAATTATAGTTTCATCTTTTAAAGAGTTCATATAATTGATAGTCGCATCAAATATACCGGGAATTTCGAAAAATACTTTGAAAACTGAACGCAGTGGTACAAATTCTACTTTTACATCAACCATTGCAAGTACTCGAACTCCATTCTTATAAATATAATCCTTTCTTTCTCCGAGAAGGTAACTTTCAGGGCTGATGTATGTATTAAATTCTTCAAAAGTACGAAAAGCACGATACTCAGTTGATACTTTATCCATTTTAGAAGTACTTCCATCAAAGATATTTTCAAGTTCACAAACTATTTTAGAATCATTGACTTTAGTTGCTATACATTTTATAACGTCTTCTTTAAGTTCATTAGTCATACTTTGTACTAAACTGTTCACGTCTTTTATGATATTTTGAGATCTAGTACGACAAACATCAGGATAATCATACAACTTAGAAGCAAATAATACAATATCTCTATTTGCATTATTTTTAGAAACTTGCTTGTCCACAGTCTTGGGTTTTAACACTTCGTGAATTTTTGGTATAGATGACTGGTTAAGAATCTGAGAATCATCGCAATTGTTTTCGATTATAATATTTGAATTATTACAATCATCAAACTTAATTTGATGTTCATCGTTATCTTCAAAATGACTTAAAACATTCTTTCCATTATTATCAGAAACTATTATTTTTACATGAATAGTTTCATTGGAAAAATCGAATGATTCATCACTTGATTTCTCTAAAGAATCTCCATGAAAGCTATGTTTTAACTGAACATGTTTTCTAAATGAGTTGAAAGATCTAAAAGTTCTTCTACAATTTTTGTCACAAGTGTACGTAGAATGGCATTGATGTGAATAACGCATATGCGTTAAAAAACATTTTCTATCAGGAAAATTACTACGACATTGTGAGCAAATAAACATGATTCTATTTAGATAATATTAATTTTATGCAGCTCTAGGTAGTTCGACACTACCTTCAGAAATCACATTTTTTACTTCTCCAATCAAGGCAGTGACAGATCTATTACAATTGTCTGCCTTAAGATTTATATCATATACACCTTTTTGAATAAACAGCCAAAAAGGTAATGCTCGTTCAGGATATGCACAGTCAAGAGCAGTAAAAATTTTGAAACATAAATCAATCGCGTCTAATGATGAGTTGACTGTATATAATATATCATTAACTGAAACGTACGCTGCTTCAATTCCAGCTAAAGTTCCAACAAATACTGGTATTGGTTGTAATGTAAGATGGGCAGATCTTAATTTATCTTGTAATCTCTTAATTCCTGGTATCAAATCGCCTGGAGTCTAAAATAGTAAATAGTTTCAAAATGTTAACATTTAAACATTTCTATTATAACAATTGAATCTGTAAAATATTACCTGAATGTGTAAAAAAAATGATTCTCTGCGTTCTTCAACGGACAATCGTATTTGATTGTCTGGACAATCATTTTCTGATTTTCTTGTCTTCTTTCTTGTTTGATCAATGAGGTATGGAAGTAAGAAAAAAAGTACTGTATCTTTATTATCTATATCATTGGATAAAATAAATACATTTAATTAACTGAAAATCATTTTAAAAAAAAGACAGACCAGAAAAAATTAATTACTTGGAAACAGCGTAGGTAACAAGTGGACTAACGCTTTATCTGAAACGCTTTTTATTTTATTACAAGTTTGCAAACGTCTTGTTAAATGTTGTCGTATAAGAGGCCATTGAGAGCAAAAATTTCTAGCATTGGGTTGAAGTCGAGCAAAATCATAAGCCAACTGAAATTAATAAAATAATAATAATTTAGGAAAAAGCTCTGACAAAAACTGATAAATATATGTACAACTTTTCTTGTTTTTAAATATTAATCTTTTTTAAAAATTTATTTGATCTGCCAAAAAATAATATTTATTTATAAAATAACCTTTGACTAGGAAGTAAGAAAAAAATTATTTTCATTTTTTAAAAATTATTTTGTTCAACAAATTATATTTATTTATAAAATATCCTTTGGCAGGAAAGTAAGAAAAATTTCAAATATTTAGCTCATCTACCCACCCCTACACCTACACCCATTCATACATACTCTACAATGTCCACAGGCACGTACACATATACTCATTCTATCCAGCTACAACATCGGCGTTTTATCCAGACACGCAACTTCGCACAGCGCAGTGCTAGCACACTGAGTGCGTGCATATATGCTGAGTCCACCCTCGCTCTTTCCTCCCAAACCGTAGCTACCGTTGCCTTGATCCTGCCACTATTGATGAATATTACGACGTAAAGGAAGAAAAATCATCGAAACGGAGTCTATAGTATCGAGATCTTAATGTTAAAATTACTGGTTTAAAATTAGTACTCAAAGAAAACCATAATGGAACCTTTATGATGACCACTTTTAGTGCATAAAATAAACTATATACTATTAATTAAATAAATACATTTAAATTTCAATAATTTATCTCGAGTTGTAAAAATTAAGTAACTTTATTTATGTACTTTTTTTAATACTTGAATCCTACTTTACCATAAATATTGCAATAACTAAAATTCTTTTTGTTTCGTATAAAATTAATAATCCATAATATAGTGCATATATTTAAAGAAAATTCTTACCAAGGTTGGACCTTGATTTGTTATAAGACAGCGATATGTACTGCAATATTCATGTATTGATGTATTTTCTTGTTTCAAACGACTTTGACGAGCAATGTAAGTGAGTTCCCATTTTTCTTGAACTTCATTTTCAGGTGTAATGTTTTCTGCTAACCAGAGTAAAGCATCATCTACGTCTCCTAAGAAATATAAATAATCTAATTATATTTTTATACAAAATTTGATATCTACATTAACATTAAGCAACAAGTACAAATTATTTCAGTTTTATTTTATTAACTTTTCAGTAAAAATGCTTAAGTAAATATGTAAATAAAATGTATAAAATAAATATATGTTGTACTCACTAGAAATTTGAACATTTACAGTATTATCTATTTGTTCAGTACGACGATTGCAACTCTGCAATAATCCAACTCTTCTTAGTATTTTCTTTACGTATAAATAATGTTCAAATAGAGTTCCTGTAGGATTTACTCGACGTTTTCCAATATACTCATATGGTGTATAATATAAATTAGTATTCTCTCCAGGAAACAACTGAACAATTTCATCAGATAATTGCCTAAAGCGGTTTGACGTGATACTGTAGAAAAAAAAACATAGTTTAGAATATTTTATAACATATGTTACAAGTAAATATAGCTTACACAAATTTTTCTAAACAATTTGGTTGATTTCCAATTGCAACTTCTCGCAATGCCTTATCCTTCTCTTCTTTAACAACAAGTCTTGATAATAAATTACGTATATTTTTACATAAAAATCGATTGTCCTCGTAGGTTTTTAATACGACTTTACCATCAGCACTGTTATTTAGAAGTATAAAAATTGGCTGTAGTATATAAATAGCATGTATAATATTAATTTATTTGTAAATGCATCTTAAATGTTTTATAATAATTAATATGAATAATTACATTATCTTGAAAATCGTCAGGCCATCTTCTGCCACCCTTAAATAAATAATAGTTTAATAAATATGATTCCAAGTATATAATTAATAAACTTTTTATTCATGCTTTCAAATACAAAAAATTATTAAAAAAATAAGCTGAAACTAGAGAAAACAATATAAAAGAGGTGACCTCACGCAATAATCTTTATCATATTTTAATCCGAAATTATTACACTAACTAATTTTCCAGGGGAATTTAATTTGCTCACCACATTCATGTTGACTGTAAAAAACAATATACAAATGTTTCAAAGGTATGAACTATGTTTAAGAGGTTATGTTGTCTTTACGGTTTAAAGCATACAGAATTGACCACAAGACTATTAATGTACTGACAAATGCATCGCAATAATAACTTAAATAATAATACTTACGAAATACTTTTTTCAGTAAAAGTAATAATTTGAAAACTTCGTAACGTTTCCTCGATTGCTTAGGTACGAGACACGAAATGAAGTCAGAGTCCAAACTCACAGAAAATCACGGGAGTTTGCAGAAATCTTGTTTCCGTATTTCTTTACAAATATTCCTTCAAGTTTATCTCCTTATTAGTCTTTCTCATAAAGGCTTTCTTTCTTGAATACGAGACGTGTCAAAAGCGGAAAAAACCCTCCACGAGGTCGAGGTGCAAACGAAGATTAAACGTACATGCGGCGTATGCAGGCGCTTACAGTTATCATGCGAAACATGAGTCTGTTTTACCGACATGTTCAAGCTAGCTGCCGCGACTTTATACTAACTTCAGGGTAAAATTTATAGTGACTGAACGGTAAAAATTATGCATATTTCTCCGCACTTTTTCTACAACTTCTTAATAAATTTTAAGTAGCAGTCAAATTTACCATGCAGTATGGTAAAATTTATTATTCATATAATAAAGTTTATAGAATAAAAAGTAATAATTTTATAAAATATATATAAAAAGTCCTGGAAATGCACAATGTCTCACGGTTACCGTGATTTTTACGGTAATTTTTATCGGATAATTCTCTCCGTGCACAGTTATCATTTCCAGTAGGGTAGATTGCTTAATTCTTATAATAATTATTGTAAACAATGTACAATGTATATAATAATTTGTTGCCGTTCACAGGTTTGGTGTGTATATATGTATCATAAATTGGCGTGAATTTTTTTTGTTTTATATTATGTAAATGTCCATTTATTATTCAATACTTAATAGTAGTTTTCATACGAAGTAATGCGTAATCACACGAGGGGTGTCATATGCCCGAATTACGAACGATATTTTTCGATGTCGTTGATGTACAATTTCATCTTTTTTTCATTGTTTTGTGGTGTAATGTACAAATTCTCACCTACGCAAGAAAAGCGGAGTTTTCGCCCAACTTTATGCCTGAAGCGGTGAATGTCGCGCACGAGGATAGACACAGCAGGCCTGAGTGCCGCGCGATAATACGAGTGTGTGAAGGCGGGCGATAAACTCATTTTTCCAAGTAAGTGTAAAGTTCAACTTTACGCCTACTGGATCGAAAAATTAATTTTGTAATTATTTGCAATAAGTGCTTAAAATTTCAATTAATAATGTAAATAATTGCAAAATTCAGCTTATAAATTTGCGGCATTGAACCTTTTAATTTAATAAATAAAGATTGTATACATGTAAGAATTTGCTTTATTTAAAAAAAATGATATGCTATTTAAATTTTTATACAACTATGACTGAATATTAAAACTAACGAATAAATATGAGTAAAAAAATGTTTAATCTCAAAAAAGTATGTAAAGTAAAAGAGTAACGTCTACTTCTGTTTTATTGGAAGTTTTATGATATGTCCTTTCATATCAAGACTATCGTGTCTCGTCCAGTATCCTTTCGTCGATTTAAAAAATGCTACGCAATGTCGTTTACCATTGAATTGACCAACTGCTCCAACTAGTAGGTAATTATTTTTATTAATAATAATTTTATCTTGAATGTCTTTTAACAAAATATTTTTTTGCAAAAAAGTAAACATGCTGAAACCATTGTATATGTTTTCTTGCATCATTATTCTCTGGCATGACTGGCTGGTTACATCTACTTCATTTTCATTCAAATTTTCTCGATAATTAGATAAAGGTGATTCTGCACATGAAAGATAGAATGCTTCCTTGTTGTAGAAATAGTTACAATAGTCACAAGAATGTGTAATTATTAAATTTGTAACGTTATGCAGAAGTTTTACAGATAACTCTACAATACTTTCAGGGCAAAATACAATATCATATTCAGCAGAACCAATACTAATTAATAACTTAACTCTTTCTTTATTAAAATCTAAAAGTGAGCTCTTGTTACAAAAATGTAATACTGCTTTGACAAAGGAATTCTCTGTGCTTTTTTCTACTTCATCCATATATTTTCGAAATGCAGAACTGAAGTTGTAGCCATATGTAAAAAACTCAAATAAGCTGTCAAATAATGAACTACTTCTTAATACATATTTCTTTTTATTGATTATTATAGGGTCCAATAAAGCTGCGTTTTTAATGTTTCTTTTTTTAATTATTCTTTGGCTTTTTGGATTATCTTCATAGTTTTTATGAATCATAGATAAATTAGGTTGAGGTCTTACGTGAATCTCACGCTCTTTAGTATCAACAGCGCATTTTTCAGATGATGCTTCCACATTTAAATTAGAACTTTCATCGTACGCAATATTGTGTTTCGGACTTGAAGCAATCGTAGGTTCAAAAATAACATTTTAATGCTCTTCCATTTGCTCAGCATTTTTTAGTAACCTATCTTTTGTTAAAAATGCACTTGCAAGTTTTATTCGACCATTTATAGACTTTCAATGCTTAGAAAAAAATTGCACTACACTCAGAGGTGTGTCAAATCCTACTACTTTTCTTACGTAGCCAAAATAGTTCTCAGATCTCGCAGAAGAAGCTACTTCCTGAGATGAGTAATAAAATGACAACATTATATTAGTCCAGGCAGGAAATTGTTTGCACAAATTTTTTAAATTATTTGAAATTTCTGGGCAGTAATATGCATTGTGCTTTCCGTTATCTGCAATTTCCAATAATGCTTCTTCATAAATATTTTCTATAAATTTTGAAATATCCTGTGGAATATTTTCCGTGTAAACGTCATCTGGCTTTTCATAATTAAAACATTCTTTTAATTTACTTTCTTCCAAATCAAAATCATCATTTGATTCTAATTCATCATAATTACTAAAATCGTATGTTTCTAATTTATTTACAATCCACTCTTTATACTTTATAAGCTTTGAATTTTCACATGAACTATTGCTAGTTACGAAAATTGCCTTTAAGAATTCTTTAAATAAATCTAATTTATTTATGGAACTTATATACCCCAAACTTTTCGTATAGAAATCTTTAATTATTGGATGTGTATTACTGAAACACTTCCATCTAGTTACTGCTTTGATTAAATGCGCAATATCCACCCGTACAAAGCAGGAAAGTAAAACATTTTCTATTTTCAATAGGTATTGAAAACAATGCGACAAATATTCCCTGTAGTTTAATCTATTAAATGCCATGCAAACTGCATTTTGCAAAGACGCTGAATTATCTGTCACAACTTCACTTGGCGTTTGAGCACCTGATATTAGCCATTGTCTCAGCCATTTTTTTATAAATAATGCATGATGCTTAGCAGACAACATTTGTGCCAGAGGAACAATTTTTCGATCAACACATGTAACAATAGTATATAAAAATATATAACTGCTTTCAATACCATAAACTACAATATTTTTTACAAAACGACCTGAAGCATCTATCGATATTGGTACTTTCTTATGTTTTGTTAACAGATTCCACAATTGTATTTGATCATTGGTCCAGTAAAATAAATGAAATAACGATATACTGAAATTACGTATGACTTTGATTTTATTCAGAAAAATCAAAGTTAGTATGGATTTTAGAATATCATTTGGGTTTGGCAATCCACATTCTTCTGCTTTGGCCTCTTGGCGCATTTTTCGATAAGTAGGTTGCTTTTTCATGCAGTAATACACTTTTTAATACCTCTCTCGACTTGCCTTTGCATTGTCTTTTTACATTATGAGGAATACCTCTAGTATCGCTGGTGCTGATATTAATTGTAATGCCACTGTCAGAAGGTGGTTTCTCAGAGCATATTCCGAGAACTGATACACCACATGTAGAATCCCGACAGTTTCCTTTGATAGTTAAATAATTTAAACCTGATGTACTTCTTATCGAACTACCTCTTTCGAAAGAATAATCACATGGTAATTTCATTGTATTCCAAATTGCTAGAGAAATGACTTCTGTCCATGAATCTTGCAACTTATCATACAAGCGATTGTCTCTATACATTACTTTTATTGGTTTTATTTTAAACCAATCTTCTTCACTGATGTTAATATCAAAATTTAAATCAGTCAATGCACAAATTTCACGGAGCTGATTTCTATTTTGGTAAACTTTAATTTGCAATGTAGATGCTTGAAGTTTTCCATTGAAGCATTTAAGCTTAGCAATAGTTTCCCATATAGGATTTGATACTGGTAATACTATCCCATTTTCATCAAACACGTAAAACTTCTTTAAATTCTCTCACACAACTTTATGTGGGACACGCAGTTGCGCTCCAGGTTTTTTGTTTTTTCCCATATCTTCTTTAAGCTGATTTCTGCAACAAAACAAAATAAACAAGTTAGTCAATAAGAATTTTATACATTGAAATGTGATTGTTGAGTGTACACTCAATATTGAATACCTAGAACATTTTAATAATAATCACTGTTGTATAATTTAAATAAATACTAGTCAAATATAAATATTTGCAATTAATTTTTGTGGTTAATTATTTCTGTTTCAATGTGATATTCAAGTTATTTTATTATTCGTATAAAATGGAGATGTAGTCATAAAGACCAACTTCATAAAGATTTAAAAAAAAATCCGAAATTTCATTCCATATAGTTGGTATATTGAAATATGAAATTAAACAACAATATATAAAAACAAAAGAAAATCATTATATGTATAGTTTGTGACTAAGTAGTAATAACATGGTATAATATTATATTAGACATAAAATTTATGTGTTCTAGTAAATATTATTAAAATAAAAGTATTAAGCTGAAGAATTATTTGAAAATTATAAAAATATAGTAAACAGTAGAAAAAGAAATGCTTAATGCTAAATCAGGCAGGAAACCATTAATTGCACCAGAAATTATTTTTGACGTTATAAAACATTACAAAGTATTTGATGTAGAAGATAAAGTGTTACCATTGTCAGATCCTGTCTGGGAAACAATTGTTCAGAATTCCGCACTTCACAAAAAATTGAAAACCTCAAGTATTCAAAGACACGTTGCTAAAAATCGAAAGGATATTAAGAATAAAATAAGAAAGTTTCAACGTGAACTTGTTTTAAGTGACAATGTTGCTAGTCAAATCAAAGAAAAGTTATGTCTTAAGATTATTACAAAGAAATGTAGTGATCAAATAGAAAGTATTTGCAGTTTAATAAAAAATTATAACTATGCAATGTGTATCAAAGATATCAATGTATATAGTTTTCATGTATATAATTTTTCTCCGGAAGAATTAAATATATGGTCCAGTATGTGGGCTATCAATGTACCTCTCTTTATAACAAGTGCTGATTATTTATTTG
This sequence comes from Gastracanthus pulcherrimus, assembly GCA_949152435.1. Classification (NCBI taxonomy): domain Eukaryota; kingdom Metazoa; phylum Arthropoda; class Insecta; order Hymenoptera; family Pteromalidae; genus Gastracanthus; species Gastracanthus pulcherrimus. The sequence goes on along the minus strand of OX424573.1, from coordinate 133,403,243 downwards.
AAGACATACAGGTTGATATTTCTCAAAATAAAAATTATTTGATCAATAATATCAATGATGTATCGATATTTGGTGTTGTAAATCAGCTGGCAATACCATTAGGTTCTTTAATTGTAGAAAATGTTAATCCAGTTAGCGTTAATGATTGGCTCTTAGAATGAATTAGATCTATGAAAAATATGAAATTGCCAATATCTATTTTTGCGGATACTGAACTGTTAAAAGAAGCAGCCTGTTTAGCTTTTATGATCTGTCGAAAGAAGAATATAGTAATATGTATTTTGAACATTTGAATAATAATAAGAATATTAAACTAGCAATAAAGACTGATATTTCTAATACAATACAGTATTTTGACATGTATAATGATAATAATAATGAAATAAACAAAAAATTTTACACAAAATGTGTGGTAGCTTTGAGCCAATCGAAAGATCTTACAAGTTTTGAAGAATTATTAAAATCTATATTCATCGTAGCAGGTAGTGAATGTTCATGCTCAGAAATAAATTTTTATCTATCAACTGTACAAGAAAATATTGATCACGTAGAACATTTAAGTTATAAATATAAATTAAATTCGAAATCTTGTCTTCATAAATTTGAATTTATCGCTTCACAAACCAAGATTAATGACTTTATAAATAAAATATTGTGTGATCTTACTCCGATGAACTCAACCCTTTTTATGATATGAAAATGATAGAATCATTTAAAATAGTATGCGCAGGTTTCCCTTGTAAAAGCTTTTTTTAAAGAATTTGAAATTTTTGGAAACATTGATCCATCTAAACCAATACAACCGTATTATTATTTAAGAAAACTGATTAGTTTTAAACAGCAAATTTTAAAAAAGGGACGTGCTTTAAATCAATCATACAGTATTAAACGAAATAAAGCACAAGGGACAGTGTGCAATAACTATTTAAATGTTAAAGAAAATTGGAAAGGACTTATTGAAGAAAATATTGAATTGGGTTTAGAAGAAACGCAAGATAATTATGTTACAGAGCAAAGAGATAATTCACTGAAATGTACCTCTAGTGGTAACAACACCACATGTATAACAGATACTGAGTTAACAACTGACAAGACATCAGAGCCCAAAGAGGTACATGAAAAAAAATTGTATGATTCAAAAGATAAAAGTAGCTTACATGATGAAGAAAGTTTCACAAAAAGAAAATGGATAGAGGACAGTTCGAACAGTTTGGATGATTCTTCTATAAACAACTTCAAAGCTTACATCCTAAGAGAAGACAGAAACCTCATTAAAAATGGATTAATTTTTTCTGCAATAGAAGTATCCCCGGACAAAAATATTAAATTAATTAATACTTGCCCCATGGATACTGTTTTTGAAATTTTCACAGCGGCTTGTTGTTTTATGAGTTCTTTTAGAAACTTAGCTTTAGATATTAAATTATCAAATTCAGCGGATTCAAAAATATTTTATATCCTTTCTGAATATCTAGAAAACCTCTCAAGAAATATTTATTATATCAGACGAATGGAATATTGCTTAGCAAGAAGTGACTTATTTATAATATTAACAAAGAACAATCAGTTGACTAAAATTGACTGTCAAGCTAATGTTGTAGGACTTTTTGAAACATTTATAGGAAATAATTATTGTATTAAAAAAGAAATTTTTTGCAATATGTGTGGAAATGAAAATAAAAAAATGTACAAATTGCAATTAAGGCCAGGTTACTCCAAAAAACGTGATTTTTTTCAATAAATTTTATTCATAGTACAAAACATGTTGAGTAATCAATTTTTTTTACATATAAAAGCACATATATTAAATTACTTGAAAAAAAATTTTTTTTTGTTCAAAATGGCGGTTTTGAAAATGGCTGCTGAAACTCGTCTGATTAGTAGATGGATGACATCATTTCTTGGAAACGAATTATCTGAAAGCAAAAAACAAAACGGTTTCATGTTCTGTATCGAATTGGCTATGGCCTCAAGCAGAATGAAACATTTTCAATGAAAAAAAACAAAATGGTTTCATGTTCTGTATCGAATTGGCTATGGCCTCAAGCAGAATGAAACATTTTCAATGAAAAAAAACAAAATCGCGGACTTTTATTTTTTCGAACGAGACAATATGAAAAATGAAATAATTCACCATTCCAGGAAAAGTGAACAAAGAATTAGACCAGCTCTTTTGTTTTATGTTAGAAAAAATGTTTACAGGTATGCAATAATGATTATTATACATCAATTTTGTACAATGTCATTACTATTTTTGTACATATGCATCTATATCAATTCTTTTACAGGAATTTCAAGTAAATAATAACAAGAGTTTCATTTTATGTATGACTAACGTAATATAAATAATTAATTTTAAATTAATTATTAATAGACCTCAAAAACATTTCAAAAAGTTAATCTAGTTAGTTAAATAATAACAATTTTTTTATTTCTACAACCAAATACCAACAATTACAAAAATAATATACATACCAAATATTAGTGCATTACATGTTTCTTATAAGTTCTTGTTCTTAATAATTCTGCATTACTATAAGAAGAACATAAAATTATATAGTCGATAATAAAGAAATGAAGTAAAAATTTTTAAAATGTAACATTATACCTTGTGATCAACAGCATAGGACTCCTTATTATATCAACTCTAATTTGAAAATAGCTGTTCTATTAGTTATAATGCTACTTCAATAGTTATGGTATAAGTTTCATATACTTTTTCTTATTAAGTAGCATGTTCTTCAGCTATATATGGATATTTCTGAAATGTTTGCAGTTAATTTATTGTATCTGTAAATAAAATTGCAATCAGTCAATGTTTCTTACCTAATTTAAAATAAAGATTGAAAATCAGTCATTATTGAATTGTTATTTTATTGTACTTCAAAATAAAGTTCTTTTTAGCCAAAGTAAATGAAATTTTTATAATTTATAAATAGTAATTTATTATAAAAATAAAATAAAGAGTAGATTACATTCCCATGATTACTTGAATACTTGATATATAATAGTATATAATACTGTCGTTTAGGCAAATGATCACATTTATTACAACTACGAATTTTTATCATATTTCATCATTTAACAGGCTGGGCGCTACATGACACACTGGTCATGAATTGTTGCAAATTTATTTGTCATCTGTATCACCACTGAATTAAACATTGATAAAACTATTTCACCAACCAATTTTTTTCTAATCTCTATTATCTTAAATTGAAGATAAAATGCTAAATTTTTATTAAATGTTTAAAATTCAATTAAACCATAGATAACAAAAAGCATAAAAATTTGCTATTTTGGCTTAGCATTTAATCTGTTAAATTTTTCATGTATTATCCGTAATATTTTACTTGTTAATACTGTTAAAAGGTTTTGTTCGATTAAGAAAGTTGGTCCGCTCGGAGTAACTCTGGATTGACTCTGATCTAACCCAGTTTGTTAACGAACACTTGTTTTCGCACTCTAATTCAACCCAAAATATTGAACTGTGGTTGGTTGGAGATTGTCATCTTGAATATAACAGAAAAGTGGAGTGAACTAGAGTGGACCAATTTTCTTAATTGAACAAACCTATTATAAATAAAATACTTTACTTTTTACTTAAAAAAATTAATAATAAAATTTATTTATATGGTTGATTTACGTTTTATCATTAGGCAGATTTACTTGATGTTTAATATTATGCATGTGTAACTAATCTTCTGTAACAATTGTATTTAAATAATAAAAGATAAAATAATTGTACCTCAGATACGTTCCTAGATAACCACCTAATAGAGGTGGTTATATCCATATCGAATGTCATAGCCAGAATCCTGTTGATAGTCAACTATTAAATATCATTCTGCGTGTCCAGAACAAAGTTTTTGTTGTCGCTCATCTAGTGTAGCACAGCGTACTTGGTTTCATAATCGAAGTAGAGAAACTGCTCAAACAAAGCCGACAAGAGTTGATGGCCCAGAGATTGTGATCATATGTGTTAAATACTACCACGACGAGAAGAATGGACATAGTGAAATAACACATTATTAAGCTTCAATGGTCGTCGACATCATCAATAATGAAAGCAATGACTGATAATATAAGATTCTTGTAGATGATTCTCGAAGAACAAATGTAAATGTTGATACGGTTGCAACCCTTCAGACTCAAGTATATCTAATAATTTGTAATAATACTGAATATAATATATGCGGTGATCTCAAAAATACTCTTTAAATTATATCTTACTTGCCAAAATATTGCAAAATATCTGATGTGTATATTAATAAACAGCTAACACGGAAGACCAACGGACATTTAAATCGATTGACGAGATATATCGATATAGTAAAACGGAGCAAAGGCAAAACGCAGGCGTGGTTCGCATTCCGTTGTTCCGTGTTCCAGCTCCAAAGTATCTACTCATGTCTTATGTACATGTGCTGTACTTAGTAATAATAATTATTTATCTGTATTTGCAATACATTATTGCAAAATAAAAATATACAAGTAGTTTGATGCAATTTACCGTCTTGATGTATGCACAGAATTAATATGTTACGTGGCACATTTCCAGAGAAAATTAAATCTTTTATAGGAGGATTAGCTTGCTATATATTTTAATACCTTTGCCATTAAATATATTTTAAGGGTACATCGGGTAAATGAAAATATCATTCTATTTATTAATGCTTTGTTTTTAAACAATCAAAAAAGGTTTACGTTGGTATTGTCGTTTTTATTGTTTCAATTTACTTGCTCGAGCCGCCCAAATGCGCATCTGCGAAATTAATAATTAATAATTAATAATTATTAATTTTGGATGATAACAATTAATTTATTGCAAAAACAATTTGATAATCAATTAGGGCAAATCAATAGCTACAATTTGAGCACTGAATCATCACCGTACGTCAAATATTTACCGAGAAAATTGCATATCTCTCCGGGGCCTGGGGCACTACATTTTAATCACTTTACTGTTGAAAATCTTTTAAAGGCAAATTGGGCAAATTAAAAGATTAGTGGAAGCAACTATGTAAGTTCGCCCGGGGGCCAGCTTCACGCCGGTGGGAAACTCGAGCGATCCGCTAGGGCGCGCGGGAATCGCTTGTGCGTGCGAGGGATGCTCATGCACCGAGGTTGGCCATGGGTTCGTTCCGAATTTCTTTTGAAATTTTCCTTACTCGACGGTCGATCGCGATTTTGTTCAGAATCAAATAAGGTTATGTTGATCAAAATTCAAAGTAAATAAATATTCACTGGGTACTGCAGGACTTCACTAAAGGAAAATCTGCTGCTGTTTATCAGATAAATTATCTTTTAACTGCTTATTTATTTATAATTAGGTAATCTTCATTTTTTTATGAGAGAAATATATTTAATGTGATTGACTTTTTGTTTAAAAACTGGTCAATAGTCCAGACTTGAAAATTGATATACATGTCCCCAGAGTATATTATTATCATATTCTGGACTATTGACCAGTTTTTAAATAATCCATTTTTAAACTGAAAAGTATGGAATTAATTTAATATTTAAAAACTGGTGGATTGTTTAGACTTGAGACTTGGCAACAAGCCTTCGCAGTGTATTGTATCAAACATGCGTACTTTGATGACTTTTCAGCGAGTAGAAGGTGTACGTTTCTGAAAAAGGCGATTTTGACGGTAGTTTGATGGCTTTTCAGCTAGCAGAAAGTGTACGTTGCTGAAAACATGCAATTTTGACGGCAGTGCTTCAGAGCTAAGGATACCTTGTGCTTAAGAAAGGTCAAGATACTATACCAATTTCATTTTCATTAGGATTGAAAGGCTGAGGTCTATTCAAATCTATTTTTGTTTCAATCTCTCGATGCTTGATTTTAGTTTTAAAGGTTTTGTGAATTAAGGGGGTGTCAAACCATTCAAATTTTTTGCCGAAATTCCTAACCTCAAATTCTTTAACAATTGATTACAATCAATTAATAAACTAAATTATGAAAAACCAAGACATCATTGCCCTCCATAATACAATTATCTACCACTGTGCGAAGTTTCAAACAAAAACTTCAAAACCTCTACGAATGCCATTCGAACGAAATTTATATTAGTCTACTAGTCTAGACTCGAACCTTCAAATTTCGTTCGAAAGCCATTCGTAGAGGTTTTGAAGTTTTTGTTTGAAACTTCGCACAGTGATAGATAATTGTATTACGGAGGGCAATGACCTATTAGTTTTTCATAATTATACTTATTCTTTTAATTAAAGCCAATATTTTATAATTCTCGGGTCGGTAAGGTAGGGAGGATAAAAATTGACTTTGACGCCCCCTTAAGTAAACCCTGTAAATTTAATGTCTATTAGTATACCATTATATCCAGATGTTATAAGTAAATGTGTGTACGTATATAAAATTATAGGGTAAAATGTACAGTTACCTTTCATAGTATGTGGCTGCACATGCAAATGTATTATTATATATACATTACAGTTATGACTTAATAACCTATGCAATACTGTAAGTTAAATGCAGTTATATTTAAAATATAAAAAATCTGGAAAGCATATATGTTTATCGTATTATGCATGAATCTTGAGATTATTTTACATATTACAAGGGTAACTTGGGTTGTTTACTCTGTTACACCATCCAAACCATAAAGAATTTGTATAGCTACTAAAACATAAGTCATGGTTCTGCCTTCATAATAAGGAATTTATAAAAACTCTAATTCTACGTGTCCTAATGCATAGGTAATACTATGCTACATAAATTACTTACCACTCTAAAAAGCAGGGTTGAACAAATCCACAAGTATCAGGAACATCGTCTCTGTGTAAAATACTTTTGAGCCTTCGGAAATACTGAAAATAATTTTGAATATTTAAAAGAAAGCAACTGCTCAATATTTTTGACAATCAATAAATCTAAGGTAATCTGCATTTTTCAAATGTATAAATTTCTTAACAATAACAAAAAGTCAATCACATTAAATATATTTCTCTCATAAAAAAATGAAGATTACCTAATTATAAATAAATAAGCAGTTAAAAGATAAATTATCTGATAAACAGCAGCAGATTTTCCTTTAGTGAAGTCCTGCAGTGCCCAGTGAATATTTATTTACTTTGAATTTTGATCAACATAACCTTATTTGATTCTGGACAAAATCGCGATCGACCGTCGAGTAAGGAAAATTTCAAAAGAAATTCGGAACGAATCCATGACCAACCTCGGGGCATGAGTATCCCTCGCATGCACAAGCGATTCCCGCGCGCCCTAGCGGATCGCTCGAGTTCCCCTAGGGTATACTTCTATACTAGCGTTCCCCGCGCCGACTACACTGAGAAAACCATGGGCATTAATAACTCCCACTTGTGGTGAAAAATCTTCACCGCAGAGGGACATTGGATGTTTACGGTCATGCGTGGCTGCAAGCGCCACCCTGCGTGGTGAGAAATTCGTCTCACAATCTAACAACGTTTGTTTATGTCCATGCGTGACATTGAAAGTCGCTCACTGTGGTGGGAAATTCGCCCCACAAGCCAGTGTTGTACGTTTCCCACTCACATGTGGTGCGAAATTCGTCCCACAAGCCAGCGTTGTATGTTTACGCTCACATGTGGTGTAAAAACTTCCCCACAACTAAAAATTTACTTATTATATATTATTATAATAATTATATGATTTAAATTTTTAAGTAATCAGATATATGCTTAACCTAAAAACGTAAAAATCGTCGTCAAAAATGTAATTCTAACACATTATTTATTTTTTAATTCATTACTGTACAAAAGTCGAAAATACTATGTAAACTTTTAAAAGAGTACATTGAGAAATTTACTCGTTTGAAAAGAGTTTTTAAAGTACATTCAGAACTTTAATTTTTCAAAAGATTAAAAACCTCTATTTATATATATATATATATATATATATATATATATATATATATATATATATATATATATATATATATATATATATATATATATATATATATATATATATATATATATATATATATAGGAACACCTATTTTGTAGTTCTACTATACTGTAATAACCATCAAATCCTTAGAGATTACTTTTTACCTAAAAAGAATTATGACACTCGCTGCCCAACAAGCAATAGGATTATTCTAAAAGTTCTCAAAGAATTCTTTTAAAATTCTCTTTTTATAAAGGAATTCAAAAAGAGTTCTTTTTAATTACAATAAGATTTAACGAATGTCCGTTACATAGTCATTTATTAAGAATTAAAAAAGAATTCTTTCACGAAAAAATTATTTCTAGGAACTTTATTCAGCAATTTACAAGAAAGTAAAAAGATTTAAAAAAGAGTTCTTTTGTAATAAAACGTAACACATCATATAATAATAAAGAGTTCTTTTTTAATACTTAAATTGTTTTTTTATGATTTGCAAAACATCTTTTCTTTTTCTCTTTTCTTTTCTTTTTCCTCTTTTCTTTTCTTTTTCGTTTTTCTTTTTCTTTTTTTCTTTTTCTTTTTTTCTTTTTTCTTTTCGCTCTTTTGTCTGGGTTCTTTTTTTTTCTCGCATCTCTTTTCTTTTCGTTGATCGTTTTCGTTGATCTTTCGTATGTTTAATAGTGAAGGAAAATACCTTTTCCGCTGAAACTGCCAAATGCGCCCGCAGAGCGGCAACCTTCCCGAGAAGCTTCGAACCACCACCACCACTTACGTCCCCTAAGACGTTCAATATATACGAATCAAAGGGAGAGCTCCGCACTGTCGAGCAAAGGGCCTTCGCTCCACCTAACGGGCCAAGCCTGTATCAAACGTAGGGACTGATGCAAATTCGGGCGCTAATTTTGAAATGAATGATCGGGCGGTAGACGCCACTTATTGTTTGTCGTTGCTTATTCATTTTACGGAATTATATTTTAACGGTATAACATTGCTGAATGGTATTTTTTATTTAAGTTTGGGCTCGTTCAAAATTCTTTGAATGAATAAAGTAAATTATAATATAATATCTAGTTATAATTATGATTATAATATAATATTGTAGTTATAATTACATATATTTACCTGTATATATTATTATAATAACAATTATTATAATCTTTATTATTGAAACATTTATTATATTAATAAAGGAAATAAAATTAATTATTATATTAATTTACCCATGGAAAATTAATTAAGGAAAGAAGGATTGTGAGGACTTGGTGAATCTAATAATTATATACCGACTTTCTGGAATATATCACTATATTTGCAAATTAATAGACAGAAAAATCTCGATTATGGCGCGTCTATAAAATCTCGCCTACTGATTATTAAAATTTCATTACATTTTTCATTTCAGAATTAACAATATTAATTACGCTGCGCAACATTATATTTTCGAACTCACTCGTAGCTAACGACTATCAAAAATCGCGGACGAACCGAATTTGATAAAACGGCTTGAAAGATAAAAATATGGTACTTAACTATTTACCCCTGGAAACCTCGGCGTGCCTTTTTTCCACAGATCCGTGTGCACGTGGTCGACCCTTCTGCTGCATCGGAGTCCTCCGCGACTCCGCTCCAAGACACTCGTCCTCTTCAATGAGCGTATCTCTGCATGTACTTTTTACTTCCTTTTACCGGATTAAACTCAATCTTTGTTATGGCGAGATTGCGCCTTTTTCCGTACATGAAACGACGGCTACGCTGACCTTCCTTAAGGCCAGGGAGTTTGCGCGGCAGGACTCCGAAGTCAGAAGCACGCACCAGTACACCAGCGGAGAAAGAGGCTGAGCCTCAGGTGCGAGTTCTATTTATAGACTCCGCGATCGCGATCCATCTACTTTCTTTTCCCAGAACTCTCTTCTTGATTTTGGGAGAGAGTTTATTTCACGGGAAATTCAAACAATTTTGAGGCTGGTTACTTCGGTGTGTTACATTATATTTGGTCTTTATAAAGGGATGTGAATTACAGACCCGACTTTTTACTTTTATACGGTTTAGGTATTTCAATGTTAAAAAAATATTTCGGAAAAACATGTTGCTTTTTATGCTGTCCGGAAATTAATGGAATTTTGCTTGAATAAGTTTTATTAATAAATAATATTAATATTGTGGATAGACGAAAGTCGATGAAAAATTTAAATCTCCCGACTTGATGTTTACCGACCGAGAAGTAAATAATTACTTATAATACAGCTTCAAACTCGGAACAGAATATTAACGACCAATCAGTTTTTCAAACTATAATTTTTTTTCTTTTTATATTATGGTCGTGGGGGTCTCTTGGAGGACGCCAACATGCCATTATGTATGCGTACGTTTTTAAAACTACGAAAATTTATTATTGTCTCATCATAACATATTTTTTATATGTAATAAAAAGAGAATACCTTATGAATGCTTTAAAAATTTTTTTAGTATTGCTATATAATTGCAAAAATTATTTTCACAAAAGGATACTTTTTGTAAACTTTACAATTACATATTATAAACATAAAATGTTAATAGTACTTTCTTAAAAAATACATAAATGTTTAAAAAGAATACTTTTTTAATTCTTCTATTCCTAAGAAACAAAATTTATTTCCACATAAGAATACTTTTTGATATACTTTACAATTACATATTATAAACATAAAATGTTAATAGTATTTTCTTTAAAATACATAAATGTTTTAAAAGAATACTTTTTTAATACTTCTATTCGTAAGAAACAAAAACTTATTTTATAAAAAGAATACTTTTTAAATACTTTTAAATTACTTATAATACGCATACTCAATACTTTTAAAATACTGAATACATTTATTAAAAAGATAAATTTATTCAAAAAGAATACTTTTTTAACTCTTATTGAATATTTTAAGCATTCAAATTTTGCGGACATTCGTTAACTCTTAAAAAATTCTTTTTCAAAAAAGTGTGCTTGTTGGGTGATCACCTCAGTCGGAGTAATTCCACCAAAAAGTCATATCTAAGAAACTAAAAGACCTAGACACTTAAAATTTAGTGTCATAGTTTATTAGGCCTAAAGAAGAAGAAAAAAATACTTCCAAAGTCTTATATAATCTTTTTTCCATTTTGTAAAAAAAATCTTATTCACAAAATAACACATAGGTATTCTATATGTAAAACTGTTAAATCTGTTGTAAAACTTTTAGCAGAGTGATTATTTGATTAAATCATGTAATATTGTACTTCAAACATATAAAATAAGCTTTATTTACTTAACAGTTCTAATGAAAACTGTAAAAACTTGTTTATCCAAAAAAAATGATGACACTCGTTGATCACCTCAGTCGGAGTAAATCATATCTGAAAACTAAACGACGGTGACACTCCAAATTGTGTGTCATAGTTTATTAGGATCAAAGAAGAAGGAGAAAAATATTTCCAAGGCCTTAGATAATCTTACTTCAATTTTATCAAAAAAAGTCTTATACACAAAATAGCATACATGTATACCTATATATGCATACCTATATATGTTAAAAGGTTCAATCAGCTCTATACTTAAAAGAGAGTGATTAATCAATTGAAACATTTAATTGTTCACCTTAAATCAACTTAAATAAGCCATATTTACTATGTATGTACTATGTATTTGTAAAGTTAGAAAAGGAACAATTAGGGCTTCCACAATATGAGACAAGGCGATATTTTACAAAATCTTGTCTTGTTCTTGAAAAATATTGACTATGCTAATCTTGTCTTGTTCTTGTCAAATTATCGATATCAAAAATATTGTCTTGTCTTGGTATTTTATTGATCTTGTCTTGAAAATGTTGGTCTTACTACGAATTTTTATTTATTTCTTGAAATAAGAAAATAAATAGATTTTATCACTTATTTCCTGTGATACATTATTTAATACATACACAAAATTAATGTCTTTTTCATAGACAACTAAAGTTGAAACTTATTCTTTTAAATTTTCTAAATAAAAACTAATATATCAATTAACAATGTGCGGAAAACGGAAACGTACACAGTGAAGATAGCATATAATAATTAGATGTGTGAAGATTCTGATGTTCAATTTCAAACTTTACAATAATAAGATTCTAATGGACACACGAACATTTCATAATTCTCCAAGAACTATGAAGCGAAGAATTAATTTGTTTCGACTTACGTAGGTACTAATAGAATTTGTAGAAGGAAAATTCAAAATATTTTCTAAAATAATTAACCAGCGTTTCGACCTCGAGATTCTCAGCAGGCCATCCTAGTCAGTACGAAACTGACAATCTGTTTCATAGACGCGTAAAGACTGACATGTCGGTGCACGATATATGCACTTGAATTTTATTTAGTTAGAAGAAGACTATTCGATATTTGTTTTATTAGTATATATTTGATACTTGTTTTCCGAAAACAAAAGGTCTCTGGAGTAAATAAATATTATATTTCAAGTATAGGTACTTTACTGTGAAACTTATGAATTCGAGAATCAACTCTCAAATGTTACATCTTCTTTGAAATCCTTTGATTTTGGTAAACAAGTATCAAATAGTCTTCTTTTCACCTACATAAAATCCAAGTGCATGTCTCATGTACTAGTAGTTTTTACGCGTCTACGAAAGAATGAATGAATATAATTTTTTATATAATGCTATTTTATATAATGCTTGCACTTTAATGTCACAGATATTCTTCTTTTGGCATCTAGATAAGTAATCAGTATCAAAACATTTCGAAACGTTCCGTTTTCTAAATATGTTATACTACCTACGCGCTAGCGACATTTGTTAGCCACATACCTTCGCGCTAGCCACAATCTGAAATAATGTGATTTGGAAGAAAATCGACGAGCAGTTATTCTTATCAATTTTGTCGATCGTAACAAATTATAGATGCTCTTTAAAGTATCAATAGATAAGAATTTTACTATGTATTCATTCGTGAATAAGAAGTTGGAATTAATGAGAAAGTTAAAGTTGAAAAATTAAGTATATAAAGAGAACAAGACTCTAAAACCAAGAAAATATATTTATTAATGTTCATATATTTCGTCTGGAGCTGAAACTTATTAGATCTCATCAGCGGGACATACGATGAACTCCTACCCTGGATACAATGAACAAATATTAATTACATTTCTCTTAATGTTTATTCTTGATTTTTACTCTTAAGGGGTCACTCTACGATCTCAGCAATAGTTTTCAATAATTTTTTTTTTCATAAAAAAATTTATTTATATTATTCAAACTTTTTACACATAAAAGAAGAGGTTTCACACTTATAAAATATATTTTTTATATTTTTTTTGTATGTAAAATCTGGCTGGTCCGGCTGTCTGAAGTTGACCCTACTACAATCTGGTTGACGTGATATCTCCACTTTGAAGAGCCTGAAAGCAAAAAAGTGGACGGGTTATTACAAAATAAGCTTTTCGCTATAGCCGGTAGCTCAATAAACAAAATTAGATGAAAAATAACAAAATGGCGGACATTTGAAAGTTTCGACCTTTTTTTGCAATTGCCATTTTGTAAAAAATAAAACATTATTTTCAATACCATATTTATTAAAGGACCTCTGATCCTCACACGATTCGAGGTGACACCAAGTAGCTTAAGTAATTTAACCAAAAGCTTACGTGTAGAAGACAGATACTTAGCCAGCTATGAATTACCCCTCACTTTTCCGTTGATCCTCGAATCAACCGAGACAATAGTAGATTTTGAACAATTTTCTTAATATTTACCTGAAAAAGAAATATAATACACAAAGCATTTATTAAAAAAATAATAAAGAATGTTATAATGTAAGATTAGCATCACATGGTTATTGTTAATGATTGAAAGAAGAAATTTTCCAAACGTCAAAGCAACTTGAATCTATCTGTTGGCAAGAAACTATTTGACGACTGTCGACTAATGTTGATAATTTCATGACATACACCGGCATGATTTCAAGTCGTTTCGATAATTGCACATTTTTCATCTAAATTGAGAATCTTTTCGTCGCCACGAGCTCCGTTAAAATTCTTCACCTCATTTCTCTAGTAAGGTGTACTGTATATGTTCCAGTCTCTACCTTACTGATTCAGTAAAAAGGGGAAAATGACTATAATTGGCGGAAAAGTAGTTCAAAATTATAAAATAGAAACTGACAAGGAGAACACCAACCCTGCGGAATTCGGATTTTTATGAGTCTTTGGGTGATGCTTTATGGTATCTAAAAATGAAGCCTAGCACTCTTAGTTTGTTCTAACGGACCCCTGTATTCCTGATATAAGCCATTTTACTCCAAATGTACGTTATTTTAGTGAAGAAAGGTACATCTTCTAGTCATTATAAATATGCATGCATTGACACTAGAAAATAGATAATACAGGCATTCAGCAAAAGCTTTAATTTGAGACCTGTAACGTTAAAAAGTATCAATCTGAGCCAAACAATTGAAAATGATGACTAAAAATGTATAAAAAATCCACAAAATTAAAACAGTTTAATTTATACAAATACCCTGGAAGAAACGTTGATGAGTTCTTAGCGATAACATAGCGATTTTTGTTCAAATTCGCTAATTTATCCTTAAGGAATTAACTAGTTTAACCGCTACCTGGCGACGTTTTCTACCGACCAAGTGGCTAACGACTCGTTAATTTTCAAAAATCTGTTTCAATAAATTTTATGAAACAAGAGATTAATTTTGCTATTCAAGTCATTTATTAATGAGATTATATTTTAGTATACTTTCCATTTAAAATGTTATGTTTATAAACATAGTATGAATACTATTTCCTTCTAGATTATGTAATATATGCATACAGATTTTTATTTTTTATTGAAAAATTTACAAGACTAAGAACTATAAAAAGTTTTCCTTTACAATGCAATTCAGACAAGCTTCCCAATAAGCACACTTTAAAAAAAAGAATTCTTTAAGAAATCTTGAATGTCCGAATATAGTAATACTTGAAGTAATCAAAAAGTATTTTAAAAATATTCTTTTTAACATCAACTTCATGAAAGATTTATATACGTTTTAATAAAAAGAATTCTATAAGTATTCTTTAAGTTGTCATAAAGAGTTAAAAAGGTTTAATTTGAATAATTTTTCCGAGTTAGTTATTTTCTTCAAGGGAGTTGAGTTAGCCTCTTCTTCCACTCGACTGTCGATATATTCATTAAATTATATTATATTATTTAGATACAATGTAGTAAATAATATGTTGTAATTAAACTAAGAAAGTAAAGGAGAAATCTGAAATGAGAAAATTCAAGTATAACCGATTCGTACAAATAAAATGATAATAACTTTATTTAACCGAAGAATATATAAAAAGGGCCATATTTTTAAACAGTCTAGGATGGAGTTCTGTAGATTACAATATGAGGCTAGCAAATAGTAGGGGGGAGATAGGGAAAATAGGAAAGATTCTAAATTGTGCGTTACAAATTAATAAGGATGCGGAAAACCAAAGGCTGATTTCTATGATTAGGGATGCGAAATACAATAAAAGGTATGGTGATTTATTAACTGAGGGAACTCCGAAATATTTAAAAGAATTCAAAGTAGGAAAAGAAAAAGAAATAATAGCAAGGCTAAGATTCGGATACTACGATATATGTAACAAATACTGGCTAGAGGAAAAAGAGAAATTATGTAAATTTTGTGGTAGGGAATTAGGCTCGTTGAAACATATGTATGAGAAATGTGAAGGTACAGCGAGATGGGAGGAATATAAAAATAGATATAGAAATATTGATTGAGATATGTTTTACCGGAATATAGGAAATGGTAAAGGAGACATTAAGATAATAAAAGTATGTAAAAGAATAGATGCGGAATACAAAAAGCTGACGTTAGAAGGAATAGCGAATAGTGTAACTTATGAAGACTGAGTATTTGTATTTGTATTGAATTTATTATACCTGATTAGATTTAAAAAGATTAGGCGTTTGTATTAGCTTAGGAAAGGAGGGACGCACCGCAAGGTATGGATGTTTGGAGGAATGAGAGGATACAATAGTAATATGTAAATAAGCGTACTAAATTACCTATATTCCGGTAAAACATATCTCAATCAATATTTCTATATCTATTTTTATATTCCTTCCATCTCGATGTACCTTCACATTTCTCATACATATGTTTCAACGAGCCTAATTCCCTACCACAAAATTTACATAATTTCTCTTTTTCCTTTAGCCAGTATTTGTTACATATATCGTAGTATCCGCATCTTAGCCTTGCTATTATTTCTTTTTCTTTTCCTACTTTGAATTCTTTTAAATATTTCGGAGTTCCCTCAGTTAATAAATCACCATACCTTTTATTGTATTTCGCATCCCTAATCATAGAAATCAGCCTTTGGTTTTCCGCATCCTTATTAATTTGTAACGCACAATTTAGAATCTTTCCTATTTTCCCTATCTCCCCCCTACTATTTGCTAGCCTCATATTGTAATCTACAGAACTCCATCCTAGACTGTTCTAACCTAGGCCCTTTCTAAGCTATAGACCTCACATTCTTTTAATTTTTCTTTTTCTCTCCAACATATGTTTGTCAATCTATCACTCTCTAACCTGCTTATTTTTACCTCAAATTTCAAAGCTCTGATAGCCCATACCTGATACATCTTCCTAACACCTGTTTCCTGATAAATTAGATATCTTGGGGTACAATAATCGAGTCTAAGAATCCATCTCCAATAATCTGTTTGTAACCTCTCTACCACTTTCTTCTCCCCCAACCCCAAATTTCCGCCCCATAAGACATAACGCTCATCACTAAATATTGAAATAATATAGCTCTTCTCCTATAATCTCTTCTACATGTTCTTTCACCTAACCCCCAAGTCTTCTTTAAAGCCACTATTCCTTTTTTCTTCAACTCCGTAATATGGTCCTTGTAATTACATTCACGATTAAAAACAAAACCGAGATACTTAAATTCTTTGACCTCTTCTAATTGATCTTTCTGCCACTTCCAAACTTCATTCGCGCTATTCTTCTTCTTGTTGAATACTAGTATCTTGGTTTTCACGCTACTCAAAATCAATTCTCTTTCCTCTAAAAATCTTCTTGTGGTCCCTAGCATATCTAATAGTGCCTCCCTATCTGATGCCATTAAAACAATGTCGTCAGCATATGCCAGCGACCAGATTCTAGTATCCCCTACCTTGACTCCTCCAATGTTTCTTTTCTCTAGCTCCTTTTCTAATGCCACGATATAAATACAAAATAAAATCGGACTTAAGACACATCCTTGCCTCAATCCTTTCGTTGTCCAGAAATCTTCAGTAAAATCTTCGTCTATTCTTACTCTTACCTTGGTTTCCTCGTATATCTCTTTAATCCTCTCTATTAAGTATTTACTAATACCTAGCTGTTCCATGTATACCCAGAGCTTTTCCCTGATGACAGTATCAAATGCCGCCTTTAAATCCAGAAATGCAGTGTACACTTTCCTATTTTTACTTTTCGCCATCTGTACTATATGATTCAAAATGTATACGTTATCCATTGTAGACCTCCCTTTCCTAAAACCTGCCTGGCTATCTGGTAAAATGCCTTTCTCTTCAACTTCCTTGACTAACCTCTTCCTTATAACTTCAGCGTATACTTTGTAAGCTGATGCTAATAATGATATACCTCTATAATTCTTCGTGTTGTCCTTGTCACCCTTCTTGTACAAAGGTACTATAATAGCCGTTTTCCAATCTTCTATAAAACCTTGACCATCCCACACATTACCTATCACGCAAACTAACATATTTATCAATTCCACACTGCCATATAACCAAGCTTCATTTGAAATTTTATCTATGCCAGCCGCTTTCTTCTTTTTTAGTTCTTTTATAGCTTCCCTAATTTCTCTAGAAGAAATTTTCTCCTGTTCCTCCACTATATCTGAGATCATTCTTCTTGACCCTACCTTCTTTGTATCTGTACCGTCCAGCAAACTTCTAAAATATTGTTTCCATTCCTCTATCTTCACCGTACTTTTGAATCTATCTCTCCTTTTTCTTGATCTATTTAAAAATTTCCATACCTCATTTTCATTTTTTAGACTTCTAAGTTCCGCTTCTTCCATTTCTTTATACCTAACTTGTTTTTGATTGCAAAGTTCCCTCCAATATCTTCTTTCAGTTAAATAAATACCCTTTTCTACCTGTCCTTTCCTCCAATTCACATAAGCCTTTTTAGCCTGTCTTTTAGCTTTGGAGCAGCTACTATCCCATCATTTTTCATTCCTAACTTTTTGGATTTAATCTTTATAGTCTTCTTTATCACTGCCTTATCCACGATTTCCTTCACTCTTTCCCATCTCACTTCGGTGCTATCTGATTCTTCATCTATCGATTCCTTAGCTAGCGTTTCTGTCTTCTCTTTGTATACTGCAATGTCTTCTTCCGTCCAAGAGTTAATACATTTTGAAACCCCTCCATCATCCTTTCCGACCAAAACACCATTCTCATCATCCTTTATATCTATTTCAACTAACAGGGGCAGATGATCCGAATCAATTCTTGTACCTATTTCAAAAGACCTAACCTCATTCCAAAATCTTTCATTGACAATAACATAGACTATAACTGTATGTCCTCTAGCACCTATATATGTAAACTCACCTTGTTCATCACCCTCTGCGACCCCGTTAAGCATAATCCATCATTTTTCCTCTATTGTTTCTATTAGATATCTCCCCTCATTTCCTATTTTTATATATTTACTTTGCCTACTTGAAACAATACTATTATCATCATTTTTATCGATACCTATAAATTTTCCTAATTTTCCTGTCCTAATATTGAAATCACCTCCTATGACTAACTTTCCTTCCTCTACAAAATCATGTCCTTGAATGTTACTTATTACTTTTCTTAAATCCCCAGAGTTATAGATTGACCATACATTAATTATTTCACCATGCCTAATTATTTTAGATTTTACAATCCCTTCCTTCATCTCCTTAATCACTTTACTACCTATCTCTATCCACTTCTTTTTTATGCCTATTAAAAATCCTCCTTTTGCTCTGCTTACCTTTTTAACGCTAACTGCCGGTATAAAATCCCATTCAAAATTATTATTCAGTTGTTTGCTAAACCACTCCCATCCTTTTTCTTCTAACCACGTTTCGGTCAAGCTAACAAAGTCAAAATCCTCCACAAACTTCCAAAAATTCCTATCTTTATTCGCCGCACCCGCAATATTCCAAAATATAAATTTAAATTTACCGCGCTGTGTTTGAACTTCTCCTGTCCTCAGTCCCCCTACCTTACTAATACTACACCGTTCCTGCCGCTCTAAAAATGGCCCGCAGCCGCGTACTCAACCGTGTCATTCGAGGTGTGCTTGATGTCGTCTGCTGAATGCCTTCGCTCACTCTCCAGCTTCGCCTCTTTCCACTTTACTAATTTACCATCAATCCAAAGTCTACCGAATCCCGCTCTTACATTTTTTCCTAACTCTCTTTGTCCTTTAACCCATCGATTAATATCCTTTTGTAATTTTCTTTCCTCATACGACAAATCATTTTCGATAAATATCCTACTCCCGGCTAACTTAGATTTATTTTTCATCACTAATTGTTTATCCTCTACGCTACCCAAACGCACTATAATTACATTGCCAGCTGGACGCACACTTTTTACCTCTACTTTCACCTTTAACCTATTCAGCAAAAAATCGACCGTCCAATCTTTTAAATCTCGTTGTGCGATCTCCCCCGCTCCTTTGATTACTATATTTTGCTTTCTTTCGTCCCTATCCTTTTCTTTAATGAGACTTTTCATCTGCCATACTTCTCTATCCAGAGATGAGTAGAGAGATTGCTAACGTCAATGCTACGGTGCGTGCCCAAAAGAAGCCACTGATTCGAGCGCCGCACCGCGGGTTAGCGTCGAGGCTGGCGCACAATTCAGTAGAGCTATGGAGGGGGTATATACCAAACGTGCGCCTGCTGTAAGAAGAGGGGGAACGTGCGCCTGGATGGCGGGCGGAGCGAACGGCAGCATATTTTCTCTGCGCGCCGCGAAAGCAATTCGGGAGTCGCGTAGTTTGTCCTCGTGGCGCTACAATTGAAATTTTATTTTATGCACATTACACGTTTACCTCAAGTACAATAGCAAGTACCTATAACTTAAGCTTCGATAATTAAATGTAAGTCCCAGAGCTTCTCTATGAACATATGCGACATACAAGCTATAGATGTTCAGTGCACCGACAGCCGAGGTGGCTAACGCGCGTGCCTGTCGTCTTTGCTTTTGCTGTCTCGGGTTCGAGTCCCGCTTGCTCCATATTTTTTTTCGTTTTAATTCTTCATATGCTAATTAAATATTCTTTTTTTTTAAACATTCGTTAACGTTTATAGATACACATTTCAGCTTAGAAAAAATATCCTTACGGCAAGAAAAAAATATTAATCTATACATTATTTTAATAATTGTAGGAACCAATTTCAGTTTATTCAATGCAGTTTATTCATTACAAAAATTGAAAATACCCTCTTAAATTTAACCAACACATTCTATTTCTTTCGAATAAATACTGCACTGAATAAGTTGCAATTGATTAATAGTACTTTCATTAAAATAATGAACCGATTCATATTATTTCGTTGGCATTAGAAAAATTTATCAAAATAAATGAGCAAGCACATTTATAATTTTTTAAAACTGAATTCTTGAGTAATTATACAACTAATTTTTATTCGTGTACACGTTTTTAAAAGTTGCACTTTATGATATTTTAATTGCTTACAAAGATTACAAGTAAGAGGTTAAGGAATATCGTAGTCATATCATTTTTCTATAGTTTTATTAACTATAAAGATATAAAATAGATACCTACATTGATTATATTGCTTTTTATTTATTGTTACATACTTTTTACTTGATTCGAAACGCTAGAAAATTCTCTGTATTAAATTTTATATAATCTTAAATAGAATTTATTTAAATAATAACAACTACGGTTTTTTAAAAAATGCAAATGTGAGTACAGTGAGTATGGTTTTCCGCTCGAAAAAAGTTTTAAATAGCATGCTATATGGCTTAAATTGTTTGTATTGCGTGCAGTAAGAACTATGTTAAAGGCCAGGACCGATAAGTTACTCCAAGACCCTAAACCAGTACAAAAACATAGATATCACGGTGCTTACATTTACTCGGGAACACGTTTTTTATGCAATTTTTTCGTTAACTTAGAAAACTATAAAAAAATTAGTTGCATGTCTCAAAATAAAGTTTAAGTATTGATTTAAGCTAAGGACACGTAAATTGCCACTTTTTTGCAAATGACTCATAACTGAAATTAAATTTTAGAAATTTTACATGATTTTGCGGTATTAGTAAGTTCATTGTATACTGTTTCGATGAATGTAAAAGTAAGTTTTTGATTCTGTTTAATTTGGCTACATTTACGTGGAGCTTCAATTGTACATAAAACTTGCGTTGGTAAGACGGTTTAAATATCATAAGGCTCTGGCCACGTAAAATTTTTGTTTTTTTTTGTGCCATAAATTTCGTGATTAATTCATTATTTTTAGTTTCTAAAACGCGATCTAGATACCATATATTATTATAAATTACTATACAAACCAATCGTCTTTGATGAAGCTGTTTAAATTATACATTGCAGTTTCCTGTTTTGTTGTATTACGCCAATTTAAGTATTATCGTGAGCACTACTTTTATGGGTATTTTTTCTCTGTAAACCATAAGCAGTCATATTATAAAAATTAAATAATTTTCATGGAATTTGAAACGAAAAAAAAACTACAAATAAACTTCTAAAAAGTGAACTGAATAATTTAAAAAATGTAGATACAATATGTCGTAGAATATTAACAGTAAATAGCGAAGAAATGCAAAATTTAGAAAATTTTATTTGATGTGCTAAAATTATTCTTTGAACAACTAACTTAAAACCAGCGTTGCTGAATTGTTAATTAGCCAATTAATAATTCAAATTTAAAATTAAATTTTGAATTAAAACTTTTTTAATTGACAATTAACATTTAGTTGTCAATTAAATTTGTGTTGGTTAAATTTAAGAGGGTATTTTCAATTTTTGTAATGAATAAACTGCATTGAATAAACTGAAATTGGTTCCTACAATTATTAAAATAATGTATAGATTAATATTTTTTTCTTGCCGTAAGGATATTTTTTCTAAGCTGAAATGTGTATCTATAAACGTTAACGAATGTTTAAAAAAAAAGAATATTTAATTAGCATATGAAGAATTAAAACGAAAAAAAATATGGAGCAAGCGGGACTCGAACCCGAGACAGCAAAAGCAAAGACGACAGGCACGCGCGTTAGCCACCTCGGCTGTCGGTGCACTGAACATCTATAGCTTGTATGTCGCATATGTTCATAGAGAAGCTCTGGGACTTACATTTAATTATCGAAGCTTAAGTTATAGGTACTTGCTATTGTACTTGAGGTAAACGTGTAATGTGCATAAAATAAAATTTCAATTGTATCGCCACGAGGACAAACTACGCGACTCCCGAATTGCTTTCGCGGCGCGCAGAGAAAATATGCTGCCGTTCGCTCCGCCCACCAGCCAGGCGCACGTTCCCCCTCTTCTTACATCAGGCGCACGTTTGGTATATACCCCCTCCATAGCTCTACTGAATTGTGCGCCAGCTTCGACGCTAACCCGCGGCGCGGCGCTCGAATCAGTGGCTTCTTTTGGGCACGCACCGTAGCATTGACGTTAGCAATCTCTCTAAGGTAAAGTACCCAATACTTGGACACTTTTTGAGACAAAAATACAAAATCAGTGTTTGTAGAGCCCAAAATCAAAATATTTCTAATATCTTTAATCTAATCGTTAATTCGGCATGTTCTGCTGTAATTAGTACAAGAAAAAATACGTTTACATACTTTTTGATACTAAATAAGTAAGTTTAAAAATTCAACTAAATGCCGCAGTAGTTGGACATCATATGTCAAGCTGGTCCCAGTACTTGGACATAGTTAGGACCCAGTAGTTGGACGTATGAATTAAATGTGTCCAACTACTGGGTTTAGAATAAAGAAGTGGAGGTAAACTTGGACAATACATTCGGCATATCACAATTCTCGACCTAACCTCAAAATGTTATATCTGTATTTGTCACAAATTTAAGAAGTAAACTGATATAATAGTTATTTAATTATATATTTAATATTAAGAACTATGTCAATAAATGCCAATGAGTACATGTTTTTATCATCTTTCACCAGTAATTATAACTTTTGTCACTGTCCAACTACTGGTCCCAATTTTCATTTTGTCCAAGTACTGGGTACTTTACCTTATAACTCATCTCTGCTCTATCGGTCAAGCAGCTCCTAGCGCTGCCGACGCTGCGTAGACTCCACGCTGAGGCTGTCCTACTCCCCATTCCTAACGCGCTGGCGCCGGCCGACCCCCCTCTTCCGAGAACGCCGAGACCGACGTCGCGGCCGCTGCTTCGGCCTCCTCCCTTTGTTTTTCTTTCTCCTCAATCGTTTTTAGCCTTCTTTCGAACTCTTCGATTTTCTTTACTTAATTCAACTCCGATTCTTTCAAATCTAGCCTAACTTTCTCTATCGCCAATTTTTCTTGCCTAATTTTGTCCAGCTCGCATAAAAACATCTCTAAGTGTGCCTCGTCCTTTCTCGCGTCGCTTATCGCATCACTACTCTTAGAGTCTTTACATTTTTCTTTTACCGGTTCCACGAAATCGACTCTCTTTACCTTCCCATCCAACGTTGTTTGACCTTTGGGGACCTCGGTGATCCTGGCCGTCGTCCTCGGGATCGCGCCTGTACCAGCTGTTGGGGATGTCCTGGCCGTCTCCCTTGTTCCCTCCTTCCCACCGCCTCTCGTTGTCACGCTCGGGCCGGCCATCTTAGTCCGCTTCCCTAACCTCGAATCGCTGAGTCTCACTTAACCAATAATATCTCGCAAAGCATGCAAAGCCGTAACAAACTTAATATCACCTCACGTACACCACACACCAATCTATCGCCCAACTAACTATTATGCAATTAACAACACCCATTTACCACTAAAAATCTGCAAAACAATCCGGAGAGACGCCGCGACGCAACCACTCACTCACGCGCCATCTAACCAAGTCCAGCTTTTCTTAAGTAGTGAGTAAAGAAAAACTCGTTAAGGACCCGACAAGCGGTAGAAGCGGCGGATTCATAGGCCGCGGCCGCTGCGAAGCGCTATCGACTCACCGCAATGCCCGCGTCTGCTGCGTCGGCTGCATGCACATGTGCACATTTCAACCCCCCCCCCCCCGACCAGCCTGCAAAGATGATATTTTTTATATAAAAAAAATACTAGTCGCCAGATATTTATTTGCCCAATTCAACTACATTGATATTTTTATTTGCCCAAGCTTAGATTTTTCAGGAAAAATCAAAATAAAAAATATTTTTTTCACAATTTTAAATGTCTATATCTTTTGAATAAGAAGGTATTATCAATTTTACCAAACGGGAAAAAATTGCCCCCGACCTAATTTAAATTGCCCAGGTGTCAAATGTTATAAATACACATGCGCGGTACATAATGGGCGTGCGCGGTACCGTGCGGTCCGATCGTTCCATACTGTTCCGCGGTACATACTAATTTGAGAAAGTTGTGGCGTGTCTACAACTTTTTGTTCATTGGTTGAGGTCTTGAAGAGTTAGTTATTGTTTAAGTTGTGTGCGTCAACACCGTTAATAAAATCAAACTTGAAATCAAGGTTGGTTCAAGCTTCAATATGGCAAATTTGTTGAAACAAATTTTTTTCATCACTCTATTTAAAAATGTATTTCGGAGCAGAGTCAACACAACATTATTACAGTGTAGATTTCAGAGCAGTGCGTTCTTACGAAAGCAATTGACAATCTTTCTGTTGTGGATGACATCTTTGGCAAAGGCCGTAAAGCACTACAATTTCTTTCTGGATTGGTTAATTTGTTCTTTGATCTCACAGATGCAACCTGTTAAGTACGAAATCTTGATCCCTCTGTTCTCCAGGTACATGCTTAGTGAGTATCAATGATTGATCTTTTTCATGAAATCTTTCAATTTTGGAGCTTACTCTGATTTATGCTTGTTTTTTACAGAGGTATTGTAAAATAAATAGTACTCGTGTTGGATCCGGACTTACTGATATGCACCGGTTCAATCGATGAAAATTTCAGTTTTTGGTTTAGAGTGGGTGACCGAAAAATGGAGCCAATACAAATGTTGAATTTTTCTAAAAAATGACCTATTGAAGCTGGATTAACTCTTTTACAAAGTTAACCTGTGGAGGTTTCAACATTTTTATAAAGCCCCTAAGCAATGAAGACCAGAGAAAGCACGCACAACGAGTCAAGCAAGTGTAAATGTGTCATGAATCTTGCAACAGGAAATAACTCGCGATATCCCAAAAATAAGTGGTCCAGAACAGTCCGACTTTTAGAAGCTTAGATTCGTCAACATTTTAACCATTGCTGGACGAGGTATTTGAACTTCTGATTCTAATTAAAAATTAGTATGTACCGCGGAACAGTATGGAACGATCGGACCGCATGGTACCGCGCATGCACATTATGTACCGCGCATGCGCATTATGTAGAAGTACCGGATACTAATCCCATTACGGTTTTTTATTTTTTACATAATAATTATTAAATATTTATAACATTTGACACCTGGGCAATTTAAATTAGGTCGGGGGCAATTTTTTCCCGTTTGGTAAAATTGATAATACCTTCTTATTCAAAAGATATAGACATTTAAAATTGTGAAAAAAATATTTTTTATTTTGATTTTTCCTGAAAAATCTAAGCTTGGGCAAATAAAAATACCAATCTTTGCAGGCTGGACGGGGGGGGGGGGTGGGGGGGGGGGGGTCATTTCAACGCTGTCGTCCGCGTGCGTTGCGAGGTTATCCATCTGTCTGTTTTGACAATTTCGACGATGTTTTTGAACAGCAGGCTGTGTATACGTGATAGCTTCTAGTGTAAATGATACTATCTTTTTCTTCTCCTGTCTCTATTACTGTATGCAAAAATAAGCAAAAATAAATTTTTATTAATGCTTTAAGAATTCTTTAAGAATACTTTTTTTCAAAAAGTATTCAAAAAGAACTCTTTAAGAAAACTTTCTGAAGTCATGAATGTCCGCATTATTTAATTTTAAAAGTATTCATAAAGAATTTTTTTCCTGCAAATTAAACAATTTTGAATCGGGATTTCCAACACAAAAAAAATTCTATAGTGTTCCTAAAGAGTTCTTTTTTTAGAATATTAAATTCTTTATGAATACTTTTCATTAAAAAGCATTCAAAGAGAATTCTTTAAGGTGATGTTAAACCCCGTGTTATTGGTAAATACGGAGAGCCACTTTTTTGATTCATTTTTCATTTTTAAGCAAAAATTTCTATGAAAAGTTGTTCTTTTTGGTTGCAACAACAACTTTCCATAGAGATATTTACTCAAAATTGTAAATGAAATAAGAAAAGTGGATCCTCGTATTTATCAGTGACAGGTGGCTTTAGCATCACCTTAAGATAACTTTTCGAAGTCTCGAATGTTCACTTTATTTAAATCTTAAAGCATTCACAAAAATTCTATTTTTTTTTCAAATTAAAGAATTCTGGACCGGGATTTCCAATGCAACAAAAGAAATCATAAAGTGATCAAAATTAATTTTTTTATTGGAATATTAAATTATGTAATACATTTGAAGAGTGTTACATCATATAATTAAGTAATTAAATACCTTACAATGAAGCGCTTTTTATATATTCTTAGGTTAAATATAGTTATTATCACTTGATTTGTACGAATCGGTTATACTTGAATTTTCTCATATCAGATTTCTCCTTTACTTTCTTAGTTTAATTGCAACATATTATTTACTACATTGTATCTAGATAATATAATATAATTTAATGAGTATATCGACAGTCGAGTGGAAGAAGAGGCTAACTCAGCTCCCTCGAAGAAAATAACTAACTCGGAAAAATTATTCTAATTAAACCTTTTTAACTCTTTATGAGAACTTAAAGAATACTTATAGAATTCTTTTTATTAAAACGTATATAAATCTTTCATGAAGTTGATGTTAAAAAGAATATTTTTAGAATACTTTTTGATTACTTCAAGTATTACTATATTCGGACATTCAAGATTTCTTAAAGAATTTTTTTTTTTTAAAGTGTGCTTATTGGGAAGCTTGTCTGAATTGTATTGTAAAGGAAAACTTTTTATAGTGCTTAGTCTTGTAAATTTTTCAATAAAAAATAAAAATATGTATGCATATATTACATAATCTAGAAGGAAATAGTATTCATACTATATTTATAAACATAACATTTTAAATGGAAAGTATACTAAAATATAATCTCATTAATAAATGACTTGAATAGCAAAATTAATCTCTTGTTTCATAAAATTTATTGAAACAGATTTTTGAAAATTAACGAGTCGTTAGCCATTGCCAATGCTAGTGCGCAGATGTAACTTCCGAGTTACACTTGCGATACCCGTGGGTCCGAGATGCAACCAAAAATTTGCCTCGTTCGCCTGCTACTGTGAATGCACTGACTGCGCCTGGTGCGTGTCTCTGCTGGGGTCTGTCAGTGATCGGGAGGGTGCAATAAAATTACGGGTCAGAAACCCCTCTCTCGCTCTTTATCAGCTGAGAGCTTGCGGTGCACATCGTTACTTGTATATTCCAACAAGGAGGAAATTGCGTTTCGACCGGGGTATCCGTTGGTCTTCTCAATAAGATTAAATACCTTTCCTTAGACGCATAATGGACAAAAAATAAAGCCCAAACATATCAAAGATAGACAGGTGTATTCGCTATGTGCATGAATTAAGAAGTAACTATTCAAACAAAAAATGACGTTTCCGTGTATAACAAAAGAAAGGAAACACCTTATCCAAAATTTCGGCTGGTGAAAGATAGAAAATTATATGCTCTTTGAAATGCATTTTCGCTGAGTGGGTGATATTATTTCTAACGTACGAAAAAACATGAAAAACTAAAACAAAAACTAATCTGAAAATCCAGAAAAATTATTATTATTATACCCTTCCTTTAAAAAACCATCAAAACGATCCCTGGAACATTAAGTTTTACCGTTGATTACTCGAGATATGAATGCATATATATATATATATATATATATATATATATATATATATATATATATATATATATACACACACACACACACAAACAAACACACACACACGCACGCACACACACACACATCCATACAGACATTTTCTAAAAGTAGTGTATTTTGATTCCTTATGTGTCAAAACATGTTACTAACATGTTTTTAGAAAAATTTTCTTTTTACTATCACAAACCTTTTTCTTTGATGACGCAATACGAAAACGTTTGAAGCGATTTGTCTCTCAATAATAGACATTTGTTTAATGTTTGTTCGAATTTGTTAATAGTTCTTTTTTATTAATTTGTTACTAAAAATTTTTTTCAAAGTTCTTTTTTGACTCTATTTTATTTTACGGCTGAGAAAAACCGTTTGAAAAACGTTTGGTATCAAAGGCATTACTTTTATAACTTACTCAATATAAGGTGATGCTAAAGCCACCTGGCACCGACAAATGGCACCGAGGATCCACTTTTCTCATTCCATTTTCAATTTTGAGTAAATATCTCTATGAAAAGTTGTTATTCCAATCAAAAAGAACAACTTTTCAGAGAGATATTTTCTTAAAGTTTAAAAATGAATGAAAAAAGTGGATCCCCGTATTTACCAGTAGCACGGGGTTTAACATCACCATAATTCGAGACATTGCAAAATAATCAATATATTCCTTTTTTAAATACATGCGAAAATAACTTTTGTAATACTTTTTATATGCACGACAATGCTTATTTTAGTAGAAATCGGAACATATATCTTTTGCAAATTAATACTATAATAGTACATTAATTTTCTCAATATAGTAGTTTATGCCCATCTCAACTATGGCCACTTTTTGACTTGGAAAGCGGGACTAATGGACTGTTAAAAGACAATATTGTTAAAAGACAATCGAAAATCAGGGTTATTGGTAGAACTTGATGAAATAAAGGAATTTGGAGTAGTTTCTAGTGAAGTCACTTTTTTCCTGCATTTGCGGACAAAAAGTGTAATTTTGGTCTCGCTTTTTAGAGAAAAAAGTGGCCATTTTCGTTCAGATGGGCATAAAAAATATTTTATTCCTGACTCAACCGTAATGGCCACTTTATTGACCTGAAAAGCGGGACAAAAGTAGCATATAAATCCCTCTTATCTACTTTTTTCCCAAGTGGGAAGACAACGTTACTTGATTCCTTATTTTTTATCTGTTTCTTTCTATATTAATGTAAATTTTCAATAAATTCTAGTTCTTTCCAGAAGTCACACTTTTTAAGTCAATAAAGTGCCACAGTTAAGTCGGGAACAAAGTATTATATGCAACACGGGAATGAAGTCGATTATTTCCTTGTTTCATAATGTACTATTTCATACGTGTTTTACAAACACTTCACAAAAACTACTTTCTGCAGTCCTAATACCGGTGGTCAAGAAACCTGTATCTTCCTTGGCTGCTTGAAAAAAGCTAATCTGATGCGCTGAAGGCAATTCATGTCATTCTCGACGATCCACAAATCGCTGCCGTTCTCGCCGCATGTTTTCTAGGTTCTTGTAATTGAATAAAATTATAAATATTAAAAAGATTTATGTTTTAAAAATAAATATTCAAACATTTTATATAAGGAGGCCCTGTAAAATGATGAATTCTTATTAAGTTCTCATTTATGTTCGGTTCGAAAAATACGTTTTGCATTCTATAAAGTATTACGAACTAAATATAAATACTAAATAACTTGTACTAACTGATTGCTGGACAAAAATCAACCCTTTTTGTCGGCTCTTTTTATCTTCAGTATCACGCTGGAACATAATTAAATTAAAATACAAAGAGACTCTTCTGATAAAAATTTTCAGAGAGAGAGAGAGAGAGAGAGAGAGAGAGAGAGAGAGAGAGAGAGAGAGAGAGAGAGAGAGAAAGGGAGAGAGGCACTGAGCAACGTGCTCGGCCCCGCAAAGCAAAACAAGAAGAAAGAGACACGAGGAACTAAGCTCTCCCCTGTACTTCCCCTCACAGCGTTCGCAAATTTTCCATTTGGGCGTTCGGTTCTCGGAGATTGACCCTCCCATAAGAAGTAATAACTTGAAAAATGTTATCAAGTATTAAGAACTGACAGAAAGACGAATTTAGAAAGATTCATTTGAAGCCTGGGCTGCAAAAACCTTAAGAACATTTGAACGCCATAGAGGATTGCATGAAGAAGTGACAAATAAAATGAATTTGAATGTATGGAAGGTTATCCAATAATCGGATTGACATTGAAGAACATAATTATCTTGAATTTTTCGCAATATTGTTAACTTGCAGGTGCCAGCGAACGGTGTGCCGATCGTCCAGCACCGCCCCAGCGCAGGGCAGCAGTAGCAGCAGCGGCAGTAGCAGCGCTGTAGGCGTCGGTTGCACCGGCTCGCCATCGTCGCAGGCGAGTAACACCGTCGACGAGGCCTTCATATCCGTGACCTACAGTAAGGTCAAGAGCGCGGCCCCACAGCCGTACAAGCTTCCGCCGCCCGAGCTTCCGCCTCGCGCCCTGAGCCCTGGCCCGGCTGGCAACTCGGCCGCCTGGCACAGCAGCCCCAGGCAAGCCAGCCAAACTACCCAGAGCCCGCCCAGGCTGCCCGATCAAACCGTGCCCATTGCCTCGATCGGCAGGAGTCACAGCGCCATCATGCCTTCGATCTTTGGTCAGCTATTTCAACAAATCATTCTTACCTATAGTCGAATATTCGAGCCTTGAGGGCTGTCAAACCTCGAGGCTTATCTGAGTGGAGTGACGAGTGACGAGACTAAGTTCGTAAACAAATGCAGAAATTGACTCACAGTCCTGCTGAGCCCGTTAAGAGGACCTAACCGCCATAAAGTTTAAAATAATTTGGTTATATATTTTTAAGCGAGAATGAATTATTCACCGTGTATTACTTATTTTTTTCGATAAATTTTAATCTTATCAAAATATAACTAAATATTTTTCATTATTATTATTTTTTTCTCGTTAGGTCATTTGATCCGCCATAATACATACTTGAATATTTATTTATCTACCACAAGGTATTGAGTGACAAACTGATTTAATTGGGGTATTTGAGGTTTTATTGTGTTTAACCCTCTGGCGCAGTATTCCGAGATATCTCGTCCAAACGAGGTCTTTACCGTAGCCAGGAGGACGAGATGTCTCGTGTTGACATTTTTGGCCATAACTTTTGACTGGTACATTTTTAGAGGACTTACGACCACACACATTAAAGCTGGCAACTTACTCTTTATGATAAACTTAGTTCGACTTTCGATTTTTATGCGACCCCGAAAACATAAAGAGAGAGATTAACCAATTTCCGAACATGTAAAAAAGAAATATGCACTCGGGAACGGAAAAGTCGGGTAAAACGCTTACGCAGGGGGATTAAAATACACATAATTAAGTAATTCATGTGGGATTTTGAAAAACAAAATTATTGACCAAAGTTATAGCCTATTTTAACTATATTCTATGATACAATTTGTATAACATTTAGGAATTCAGGCTTAAATAGACTGTAACTTTGGTCAATAATTTTGTTTTTCAAACTCCCACATTGATTACCGAATTATATATATATATGGAAACCAATAATACCTCTAATATACTGATTCGATCAGCTTGGCTCTCAAAACCTTGCAGTAAATGAATAAATATACAAGTACCCTGGTAGAAAATAGACCAACAGAGATGGCCTGTTCGTCAACGGTTCGCCAATGGCGTTGGCCAATACTTACTGTTGTAATCTAACTTCCCATGTTTTCATATTATACTATAGAATTGATAAAAAGTATTTTTTATTTTATACTTAATTCTTAATTATAATAGTAAATTATAATGTATTACCCTAGTGGAAATAATTTGATGTCACAAGTTTGCCAACGTTTGCCAAAGTTTACTAGAGTTAGACAAAGTTTGCCAGAGTACGACAAATGTCTTCTCCACTAGGGTAGTAAACTAAATCATCAATTTACTACACCTAACCTCAAATTTGAATTAAGTGTACATATTTAAATGTGATTTTTTTAAGTAAATTATATGCTCATATAATGACTTTTTATTGATTGCATAATATATCATAACGTTTTACATAGCTTTCTTAAGCAGTATTTAGTGCTTTTCGCCGTTTGCAAATTTTCAGGATTCGTTGGCCAACGACGGGCGGAAAAGCGTTTCAAAATAAGCGGGTTTGTTGGCGAATGGTTGGTGAAACTACTGGCCAACCTTAGTAAAATTGGCCAACGATTAGCGTATCGTTGGTGAAAGTTTCTACCAGGGTATGTATTATGGCTGATCAAGGGGACATAACGACAAAAAGAAAAAATAATAAAAAAAATGTCCGTTATATTTTGATAAAATATTCAAATTTACCGAAAGAAAATAGGTAATATACGATGAATAATTCATTATCGCCTAAAATATGTAACCAATTTATTTAAATTTTAATATGGTTAGGTCCCTTTACGGGCACTGAACCGCCTTAAATTAAAAAAAATCAAATTTCTTTTAATTACTTTGCCAACAAAGAATATAGAACTTTATTCCCGACTTAACTGTGGCCACTTTATTGACTTACAAAGCGGGACCCACACGGAAGATAGATATCATTTATTAAAATGTTACGAACTTGTTTAGTACATTTAAAAGTTTAAATTATATGAGTTTGATTTGCCAATATTTAAGTATAAAGACTTAGTACAAATCTAATTATAATTATTATATGTAAAAGTTAGATATTAAATATTAAGTACAAAATGTTAAGTATTTCTAATAAATGAAAATATTTTTATTGACATTTTTATTTGTATTCGGTAAGAATTAGATTTTATTGAAAATGTATATTAATATACAGAAAAATAATTAAAAAAAATGCATTTGCGGAAAAAAGTACAACTTTTTTCCAGCTAAATTTGCTGCAAAAAGGTAAATTTGCGGGAAAAAGTAGATTTGCGGGAATCATGTGCTACTTTTGTCCCGCTTTTAAGGTCAATATAGTGGCCATTACAGTTGAGTCGGGAATAAAATTTATTTTCATGTTCAAAAAGATAAAAAGAAATCTATTTTGACTTTAAAATGCATACAAAATCTTAACTTAAAGTGACTCACGGTCGTAAAGGTTTATCATTATATACTGTTTACACTGTGTTATTTTATCTTATATCAAATGTCTAAAATTAATAGAGTCAATAAAATCATTTACATTTTTGCATTCGTTTGCATTGGTCTTATTTTACTCAGAAAACATGGAATTTTATTTCTAAAAGTTATGAGTAATTTATTATGAAATATATCATTTATTAGGACCGTGGCTGGGATGTGGGTCGGATGAGTTCGAAATAAAGAAGGTCCGGTTTGCGTATATAAGAAAACTAGCATCCCCCGTCACGACTTCGCCCGTGCTAATAGTGCGTCGAACTCACAAGTAAATAATATCTATTATTTGACTTGGAGACTTGAAATTTTATAATATAATAAAATATATATGTGTTATGGTTTAGATAAGAAAGGATTTTACCCCTTTTGGGTAACCATAAATCCATAAATTGATATTTAGGTAATTTCATAGGCAACCTTTGGGGATAAAAATCGAATTCATAACTTTCGATATTCCGAAGATATCTATAAAAACGTAAAAACACGTTTACCTCCTTTTCACCCTCTTATAGGTGGATGGGGGTAAAATCCGCCCTTATCTCATCCCTACAGCATAAGAGATATATACCACAAAAATGTCAAGTCTATAGATACAGTGGTTTGGTTTGGACGTTGATGAGTGAGTGAGTGAGTGAGCCAGTGAGTAGGTGTATCGGACATCTTCTTTTATAGATATAGATTGGTTTATAAATATTTATTTTGCTTCTTAATTATTTTTAGTTGAAAATTAACTTGAAGAAATTTATACTTTTTCAAAAAATTCGTGTATGAATCAACTTAATCTTTTGGCTTCAATAAAATCTTGTTTGGTTGGATAAATTAAAGAAATATAGTACAAAAATATTAGAACACATTTCACCCGTTTTCACCCCTTAGGGCTGGAATTTCGGCAAACCCAGAAATTGGTTGTTACATAATCGTATTTCTGATATTTTGCCGCAAGAATCAATTTAAAATATTATTTCCTTGCAGAAATACAGTAAAAACCCATAAAAACACATTTCATTCCTTTTCACCCCCTAGGGGTGGAATTTCAAAAAACCCTTTCTTAGTGAGCACCTATCATTTAGTAGGAAAATATCCACAAATTTTCAAGTTGATCGGTCCAGTGGTTTTGGCTGAGCGTTTATGAATCAGTCAGTCAGTCAGTTAGGTCATGTTCTTATATGTATATAGAAGATATTTCCACACTCATCGTAAAATACTCAAAAAACCAACGCAAACTATCGAAAATTATGCAGAAACATAGTGATATTACTCACGATTGACTAGGGCTCTCAGACTCCTAATGCCTTCTTAAGACTCTATCGCCTTTATATGTACTCTAGACTCGATTGTTTCACTTACGGGTAAAGCCCAGCGTAGCCATTTAGCGGCACTTTATCGGTACTATATACTTTACTATGTATGTGAGACATGTATGAATCTACTTTGATTGGAGAACATAGTAAAAGAAAGAAAAAGCACATCTTAACCTTTTCCACCCCCGGGGGTGGAATTTCATAAAACCCAGAAATCATTCTCGATATAATCTCATTCTATATGTTATGCCGCAAAAACCGTCTCAAAATCTTTTGTCACTGAAGAAATATAGTAAAAAAACTCAAAATCACATTTTAACCCTTTCCACCCCCTGGGGGTGAAATTTTAAATACTATTCTTTAGTGAGCACTTATTATGTGGGTAGAACGTACCCACAAATTTTCAAGCCTTCGGTCCAGTGGTTTTGGCTGGGCGTTGATGAATCAGTCAGTCAGGACAAGTTCTTTTATGTATACAGATAATATATTAGACAGTAAAAAGATTACATGAGTTCGAGCGTGAGGTATACACGTCCCTTCACCTCGGGAGCGTGCACAGAACTAACTGCATAGAAATAAAGAAGGCGCGGTAGTGTTTCGAGAGCATGTGTGCATAACTGTATGGTATGTCAGTGTGCGGGGAATATGGCGCTCTTTTCGACAAGGACTTAGAAAATTTTGTTTTGCAAATCTCCGCATACACCTGGAAATTACATATTTTTTGAGAAAAATAAGACTTATAAAAGTCAAATCCCACGGTAGATACAAGAATATATGATTGTTCAGTAGAGACACTTTAAGGGAGTCCTCCAGCAATTTTATCAAAAATTTAAAAAATACGGCTATTTTTAGAATTTAGTTTAAAATTAACTTCTTTTTTGTAGATTTGGATTACTTGTGGGGTTATAAAGTATTCTCTATGCTAAAAGTACCTAAACTGCTCTTCGATGGATAATTTCTTTGAAAATCTCATTTTTGCTTAAAATGAGGTATAATATACGGAGAGCATAATTATGAATTTTATCGAAACTGGACTTAATAAACTTGTTTTAGCATAAGAAATATAGGTCGGATTTCATTTAAACAAAATTTCATTATTTAGATATTAATTTTATTATTTATTTAAAAAAAGTTAAAAACTTTATTGCAAAATTCAAAATTAATGACATAGTAAAAAAAATTTGTTTAAATGAAATCCGATTTATATTTCTTATGCTATTAGAAGTCTTTTAAAAAAAGCCCAGATCAATAAAATTCATATTTATGCTATGCGTATACCTCATTTTAAGCAAAAATGAGGTCTTCGAAGAAATTATCCATCGAAGAGCAATTTCGGTTCTTTTAGCATAAATAATATTTTATATACCCCATAAGTAATCCAGATCTGCAAAAAAAATTAAATTTTAAACCAGATCAAAAAAATAACAACTATTTTATCGACTAACTTCTAATTTTCCTTTTTTATTCGATGACGTATGTAAAATATAGTAAAGAGTGACGGTATGAGCCTAAAAATACCGCTACATGCTTGAGAAAATCCAAGAATTGCTTAAAAATGCCTTAAAAAAATAGCCATTTTGGAATTGTGATTGGCGATGAAATACTGATTTTGATGAAACATCCTGAGGTGTATATGTTCTGAGGTACAAAATGAAGCAAAATACATAGAGATTTTTATTTTGAACTCAAAATAAAAAAAAAATCCACACCTGTTAGACCAAACAGAACCAAAAAAATAAATTTTTGAGTGCTTTTTTTTAAATAATTGTAGGTTTGACCTTCAAAACTTTTGAAATTTTTAAAAAGTTGAAGTATATTTCTTGCTTACATAATGAGAAACACTATACAGAATTTCATGTTTATTCGTCAAAAGCTTCATCACCAATTCCATTTTGAGTCTGAAAAATAATCGAATTTTTAATTCTGAGATAATCATGGTTTTATTAAACAGGAATGATTTACTGAAATTTCATAACTATTATTTAACCTTTTTAGGTTATTCCCCCTTGGGCATCTTATTTTGAATAGGTTGAATAACTATGTTGCTCTCTGGTGGAAATGAGAACTCATCAATATCAATTTTCAACAATATTCTGTAAATCCTTGAAAATTTTCGTAAAATTTGAAAAAAATTTGTACGTTATTTTAGAGGCAGATTGTTATACTTATCCGTATGTAGTATCATAATGTATGAAAATTGAAAAAATGATTTTTTTTATTTTTGACGATTTTTTGGGTAAACGGCATCTTTAAGGAGGCAGGCTTTTTACTAGCTCAGGGAACTATTTATGTTTAAAAGCAATCAGTCTGAAAATTTGTATGCTATAAATACTTAAAAAATATCTTAAATTTTACCGTTGTCAACTCTCAAAATTTGGATCATACACGTCACAATAAATCACTATTTTCAATACCATATTTATTAAAATTACTGTGTTTCTCACACGATTACAGGTGACATGATGAACGAACATTTATTTTTCGACGGTTATTCAACTCCTTTTGATATGTAGTACAAAAAGAGCAAAGTACTTTTCCGTTAAATTTTTTAAAATTATTTTTCTTTGGAGACCCAACCGAAAAAAAAATAAAATAAAATTTCAAAAAATCGGTTTGGTCTCTGAAACAAATAATAACTAGCGCGCCACACGCGGCCTTCGGTCGCATGTGACTTGTCTACTCCGGAGCTTCAGAGCGAGCGCGAACGCGATGCAAGGCATGCAAAACGCATCGCCTTTTGCATTAGAGGCACGCCCAAACTCAGCTCGCGCTTCGCGCTCGCTTACTCGCGCTGCGCCAAGCGCTAAACTAAAGCTTACATTTAACGCTGATACTATTATCTATTTGTATTTAGTAAAAAAAAAGAATACTATCGTGTTTAAGTGTCGTACTTTGAATATAAAACTTTTATTGAAAAGGGGACATCTTTAAAAAATTTTACCATAAAAAGTTTTTTTTTTGTTGAGATCTACAACTTTATCATTAAATTTTTTTATGTAAAATGCATACCTGCAAAGTTTTATAGTAAAAAACTGCATTTTTCGATGTCAAAATTCGTTTCTGGACTATTAACCCCCCTGCGCAGAGAGCCGAGTATACTCGTCTAAACATTTTTATCATAACTTTTGAACAAAATAACTATAAGACATCAACGACCCCGCAAATTAAAGCCTAGAATATATGTAATAAGATAGGTGGAACTTGAAATACGATTTTGAATGTTATTATAAAATTATTATAATCTGAAAAATAAGAAAATTACGGTTTTTTATACTTATTGTATGCAATTGTAAAATCTTTCGTAAATTGTTTAAAATAGCTCGAAAATAGCTTGAAAACCCTTACTCGGGGGTTTTCAAGGTAGCTTATTACGATTCTGCAGTTATAATTTCAAAATTCAAAATGGCGGATCCAATATGGCGGCTGTTAAAATTATTCCCGAGAATTATAAGAATATTTTCTAAAAATATGAACGTAAATAAGTTTTTAACATTATCAATATTATATCTATTATTAAAATTTCAAAATTCAAAATGGCAGATCCAATATGGTCGCTACATAGAAAATTCCTGTATATTATTAAATAATATATAAAACAATCGTATAATTAATACGATTGTTTTCAAAGAAAATAACCATACATGGGTTTGCGGGATCGCCGATTACGAATCTGCTGTCAGAATTTCGATATTCGAAATGGCGGATCCAATATGGCCGCCACATACACAATATCCGGACATTACAAGTTTATTTGAAGAAAATAACCATACATGGGTTTTCGGGGTCGCTGATTACAAATCTGCTGTTAGAATTTCGATATTCAAAATGGCGGATCCAATATGGCCGCCACATACACAATATCCGGACATTACAAGTTTATTTGAAGAAAATAACCATACATGGGTTTTCGGGATCGCTGATTACAAATCTGCTGTCAGAATTTCGATATTCGAAATGGCGGATCCAATATGGCCGCCACATACACAATATCCGGACATTACAAGTGTATTTGAAGAAAATAACCATACATGGGTTTTCGAGGTTGCTGATTACGAATCTGCTGTCAGAATTTCGATATTCGAAATGGCGGATCCAATATGGCCGCCACATACACAATATCCGGACATTACAAGTGTATTTGAAGAAAATAACCATACATGGGTTTTCGAGGTTGCTGATTACGAATGTGCTGTCAGAATTTCGATATTTAAAATGGCGGATCCAATGTGGCCGCCACATACGCAATATCTGGACATTACAAGTGTCTTTGAAGAAAATAACCTTACATGAATTTTCGTGGTCGCTAACTACTTATTTGCAGTCAGAATTTCAGAATTCAAAATGGCGCAATTATTATCTCTGTTATAGAGTGAAATATTAAGATTACCATCTAAACTACAAAATTTCTGGATAGTACGTGTTATTTAAATGAAAATCCCCATAATTAAGTTTTTGGGGACGCTTATTACAGATAGCCAGTATTTTAACATTCAAAATGGCGTATCGAATATACCGGTTTTAAAAGATATTGTAATATGTTGGCTGCAGATAGATAATATAAAAAATTCTGATATAGTGTAAACTGTTGGTTAAATCATAGTCAAAATTAAAAATCTTTTCGTGTATGGTATTTTTCAAAGCAAGGACTAAAGCTACTTCACAATTCGGGCAATAATAACGACTCTCCTTCCTCATTTTCTTTACTTTATCAGTGCTTTTGTATGTAGCAGCCTTATTGGATCCGCCATTTTGAATTTCGA
Source organism: Gastracanthus pulcherrimus (assembly GCA_949152435.1). Classification (NCBI taxonomy): domain Eukaryota; kingdom Metazoa; phylum Arthropoda; class Insecta; order Hymenoptera; family Pteromalidae; genus Gastracanthus; species Gastracanthus pulcherrimus. The sequence goes on along the minus strand of OX424573.1, from coordinate 133,363,980 downwards.
AATTCTGACTGTAGATTCGTAATTAGCGACCCCAAAAACCCATGTATGGTTATTTTCTTTTAAAAAATCGTAATATACCAGAATGTAGTATGTAGCAGCCATGTTGGATCCGCCATTTTGAATTTCGTAATTCTGACTGCAGATTCGTAATCAGCGACCCCAAAAACCTAAAAATCATTCCTCTCTACGTTTTAGACTTGCTTTGAAAAATTACTGCATTTGGAAGGTATTTCTGGCATGATAACTCATGCGCAGGGGGGTTAACATGATTTAAAAGCATTTTCGCGTCTTGGTGTCAAGAAAAAAGTTGTATTTTTCAAAGTTCTACGACTTTTTTATTTAACTTTTTCATGTAAAATCCATAGCTGTAAAGTTATATGGTAAAAAGCTGTTTTTTCGATGTTAAAATTCGTTTTTGGCCTGTTAACTCGAGTTAAAAGTATTTTCATAAATATATGTACATGGGAAAAAGTTGTATTTTTCAAAGATCTACAACTTTTCTTTTTAACTTTTTTTCGTAGAATGCTTAGTTTTCAAGTTATAGTCCCAAAACTGTTTTTAGCGATTTTTTATAGTCACCGCATTCAGCGTATATGTGCAGGATCAATCCCAAAATAGGACCATCAGGTTGTTATACTTAGGACAGTTTCCAAAAATATTTTGAGCCTGATCCGCTAAGATTTCGCGGAGATAATCGTGTAACATGCATTTAAAAGTAAACACGTAAAAACACGTAAAAATAAGCAAAAAGTGCTCGCAATTTAAAAATTACGTACATGATCGGCATAAAAAAAATAGAATTTCATATTGTGCTGGAGGAGATCTCTCCTAAAGTTTCAGCCCAATTGGTAAAAAATTGCGTGAGATATCCTATGTCACACATTTTTCGCTAACGAACATATAAGACACTTCCGTGTCGCGGTTGTGCCTAAAAAGAAAATTAACGAAAAAGTTCTTCGCCCTTTTTGTACTACGTGTCAAAAGGAGTCCAATATCCGTCGACAAAAGAAAAATTTTGTTCATCGCGTCACCTTCAATCGTGTGAGGAACATAGTAACTTTAATAAATATGCTATTGAAAATAGTGATTTATTGTGACGTGTAGGATCAAGATTTTGAAGCTTTACAACGGTAAAATTTAAGATATTACTAAGTATATATAGCACAAATATTCTCTTTATTAATTGCTTTTAAACATAAAAGGTTTCCTGAACTTGTAAAAAAAATTCTTTTTTTGGGTTTAACCCAGGCCTGTCCCCTTAAGTTAAGATATTATTTGTATTTCTATGTTAAAAAAATACCTTTTCATAATTTTGAACATGTAAGTAACTTTTATTGATTTTGATAATCTAAATTTAGTTTCGTCTCAACATTCTTTATTAAAAAACGTAATAAAAAAATACATTTTTAAAAATTTAAGGGGTTCAGTGCCTTTAGGAGGTTAGATAGATCTCCCGCGCGGGGTGAGGAAAGATGAAAGGGGAGTCTCCCCGCACCGCGTACCAACTCCCCTCTTAACGTGCACCACCCCGCGCTGCCAACAAGCTACACTGTAAAAAGCAAATGTAAATCGTGGCAATGTAAAATGACACAAATCGTATAGAAAATATACATTACTGGATATATGATAAGTTATTAATTAAGTAATGTCATTTTCAATGCATAGTGTAATTGTACACAACCCATAACTGTATATTTTTTAAGAAATGGCACTCAATTGATAATAATTTAATAGAACGATGTAAATTGCAACTGCTGACTGCTGGAAATAAAGCAACCTCTGCTGAGTTAGTGATTTTTACATTCCCAAATTGTATAAAAGTACAGCTTTCAGTGTAGTAGAATTCAACTTTGTTTATATAAAATTACAGCTTCGACATGAATTATACTAGAAATTGGAAGACCTGGAAAATTTCTGAAACTCGTGCAAAAGTTGGTTATTTGGCTATTTTTGCACTTAATTGATTAGAGGTTTGTCAATAAATTAAGTTTAAAGTATAATAGAAAAGAAAACTAGTGTTTACGAGCTTTAGATTCAATTATTTTAGCTTGCGTATTTTCAACCTAACCTCAAAATCTGAAGCTGGAAATCGGGAATGTGAAATTACACACGAGCATTAAGAATTACACTACTGAGTGGTGTAAAAATCATCTTCCCAGCAGGGGTCGCTTTATTTCCAGAACTCAGCTGTTGAATTTTACATTGGCATTTTTACAGTGTAGTGTTTTTATTTACACTTTCGCTTAATACTCGGAATCGGTGTTTTCATTCGTTCTAAAATTTTGCGTACACGATCTTTAATACTTTACCAATATTTCGCATTGTTTTTTATTTCTTTCTTATCATTTTTAAACAATCGCACTCGTAAGTTTATTGTCAGATTACAAGCTGCTCTCATAAAAGACCGCGCATAAGAGTCAAACTTTGAAGCCAACTATATCTAAAACGGTAATGGCTAATGCTTTTAAATTTCACATGCTCTCTGGTAGAAAATTGACCACCATTTATGGCCTGTTCGTTATCTATTGACCAACTTCCGTGATCAATTTGTAGCCAACAATTACACCATAAGTTGACCATAATATGGGTAAAGATATATTTATAACCTCAAATACATGTATAAAAATTTTAATTAGCACAATGTTTTTTATGGGTTTAATCGAATTTACAAACGAATTTAGTTTACTAATGCGAGATATACGAGCAAAGTTGCAGTATTACATGCATTCTATATTCTAACTCCGATTCTACACATAAAATATATGTCCATGATGCCCAGTATAGGTATAGTAGTGTATATACCAATCAATGTTATTCTTATGTCTGTCCTTATTCTTTTATTTGTATGACAAATAACAGGAATACAAACTTAATTCTCTTATTTTTTGTGTATATAGATATACTAATCAATGCTATTCTTATGTCGTATGTCCTTATGCTTTTTTATTCTTTTTTTCTCCTGGTTACACCGACCTCTTCTTGGTTCGGTATGTACCCGTAAACCCTTGGCTGATTTTAGTTAGCGTTCTATGTATGCTTCTTTAAGAGTGGTATGACTGGAGTAAGAGCTGAGTAGAGCGGCCCTCGCTTCGATTCTCCAGAGCTGTCATGGCCACCTCTCGATGAATCCAAGCGCGGGAGTAGCGCTTACCACAGCCGAATATTTGAATTTAAAATAATGTGCTCAGCCTAGGGAATGGATTGAGGAGAGTAAAGGATAAAGCTGAAAAGGTTGTTGTAGCTCTAATCATATTTCAGTTTATGATTTTATTACTGTTAATTTATTTATTTATTTATTATTATTATTTATTTTTTTTTAAACTTCTATAATATGGCGGCGAACTTAGCCCACGGTAGTGTTCAGCCGATATGATTCTTGTGAATACAATTAAAGAGTGGAAAGGGGAGGGGGGCGTGAAGAGGGACATTCTCCTCTCCTCCTCCCCCCCCCCTCATTTCTCCATGGGTAGACTGAACTGAAGCTGTATGTCTATATTGTTTTGTATAAAAAATGAAGAGATGAATAGACTGATTTCTATATTTGCGGTATTGACTATATCGCAGATGTTGTCACCAATTCTAATATTTTCCTTGCGGAGTTTGTCAATATAAGGTTGCTTGGATTGAGCATATAAAATACAATCGTAGAATAAGTGATCTACAGAGTGTACATCGTTTCTGCACTCGCATATCTTGTCTACGATGATGTTTTTGGAAAATAAGTGAAAGCGAGCTTTGGTGTGGTTGCTTCTAAGCCGGTTGAGAAGACATATTTTTTGACTGGAAATTGTGTTTCTGAACCAAGTTTTTTTGGAAAAAATTTTGTTATTGAAGGTGTATTTTGCCCCTTTTTGCCCGTTTCCGTAAGATGTGAGAAAGTGATTCATTTCCGCCATGAGATAATCTGTAAAATTCGGAAGAATGTCTAAAAAACATATTTTGCGGCAGTTCAGTATCAAGGAGGACGAACCGGACTTCGCCAGCTGGTCCGCAATGTCGTTAGGTATGATATTGTAGTGGGAGAGGATCCAGTATAGGGAGATGCAAAATTCTGATTTTGAGAGTAAATATATTAGTTTTTTAATGTCAGCGATGATTAGGTGCATGTTAAAGTTTAGTCCGAGATGTTTTAAAGCTAATAACACACTGAGGGAATCAGAGAATATAGCCACCTGTTTAATTGAGTCCTGTTTGGATAGGGATAGTAAGGCCTTTAAAATGGCGTATGCTTCACAGCTGAAAATTGATGAACTGGAGTGCAGCTTAAGAGAGACCCGTTTTTCCGGGAGTGGCTGGTAAATACCTGCTCCGCACTCCCCTTGGCTGCTTTTGGAGCCGTCTGTAAATATTAATTTATGGTTATTTAACTGTTGTAAGATGTAGTTGTTAAAGGTTCGAGGGATCTGGTTAGGGTCATTTTGAAGTTCTTTACCAAGTTGAGTATTTATTTCTATTACTTTAAATAGAACCAAATAGGGGACCGTATACGTAGGAATTAATTTGGAGCATACGATGGAACTAATCGTGTTATGGTGTTGGTTCCAGAAGTAGTCTATATCTGTTAACGTGGTCTGTTCTACTTATTCTATTATCGTAGTTTTGTGCGATGGTGTTTAGTATTCTAGGGATGGGGTGATCAGCGATAGAGGAGATTTTGGCAAAGAATCTTACTGCCAACAGGCTTCTTCTGGTTGTCAAGGTGGGGACGCCCGAGAGGTGATGGAGAACTTTGATGGGAGTGGTCCTCATGCAGCCCAAGGCTTTTCTAAAGACCGCGTTTTATATTACGTTGAGTTTTTGAACGATAGTTTTTCTTGCGTTATGAAATAGGGGATAACCCTATTCTAGTATGGGCCTGATTATAGCTTTGTAGAAAGAGATTGCTGTTTGTGGGTGTATACCACAGTTGCAAGTAGAGATAGAGGCTAGCATGTTTATGCCAAGTCTAGCCTTTGTTACCGTATTGTGTATGTGCATATCCCAGTTCATTGCGTTGTCGAAGATGACGTCTAAATATTTGAAGTGTGTGGAGTTAAATAATTTTTTAATTGCAATTTTTAAGTCCAGTGATTTTAGCCAATTATTGAGTTTTGTGAGGTTAATCGTCAAGTTTTGTATAATATCCCTGATACTGTGGCTGGCGAAGTATAGCAATATATCGTCAGCAAAGCTCAGGCAGGAGATGTTTGAGGTTAATATGCGTTTAATGTAGCTTATGTATATGTTGAACAGAAGAGGGCTAAGAATGCAGCCTTGCGGGAGGCCTTTATTGACTGTACCCTCTGCAAATCTCCTTCCAGCAAAGAAGCCATAGATTTTCCTATTGTTGATCAGATTTGATATAAATGTTATGATCTTGGGTGGGACTTTGAGAACTTTTAATATATCTATAAGTTTGACGAGGTTTTCCTTTGTTTGGCGAGAAGTGTGTCACAGTGGAGGATCGAAAGACAGTCCGTGCAAAATTTGCCCCTACGGAACCCGTAGAAGGAGTCTGGCAGGATCTGATTTTTTTCGATCCACCACTGTAGACGATTCTTTAGAATTCTCTTAAGGGTCTTGAGGATAGTCGAGGCTAGGGCGATGGGACGAAACCCTCCATCGCCTCCTTTCGGTATGAAGTATACATGGAATTCCTTCCAGTCGGAAGGGAACTGTCCAGAATCTAGAATTCCATTGTAGAAACTGCATAGCCAGGATAAGCTTGATCCGGGTAATGCTTTAAGTACGATATACGGGAGTCCATCAGGCCCAGGGGCTGATTTAGTTTTAGAGTTTGATATAGCTGATCTAACTTCCTCTATGGTGATGGGGTTATTGAGAGTAGGATCAAGTGTAAATGAATGATTTAGATAGGGGAGGGTGGGATAGTTGTAATTAATAGCTATTTTGCGAAAAGTGTATTTAAGACGGGGGTTATTGTCTGTGCAGTTGTGAGGTTCGTTATCGGGGCGGGGGTTGTAGAACCTGTTTTTATACCTCTTTATAAAGGCGAAGTTATCTGATAGAGGATTTTGTGGGTGGAGGGTAGCCAGGAAGTTTTTGAAGTTATCTTTTTTACTTTTACTAAGAATTTTGGAGGTTTCCAGGCATATGTTTTTATATGCCTGAAGGTTTTCTATGGATGGGTTCTCTCTGAATGCCGCGAGAAGTGACCGTCTGTTCTGAACTGCTTGGTCACACTCTTCTGTCCACCATATGGAGGGAGCATAAGCTTTATTTTGTCTCGGAGAATCATCTTGATTGAATATTTTAGTGTTGGCATTCTCTAACGAGAGAGATATAGAATCCAAGAAATTTGCGTAGGATTCCATAATATCCAGGTTAGGGTCATTGAAGTGACCATTACGGGAGTGCATAGATTCCGAGAATTTAACCCATTTAGTCTTGGAAAACCCGAACTTTCATTTCTGACTAAAAACATATTTGTTTAGGTTAGCAATGTTTAGGATTATGGGGTGATGGTCGTTGGTAAGTGGGTCGGGGTGTACCCTTCAATTAGTTAGGTCAAAAAGATCTGTTGAGCACATAATGACATCTGGACAACTTTTTCTAGCCCATACACGAGAAGGAGACCCGTCATTGAGCATAATAAAGTTTCCAGAGTCATCGAGGGCTTCCAGAAGGTTTTTCCCTAGAACGTTTTGGAAGTCGCTTCCCCAAGTGGAGTTTTGGGTGTTGAGATCGCCCATTAGAACGACGTTGGGTAATTGTGAACAAGTTTTGAGTAATTTAGAGAAGGAATTGGTGTCTATTATATTGTCTGGAGGGTTATAGAGAAAGATGAGGTGTATAGGATTGTCTTTTTGGGGATGAATTTTGATTGCAATATATTCCACGTGGGGGGAGGGATGTAGGTTAAGGTGAATGATGATTATTGAAAGTGAGGTCTGATGTATAACATTAGACCGCCTCCGTGTGATTCACTAGGGGGTTTGTGATTGAAATTGTTTAGTACTAGGGTTTTGGATCAGATTGCATATTTTGTTTCCGCTATGCAGAATATGTCGCAAGAGGAGGAGAAATGAGTAGCTTCAGTACGTTTGTTGGAAAATCCATTGGCATTCCAATAAGCGATATTTTTTAAGCTCGACATTCTAATCGAAGATACTGTCATCTAGACTGTTCTCTCCGATGTAGACGTTGTCAATATTTCTGAGTAAGTCATATGCCTTCATTTGGTCGTCTCTGGGTGAAAATTGTTTTTTAATTTAATTTAGCTTAATTAAGCTTTTAACACTTTTTTGGGGTTTGGATCGGAAGTTGTTGAAGAGGAGGAGTTGTTAAGTTTGGCAGAATCAACTGAATTATTGATTTCGTTTTTTTTTCCTTTTTTCTTTTTAGGAGGCTTCTTCTGTGGGATGTTTATTTGCGGGGTTTTTGGTTTGGGGGGTGAGGATTTCGGGGTCTGGGATAGTAGTGGGGAAGGGGGCGATGGTATGTGTAAGGTTAGGGAGGTCGGACTGGTAGGTAGGTTTGTTGGCTTAGGGGTCCTTATGCTTTTAACATGCGATCCACCTAAGCGCCCGACGCAGTGCGCGTATGCATGCACTACTATACCTATACTGGGCATCATGGACATATATTTTGTGTGTAGAGTCGGAGTTAGAACATAGAATGCATGTTCTTCTTTCACGTACAAAAGTCCTTTACTCTCCCAACATACATGCAGACATTTATACATACACGGTGTGTTGACAGCTGTGAGTTGGGGGAGAGAGCAGACTTACCTGTTTGAAACATTTTAAGAAAAACGTAGTTTGCCTTGTGAGCAGTTTAGCAGATTTAACTTAAAAAGTTAAGCAGGATTGCTGAGTAAAATTTGCCCAATAGAGTCAAGGAAATTTGACTTAACTACTAAAGCAATTTTTACTTAAGTCGTTGAGTTAGAATAGTTGAACAAGTTCAACGCAAATATATAAGCAGTGTTTGTTCCAATTTATGTATTTATTTGTTAATTAATATATATTTATTAATGCAGACGATTAAATTAGACCAAAATTGATCGTACATATCTTAAAAGAAATACAAGAGAAAATATTTTCAGGTTAGTTTTGAATATTTTCAGCTTGTAGGCTCGATATGCCAGATGCTAGTATAATTTTTTAATTATTTGTTTTCTTTTAAGAATCTAATTCGTATTCAATTATTTCAGGTTCATTAAATTTTATTCATTAATAATTATGAATTATACCACCTTTCGGTCATAAACCGTCAGCCATAAGCTGGGTTGTTGACCATAATGTAGGTCATAAATTGACACACCATAAAATTAGGCAATATATGGCAAATAGTTGGTCAATGTTTCTACCAGGGCTATCGTAAACTTCATAGAAGAATGACATATTAAATTTTCAGAAACATCTTATCATTTTGACTTCACTATCCAACCTCCTTAGCAAGACAATGAGATGCAGCCAAACTCTCAATGCAGATTTACAAAGTTTGTTTACAAAATGTTTGTTTGGCATGACCCTTTAATAATAAAATTTTTCAAACTTACACCCAACAATTCATTTTTACGCGGGATTATATTTTATTTTGATATCTTGCGCACCTCTAAATTCAATAGTCTTTGATAGATGAATTAATTTTATGATTCGTAAGATTAATTAATTAATTCTTCTAGACCTGCTATAATTTATATTTATTAACAGCTTCGCCAGGTAAACTTCCGCTTCTGACGACAACTGCCGCTATTGGTACATTACTTGTAACTACAACTTCTGTCAGTGATGCCAGTAAAGGTCCCGTTAATACTGCGCACGCAGTCTCAGTTTCTTCAACCGCGTCTGCATCAATGACAACGCCAAAGTCCACGGAAAAAGTAAGAAGTGTACGGACAACTAAGTATTTACGTATTTTATTTTACTGGATTATTCTAAGGGGATCTGTCGGTCAAATCGTGCTAAAATATAACCAATTTTATAATTTTTTCAAAAGACACTGATACAATGTAACGAAAACAGATTGCCAGACCAGTGCCATCAGAACTTCAAGCAGGATTATCTGAAATTAAAAAACCAAAGTAATTCTTTAATATCGTACGGATGGCTATCGCTCTATGAACCTTTGTTGATAAAAAGCTATTTGTCGACGATTGACAGACGTTTAATCAAAAGTGACTAAAAACGTAATTCTTTTCGCTCAAAAAGTTTTGTCAAAAACGGCCGTAAAAAAGAGTAGAGTGTTAAAAAATGCATAATAGCTGGTGCGCAAAAAGCGTATTTTGAGATAAACGTATTTAAAGTTTCTTTCTCCCCGCAACGTGCGCGGAGCTTGGATTGCTTATATTGCTGCATAATTTATACCGTAAGGAATTGAGTTCTGAAAATTTTTCTGGTTGTTGTTGAAATGTTGTACAATGATAATATGCAAGAAAAGAATTTGATTTTTTGAAAATTTTCGACTGACAGGTCCCCGTAATACTTTTATTATTCAATTTCAGTTTTTGGTGCTATGTATATCATAACTTACTCAGTATATCATACAATTTACAATATGAAATTTTGTACGGTTTTGATATAAAATATTATGACATGTTTTTCTCAATGTATATAAAATAAGTTATTTTTTGTACTTTTATAAATAAATATATTTTACTATTTTCATAGGTTAAAGAAAAGAAGGAAAAGGGTGTTTCGCTGATGCGGCGCTTGACAAACATAAAAAAGTCAAAGTCTCCTCCTCCGTCAACTTATTCAATGGATAACCCAGTCTTCGATGATGGCAATACAAGTCAATTATTGTCAATCAATCCAATTCACGTTCGGTGAGTTACGTTTTGCTCTTAATATTGTCGTATGTTACTGCATAACCACAGCTTTGTGTTCTACAGCTTAACTCTTGTGACCAATAATGTTTTAGTTTTTTTTTTCAATTATAAAAAAGAATCAATTGTGATTTAAAGGAACAAGCCACTTTTAAAATTCGATAAACCATGTCAATATTAAAATTTTAACCATTTTTTTTTAAACTTAAATATTCAGAATTTTTTCACATACTTGTAAAGTAAGTTTATTTAAAGTAGGTTTAATTGTGGAAACAATTCTCAACGGCTTGTATTTACAACAAATTGTCAAGCTTTAAATATTTATATAAGTTTTCGAGTTTTAATGGTGGCATGTCTCTTTAATAATAAATGCGCATTTAATTAACACGCATGTCTTAGTAGTTTTCAAGAGTTGCACGTTCACGAGCTTTATCATACGGGCTATGTGTTGTTTGTGCTTTTTGTTATTATTATTATTATTATTATTATTCTTTTAAACAACAGTAGTCGGCGTGCTCATTATTAACCTTACTCGCGTAAATCAAACATGAATATTGTAGAAAACTTAAAAAATTCGTTATGCTGGTAGATATTTTTTATGGTCTAGAACTTAAAGATACTTGAAAATAAAAAAAAATAAAAAAAATATGAAATTAAGAAAAAAATACGAAAATTGATATGAATAATACAAAATTTTATCTCTTTATCCAAATTTTGTACAATTTATTAAGTTAGCAAATCTATTATAAAGAAAACATATAAACCTCTGAATAGATAAGACAATTAAAGTAAAATAATTTTTATACTTTGCTCACTTTGAGCTTAAATGCTTCAATAATATTGCTCTTTCATTTAAATTTATCTTGGTTAACTAATTCTTAGTTACTAAATTCAGGTTTGCTGCTAGTCACCAAATAATCTTAAAATTCCAAATTATCTTTTCTAATGTTTACTAAAAAGAATGGTTATATTATCGTACAATAAAAATAAGATTAACTACAAGTTGAATTAGACACAATGAGATTAAAATGTTTTATGAAAAAAAGTATTGTTTATGAAATTATACGCTAATATTCCCCTGGGGGTTCGGGGCTGATGGGAAATCAGATCAGGGTCGTGTCCGAGTCAGTTGCTCCAGGTGGGATCCTCACAGGATATAAATGCTTCCACGAGCAGTCATCACCGCATGTACCCCGGCCAGGGTCACGTCACGACCTCCCAGCGAGTCAAGCACAAGGAGAGACCCTCTTTGCCCGTGACATTCCTCCAGAGGTTAGTCATTGCCCAATCGTAACTTTTCTAATTCAGACATTGTTCTTTACAATTATGACTAATAATTATAATATTGACGGTATAATATATGCTATAATATAATATATGCTATATTATAATGACATTGTAATAAGCAAATTTAGATCACTGTAAATATCATTACATAAGGAAGTTACAATAGGATCTTGTAGTTTATCTTTTAAATAAATTTTTTGATTCTTTATGAATATTACATTTGAGTATAAAAAGTTTAATATGTATGATGCATGTTTGAAGTTTAATACTCAATTAAAACAAACCTAGGGGTTATTCACTCATGTGAAATCGCGAACCGCTCTTCGTAAAATCAATACCAAATCAAAGTTAAAATTACTCCAAGTTATATATGAAATCATTTGAAATCATTAAATCGGCTGAAATCACTGTGACACTGAGTAATTTGTCATTTTAAGGCGATGCTAAACCCCCTGTCATCGACAAATACGGGGAACCACTTATTTTATTCAATTTTCAATTTTGAGAAAATATCTCTCTTAAAAGCTATTGTTTTTGATTACGACAATAACGTTTCATAAAGATATTTGCTAAAAATTGAAAATCAAATGAGAAAAGTAGTTCCGCGTATTTGTCGGTGACAGGTGGCTTTAGCATCACCTTAAAGAAATTTATATATCAAAGTTTGTAATCGTCAGAAATCGGCTGAAATCTGTAATTATATGTACCACTATTTTAGAGTGAAGTGCTGCTGGAAACAAACATTGCTTTTATGAATTAAAAAATTGGCTGATGAATAAAAAGACTTTAACAATTTCTACGAACTATGACCATTTATTAACTTTCTAAAAAGTCGACGTTTCGAGAGTTTTGGATACTCTCCTCTTCATGGCTACAAAATGAAAATACATAAATAAATAAACGTACAAGTGACACACAGATAATTTTCAAACAATAATATGTAACAAACCTATAAAAGTTATAAAATTAATGTCTTATGGAGACCGCCGTAACAACAAAGCATACACAAATTAATTTTACTCTTAAAAACAATATATAATATTAAGCAATATGGCACTATCTAAAATTACATAAAAAAACTTATATATAAAACTCACTACGAAGATAAATTTCACGCAAAAATAACTTGGCTTGCAACTTAACTTGCAACAGGTTGTCCAAAGGTAAAAATAGTCATTTCTTATGCATTTTGACCCGTAGAACATTAATCCACAGGCATTTTTGCTTTCTCAAAGAGAAAGCTTTGTGACGATGCAAATTTTTTTATCAGAGATTTTGATGAATTTTTATATTTTCGAGATTCTTGAGTCAGAAAAACATGTTTTTAAAAAATGCTTGTCTGTATGTATGTATATATGTATGTATATGATAAAAAATTATGGAACAATAACTCTTCAAGGGAAGCATGTTATGAGCTGAAATTTTCAGATATATTGCTCAACTTAGAACTGATTAGATTTTGAAGCTAATTGGATAATAAAAAGTACATTTTTTATAAAAAATAGTAACTTCAAAAAAATTTCAAAAATTTAACACAAAAAATTTCTTATTTTTGTATGTTAAATATGTTGAAAATATATAGATTTTCGTAAAATACACTTAATTTCCTTTCAATTGATGTATGTAGCAATAATTTTAAAGTTTTTTTTGTAAAAGAAAAAGAAAAATATAAATTTTACAGAATTTGTAAAAATCAAAAAAAAATTTTGTTGTCTCTTTATACGTCAAACGTATTGAAAATATGTACGTTCTCTTAAGATAATTTTCTCCCAATTTATATATCGAGCAATTACCCGAATGCTATTTTATTGGAAGAAAATAAATTAAATTTTGAATACATATTTTTCGAAAATCGGTAATTTTAGTAAATTTAGAAATAATTTTTATTTTGATAGACCTGAACAATAAAATATACTGTTAAAGATTTGTAATGAACAATTTTAAACAAAAAATAATTATATGAACTTTTCGTGTAGATATATGATGAAAATTATTTTAATTAAGTTTTAAGATTATCTCAGACTGTCAATAATTAAACGCTTTTGTCTAATGAGTTAACTTTAGCTTTACTTTATTTAATGCTCATTTCCATTATTGAACTCTCAAACTCGATTTATTAGGATCTCTCTTCGAGATAGCATTCTGCTAAAGCGATTAGTAGCGGTATTTGTTTAAAGTTGTCAAAAATTGTTTAAAATGCAATTGTGTACATAAATTAGAAAAAATTAATTTTTCGGGCCGAAAGTATTTTTTATGAAAATATATGCTATTTTAGACAAAAAATGTTCCTAAACTTTTTTCCCCAAAATGCTTATTTAAAAATTATGATTTTTTGAAGTTTCATTTTTGCAATATTTTATCAACTTTGGACATTTTCTTATCGCTTTGTAAAAATTTTTAAGAACCTTTTTTGCTTAATATTAGTCAAAGAATCGGATAATATTTTTTAGTAGAAAAATTGAAGTTCTAATAATTTTATTTTTTTGTAAACAAATTTAAACAAAAAAATTAAAGTTAAAAAAATCATAACTTTTGAAATAAGCATTTTGAGAAATAAATCTAATAGTATTTTTTACTTAAAATAACTTATATTTTCATAACAAAATACTTCCCGGCCGAAAAATTAATTTTTTCTAATTTGATTAAACAATTGCATTTTAATCAATTTTTAACCACTCTAAACAAAAATGGATCTGCTGATTCGTGATCTGCGGGTCAAAATACATAAGAAATTACTACTTTCACCTTTGGACATCTTATTGTATACGAGAAGGTACCCAGCTCTAGGACTAAGCAGATGCCACTGATGTGCGGTTCCTTGTCAGCCCACCAAACTCCCGAAAATTCCAAAATATGTTGCCGGCCTGGATTCCTCATGTGTGTGCGGTGCTTCCTGCTCTCCGTGATGCTATTTCAATGCACGCATGATGCTCTGTTTGGACTGCGTTCTGGGAGCCGACATCACTACTCCAATATATTTTGGAGTTTTTGAGTGTCTTGTGTGTTACGACGGTCTCCATGAGACATTAAGTTTATAACTTTAATAGTTTTGTTACATATTATTGTTTAAAAATTATCTGTGTGTCACTTATACGTTTATTTATTTATGTATTTTCATTTTGTAGCCATGAAGAGGAGAGTATCCAAAACTCTCGAAACGTCGGCTTTTTAGAAAGTTAATAAATGCTATATTGAAATTACGCATTTTAGTATGTTATATCTTTCTGTAACTTAACATAATAATAAGTGAGATTGCTAATATATGGTTCAAGTCCTCTTTCGAGTTATCTGTGTTACATATTTATTGCTTAATATTTTGTAGTATAAATGTATTTGTCAAAGTGTTGCTTTATTAGAATTGATTATAATTTAGTATGAGTTTAAAATCATAAATTTAAATTTTGTACATTCCTACATATCTTAATAATCCATTACACAATAAAGATACATCACTTTCTTTAGTTGTGTCCTCTTTTATTTTCACACAAGCATGCCTTTTAATAGTATAATTGCAAAAACTTTAAAATAATTTTTTATTAAACCATTGCCTTTAAATACTTCTTATTGGTTTAATATAAAAATTTAAGATATCGATGCTATAAGCCGAAATAAAAAAAAGCATTTTGACCGGATTTATACAGCATTAAAGGATAATACCGGTCAGCCATGGTACAATTCCGGTCACTATTAAAAAGTTACTTTTATATGTGAAAAATTTCTTTAAATCAATTATATGAATCTTCATATGATCAGTCGCATTATTATTCGCACTTACACAGCGAAATATGTAACACATAACCACTATTCAATCAAAAACACTTAAGCAAAGTTGTACTACCTGAGAGCGTAGTGCAACGTTTTCTTAGTCTTAATTTCGGAAGCGTCATATAAATAACATTATGACAGGTATTACCCCAATTCTGCTTAGTAATTTAAATTGAAATTACTAAAAAGCAATAGGTTTATAGTCTTTTTTTCACTACTTCGCATTGCTATATTTTCAAATTAATAAAGTAGCAAAAAGAACGCATAAATTAATAAATAATATGCATAAAAGCTTATTTTATCGACCAGCTTTCTTATAAGAAATGTAGTCCAAATTTGATAATATAATTTCATAATAAAACAGAATAGAAGGTTGATTGGACATTAGATTAATTGCATTTTATGTTGCGTTTGATATACTATTCGAATTATTACATAAAAATGTTTAAATTTTTTAAAATAAGGGCGACCGGAATTAGTGAGTGACCGGCATTACTCCGTTCTCCCCTATATTATAGTTGTCGGTGATAGTGTAGGGTTATCATAGCAAAATGATATTGCTGTGCGAGCAATAACAAAGTATTGTTGCAGCAGCAATACGGTGTTTAGTTCGATCAACCAGAATCTGGATACTCGAGCAATACATTTTTTTAAGTGTGTGTTGCATATATAACTTTATTCATGAGTTAACTGTGTAGCCACTGTGTTGACGTGAAAAGTGGGACTCACTCATCCATTGTTAATACAAACTAAAATTTCAAAACTTTAAAATTTTTTTAAATTCTTGAAATTTAAAAAATTTTAAATAATTAAAAATTTTAATAGTACATTATTCCCGCAAATGCGGGAGTAAAATATATGAGGGAATAAAAAGCTACTTTAGTCCCGCTTTTCAGGTCAATAAAGTGGCTATTATAGTTAAGTCGTGAATAAAAGAAATGTCGCTGGAAAAAAATTACCGCCTCGGGAATTTGTTAACATTACGAATATGTCTCTGCCGCACACATAGAACAAGACCATGACAACTCAAAAAAAATTTAATTCGATTTTTGTATACTAAATAACTCTTACGAAAATAAAAGCCCTTCATGCACTTCGAAAACTGGTTTTAAAAAGTTAAGAAACTATAATAAGTAATAAGATGTACGTAAAATCATTTTAATTCGTGAAAAAATTACGCTGTTTAGTTTTACAAAAACATATAATTTTAAGTTGTTATAATTTTGTTCTGGGAGTGCGATAATATAATATATGATTCCCCGTGGCCGCCATATTGAAACCACCAGATGACGTATGGCAAATTTAAACATCCAATAACGTTCATGTAAATTAAGTCATGCATCATCAGTGTAAATGTTTATGAAAATATTTCTTTTAATAGTACATATGTACACTTGAATAAAGTAAATATGTATTAAATGTAAGAATGTCTTATTTACATTAAATAAATAATTGCTATTATCAAATAAATGTTTTGTCGGTACTATTGAACGAAATATTTACTTATATTGCGAGAACATTTTTGTCAGTGTGGACAGTAGCTAAAAATTTGCAATTAAATTCTTTGTGAAATACGAATGAAACTGGTTGAAATTTTAACCAAAGAAAAGATTTTGATATGTGCATTGAGAGAAAAAAGTCTTTGATACAAGTACTCGTGTGAATTTGAGAAATAAGTATACGTGAGCTTTGTCTCAAATGTAGATTCATTAGATGCATATGCATGATTTATTCAAAGCAAATATCTTTAATACTTTCAGGGAAACACATATTTCTTAATTGTTAATGAATATCGACTAAAAATTATATCATTTACCTACGTAATTGATATGCTAGAAAACTTTCTTACAATGTTTTATAAAGTTTTTTTTAAAGCATTAAATATAAATATTCACAATCTGTAAAATCCAAATGACAATTATTCTTTTTTTATACGTATAAAATACTTAAAGATAAACGTAAAAAAATAAGAAAGAGAAACACAGTGCCAAGCAACATAACCCCTCCCTTCTGTTATGATTTGTGCCGCGGCAGATCGACAGCCCACAGTATTAGACCCAGTTGTACGTCTATTGCCCTCGCGTTATCCTCGTGCTGTTGATGTTAACGGGATGCTTTTTTCTTCGCACAAATTTGTTATATAAACCTTCTTTTATATGAGTTGCTGTATGATTTACTATTTTAAAAGATGAAAAATTATCAATTCAAAGGAGTTAAATTCGAAACTTGAGATTCAACAGTTCTTTCCTTCCAACTTTTTGTCATTTAATAGTTTAATAAATGGAATCAAAGGTTCAATTTGTCTACATAATTATGAATGACTATTGTATTATTATTGAAGTTTTAAATAAATTTATTTTGTAATCTAATTTCCATCCAATATCTTGAATCGATAATATTTAAAATTCATTTACTTGTGTTTAAAAAATTATCAAAATTATTATACATGAATTTTATATGAATATTATTGTTATTTAGTGTAAATTTATTTCATTGTTACATTATGGTTAAGAAATAAAAGATAAATTAATAGAGAAACATATTTCAAGTTTACTTTAAATGTAAATAATCTAGATTTTGTACTATAACGGCACATGGGTGGTTCTGAGCTAGCGTACAATTCGACGTCCCAAGCAAATTAAAACAAAATGAAAAAAATCTTCTCATTTAAGTTATAGAAACTTATATATTTTCACCACACTGCGCGTAAAGTGCTGACTGTACACCCTCTCAGCAGGCCGTACAGTACCGCATGGACTGCCTAGGGAATAAAGTGACTTGCGCATGCGCGATGCGCCTTTTTCCGCTCTCGACTGCGTCTCGAGCGGTAAAACAGCGCGTCGCGCGTACACAAGTCACTTTACTTCTAGGCAGAGCATGGGGTACTGTACGGCCTGCTGAGATGCGTACAGTCATTTCTTTACGGGGGTGTGGTGAAAAGTAGTATACGCACCTCTGGAGTACAGTAGGCAAGCATGCACTGTGTGAAATGCCGACCTCGCTTCGCTCGGTCGGCAACGTCACACAGTGCGTACATTGCCCACTTTACTCCCTTGATGCATAATGTACTATTAATTATTTTGAAAAACTGGTCTTTTTAGAATTAATTTTTTTGGATTTTTTTTTCAAAAGTTGCTTTGGAAAGGTCTAAAAGAGCAATTTTTGTTTGTCTCAGGTATATTTTGCACATAAAAAATTAAATTTATTGTGTTTTTAGTTACGTTATTTTACAGTTTCTTGTGGAATATTAATCTTTTCCGAACAATTATTAAGTAAATAATTAAGTAACATCCCCCATCGCGGAGTTGCCCATGATTTTTACATAGTATATCAAAACTGAACGATCGTATATAAACCGTGCAAATTTCAAGTCGCTAGCATCCCCCGTCAGCCAGGGCATGTCCCTTTATATATAATATAGATAGGGGTTGAATTTTGGACAATTAACCTACTTAGCTGTTGATGACGGAAAAACTGTGAAATTACTTTTTAGAAGTTAGCATTAGTAAACATTCTAAATGATAACCAAGTGGATATCTTATCTGGACTTGAAGATTTTGAATGAATCGGTAAAATCGCATTTTCCTATTTTAGTGAAAAAAGGTACCTCTTCTTCTGATCATAACTCTGCATGAATTCCGACTCAAAAAATGACCCAAAAGTATAAAAACGTAGGCAAAATGAGCTTTAATTTGAGACTTGTAACGTTAAAAAATATTATTTTGTTGCAAAGTTATTAATATTTGAACAAATTTTTAAAAATGAAAATTTTATACAAATACCAATCTTTAAAAATGAAAATTTTATACAAATACCAATCTTTAAAAATGAAAATTTTATACAAATACCAATTGAGAAAAAAAAATAGAACCGACCTTAAAAAGCGCTTTATAAAGTAAAAAATAATAGTTACTCTAATAAAAAGATTAAGAAACTAAAAGACTTACGATAAAATCTTTATTATCTTCATTGAATAAAAGTCCACATTTTAGTCATTTGAATTTAAAATGCAACTATTTGGAGTCGGCGCCAAAAACTTTAGCAAATTACTAAACTTTTATTAACTTTGTTGCGCAATTGTTGTGATTCTGGCGCCGACTCTAAATAGTTGTATTTTGAATTCAAATGACCAAAATGTTCACTTTTTATGCAATAAAGATAAGAAACATTTTATCGTAAGTATTATTTTCTTAATGTCTTTATTACAGTAACTATTATTTTTTACTTTTAAAAGCGCTATTTAAGGTTGGTTCTATTTGTTTTCCCTAAATTTGTATTTGTATAAAATTTTCATTTTTATAAATTTGCACCGTATCTAAAAATAACGCTCGAGCCATTGTGTTACACACTTATTCGACGTTTGATTGGTTGTTAAAAGCGCACGTGTATTTCAAAATTTATTTTTCAAATCTTATAATCTGATAGGTAAAGTTTTGTTCATGATGGAAAAATAGGTCTAGGTGCTGTCCTCTGCGGCTTTTAATGTCTACGTGCATATTGTACTGCAGTACAGTCTAGATACAAGTCCAGCTTGTGCGCTTCGAGTCTTTTGACGTCTACATAGACATTCTTTTTACGCGTAAGGTGTGTACACCACCCGGGGCTCTCGGAGAAGAGGTCCAAGTGTTACGCACTACTAAAAATCAAGTCTAGCTTGTGCATTTCGAAGCTTTTGATGTCAACGTAGACATTCTCTTCGAATACGGTGTATATACAACCCAGGGCTCTACCAGAAGAGGTCCAGGTGTTACGCACTACAAAAAATCAAGTGTAGCCTGTCCGTTCCGAAGCTTTTAATGTCTACGTGCATATTGTACTCTAGTACAGTGCCTAGATCACCCGGAGATCTCGGTGATGAGGTCGAGTTGTCACGCACGAGAGTGACTTATATGCACCAAGGAACATCAAGTCTAGCTTGTGCACTCCAAGGCTTTTGATGTCTACGTGTACATTGTCTTCGAGTAAGGTGTGAATACCAGCCTGGTCTATCGGAAATGAGGTCCAGGGCGCCATCCGAAATGTCAATTTATGGTCACGTATTTACTGCAGTAAAATATAATATTTAATCATTCAACAAATTTATACATATTATAAAACACATGGATTGGATAATTCTATTGTTTGTTTTATGAAAAACCCTGAGGAAATTTCATAAATGGAGAAACTAATATAAAACTCATTTCTCATTGTTTTTGGCCACCTAATTACTAGTTTTGACCATAGGAATGTACCGGTTTTGGACACTATCAAAATTGATGTTTACAATGAAAATATTTTATCATTGTATTATCAATTATTACGAATTAAAATGCATACATTTAACAATAAAGCAGTTATTTCTTGTAAATTTTTAGATTTAATCTATTTTAAAATGTTAAATTATATATATTTTGTATGCTAAAGTACAAATATACATAAAAGTCATTTACTAATCTAAAAATCGTTAAAGTGATTATTTCTGTTTCTTAGAACAGTTTTTCCTTTCTTCACAATGTTACAAAATGCGTTTCTACATTAAAATTGATTCAATCCGGAGAAATTTTGAGGAATTAAATATAACCTATTATAACCTATAACATACTTTTGATACCTCTAGTATTTTACTTAAATCAACCTTTTTACTGACTAAAAATGTAGTTTGAAATCATATTATTTATTTCTTAGACTTACAAAACTTAAAATAATCATGTAAAAAGTAAACCTTATGTATTTTTATGACTGAGATGCTATGGCCAAAACTGGTATATTAACGTTTTTGTTGTACCACTTCTGGCCACCCCTTTAGTTTCTATAAAATTACATTTTTCTTTGCGATTTTTAAATTTATTCTTAATATTTTAACTTAATTAATTGTGCCTATGCAGTTATTTTTGACCGCAAATTATATTATTAAGTAATATGGACATTATTGTCATCTGCTTCTCTTATCTATTTGCGTAAAAAAATGCCATTTTCGGTACACCTCAAACTAAAAGTATTTCCTCTGTCAAAATGTACTGAGCTAAATGTACCTTCAGTATTATACAATATTCTAAAGTACTTAAGAATCATGTTAATGCCGAAGTTGTATGGAATTCGACAGTTAAAACTTTAAAAATGATTAAAATTATGTTAGATGGCCAAAACGGGAGCACTGGCCACAAACAGTACATTCACCCTACATGATCTTTAATACTTTCCCAATATTTTACATAGTTTTTCATTTCATTCTTATCATTTTTAAACAATTGCACTCTAAATTTATTGTCAGTTTACAAGCCGCTCCCATAACAGCCCGTATATAAGAGTCAAACTTTCAAGTCAATTATCTTTAAAATGGTTATGGCTAATGCTTTCAAATTTCACATACTATCGTAAACTTCATAGAAGAATGACATATTAAATTTTCAGAAACATCTTATCGTGTTGACTTCACTATCGAACCTCCTTAAGGGGTTATATCCCCCAAATTTTTTTGTTTTTTTCCATTTTTTTTATTGGCTTAAATCTTGCCAAAACAGTTCTAGAATCAAAATCTACAACGCCCAAGTACCGATTTAAAGTAAAAATTTTTTTAAATCAATTTTTTCCAAACAGCTTTGATGCTCTAAAATCACAATTTTCGCTTATTTTAGCGATGCTCGCTTTTTTGAATTTCACGGTTTTACAGCACGTGTTTACTCACACTTGCCCTGTGTTTAGTCGATCAGCCGTTCTCGTTGTTTACGTTGTTATTTTGAGTTTTGCTTTACTTTTTAACTGTGAATTATATTTACAAGTACTTAATTATGAGTGAAAAGGTGTACAGTGGCCGCAAAGGCAGTAAAACAAGATGTACAAGTACAAAACGGAGTAAAATTAGTAATCGACGCCCGCCTAACCGCCATTCATTCGAAGGCGATTCGGAGCACGTTA
Organism: Gastracanthus pulcherrimus; assembly: GCA_949152435.1. Taxonomy (NCBI): domain Eukaryota; kingdom Metazoa; phylum Arthropoda; class Insecta; order Hymenoptera; family Pteromalidae; genus Gastracanthus; species Gastracanthus pulcherrimus. Next base: position 133,342,262 of record OX424573.1, on the reverse strand, counting down.
GTACCTCGGCTAAGAAATTGAAAACTACTGATTTAGACCGTGACCGCGATGTTGATAATAATTTTGGCTACTGTTTCATCAATTTTTTCGCTGTATTTACTGCTCTTTTTGAATTAGTAGTATGCAAAAAATGTAATGGTGACGTGCGGTTTTTAGAGGTGAACAAGCGTGGACTAGGCTTCAAAATTATTGTGTCTTGTTCGAACTGTCGCTATGCTGATATTAACAGCTGTCCTGTAATAAATGGTCGTGCTTATAATATCAACTGCCGTATTATTTTAGCTATGCGCATCATAGGCATAGGCATCAACGGTATAAAAAAGTTCTGCTCTATGATGGATCTTGCAAAGCCTGTTTTTCAAACAACTTACAGTAAGATCATATCTAATATCGCCACTGCTACTTCATCTGTTCGAATTATATCTATGAAAAAATCAGCGATTAAAGAAAAAGAAATTTCTATCGAACGAGGTGAAACAGAAGGTCTCACGGTGTCAGGCGATGGATCTTGGCGAAAGAGAGGGTTTACGTCTTTATTCGGATTGGTGACTTTGATTGGTTGGTACACTGGCAAGGTATTGGATGTGTGTGTAAAATCTAAGAACTGTAAAGTGTGTGAATATTCGCAAAAAAAAAGAAGATACTGCTGAATACGAAGAGGTATACCCTTCACACAAACAGAACTGTGATGCCAATCGTGAAGGTAGTGCCGGAAAAATGGAGATCGACGCAGTTATAGAAATGTTCAAACGCTCAGAAAAACTTCATAATATCAAATATTTGAAATATATCGGCGACGGCGATTCAAAAACATATAAAGATATAGTCGACTCAAAACCTTATAAAGATTTCATCGTCGAAAAAAAAGAATGTGTCGGACACGTTCAGAAGCGCATAGGAACGCGTCTGCGCAATTTGAAAAAAACAACGAAAGGTTTTGGCGGCCGAGGAAAGTTGACCGGAAAGTCAATTGATGAACTTTCTATTTATTACGGACTTGCTATTAGGAGAAACTACGATTCAGTCGAAAAAATGCGGTATGAAATTTGGGCAACGTTACTTCATAAAATGTCGACGAAGGAGAATACACAGCACGAGAAGTGTCCCGCCGGAGTAGACTCTTGGTGTTCTTGGCAGCGCAGTACAGCGCTTGGTACACTTGCAACGTACGAGCACAAGAGTCCAATGCATGAGGATGTTTTAACGCAATAAAATCCATTTATAATGAACTCAGCTCCGACAACCTTCTGTCACGCTGCTTGGGTGCGTATACTCAGAACAATAACGAGTCGTTTAATGCTGTAGTGTGGTCAATTGCTCCAAAGACGGTGTCTCCAAAAACATGTACGAGTTTTGCGTGGAAACGAACGCCAATCGCGTCAAAACCGCTGAGCATCGTATGTCTAATATCGCGAAAGAGGCCAGGCGTAGCATTACATCAGGCAAAAAAAAGAAGAAGAGGAAATGGAGGCCCTGGAAGGACAATTATATGGTGCAGGGACAGCAGACTGAAGGTAAAAAAATTATTATGGACTATATTTTTGCGATTCTTAAGATTTATAGCATTTTGAAACTTCAAACGCGGTTTTATCGAAACCATGTTTTCAAAATCGGCAAGCAGTAGAACTTTTGTAAACAAAAAGTTTACATCCGATTGACTTAAAATTTTAACAGTAGCTTCATTGTTTGATTATCTAGTGAAGTCCGCACGATTTTAGCGATTAATTAACAAGAAAAAAGTTATAAACAATTTAAGTCGATTTTTTTCGTCGAAAACACGTTTTTTTGTTAAAACAATCGCCATTTCGCGAAAAAAAATTCTAAAAATATAATCATGTGTACTTCACTACCAAAACTCATGTAGATAATAGAAAAATTATAGTTTTTGTTATAGGTGGAGTTGGACGAGACTTGTACTGCTCGCCGCGGAAGACCTTTTTGAAAAAGCGGTTCACGGTAATCACTGCACAGCCGCCATTTTGTAAAAAAAATATCAATAAAAATTTTTTTTCTCTTCTTCAAGAGTTGCTTAATCCAATGTTATATTATTTGTATACCTTTAATCTCAAATGTCCTTTAAAAAAAATAATTAACAAAGCCTTGTTTTTTAGAGCATAAGGGGGATATAACCCCTTAAGTCGTGAATAAAGTTCTATATGCTACACGAGAGTAAAGTCGATCATTTCCTCGCGTGATTACGGCCCTTGCTTCGCTCGGACGAATGTACTATTATGTTACTTCTGGAAATACATGAAATTTAATATATATATATATACCCATCAGCAAGGCGTCAATATACGTCTACAAAACTAAGAGTTATAAATAATTTAAAAGAAGATTAAACATCTGCTTGAACATCTATAATAGTCTCAGGGTGACTACAAGTCGCCCCTAACTAAAGCTTGATAGTCACGAATCGCACTACCGATTCGTGCAATGAAGGCTAGATCGCGCAGGATCGCCTGCGATACTACAATCAATTCATAATTATGCTAATCCGTGCGTTCCACGCTCGCTTCGAGTTACTTCCGTAAATAGTGATTTTCTATCAGTAACAAGTATATAAACACCAAAAAAAAACTCTAAATATCCTAATTTCTCCTAAAATAGAACTAACTTTCTGTATTACTCACGAAATAAACTTTATGCAGGTCTGGGGAGTCAGGTGGTATTATTACTGCTACAATGAGTAATCATCATCGTAAAAGCAATTCATTGGATGCAGGAACAGGCAAGCAAGGGAAACAACAGCTTTCGTCAAGGGATCGGTGAGTCAATTCTTCAGAATGGTATTGATGAAAGCCCAAAATCCATTACTACTCACAACTTTTCATTATAAACAAAAATCACTGCACCAGTGAATGAACGAATAAGAAATTTTCTAATTACATTACTAGTTTACGTAACATAAAAATAAGTAAACACTTAAAAAAACTGTTCAGTGTTGTTAATAAAATATTCATCTTTATTCTTATGGCAAATATCTTAACTTACACCTCATAAATAATATCAATATCGACAAAACATAAAAAGGTACCGAAACCCAGTATATGAACGTGACGCCAGTTTTAATAAAAATATTGCAAATATAATATTAGTAGTAAGTAAGCTGTTATGGGAAGACTAAACAAATGACGTCATCACTGCGCGACGTCTCTTATCTTATCTAATCTTAATGGTATGTTGATATGATAAGGTTATCTTAATGGTTTGTTGATAAGATAAGACTCAAGGTCACATTCCATAGAGGTGTTACTTGTCTTATTAATTACTTTTTAAATGTTTATTTATATAAACAAATAGATAAGCCATGTAAACAAAACTCCTTATCTTTGTCGCAACAATGACTCACCCATGCGCAACCCCCTTTTATCTTAATGGTTTATTGACAAGATAAGAACATTCCATAGAGGTGTTACTTGTCGTATTAATTACTTTTTAATTGTTTATTTATATAAACAAATAGATAAGCTATGTAAACAACACCCCTTATCTTTGCCGCAGCAATGACTCACCCATACGTGACCCCTTTTATCTTAATGTTTTGTTGTCAAGATAAGACTAAAGGTCACAGTCCCAAGATGTGTTACTTATTAATTGTTTATTTATATAAACAAACAGAAAAGCTATGTAAACAATCTCACCCCCAGTTATCTTTGACATGACAATGGTTCGCCCTTGTGTGATTTCCCTTATCATAATGATATGTTTACAAGATAAGACTTAAGGTCACATTCCAGAGATGTATTACTTATTAATTACCTTTTAATTATTTATTTGTATTTGATTTTTGATAACACATAATCTTATCTATGATGAACAAAGATAGCAAATAATGTTATCTGCATTTGCGCAAACATAACCTAGAATCTTGACGGTAATCTTAACGGTTTAGACGCCGCCGTCCAAAGATGATTTTAATGGTAATAGTTTGTTGTACTACGTTTTCAAAATATTGTGGTCCTGAAAAGGACCGGTTTATGTTTTTAAAAATCTCTTTATTCTTTAAAACTTTTGTATCCCTTACGATCGGGTAAGGAAAATGTGTTGGTGGAGAATTTCCGTATATAATGTTTTGACTTCTGCGATTCACCATTCGCATGATTACTCCGGTCTTTGTCTGCGTTACTGCTACTGCCCCCGATCTGGGGCGATGATGGTTTACCTTGCGATTGACCCATATTGCGATAAGCTGTCTCCTTGAGGAGGATAAGATGAATAATGAGAGATCTGAATCGCTTTGCTTATGTTTTATATTATATAGTGATTATAGATTTTTGAATTGAGAAATTCAAGGGTATGGTGGGGTGGGGGTAAAAGGTAAGAATAGTCAATAAATGGATCAATAATTTGGATTTATTATAATGTAAAAAAGTATGTGTACAAAACGTTATAAGAAAGAATAACATAATTTTCGATTTCATGGTTCAAGCAGATACGCACACAATTCGTTGTATATAATTGGTAATTTATAAGCAGCAATTTCTAAGAGTAACACATTTAAAATTGATAAACTAACATCATTATCCTGCAGAAATTTTTCATTAACAAATATTTTAATATTATCGCTGTATAAAGTATAGTATTTATGAAACGCTTCATATGTCTTCATCATAGTTGATTTAGCATGTTTGAGGGTACCGTCTTTTCTAATACATTCTTCTAGGTACTCTTTGATGAAAGTGATAACGGCATTTACCTTAGCAGCGCAACTTTCTAGTTGAGCAAGATGTGCATCAATACATGGCAAGAGAAGTTTTATCCCATCAAACGTAACTTTCTGCATACAGATAGCCGGTGGCGAGTAGGACGTTTTCAGTTTCTTCTTTCCTTTAGATGATTGGGGATCACCTTCAACTGCAACTGCTTCTTCCTCTTCTACATGATTAAAGAAACTCCCAACTGCAGGTCTTTCTTCGATCAATATGGCTTTCGTATTGTAGGAACTCATAAACATCAGATCATAACCATCCAAGTACATTTTTGATGGTCGGCCATATTCAGTTTGAAATCTGTAGGCGTCTTGGAAATACGCATTGATGAGATCGAAGTAGTTCTTGAAAAGTGTCCAGGTGTTATTATCAAATTTGATAAATTTGGAATAAGACGTCGACATTGACAGTTTTACAATTGCGCGATAACTACCGTGCTCGTACTCTAAACCAATGGATACTTGCTTCGTGTTGGACTTGTTTAAAGCATAACTCGTAGACAACAGCATGTTCGGTAAAATATTTAGCATACGAGCTTGATAGCATTCACTTGATTGAGCCATGCTTGGTTAATAAAGACCGCACTCTGTACTGTATGAAGTAGCACGAGAAACGCGTGATAAATTCGCAAACTAACGACTGAGATGAGTCCAAACTGTGCTTGCTCTTATAAACGCATTGGCAAAGCCAACCCCTCCACTAAAACTTTGAGGTATAAGTCAGAGTGGGGAGATCGAAACTAACGGTTAAAAATTCTTCCACGTGTATTCCGCGAAATGATATCAAAGAAAAAATAACTATGTTTTGACGAGTATCCGATTTTGCGATACGAGCATGCAAGATTTAATGGGGATATGAAATATGAAATACAAATGAAATATTTTACTTCCAACGGTACATAATGTGATTATATTTATAAGACTACCAAGAAATAAAATAGTTTAGATAATTTTTATCGTATATTACTACGAGTACATGTACATCCTGTGTATGATTAAAAGTAGAAATATTAATTGTGATGGGTATTCTAAGAATAGCGATTGTAAAGCTATACAGGATACAAGAGGATATGCTGAGGAGAAGAAATGATAAGTTTGACGATATACGTGTGTACAATTTATTCATATAAACTTATACTATTAATACATAAAGTTTGACAAATTACGTAGAATATATATTTTCAATAATTTAAACATAGTCTCGAAGTACATATTTGATTGCAAAATCCTGAGCCAAGCGAATGCTCAGTACCAAATGCTTTTACATGTTTTTGGCGGTGACGCTGGCGAATTTTATTGCGTAAAAGTTTAGTATAAAATTTCATAGCTAAGGTGTCGTTTATTCGTGAATTTCGTGAAAAGCTACTGCAAAACGCACATAAATTAGGAAAGCTGCACATATAATAGAGGAACATAAGACAATATTGCCCACACACTTGCGAGTCGATGCTTTGCAGTTTTTTTCTGTTCCACTGATATTTTGTACAGTTTCGTTTGAGTCGAATAAGATGATGTGCTGAGATTGGTGGTAATCCGTAGCTGGCGAAATATGTTCCGTAGCCATTTTCGTCTATGTAGATAGCTATCCAATGTGTACCTTTTTTCTTATGATCATCAGTGTTAGCTATGATAGCTGTTGGGTATTCTATCACTTTTGGAATTCGATCTGATGCATACACTTCGACTGTTTTAGCTGATAGTCAATCACGTCCTGGCCAGCCTCCTCCTCTTCTGCCTGCTGATTCTCTCTTAAACTTTTTAAAGTAGTTGTACGTCTACGAAGATGTAACTTTGCATAAAGAACATCGCTTAACTTTTGAGGATGTTCTTGAGGTTCTGTTCTAGTATAATCAGCTACTAACGAATGCAGCCACTTTCGTAATAAGTATGCCTGATTAAGAGCACAAACCACAGTTTTATTCTTATCTTGCACACTGTGATGTATACAGGAAAATACATGTTGATATTTCTCTCTAAGTTCATTAAACGAAGGTCCATACACTTCTTCGACGTTTACAATTTCTCGAGACATCACTGATTCAAGATATTTTGCTTTATCATATCCACGAGTGTATATTCTTATGGCCACTTTTGACAGAAAATATAGGTTGAAACGTAATTGATCTACACTGATGTCACCTTCAATCCATCGTATACCGTGATGATGGTTGGAAACGTATTCGTTGGACTTCTTAATGCAAGAAGGAAGCTCGGAAAAACTATGCGGGGACTTGATGTACCAGTGAGCGAGAACTCTATTTTTCAAACTTAGTACTGCAGCTTCTTTTGGAATAAATTTATTTTCCTGATCTTTAAGACCCTGAATATCTATAACGTAATCCATTTTTAGTAATTCTATTTGTTTCGCACACTGTGTGCCTCACGCGTAAACTCTTAAAGTCGACTGTTGGAGAGTTGAGCGTAGCTCTCTGTATATATCTGCTCACCCCACTACCGCCATTACCGCCACCCGCTCTTGACATGTACACTGGTACTACTACAGTCTCCCGATCATCACTTATGCATTGAAATCCTTTATCATTTGACTGTTTGAATCTATTTCCAGCACGTTATCAAATTCGGCGTAGACGATACAGTTGATTGTTGACTCGAGAGCCTCGTCAAATTTCACTTCTACACGTATACTTCCGTGCTTTATGAGATTCCAGTGCATGGAAGCGTTTGCAGATAAATCAGGAGTCAGATCAAAAGCGAAAAGACAAAAGCCTTTTTTATAATCAGTGCGACTAATAGCTGAAGCTTCATTGAGAAAATGTACTCCAGTTCCAGAAAATAAAGTATGATAAGCTTCTAAGTATAGAGGATTAGTTCCATTAAAACTGGGTTGTAACGATTTGCTTGGAATTTGAACACCATCAACATAAAGAGAAAGATAATTTATGGAAAAATGTTGAAAATTAAATGGATTATAGCTTCTGTTACCATTAAATGCTCGATTATCTACGAATCCAATTATGATTCTTTTAGGTATTTGACCAAGAATAATGTTATCTAGTGTATCGCCATGAATACCACTATGCATAGTAAATGCTTTTACCTCTACACGATTAATTGGATATTTGGCTGTTGCTTTTGTGAGAGTATTGGCATGGGCCAATAGAATACCTGGACTTATTTTTACACGTCTTACAACAAGTGAAGTTTCTCTTATATGAACGCTAAATTTATCGTTAGCAGCAGTATCCATTAAACAAAATGCATCCTTACTTCTTGCTAAACGCAGACGAAGTTCAACACCGTTAAGTAAAAATTTACTTTGATTAAAGACATCTGAATGTAGGTACCCTATTAAATCTACAGTTTGGGCGTTGATTGTAAAATATTGACGATTTGAGAGTCCTAAATTAGCTGTTGCGTCAGCCCTAGAAATATTGGGCAGAGACTCCATGCGCCCTGCAGTGTCTATATACCAAAGTGAAGTTGTCAGATGTGAGGACATAGTTCCTGGTGAATAATTTAATAATGTTTCGATATAAGCTCTGTACGGATAGGCATTGTTTGGTGGTGAAACGAGTTTCTGGTTGAGGAACACGTCTACTTGATTAAACATAGAGTGTAAAAAATTGTTAACAGGTGCAACTTTACTATTCTCGACTGCATCAGTAGCGACGTTGGATAAAATTTGAACACGGACACAGAGCATGGTGTATGCAAGATCGAGATAATCTTCGCCACCTGGAACGACAAATTCCAAAGGGCCATCGCCGCTAAGGGGAGAAACCGGTTTATAATGCACAAATTGAGAACTTTCTAGAGATGTCTGTGTAGGAGGTAATGTAAACAAATCCAATTCTGATTTCATGCACTCGCACGAATTTGAATGTAGAAATGCCATGATAATGTTTTTATTTCGGACCAAAAATATCTGTTATACTTTGCAAAACTTGCTTCTTTTTCTTTCTACATCTACTAACGTTCTTTTTACCCTTTCGTGGAGCACTTGTTTCTTGCTGCTACGTCTTTTCTTCACTCTACCACTTTTAATGCGTGCTGTTGAGCGGTTCTTGGGAGACTGTCGCTTTCCTTTCCTGTTACGTCGTTTATAACCCGATCCTTTCATTATTTCAGTCATTTTATCAGCTGCTTTACGTTTAAGATTTCGCCCAGACTCGCGCACGCGTGTACGTACAGCTTGTTTGAAATGAATACCTCCGTTCCCCACGTCGTCCAACACATTCATACCTGTTCGAATATCTTCTTTGCCAACCGCTTTAGCACCACTAGTAAGATAAGGTAAGACTCTGCGAAAAAGCCCAGCCAAGAAGCTACCGATTCCACCATGTCCTCGCTGATAACTTGCACCAGAAAATACACGACGTACACCTCCCCCGCCAATTTGATCAGTGTAATATGCACCGTAGTGACCGATCTTGATAATTTCTGCTGTTTAATGATTACGCTTAAAGTGAAGCGTAATCGTCAACGTCCCGTACTCAAATGGTATACTCTTACCGTGTTGATCTCTTATATTGATTATGAGATTTTGAAAAGTGTTATTTAATAACGGAATATAGTTTGGTGGTGAAAAGTGTTTAACCATAGTTGGACCCAACTTGTACTTCGAATTATCGATCGTTACAATGCGAAGAAGAGAAGCTTGAGTATCGCCAACTGTGTAAGGAACGCAAAGAACTTGACGTTTTGCACCACGTCCTTTACTACGTATTATACGTTCGATCTTAAACTCCTCGTCCTGTCCAATACGATCCCCACCAACACGTACCATTACTTCAGGGTAGAAAAACCCGTCAATCAACTCATCCTGTAGATCTGTCAGTTCGTATGTGTATAAATTTTGTCTGCGTAAAATACGAGATAGCCTAAAGACTTCTTCACTGTAATTCTTCTCATAACCTTTGTCGAAGGTGCCCTTAGACCGACTGATACGAACGTAATCTCCGACAGAATATATAGCTGAGCGCGATGCTCTCCGTTGATTAAGAACTCTCTTTTGTAAATTTTTTCGAGCTTCAGCTGCATTGTAAATATAGTAAATATTGTAAATATTGTAAATATTCCAGAATGTAGTGTATGGTTATAGGCATGGACAATATTGCTTATTACATCCAGGTATCTGTGAGTGTTTTTGTGTGTTAAATACCTATACATGCGTTCTTTCAATGTACGATTTAAACGTTCTACTACAGCTGCTTTTACATCGGGATTGCGGGACACATGAAACTGTATATCTCGCTTTTTAAGAAAATTTTGGAAATCTGATCCTACAAACTCTTTTCCTTTGTCTGATTGCACAAGAACCGGAGAGCGACCACCGGAGAGCGACCACCGGATCTCTTCAAGATTCTATCGAATGCAGCTACAACACTTTTAACACTTTTATCCCGTAACACTTCGACCCAAGCGTATTTACTAAGAATGTCTACTGTTACCAGCAAGAAACAATAACCATCGTTGTAATCTTTAAGAGATTGCATGTCACATAAATCCACTTCCCAACAATCATCCCCATTCGTAACATTGTAGTTCAATCTGAGGAATTTTTGACGTATAGGTCTGTGTAATGTATATGTATCTTGCTTTGATCTACTTTTTTCATTTACACGAACCAAATTACGAGCTCCTGCATAACCAGCTTCATGTGAAGTATCGTAATATTGATTTTCGTAAGACATTTTTACCGCTACGCTATACTAACACTTTACATTTGGAACTTCAACCACTTATTTTTCACATCACTCTTCTTCTGCCTGCTATACACTTCTTCTGCATCAGTTTTTCGCGCACGTAATTCGTAGTACTGTGGTGTTCGTACTTCTTTCTCCAGTCTACCAACATTTATCAAACTTCTTCTCTTAAGAGTCAATAATTTTTTTTCAGCACCTCTAAAAGTTTCAGTTAATTTTAGCACTTGAGGATTACTAATCAGCTTCAGAGGAGTCTCGCTTGATACTATGAATTTAGCAAGTTGTAATCTACCTATAGGCACTTGATCAGTAGTTTTACTTTTCAAAATATCCTCCATTAATTCTATAGTATTCGACTGAAGAATAACATTATTGTCCAGGGTAACAGTCCCCGAATTATCCCATCTTAAACGATCAGATGCAGACGATTTCCAGTGTTGAAGCAATGGACGTCCTTTTCGCGCAAAAGCCTTGGGGATACTGTCTAGAATTGATTCTTCAGACAGAGGTGTAAGTGTGTCCTCGCCATTCTCATGATCCATATCGGATGTGTGCTCATGACGGTCAAGATTTTAAAATGGAGATACCTCCAAAGAATTTGTAAATATTTCATACATTTTTCTCTTTCATCAGTAAGAGTTTTAGAAAAAAGAATGTCATGCATTTGAGCATCGAGTCGCGATAGATTATCACCTTTCGCCTGTACAGTTCGTAACTCAGCTTCATAACCGTCTTCTGCTAAGTGCTCTTTCTTATCATTAATATAATCTTGTTGTCGTTGTACTGAGGAAGCTTGAATTACTCTGTCGTACGTTTCTTCTGGTACAATTACCATTTTACGTGAACGTTCCATGTTTTTAATTACTATGAATTTCCAGAACCACTAAATATTTTTGAAACTAATGCACCTATTATAAGAGCCAATAGCATAGGTAAAAATGCCCCACCGTTTTGTATGATGACACGTTTTCTCTTCTGCCACTCAGTTGCAGTAGTACCATCTGTTCCGCTTCTGTTCGACTTCTTTTTCTTCCTCAGCCTCTTAGTCACTAATTTTCGCAATACGTGTTTGTACTTTTTTAATCGTAATTTGTGTGAGTTTTTAATCTTTACAATACCTTGCAACACATTTAATGCACACTCACATATACTTTGAATGAGTTTTTTATCAACCGACCGGAGTAGAGCCGCTCGCTGTTGCCCATCTGCGTGGAAGAGAGCGTTTAAAACTGCTACACACTTTTTGCTAAAGTGAGATGGTAAACAGCCGCACTCGCTAGCAGGGCCAACAGTGCGCAACTTCTTTTGTTTTCTCGATGTCTTCGCATCCATAGTTACAGAGCGACTGTAATTGATCAGCTTATTACACAGCTTTTTATCGATATTTTGATTTTGGTACATACACGTATCGCACCCTATCATCGGGAAATACACATGTTCTAAAACGAAATTCCTCTTTAGTGCTTTGTTTTAAGTCGAGTAAAAGGTAGCCATGAGCGACTGCAGTACTGTCTAAATACGCTTCTTGCAAAAATTTCGGGTCTTCAGGATGAACTTGACGAGCAAGATACTGAATCTGAGAACGATCTCGAGGATTTTTGAAAATTATAAGATAATTAGCGTTTAGCGAAATCTCACGCTACCCTACACCATTATGAAAAATATTTTGAGTAATAAAGATAACGCTTATATTTTTATGATAACTACCCTTTGTGAAGAGATCGAGAATAGTATTATTCGACGATTCTCGCATCAAATCGTCAATAATTATTAATTTCTTTTTATCATTGTCGTGAGAGTAGTCTGAAGCTTGTGGCAGACCTTCGTGAAATTCGATAATTTTTTTACCATGTCCACCTGGTACAAATTCCGTCTCATAAGTAGGCTGCCATTCTGCGTAGTAAAGCAATATTCTATCGAACACCGCGTCACACATTGCAGGTAGATGTTCGAGGAATCGTTTTACAAAAACAGTTTTTCCACAACCGGTGGGACCACTGACTATACACGTAAATGGATGTTTGAAACGCGTATCCATCCTGGATTCTTAAATCTTACCATCACCATCAGTATCAGCAATAAAAACGACCAATAGTTGTGCATCAGAGTCTAGAACACGACAAGCAGCAAGAAGTGGGGGGAGGGACGGCGGCGGCGCGGCACACGTAAGTATCAGCTGTTTTATACGTGTGCTCAGAGGGTACCAGCTGATTGATGTGTGCGCGGATCAAAATCAGCTAAAATTACAAGAAAAAAGCTAAATAAGCGGCAAATTAGCTGAAATACCGGAGACTGATCAGCCTTCCGAACGAATGCTAAAGATGTACTGGAAACATCCGTACTCTGCAAGAGATTATATATTTTTTACATATAATAATAATAATAATAAATAAAACAAGACTGTTATGGTAAGTAAATTTTAAAGTTTTTATTTTTACAATATTATACAATGTTTTTACAAAAATATTAAGTGGATGTAAATCCAAACGGAAGAGAATGCGTACGTGTAATGTATCGTTGTTTTTTTAATACTACACAACATGTTTTCGACTCATCTCGAGTCACAACTTCATGCAATTTTGTTCTACGAATGGCTTTAAATTTAATTTTTATTTTTCTACATTCATTATTTGTTTGTTCACCCTCAGCTGCGTCGTTGTTAGGCTCATCATTGTCAATATTAGAAGCATCATTGATCAAATTTTTTACACTCTTAAAATTTATTTTCAAATCATTTTAAAAGTTTAACGCTATAGCTATTATACGCTATATACCTTTTACTTTACAGCATTCAGTTTTTGTTTGGTCTACAGGTGATATGACACGGTAAGCGTAGACTTTCGGACCTCCAGAAACGAAACTCTATATAAGCATTTTCACCATAACTTCTAAGCTCATCTGTCATATCACCCAGTTTTGATCCTATAACTGGGCTGTATTCGTTCTCTGCATTATCATGCGAGACAAAGACACAGGAATCAGTATCATAATATAATAAACGTAAAGCCAATCTCTCCAAGTGTTCGTAAAGTTTTAGGCGCGCCTGGGGGGTCGTGTACGCAGCAATGACAACACTCGTTTGTAGTGCAGGCGTCACTGCCTCAGCTCTATACTGCCAATTTACATATAGAATCTCATCGCTGACAGGCAATATATCGATTACCACTCTTTCCGGACATGTGAGAAGTTTTAGAAGCGATTCTTTATAACTTCTGTTTGCTTCAAATTACTCCGCTGCCCAAATTTACCCCAAAACGAATTCAAACATAGCTTAGCAACTGCACATAGTCCTGCATTCTTAGCAATGTTCTCTCTATCCAAACGTATACCCTCGTCATGATCATATTGATCAATATATTATGTTTTTGCAATGTCATCAGTACACCACAAAGGCCAGCCGCTAGCCTCTTGCTTAATTTTCAAAAACGTATTGACATATTCCGCAAAGAGCCCACCAGTCCCACGATCTTGATTGTAACAAGTCATTTGATATTGCCAAATAATATAAATTTCCGTTACACGATAACCAAGTTGGACAGCTTTACGTAGCTCGTCAGCAACCCACGTGCCCGTAAATTCGCGATCCTTGACATCCTCATGATTACAGTCACCCTGACGTAATTTCTCACAACAAAATCGACAGAGTGCGAATAGTAGACGGCCGTGCATTTTGATCGGTAACAATGGTATATGTAAATTTCGCGGAGGTAAAATCCTGCACTTAATTACACCTTCGACATTCGTTAGATTATCATTATCCTCCAGCGTCAATGCATCACATTCAATACCAATGAATATGCGCGGATGACCAATAGGAAATTGACCTCTCTTACAAACGTATGAATAGAGAGAGCATATATCTGTGTATCGGATTATTTCACCTTCTTGAATTTCGTATTCAGTAACTATATTCTCCGTCCTGCCACCGAAAAAAGCATCACCAGGATTCAAAGTTACGCGACTCATTAGAGGATGATGATTCACGTAATCATTAATTTCACTATTTTCTGCTTTTATTCGATCAAATGCACATTCCCACATCTCACGAACCTCGTAACCATGTGACTTAATGTTTTTAATTTTTTTACTTGTATTTTCGTACGCTTCATCCATTGTTCGCCCGTAAGCCATTGTTTTATCGCGTTTTTTATTGAAACATCGAGGACAACCATGTGTGTAACAGCCCTGGTATTCAAAAACAATTCCTTTAGCATGTTGCTGCTCGCCGTCAAGTGGTGGTAAGAAGCCATCTACGCGAAACCGTTCAGGAAGCATAAATTCGCGAGCTCTCCCAGCGTGTATTATCGCACGACCAAGTTCACGCTCACATTGCACCAACCACTGCAATGATTTTTGTGAATGTTTGTCTGCGCGTCGGTACCCACTCGCTGGCATAATACCTATTGTATTTACATGCAAAAAATTCTTTCTATACAACTGAACATGCTGATGCAATAGTGGTGGCTTCTGTAAAAGGACAAGTGTTGCCGCATTTTATAAAAATGTTTCGAAAAGCCATGCAGGAAAGCCTCAAGATATCCACATCTAAACGACAATAGTCTAAAAGTTCACGTTGCGTGTCAAAATTATAAGAATCACGATTTTCGTTATACCATAGAAAAAACTCTTCTCTTTCACTCGTTGACATTGTTTTGGGAGAGTAGTTACTGGATGCTGATAAGGATCCTACGTATTCTTGATTTTCTAAGGTATTAAAGAGGTGAGGAAAATAACCTTTTTTAGTAGCCGGTGGTAGGGCAAAAGCTTGCGGTAGAGCGCTTAACTTCATTTGAAAATAATTTAAACTATCAATAAATTTTGTCCGGCCACACTGTAACATAATAATATTTTGTCCATTTAAAATCACGTTAGGTACTATAGTTGTATTTTCGACGATTTCTCTGAGAATAAATTGAGCATCGAAGCCCCGCGAATTATGTGCAATACAAATAATTTGATCAAATTTTGATTTTTCTCGTATAGTCAGATCGAGCAAACATTTTACAGGATTTTTACGAAAAACATGTTCACGTATACCACACGTTTCACAAAATTGACTAAGGTCTTCTATAGAGAGACAATCATTGTAAACTTGTTGTACGACACACAGATTCGGTATGTGAATTTTTATCGTAGGGTGGTCTCGAAAGGGTGAATCTTGACGAGTCTGAAAATCATAAAAAAACAAACATATTTTTCTTGGGGCTGCGCTTTTCGAAAGCATTGGATAAATTAGTTTCACGACCAACCGGTTGAATATAACATAAATCGTTTACACTATGTTTTTTATGACATACATTACACCAATTATAACCACATTCATGCTTAGATTTATAAATATTAATACGCTTACAGCATACGACACAAACTTTCACTACATCACATAATTTTTTATTCTTCTTCTTATACGAACCATGTTTTCTGTGATTGTCAAAGCACATTTGACCGAAAAAATCTCGATTACAGGCTTTGCATTTTATCAAATCTACACCTTCATAACAACATGATGGTTTACAAAAGCACATTCGGCACTGTGCTGTGCATCTGTGCTTATCTACGTATTGATATCTTTTATTACAATGTTCGCAGAAAAATTTACTACGCGCTGCACCCGTTAAATTTAATATAGTATCAAAATGTCTTCTTCGTGCATCATATAAGAGATGTATAACATCGTAAACAGTATTATTCATAAGTGCTCGACCATAAAAAAAAGGAGGGTCACCATTACTAAACGCTAGACTATCATAAATCACGATTGCTCTATCTCTTTCTGTGAAATGATCTTAAAAAGCTTTAATTTCTCGCATACCACAGCCGTTTTCTGGAATCAGAACATTAGCACCAGCAATAAGAAGTTTCGCATAAGCTTTTTGCATTGAACCACCGCTGACGCATATATTGAACCAATTTTCACGTGCATCATCTGTGGCTGAGTTTTTGTATGTTATAAATATATCGCCTACAACTAATGCCCTTGGTAAACACATATTATCATTATTATTTATGGAAATGAAAGATCTTTGACCTACCACATCGATAGTCAACTTTTTTCTACCTTTACATCCTCCCTCACCGTTTGGTACATTCACAAGCGTTACTGTTAAAATAAAACTTTCATCTATTTGAAAGGCATCAATCGTTATAAGAAAAATTGTTGACTGGTCGAAGTGATAGACCACCTGGCCCGCAAGCAAAATTTATACTTCTTACAGCTACACCAATCATATCATTCTCACGCGTTAAGGAAATTAAATATGAATAAATATCGCGTATAACTAGTTCTAACCATAAAATGGGGTTTACAGTATTATCTGTCGGAGGTTTTTTATTTTTATTTTGCATTATTTGCTTAAAAATTTATGTATATAATTGTTTATTATTACACAAGTTTAATTTTAGTTCTAAAATTAATACTTTTTAAATTTTTATTTCTTCACACCGTAATTTATTTAAAATATAAATATGTACTAACCTTTTTCTTCTTCGTAAACACTCATTAATGGTTGAAGTACTGGTATGTGATGCAAGTTTCTTTGCACTAAAAATTCAGCTGTACAATTCACTACTACACACGAATTTTTGAATATTGTTTTATATAACAATAAAATTTTACGAGAACCGCAACAACTCAGTAGGAAACGAAATTCTTGTTTTAAACTTACGCAAATCATGCGCTTTACACGCTTTCGCCACCTTAAAGTGCACCTTTGCCTTATCACGGTATTTTCAAAGCGTAGTCTCCGTGCTACGATATACACCATATCGCGTAATAATACTTCTGCCTCGTTATACATGTCTATAGCTACTCGATTTGCTGTCCTCATGGTGACTAAATTCAATAGCGTACGTCTAAGGGTTTTTATATTTTGTAAAAAATGGGTTGAGGGTAAGGTAGAGAGGGCTGAAATAAAGTGGTAGTGATTATCACTGCTATACTTAAAAATATTTCTTTGAAACAATTAAGACATCTGTCTTAATAAATTTGTTTGATGTAAAACAATCTCATGCAGATTCTATAAGTTTTATCGGAATATGTGGTATAATATATTTTTCAAAAGAAATTTTTATTATTTCCTGCCATGTAATCTTAATTTACACAAGTTCATCAAGCATAGTCAGTTGTTATATACCTGAAATATTTCACAGCAGTTTTTCGTGCTCAAAATATATGCGGAGAGTATTGTTTTACATAGGAGTTTTCAACATTCAAAATGATTTTCGAAGAAATCTTAATTACCATGGTTTTATCTAAATGCTCAAAACGTAAATATCGGGAGATGTTTATAGCGCTCTACTCAAAACGAAATTTAATTGGTTCAGGATGTATACCTATCGAAGTATTATACTAACAAGTGATAAGGGACGCTCCTCGGCAACTTTCTGCTCCCCAGTATAGTGTGAATGCGGGTGTTGTTTTTTCTCGCGCTTCCTGCCGTACTTAAGATACTGTCGTTTCTTCGAGATGCTAGCCAAGGGATAAGACCAACGGTTGTCTCCCTCACCAAGAGTATCGGATGTACGCTTGCTGCGATTGTTTTAATTAGCGCTCCACGTGTCTTATTAAAATCGCAGTCGAAATCATTACTTCTCTAAACTTTCTTCTTATTCTCCAAAGCTTTATGCCAGTGCAACAGATGACTGCTCCGCAATCATGCGAATGGTGAATCGTAGAAGTCAAAACATTATATACGGAAATTCTTCACCAACACATTTTCCTTACCCGATCGTAAGGGATACAAAAGTTTTAAAGAATAAAGAGATTTTTAAAAACATAAACCGGTCCTTTTCAGGACCACAATATTTTGAAAACGTAGTACAACAAACTATTACCATTAAAATCATCTTTGGATGGCGGCGACTAAACCGTTAAGATTACCGTCAAGATTCTAGGTTATGTTTGCGTAAATGCAGATAACATTATTTGCTATCTTTGTTCATCATAGATAAGATTATGTGTTATCAAAAATCAAATAAAAATAAATAATTAAAACGTAATTAATAAGTAATACATCTCTGGAATGTGACCTTGAGTCTTATCTTGTAAACATACCATTAAGATAAAGGAAATCACACAAGGGCGAACCATTGTCATATCAAAGATAAGTGGGGGTGAGATTATTTACATAGCTATTCTGTTTATTTATATAAATAAACAATTAATAAGTAACACATCTAGAGACTGTGACCTTAAGTCTTATCTTGACAACAAAACATTAAGATAAAAGGGGTCGCGCATGAGTGAGCCATTGCTGCGGCAAAGATAAGGCGTGTTGTTTACATAGCTTATCTATTTGTTTATATAAATTAACAATTAAAAAGTAATTAATACGACAAGTAACACCTCTATGAAATGTTCTTATCTTGTCAATAAACCATTAAGATAAAAGGGGGTCGCGCATGGGTGAGTCATTGTTGCGACAAAGATAAGGAGTTTTGTTTACATGGCTTATCTATTTGTTTATATAAATAAACAATTAAAAAGTAATTAATAAGACAAGTAACACCTCTATGGAATGTGACCTTGAGTCTTATCTTATCAAGAAACCATTAAGATAACCTTATCATATCAACATACCATTAAGATTAGATAAGATTAGAGACGTCGCGCAGTGATGACGTCATTTGTTTAGTCTTCCCATGACAGCTCACTTACTACTAATATTGTTAGTTCATCAATTTTCACTTAGTCATATTTTATTTGAAAAATTACTATCTATATAATTCTAAAAATACTTCAAACTTAAGACACATAAGAGCATATCTTCAAAGGTAAAGTAACTGTGTCACGATGTCAACGCAATGCTCTTGAAATTGATATTTATTTAATGAAATTGTTTCCAGAGTCTGTAATACGTTGTACATAGTGATCCTCCAGGGAGTGATACGAAACCGTGTCCTATCTTCTGATTGGTAAGAAAAGCATAAGATAGAAAGAGACAGAAGTTAGATCTTCTATAGATATACTGCCATACATTTAGATCAACATGGTGTCCGATTGTCCTATCACTCCCTAGAATGAGCCTGAAACTGGCAGCCAGACTTATCAGTGTGACCGTCACAATACCATATATAAAAATCTATATAAATAAAATAACTGGCTACCTTTTCCACCAAAAATAAAACGAAAGAAAATTGGAATATGCATTTTAAGGACACCTCTTCAATACAGAGCTTGAATTAAAGAGTACACATTTTAATTATTGCAAAATAAATGTTAATAACAATTTAGCCGGCGGCTTATAAATAATACGCTGCCCTGGCCTTCCTACCGCGAGTTCGATAATAAAAAAAATGGTTATATATGCTGTAAAGCTTGTTCTTCAATATAGAGTTGATACTCCAAGGGTACACCTTTTAGTTATTGCAAAATAAATGTTAATAATAAATTAGCTCGGCAGGTTATAAATAATACACTGCCCTGCCTTCCTACCGCGAGTTCGATAATAAAAAAAATGGTTATATATGCTGTTAAGCTTGTTCTTCAACATAGAGTTGAAATTCCAAGGGTACACCTTTTAGTTATTGCAAAATAAATGTTAATAATAAATTAGCTCGGCAGGTTATAAATAATACACTACCCTGGCCTTCCGACCGCGAGTTCGATAATAAAAAAATGGTTATATATGCTGTTAAGCTTGTTCTTCAATATAGAGTTGAAATTCCAAGCGTACACCTTTTAGTTATTGCAAAATAAATGTTAATAATAAATTAGCCCGGCAGGTTATAAATAATACACTGCCCTGGCCTTCCTACCGTAAGTTCGATAATAAAAAAAATGGTTATATATGCTGTAAAGCTTGTTCTTCAATATAGAGTTGAAACTCCAAGGGTACACCTTTTAGTTATTGCAAAATAAATGTTAATAATAAATTAGCTCGGCAGGTTATAAATAATACAGTGCCCTGGTCTTCCTACCACGAGTTCGATAATAAAAAAATGGTTATATATGCTGTAAAGCTTGTTCTTCAATATAGAGTTGAAACTCCAAGGGTACACCTTTTAGTTATTGCAAAATAAATGTTAATAATAAATTTGCTCGGCAGGTTATATACATAATACACTGCCCTGCCTTCCTACCGCGAGTTCGATAATAAAAAAATGGTTATATATGCTGTAAAGCTTGTTCTTCAATATAGAGTTGAAATTTCAAGGGTAAACCTTTTAGTTATTGCAAAATAAATGTTAATAACAATTTAGCCGGCTGCTTATAAATAATACACTGCCCTGGCCTTCCTACGGCGAGTTCGATAATAAAAAAAAATGGTTATTTATGCTGTAAAGCTTGTTCTTCAATATAGAGTTGAAATTCCAAGGGTACACCTTTTAGTTATTGCAAAATAAATGTTAATAACAATTTAGCCGGCTGCGTATAACTAATACACTGCCCTGGCCTTCCTACCGCGAGTTCGATAATAAAAAAATGGTTATATATGCTGTAAAGCTTGTTCTTCAATATAGAGTTGAAACTCCAAGGGTACACCTTTTAGTTATTGCAAAATAAATGTTAATAATAAATTTGCTCGGCAGGTTATATACATAATACACTGCCCTTCCTTCCTACCGCGAGTTCGATAATAAAAAAAATGGTTATATATGCTGTAAAGCTTGTTCTTCAATACAGAGTTGAAATTTCATGGGTAAACCTTTTAGTTATTGCAAAATAAATGTTAATATAAATTAGCCGGGCAGGTTATAAATAATACACTGCCCTGGCCTTTCTACGGCGAGTTCGATAATAAAAAAAATGGTTATATATGCTGTAAAGCTTGTTCTTCAATATAGAGTTGAAACTCCAAGGGTACACCTTTTATTTATTGCAAAAGAAATGTTAATAATAAATTTGCTCGGCAGGTTATAAATAATACACATAAAATAAATGTTAATAACAATTTAGCCGGCGGCGTATAAACAATACACTGCCCTGGCCTTCCAACCGCGAGTTCAATAATAAGAAAAATGTTTTTATATGCTGTAAAGCTTGTTCTTCAATATAGAGTTGAAATTCCAAGGGTACACCTTTTAGTTATTGCTAAATAAATGTTAATAATAAATTAGCCCGGCAGGTTATAAATAATACACTGCACTAACCTTCCTACCGCGAGTTCGATAATAAAAAAAATGGTTATATAAACTGTAAAGCTTGTTCTTCAATATAGAGTTGAAACTCCAAGGGTACACCTATTAGTTATTGCAAAATAAAAGTTAATAATAAATAAGCTCGGCAGGTTATAAATAATACACTGCCCTGGCCTTCCTACCGCGAGTTCGATAATAAAAAAAATTGTTATATATGCTGTAAAGCTTGTTCTTTAATATAGAGTTGAAACTCCAAGGGCACACCTTTTAGTTATTGCAAAATAAATGCTAATAATAAACTAGCCCGGCAGGTTATAAATCATACACGGCCCTGGCCTTCCTACCGCGATTTCGATAATAAAAAAAATGGTTATATATGCTGTAAAGCTTGTTCTTCAATATAGAGTTGAAATTCCAAGGGTACACCTTTTAGTTATTGCAAAATAAATGTTAGTAATAAATTAGCCCGGCAGGTTATAAATAATACACGGCCCTGGCCTTCCTACCGCGACTTCGATAATAAAAAAAATGGTTATATATGCTGTAAAGCTTGCTCTTCAATATAGAGTTGAAATTCCAAGGGTACACCTTTTAGTTATTGCAAAATAAATGTTAATAATAAATTAGCCCGGCAGGTTATAAATAATACACTGCCCTGGCCTTCCTACCGCGACTTCGATAATAAAAAAAATGGTTATATATGCTGTAAATCTTGTTCTTCAATATAGAGTTGAAATTCCAAGGGTACACCTTTTAGTTATTGCAAAATAAATGTTAATAATAAATTAGCCCGGCAGGTTATAAATAATACACTGCACTAGCCTTCCTACCGCGAGTTCGATAATAAAAAAAATGGTTATATATGCTGTAAAGTTTGTTCTTCAATATAGAGTTGAAACTCCAAGGGTACACCTTTTAGTTATTGCAAAATAAATGTTAATATAAATTAGCCGGGCAGGTTATAAATAATACACTGCCCTGGCCTTTCTACGGCGAGTTCGATAATAAAAAAAATGGTTATATATGCTGTAAAGCTTGTTCTTCAATATAGAGTTGAAATTCCAAGGGTACACCTTTTAGTTATTGCAAAATAAATGTTAATAACAATTTAGCCGGCTGCGTATAAATAATACACTGCCCTGGCCTTCCTACCGCGAGTTCGATAATAAAAAAAATTGTTATATATGCTGTAAAGCTTGTTCTTCAATATAGAGTTGAAACTCCAAGGGTACACCTTTTAGTTATTGCAAAATAAATGTTAATAATAAATTTGCTCGGCAGGTTAGAAATAATACACATAAAATAAATGTTAATAACAATTTAGCCGGCGGCGTATAAATAATACACTGCCCTGGCCTTCCAACCGCGAGTTCAATAATAAGAAAAATGGTTATATATGCTGTAAAGCTTGTTCTTCAATATAGAGTTGCAATTCCAAGGGTACACCTTTTAGTTATTGCAAAATAAATGTTAATAATAAATTAGCCCGGCAGGTTATAAATAATACATTGCACTGGCCTTCCTACCGCGAGTTCGATAATAAATAAAATGGTTATATATGCTGTAAAGCTTGTTCTTCAATATAGAGTTGAAATTCCAAGGGTACACCTTTTAGTTATTGCAAAATAAATGTTAATAACAATTTAGCCGGCGGCTTATAAATAATACACTGCCCTGGCCGTCCTACCGCGAGTTCGATAATAAAAAAAATGGTTATATATGCTGTACAGCTTGTTCTTCAATATAGAGTTGATACTCCAAGGGTACACCATTTAGTTTTTGCAAAATAAATGTTAATAATAATTTAGGTCTGCAGGTTATAAATAATACACTGCCCTGGTCTTCCTACCGCGACTTCGATAATAAAAAAAATGGTTATATATGCTGTAAAGCTTGCTCTTCAATATAGAGTTGAAATTCCAAGGGTACACCTTTTAGTTATTGCAAAATAAATGTTAATAACGAATTAGCCCGTAATGTTATAAATAATACACTGCCCAGGCATTCCTACCGCGAGTTCGATAATAAAAAAAATTGTTATATATGCTGTAAAGCTTGTTCTTCAATATAGAGTTGAAACTACAAGGGTACACCATTTAGTTTTTGCAAAATAAATGTTAATAATAAATTAGCCGGGCAGGTTATAAATAATACACTGCCCTGGCCTTTCTACGGCGAGTTCGATAATAAAAAAAATGGTTATATATGCTGTAAAGCTTGTTCTTCAACATAGAGTTGAAATTCCAAGGGTACACCTTTTAGTTATTGCAAAATAAATGTTAATCACAATTTAGCCGGCTGCGTATAAATAATACACTGCCCTGGCCTTCCTACCGCGAGTTCGATAATAAAAAAAATGGTTATATATGCTGTAAAGCTTGTTCTTCAATATAGAGTTGAAACTCCAAGGGTACACCTTTTAGTTACTGCAAAATAAATGTTAATAATAAATTTGCTCGGCAGGTTATAAATAATACACATAAAATAAATGTTAATAACAATTTAGCCGGCGGCGTATAAATAATACACTGCCCTGGCCTTCCAACCGCGAGTTCAATAATAAGAAAAATGGTTATATATGCTGTAAAGCTTGTTCTTCAATATAGAGTTGCAATTCCAAGGGTACACTTTTTAGTTATTGCAAAATAAATGTTAATAATAAATTAGCCCGGCAGGTTATAAATAATACACTGCACTGGCCTTCCTACCGCGAGTTCGATAATAAAAAAAATGGTTATATATGCTGTAAAGCTTGTTCTTCAATATAGAGTTGAAACTCCAAGGGTACACCTTTTAGTTATTGCTAAATAAATGTTAATAATAAATAAGCTCGGCAGGATATAAATAATACACTGCCCTGGCTTTCCTACCGGGAGTTCGATAATAAAAAAAATTGTTATATATGCTGTAAAGCTTGTTCTTCAATATAGAGTTGAAACTACAAGGGTACACCATTTAGTTTTTGCAAAATAAATGTTAATAATAAATTAGCCGGGCAGGTTATAAATAATACACTGCCCTGGCCTTTCTACGGCGAGTTCGATAATAAAAAAAATGGTTATATATGCTGTAAAGCTTGTTCTTCAATATAGAGTTGAAATTCCAAGGGTACACCTTTTAGTTATTGCAAAATAAATGTTAATCACAATTTAGCCGGCTGCGTATAAATAATACACTGCCCTGGCCTTCCTACCGCGAGTTCGATAATAAAAAAAATGGTTATATATGCTGTAAAGCTTGTTCTTCAATATAGAGTTGAAACTCCAAGGGTACACCTTTTAGTTACTGCAAAATAAATGTTAATAATAAATTTGCTCGGCAGGTTATAAATAATACACATAAAATAAATGTTAATAACAATTTAGCCGGCGGCGTATAAATAATACACTGCCCTGGCCTTCCAACCGCGAGTTCAATAATAAGAAAAATGGTTATATATGCTGTAAAGCTTGTTCTTCAATATAGAGTTGCAATTCCAAGGGTACACTTTTTAGTTATTGCAAAATAAATGTTAATAATAAATTAGCCCGGCAGGTTATAAATAATACACTGCACTGGCCTTCCTACCGCGAGTTCGATAATAAAAATAATGGTTATATATGCTGTAAAGCTTGTTCTTCAATATAGAGTTGAAACTCCAAGGGTACACCTTTTAGTTATTGCTAAATAAATGTTAATAATAAATAAGCTCGGCAGGATATAAATAATACACTGCCCTGGCTTTCCTACCGAGAGTTCGATAATAAAAAAAATTGTTATATATGCTGTAAAGCTTGTTCTTCAATATAGAGTTGAAACTCCAAGAGTACACCTTTTAGTTATTGCAAAATAAATGTTAATAATAAATTAGCCCGGCAGGTTAGAAATAATACACTGTCCTGGCCTTCCTACCGCGACTTCGATAATAAAAAAAATGGTTATATATGCTGTAAATCTTGTTCTTCAATATAGAGTTGAAATTCCAAGGGTACACCTTTTAGTTATTGCAAAATAAATGTTAATAACAATTTAGCCGGCGGCTTATAAATAATACACTGCCCTGGCCGTCCTACAGCGAGTTCGATAATAAAAAAAATGGTTATATATGCTGTAAAGCTTGTTCTTCAATATAGAGTTGATACTCCAAGGGTACACCATTTAGTTTTTGCAAAATAAATGTTAATAATAAATTAGGTCTGCAGATTATAAATAATACACTGCCCTGGCCTTCCTACCGCGACTTCGATAATAAAAAAAATGGTTATATATGCTGTAAAGCTTGCTCTTCAATATAGAGTTGAAATTCCAAGGGTACACCTTTTAGTTATTGCAAAATAAATGTTAATAATAAATTAGGTCTGCAGGTTATAAATAATACACTGCCATGGCCTTCCTACCGCGACTTCGATAATAAAAAAAAGGGTTATATATGCTGTAAAGCTTGTTCTTCGATACAGAGTTGAAACTACAAGGGTACACCTTTTAGTTGTTGCAAAAATGTTAATATCAAATTCATATTAATGGATATTAATTGGCCCTTTTCAGGGCCAAATGACGTGCAAAACCCGATCAAGCAACCTCCCCGTGGTGCACATTGGTTAACGCTAATGCCGACGGTACGACTTAAATAAAAAATGCTATTACGTACTATGAAATAATTTATAAATAATTGAAATATTATGCAAGTTACATACATTGATTTTAAAGAAAGGATATATTGAACAATTCGAAATTGAACTCAATTTTAGAGAGGAATGCGCCAAATGTATATACCAATTTAAAAAAAAAATTATTTTGCACCAAATAAAAGGTGAAATTGTAACTCTGTATTGAAAAAGTCCTTAAAATACATATTCCTACTTTCTTAGCTAACAAAATCGTAGAAATAAAGTCGGAGCACCTTTTTACTTGTAAGCTATCGAGCTAATTAGCTATTACAACTGATTTTGCAATAAATTACAGCTGTACATAAATAATGTAAGAATATGCGTCGTAATTCCAACTCTATATTAAAGAACAATCTTTAAAATATATATTCCAATTTTTTTTATTATTTAACTCACGGTAGGAAGGCCAGGGCACTGTATTATTTATGACATGACGGGCTAATTTATTATTAACATTTATTTTGCATTAACTAAAAGGTGTACCCTTGGAATTTCAACTCTATATTGAAGAAAGAGGTTTTCAGCATATATAACCATTTTTTTTATTATCGAACTCGCGGTAGAAAGGCCAGGGCAGTGTATTATTTATAACCTGCCGAGCTAATTTATTATTAACATTTATTTTGCAACAACTGAATGGTGTACCCTTGTAGTTTCAACTCTATATTGAAGAACAAGCTTTGAAGTATATATAACCATTTTTTTTATTATCGAACTCGCGGTAAGAAGGCCAGGGCAGTGTATTATTTATAAGCCGCCGGCTAAATTGTTATTAAGATTTATTTTGCAATAATTAAAATGTGTACTCTTTAATTCAAGCTCTGTATTGAAGAGGTGTCCTTAAAATGCATATTCCAATTTTCTTTCGTGTTATTTTTGGTGGAAAAGCCGAGCCAGTTTTTTTATTTATATAGATTTGTATATATGGTATTGTGACGGTCACGCTGATAAGTCTGGCTGCCAGTTTCAGGCTCATCTCCCTAGAGGATTACTAGTTGTGCATATTATGATAATATATGATGTAAGGATTCTGAAAATACTAATGCGTGACGTAAATGATATATTAAACATTTTAAATATTTAATATACTACAAAAGTGTTCATTCACTGGTGAGTGTTCAGACACTGGTGCAGTCACCCTATTTCCAACTTCTCTTGTTTCATGTTTTTGAGCAAGTTATTACAAATATTTTCTATACTAAATTTCGACCATAAAACGTGCGTATTGTACTTACTATTAACGGAATAAGAAATTTCGCATTTTTACGAAAATTGTTTTTTTATCAGGACCGTTATGAAACGATCCTCCCGTTTTGTTTCGTTTTCTTAAAAAAAGAAAAGAAAACCGCGGCGAATTCATTGGCACTTAGCTTCCGCAAACTAAATAAATTGTTCCAATTGAATTTCTTTATTCTAATACATTATTTTAAATTGCTATATTTCTTTCTTATTAATAACTTAAAAAAGGTGTTTTTTGTACCATCGATTGTTGTCAAAAGATAAACTACAAAAAATTATAAGCTTGTGATCATAAATTGCATTATCGATTCCAAAATTTCGTAAAATATAAAAATCGTTATAAAACAAAAACGAATCGAGGAATCTTTCATTTTTCTCTGATTTCTTATGTTCTATGATGTTGTATTTTAACCGATTAATTATTCGGTCAATACTGCTCTCTGTTACCCGACAATTACCCTCTGGCGGACTCCTCCGATCTCGAGAGGAGGTTCGCTGAGCGGACGCCTGGACACACGGCGCAACCCACGGAGATCCAATCTCGAGTTATTTAATAAATAATTATTAACCAATTCAATTGTTATGACTTATATAGGTGCTAGCTACGTCAATGATCTATTTTTTTTTTTTAAATGGCATTTCGAACTCGAAAGTTCATCGCCTCATCTACGCAAGCCTTCCACGTTTCCCTATTTTGTGCCAACCCCATCCATTTCGCGCCTTCCCGCCCAATTTCAGTTACGTCTAATTTTAAGTTATCCTCCCATCTGCGTCTAGGTCTACCAAGAGGTCGCGTTGCTTTCGGTTTTCCTTTCATTATGCGTGCTGCTGTACGATCATCGCCCATTCTTGCCACGTGCCCTGCCCATCTTAGTCTCCGTGATTTTATTATTCTGTTAATATTCGGTGACGCGTACAAATTATGTAGCTTGTCATTGTGCAGTTTCCTCCACTCCCCAGTTTCCTCATCTTTCTTTGGCCCGTATATTTTCCGCAGAACCTTATTTTCAAATACCCTAAAACGATTTTCTTCCGCTTTAGTGAGCGCCCAGGTTTCGCACCCATACAAGATTACCGGCATTATTATAGTCCTATATATCCTTATTTTTACATTTTTCGACAGTAGCTTTGACTTAAGTAATCTGTTCACAGCGTAGAAGCAGGCGTTACCCGAATGAAGTCTCTTATTAATCTCGGCTTTAATTTCGTTTCGATCATTTATAGTTGTACCTAAATATCTGAATTCGCTATCCATTTCAAAAGTGAAATTTCCGACTCTGAGATCCCCCTCTGCTTCGCGAATGCCCAGTTTCTCCATGATCATATATTTCGTTTTTGATTCGCTCACTTCTAACCCCGTGTTTTTAGCCGCATTTATAAGGATTTCCGCATTTCTCGCCACCGTTTCACCATTATCTCCCACTATATCCAAGTCATCCGCATAGCCTAAAATTTGCGTTGTTCCGTTGAGTGTTGCGCCTAGCTCGCTAGCCTGCATTTTTCTAACAACATGCTCTAGCGTCAGGTTCAAGAGTACCGTTGAAAGCCCATCACCTTGCTTCAAACCGTCGCGTATCATGAACGATTCGGATACATTACCGCCTACTCGGACCTTTCCAGTGCTTCCGTTGAGACATATTTGAATTAATTTTACGAGTTTTATGGTACGCCAAGGAGCACTAGGATTTCATACATTTTGCTTCGTTTGACAGAGTCGTACGCTTTCTTAAAGTCCACAAATAGCTGGTGTATAGTTTCGCAATATTCTCACTTTTTCTCTAATAATTGTCTTATGGTAAACATTTGATCGCTCGTTGACCTGTTGCGCCGGAATCCACACTGATAATCTCCTATTATATCTTCCGCGAATGGTGTGAGTCTGGCCTGTATTACGTTTGACAGAGCATTGTAGCAGGTAGCTAAAAGTGAGATTCCCCGGTAGTTATTGCAGTCTGTTTTATCTCCCGTTTTAAAGATCGGTATGATGATGGATTCTTCCCAATTTTCTGGTATTGTTTCATTTCTCCAAATAGCACATACTAGATAAAAAATTTTAGATGTAAGCGCGGTGCCTCCATATTTAAGTAGTTCAGCTGGTATAGAATCGTTTCCTGCGGCCTTATTGTTTTTTAGCTTTTTGATCGCGGCCTCTACTTCTTTGTAGGTCGTTTCGTCCGTATGGAGTTCAGCAGTGTGGATTTCGTCTCCCATTTCCTCGGAGTTTTCATGCACGTTTAATAACTTATCGAAATAATCTTTCCATAATTTCAATAGTTCATTTTCGCTTGTCACGAGGTTCCCGTCCTTATCTTTCATTAACTGCGATCTACTCTGAAAACCCTTCCTAATAGCGTTTATTCCTTTGTACATCTCGCGCGGGTTATTTTCCCTACTATTAGTTTCTATTTTTCTAATTTCATTTTTCTGATACTCGCGCTTCTTGTTTCTGTAAATCACACGTACTTGCTTTCTTATTTCATGGTATTCTTCTACGGCCCTACCGCTTTCATTGTGTACACTATCTAATTTAGCCTTCTTGCGCCTTTCAAACCAGAGTTCGCACTCTTCGTCAAACCATGGTTTGCTCTTCGGCCTTTTTTTCTTACCCAGTACTTTGTTCGCGGCCCCTTTTATAGTTTTTTCGATAGCCCCCCACAACCTGTTTGGATCGTCATCTACTCCCGTCTGTTCATCCGTTTCCTCGAGCGCCTGAAATCGGTTGCTAACTTCTACTTGGTAGTTGATTCGCTCTATCCCGCTTCGTAGTTTTCCAATATCAAAGGTTTCTATTTTGTTCGCTCGCTTACTATTTTGATCGGCTACTAATCTGGCTCTTAATTTGGCCACTACTAGATAATGATCTGAGTCGCAATCCGCCCCCCTATAGGTCCTTACGTCGAGTACATTCGTGTGGCGCCTCTTATCAATAAGAAAATGATCGATTTGATTGTGCGTGGCCCCATCCGGCGATGTCCACGTTGCCTTGTGTATATCCTTGTGCTTGAAGCACGTGGTCTTGACTATAAGATCTTTTGCGGCTGCGAAATTTATGACCATAATACCGTTATCATTGCTGGTTTCGTGCAGACTTTCTTTGTCTATGGTGGGCCTAAACATTTCCTCTCTCCCTATTTTAGCATTGAAATCCCCCACTACTATTTTGGTGTCGTAAGACGCGAATTGGTCGATTAATTGCTCTAAAGTTTCATAATAAAGATTTTTGACTTCTTCCTCTTTGTCCTCCGTGGGACAGTGAACGTTAATAACCACATAATTATACCACGCTCCTTCGATGATGATATACGAGAGTCGGTCATTCACGAAATTGCAACTTTTAACGGAATGTATGGTGCTTTTGTTAACAAGAAATCCGGTGCCTAGAGAATGCCCGCTCGCGCCCCCATATAAAAAGGTGAAGTTACCGGATCCTAGCATCGCGTTATCTTTCCATCGGGTTTCTTGTATTGCTACCAAATCTAAATTGTACCTCTCAGTTTCATTTATGATTTCCCGGAACGCGCCTGCTCTGTGTAGACTGCGTACATTCCAGGTTCCCACCCTTAAGTTTCTTTTCGTTTTGGTTTGGTTTTGTTTTCTTTGAGCCATGATAGTAAGTTAAACCCGCGCGTTTTGGATCCTGTTCCGATCGCCGGTGAGTCCATCCGTCTAGGGGTGATAACCCTCATACCTCCCTAGAACTAAGTATGAGAGCTTTCTGACTTTGGCGAGGACATAGTCAACTCGTCGTCAGACACACTCGGTTTCATTCTCATATCCTAACGTCCCCCTGCAAGGCAGCCTGCCTTCGCTGGATTCGTTGCCATGTAAGACCAGGTGGCGAATCATTCTACACATCCCCTCTCAGGGCAGTTGTCATCGCTCCCGCATCCTCCACGACAGCAGGATTTTTGGCCCATTTTTTGTTTGAAATGTGTGGTAAAAGAGATAGATTACAGAGTAAGGTAGAAGAAGAAAGTAAGATAGGAGATTTTGTATAGTGTTTGTAGTTGTTGCGGTGCTTGCGTAGTGTTTCTAGATGAAAGCGTTCGCCAGTGCGGGCTCATCACACCCACGCCTGGGCCTATCGGCTTTCCGCGACTGCTTATTCGCTTTATTCGCAGCTAACCTCTTTCTCAGGGGTCGTTCCTCTATCCGCAACCTGAGGACGCGCTGTGTAGTGGTGATAGGCACCCACCCGTCCGCTCTGGACGACTACGCCCAGGACCCGCTTAGGGTAACGGCGTTGCAAC
This sequence comes from Gastracanthus pulcherrimus, assembly GCA_949152435.1. Classification (NCBI taxonomy): domain Eukaryota; kingdom Metazoa; phylum Arthropoda; class Insecta; order Hymenoptera; family Pteromalidae; genus Gastracanthus; species Gastracanthus pulcherrimus. The sequence goes on along the minus strand of OX424573.1, from coordinate 133,310,671 downwards.
AGGTCAATGATCTATACTATATATATATATATATATATATATATATATATTTATATAATCTTTTGCCTTTATTTCTTGATAATAATATCTATACATAAATTACACTTATCGTTAATAACTACTTAATTAATTAATTGTAACCTATACTTCTTAAAAACGATACTTAGGAAAACCCCAAATTTTATGACTTTAATTCCTTATAATAATTATAAACCCCAAACTTTAATGCTTTAACATTCTCTCATCACCATGACTTTACTTATTTCCCCACTTTTACTACTTCGCTTAAAGGCCTATGGTCGCACGTGGGCGGTCCAATGGCCGCTTTCGCCGTTACAAACATGCACCAAGTGCCGACCGCGTTGCCGGTATTTTATACCACTTGTAAATAATAATAACTCGTCTCGAACTCGGGAACTCTCGACCTAAAACACAGAAAATAATCGGCGGCGAACACAGACAATGGTAGCTCCGTCTCTCCACCAAGTCTTCCCCAAATCTCGACAGCACTGAAACAAAGAAGAATATACGGAAAGATCTCACCAAGTAATTTTTAAGGCAAAATTACAAACTCTCTTGAATCTTAAGTCGGGCGCTTTGTGGGCAAATAACTGCCGACCAATAATTACTCACGTTACAATAACTATCTATCTCAGATAATTCTACGACTACTCGGGCACGCTTCCTTTCCTCCACTGCGGACAGCTAATTTCTTGTAGCAATGGAAATGTAACACGACTGTGTGCGGCGAAGGCTCCGGACGGAATGGGCATGGCGGAAGGACTGGAGTCCGCTCCTCGTGGCGTCCTTATACCCTAGCTCCCCCTCTATTCTGCCTTGCTCGATCTTCTCTCCTTTTCTAACGCCTGTGGGCATAGGACCTCAACTCGATTTTTACTAGAGTAGTAACCCGAGGTTAGTTACTGCTCTAGTTTTACCCGTCATGCAGTTCGTCCCGGGGTCGCGCGTAATTCAAAATCTTAATAGCGCCCTCTATACTGCACGCTTCTCCGATACTCATCCCATTACTCGACATATCTTACATGCGGACGGGCGGATCACGACGCGTTCATTGTAAACGCGCCTTGCTCCCTTCTCCGTGCGCGCGCCTCTCTTCTCATCGTCTTTGAGGCTTCGTCCTCCGTCTCTCTCTCTCTTGCCGCTCGGCTCTCCCTCTACTCTCCCCGCTCGATCCCATGCGCATGACGCGCGCTCGCCTCCTCATCATCTGTTCCCGTCGTCGTCCTTACGGATGACACCGTTGAGCCTCCTCGCGCTCCGATCGCTCTCTCTCTGCCGGGTGTCCGCGTACGCGAGCGTGTATGTCCCCGCTGCTCTCTCCGGTCCCGTGGGGATTCTTCGATTGCCCTCTCGACCCGCTGAGCCGGTCCTGGCAATGGTGACGGTGAGCGCGGAGGTACAACTCCCCACTCGAAGTCGTCGGCTTCTAGATGTCGCCGGGGGTTGTATCTACGCCTCTTCCCGTTTGGACCCCTCAGCCGTGGCAGATCGCTGAGGGTTGCGGGAGTCGGTGGGGGAATTGGGGATGGCAGTGGGGCCATCTCCTCCCAGTCCCACTCCAACAGCTCCTCTCCCCACGGCTCGATCTCCAGATAGTCTACCCCTGCAATCAGATCCTCCACTGGTACCCCTAACTCGATCCGCATCGCCCTCTCGCTGTCTACTACCCCGATCTTACCTTCGGGATCTTCTCTCCTTATCAACCGGGTCTCCTCACCTACACTCGATCCAGTGGCCGGTGGTCCACCGACGAGCTCGGCGCTGGTGACCTCCGCTACCCGGGTTCGGGGTCGGCGGGGAATCGCCCCTTGAGGGTGAGAATGGATTGGCTCCGATTCCTCCGGAGAGTCCATGTAAAACCATAGACTCTCCCGAGTTGGCCCGCTCGCAGTTGGCGTAGAAGCGGGGAGGCACCGGGCGATGGCGGCCCGGACCATATCGGTATCCGGACGCCCGGGACGGTCGGTGGCCTCCCCGTCTCCGCGGGGTCGTTCTAGGGAGTCTCCCCGAGAATCAGTCAAGGGGACTATATCCCCTAGAGCGGCTGCACTCACAGCCAACTCTAAACCCTCCGGGGGAAAGCTCCCCTGGCTTTCCCCTGGGGACTGGTTCCTCGGGTTTCCCTCCCCCTCTCCAACTCCGCGGTCAACAGGGCCAGCTTCTTCCGATCCCCCCTCCCTCCGCATCTCCTCCTCCTGGATGCCCGCCAACTCTTCAGCATAGCTGGGTCGGGGCTCGGCCCTTACAAAGGGCGGAGGGATGAACTCCCCATGCGGGCGATGGCGGGGGCTAGCCTCCTGGAACGATGACCTGCGACTGCGGACTTGTCTCGACATCTGAAACAAATTAAACTCAACCACTATTCCTCATGTTTAACTACGGTACCAGGACAACACAATGGACAATACTTCTCCTTAACTCGACGACGTTCCTGAAATACACTCGCGACAGATACCCTACAACACACGAGGCCGGAGTGAATACTAGTTCGAGAATAGGAATTCTCTCTTCCCGTGACTCGATAATTACCCCCCCCCCCCCTGCGGGCCCTCATACCACGACGCCCCCTTTATCACGATCGGTATTCCTTCATACTCCCCGCTCGCCGACGGTGAACTGGCTCTGCATCTGTAATGGGAACTCGCTTCGCACATGCTCACGAGGACGAAACAAGGGCAGGTTTAGGTTAGTGCAGGATGGTTTCGCGGGGGAATATACCGTTTCAATTCCGAAACATGCACCTTGGCGTTCCTCCTCCCATCCGTGGTCTCGAGCACGTAAACCGTTGGGGACTTAATTTCGATTATCGCGAAAGGACCATCAAATTTTGGGGCCAGTTTGGCGGAGGACCTATATGCCGCATTTGATAGCACATGCAACTTTCTCATTACTAGATCTCCTATGTTAAACGTTACGTTATGCTTTCCCTTATTATACTGCTTCGTCTGCTTCTCCCGGGCCTGATCTATGTGTCTGAGCACTAGATCCCGTAACGCGTCTAACCTTTTTACTCGATCTACCCACACGCTGGGGTCTAATGGAATTTTTGGTCCCCTAATCTCGACCTCCCTGCGTAGGCTTTTCACCGGTGCCGGATGCCGTCCATAGTTTAGGAATGCCGGCGAAACCCTCGTACTTGATTGCATTGCTGTATTGACGGCATGCCTGAACTCGTGTAGGTGTTGGTCCCAGTCACGGTGTTCGTCCACTACGAAGGTGGCTATCATTGTTTTCAACGTCCGATTACTCCTCTCCACTGGATTAGCTTGAGGATGATATAGGGGGGTAGTCACATGTTTGACCCCATATTCCTCAAGCGTCGTATTCAGATGTTTATTGTCGAACTCTTTACCGTTGTCTGTGAGTAGATAATCGGGAGTCTCCCACTTGAATAGAATCAACTCCTCGAACGCCTTGGCTACAGCTTTTCCATCTGCTTTCCGCAGTGGTCTCATCTCAATCCATCGGGTGAACAAATCCTGGAAAACCAGGATGTATTTGTATTGTCCCTTGCTGTTGGGAAACTCCATCATATCGGCGGCCACCACTGCCCAGGGTCTCTCCACGATTCTCTGACCCATCATACCTTGTGGTCCCGTTTGGGCGGTTTTATATCTTTGACACTCGTCGCATTCTTGCACGAACTCTTGGATGTCATGCCACACCCCCGGCCAATAATATTCACGAGCAACTCGATCGTAAGTTTTCTCTATCTCCAAATGACCCGCTGACGCCTCTCGGTGAGCATCTTCCATGACTCGATAACGTTTCTCCCATGGGACCACCAATCTCCACCCTTCGTCTCGATTCGTAATGGGATCCAACAATGGGTCATTCCGAAATCGATACATTTTATCTTTAATTCTCCAGTTCAGGAACTTCTTAGGGAATTTTTGCACGTCTTCTAACCTCTGTAAATACCAGGCGTCCTGAATTTCTTCAAACGCTGCTCCTTCTTCGTCCCCTATCTCGAATCCTCGGGATAGTGCATCTGGTACGTAGTGGATGGCCCCTTTCCGGTGTAGTATCTCGAAATCCCATTGTTGCATCTCTAACACCCATCTTGCTAACCTTCCTGTGGGATCTTTGAGGTTCCTGAGTCATTTCAGTGCCGTATGATCTGTGATTGCCGTGAACTGGTAGCCTTCCAGGTACTGCCGTAGCTTTTTAATGGCCCACAAGAGCGCTAGACATTCTCTCTCCGAGGTGGTATAATTCCTCTCGGCCGAGGTCAGCACTCTACTTACGTAGACAATGGGATGCTCCCCATCCTCAAAATCCTGTGTCAACACTGCCGCAATAGCAAAGCTCGACGCGTCGCTTTGGTCCGTGAACCTTCTCTCAAAATCTGGCCTCGCTAGCACGGGGGCTTTCGTCAAGGCCACTTTCAAGTTCTCAAAGGCCTCCTGTTGCTCTTTTTCCCATTCCCAAGCTTGACTGTTGCGTAGCAGTTTTAGCAAGGGAACTTTTATCTCTGAGTCATTCTCAATAAACCTCGCGTACATCCCACCATTCCCAAGAATCTTCGTATTTGTTTCTTATTTTTGGGGGCGGGATACTCGATTACTGGCGCAATTCTCTCCGGGTCTGGTCGGAGTCCCTCTTGGTCCAGTAGGTAGCCTAGATATCTTACTCTCGAACATCCAAATTCGCATTTATCCCGATTCACCGTTAATCCCGCTTCCTGTAATTTCCTTAACACGATCTCCAGCCACTTCATGTATTCCTCCAACGTTTTTGACACGATGATTATATCGTCCAGGTACCTAAAAATAAACGGCTCGAACTCAGGCCCAAATAACGCATCGATTAACCTTTGGAAGGTCATTGGCGCGTTCGTTAAACCAAAGGGCATTCTGGTGAACTGCCAGAGGCCCGACCCTGGCACTGCAAAGGCCGTGTACCTTATACTCGAAGCCGCCATGGGAATCTGGAAATATGCTTGTCTTAAGTCAATTTTAGAGATGACTTTAGCTTTCCTTAATTTGTCTAGGATGGAATCTATACTTGGTATCGGATACTCATTCTTCCTGGTACGCTTATTCAGATCCCGATAGTCAATGCAGAATCTGTTACTGCCATCGGATTTCTTGATGATCACTGGAGCGCTGCACCAATCACTCGCCGATCTCTCGATGATTCCATGTTTGTACATTTTATCCACCTCCTCCTTGGCTACGTGCCACATCTTCGGCGACATTCTGCGGGGGCTATGCTTCACTGGCAACGTGCCTTCTACTTCTATACTGTGTTCCGTTAGGTTGGTACTCCCGAACGTTTCAGGGGTGTCTTCTGGGAGCCATCTTTTTACCACTGACTCGAGTCGTTGCTGTTCGTTCAGCGATAGCTCAGAAATGCCTGCGCATTCTGCATATAACTTGAGATCGCTCTTCCTTTTCTGCCAACTGCTCTGGTCTGTAATAGTTGTTCGATTCGCCGGACAGCTGCCTCTGAGATGATATCGACTAGGGACGCTCTTCATCTTGTGTCGTCTGCCGTGCTGATACTTTCACTCCCGCTATTGGATTACGGACCACCATGGCCTGAAATGTTCGCTTCGCACTCCCCACAGGTTGGTCCGCCTCCTCACGATTTACATCCGCCGACGATTGCATTGGAGATGGTTGTGACTGGGGACACTTTTCATCTCGTACAATCTGTCGTGCTGGTACTCTTCCCTCCGGTATTGGAGTACGGACCACCATGGCCTGGAATATTCGATTCGCACTCCCCACAGGTTGGTCCGCCTCCTCACGATTTACATCCGCCGACGATTGCAATGGAGATGGTTGTGACTGGGGACACTTTTCATCTCGTACAATCTGTCGTACTGGTACTCCACCAAACTTCACCGAACTTGATGTTTGCGATTGGGATCGCTCCATCCTTACGATGATTGGTTCTGCTACGCTATTTTGTTTCACTCCCGAGGACGCCCAAAACCTTGATGATTCCAACTGTGGTTGACTTGCGTTCAGTTTGGGCTCTTCTCTTATTATTTTTTCTCTTGCTACCTCCGACTCGAACGAACGAACTAGGGTTGGCTTCAATTGGGATTGCGTAACCTCCCTTACCTTTCGTTCTCTTTCTTTCACTTCTTCGCTATCCTCCGATGACCTAGCGCTACCCTCACCCGACCTCTTCTTCTTCCTTGCACCCCCGATGGTCTTGATTTTTCCCTTTTCATTATCCATCGATTTCTCTGCCACTCCGTTAACTGTTTTCAAGATTCGACAGTTGAGTTCCTATCGTTGTGCAGGGGGCAAGGAACTGCTCCCCCGTTTCCCAACTCTCTGCGGTAAGTTACGCATAATTCGTTGGTGCACGATGTGAGTGTTACTCCCAATCTACCACATATAACACAATTCAATGTAAGCTGACCCGTGGTCCGTGGTGTATCTTGTACTCTGCATTCCGACGGCGGTGACCTACTTGATTGCATTTAAAACACCTTCTTTGTGGACATTCCGCCGCTCGGTGTCCTACTCTCCGGCACTCAAAACAAGGTCCATAGTAAGCTTGGGTGCTCTGGTTGCCCTGAGTGAAATTACCTGTAGCTGAACCTCCCCTAACACCTACTGCTCCCGTTACGCCTGCACTCGGCTGAAAGCCTTCTGTTGGTCTGGATTGACCTCCGCCCTGATTTCTTTGGTTCCAGTTTGAATTGTTCCTTGACCAATTCTGATTCACATTTCTATTATTGTTCTGGTTTGACCAGTTTTGTTGGCGGTTATTACTTCCTTGCATTGCTTGAGCATAACTCGTGAGCTTTTGATCTTGCGTTGTTAACTGTATTGCTGCGGACACCGGCGTCTCTCTTACCGCTGCTACTTCTAAACTTCTCGCCTGCTCCTTTACCACTGGTTTCCGCTGTCTCAAGCTATCTTCCTCTACTGCTGCCACCTTACTTGACTTACTCTCCTTCGGTGTTAACACATACGCTGCTCCTTGAATTTTCATTTTCTCTTTGGGTGGTGGGGGTTCCCATCGTTCGTTTAATTCCTTGTGCCGTTCCCATTCTCGCCCGTAATGCTCGATGTCCTCCAGAGTTCTTAATCGTTTATCTTTCATATAGTTTCTGTACTCCGATCTTATTTTCTCATACGCTGTAGACACCTGTTCTCGCATCGAAGGTGGCCGTCTAAAATGGCTAACTATCAATTTAAAGCATGATATGAAGTTTGTAATTTTCTCTCCTGGCCCCTGTGTTCTTTTGCGTAAGTCACTCTCTACATCTTTCTCATCAATTCTCCCCACATACTGGTTTTTAAATGCCCTCTTGAATTCTCTCCACGGCTCGATATCTCGACGGATTGTCCTATACCATGTGCTTGCTGATTTAGTCAGCACACATGGTAATGCTGCCAGTAGTTGTCTGTCCGACATCCCTGCGCTCGATCTACAGTCGTTGATTTGTTCAATAAACTCCTCTGCGCCTTCTTTATTTTCGCCCGAAAATTTTGTGCACCACGCCTGTAGCGTTTAAATGAGCTGACCGTTGGCTGGTCCTGCTCCGTGGCGTTGGTCTCTTTCTCTTCCCTGGCCCCTTCGTCTCCTTTGATTGTCCCCTCTTTCTGACTCACTGCTGATGCTTCTTCCTCGCTGATATTCCCTTCGCCGGCCATCTCGATTCCCTCACCTGCCATATTCATCCTCCGGACTACTACTGCTGGCTCGACTGGCGTTCCTACGGTTATCTCTCGATGTGATTCTCTGTCGTCTGCTTCGATGACTATCTCTCGAGGTGCTTCTACGACGTCTGCTATGATGATTATCTCTCGAGATGCTTCTACGACTTCTGCCACGGTGACTATCTCTCGAGATGCTTCTACGACATCTGCTACGGTGACTATCTCTCGAGATGCTTCGACTACATCTGCTACGGTGACTATCTCTCGAGACGCTTCTACGACGTCTGTTATAGTGGCTATAAACTCCTTGCCTCCGCCCTCTAGAAGTACTTCTGTCCCTTGGTGGACTCCTACTTCTTTGGCGCTGGCTTGTAATAGGTTGTGTTTGAGTCCTCCTTACTCCCCCTCTCGATTCCGTATCCTTTTTTAGCGCCCTATCTGTGTGCTCGTTCTCCATTATTGTTTTATTCCTATTGGTTTCTTGTGGTCCTCGAGGTTCTCTCTGTGCTGCTCTCAACTCCCACCTTGCGTTGATTCTCCTGTCTCTCGACCTATTGTCCTCCTCCTCGTCCCAGAGCTCGAACTGGGAAGGTCGGGACAATCTGCGTCTTGGCCTTACTTGGTTTCCTACTTCATGTAGGTTAAGATTCCCATAAGCCGTCTCTAATTGCTTCAACAATGTGTTTGTGATCTGGTACTTGGATGGTATCTCTTTCCTCCTTGTTCCCGTTAAATTGTTTACTATTAGATTTTCCCCTGTTCTTACTTCATTTGCAATTCTGGTGGAAGTGCTATTTGTTGTGGTGGTGATTGACCGTGGCGCCGTTGTGGTTGTTGAATTCGTTGCCGTAGTTGTTGATGACGTGGTTGCTATCACCGGTACTGTTACCGTACGTCTATCTGCTTGACTACTCAGTTGCTTTTCTATTCTTTGTACTGGCGTCGGGGTTTCCCTCTCGTCCCCTTGTCCGTCGTTCTCCTCCTCAGAAAATTCTATCACCGGCGGTGGTAGCGTTGTGCCCCCTGTCGCCGCTTCCTCTTCATCCACCTCTGGGTACCACGGTACTTCATTAAGCTTTCCCGTCCGGATTAGCCCTATTCTAAATAATCGCTCTTGCCTTACTTGAGCACTGCACCCTATATTCAATTGTAATTCCTGAAGTCGCCCCGTCAACTCCTGTTCTGGCATTCTGCGTATGTTCCGCAATATTCCCCTGAACTCTCTTGATCTTTGTATAATATCTCTCATCTTCGCTGCGTACCCCTCCATTTTGAATAGCTTGTTTTCTTCTATCTCAGTTAGCCTTACTCCCCCAAACACGAACTGGGAAAACAATTTCTCGGGTTGCCAATAATACGCGCTGTTAGTTTAAACCCTTGTTTGTTTGGGTTCCGGTCTACTCACGATTTGTAAGGTCCTACAATTCGCAATTGGGACGGGTCTGCTACACACACAGATTGTATCTCTATAAATATATATAGGGGCACTATTTTGCGATTACCAATATCCTAAATTCCGTCGTTCTCCATTTTATATCCTTCGTACCTACTGTACGTTCTCAATCTGTAACAACGATAATTCCTATGAATCTGTAACAGAAAATTCTTGCGAACCTGAAACAGAAAATTTCTGGAAAAAACCTGTAACAGAAAATTTCTTCTTTCGTTCTTGCACCCTAAACTCGAGAATCAGGGATGACTCTTGTCTGGACCTGTGAATTTAAAACAAAGCAACCTAGATAGTAACATCCGATAATTCAAAATAATTTTTAATAATCTGTGTGTGTTTTATCTATAATTCCAAATAGCCAATCGTCTTGCAATAGGCTATACAAATTGTTGTAGGGGTTGGTACGATTACCACATAAATATTTTACCAACAATCACCAAAACACGATTATTACCGTTAATATATCACCACAACCACATACAAATAACCACAAAAAAAATAATAATAATCAATATCGTTATGTAATATTGTTACAATGTATACATAAATAATGTGTATTTCTCACTAGTCGCCATGAGAATAACCCAAAAAAAAAACTTGGTGAGCTTTTTAGACTTGTTGAAGAGTGTGTGCGTTCGCCGCTTGCTAATATCCTAAAAAAAACAATTCCTAAATAATAGTACTCTATTACTTACACCCACTATCCACAAAAAAAAAATATTTATATATGCCTGTGTCTCCGCCTCCCACTTGCTAACAACCTAAACGCACAAATAACCTTTAGAGTTCCCAAAACTACTAAATCTTTACATGTGGACTACCCGCTAAAAAAAGTTACTAGTCCCCCATGTCCCTAAAGCTTGCTCGCAAAAAAAAAATTTTAAATTCAAAATTTTCAAAAAAACAAAAATTCAAACCGGTAATCCTGAAAATTTTCTCCAACAACAACAAAAAATTCCCAGTTCAACTTTTATAGTTACTACCGTGGCGGTATATCAAAAACAGAAAAAAAAAATTCTACTTTTTCTAGCGTGGTGGTGTAATAAAAAAAAATTCCCTGCTTTTTCCCTATTGCTTCCCTATCACTCGAGACTGGATTACGTTTTCAGCATTGCCCGACGTTGGACGCCATTTATGATGTTCAATACTGCTCTCTGTTACCCGACAATTACCCTCTGGCGGACTCCTCCGATCTCGAGAGGAGGTTCGCTGAGCGGACGCCTGGACACACGGCGCAACCCACGGAGATCCAATCTCGAGTTATTTAATAAATAATTATTAACCAATTCAATTGTTATGACTTATATAGGTGCTAGCTACGTCAATGATCTATACTATATATATATATATATATATATATATATATATATATATATATATATATATATATATATTTATATTTATATAATCTTTTGCCTTTATTTCTTGATAATAATATCTATACATAAATTACACTTATCGTTAATAACTACTTAATTAATTAATTGTAACCTATACTTCTTAAAAATGATAATTAGGAAAACCCCAAATTTTATGACTTTAATTCCCTATAATAATTATAAACCCCAAACTTTAATGCTTTAACATTCTCTCCTCACCACGACTTTACTTATTTCCCCACTTTTACTACTTCGCTTAAAGGCCTATGGTCGCACGTGGGCGGTCCAATGGCCGCTTTCGCCGTTACAAACACGCACCAAGTGGCTCCTTATACCCTAGCTCCCTCTATTCTGCCTTGCTCGAACTTCTCTCCTTTTCTAACGCCTGTGGGAATAGGTCCTCAACTCGATTTTTACTAGAGTAGTAACCGGAGGTTAGTTACTGCTCTAGTTTTACCCGTCATGCAGTTCGCCCCGGGGACGCGCGTAATTCAAAATCTTAATAGCACCCTCTATACTGCACGCTTCTCCGATACTCATTCTATTACTCGACATATCTTACATGCGGACGGGCGGAGCGCGACGCGTTCATTGTAAACGCGCCTTGCTCCCTTCTCCGTGCGCGCGCCTCTCTTCTCATCGTCTTTGAGGCTTCGTCCTCCGTCTCTCTCTCTCTCTTGCCGCTCGGCTCTCCCTCTACTCTCCGCGCTCGATCCCATGCGCATGACGCGCGCTCGCCTCCTCATCATCTGTTCCCGTCGTCGTCCTTACGGATAACGCCGTTGAGCCTCCTCGCGCCCCGATCGCTCTCTCTCTCCCGGGTGTCCGCGTACGCGAGCGTGTATGTGTGTGTGTGTGAGTATGTTTGCTTCTGCTGCCGCCGTGCTGCCGCTGCTGTGTTGCTGCTGCTGTGCTGCTGCTGTGCTGCTGCTGCTGCTGTGCTGCTGCTGCTGCCTCGGCCCCGCTGCTCGCGGCTGCTAGTGTCGTCTCCTGTTTCTTTCTTTCTAGGAGCTCCTGAAACAAATAAAGGCCTCGAGCTCTTCTCCGTAGTCGCCGCTTCCTGGTGCTGCTCATCTTGTCTGGAGGTTTCGGTTACATCGGCTGTTGTTTTTGTGTCTGTGCTCGTGGTGTGTTTGTGTGGTGTTGCGCCGTCGATCTCCCCCCGTGAAACATAAATATATTCGCGGTTTATTAATTATATGAAAATTTAGCGAATTAAAATAGCGTGCGTTCGGTGGCTTGGTGCGTGCGTGCGTGATTCCGTCCGGAGTTTGTTTATTTAAATAATATACCCCCAATACTAACCCTACCTGCCCAACATGACCTCACCTTACTTCTATGTTTATTTTTTTCATTGTGGTCTTTTACATGCCACAGTTCATAAAAAAAACAATTACAAATTTGTTTGTTTAATAAAAAATTATCACAATATTTTCTAGATATAAGCAATCAAAATTAAAAAAAAAGTATAACCTCAAATATCTTGAAAGATAAAATACCTTATAGTCTGGGCAAAAAGCTCAACCAACAGATAGTGGAAAGTCTGCTTTTTGTAGCTCAATTGTAGTGTATAGCAAAAGAGAAAAGACACCAGACTCGGTTTTTCCGAATGATTTTAGCATTCTAAAACCGGAAAAAATAATGAACAATACCTTTTCTAGTGCCAAGTTTGATCTACGGTCACATTACCATTAAGCAATTCATGTTTAATAAAGGCTCTTACTGAGTCGTTAATTATTCGGCTCCCATTGGTCGAAAAATAAATTTGAGACGTCGACGATCAAAAAATATTATTTCCATGAAAAGTTAGGCACAAATAAAGATAATGATAAAAAAACGTCAAAAATAACAAAAATGTCGAAAATGACGAGAAAATACGAAATCTTTTATTCTCATGTATTTTTGACGTTTTTTATCACTATCTTTATTTGTGTATAACTTTTCATGGAAATAATATTTTTTGATCGACGATGTCTCAAATTGACGCTCTTAACGTCTACTTTAATTTTGTTGTGAAAATATTTTTCTTTTTTTGAGCCGAGTTATTAATGACTTAATAAGAGTCTTTATTAAACACAAATTGATTAATGGTAATGTGACCGTAGATCAATCTTGGGACGAGAAAAGGTATGGTTCACTATTTTTCCCATTTTTAGAATGCCAAAAGTGTTCGGATAAACCGGGACAGATCAGTGTATTTAAAAAAAAAAATTTTAATGTTTTGGTTGAGTTTTTTTTTATTTTTTGTAGAATTGTATGCTTTGTACAATTTCATAGGGAAGGGTGGGATAAGATGGACTACCTAAGTTTTGAGGTTTAGATGTCATTATCATAAGTTCATATACCAATAAAAAAATCATATGAAGTAAAATAAAAATTTTTCGATCATAGGTTTTATAATGATTTTTGTAAATAACCAATTTAACTGATTTTATAAAGCTGTGAGGCAATGTGGTATATGCGTTCTGCAATGGTTTCTGCGTTGTATTCTAAACAAATGCAATTACATGCTACGCTAATTTTTATATATTTAGATCAAATAACTCATTTAACGAACACAAAAACCCGCTCATGATCGCCAATATTTAATTACGAAAGTGCAGATTTTTTCACATTACTAGCGAGGCAGTCCAGTTTGCCCAAAACAAGAGGTCTATATTTGGTATAAAAATTATAACAAAGGTGATTTTTGAAGGTTTTTGGTTGCTCTTTACGATAGCGCTAAAAGTTTTCACCTAAACTTACCTGGAACATTTCTATTTCGCCGGTTGAGTCGAAGAAGAAGCTAACTCAGCGTTAGCTTGAAGAAGAGGCTAACTCAGATTTCTCTTGAAGAAGAGACTAACTCGGCGCTCGCTTGAAGAAGAGGCGAACTCGGAAATCACGTAAAGAAGGTCTAATATTAATTAATTATTTCTCATATTTAATTTTGTAAAGAGCAACAATAGAAAAAAGCAAAACACGTGGTTAGCAAAAACATTAATTTACCTATTTTTTCTATTACTTTCTACAAAATTAATGTTTTCGCTAACCACGTGTTTTGCTTTTTTTTATTGTTGCTCTTTACAAAATTAAATACGAGAAATAATTAATTAATATTATTAGACCAACGATTTGTGTCCAAGCAAACCGCAAATCTTATAAAAGCGTGCAAAAAGCTGATACTACACTCGCATAGACAAAGGGAAATTTCAAATTGATCTAAACACAATTTTTATAACGTTCTAAGCAAATATAATTAAGTTCATAACCACTTTCGACAGGTGGCTCCACTTGCAGCATGAGTGTGGAGATTAGGATACCCAGGAAAAGACCTGGAGGAGAGCTTCACTCTCTCTCGTGTAGGAGTAGTCAGGAGAAGGTGATGCTGGAGGAATTGAGAGGCAGCAAGTCACAAGAACAAAGGCTTGTTTATTCGTCTTAAGAACAGACCGTGCAAGGCACGTCTTTACAACCCGAGTGTTGGGCGAGAACTGCCGCTCGTCGGTGGGTGCAGTCAAGTTGGCGCTCAGCGCCATTTCTCCCACTCTTCGCATTAGAGAGAGATGGAATGTATTAGAGTGACATGGAAGATCTAGTTCCTACACACTCCCCCCCCCCCCCCCCCCCCGAGTGATTAACCAGATTGTTTTATACTTTGTATTTTTATCTTATTAATAATTACAGCCTGAACATGGAAGTTCAACACATGTGTAATTAATATTAGAATCACATCGGAGTTAAGAGTATAATAAAAAATAACGCATTTAACATTACAATATGTATTAAAATAGTTACAATATCTTGACAATACTAACAATAAGTTACTTTTTTGTATTTGCAGCGAAAGATACTTTTTTACGTGAATACGTTATCATCACAGAACGACTAGTTGAAGGCTGATTGCCGTGCGTATTATTATCACTAGCAACTAGATTTTCGAGATCATCGGGTATAAAATACGTGAGTTTCAACAATTCGACGTTAACGCTACGGGTTGTGCCGTTGATTTCGATATCAAATACGCGATCTGAAACTCGATTTAGAACTTTAAAAGGACCTTTAAAGGGTCGTTCTAACGATTTTTTAGTGATATTTTTCAGGAAAACGTGTGTGCAGGTATAGAGATCTTTAAAGACAAATGTGCTTTTCTTATGATTGTGCATTACGGGCACTAGTCGGATCAGACGCATATACTCGCGCAAAGTTGTGCCAAAAAGAAATTCTGCTGGAGAAGCGCCAGTGTCCAAGCGAATATGACTTCGTAATCCTAGTAACATTACAGGAAGCGTGCGCGTCCAATCCGTGTCCGTATGACACATGATGGTGGCTTTAAAACTACGGTGCCAACGCTCAATGAGACCATTGGCTGCTGGACGTTACGCGGTGGTGCGTATACGTTCGGAACCAATTAGCGAGAGAAGCGCTGAAAAGAGTCGAGACTCAAACTGAGAACCTTGGTCACTGGTGCGAACCTTAGGACAACTGTAACGAGAAACCTAAGTATCAAAGAAAACTCTGGCAATGGTTTCAATCCATCTCAAAAAACGATCAATCATGGTGAGAATGTACTCAAAACCGTTGTATGCAGGTAATGGACCAACGATATCGATATGCACATAATCAAAGCAATCATCTGGTGCTACACACTTCTCTGAGAGAAGCTTAATATGGTGTGATACCTTGGATTGCTGACAGTCCGGACAGCCTTTGCACCAGCGAGTAATGTCACGATGCATGTTTGGCCAGACATATCGTTGTCTAATTAACCTGTTACAAACCTTGAGCCCTGGATGAGCAGGTTTGTGAAAGAGATCAAAAACCGTTTTGCGTAAAGTCTCAGGAATATACGGTCGAATGCACTTCCCTGTCATTTCGCAATATACAGTGGTGTGAGCAGAGCCCCACTGAATACGTTTTAAAGTCAAAGAGTAAACTGGAGACTCACGAATTTGTTCTAGTTGCTCATCAAATTCCTGAAGGACAACGAGTTCGTTGAGGTCAATTTCAACAGGTAATCGGATTGATTCGTTGCGTGAAAGTGCATCAGCAATAACATTGTCTGGACCAGGAACATGTTCAATGCACGTTGTAAATTGTGCTATATATGAAAGCTGACGGGCTGCACGTGGGGAAGCTTTTTCAGATTTTTTATCAAAAGCATACATTAAAGGCTTCTGATCCGAAAGGATCTTGAAATAATGACCCTCCACGGGGTACGAAAAGTACTTAACAGCCTGGTAAACAGCCGTAAGTTCGCGATCATACGGGGCGTACTTACGCTTAGCCGGAGAGAACTTCTGTGAATAAAAAGCTAAAGATTCCCATTTGTTATCAGTAGATAACTGTTCTAAAACAGCACCGCATGCATAGTCTGAAACATCGGAAAAGATGCGCAATTCAGCACCATTGCGATGATGGACCTGTAAAGCAGCATTGGCAAAGTCTTTTTTAACATTTTCAAATGTTTCTTCAGCTTCAGGAGTCCAAAGAATCTCACGTTTGTCATTTTTACGAGAGTTGCGAAAGTATTCATTTAGAGGAGCCTGGGTTCTCGCAGCATGTGGGGTATTACGGTGGTAAAAATTAACCATGCGGAGGAAGCGGCGTAAGTCCACTACAGTGCGCGGTTTAGGAAATTTGGTTATGGCTTCAACCTTCTGTGGAGTAGGACGAATGCCAGTAGAATTAACCATATAACCCAGAAACTCTAATTCTTCGACCACGAAAACGCATTTTCCAACATTGAGTCGAAGATTGAACTTTTTTAACCATTCACAAACTATATGTAAATGTTCATAATGCTTTTCTAGAGATGAAGAAGCAATTAGATTGTCATCGATGTAAATATATACAAAATCTAAATCTCCTAACGCAAGGTTGATATACCTTTGAAAAGTCTGACTTGCCAAACGCAAGCCGAAAGTCATGTACATAAATTCAAATAGGTCAAAAGGCGTAATAATGGCGGTTTTAGGAACGCCTTCAGGCGCAACCGGGATTTGGTTAATGGCCTTATGAAGATCTAACGCCGAAAAAAATTTTTTACCTTGAAGAGCATTTGAGCAATCGTAAAGATGAGAGGTGAGATATTTGTCGGGAACTGTGACTGTGTTAAGCCGACGGTAATCATCACATACTCTCCAAGAACCGTCTTTTTTTAGAGCCATGTGCATTGGACTTGTCCATGGTCTACTAGAAGGACGACAAATGCCAGCATCGACCCAAGCCTTGAACTCGGCTTTTGCTATTTTAAGCTTATCCGGAGCTAGGCGACGCGGACGTTCAGAAACAGGGGGATCAGTGGTAATGATATGGTGAGACATATCACACTTTTCGGGTGGGGAAGGTTTAGCAGAGCCCGTAATTTCCGGGTAATATGCGATGATCTGGGAGCATTTGGAACCGGAAGAAAACGCGTCAATGGCATGAGTCGAAGCATGTTTAACTATTCCTAGCGAGTAAATATTTGTGCAATAATCAAGATACCAGACGACGTTTGCGTATATCGACCAGTAACCCGTAATGCGACAAAAGATCGGCACCTATGATAGGATAAGGAACATCGGCGATACAGAAGTTCCATCGAATCGGTCGACGTAATCCTAAATCTAGAGTACGCAGAGATTCGCCATGCGTATTTATAAGCATATCGTTCGCCGCGAATAGTTTGAATTGGCTCGATTTGCCATGAATTATCTCATTAGCTGGAAGCAGCGAGATGTCTGCCCCCGTATCGATTAAGAAAGTTTGCCCGGACATACGGTCGCGAACGTGGAGACGATTTGAAGTTTCTGGACCTTCAATGACTGTCTCCATGACTGAAGGTCTAGTTAATTTTTTAATTCTAATCCGAATATTTAGGACACCAGCTTCTACATGATGTCGAATTCTCGGGATATTTCTTGTGAGCGAGACACAAGCCTGAAGTATCTCGACTGTTTGAGCAATTGCCCCTTTGATTCGATTACCTTTATCGATTTTACTTACTAAAGATTCAAATTTTTGCTCAAGTATTTTTATCGCTGCGTCCATGCTAGCCAAGCTGGAAGGCTTGGCGGATACAGCATGAACATTTTGACCGGAGAGACTGGTATTTTCTGCTAACCTATCAGTCGCTTCCGCGAGTTTGTCTAATTCTGTCCCACCGAAGGCAATTAAAATTACACGATGTTGATCAGGAAGTTGATCAAGAACAATGGATTTGATGATCGAGTCATCGCAACTTCCATTCTTGAGATTTCTCAAGCGACTGAAAATACTAGTAGATTACCCATCCGTGAGAACCTGACCCTTGAGCAATTTACGCAGATTAAATTCGGCTGATGACGAAAAAGTCGCGATAATCCTATCTTTTTCACGCTGATACGCGTCGCGTGGTTGAGGATCAGCGGTAATTATGTCCCTAAGACACGATATGGCTTCACCATCCAGAGTCATACACAAATAATCAAGTTTGGTCAAATCAACCATAATATTCGCGTGACGAAATGAAGCTTCTATTTGAATAAACCAAAGGTTTGGATCAGCGTGTAATAACGGAGGAATTTTTGGCGTTCGAGCCGCTTCGATGCGATTATCGGATAAT
Organism: Gastracanthus pulcherrimus; assembly: GCA_949152435.1. Lineage (NCBI taxonomy): Eukaryota > Metazoa > Arthropoda > Insecta > Hymenoptera > Pteromalidae > Gastracanthus > Gastracanthus pulcherrimus. Next base: position 133,292,623 of record OX424573.1, on the reverse strand, counting down.
ACTGCACCTCAGAGCGGTGCCGGAAAATTTACAACGTTTTGAGGGCTACGATTATCCTCTAGCTGCTCTAAACGTGACTGAGGAGCTTGTAACGAAGCTGTAAGTTGCTCCACCTCCTGATTTTTACGAAGAAGCTCAGCTTTCGTCTTTTCTACAAGCTCGAGTGCCGCAGCTTCCGCCGGTGTGGACATGGCAAATTTGTCACGAACTATAACCTTACGCCGCTGGCGTATTACAAAGTATCCTATTTCATGGACGCAGACGTGTGACAATGATTGAAATAGAGCTAAAGCCTAAATATCGTGAACGCTATAGAAGTAGAAAAATGTTACCTGCCACCTTATTTATCGAAGGAAAGAAAAATTCAAACGCAAATAAAAATTATTAATTCTTGTCAATTATGTTGCGATTTTACCAAAAGTATTGTAAGGAAACTAAATAAAAAAAAGGTTTGATACATTTTTTACAATAATGAACAAAAAGAGAAAAAAAAACTTTATAGTCGTATCACATTCCAAGAAAATTCAGTACATCTGATAAAATCACAATGGCGGACGGAAATCGGCTAAAAACCACGCCGCGTCAAATTTTCATAATGGTCGACCTACAAGAGAAACTCACCAATCGCGCGGGAATAGAAAGGAGACCGCGACGAATACACGGAGCCGGAAGCCTTTACGAAGGTTTCCCCGAAAAAAATACCTTAAAAAAATAAGAGAACGTAAGCGGACGCTGCAGGTCCCCAGGCTCCGGTGACCAGGTCGCGATAGGTGCTTGAAGGCTGCAAACGCTACGCTGCAAGGCAGACGCCTTCACGGCTACCCTGCGGCGACGAGCTGAAGTACTGGTAGGCGGGCGCCTGGAAGGCTGACCGCGGTGAAAAAACCGCTACGCTGCAAGGCAGGCGCCTTTACGGCTAAGCCCGCGGCGGCGAACTGCTTTGCTACGAGGCGGACGCCTTCACGGCTAAGCTCGCGGCGAGCTGCTCTGCTGCGCTGCGAGACGAGCGCCTTCAAGGCACACCCGCGACGACGAGTCGATTCTCAGCTAGGTGGGCGCCTTCGCGGCTAAGCGCATGGGGACGAGAGGGCCTGCTAGACAAATGCCTCTGCAGCTGCCTACGAGGCTGATAAAATTCGCCGAGCTGCTCAAAAAGCGCTCGCAGCAGCAATTTCCGAAACTTCCTCTCCTTGATCGCCAAAGTCGGGTTTATCAATGTGAAGTTTAGGATACTCAGGAAAAGACCTGGGGAGAGCTCCACTCTCTCTCTCTCTCGTGCAGGAATAGGCACGAGAAGATGATGCTGGAGGAATTGAGAGGCAGCAAGTCACAATAACAAAGGCGTGTTTATTCGTCTTAAGAACAGACCGTGCAAGGTATGTCTTTACAACCCGAGTGTTGGGCGAGAACTGCCGCTCGCAGGCGGCTACAGTCAAGTTGGCGCTGAGCGCCATTTCCTCCACTCTTCGCATTAGAGAGAGATGGACGTTATTAGACTGAGATAGAAGATCTAGACCCTACATGAGATATAGCCTCCAGTCCACCTTGTCCCAGGGTCCACCTTGCCGTACTCTGCCCTATATACCTTTGCGTCATGGCGTATTCATTTACCTGCTGTAAATAAACAAATACCCGAAATTTGCTATTAAGAGGTCATGATGTCAAAGTCGGTTTAGGATTTCAAATTTCCCGCCTCAAATGTTACCGACCGAACAATGAATAATTTGATATAACTCAATATATAAAGATTATTATGCAAAACGAAGAGATCATTGCCCACGTAATACTATTATCTACCACTGTGCAAGTTTCAAACAGATATTTCAAAACCTGTATGAATAGCCTTTGAACAAAAATTTATATTAGCCCAGTCTCGAACCTTTCAAATATTATTCTAGAATAGAGAGGTGTGCTCTCTCGGTTCCTTCCGAACATCCGCCATTGTCTGTGTGCGTGTACATATGCGTGCGAGCGTGTGCGTGCATTTGTGTGTGTGTGTGGGTGCGTGCGTGCGTGTGTGTGCATCCGTTCGTATGTGTGCATATGAGTTGGCGTGTGTATGTATGTGCGTGCATGTGTGTACATGTGTGTGTATGTGTTTGAGTGTGAGTGCGTGCGTGCGTTGGCATGTGTCTATGTGTACGCGTATGTGCGTGTGTGTGCGTGCATGTACATGAGTGTGCATGTGTGTTCGTGTACTAATGAAGTTACGTAAATAAAATGCATTTTAATGTATGAACCGTTTAAGTCCAGTAACAACAATAATACGTAACCTTAAAATCAGTGTAAAAATCGATGTTCTTCTGTATTTCTCACCATCTCTTCGACAACTATTGTAATTAAGGGAGTACTATCGGTTTCGAATTAGTGTTCAGAAAAATCTGAAATTTTGTATACTTGTACGTTTTGACCTCAAATTTACTCATATACATTTTTAGAAAGCTTGTCACGCTCACTCAACCATTTACGCACACGAGTTGGCCTACCACGGAAGTCAAAAACGACCAAACACGCATTTGACTCACGGACTACCGATAGTACTCCCTTAAACTACGTTATTTTCGAGAAATGTCTAATATAAGTGAAAAATCCCAGTAGCAAACCAGTATATCCCATACTTTCCTATAAAAAAATGCCAAAAGTAGCAAAATAAGCAGTTTTTTATTTTTTCTGGTTAGGCCACCAAATATTTTGAAATCTTCGACATACATTTCAAAAGATAAAAAAATTCTTATAAGAATTTTTTTTTTGAGATTGACACCTGTTTTATTACGGGGTTGAAAAATCGATTTTAAGACTTTGCTGATTTTTCTAGGCTCATAATTAAAAGGTTAGGAACGAAATTTTTTTTTTCGTTTTAATACCAAATAATGAGATATCATGCATTTTTTGAAGGTTAAAACATTATTAATAGAGGAAAAAAAATAAAGTCCCAAAAACACTGTATTTAGGTATACCTAACAGGTTTAGGGTGCTGAAATTTTGCATGAAGTCATATTTGGTAAGCACATTTCGGATGTAGGTTAGATATGCCTAAGTTGCAAAGGCATTTTTCATAGCTTATTCAGCTAGAGCCTTTAAAAATGAATAAAATGCGCCCTCAACTATAAAAATCGGTTAATAATTATCTTCTAAAAAACAATTTTCATAAAAGTGCGAAATTTCTCATTCCGTTGATTTACTTTATCAACTCAAATTATTAATGAAATATTGATGTTTATGCATAATTTATGCTACGGCAATTTATGTTTCTAACAACTTATTTTATCTGCTCGAAATTTCAATATTCTGAATAGTTGCAGATTTGACTAGCGCGTAACGCTTGAACCTCCGTAATAGATAATATTTATACAAATGAGCAGTTTGCTCGAAGAATGGCCTAACTCGACTTAAGTCATTGCACACAAAATATGATTGAACTCAAGTAAATAAATTTATCGACTAAGTACGGCCACATGAAAATCGAAAATACAGCATCCTACATTTTGACTTTCTTGTGGCCATACTTAGCCATACTTTGATAAATTTAATTTACTAGAGCTAAATCATATTTCGTGTGCAATGTCTTAATTCTACTTAGGCCGTTTTTCGAGCGAATGGCTCAAATACGAAAGGCATAGCAAGCCATTTTTTTCAATGATCGATTTTTTTACAGGAATCTGTATTAAGATCAGGACTTATCTATTTTAAACAATTACTCGAGATTAAACAAAGTTTGTTGAAAAAAAGAGCTTACTACGCCCTTCGAATTTGTCTAAGCATTGTCTGGTTAAAATTCCCAAATGATTCCGTTATTATTTGCAAGCAGAAAACAGTTTTAAATATTTTCCGTGATAAGCAATGCGTACGGGAGTCTTCCCCGCCCCCTTAAGAGTAAATCCATAATACTAACGAAAGCGTGTCGATTGGGCGTCTTTTAGCGAGCGTGTGTACAGATTCCGGTGCATCGTGCCGTACCCGCCCAACAGCGAGTTCGAGCTGGAGCTGCGGGTCGGCGACATAATCTACGTACACAAGAAGCGCGACGACGGCTGGTACAAGGGCACGCAGCAGCGCACCGGGCGCACGGGCCTCTTCCCCGCGAGCTTCGTCGAAGCCTTCTGAAATACGCGCAGGATTGCCCTCGTCCTGGAGACCTGTATATAAGCGACGCAAGTCGATGTCTCCTCCGAAGCTCTTTCGAATCGCGCGGCTGCGGACATCTGCTATTCTTTCTCTGTGGTGCGAACGTTTTTTTATTCTTTTACTCGCTTTATTCGAGAACGAATGGGTTCCATATAGTATACTCTAGTTCCAAAACATACCACATACCTATCTTTATGTTCCGAAATTCAGATACTAACTTAACTGCAAATGTAACTTTCAGGAAAATCTTTCGCTAAATCAAATACTCTTACCACTGATTATGTCATTCTTATTTTAAAGATTATCAGGACATCGAGTACACCGAGAACAGTCATTTTAGAATTTATATAAAAACATATCAAACGAGACTTTATTTAACTTTTCGGGCACCCACAAATTACAGCACTCTGCGAAAGGCTTTCCTTAAATTTGATGGAAATATGTTTATGAAATTCAAAAATTGAAACCCGATTTACCTCAATTTGTCAGTTTTTATTACAAGCAATAATTTTTAATCGAATTTTTTTACATGGAATTGGTTTGTTAATGTGTAATCAAAAACCATTTAAACTCGTGCATCGGATGCGTCTTAGAGTATTTATAAAGAATAAAAGGATGGATACGGCACCGCTAAATTCCTTGACGATTAATTAACGCACAGTATGTAGATATTAAATTTCTAAATACATGTTGAGTATTTTTTTTTAATTTTCCGTGAGTTTTTTTTGATAAATTTAATCCGTATATTTTATAATTGCATATTTAGTTGTTTTGAATAGTAGTTGCTTCTAATTATTTTTTGACACTATAAGTATTACCAAAAAAGGAAGTTTTTTTTTAACTTGATGCAACCGCATTTTTTATATGATGCATTATTATCTGTATTATTCTGTTAAAAAACTTTCTGTTTTACTGACGGCACTTGTATAAATATCGAAGGATTTTGCATAAATCGTAGTATTTTTTATATTAAATCTAATTACATTACGCTCGATCGACGTTTTCTCGAGGACATGACGTCAGCATAAAACTTTTTATGTTTCATATTATTAAATCCTGTAATGCATATATTATGCATAATATATATTCCAACATATAAGCAAAAAACACTTAAAGAAATACTGTATCCGCAAAATCTTTTAATTATTTTAGAATAATTTTAAAGTTAGAACTGTGTTAGCAGTTCATCTGTTAATTGTTTAATCAGTGTAATTATTAAACACGAAAGCAACAATTTTGTTCTTAAGTAACATTAGCGGTGCCAAATTTCCTTAACTCCGTATATTTGCTGTGACAAAGGATATAGCGTATGTTAACTTTACGTGTAGGTTAACAAAACTGTAACGTGTATACTCGAATTTTTCTTACGTTATGAAAATTGAGGACAACACGAAAAAGAAGAAAAGAAAATAAAGAGATGGAATGAGAGAACGTGCAATGTGATACGCGCACGTATTATAGTGAATTATATACTCGCGGCGAGCTTCGTCGGACGACGTTAAATATAGAAAAAAAATACAAACTGCCATGAATACGTATAAAAAAGTAAACATGAATGTTAATAAAATTAATAATAATAATAACAATAATAATAATAATAATAACAATAATAATAATGATGATGATAATAATAATAGTAATAAGAATAAGAATAATAATAGTAATTATAATTATAATAATAATATTAATACAAAAAAGACATTAACTTCTAAGTGTTGAATTTCGTGCAATGTTTGTTCTGCCATTAGAATGTTATGCTTTTTGCTCTTTATTTGAATTTTTTAATTCTGGAAAGAAAAAATAAAAGCAGTCTCGAAGAGACTCTGTTGTCGTTTCTAACGCAAACAAAGACAATTTTCCGAGATTTTGTATTGATTTTATTGTATTCTTCAATACTTCGCTATTTCTAAAATATTCTTTTTATTTTATTTTATTATTATTATTATTTTCTTGTAATTACTTTTTTTATTCTATTATCAATAAAGACATCGAGATTCTTGTGTTTTTAAAGAAATATTGTATGTATATATATTACACATATGTTGCGTATCGAAACACGTTACCAATCATAGAGTATGATTGTGCTTCCAGTGTTCACTCGTCAGTATTTTATCGTGTTTTTTGTCGCACATGATGAATTGTGAAGAATTGTGTAGTGTCATTAGAATTTTACTAGCGCACATAAACAATTGGTATTTAAGAGAATGCTCTATACAAGTTTCTTAAGTGAATATATTCGAGCTTTTGGTGCTTCAAAAAGTCTTAGCCTAATGTTATTGAACTTGAAGGTTAAATAATTAATTAAAAGTAAAATAAAAAAAAATACTCACGAGTAAAAATTATTGATAGCTGTTGCCAAATTCATTGTTATTGAAATGATCATTTTATCGTTTTCTCGAAATTATACGAGCAGAAATTTGCTGAAATAGCAAAACAATTTGGCTTGATCGTTTTAACTGATACAGCTAATATTTAGCTCTAATAACAAAAATATTAGTTGCTACATATACAAAATATTTGCTTTAGTCAACAAATAATGCTCGTTTCCATCAAAAACTTTTAGCTATTCCAGCTAATTATTTTTATGTGCGTATAAGATGATTTTACCAAGTGAAAACCATTACCATCAATTACCATTTTGGTAGATCTTCTTTGCTTGAAAATGACACTTAAGTGTTGCTTAATTAATAATTAGGACATGCCAATATGTATAACGTATTGAATTACTACTGAGAGCGTTCTCATAAAAGAACGAATCAGGCGACTCTTGTGAGCGAGACATGACGAGAGAAGCGAAAAACGAGATTTTAGAGTCTGAAATTGTAATGAATGTGTATCGTACGAATAAATTTTTATAGCCTCATTTCTTCTTCAATTTTGTATAGTTTCTTTTGTTGCATTGCGATACTTATACATTTTTGTACCTTTTTGCGTTTAAAGTATAATAAATTTATGGGTATTGTGAAGATGCGCACTGTGAAAACTAAAATAAGGGACAACGGGACAAAATGGACGCATGGCATAAGGTGACCTAACGTCTAAAAAAGAAATTTTCCGACATATTTCGATAAAATATATAAATTTACCGAAAAAGAAAATGTAATATATGATGAATAATTAATTCTCACGTAAAAATATATAATCAATTTAATTACAATTCTAAGGTGGTCAGGTCCCTTTAATCGTATTGGTGGATCATTTAGGTCGCATTCAATACCTGTTTTCGCACGTTTCTGTTGTTTCGTAGTACCCTGTCTTTTACTGTATTAATCCTTAGAAGCAGGCGAATTATATTAAATCTTAGATAATTAAACCAATAAGATTTTTTCACTAAAAGAAAAATTTTCTACACATATAACAACTAACTTGTTAAAAACATTTTTTAACAAGCTTAAGAATTTTATTCTCAAATAATAACATTAACATATCAAAAAAGACATGTTTTAAAGATGAAATGAAAGAATCATTAATTTGTGGCAAATTGTTTTCATTTTAGATGTTAATTTTTTAAAATCCAAAACGTATTCTCAAAGTTTCTAATACTTCAAAGATGCATGCTTAGTATTAATCGCCACTAATGGCAATCATTTTAGAGATTAGCCCTTAAACTGTAGAATTTTGTTTGTTTTGAAAAACAAGTTACAGTCTACGTCTGAATGAACGTATTTTCTGCATCTTGTAATACTTAGTAACTTCGCCTTGACAGGACCAGCAACCACGGTCGTATACATAGGTTTGGAAACTCCCGTGGTGTGGGTAAAGCCCTTATTGTCATGAAGCTTGCTTAAAAAATTTCCTTCTAGCCCAAGAGTGCTGCGATCGCTGGGTATATTGAAATATACATATAGTTATACAAGGCATGCATATATTCGGGATTCCACTATTTTGTTTAAAATAAAAGACGTTTACGTAAGTTTTTTAAATAATTAAAAACGAAATGAGCCTAGTATACATAATTTTAGTAAATACACGTTCATAAATTTTGTTTATGTATAAAAAAGTGCAAAGGAAAAGTGTTGTTTTACATATTTATTAATTCGCATCTCCAGAACAAGACTATGACAATTCAAAATTTAATATTTTTCTAAAACTAAGCAAGTAACGTCAATTTTTTATGAGGCAATTGTTTTTACATGAATTTTAATATTCGATAGTGATTTCTCAACCTTTTTAACCAAGTTTCAATGTTTATTATGGGTTTTTATTTTCATATGAACTATTTTGTTCACAAAAATGAAGTTGAAATAATTTTGAGTTGTCGTAGTCTTGTTTTGGGGGTGCGAATTGATCTTATGAATTTATGCATTGTATTTACAACAGTAATACTGCAAAATTTCACATTTCTCTGGAATTAAGATTTTATTATACATTTTTTTCAAGGTTCCATTTTTCTCGTTTTTTCAGAAAACAAATGTTTAATATATGTATGTAAGTATTTATGCTGACATTAATATCTGAGCATCATTTCACTTTTACGATCAAATAAAAAGAAAATGAAAATTATTGAAAAAGACTTGAAAAAGGAAATTTACAATATCATTTTTAAGAGTTTATTAAAATTAATAATAAAAAATGTTGATAATATTGAATTTAATAAATATAAAATTTGCATACAAACATTGCTGAGTTTTGAGAGTTTTCTTTGTATAGCCGACTTTTTTAATCATTTTTTCATATAACATTTTTTCAAACATTGCTGAGTTTTGACAGTTTTCTTTGTACAGCTGACTTTTTTTAATAATTTTTGATTATCTTAGTACGTGAACTGACGCATTCTTAGTCGCATGTAGTAATAAACAGCGTAGGATAATAAATCGGGGCCATGTTCTTGACAGAGGAATGTAAAACTTAACTATCTAGAATACTTCATCTACTACGAGATGAAAAACATTGTTCTATAAACATAATTAAATTAACAAAATGTAGATTAAGATGGATCAACCCTCCTCTAGTTTTCAAATTTACTAATTGCGCAAAAAAGCTACAACTACAAAACTGCCCTGTATAATAGAGAAATTGAGAAACTTTCATTATGAGCCTTACCCCCACCACGGGAGTTTACAGACCTGTGTATACGACCTTTATACGAAAAATACACAGCAAAGCATATGAAGGCGAAACAAATACTTTTGTTGGTGTTGTCATTTCGCAAAATTTAATAATTACCGAAATTCTATCTCAATGTACTCAGTCGTCTGCTGTTGGCATTATTCGTAGGGCTGCCGCAAGGCAAGATAAGACGAGACATTTTGAAGTCTCATCTTGGTCTCGAGAAAAATCTCAAATTGTGTCGCGTCTTGGTCTCCCTATTGCAAAATCTCACGTAAGATCTCATGCCAAAATCTCATGTAACTAATTTTTTTATTTTTTTTTTATGTGTCTTAAACCATTCTTAGTCGATTCTAAGTTCAAATTTTTCAAAAATAGTCACCAATCGACTAAGAATGGTTTAAAACACATAAAAAGCAAAAAATTAGTTACATGAGATTTTGGCATGAGATCGCACGTGAGATTTTGCAATAGGGCTTGTCTTAGTCTTGGTCAAGACATTATATTCTCATATTGTTTTAATCTTGTTTTAATTTTTCTTTGTCTTGTTAAATAAATTATAATAAAAGGGTAAACAAGTCAGTAATTGACCGCATACCAGTGAATGACCTTAGACATACAAATGTAAATTATACGCGTAAAAATTATTGAATGATTATATTTAGATTTTATTTATACTTTTATTATTCCATATTTTTGTTAAAGAGTAGTTAGAGAGTATTACAGGATTTTATTCATACTCCAAATAATCCAGATATGTAGTTTGTCACCCATTCATTACGAAATTGACAATTTTGTAGGAAGAAGGCACTAAACGGCAGTTTTGACAATTGGGTATTACAACAATAATATATATTATTTTTATGTACATATAGCCAAATATACGTTGATCAGAAATAATAATCAATTATTAACCCATTGTGGTCACACCTCCGAATAATAACGTGTTGGTCATAAGAGGTCAGCCAGACCCCACGCGGAAAAACCGTTGCCATTTTTCTTCTATTAATTATATCGTCTTGAAATTTTTATGGAACATAGTTCGAGGTCTCCTCTTTAAGATCCAATCGTTTTTTTGCTTCTTAAATATATTTTTCATAATGAAAATATACAACGAAAATTTTTTTCCGAAATTTTGACTTTTTTCACTTAAAAACTCATAAAAAATTGAATTTTTGAGATAAAGCGAAAATATTTTGTTTATGTACTCTCAAGATAGTATACTTTTAAGAAAAAAATAATTTATAATGATCTGCCGGAAAAAGTATATTTATTTTGAAGATTGAAGTGAGCAGTTTTGGTAAAATTTGTAAAATTAAAGAGGTAAGCGTTAACATAAAATATAACACTAAAAAAAAATTTTTTATTGAAAATTTATTTACTTTATCAATAGAAACAATAGAAAATTATAAAAAAATCACTAAAAATTTGTAAAAAAAATCACTAAAAATTTGTAAAAAAATCACTAAAAATTTGTAAAAAAATCACTAAAAATTTGTAAAAAAATCACTAAAAATTTGTAAAATAAATTTTATTCTTCACCAACGCATTCAACATATATGTATGCACGATGGTCTTCGCACATTGGTCGGAGACATGATGGGCATTGCCACTTAGTCTTCACATCTTTGTTGCGTTTGCATAAAGAACACCTCTTCCTTTTTGAAAATTCCAATCTTTGTTCCGCAGGTGGTTTTTTTTTTTTTTTTTTCAATCTCATTTGAACGTAAATGCGATTGAAGCATGTTGTTAGCGTAACGATTTTGTAAGTGTGGCGTGACAAGGTGTTTAGAAATTTTGTAGAGGAATTGATTCGCCGTAACTCGTGACTGGTTACCTTCATTTATCATTTTGCATGTAAACAAAATGCCTGCATTTACGCCAGCTTGGTCTAGCATTCCCAAAAATATTCACATTGGCCAACGATTTGTTTTTCTACTGACAGTGTGCGAATGACAAAGCCAATCAAAGCAATCTGTTCCACTTTTTGTGTAATTGTAGTGTAAAACAATAACAGGTTTGTTATTTTCAATTCCAGTAGATAACTTATCAGTAGTAATAACTAATACAATTTTATTCTTTTTTGGCGTGAATGATACTAAAGTCATATTATCTGCGTGGCAACATTTTGAGTCTGGAGGGTTTTTGGAGGCTATCTTCATCTCGGCAGGAATTTCTTTTTTATTCTTGCGAATTGTACCTGTAATTTTTAAATCGTAAGGTGCTTCTTTCATACGTTGTAAGAGAGGTACAGAAGTGAACCAGTTGTCGCAGGTAAGGCCGCGTTTGGTACCATGAATTGGTACAGTTACCTTTCTAAAATAATACTCCGACAACTGTTCTCCTTGCAGTAGATCGGGTATCTGTATTTTATCCAAATACGGAATCGCAAATATCAAGTACGAAGTAGACGGATCGTTCAATGAAATTAATTTTAAGCCGTACTTATCTGGTTTCGATTTGATATACATCCTAAATTTGCATCGTCCACGGAACCCAAGAAGGATTTTGTCCACTGTACAATCGCAGCTTGGCTGGTAACAATTTGTACAATTGGAAATAAACATTTCCCAGATTTCACGAATTGGTGCAAATCTGTCGTTTTTGTTTCTCGTACTTTTATTGTCAAATCTCAAACAAACGGACAAAAACATGTAACGAGCTCTAGGCATCTCGCATCGATAATAACTTATTCCGATTTCTGGACTCCATAAGTCATGCGTATTCATGCTGTACGATTTCCAAGCACCACTGAAATACAGAATGCCTATGTATGCTCGGATTTCTTCTTCATCAGTGTGATGATGATATGTTTGAAGATCTTTATTCTGTTCGATCATTTTAGCGTAATGTTCTTCTATTTGGCTGTTCGTATGTTCAACTATAATCTTTATAATATCGGGCGTAAATAGAGCGTTCCAGAATTCTTCCACTGTTTGTAATTCTGCAGCTGGGCCAGCTGGTCCTGCGGCATACACCGGATCAACATCACTTATTCGATCTATTGAAAAAAAGTATAAAAAATAAATTATACAAAATTATTTATTTATTATTATTGAATAATAAATTATTTAGATTAAAAATTGTTTAAAATATTTTAACTATTTAAAAATAATTATGAAACTTTGTTTATCGAAATATAAAATAAATCATCGAATAAGAGAAATCATACTGTATCGTCTTATTCATACTGTATTCAAACTATATAGGCACGCTCGCGTTTCTTTCTGTGTACAATATAATATATATATATATATATATATATATATATATATATATATAGACGCACTCATACCTGACTGACGCTCCGGAACTTTTGTGCTCCAAACAAAACCATTTTTCCCCCTCAGTTTAGTCACGGGACGACCTCGTGCTGAAGATTGAACAAGACGCTCTTGTAACGACGCGTTCTCGAGATCATTCGCCCTTTTATCATCAGAATCAGAATCATTTTTTTCTGTATCATTTTCGTAATCGGAATGCTGCGACTCTTCTGAAACGTGATCTTCAGTTTCAGAGCCTTCGCCATCAAAACGTTCTTCCTCGTCGTTGCTTTGAGTGAGCGAATCGAGGACTGCTCGATTACGAAGATTATACGGCATCTGAATAAGCGTTAAAAAATCGATTTTAGCACAGAACAAAAAAAATCATGTACACTAATACTTACGTTGCCAAAGATCACTATAAAACAGAATTTGATTGAATTTATTTTCAAAATTCGTTGCGACTTTCGATCACACTGGTCACAGAGGGTCAGTGGGACCCTACAAAAAAAGACACCCGCACTAATCGAATGCTACAGCACGACTGAAGCCACGCCGGCCTTTGCCATGTATGGGAAGTTATAGAGGTACCTTGTACCAATAACAGATGGCACCACAAGCTTGATTTTGAACAGACACCTTTTAGATATTTGATCTCAAACTTTGCCTGGGGTCCGCTGGACCCCGAGTGACCACAACGGGTTAAAACGTATTTTATATACAGTAAAAATAACTTTACGTTTTAATTTTCTTCAATATTGTGTAGGTCATTCGTTGGTGTTGAAAATAAGACTGCTAGCCAGTAAATGACCAACTGATCTAACTCCCGAACGATAGAAAATCACTACAATAAAATAAAATAAAGACTATAATGACACATTAAATTGAATAATTAACAAATAAAATTAATTTTAAATAAAGAAAAGTAATTATAAGTAGGCATTTAACCCATTTCTTCCCAAGCGGCCATTTTATAGTCGATTGGTTTTTTGCCTAAAACCGCCATTTTGAAATATTCCAACGGAAATTTCAAAATTCTGACTCCAGAATCGGAAAGAGCGGACAATTTTACTTCAGAAAAGTGCTATTGGTTATTATTATTTTTTTTTCGTCAATTTTTTAGGCAATAAAACGATTGACTATAAAATGGCCGCTTGGGAAGAAATGGGTTAAGTAAATAGTCTGTCGGACATTCTTTGGCGAGAAACGAAAGCGTTTTGACAGTGAATGACCGACTAATCAAATTATGTGAGGTTATGAAATCTCCACAACAAACTAAAATAAAAATTTTAATCCATTAGAAGATCTTTTTTCGTATATACTTTCTAAATTATTTATCTTTTACTTGAATTTGTAATCATTTAATTGGTATATGACTTTAGTTTTAGTGCCTTATTTAACTGGTCATTCAATGGATGTGTGCGGTCATTTACTAGGCTTTCTTGCATCTTAAACTTTATAATTAATCTAAAAATAATAACATTAACAAAAAGCATTTATCAGTTTTAATGGTTATTTTGTTCATATAAATATATATATTTTTAACCATCGTTCGATAGTACTTAGTTTAAAAGTTACAAGTTAGGTTAAAAGTTAAAAAGTGACTAACTTGTAACTTAACCCTCTAATACCTAAGCATACAAATCGTTGAGTAAAACTTGTAAAAAATATTTAGAAATTTCTCTCAGCTCTTTTTAAGGGAGTATTATCGGTTTCGAATTAGTGTTCAGAAAAATCTGAAATTTTGTACACTATATGTTCTGACCTCAAATTTACTCATATAAATTTTTAGAAAGACCAACCCAGAAAAAAATATTAAGAGTTTGATATTTACATTGTGTAACGTACGCAGACGGCACCATTACACTCACACACACATACGTTATAGAGCCACTGCGACACTGGCGCGGCTCCTCGAACGTGTAACGGGCGCGGCCCCTCGAACGTGTAACGGGCGCACGTTGACATGAGACAGTCATGTCGGTTGAGAGGAGCACACATGCTGACGAGGATGAATCCTTATCTTGCGCGAATCTTCTCGCGTGAGAAAAGTGCATCTCTGGAGAGACGCGCACAGGGAGGCGGGGCCTGACCTCCGAACGAGCGAATTGGAGCGAGACCATCGAGCGAGCATCTAGCTTTAGGCGCGGACGGACACCTCGCTCTCCTAGTTACCGAATAAACGATCATCAACCCTATCCCTTGTCTTCTTCTTCCCAACCTCATCGAGATTCGACACTTAACTGTGCCGAGTAAAACACACGACGAACCCCACGCATGGCGTCAATTCCCTCTCCATTACAGTTGTAACACGTAGCTTTATGGGAACTCACGTTTCCAACAGTTGCAATCATGAAAACTGCTGTGTTGATTTCGACGAAACTTTGAGAAATATATATTTAATATCCCATAAATATAATGCAACAACATCGAAATGTTGATTTACCAATTTTGAGAGCTAATATAAAATAAAAAAACAAACGAATAAAATCTTTCACGCTCACTCAACCACGATTTGGCCTACCACGGAAGTCAAAATCGACCAAACACGTATTTTACTCACGGAGTATCGATAGTATAACTCCCTTAAATGCTTTTATGCAAAAAAATATTTTAAATTTGTTTAGTTATCTCGGCTTCTATTCGATTAAAAATAATTTATTATTAGCTCCCTGTTATGAGGTGCGGAATAGTCCACTTTGATCTGATCCATAGATTTTGTTTGCAGAATTTTAAATTTATCACGTGAAAATTTAAGAAAGGTGAAAAAAATATACGTTTCCACAGGAGAACGCTAGGTAGTAGAGTATTAACGTATATTAAATGTATGACCTGGAACTTTTAACTCAACTTAAGGGGGCAGGTCTGGGTTAAACACAAAAAAAAATTTTTTTATGAGCTTAGAAAACTTTTTAGGTTTAGAAATCAATCATTCTGAAAATTGTTATGCTATCAATACACAATAATATCTGAATTCTTACCATTGTAAAATCTCAAAATCTTGATCCTACGCGTCACAAAAAATCATTATTTTCAATATCATATTTATTAAAGGAATATTGTTCCTCACACGATTCTAGGAGACATGATGAACGAAAGTTTTTTTTCAACCGTTATATTCGATTCCTTTTGACATGTATTACAAAATGAGCAGAGCTCTATTTCTTTAAAAAATTTTCTTATAACATTAAAAAAAAATGATTGTATATACGAAAAGGGGGAATAAAAACAATTTAACGAGAAAGTGCTTCGCTCATTTTGTAAGACATGTCAAAAAGAGTCGAATAACCGTCGAGAAAAAATTTTTTCGGCTACCACGTCACCTACAATCGTGTGAGGAACAAAGTTCCTTTAGTAAATATAGTATTGAAAATAGTGATTTATTGTGACGTGTAGGATCAAGCTTTTGAGGGTTTACAACGGTAAAATTTAAGATATTATTAAATATTGATAGGATACAAATTTTCAGAATGATTGCTTTTAAACATAAAAAGTTTTCTGGTCTCATAAGAAAAAAATCTGATTAAGGGGTAACACCACTGTAATAGCGAAAAAAAGGCGTTTTTTTTGGATATTTTTTTTTAATGGAAAGAAAGGTTATAAAGAAATAACATTTGGATATACTATTAGTCTAATATTATAGTATAGTTACAAAAAATTGAGTAAAAAAATACAAAATGGTTGATTTATAGCCGATATGGTTAATATTTCAAATGGATCGGATGAAAACTGTTCAAGTTATGCTGCGTGCCCGTTGAGAAAAACTCGTTTCGAGAAAAATCAATTTAAAGTTTCAAAATCAGTTTCGGACGTAAAAAGATGAGGAAATCATTTAAAGAATCATTTTTCTTTCGGGATGGGACCATTTGTACCATATTCTAGAAGGTTCAAAGCATGTTTTAAGCCAATATAAATCGAGTTTTGGAAATTTCTACAGTGGTGTTACCCCTTAACATTCATAAATGTGTAAGCGTTTAGTATAATCTAAGTTATACTTCATACGAAAGTAATTCGTTAAATAATTTGATCTAAAAAAATAATAGTGATAAATATCCATGGAATTCTAATTGTTAGATTTTATTACTTTCTGGCTGGTCGAAAAAAATAGAAGTGAAACAGCGTTCGTTTGTTCGTAAATTTGGCACAACTTGCATGTCTGTACGTGTACCGGTATCACTGCGAAGTTGTCGATACAGTCACAAATACGAAATAGGGAAAAATTTCTAAAAATATCCGTAAGACTTGATTTTATAGATAATTTTAATACTTTAGCAATACGTTCACGAAAATTCATTTAAAAATGCGGCGTAACATTTCTGTAATAGATAAATTAGTGCTTATTAAAATCAACTTAATCATTAATAAAATCAAACTGTTAGTATACAAGTGCTATGAGTTACTATATTTACATTATATATTTAGTAGAAATCTTGAAAACTCTTTGCGTCAGTGTACACACAATGACGCACACAATGATACAGATTCTCGGCATTACAAACGGTTTGATGCAAATTTAAAGATAAGGGGCCGTCCATAAATTACGTAAGACTTTTTGGAGTTGGAGGGGATCACGAATTTCTTACGTTTTCTTATCCGACAGAGTGGAGGGATGCACCGAATTTCTTACGTAAGATTTTTTTTCAATTTTGAGGTTTCGTAACACTGCTTATTATCAAGAAAGAACGGTAATTCCTTTATACTCAACGGCCTTCTTTAAACCCTCTGGTCGGGTCAAGCAAGATAAAGTCACAGGAGCACTGATAGTTTCGACTCCTGATGAGATTAGCGCAATAGCTACAGATTTGCCCCTTTTCAAAGGGTACTTTTTAATAATTTATAAAGCTCTGTATAATCAAAACTTTGATTATATTTGTCTGATAGCATAATCACCGATTTAAGGGAGATTCTGCGCTATAGTATGCGCCCAATAGTTCGGATCTAAGAAAGCAGCATTGGCACGTATGAAAATTTTAAACCAGCGAGTAGTTTTCGATCGAAAAAAATACGGAAGTATAGAGTCTCGGCGAAAGAATAAATTTTAGTGTATTTTGCAAAATTAAAACTGAGTGGGAAAAATGCAGAATAGATTCTTGACTCTTTAACAATCCTAGATATAATATGCTGCTTATTATTATACAATTTATCAAGCCCTGATGGAAATTTCAAAACGTAAAAAATTGTGAAAAATCTGAGCAACAGCGTGTAAAAGCATAAGAAATTAATTGTCTAATTAAGTGAAAAACTGAGAGTTTGTAACCGGATTAAATAGGAGGATAATTCGTACGTCTTTTCAAAGTTTCTTACACTTTCTCGCATACTTTTTATCACAATTTATCACAGTAGCCATTTCCATTTAAAAGAGAATGTAAATACCATTTGTTATAAGTGTGCAAACTGTGGGAAACTATAACCAAAGTGTAAAAAGAAAAATAAATAAATGATCATATATTTTTATAACAGATTTACGGATATACCAAATAAAATTTATATATTTTTTCACACTTTCTTACAATTTATTTCTTAGATTTTCAATTTTTTTATTTTAATTTAAAAAATATATTTTAAAAACTTTATATTTACCCTGGTAGAAAGTTATCTAGTTTTATCAAGGCTCCTGACTGATTATGTTGGGAACCTCGATTATAAAGAGGAAATATAGACAAAACTAGATAATTTTCTACCGGGGTGAGTTTAGAAATTGAGAAACAGAATTATATTATAAGTATTTAACAAACATTGTATAATTTTTCTACAAAAAATTTTTGTAAAACTTTATAAATACTGCAATAACTAAAAAATACACAGAAAAATATTATATAAGAATAGGTAAGGGTGGGAGAGAGAACTATGAAATCTTACATATTCTTATACTGGGGGTAGGAGTGGGTTAAGAAAGTCCAAAATCGCCCTTACGTAATTTATGGACGGCCCCTAATTATCTTCCTCGCGTATTTTTTTCTTAACGAATACGAACTTTAAGCGTTAAATAGTTTATAACGGCAACATCGGTATTAATAGAACGCACGTTTTTCATTATATCCTTAATCGTATCGAATCTTCGCAATTCGTTAATTTATAAATGAATAACATTTGACATTTGCAAAGTTAATTTATAAAGTATATTATTTTTTTGTTGTTTGTATCATCATGTTTATTATTATTAAATATATATTCAAATTAAAGACTTATAATTATTTAATAGTCTATACTATTTTTAACAAAATATGTGTATGTAAATATAAAATGTAAATTGATACAAATATTGCAGCATCAAAATAAGAAAAAATCTTCATCATCTAAAATAGTTTTGATGTGAATAAATAAATAAATACATATAATGTAATAAATAAAGTATTTCTAGTTTCTATTCTCTTATAATCTTTTGCACTATAATTAATTACAAAGAAATCTTAATAAAGTTTATAAATTAAAGCATCGACAAGACTTCTTGCCGAGATCAATACAAAACCAAGGCAAGGTCTTGGTCTTGTCTTGATACTGCGAAGTAAGGTCTTGTCTTGGTCTTGTCTCGACTTTTCGATAGGAGACCAAAAGAAGACCAAAAAAGTCTTGGTCTTGGCGGCAGCTCTAAAAACTGAGATAACAACGGAAATAAATATTGTTTTCCAATTATTGTTTAAAGTATGAATCTGCATAGGTGCATCAACAATTTAATGTATAAAGAAACACAAGAAAATCGTTTTAAGATGACTGAATTACTTTATTTTCAATGTCTTTTGAGGTTAGGTCATCTGTATGGACAATATATATATAGATAGTAATACATTTACGGGCACACATTTTTGCCACTTTCGTCCCCTGAGCATTTCATATATGTACACTACAATCAGCAGACGACTGAGTACATTGAGATAAAATTTCGGCAATTATTAAATTTTATGAAATAATAACACATAAAAGGATTTGCTTAGCCTCAACAACTTTTTTGCCGCTTTGATGTGTACTTAGGTATATACATTTGGTTTATAATATCACTAAGATAAATTAAAAACTTTTGGCTTCATATGCTTTAGTGTGTATTTTTCAGCTATTACCCCCATTAGCTGACTTGCAGATTCCGCTACAAGCGGCGTTGTTGCCGGCCCTACCAAGGCGAGCACGATCAATGATGCTTCTTGATACACACAATATTTGCACAAACTTTTAACTGATAGCACATAAATATTTACATTTTTGGGAAAAGTTAATATGAGTTATTTATTGCTAAGTAAAATTCGCGTATGGTAATTTAAATCTTATCGTAGATTATTAATTTACATATAATCCATGTACAATCTTTTTCTGAGTTTTAACAGACTGTACATAAATTCTGTTATCCATATCAAGTTACCCCTCATTTGTCGATACGTACTATCTTGAATACGTCCATAAAGAAATACTGCATCCTAGCGATTAATATGTAATATGTAATATGTAATATGTTATTATATGAATGTTTTGTAAGGGAAAAAGTAACAAAAAATTAATTAAGAAAACTAGTAGTCATTAAGTAACTTATTACTACAATAGTGCACAAAAATCGATTGATCGATGATCAATCGAAGAACAAACAATAGAGAAGGAGAAATCCGAGAAAAAAGAACACTGCTACGCGTCGTAGTTTTTAAGCGTAATATTACATATAAGTAGGGTCCATTTAAATGGCATAACGACCAAGTAGTCAAAGAAATAAAAGTTTTTTTCTTACGTTTCGTTTATGCGCTCCGACCTCGTGTTGAGTCCACCCAGTAGCAATAATATAAGTACCTAAATCATCTTTGACTGTATGTACATAAATGCGTGAGAGTTGATGATTTTAGTCATACATAGTTTCAGTGAAGTGAGAATGACAAAATATGGGTGCCATAAATAACCAGAAACAGATAAATAGCGAAGGCGTACTTATATACATACCCATGAACTATTTTAACGGGGCAGGCCTGGGTTAAACCTAAAAAAAGATTTTCTTTTACGAGTCCAGAAAACTTTTTATGTTTAAAAGTAATCATTCTGAACATTTTTATGCTATCAAAACACAATAATATCTTAAATTTTGCCGTTGTAAAACCTCAACATCTTGATCCTATACGTCACATTAAATCATTATTATCAATACCATATTTATTAAAGGAACTTTGTTCTTCACGAAATTCTAGGTAACATGATGAACAAAAAAAATTTTTTCGACGATTATTCAACTTATTTTGACTTATTTTTTATTATCTTATTTCGATATACAATCGATTTTTTGAAAATTCTTTTTTAATATTTTTTAAGAAATTGATTCAATCTAACACAAAAAACTAATAAAAAAAATTTTAACGTAAAAGTGCTCGGCTCATTTTGTAGTACACGTCAAATGGAGTCGAACAACCATAACATTTTTTGTTGTTCAGCATGTCACCTAGAATTGTGTGAGAAACAAATTTAGTAAATAAATTTTTTTTTGTTGTGTTTAACCCAGGCTGTCCCTTTAAGGTAGATCTTTCATGAAATCGACCTTAAAAATAAACATTTATACAATGATTTGTTTATGTGTTATAATATTAAAGACGTTATAGTATAAAACTTGGGTACTTTAGGTAACAAAAAAAAAATAATTTTTATCATAATTTTATTTTTATTTGTTATCCGATTTTAATTTTAAAGGTCTCATTTTGATCCTTGAAAGATTTCAGGGAGACTTACCCATATAAAAATTGATAAATATCGAGAAACCTGCAAGGCCATACACGTGCTTTTGTAAGTTTGTGTGCATGCAAGTATAAACTATAGGCTGCAACTTTGCAGGTTTTTTTTATGTTTTTCAATTATTATATGGGTAAGTCTCCTGAAATCTTTCAAAGAAAAAAATGAGACCTTTAAAATTAAAATCGGATAACAAATAAAAAAGATTCGGATTATTTGTCAAATTATTCTCTAATTTACGCGATATCTAATTTTACAATATCGAAATTTTCATGAAATTTTTTTTTTGTCATTTAAAGTACCCTTTGTTTATACTATAGCGTTATTTTTACTATAAATGTTTATTTTTAAGGTTGACTCTCATGAAAGAACCACCTTAAGTGGAAGCCATATCTACTGTCCTTGTTAATTGAAAAACTAAGAGTCGTCCCCAATTCTTCTTAAAAGAATGAATATTTTGAGATCTAAAAGAGTACCTAACATCATTTCCTTTCCGAGAATAGTTCGAAACGCAAAACATAATGTCAATTTTCGCGTTTCGATGTATTCTGGGAAAGGAATTACTGTTAAATATTGTTCTAGGTCTCAAAATATTCTTTATTTTACGAAGAATTGGGGACGACTCTTAGTTTTTCAATTAACTAACTACTGTTTGAATAAATAGAAAAAATATAATTAGACAATGACAGTAGATACGGCCTCCAGTTAAGAGGATGTCGGAACCAAATTCAGATTCCTACATCGTATTTTTCGTTATTTCAACTCAACTTTTTGTTATCATTAAGGGGGTGTCAAAGTCAATTTTTGTCCTTCCTACCTTACCGACGCGGGAATTCTAAAATATTGGCTATAATTAAAAGAATAAATTGAATTATGAAAAACTAAAAGGTCGATGCCCTTCATTTTGTAATTACCTACCATTGTGCGAACTTTCAAGTAAAAATTTTGCGGCCTACATCAATGACATTGAAACGAAATTTCATGATAAATCAGAGATATACAAAAAGTGATCCGAAATTTCGTTCTAATTTCATTTATATATGCAATGACATTATTACCTGAAACTTAACAGAGTGGTAGAATGTTACAAAAGGAAGGGCAATGATGTTTTGGTTTTTCATAATTCGGTTTATTTACTAATTGTAATCAATTGTTCATACCTCGGTCAAAGATTTAAGGTTAGGAATTCCGGCGGGAAATTTGAATGGTTTGACACCCTCTTAATGATCACCGTCATCTGGTGTTTGTAATACCTTAAGGAACACCGGATAACTGAGATAATTAACAAAAAATAAAAATTGAACAGGAATAATAGAGAATTTGAAAATGTCGGTACGTACGGAATATTATACTGTCGCCGACATCCAAGGAGGCCAACCTGTTTTTTTTTGAGCCGATAAAATTTTTTCCTTTAAAAGCAACCATTCTGAACATTTTTTACTATATATACTTGATAATATCTGTAATTTTACCGTTGTAAAACCTCAAGATCTTGATCCCATCTGACACAAGATATTACTATTGTTAGTACTTTATTTATTCAAAAAACTTTGCGGCGTGCATGTTTCTAGGTGACACAAACATCAAAGAAATTTTTTCCGACGGTAAATTGCAACCTTATGACATGTGCTAAAACTTTTACGATTTACTTTTTGTTACATAATCTTTTTATCGTTATTTTTCAAAAAACAAACCAATATTTGAAAATTCACTGAGACATATTTTTTATAAATTAGATTGTTTTTGAAGAATAATGATAAAAAAAATTTCAACGAAAAATTAAATCGTAAAAGTATTAGTATGTGCTAAAAGGAATTAAACTACGGTCGAAAACAAAATTTTTTGTTGATCGTATCCTCTAGAAACGTGCACGCCGCAAAGTTTTTGCAAGAAATATAGTATTTATAATGGTAATATCTTGTGTCACGTAGGAGCAAGATTTTAAGGTTATACAACGGTAAAATTACAGATATTATTAAGTATTTATAGTAAAAGTAATTTCAGAATGGTTGCTTTTAAAGAAAAAATTGTTATTGACTTATGAAAAGAAAAATTATTTTTTTGAGTTTAACTTAGGCTGGCCCCCTTAACAAACAACAAAAAGAGAACATAGAGTACTGTACCGTCGTATTTATTGTCAGTATTTGTAACTTTGAATGAGCTCCAGTGAAAAGTATAGTGTTAAAGATATTAACGATAAAAAATCCATAAGCTATAATAGAATAAAAAAAGCCGAGTCCGATGTACGATTTATAAATATAAACATGTGTACCTCGAACTATGTATATAATGTTTTGTCGAGACAAGTGAAGAAAAATGACGATAAAGTAGATGGACTGGATGTTCTGTGACACCAAGGCCGTTTCGATCAGTTGAAGCAATTTTGAAATCGTCCGAAGATTCATTGACCACCAATAATAATGTTATTAGATATATTCTACTACTCAAATATACAGAGTCGCAGATACATTGTGGGTGTTTTGCGTCCTATGTAATTTTCACAATATAATTGTAGACTATCTAATACCTAACTAAATAATAACCGTAATAAACGAATGCAAGCAAGATATTTTACCATTTATTTACTTTTTAATCCCGACACTTAAGAATATAATTTATAGCTAATATAATATTAATTATTTTATATAGAAAATAAAAAAGTAATGCGAAAGGCCATTTTTTTATGTACAAAAATTTAAATCAAAATCCTTCGTAAATTCAAAACGTTCGAAGATAGATTTTGGGTTATTATGATCGCTTCTCATCAAATCATTTTTTTTCTTTTTTTTTACTGCCCTTAACCAGGTAACGGGTTGCAGGCCCGATTTCCGCCACCGAAATATCCGGAAAAACGGATATCTTTAATAATAAAATAGAAAAAACCGCTGCCAATTCATTGGCATTTAGCTTCCTTAAAATTTATAAATTGTTCCAATATGAAATTCTTTGATCTAATAAATTAATTTTAAATAACTATATCTCTTTCTAATTATGAAAAAATAACTGAGACACTTGCTATGCGAAGAGGCTGCATAACATAAAAATAACTTACCTTATCGATTTCAGAAAATAGTAAAATAAAAAATACGTTTTAAACAAAAACGAGTCGATGAATCTTTACATTTCTTTTCAATTTCGAATCTTCATTAAAAAACGAAAAAAATGAGCCCTGTTTGGTAAAAAGTGACCGTGCCATTCTCGAGATATAAGTAATCAAAAGAAATTTTCAAAAAATACATAATCTCAAATCTTTCGAAATATAAACGGTTTGTGATCTGGGGAAAAAAACTCGTTCAAGAGATAGTAAAAAGATACTAAAGAGCTACCATTTTGGAAAGTTTCAGATTAAATGCTGTTGCTTTATTCCAGTATTCGTAGCTGACTAATAATCGATTTTTTTTACAAAAAGATTTATTTCCCTTCAAAAGAAAAAGATGAAGCCTCAAAAATTTTACAGAATATTCTTCTCTAATAATTATTTTATTATATTTACTATTATAATACCTCATTTTGTAAAAACGTCATCATTTAAACTATATTCTATGTTATTGTACGTATAAACGCATTATATTACTATAATAGTTATAATAAACATTCATATAATTCATTCTTATAAGTTACTTTTTAGTTACGCATTTTTTTCTACAAACAAACATTTATATTTAACTCTAGTTTTGTTATATTACTTTAGAACTGTAACATTTAGTATTTTTAAGTGACTGATTTAATTATGTTAAAATATATATGAAATAAGTTTATATCCTTTTATATACTATGAAATAACCACAAGTTTATAATATTTTATATTACGTTTAGTTTACGTTAGTTTTAAAACTATAATTACAAGATAACTGTAAAATAAATACATATTTTTGCATAACTACAGAATTATCTAAGGTACTAGTGACAAAATAAAGTAGAATAAATGTTTGTTTAATCCGTGATTAGTTGATTAAGAGCGAAAGAACGAATGAACAAATGAGAAGCTTTGCTTTCCATGCGTGGGTGAAGAAAGCGTCTCCCCACCAGTGGATCTCTCTGTCTAACACATAGGGCAAGGGAGGAAAATCTTGTGTGTGTGTGTGTGCGTGCGTGAGTGCGTGCGTGCGTGCGTGCGTGCGTGAGTGCGTGAGTGCGTGCGTGCGTGTGTGTGTGTGTGTGTGTGTGTGTGTGGATGCAGTGCCTTTTTTTCTGCCGCTGTCGCAGGATATAAAAAGCTTCAGGTCCAGGCGACAGAAAGCACTAGCTGGCCCGACCCCAGGGCAAGCTACTGGCTCATCAGCACTCGCTCATTCTAAGCTCATAGCGGAATAACGGTCATACCGTTCACGTCAAGAGCAAGAGAGCAAACTGTGCCCTATAGTAAAAATATTAGACTCTAAAATACAACTCTGTAGGCCAAAAGAGTCATACTGTACAATCATTTAAAATTTAAAAATAAACAAAAGTAAGAATAAATATTTAATTTTAATATTACCTATATGAGAGACTATCTTTACATACGAAATATTATTTTGATTCAATATAAAAAGAAAATATTTTTAATTACATTAAAATCTTTGTTACGGGAGAAGGATCCTCGGTGCGTGGATTCGACGTGAAAAGAAAGGCAAAGTCCCGAATGCTCTTGATGCTAGTTTATTAGCATCTGAGAGAGAGAGCGCGGAGCTGTGCTCACTGGACGATGCCTCGGCGGCTACTGAGCTGCGTAGCTGCAGCCTCGGAGCTGCAGCTCGCCGGATGCGCGTTATCGCTTAGCGATAACGCGCCTCCGTAGGCTCGGACTTGTGGTTCTGAGAACTCACAAGTCGAGCCCGACGTTGCCATGCCGGACAGTGCGAAGAGTGCATCGTCAGCACTGCACGCGCGGCTCTCCATCGTGAGAACCACGACGTGCGCTGAGATGCAGCACGTCACATGCCCAAAGCAGCGATCAACGCCGGTCCCGGCGTTGTGGATTCGGGAACCACAACTAAAAAATTTTTATCCTATTTTCGTTTACAATAGTTGTGTAATGTATGAGTTGTGTGCTGTGTGTACATGCTCCGCATGAGCACGGTGTGTGACAAAATATGTTCATGTGTACGGGCATCTCTCTCTCTCTCTCTCTCTCTCTACATAGGAATTTTTATAATCTTGTAGATACATGTATGCAATATAAAGAATGTATATTTGTAATATAGTGGATATATATTTCTGATGTAATGGATATATTATGTAATATTATGGATGTATGTTTGCAATATAATAGACGAGGTTCGTTATCTTTGAAATGACAATATAATATATTCGTGGTATAATAGGAAGTTACGTTACTAAAAATGAAAGTTTGTTCTGGTGATAAAAGATTACTCTAATTGATTATAAATTTTCGTTATGATTATCCAAAGCTACGGGCTAAACTCTACCATAAAAACTGTGTCATTCAATTGTTAATATTTATATGATTACATTGTAGTTATCTTATCATACTTATAAAGTAAATTATCCCAATTAATGACAACTGCCTTTACAGTTAATATGAAAGATCTTGTGATAAGAGATTACATCCGTGATAGAAGATCTAATTGTTGCCATCTATTAAGATAACAAAAAGGTTTGCTGGAAATTGTTCCCATCATTATACTTGTAAAGAAAAAAGATCGTTGGAAAATGGTTATTGTAAGTTAAAATTATTTGCATCAAGACAGTATAATAAAAAGTATACAATTTCCAGCATGATGTTTGTTCAGCATTTCTTACATTGTGTAATGCCGACATTTTCGTTTGTACGAGTGTCTTAATTAATATCACATTGAAGTAAAATTAAAATTTTGTTGTTGTGTTGTTGATGGGAGCTTGGGTGTGTTGTGGCTCGGTTGCTGCTAATGTCCCTTAGACTTTTTCCTAAATTTTCCTGACGTCCCATCCATGTCCAACATGCGCCGGCATGCCAGCACGCATGCGAAGGATAATGACGTGCCCAGTGATTATTGGGTAAATGTGTGCTCGGATATCTGTTCTGGTTTGTATTCTTCGTAAAGATTCGCATGTACGCCGGCGTGCCTGCACGTACATGGAATTTTACGGTGCTGGTTTTATGGCCCTGAGCCAAGCCTCCTGTGGAGCCGATAGGTCGAGTAGGCGGGCGGCCTGCGCATAGCGTCTGGGCATCGGATAGGGCTGTTCATCCCATGCCAGGTCTATTATGGGGTGTTGCGGCGGGCGTGCAATATAACGCACTGTCTGCTCTGGGCTTCTTTCATCTACTGTGCTGTTGGATGTATCTGAAACTTTTCTCAGACAGATTAGTAGACGGGACCGCCCGGAGATTAGAAATTTCCAAATCACAAGTGCGGATATTATTAGACCGATTATTGAATAAATGCTCGTATTTGTGTAGTATTTAAAAGAGTCGAATTCCTTGTTTATATCTTTATATTCCGAAAGTTTCTTTGCTTTCTCTACTATTTCCTGAAAATTCGTTCCAGTTTTGAAAGAATCTACATGAATACCATGCAGATTTCTCGCCTTTTGCGAAATTTCTGAATCTACCACGGTTTGAATTAAGTTTGACAAGTTTTGTATATTCGCGTAGTTTGACATTATGGTGCTAAAATTTAAGTCCTGTTTTATAAACGCAATTTCTGATGAATACATGCGAAATTCGCGGGACGCAGTTAACCTAGCATTGTTTGTGTGAGCAGTGCACCCTGGTTTAAGTCTTAGGATACCTGCATTTCCTATTTCGACTATTACATGTGCCGATTTTGGGCATAGTATAAAAAGGGTTTCTGTTCGTGCGGCTGAAAAAGCCCACGAATTTACCTCGTGTAACCTGACCCAATATGTATCTTGTAATTGTATTATCTTAATATTGCAATCAATTAAATTTAATGTATTACGCCGTGTAGTAAATTTGACCTCACAGCCCGCATTATTTCTGATTTCCCTAACAGGTTCGGTGTCTTTACAAATTAAGAGGTTGTTCAATTTCTTACATCTATCTAATTTTTCAAAGAGAAAAGGGATATAAGTGTTATTGTTCTCGCTTATTGCAAAATAATGATATTCGGGCCAAATATACGCAAAGGTTTGATTAGATAGAAAGCAGTTTTGTTTAACTGGTAAGGCCGATGCTTTATATAATTTGAAGATTTCAGGGTGTCCAGGTGGTCATGGAAACCTAGAAGTCATGGAAAAGTCATGGATATTTTTTTGACCTGGAAAAGTCAGGGAAAGTCAGGGAATTTTTTTCAAAGTCAGGGAAAAATTATATAAAACAATAATAAATTTTATTTTTAGTGCAACTTTAAAAGTTTCTATTATTTAGATTTAATATACTTTTATATTAATGATACGTTTAAAATTCGTGCTTTAATAAACCTAAAGTTGTTAAAATCATTTTTTCAGTTTGAGGTAGGAACCTCTAAATGATGCTGAAAAGCATTTTTCGAAAGAAAAATATGTTTATTTTTTTATTTTCTACCCTTTTAAGGGATTACAAAAAGAAGAATAAAATCATGAGATTACAACACTTGCTGAAATATGCTAAAGTCAAATAAAAGTATCTAATCCTTTTTATTATTTTTCTTATCACCTTTGAGACACTACACTTTTTCCAAACGATATTTTCTCAGCTATATATTTTTCTTTACATATTGGGACTTTTATGTATTCTTCAAAAATGTTATTTAGCTTCAAATACAACCAATAAAATTTTTGAAAAACATATTTTTTCATTAACTAATTAAAAAAAAAACTATTAATAAAATCGAAATGACATTAAACAAATGTTTACTATTATAATAAATAAATCATTCCAAATGTTTTTAGTATTTTAGTTTTGCTAATAAACCTGGCTAACACCATTTACTTGAATTTGGCGCCTTGGAGACACCCACGCTCGTGGTCATGTAGGACCGAAAAGTGCACCTACTTGCGGGTTAAAGGATAGAGAGTAAAAAGATAAACATATTTTTCTTTCGAGAAATGCTTTTCAATTTTATTTAGAGGTTTCTATCTCGATCTGAAAAAACGAGTTTTAGCAACTTTTGGTCTAAATAAATACCTGCTAAAATTGTTTAAAATAACGTAAACCTGATTTTTATTTTTTTGGTCTATATATTCAACTATTTTAAATTATTACATTCAAGAAATTCGAAAAAATTAAAATTTTTAACCACCCTAATGGATCAATGCTGTCGAAATAATGCCAATACCTACCCTACATGGAAAAATTGTTTCTAGAATGCAGGTCTTATTTACGGAAATTCTTGTAGTATTGGCAGGAAATCTAGTACATTCTAAACCTCAAAGAATAAAAATTGACGTTAGAAAGAATAAAAATTGACGTTAGAATGAATAAAAATAGCATTTTATTCTTTTCACAAAATATAAAACGCTGATTTTATGCTTTAGAGAATTTGACAATGACCTAAAAGATTAAATTGTACAAATTATTCTTTTATAAAGAATAAACTGCAGCTTTTATTCTTTTATAAAGAATAAACTGCAGCTTTTATTCTTTTGTAAACAATAAACTTCAGCTTTTATACTTTCATAAAGAATAAAATTCAGGTTTTATTCTTTTGTAAAGAATAAAATTCAACTTTTATTCTTTTTGTATAGCATTAAGGTTAGATTTCATATTCCGAAGTTTTCTCGAAAAAGAAACAATGTTAGGTACTTTTTTTAGGCCTGAAAATATTCCACATTTTAAGATGAATCGAAGGCAACTTTTAGTTTTTCAATTAACAAATTACTATTTGAATAATTAGCATAAATGTGTTTAGACAAGGACAATAGAAACAACGTCCTCTTAAAGCAAAACAATAAAAGCTGAATTTTATTCTTTACAAAAAATTAATTTGTACGATTTAATGGGGAAGACAGCCCCGAAAATAGTTTGCTTAAAAGTTAATTGTTACTTTGCATTAGATGCACACGGGCATATTGTATGAGAAAACCCTGTAAGTGGAGAAAGTGGGGATAATTAATTGTAGGCATGTATGTAAATTATGAGGATTCATTATACGTTCCCTGATTCATTTTCGGAACTTTCATGGAGTACTCTATTGTAATCATAGCCTGCTGGAGGCGGATCTTTAAGAAAACCAGGTCTCTTAATTTTGTCTAAGATAGTGATTTTAGTGATATTATTATTTCGTAATTTAACATTTTTAGTTTGATTATTGATCTCTATAATTTCATACGGCCCCTCATAATCTTTGGCAAATTTACCAACTTGAGGTTCTTTTAACATGTAAACCAATTCGCCCTCTCTGAAATTTTTGGTATTTAAACGTCTATCATACTAGTATTTTGATCGATATTTGGCTTGTACCAAGTTCATGGCCGCGATGGTTTGCAATTGAGACAGGTTACTGATCAATTCATCAATATACTTAGAGTAAGTTATGGATAGTTCAGCATCCCTTGGGGAAAAACTAGATGGAGTGCGCGGCTTTTGCCCAAATACCAGTTCATGAGATGTAAATTCCGATGCCTCATGCTATGTGCAGTTATAAGCGTGTTGACAAACACTAATCCACTTTCCCCAGTCACTTTTGTTTTATATGTATTTCTTTAAATATTCAGTCAATGTGTGGTGCATTCTTTCGATGCCACCATTCGATTGTGGGTGATAGGCTGTGGAAAAATATTTGTCTATCCTGAATATTTTTGCAAATTCTTCAAGTAATCTATTCTGAAAGTGGGTGCCTTGATCAGTGACCAAAGCAGCTGGAGGTCCAAAGTAGCAAATGACCTTGTCTGTAAATGCTCTAGCAACTTCCTTTGCTGTTGCTCTGACAACTGGACTGAGTATGGCATACTTTGTGAGCCAGACTTGCACTGTGAGTATGTACTTGAAGCCTCCCTCTGTCTCCTGAAGAGGTCCATAAAAATCCATGGAGAGTTTTTAGAACGGTTTTGAGGGTGTGTCTGTAATGTTCAAGGGAAGACGTGTCTTTACTCTGACAAGTTTATTGATTTGGCATTGGGAACATCCCATAACAAACTGACGAACATCTGCTCTCATATTTCGCCAATAATAGTCGCTTGCCACTTTACTATACGTCTTGTTGATACCACGGTGGCCTCCTAACGTTGCTTTGTGGTATTCTTTTAAAAGACGGTATCTGTGATCTACCGGTGGGATGGGTAAACTGTTTAGATAGAAAATGGCTACTACTTTGACCCCTGCAAATATGCGGTCAAATAACTCAATGAATGTTTGATATTCTTTGAGTGTGAAAATGGCAAGGTCTCTGACGATGGCTAAGGAGGTAATTCCTTCACTTAACACTTCCCTCTTTAATTTCTTGATACACTTTTTCATGTCTGTTTTTAAGGGTCTGTTGTCGATGCTGTTCTTCACAAATAACCCCAAGAGTTTCATTTCCCTGCAGCTTGATTTGTCCACATCACCTAATTTGTGTTGTGTGCTGCGAATCACATCTGGATTTATTGTACTGCCTCTCGATGAGTGCTTCAAGAATTTCTGTGTCGAAGAAGAAATCAGATGTTAGGAAATACACTAAATTTTCCTTATACCTGAATGGATGCTCCTGAATCGACGTGGTTTTTACTAGAGGTGGAGCTTCCTCGCCTTCCTGGAGTGTCCATGGAGGTTTCTCACGAGGTGGTCGAGCTCTCATGACTAGACTACGCTCTAGCGCGGCGCTGTGTGCCTTGGCTCTTATGAATACGTCACGTATGCTCATAGAGGGTGTGCTGGGAGTACTCGCGTCATGATCAGCTGTAGCATTGCGTGGTGGTGTATGTGTAGGTGTTTGGTTACCAGATGGATTGCCAAGCGTTCCATTGTTGTTCACTTGAAAGTTGGAGTCACTCAATGTTCCAGCTGGCACAGATGTCATGCCAAGATTGCCCAAGGTTTGAACTACCAGAAGTGGTGTAAAATGATTTCCCACTAAATGTAAATGTATATAATTTGGGGAACTACTAGCAGTTATGTGTCAATGTTCAAGTTTTCCATTATCACAATAATGATGAACACAAACCTTTTGATTGAATTCTCTTGCAAATATAAAGACACAGTCTGCATCCCCAAATTCTGTGGGTGACAGTAATATCTCTGAAGCTTCTTTTGGATTCCCACAATCGTTTAAAGCCGTGCATCGAGCTAATCGTGTTCTCAAGTCCAACGTCGAGCAATTAAGGTCCAAACATTTTATCAATGAGTAAAACAAACAGTTGCCTGGTGGCTGAGACGGAATGTGTACAAATCGCTCAAGATTAAGATCAGGATTGGCACATGTGGTTGCCATACTCAAATACTCTAAATTTGCCTCATTATGAGCTGACCGAGGGAGCGTGTACCGACTTCCTGCGTGCTCTCCTATCCGCATTGCGTCGAACGTAATCAAAATCGTCAAAAGATCCCATGGGTTCCACCAAGTCAAAGCCATGAGCACGATCCTCATGCGCTACAGACTTTTCTTCCAATGGTAAATTAAATCTTGCTCATCACAAAGTTCGACATTCGTAACGGACGTGTGTGCGATTTCTCCTCTGTTAGCAAGTTCGTCAGCAAAAAAGGCGCTGACTGTTGTCAGGCTGTGCGAACGAGACGCACGGCCTGACTGCTCACTGATAGGGTCGGAAACCGCAGGTGATTGACCGGACATCGCAGGTGATGATCTGCGGGTATTTGTTTCCTTAGCAAGTCCCGTCGGAATCGGAGTCTGTGTCTTTTCTGGAATCATCATGTTTAATGGTAGATCGTTCAAATGCGATCTTGAACTTGCTTCCCACAAGTCGATATGCACGCCATTTCTCCCTCTTACTTGCTGCTCTGCGATATTCACACGCAGTTTAGCACGCAGGTTATTTTTGATTTGGCTGATAATTGCCGCAGGAGAGTTTGTCTGTTGATTACTCTGCCCACTCTTGTCTGGTGAAGTTTGATTTGCAGCAGCAGACGTTTTACCATGATCATTGGACTTTTGCACGACCGGAGAGGGTGTTTGTGTCTCAGCGGGTGCTATTTGTCCCCCAATATGTGTTGGTTTTAGTATTGATATGTCAGAAATTGGAGAAGGTGCTCTTGGTGGCGAGGGTGTTGCCTGAATCATGGGTTGAACCCTCTGTTGCTCCTTCTGTCCGCACTGCACATTTTGACTGACATATGGAGTTAGCGTGATGACTTCCAAGGGTGGAATACGTGAAGTAATCTGATGTTGACCTTCTGGCGTTGTTTTAAATTCAGCTGGAGTTCTGTTTACCGTCTGTGGCTTCAGAGAGTTGGGTTTCCTTTTAGCCTTAAGTTTTGCTTTAGACGACCGCACCGTGGATTTTCCTGACTGAGTTTTCTTCGCGGTTTTGTCGGCTTTGCTAGTCTTCTTGCGGATTTTCGCAGCTGGTTCATCCTGTGAGCTGCTGGTAGGTTTATTTGCTCTATGAAGATCCGGAGCGTTCGGAATGAATTTGTTTCTGGCTCTCCTGCGTCTTTTGCGTGTGCTGAGCCATGGATCTCTGGTGATGTCGGCATTAAAATCAAGATTCAGATCAGGTCTGTCTTCGTCGACTGCCATTGCCTCAACTGCTGTTGTCTTTTTATTCGTTTTGGAGAATTCTATAGAAGCTTTCAGCACCGCTCTGATACGAGAACATTCAGAAACACTGAGTTTGAACTCATTCTTGCGCAACTAGGTTAGATGAACATTTGTTAAGATACAAGCGAAGTGAATATGATCTTTATAATCAAGAAAATATTCATCTTTTACTTTTTCTTTTACTGAGAGCCACATGATAGGAATATCGGTGTTGTTCTCACAAATGTTTAACAGCGATTTGCACAAATAGAAACCATTACATGAGTTTCTGATAGCTAGGATCTCTCCTTTTCTGTAAATTATTGTTTTGTCAGCTATATCCTCATCATCTGACGTGTTGTCATTTGTAGATTCTGATGATGAGTTTACACGATTCTTTTTGGATTCCTTATTCATTTTCTTTTGATTGGCAATGCGTGCCTTAAACATACGTGCTGATGGCCATATCTCATCCAGAGTGCTGTTTTCTTTTTCTTGTTTGTCTGCCAGACTGTAAAGCTGTGCACGAGGAAGTTCAGGATTGTCTTCCCCTTCCTCTATCACGGGATTGCGTGATAGTGCATCCGCATTAGTGTTGTATTTCTCAGGCTTGTAAATGATGTCAAAATCATAGCCTCTGAGCGCAGCTTTCAGTCTGTTAAATCTGAGATCTGGCTTCTTGGTAGTGTGGAAATGTTTTAAAGGTTCATGGTCAGTTACCACCGTGAACTTTTTGCTATACACGTAATGCCAAAATTGTTCCTTGGCAAATACAATAGCAAGTAACTCCTTATCGTATGTCGGATAACGGAGTTCACTACCTTTGAGTGGTCGTGAGGCATATGCACATGGCCTGTCCTGACCCAATTTTCCTTGGCTCAGTACAGCTCCTATGCTGTAGTCTGAAGCATCAGTTGTTATTATAAACGGCTCGTCCAGATTTGGATTGGCCAGAACTGGCTCTGAGCATAGGATATTCCTTATTTGCTCGAAAGCTGATTGGTGCTCTACGCGCCAGTGAAATTTCACACCTTTGTGTCGAAGCCATGTGAGAGGCAAAGATATCTCCGCAGCGTTGGGAATGTACATTTTGTAGTAGTTCCAAAGGACTAGAAGCTGTCACACTTTTTTGGTAGTAGTTGGAATTGGATATTCTCTAACCGCTTTTAACTTGTTGGGGTCTACTCTTATTTGATCTCCTCCCACAATGTGCCCAAGAACTCTCGCTTCACGTTTCAAGAAGTGACACTTCTTGGGTTCCACTGTGAGATTGGTATCTACCAGGCGTTACATAACTCTTCTGAATCTGGTCTCATGTTCTTGGAGATTCTTTTCAAAGATCATGAGATCATCCAGATATATGGCAACTTCTTGAGATTGAAGGCCTGCCATTGCCAAAGACATGGCTCTGGAGAAGGTGTTTGTTGCCTCCTTGAGACCCATGGCCATGCGCGTGTACTCGAAATGTTGACAACCATTAGGTCCAACAGGAGTACTAAAAGCTGTATATTTTGCTGAGTCTGGATGTATTGGGATGTGGTGAAACCCTTGTTTTAAGTCGATAACCGTGATTATTTGTGCACTCGCAAGTTGTTGCAAAATATCACTGGTAAAGGGAATGGGCCACGCACTGCCCTCTGTTTCCTTATTTACGTCACTAAAGTCAGTGACCAATCTCCATCTTTGCTCCCCAACTGGCCCCGGACTTTTGGGCACAATCCAAAGATTGCTGCTATAGTTAGAATTGGAAGGGACTACTACACCTTGCGCGTGTAGTTTGTCAACCTCCTTTAAAATATTCTTGCGGATTATTCTCGCATACCTGTGTCTCTTATAGCGAATTGGTTTATTAGTTCTTAGTTTGATTTCATGTTGAATTATATTAGTCGCGAGTAACGGTTCCCCGTCAAGACCAAAAGCCCCAGAAAATTCCGAAATTAAATCACGCACGTGTTCTACCTCTGCCGCGTTGCAACCACTAATATCGATTAAACCCATGATCTTATCCACTCTTTCTTTCAACAAATGGGGATTTTCTAGCATGTACCTATTACGTACATCGACATCAATTGGTTCCTTAGCTATATTGTCAGAAAATAAATTTAGAATGTTGACACGGTTGGTGACACTTTCGACATCGTCCTCACCGAGGTCTGTACCACCAGGGGATTTCGCAGTATAGCAAGGTATTAAGTCAACTTGGGGTACGGATATGGTAACGGGTTTTGTTCCTATATTTAAAATTTCTGCATATGTACAACCAGCATTATTTTTACCCAAGAAGTTCCCAAATATCAAATTCGGCCCTAAGTATTGTAAGGGTACCCAACCTTCTTTCTCCTCGACATTTCTGACTTTTGCAAAAATAATCTGTCGTATTCTGCCTTTTACGTGAAAACACTCCTCATGTTTAAAGGGAATGAAAATATCGTCACACGATTCTAAACGCTTTTCTGCAGCATCAATACGTGCCTTATGAGCGTCAATAAAGTCCCAACCGATCACACCCTCTACATTGATGGGGAAGCTGTTGGGGACTATGTGTACCGTACACGGTATACCATTATTGGCTACCAAATTGATTTTCCCTAATGTGTAACATGTTCCTGAAGTAACTCCTTTAATTGCCAGAACAACAGACCTGTCTATCTTTACAGATCGCTCATCGACAATACTAGCCTTGATTATCGATATGTCAGATCCCGTGTTGATGAAAAAGTCCGCTTGATTATTAGCCAGACTAAAACTTTTCAGCGTTATAACTGGTGGGGAACCCCCTACTTTTGCTAATTTGATATTAACTTCTTTGATGTTGGAGTTTGAGTCAGAATCTGAATCAACCGCAAGATCAGCCTGCTTGTCAGAAACATTAGGGCTTTTCAGCGGCGTGATTGGTGGAGAAATATTCACCCTTGCTGTTTTTGTGCTGATTTTCTCAGCTTTTGATTTCTCTGACTCTGATTTTGTAATGATTATGCCAAAATTTTGCAATGTGGTGACGGGTGGGGGACACCCTGATGTTGTGATTTTTATACCCACATCCCGTATTTTGTTAGTTTCTTTATTGGAATCATGTGGATCATTCTGCTCGTCCCCTGAGGACTGAGTCGAGTAGTTTATGAGTTTAAAGACCTGGTATAACCCTGATCCTTAAACGTATTATTACGCGGATTTGGTCCAGGTCTGGAGTTGTTATTGCCTCCCCGTACATCTCGATTTCTGTTGAAGAAATCCTTTACCTCCCGGACGTGTTGGTTTCTTTCATTGCTTTTTTGACGATTCTCGTTCAAGTAGCCAATGTTATCCCAATTACAGTTATTGCGTCCGTAATTGTTGCCATAACCAGGTCCTCCTCGGGTGTTACAGCTGTAACCCCCTCGGTTGTTATTATTGTTATAGCCTTGGTAATTATTATTTCCACGGGTATTATAATTGCCACGACTGTAGTCGTTGCAACGATTGTTACTGTTACCACGATTGTAGTTGCTTCCGCGGTAATTATTATTATGACTCCCCCGATTGAAGTTGTCGCCACGGTTGTTATCTTGATAACCTTGATCTCTGCGATTCTCATTATAGTTATTGTAATTATTATAATTGGTATTACTTCGATTACTATTGAAGTTCCCTCGATTATTGTAATTGTCTTGATTTCTATTTTCACCACCATTATTATAGTTGTTATTGCGGGAATAATTGACACCTCTGTTGTTACCAAAGTTATTTTGAGTGTTTGGGGATTTCCGCCGCCATAATTATTGCTGTTGTTGTTGCCTACCGGATCTTGCGCTTTCTGTGCATTAATGCGCCTAGCACTAATGTCATTTTCCAACTTGTAGCAGCTTTTGAAATTATGTCCAGCTTTTTCGCAATAATGACAGTACAGTCTGATTGTCGTTTTTCTGGTGCAGTTTTCAGCAACGTGATCAGTGCTATCGCAGTTCTTGCATCTGATGTCTTGCTTGTTGGGTAAGGCAACTGGATTAATTTTTGGAGGATCAGTTGTCTGCTTATTCGCCGCAGGCTGAGTATCCATGTAATTAACCTGTACGTAGTCGTATTGCGGCTGAGCGATCATCTGATGTAAGGATAGTCTAGCACTTTGTTTACACTCAAACTCAATCGCTAGACGTATCGCATTATTTAAAGATTCTGGTCGCTCACTTCTGACTTGATGGTTCAAAGGATTATTTAGACCGAACCTGAAGTGTTGGAGAGCATCTTTCTATGCTCCTCTCTTTCTGCATTCTCTGTCCGCAGATTCAATGTCTGGTGCAGATTCATAGATGGTGAGCAGGCGATTGAGCAGTTTCTGGATTCTCAGACCATAGTCTCCAGCCAATTCGTTGGGTTTCTGCGTTATTAACTTAAGCTGACATAATATCTCATCAGCCAGACCAATATTGCTGTATTGAAGTATTATGTCACTTAAAAATTTCTCTATTGATGTGTACTGCAGAATGCTAGCGGAAAACCCATCGGCCGCACGACCTGTCAGTTTATTGTCAATGGGCAGCAGAGCGTATCGTTCGGCTTGCGAACCAAATGCTGCCAAAATTCGCCTGACCGCCGAGCAGAAAAGATTCAAGCGCTCTGGATTTCCATCAGAAGTTGGAATCAGATGTAATGCTTGTGAAAGAGACAGATTAGATCTCTTATACATGTCATATTCCAAATGACTGTTTGCAAGACTCGAGGCGCTCGAAGGTTTTGTTTGTGAGTTTGAGTGTCCAATAGAGTTTAGGTTTGGATTAATGTAATTGTTCTGCTGTAGAGTATGTCTGCTGCCTCCTACTCGAGGATCAAACTCACTATTTGGATTGTCCGGCGAATTTTTGGGCGTGTAAAATATCGGTTGCGTTTGTCGTGTATCCCATGATGGTGTCGTGGCGATATTTGCAGAGTAATGTTTATTATGGTCATGGTAGGATGAAGGCCTGCTGCAGCGATTGTAGTTCCTGGTTGGACTCAGGATGTCTTGATTTATATTCTGTTGTAGAGTTAGAGTCTGTTGTGGTCTGCCTTTGCTAAGGCTAGAGCCAGTGCTAGGATTTCGATCGACCAACGCATACTCCTGGGAACTTCCTAACAGCGGATCAAGTTGATATGTTTGATTTTTGCTGACCACGCTGGGGTTATGATGCGTGTCTAAACTCATTACAGTTCGAGTGGATGGTGCATGATTATTAGTTGCACTTTCAGACGAAGGAGTCACTGTGATCGTGGGCATCTGTGTTGATATTCCCCGAGAGATGGGTAGAAGATCTGATCTGGAACCAGCAAGACTCGGATTCGCCGTAGTTTTTCTTGCCAAAGCATGGTTAATTCTGCTGCGCATGTCTAAGAGATCCATGAAGGATGGCGTGTCCGGTCTATTCTGCGAGAAAGGCACGTGTTGATGCGCATGTACCCTGGAGGTTGTTGACATTGTTGTTTTGGGCAACGTGCCGGTGTATTGCGTAAGGTATATGTGCGAGAGTGACGCACTGTTGACGGGCTGTACTGTAGATTGCATAGGCACAAATGAGGATGCCGTTATAGGTAAACCCCAGCCTAGTCCTCCTGTCGCATTATTTTCATCCAAAGAATTCATGCTGTTATTCAACGAATAACTCGAATCTCGTGTTAGTGCCTGTCTTTGATTAGAGATGTTGTCGGATATAAATTGCGACGCGCTCGTTGTTTCGACGTTGAGCTGTCTATTTCTCGTCGGCAGGCTGCTGAATTGATGTTCGGCTTGATCCATATCCACCGGATAACCTGCCACACTGGCAGCTCTACTATCCGAGTTTGAAGTTTTATTTTTATTCTTGTTCTTACCCCATAAATTGGAAAGCGACATTTTAGCTTATAATCAAAATATCTCACCAAAGTTAAGTAAAAATTAGTCAAGTCCCAAATTTCTAGGCTTTGCGAGCATAGATGCTTTATTACTCTCAACGTTCAATTCCCATCCCAAATGATAATTTTTTTTTGTGTCAAAAAGGCGCGTTTCAGCAATGTAGCAAAAGTTTTGAAGGGTGCGAAATCTCATCTATGGCAAGTTTTCTGGAATCGTATGATCCACGACCCGTGAAAGTATAGCAATTTGAAAATTCAAATATCCAAAATCTGAAAATTTGCAATGGTTTAACCTTCAAGGATTATACGTTCAAAATAAATAGATGACTTAAGATCCCAAAATTTTTTTGCGCAGAGTTAAATGTGAATGTTAACATATAATGCTGCGTGTGTTTGCTTGAATATTTTTCCTTAAAGTTCAAAATTCGCTAGTCTAAAAGTTATATCAATGTAACCTTGATTAATTTTAGAAAATAGTAATTTTATTAATCTTGCGCTACCTCGTGGGTATTATAAGATGTGATGTGCGGCATCTCAGCGCACGTCCTGGTTCTCATGATGGAGAGCCGCGCGTGCAGTGCAGTCTAAAGGTAATACCAATCGTGTTCTTCTAAGGTAGAAATTCGTTCTTCGGTTCTGAGCTGTTGCGCAGTCAAGTGTACCTCTAACTTTTCTATTTTATTAATATAGTTGTACAACGTATCGAGGATTTTTCTGCTGATAAGTCGCGACGCTTCAATTTTATATTCGCACTCTTGAAGGCGTCTCTCAAGAATAGTGAATCCTTCGTGTAAATTTTCCTGGTCTTCGGTTGGAACAGCTATTTGTTCTTCCGTAGGGACTATTGGAAGTTCCGGGTTATTTGTAAATTCTTCCCCCGGCCAGGGAATGTCCAAGGGTGGAACAGGTGTCATAGACTGTTTATTTCTATTGGGTATGTGATTTATTGAAATAGATAATTCAAAAGGAAAAATTCTAAAAAGAGAAAAGGGAAAAATCTGTTACTCGCACTCCGCTGAAATGTAACACGATTGAAATTTAAATTGTGTTAAGTAACACCCAATTGTAAAAGCCAGGAAATTGAATGAGAACTTATTTAAAAATGTTGTATATATTTAAAGAATAAAATTTATGACTTTACTGTATAAAGAAGATAAAAATGTGAAATGCTAGGAAATGGAATGCGAATCTATTTGAAACAGTCGTATGTGAAAATATGAAAATGTTTAAAAGTCTAAAAAGAGAGAGACCCGAGTTTGATAAAAATATCGAAAGATAAATTCACACGAAGTATGCTGAAGTTCAACAAAAGTCTATCTCCGTGTCGTAGTTATTTCGAATTATTCAAAGAGGTTCAAAGCGCAGGATTCACTCGATTTTCTAACTGTCGCTGATGGATTATTGTCAGCGCCGAGTGTGAACGGACGCATATATATTTTCGCGCACGACAACACTCGTAATCTCTCCCTGTTGTAAGCTACTTTATCAAGGCTTGGATAGATGCAGAGTGGGAGAGTTTTGCGAATGCACACCAAGTATGATACACGCAAGTATCGTTTGGTGCTCGCTCTCTTTTCGCTGCAAGCTGACTCGTCGAAGCTTGATGAGCGATGAGAAGAATATTCTGCGAATGAACGTAGAGTTTGATCGCGCTAAGGTATACGTGATATTTGTAATCTTTCCTTGTCGCAAGCTGAAACGTTAAGATTTGATACGACGCTTAAGAAAAATAATTCTAGTGAATATGCTTCGCCAGCATAATTCGAGTTCTCGTTGGTGTTTTATAACCACACTTGAGACGCAGGAGAAAAATAATTCTCGGAGGGCTATCATGCACGCCGGATGCTGTGCCGACAGAAATCCAACTCGATTTCGTTCCGAGAAAATATGAGTTTTGAAACTCAGCACTCGACGCCGAGCGATAACGCGTACTGACGGTTGGAGGTATCGTGTGTCACCTAAGCCTGGGAACGAAGTGCTACCATGTCCTTGTTGTGCACGGTTCCAAAGTTTTATTACGAAATTTGAAAAATCGTGTAAACTCACTCGAAAATGAGCTAGTGTGCCATATGACACTGGCCGTTATTATTTATGAATCTTACACACTGGCCGAAATAATTGAAAAATATGGTTCATGTGTACAGTTTGTACATTTATATATATATATATGTGTACATCTATATGTGGTATAATTATATATATATATATATATATAGTTGTGCAGTTTTGGTAAAACTCTTTTATAAATTATAATATTTATACCATCATATAACATTATATATATATATATATATATATATATATATATATATATATATATATATATATATATATATATATATATATTCAAGTATTTATTGGAGTCGGTTACAAATCGACGCAAGTTGAATCCTCAGAACTTGTTTCTCTGCGCAGTAGCAATTTGCACAATGACTCAGTGTCGCAGCTGTGAGAGATCGAACAACGATTCTACTTTTGTTAATTGCGAATTGACACAAATCAGTTTCGATTAACTATGAGTTAGATTTCGAAAAAGGCTGTAAGAGTTGTGCTGTGATTTTCTAAAAAGGCTGTATGAAAGTGTGGATTTATATGCGCTGTCAAAAATTTCGAAGATGTTTATTATTTGCAACTGAATTGTCTGGCGAGTTCTGACCTTGAAGTTGCCGTATTAATAAAAGTCGTAAGATTGTAAAAAAAAAAATTTTAAATTGTATGATGGGCAGATGTTAGGAAAAACTGCAATCTATTACAAAAATCCCCAATCGTCTGAAAAACTTTGACCTCAAAAGTTGCGAAATTGTAAAAGGTAAAGATCCCCGATTGCACAGTGTGTGTAGATGTTGAAGGTCGTAAAGTTATAAATGGTAAATAAATTATAAAAATCCCGAGTTATTTAAGAAGATTTTAACCTCAAAAATTGAAAATATTGTGAAATTGCAAAAATTTTAAATTGCGTAGTGTGTGCAAATGTTGAAAATTGTAAAGTTATAAATGGTAAATAAATTATGAAAGATCCCGAGTTATTCCACTAATCTCGAATTATTTAAAGCGGCGTGTTTCCAGATTATACAAAAGTACCGATTTTCGAGATATTGACGATTAATAAATCGTGAGATTTTAAATTATCTAAAAGGTTTCTTAAAAATTGCGAAATTCTTCAAATTTGTTTCAATTATAAAAATTTAAAACTTCATAATAGGCATGGTTTTCAGAAATTATAACGCGACCGCTGTTCAACAAATTGTAGATTATTAAGAAAGTCAGTGTCGTGTATCACTACGCACTGTAGAAAAGAGATATTGCATGTTGCATCTGCCATGTTGTGAAATTCCACTAATTTAATTTAAGATTTGAAGTTAAAACTAAATAATTGTGCTGAGTTTACATTAAATCAGCAGTATTTAAATTTTTGTTGATTAAATTAAATTAAATTAAAAGGTGAATTGTTGTTTACTCAAAGTGTCTTCATTATAAAAACTTGAGGCTGAATCATCAAAAGCCCTGTTGCTGTTTTAGTGTGATTACTGAAACTATTACTGAACAGTAGAAGGGATCGTTTTTAAGGGTTCTACTTTAAAATTTGTTGAAAATTTATTCAAAGTTTGTTGGAAGTTCTGAATAGAGGTCTGCTCATGAATATTCACTTTAAAGAGTTTTCTTACTGTTTGCTAAAGAAAAAATATTATTTCAAATTTATCTAAAATGACTATAAAATTTTGTTGATGAAACTATTCATAAAAATTCACCTGAAAAATGTTTGAAGTTTGCTAAAAGTATTATTTCAATTTTATTTAAAATGACTCGAATCAAAACTACTTCCTATGGCATTGATTAAAGTATTATGCAAAAAGATAGATATTTTAGTTTTGAGACTTATATTCTCTTGCCATTCACATTTCACTTTGGGAAAAAAGAAAAACTTTGTCATGTTGAATTCACTTAACCGGATAGCATAAAAGCAAAAAGATAACTTTTTATAAAAACCACACACCGCACTTGTGATTTTGTAGGAAACAAGTAGTCCCGGGCGCGAAAATTTCCCCTCGAGGGTTTATAAGTAGAATGTTTGCATGTAAGTAAAGAAATTCTTACCTTGACTTTCCAACGACGACAAGGATTATCAATGGTATATAAATCATTATGTTAATTTTCAATATTTTGGATTTTGTTTAAAATGGATAGTGTGTATATTCTCTTTGCTTCCTTCTTTGTTTATTCTGATAATCCTTCTTTCAAATGGTTATGAGTTCTTCCTTCCTTCCTTCTTTATTTATCAATAAATGAATTTCCTCGTTTTTTGTAAAAATTTTCCTTTTAAATAGTTGTGAGTCTTTCTCTTTTCTTTTTATGAAAGGCTTTTTGAAATTGTGTTACAGCTCTCTCTTTCTCGCTCTTTTTGAGTGAGTAGCCGCCACACTCATTTTGTTTTATATCCACTGATTTTAATTTGTTTTTCAAAAAAAAAAACTTTGTCACCTTGACCGGCGTCGTGAGGTACTAAGATTCCCTCTTCACGAAAAATTTTCCTCACACAAGGGATGCCACTGTTACGGGAGAAGGATCCTCGGTGCGTGGGTTCGACGTGAAAAGAATGGCAAAGTCCTGAATGCTCTTGATGCTAGCTTATTAGCATCTGAGAGAGAGAGCGCGGAGCTGTGCTCACTGGACGATGTCTCGGCGGCTACTGAGCTGCGTAGCTGCTGCCTCGGAGCTGCAGCTCGCCGGATGCGCGTTATCGCTAAGCGATAACGCGCCTCCGTAGGCTCGGACTTGTGGTTCTGCAAACTCACAAGTCGAGCCCGACGTTGCCATGTCGGGCAGTGCGAAGAGTGCATCGTCAGCACTGCACGCGCGGCTCTCCGTCGTGAGAACCACGACGTGCGCTGAGATGCCGCATGTCAC
Source organism: Gastracanthus pulcherrimus (assembly GCA_949152435.1). Classification (NCBI taxonomy): domain Eukaryota; kingdom Metazoa; phylum Arthropoda; class Insecta; order Hymenoptera; family Pteromalidae; genus Gastracanthus; species Gastracanthus pulcherrimus. The sequence goes on along the minus strand of OX424573.1, from coordinate 133,248,213 downwards.
ATCTTATAATACCCACGAGGTAGCGCAAGATTAATAAAATTACTATTTTCTAAAATTAATCCAAATTTCAATAATAAAACATCCTACACTACCGAGGGTAAACAAAGGATAATAATTCTCAAATCAATTTATGAAAAAATACAATATAATAATATATATATATATATATATATATATATATATATATATATATATATATATATTTACTATAAATCAATAAAAACTAAACATACAACACACTCATTAAACAGTTTACGCATAGCGGAATAACGACACTCTTGTTCTCGTCAAGCTAAACTAAAACATATAACATAATTACTAAACAATTTATGCATAGCGGAATGAAGGCACTCCCGTTCACGTCAAGCTAAACTAAAACATACAAGACGATCATTAAACAGTTTACCCATAGCGGAATAACGGTACTCTTGTTCACGTCAAGCTAAACTAAAACATATAACATAATTACTAAACAATTTATGCATAGCGGAATGAAGGCACTCCCGTTCACGCCAAGCTAAACTAAAACATACAAGACGATCATTAAATAGTTTACCCATAGCGGAATAACGGTACTCCCGTTCACGCCAAGCTAAATTAAAACATATAACACACTCATTAACTAGTTTACGCATAGTGGAATAACGGCACTCCTGATCACGCCAAGCTAAACTTACATATATAGAATAAAGAATATAAGAAAGTTCACGCTCAGCAAAATAACCGTTCCAGCAAGAACATCACTTTTTAATAAATATAGATATATACATTATACATAATCCATAAAATTCACAAGTATTAGTCAAAGGCAATTAGTATCTTTATCCTTGAAACTCTATTCTTGGAATACGGATATTTAATAGGTTTAGAACCTTTACTATCAATTGCATATGTATGAGACCCTCCTAGAAACTCAACCATACATTGCGGACTGTTTACACGATATCGATACTCGACTATTGTACGAAAGTATACATCGAAAATCACGTGTCATTAATTCTATTAATTTAGAATTGTTTTACATTCATTGTGGCTTGGACGTCACACACACACAGACACACACACACACACACACACACATACACACACACACAAACACACACACACATACACACGCGCGCGCACACCCATACGGACAATTTCCAAAAATAGTGTATTTTGATTCCCAGCATCTCAAACATGTTTCTCACATGTTTTAAGCAAAACTTTTTTTTACCATCACAAAGCTTCCTCTATGAGGAAGCCAAAAGGTAAAACTATAATGTTTGGTGTAAAAACGTGATATTAAAAGTTACGGCTTTCATTATATTTAGCATTTTCTTAAGCAAAAACGCCGTAATGGTGCGTGCATAAGCAAGAAAGACGTAATTTTTGTGCGATTGCTGATTTTTGGTTAGAAACAAATGCAGTTTGCAGCTTTTTGCTTATGAAAAAGCAAGGATTTTGTAAGCAACTTTTTAATTTATTTTGTATTAGAATAATAGCAATTTAATAAAATAAATTGTGGTTTTAACCTTATAAAATTATTGGGTATTAAATAACATTTTTAAGTATTAAAATCAATAAAAATGTTCTAATATATTGTATATTACGGCCTTCTTGCTTATGGTTTCACTCTAATGTCATAACGAAAACGCCGTAACTAAACTTCTTTTTATAAATGCTTGTTGCTCTTGGTGTTTTATGCTTTTCATCGTGTAGAAAATACAAAAATTATGAAGACACAAACTTATTCTGATAAAATACATTAAATATAAATATATTTGACTATATGAAGTTTGTAAAACGGCAAACTTTCAAACTTTACATCAAAATTGCGCCGAATGTGACATTTGGAAGTTACCGACCTTTTTGCTTAACTCTATAACCCACTTGCGCTCGGGTTATCCCCCTAAAATAAATTTTACTAATGTATCCTTTTTTATATTAAAAAAGTATTTTTCGAAAATGTAAACAAGCATACAGAAGTGGGATTCCGAGTAAAAATTATTTTATATATAATTATATATGGTTATATATGGTTATATATAGTTGTATACAGTTATATATGGATTAAGATTATATACAATTGTATATGAATATATATAATATTATATAGTTATACAGGGTGTCAATTAAGTCCCGGGACGGCTGAATATTTTCTAAAGTACTGCTTTTCTGGAAGAGGTCAAGGTCATTCCTTAAGTAATTTTGAACAAGGAACCCAACGGTGACCTTGGATTTGACCTTGAACCTCATTTTGAAGGTTAATTAGAGGTCAACTTCATTTTTTCAAACGGGAACCCCTATTTTTTATAGCGGAATCGGAAAGAGGAATTGGAAATGAGGTTCAAGGTCAAATCCAAGGTCACCGTTGGGTTCCTTGTTCAAAATTACTTAAGGAATGACCTTGACCTCTTCCAGAAAAGCAGTACTTTAGAAAATATTCAGCCGTCCCGGGACTTAATTGACACCCCGTATATATATATATATATATATATATATATATATATATATATATATATATATATATATATATATATATATATATATATATATATATTTAATATTTAAAAGAATTGTGTGCTATGAATTTGAAATGAATAAGATTTTTTTCTCAGAGTATAAATGTTAAATATTAGATTAGATGGGCCCTTATGTAAATGGGCGTAAGAAATAGATATATAAAAGTTCTTATTTTACTTTCCTTAAGTTCTCCGGCTAGAAACGTCACTGCAATTCCACACCTATGATGCCAACTGGCCTGACTGACCCCACAGAGGTATGCCTCCTCCGAGTAAAAGGTCGATCGGTCAATGTAAAACTGTCGGCTTCCCCGAAGGTTTTAAAAAGTTCACTTTAAATATCTCTGCACTAACTCATTGAATTTATACTATTAAAATACTGATCGGAATACGAGAGACGATAAAATAGAGTAAATTATTTAATGAAAATATGATTTTGAGATGGAAAGCAATAGCTTTTATTAGAATGAATTTGAAATAAATTATGATGAACAGCGAATAGGAGGCTTGGATTCCGCCTTCACGCTCCCAGCAGAGCAACAAAGACGGAGGAAGGAAGAGACAAAAGAGAGAGGTTAGAATGCGACCACTCAGCTCGAAGCCTGAACGCGGTTATCTCGACAGCACATGTGTCTTGATGCGTCTGTGTCGACTATCCAATCGTCTGCTCCAACATCGTTCGTTATGAGAAGCTAGCGTTTGGCTGTACTTGCGCCAGCTGACGCAACCACTGTCTCGACGCTACTCCAGCGTTGGACCTTGAAAGATTCAGAATGTCCAAACGCTACGTTCAGGTCGTTGACTATACTATTAGACTAATCATATAGTCAACGACATGAACGTAGTGTTTGGACTTTCTGAATCTTTCGAAGTTCAACGCTGCGCTACTCTTGCTGTCGGCCTCCAAACAGCATATCACGGAGAGCGCGCACACAACGTCGTTTGAAACAGAGTCGCCATCTGGATCGTCGTCTACGAGGTAACCTCTCGCGTTTCGTTTTTTTAGAGCACGACAGTTTTTCGACATATGACCATATTTGTTGCAATTAAAGCAACGAACATTGTTATGATTGTTTTTTTTATATCCTATGGGTATATGGCTGACGCCATTATGTCCCTACTACCATCCTGACCTCCCTTGGTACTCTCTTGGAAGACTAGGTGTGAATTCTGAACTGTAGATGAGTGATGTAGCAGATATTTGATTCTGTGTTTCTTCTGTCCTTTAGCCGAATAAGCAGCCCTCGCTTGGCCTCTCCAGTGAGGTTATCGTAGATGTCGTTTGTATCCTCAGGCTCGATGAGGGCGAGCGTGGGTATAGCTGTAGACAGTAGCACAGATGCATAGATAGTTCCGATGTATTTCGATATTTATTTCAAAGCCAGCTAATTTTTCACAGAAATTTTTTATGCTATGGAAGTGACTGATAAACAGACTTAAACGAAGGTGAGAAGAATTCAAGTGAAAATGATTACTGGTACAGTATTATATATCAATGTCATTGGCGATAAAATAGTCAACAATAGCAAATCCGACATTTATTCTATATAGATTTACTATATCACAAATTTCATCGTCAGAGCCGATGCCGTGCCTGCTTAGGTATGCCATCAGCTCTGGCCTGTAAAGGGCTTTATTTTTACAGCGAAAAAAATGTTCGCCAGTTATATTATGCGTGTCTTTCCGGCACTCGCAGTTAATATCCACCCTTATCCCCTTAGAATCAAGGTGGAACCTAGACTTGTTGTGACCGCTGTGCAACCGATTAAGCATGGTAATTTTTTTCCTACTGGAGTTGGAGTGGAGAACCATGCGGAGGGGGAGAAGCTATCTTGGTGGTGGGCCATGTACATTCTCCCCTTGCGCATACCTCCGTACTCCCGGGAAAAGGAATTCATACCTCCGATAACCTCCAACTTCGTAGAGCTGTATAAGTTGTTAAATGATATCTTAGAATGTGCGATATTCCCGTTGGATCTGGCCGAATTAGCAAGTGCGTCAGCCTTTTCGTTGCCAGATATACCTACGTGTGAAGGAATCCACGTAATTTTAATAATACGCCCCGACCCTACTAATTGATATATAATGTGTCTGATTTCGGAAATAAAGGGGTGCATGCCTGAATTGAGTCCAGGGTTTTGCAGGGATTTCAAGATGCTTAGTGAGTCGGTGAAAAAGGCGAGGTTGGGGCTATTGCTGATGTTGGCAATTTTGAGAGCATGCAACAGGGCGAAGGCCTCGCAATGAAAAATAGAGAAAGCGGGGTTGAGTTTGATAGAGGAGGATATATTCGCGTTTTGAGGGTCTATTTTAAATTTTTTGCTCGAATCCACGTCAATATACTCCGTAATAAAAAGCGAAAAATACGGAGTTTTGAAGGTGGGTAGGGTGCTACTTGAAATGACGTTATCTAGTTGGGGTTTGAGGTATAATCATCAGTTGTAAAGCTTGCCATATTTCGGGACACTTGTTTGAAAGTTAGACCTGTGGTCCTAATGTAGTTTGATATACGAAAAAAGAGGGAGTAGAAGATTTTTACTGTTAGAGGCTAGTCTGGCTATAAATATGTCTGCAAGCAGTTGCCTCCTAAGCTGGAGGGTCGGGATTCCAGCTATGTGATGTAATACGTTGATTGGGGTGGTGATCATTCACCCGAGCGCTTTGCGGATGGCCGCGTTTTGTATTACGTCGAGCCTTCTGAGCACACCTTTCGTTGCGTTATGAAAAAGAAAAGCACCCCATTCGAGACAGGGACGTATGATAGCTTTGAACATGATCAAGGCGGTTTGTGGGTGAATTCCCCAGTTGAAGGCGGCAATGGTGCTGATCATCCGAATGCCCATTTTTGCCTTCTCCGCGGTTTTGCATATGTGGTTTTTCCAGTTTAGCCCGTTGTCCCATATAATGCCCAAATATTTGAGCCTGCTGGCATTGTATATATGGTCGTTGTTGAGTGAGATACGGAATTGGTTTGGAGGAATACATTCGGCTTTATGACCAAAGAAAATGAGGCAGCTATTGTGCTATTAGCTGGGATGTTTTCCAGGTGAGAGGGAAACGATTCGTATAGTTCGTCCTGATCCAAACTGGAGCCGTTATTAAGGGGTAACACCAGTCTAAAATTTTCAAAAAATCGATTTTTTTTTGGCTTAAACGATACTTTGGACCCTTAAAAATCATATCCAATTGGTTTTATACAGAAATAAAATTTGTAAGAGGTCCAATTCTCAATTTTGCCGCAGCGCCTCGGAGCGCGCCGTGACGGCTGAATCAGCCACCACGGCGCACTCTGATTTATCGACTATGTAGTGCTCCTACCTGTCCAAATTCTATTGCTTACGGTCATTGTGGTTCCTCAGAAGTCCACCAGGGTGTATTAACACTGAATAGAAGTGTGTGTGTGTGTGTGTGAACTAGTACAGCTGCCAAGCGACGCCGTGCAGACGCTTTATTTTCTTTTCTCGTCTCCGTAATTTAAAAACAAATAAAAGGACTTGGAGGAAAAGGCAAGCTTACTGGCAAGCTCATAGACGAGTTGGCAATTTATTATGGTTTAGCAATTCGTAGGAATCATGATTCTGAGAAGAAAATGTGCAATGATATCTACGCAACGCTGGACCACAAATTGTCTACTGATGATCAACCGAGACACGAAAGATGCCCGCGCGGAGAAACTTCATGGTGCTCTTGGCAAAAGGCTCAAGCTACTGGAGAAGATTTTGTACATAAACCACCTCTCTCTGAAGAAGTTTATAAAGCGATTTCGCCAATTTATAAAGAGTTAAGCAGTGACGATCTACTTACGCGTTGCTTAGGCGGCTTCACACAAAATAGCAACGAAAGTTTCAATGCGACTGTCTGGTCTATGGCTCCAAAATCTTTCTCTAGTGGCAAACACGTGCCCGATACCGCAGTATATATTGCTGCAGGTATCTACAATGATGGCCTTTCAAGTGTCATGAAGCTGATGCAACACTTGGGCTTGACAATCGGACCGAACTGCTATAATTTCTGCGTGGAGGCGGACGCGCGTCGCATCAAGTTTTCCAAGAGATCCCTAACAGACGATGCTAGAGAGGCCCGGATGACATTAAAATCAGCCAGGAAGGAAGAGAAGGAGTCAGACATTAATAGAGATGGCCAAATGTACGGTGCAGGCATCGCATATTAGAGGTATACAAAAATTTCAAGGATTTAAATGCTCCGAAAACTTTAAACGCGTTTTTCTCGAAACGGGTTTTTTCAAACTGGGCACACTCATAGCTTCAACACCATTGCATGGATCGACTTGCAATTTTTACAGTAGCTTTACAAATACTCTTTTTTTAGTCGAAAATTTATACGTTTTGTTCAGAAGTGCACAGTTTCTACAAAAATTGGAATAAAATAAAAGTCCTACGTACTTCGATAGCTATTAGTATGTACCTTCAGAAAATTTTTGGTTTTTTGTTCCAGCTCTCACGGTTTTCGAGAAATAGGTGCGCCCGCAGAGCACCTTCAAAAAATCTTTTTTCGCAGATCTGCTGTAGCGCCACCATTTTGTACAAAAATCATAATAAAAAAATTTTTTTTCATACATCAATATGTGTTAAATGAACCATCTAAATATGAATACTATTCCTTTTCCCATAATCCCAGAAAAAATTGTCAAAATTAGGTCATTTTTTCGGCCTCTAGAGTGGTGTTATCCCTTAAAAATAAGGGAATGATTATTTACAGTAGGGGTGTCTTCATTATTTCCTTCTTTGGTAGGTGAAGGAGGGAGTCTGCGGGATTCAAGATTTGGGTCCTCGTTAACATCTCCATGAGTTTTGATTATTTTATATTTTTTAAAATTCTTTTGTTTGACAATAAGATTGCGTGCGAGCGGCTAATTTCGAGCATGAACATGGTGGCATTGACTTCTTTGTTGAAGTCAAAATAGACACATTCCTTGTTGGATGCTTTGTGCTGAAGGCCGCAATTTGCGCATTTAGTGGGCAAATTGCAGCCTCCGGCATGTTTGGACCCACAGTTTTCACACCTAGGGCGGTTAGAGCAGTAGTTGGAACCGTGGCCAAAATGTTGGCAACTAAAGCATCTGAGCACCGCGGGGGTGAATCTGGATGTGTGAGTTTGCCAAATATATCTACGTATTTGGGTAGCTGACCCTTGAAGAAAATGTTTATGTTATCTGAGGGGACAAGGATTTTCTTTTTTTGGAGGTTATCTTGGGAGATGGGATTATCTATATACTCGTTATTAGTAGATTTGTTTTCTTCGTAGTTAACCGAGATGCGTTTGTGTAATCTTTCGATTCTATGAACTGACGATGCATTTTCGAAGGTTGAAATTCCCGATTCTAAGGTTTCAACTGGTATCATTGAAAGGACATCAAATGCAATGCCCACCTCATACGTTGTCCGGAATATAGGCTTTCCACAATTGGTCTAAGACTGAGATGTCAGATGCTAGGAATTTATTTGCTTCTTTATAAGTAATGAAGGCACTTGAGTACTTTTTGGGTCCCACACTGGTGAGCCCCGCTTTGGCTACTCGGATTCCTGCTTTAAACAGTTTGACGCCTACTAACATGATGTGTAAACATCCTAAGTTATTGTCTGCCCTGGAGTCATATACGTAAACAACAAAGGGGCCACTCGAGCATTCGTTATACCGGTTCAAAATTTGGTTATCAAATGTTGCTAAGTTGCGGATGTTGGTGGAATTTAGATCATTTACTTCGTCATGCATGACCTGATTTTTAGATTTTTTGATCGGGTCCTGAGTCGTTAGGACTTGACTGAACTTGCGCTTGTGGGCCATGATTATGAGCGCTAATTTATACTGAGGTTGAGTTGGACTCGACAGACTGTGCGAAATGGGTCAAAAATCGGAGACACAAAGTCCGGCCCTCGGAACACGGATATAGGCGCACTGGAGGGGGGAGGGGCGATGTGTGGAAGGGATAGGGGATGAGGGATTGGAGATGGGATATGCCAGAATGGTTTGGGACGTATGAGATTAATTTGGGAAAGGTTGGTGAGTGGAATATTACTGTGCAGCTGTTTGTGAAAGGTTGAATGTGTCTGACCGGAGTGAAACGCGAATTGAGAGGAGCAATTGATAATTAGAAATTTGGAAAGGATTCTATACACGGAAAGGAGGGATTGACGAGGAACTGAATGGCTTTATACTAATTTTGGCAAGGGGGACGGATAGAATTGATGGATGAGGAGGAAGCTGATAGGGGCAGGAAAGAACCTGCCTATTTGTTCATTTGCGCCGTTGTTGGGACGACAAGTCTAGGAGCACGCTCGATTCCTATAGCGTGATGATACAATTACTAATGTAAAGTATTTAAGATAAATTGATATAACTAATATAAAATAAAATAAAATAAGATAAATATAATCTTGTGTTAAGATTTCCGAATTTGCTTATCGGGGCAAACCCGAACACTTTTCTCCTCTATTTCCTTTTTTCCCCTTTTAAAATAAATAAAACTAAGTTAACTAAATTACAGAGCGGAAGGCTAAAATGAAAAAAAAACAGTCAGAAAAAAGGAAACAAAAAAAATGAAAGTACAAGCTTGTTATTTACGTACCAAAGTGCGTAAATGCATTCTCCAAATGGAGCTAGTCAAGAAAATTCTATCACAAAAATTGTTCGTTATAGGGTATAAAAAACACTATAGGAAGTGCAGTCAAAACGAATTGCGGGTAGGCGGGAAGGCATGAAGTGCTCTCTCCCTCCCTCTCGCTGTTCCCTTGGTTCGCGCAATGATTGTCCCGCTCAGTAAATCCTCGTGCCGGTGCGAGGTTATGTAACCTAATTTGGTTTACGAACAACTGCGTGGGTCGGTTAGTCTGCTTGAAAATTACGATGATTCTCCCTATCCTGCTTTGGGAGGGGTGAAAACACCTTAACAATTTTATTAAACAAAATTGATCGAAATTGTTATATTTTTAATATATTTTTAAAATATTTTTATTTTTTAATTTTAATTTTTTAAATTCTAAACAATTTTGTTTTGTTTGTTGAAAACGGAAAAAGGGAGTACCATTTTTTGGAAATAAGAAAAGGAGAATTTTAAATAACTCTCCCTTTTCCCCTATTCTCTTTTTTCCCGTTGTTGGCTATTTCTATTTCGAGCACAGTATTTTATTGTACACTTTCAAACAATACTAATGTCTCTTAGTTATTATTGTTAGTGTACAATAATTCAGTCAGTCCTTTTGTAGCAGTCTATTTAACACCATGCCGCCGATTATTATAAAAAATCACGCGCGTACTCATGAGGAAAATCGCTCTGTTATTTGCTTACTTTATTGGGATAAAAGTAAACGGATTATTGACATAACATCAGCTTTGAGAGATAAAATATGTAAACTGTTTAAAAGTTATGATGAAAAAAATGAGTGCCTTCCAAAAGTAGTGTGTGCATCTTGCAAGTCCAATTTATACCGTAAAAATCTCGACGAAAAAAAGATCTCGCCAATAGATTTTTCGCAATATAGGTTGAAGAAAGATACAAGATCAAATGCAAGTGCAAAGTGTAATTATTTTTTTTGTGAATGAGCAAGAAAGAATGGCAAGGACAAAGTTATTCCTAATAATGTTTTTGGAACTCAACGTAAGTCTCAGCTGAATGAAGAAAAAAAAAGAAAACCTCCAGTTATGAAATGCTGTTTGTAAGTCAAAGTTTGTAAGTGAAAGTCATATTTGTAGAAAAGCTACTGTAGTACGCAAAATTTCAAGCTCTGTTACTTCACTAGATTTGAAATCTAAAGAACAGACAGCTTCCAATTTGTTAAAAAAGGTTCTTGCGATTCAACCGTAACCTGGGTTGTTTGAAATATGTTAATGTATTTGAAAAGTTCATACCGTTGTTGACTCTTGCTTTACTGTTTCTTTAAATCCGAAATTTGTTGAATATATAGATGCGTTCAAAGGCATAGTGCGTTTCTTACACATAAGAATTGTACACGTAATTATTGTGCACAATTTAACATTGGTCAAATATATCTATATATAATTTGACCAATGCTAAATTGTGTACAATAATTACGTGTATAATTCTTATGTGTAAGAAACGCTCTATGCCCGTTCAAAGATGCGTATCTATCTTTAGGTATATCTGTAACACCGAAAGTCCAAGCAGTTTTTTTTCATGTAAAAGAATTTTGTGTTGAACATAATCTTGGTCTCGGCTTTTATAGTGAGCAAGCTATGGAAGCAGTGCATTATAATTTTTCCAAAACATGGGCTAAGTATAAAGTATCAAAAAAACATCCAGATTATGCAAATGAATTATTAAGAGCAGTCTGCGAATATAATTCACAACACATTTGAAATGTTCTTATACTTATTAATCTTATTATGCTTTCATTGCAGCATAAATTGTGATTATTTATGTATATATTTGCGAGAAAGTGTACTGTACATATGTAATTAATGTATAATTCAATTCTTAAACACTATAATAAAAATAAATTTTCTACATTACACATGAAAAAAAATTTTCGTCATTGACTACCCATAAAAAATTTTCAAAATTGAATTAAAAAAAAGTGCTCATTCCTCGATTTTAGTTTCTATTGAAATGTGGTCCTGAAAGGGCCTCAAATCATATGCAAAAGGAAAATCCAAATTGCAAACACGTTTCGGTTGAATTTTGCCGAGGACCACCGTGAATGTTTATTCTTGTATTAGTCAATAGATTTTCTTGTGAATCAACAGAATTGAGTGATGGATCTTCCTGATTTTAAACCAACAGCTTACGATTTTGTTTAATCGTTTCCATTAAATTGAGGTTTTCGTTATAAACATGTTCCTGTTGTTGAAAATCGAACGCTGTATCTGGTGATACAAACTCGAGCTCTTGACTGTTAACTTGTATAGACTCTATAGAAGTGGCATGATTATGTGGAGTACAACTCATGAGTTTGATATTATTTGTAACAGCACGACTCGAACATCGATGCGATTTAAAAAACTTGCAGGTCGAGATCTATCTTTGAAGAAAGTATTACCATCCAACAGAAGTTGATCTACTCCATTCGAACTTTTCTTAAATTCGACAAGCATTTTGTTGAATATAAATGTATTTGTTGTATCAAGGTTATATATATATATATACACATACTAGGGGGCTCTGCCCCCTGCGCGCGCCCAGCCCCCGTCATTTTAATGTACATAATATATTAAACTTTATGCAATGCTTTTATGTTATTTGAATATTTGTTTATAAATTAACATTATAATGTATCGTTTCCAGACTACGTTGCAGTAGATTCATTGGTGTGTTTTTGATAAGTGATATCCCCAGTAGGCCTAATCCACCCACGCGTCCAGAAGAACTCTTAAGAAATATTTTATAATTATTATTTATAATTATAAAATATTCTCATGAAATGTCTTCCCAGCGTGTACTGAAAATTTTGAATATTATTAATAAAGAATTGAACCGTAATAACAATAATAAATTAAGTTAACAGTTTTTAAAACTGACTGATGTTAATACTTAGTTGAATTCTGTTTTGTTCATGGTTTTGAACTCCAAATTTAGTCGTCCGAAATCCTGTCATCCTTTTGTGGTAATTTTTTAATCTAATGTTGACTATACGAAATTTGATTCTTCTGTTATTCCAAATTGTTTCCTTTATTGTGGCTAATTAAAAAAAAGATAATATAAATTCACAACAATTATTACAACATTAAATCATTGTAATATATAACCTACATAGTTATATAAAATTTAAAATTTAAAATTTTTTCCTTTTCAACCTGTATACTCTTTCGGGTTTTTACAGGATACCTCCACAACCTATGTGTGAGGTATTTGATCCTAACATCCCACCTTCCCCACACCGATCCCACATTCGCCCAAGTTACCGACATGGCAGATTTCTACCTATGCCGATAACCTGTGACGGAGGAAAAACCCGTAGGAAAAAACCTCCGCCAGAACCAGTGCGCAGTCTGCGTTCCTTTCCGGCAGGTAACAGAGAGAAAAAATCCTCGATCTACTCCCACAGGGAATTGAACCCAGGCGAGCGTATCTCCGCTAGCTAAGGCATGCGCCTTAACCAACTGAGCTACGCAGACCCCCTACATAGTTATATATATGTGTGTGTGTGTGTATATATATATTTCTCTTTAAAATTTCTCCTCCCAATATCAATTCCGTCAATGTTAATGGATCATCTCTCAGTACTTCAATACGTTCGAAATTTTGAACTTCTAAATACATGTTGTTATCTTCTATAAAATAAATATCATATTATAATAAAATTATAGTAATCTAAATATTTCAAATCAATCGTTAATAATACCTGAATCGTAAATTTCTCCAATTATTCTCAATTTTGATCCACGTTTTAACTCGTATTTATCTGTACCATTTAAAATGAGTACTTCTAATTTGTGAGATTTGTCAGTGTTAGCGCCAAGAAGTTTATTTGAATTTTTATTTGTAGCAACAAATTCACTTAGTAAATATGCTTCGGTTTCTATAAAATTTATAAACAATTTATATTACTCAATTCAATTTCAATCGCTCTTTGTACAATAATATTTCAAAGAAATAAAATAATTAAAAAAAGTTTTTATACTGATAAGTCCATGTTTTTTTGTTACTTCTTCGAAAGTAATGATTGGTAAATATTCTATATTTTCTGTCAAATTATTGAATGCTAGTACACTAATTTTTGAATAGTTTCCATTATTGAAGTCTGAACGCTCTTTAGCAATCAGAGTTTCCAAAAGTATAATCTAAAAGATAATATTGTGTATTTATATTATTTATTCAATTAATAAATTATCATAATATAACATGATAATTTTTTAATTACTTCATTGACTTTTAGTTTCGTTTCAAATAATTTTATATCGTCATTCCAAACATTTCATTGAATTTTACAACCATCATTGTTATTCCAAATAAACTTATATATTTCATAACTTTTTCCGGTAGTTTTGGAAATAATTGTACGTGATTCTTCTATACCGTCTACGTATCCGATTACCATCCTTTCGAAACAAATATATTCAGTTATAATAAGTTTAAATAAAATGTATTTGAATGTTCACGATTTATGCAAATATAAATAATATGACATAACTTATACATTTTTAACTCCAATATGAATTTTGTTTTTTAAAAAATCAGAAGATGTGTGTGAAAAGTTATGGGCATTTTTTGAACGTTTTTTGGGTGTTTCATCCCGACTTTCAGATTTTCCACGCTTCGGTATGTTACCATCTATTATAAAATATAAAATTTATATATTTATACATTAGTATTGTTTTATATAGTAATATAAGTAATATAATTTTTAAAAAAGAAGAAATTAAAAGAATCATGATTTTTTAAAATATTTTTAATACCCTCTTTTAGATTTTAAAGAGGTCATCATTGGAAAATTTCTTTTTATACTATTTCATCGGTTTGATTCATATCATTTGCAATATAAATTTTCTGGATTTGTACACCTTGATAAAGCAACATATAATTATCCGTGAGAGAATAGAGGTCTTTTGAAATAAATTCCAACTTGATTAAAACTTTGACCTTGCGATTTATTAATAGTTATGCTAAATGCCAGTATAATAGGGAATTGTTTTCGATACAATATAAAAGGCAATGATAAAAATTCACCAGAATTTAGAGTTATTTTAGGTATAAAAGCTATTTTTCCTTTATTGTAACCAGTGATGATCATAGCTTTATTATACTTGTATAATTTTTAAATTTTTAATCTTGTACCATTACATAATCCATTATTGATACTTATGTTTCTAATAAGCATCACAACGGCATTGATTTTCAGTACTAATTTATGAAATGATAAACCAGGAAATTTCAAAGAATTGAGATACTCTATGGGATAGTTTAATTGGACATCTTCATCACTTTGATCCACACCTTTGGGTTTGGCATAATTAGTAGTGTAATAAATTTCTTCTTTTGATAGTATTTTTTTAAGTATTCGATTATTTAACTGATAAATATCTTAATTATGGTAAGATAGTATTGCCCTATCTGATAAATCTTCTTCATCTGTTATTATTGAATCATAAATTTTGTCACATATATTATCAGTTTTCCACTTTTCTGGTATTGATAAAGATACGTTTTTTCCTTCACCAATTTCTAACAAATGTTTTGAAAATTTTTCATTATTTGATCTCATATTTTTGGTTAATTTCAAAATTTTAAACTTTGGCCACTGATTAGCATATTTAATTGATTCATTTAAAATATTGATTTTACATCCATTTTTAACCACCGGCAAAATTTGTAAAAATCTCCTCCTAAAATTATTAATTTTCCAACAAAAGAAATCGAATCAATGCTACAACAATCTCTTAGAGTTCTATCAACAATGTCTAATGCTTTTTTGGAATCATCGATGCTTCATCCCAAATAAGTATATCACATTCACGTAATTTTTTTTGTCCGACTTCAATTTTAAAAATGTTGTTTCAATATTCGATAAATCTAATGGTAATCTAAAAGTTCTATAACTCGTCATGCCTTCTGGTAGTAGGATAGAAGCAATTCCTGGCCATGCCATAGGAACAACTTTTTTCCTTCTCCAAAGAAATGATGAATTAATGTTTTGTAAATAAATGTTTTTCCAGTACCTCCGGGACGATCAATAAAAATCATACGATCATTCGTTTGTATTATACAATCAAAAATATTATTTTGTTCATCATTTAATTTATTTTTAAATCCTTGTAATAATTTTTTATATTTTTCTTGTAATATTTTAATTTTGTCAATTCTTCATGAGCAATAAGCTCCTTTTACCCGATTTAATATCAATTTTAAATGGAGTTGTTCGACATCTTTTGGGCTTACACTATTTATTCTACCGATAGATTTTGAAAAAAAAATACTTCTCTTTTTTACCAATTTTTTTGTTGATGAATTAAATAAATAATATTTTGGTATGTTACAGTATTTAATTTTTCTTGCTTCAACATCTTAAATATTTAATTGGAACCAAGCAGTCAGTGTAGTATTACTATTGTTCTGTAGAGCCTCCATTTCTTTGTTTTCTTCAAAGTATACATACTGCTGGTTTTCGGTATGAACTGCTAGACGAACAACATTATGTGATCTTCCTGATA
Organism: Gastracanthus pulcherrimus; assembly: GCA_949152435.1. Lineage (NCBI taxonomy): Eukaryota > Metazoa > Arthropoda > Insecta > Hymenoptera > Pteromalidae > Gastracanthus > Gastracanthus pulcherrimus. Next base: position 133,232,587 of record OX424573.1, on the reverse strand, counting down.
GCGGTAGTTCGTCTATTCTGCATGCTGCTTCTATCGGACTAACATATCTACCATCAAGATAATCAGTTATTTCATTAAATACCTCATTATCATCAGCATCAAGAATTTTTTTTTTTCAAGCCTACATATACTCTATCAAAACCTTTATGAAGATATTTATAAAGATATTTAATGGTCATTACTGAATATGATATTTCACATCTTATATAACATCGGTAGATTTTCAAAAAAGTAGAATTATAAGGAACAACCATTGAATTATGATTTACTTTTACTATTTCGCCATCTACTTTTGTATTATAAATATAATTTTTCTCCGAATTATTTCTTCGTTTGTATTGTGGAAATCCATTTTTATCAAAATATGTGTAGTCATTAAACTCTTTTGGTTAATTTTTTGAACAAGAGTTTTTTTCTTTATTGTAACATGGAGAGTTTTCAGTATGAGGACCATGTAACATATGTTTAATAACCAAAATTTTTAATTCTTCATCCTCATTTGAAATTTCAGCACTTTCGAATTTATCAATATCTTGTGGATTCAATAATTTATTTTCATAATTTAAAACGAATAATAAATGTGCATGTAGCAATCCTTTCTTTTGAAATTCAATGGTATATATATGCTAATATTTCCCCAAAAATATCACCACTCAAAATATCAGCTAATATTGCACGTAATTTTGTATGGAACAATTTAGTTGTAATAGTGGGAATATCATTACATATTGTTCCTTGAGGAAATTTTGAAAGTACTCTCTTTAATTCCAGCCAATTTGGATTACATGTTACAGTAATAAACGAAATAATAGATGCATGTGTCTAGGACTCCAAATATGAGTTGATGGTAAAATAAAAAGATTTCCTAAACGTTTGTTGTCTTCAAAATATTTTGAATTATTTGAAGAATTTTTTCCAACATGGATTAATTACGTCTGAAATAATCGAGTCTTGTACTTTCTATGATTATGTATGCGTGTATGACGTATCGTTGAGTTAATCGTCCGCTATATAAAATTGGATGAAAAGGTTTTCCAGGTCTATAAGCAAGTCGATATGAATAATATTGTAAAGCAGTCAATCACTTATAAGTTTTTAAATTTTGTTTCAAATCAGGATTCTATCCACAATTTCCAGAACGAAATAGAATAGGAAATACCATTGGATCTAAATGATGAGATAATATATTCAAAAAAATATGAGATTGACTATTATCTGGATTTCTTGGATAGATGCTGTGACGGACATAAGCCGTTTTTTTACCGTCAAGATTAAAAGTAATTTCAATATAAATTTATACGCGCTGTGCGTGCTGACTCGAGTGAGTTCGCCAGAAAAAGCCTCAGACCGATTTATCCCTTTTTATAGTTACGCTCCTGCAGTCGCCGTGATAGGGACTGCAGAAGTGCAATGATGATTGTGTTTTGTTATGCCAACTCGATCCAGCGGAGGAGCGCGTTAGCTCTCCGCCGGGCAAGTAGTCCAAACCCCGGGAAAAACGCTTGTGCGTTTTTCGGGGGTAAAACCCTGAGAGCGTAGTCTCGAGCGGCACGATGTCCTCCACGAGATATGCTCTTAGGAAATTCGGGGTAGCACGTTTCTCCCTCCAGCTGCTACTGAAAGAAGTCTGGTACATCCGAATAAGGTAAGCGGAAAAATGGGAAGGTATGCTGCATTGACGAAAAGATTAATGAGAATATGGTATTTTATTAAAGGATGGGTACATTTCGTATGGTGTGGAGTCAAGGTAGCGGGGAGTAAGGAGAGATAAAGCACGCGACGTTTAAGCGAAGATTCGCTACAACACCGTGCGCACAAAAATGGCTCGAGTCCTTCTAGTCGCCCGAGCGCGAGGCCCGCTCGATAACTAGCCAAGGCTTGGGAAATCAGTGAGAACTGAGAGCCCACTCTGCTGCGCGCCGTGCAATTTATACTCTAACGTACTCTATCCATCTCTCTCGCTCCCATCTTCCTTCTCTCTCTAATGCCGATTCCTCACTCTTTGATACTCGCGAATTCGCCGTGGGCTGCTGGCGCGTCCTTCGCGTGTGTAAGCGCGCGAATATTTTGACTTATTATTTCTCTTTATATTCGTCTTATTGATCAAGAACGATATATTCATCAATTTAATAATCATAATGAATTTTAATTTATTTTACGTTAGTATAGGTCGTCTCAGTACATAAATCAAAATGCAAAGGAATTTGTCCATCTTTTGATATTATCAAAGCTGCACATCACGCAGTTTTTGGTTTATTGTAAACATTTGATTCAATTTCAAATTTCGAATTAAATATAATTTATATTCAGGATTTGTAGTATTTTTTGACAATTCATACATATGTTTATACTTTACGGCCTATGGATTATCATTCAGTATCTTATTCAATTTTGCAAAATGTTCTACTAATAATAATTTATTATTTTTCAATCTGAACTGATTTGCTGTATATTCATCATAAATATAAATTTGACAATTTTCAGGATGGGTTCCATTATTAACAACTACTGAATTTGGCGATGTGTGGCAAACTTGACCCTGAATTTTTAGATTATATACTCCTTTTTTCATATCATTAATTACAGTAGCGTTGAAACTTGCAAAAGAATACTTATTATTATAATAACGAATCAATTATCTAAAATTTTTATCATATAACAGACTTTTCAAATCGCGATTATAATCTAATAAAGGAGGCAAAATAACTTTCCCAAAATAAAAACTTTTTTTGTTGAAAATTCTGTATACCAAAAAACTGCAGAACAATTATGACAAATATAATTCATGTCTCCTAAATCTATATAATTTACATTTCAAGGACACATTTTCATGATTTTTTGTTTCTTTCTCCCTTTAGCAATGCGTTTGCAAGACATATTATTTGCAATATCAAGCTTTCGTTTCCGATTCAATCTTTCTTCATTCATATTGCTGGTAATATCTTTAGATTTTTTCTTTTCTATTCTTTCTTCTTTCATGTTAACAACAATGTATTTTTCTCTTTTTTTTATTTGTCTCTCTTCGATCATGTTATTAATAGCGTCTTTCTTTCTTTTGTTCTCTATCCTTCCTTCATTCTTGTTCATAACCCTATCTTTCTGTTATTTGTTCTCTATCCGATCTTCATCCATGTTCACAACCCTATCTTTCTGTCGCTCATTCTCTATCCGATCTCGATCCATGTTCATAATCCTATTTTTCTGTCGCTTGTTCTCTATCCGGTCTTCGTTCATGTTGATAATTCTGTCCTTCTGTCTCTTGATCTCTATCCTCTCGTCAACCATGTGGGTAACTCTATCTTTTTGTCTCTTAATCTTTACCTTAGCTTCATCCATATTAACAACCCTATTTTTCTGTCTTTTTTTTTAAAGATTAAATAATTCGAGACTTTTGTAGATTTCCTAGCAGAATTTTCTATGGTTATTTCCCGTTTTTTTGTAGAAGAATATGAATATATGAAATAATAAACAAAAAAATATAAAAACTGAATTTTCAAGTCTCAACTATAATTACTACATGCATTAAACGAACTCCATTTTATATTGATTTCATTTTGATTTACGTATTCAAGATGTAACTCTGCTGATTTTATTTTTTAAATAATTCGTTCATTTCTTTATATGCACTTTTAATTTTTAATTTGGTTTTTTACTTTTTTTTTAATATTAACAGAACATACATTCAATTTCTTGAGATTATTACCTAGTTGTTCCATATCACGAAATTCTATATAACTCATATGTTCCAAAACTTTTCTTTCTAATTCAATATAGTCTAAAACTTTCCAATCATTACAATTATTATCATTTAACAACTTTTATAAAATATAAAATTTTCAATTACTTTCAATTTCTTCTTTCATATTTTCACTTTCCATTTTGATCAATGAAATTCAATTTATCTTATATAAAATAAACTAAAAATCAAACACAATAATAATTGAAATTCAAAAATATAAAGCAAATGTATTTATACACTGGGTATTAATATAGATTGTTAAGTCACCATAAGTTATTTTAATACTTTATTTCACAAATTGAGAAAAATAAAAAGTTTTATTGCCATTACTTTCATTAAAACGATTTATCAAACTCAACACTATGTTGATCTGCTCATTATATTGATAAAAATCGAATTTATAAAAAGTTATGAAATAAAATTAGGGTATTACCATTATGTTAAGGTTAGCCGTAATCACATAAACAATCGCTGATATTTTCAAAGTTTCAGAAAAACTAAAAGTCTTTTTGACATTTAGCGTCGATAGAACAATTCATTGAACTGAATACTATGACGTTGAGCTCTTGATTTTTTTTATTTCATTAAACTTTATTTAAAAACTGTAATAGAAAAACGTAATAGAAAAACAATATTTTTAGTTCCGACATGCCCTTGAATCTAACATTTTACCTTACGCACATTCAAAAAAGATTCAAAATTAGGAGGAAAAAATCAACATTTCTACCGTTGTTGAATGTTAAAAAATTTAAAAATTTTAGAGTTAGGTACATAACACTTCACGTGAAGCTATAGTCGCACCGTCTCTCTCGCTGCGGCGCAGCGCCATTGACGTTGCGGACTTCTTTCCGTGTAGTTTGAATGCTACATATAATTTATATCAAAACATATATAGATTGAAAGCATACTAATATTTGAAGAATTGAAAAGTGGTCATGTGAATGTACTATCAAGCCTCAAGCCAAAAAGTTAAAACCAGATCATACATGATCATTTACAAAGCTATGTCCTGACAGACAAGTTTGATGGAAAACTTTCAAAACTTTATAAAAAAACAACTACAGACTCCCCTTTTAATGTACAAAATTTGGCTTGTATGGTAGAAAAGGACTAAAAAAGAATTTTAACTATTCCAAATATTCTGGAAACACTGACGTCAAAATTTTGACTCAACAAAAATCTAACCGGTGCTTTTGTGAGACTCTTACAATACACCATACATTTTCAACAGAGATTCAAACAATATTCAATAAATATACTATATTTTTCATTTCTAAAACTTAAATAAATTACCTTACACTTGACTGAAGTATAAAAAAAAATTTGTTTCAATAAATTTGCGTAACAAAACTTTCACTCGTTACAATTCCTGTTGATATTCTACTCCAATTAATTCTAAGAAATTCAATATTTGAATATATCTAAAAATCTTCAGAAAATAACAGCGTATTTTTATTCTGATGCTACGTACAAATCACTTGAGACGTATATTAGAAATGTATTACTCCTCCAAATTTTTTTATAGATGCTCAATTACTTGAAATTGATGTTTACCTTTAGAATTTAAGTAATCTTCACTATATAATGATCAAATTCTGTGTAATTCTATAATTTGAAGAACTCAAAATTTTCTTTGAATCAGGCCACGAACATCCATTGACTACTAAACAAATTGAACTTAGCAAAATTCACCATACAGCAACTACAAATATTCTTTCATATATATTTGTATATTATAATCCCTTTTTCGAATGTCTTCTAAATTTTAATTATTTTGGAAAATAAAAAATCATTATAATGCAGTACTGTGAATAACCTAAAATAATAAATTCATTCATTTACTGTCGATAGAATGATTCATTGAACTGAATACTATGACGCTGAGCTCTTGAATTTCTTATTTCGTCAGACTTTATTTAAAAAATGTAATAAAAAACGCAATAGATAAACAATATTTTTATTTCCGACATTCAAAAGAGGTTAATAATTAGAAGGAAAAAACAAACACTTTTACCGTTATTAAATGTTAAAAGATTACAAAATTTTAGAGTTATATACACTTGAAAATAACACTTCACGTGAAGCTAGATTGAACAATACATATAATTTATATCAAAACATGTAAATAACGGGCTTTTAACATATTTTCATATGAATTTGGCGTTTTTCAACGCTTTTAACGTAATTTATCACTATTCAGCTTTATTTTATGCATTTTTTACAGTAAATAATGTTATTTTATGTGATTTTCATGATAAATAACTCTGTTTAATCCATATATAACATGGAATAACTGACTATTGGTGTAGTTACACGTTATATAATCCATATTAACCTACAATTAACATGAAATAATGAACTCCCAACCTATTTTCATATGAATTTGACATTTTTCAACGCTTTTGACGCAATTTTATCACGATTTAGAGTTATTTTAGGCATTTCTTACAGCAAATAACGTTATTTTATGTGATTTTCACGGGATATATATATATATATATATATATATATATACATACAGGGTTAAAATCACTTGTGGGAAACGGGCAAGTATTGAAATATGTCTAAATCTGTCGAGCAAGTGTCGAAATTTATTAAACAAGTGTCGAAATCTGTCGAACATGTGTCGAAACCTGTTGAACAAGTGTCGAAATCTGTCGTATAAGTGTCGAAATCTGTTGAATAAGTGTCGAAATATATCGAAATTGTCCAACAACTGTCGAAATCTGTTGACAAAGTGTCGAAATCTGTTGAACAAGTGTCGAAATCTGTCGTATATGTGTCGAAATCTGTTGAACAAGTGTCGAAATCTGTCGAGTAAGTGTTGAAATATGTCTAAATCTGGCGAACAAGTGTCGAAATTCATTAAACAAGTGTCGAAATCTGTCGTATAAATGTCCAAATCTGTCTAGCAAGTGTCGAAATGTGTCGAACAAGTGCCGAAATCTGTCTAAATCTGTCGAATAAGTATAGAAATTTGTCGACCAAGTGTCGACATCTGTTGAACATGTGTCGAAATCTGTTAAACATGTGTGAAATCTATCGAAAAAGTGTCGAAATGTGTCGAAATCTGTCGAAAATGTGTCGAAAAAGGATTCAATCTATGACATAAATATGTTGGTCAAATGTCGGTCAAGTGTCGGTTAAGTGTCGGATACATTTGTTTTCTGTGACGCAGATCGCTCCTCTCTATCGCATTTGCGGTTCGATTCCATTTTAAAATATATACGCAGCTTCTCGCAGCTCTTCTATGATAGAGTGGATGTCATTAACGCGACTGGGATTTCCGGCCGATTGTTCAGCCAAGAGTAATCGGAGTCGATCTACGATTTCATTTGGATCACCGTAGTACACATAATCCATCCTCGTATCTCTTCTAGCAATTTTTTAACGTAGTAGTGATTCACCTTCTTTTTCGGAATAGAATCAATGCTCTTCGACACGCTTCGATACACATTTCGACAAATTTCCAACACATTTCAAGAGTTTCATAACAGTCGCTCGACAGACTTCGACACTTGTTCGACTGACTTCGACACTTGTTTGAAACTTTTCGACACTTGTTAGACAGTTTTCAACACTTGTTCGACAGATTTCGACACTTCTTCGACCGATTTGGACACTTATGCGACAGATTTCGAAATATTTCGGCACTTATTTGACAGTATAAGATACTCGATTGACATATTTCGACACTTGTTCATCAAATTTCGACACTTGTTCAACAGATATCGACACTTTTCCGACAGATTTCGACACTTGCACAACAGATTTGGACACTCATACGACAGATTTCGACACTTGTTCAACAGAATTCAACACTTTTTCGACCGATTTGGACACTTGTTCGACAGATATCGACACTTGTTTGACAGATTTGGACACTTATACAACAGATTTCAACACTAGTTAAACAGATTACGACACATGTTCAACAGATTTCGACTCCTGTTCGACAATTTTCGACACTAGTTCAACAGATTTCGACAGTTGTTGGACAATTTCGATATATTTCGACACTTATTCGACAGATTTCGACACTTATTCGACCGATTTCGACACTTGTCCGACATATTTCGGTACTTCTTCGACATATTTCGACTCTTGTTCGACATATTTATACAGATTTCGACACTTGTACGACAGATTTCGACGATTGTACGACAGATTTCGACACTTGTTTAACAGACTTCAACACTTGTTTGACAGATTTCGACACTTTTTCCAAAGATTTCGACAATTGTTCGACAGATTTAGACACTTATACGATAGATGTCGACACTTTTTCCAAAGATTTCGACAATTGTTCGACAGATTTAGACACTTATACGACAGATGTCGCCACTTGTTTGACAGATTTCGACACTTGTTCGACATATTTGGATACTTATACGTCAGATTTCGCCACTTGTTCAACAGATTTCGACAATTGTTCGACAGATTTCGACCCTTATACGACTGATTCGACACTTGTTCAGCAGATTTCGACACTTGTTCGACTGAATTCGACACTAGTTCAATAGATTTCGACACTTGCTCGACATATCATATTATATCCTAACTATTGAGATCCGTCACGGGGCGCAAATCACGTGACCACGCCTAAACCAATCATTACGAGAATTTCCGGGTTTTTATCGCTTAGCTATACTTCGTCAAAGGGCGAGCCCCTTACTCAGATCCTAATGTACAATATATATGTCATTGTCGTTCTTGTGCATAAACCGTTTCCCGCAAGTGATTTTAACCCTCTAGATACGAGTATATATATATATATATATATATATATATATATATATATATATATATATATATATATATATATATATATATATATACATAGAACTTTGATACAACAAATACATTTATATTCAACAAAATGCTGGTCGAATTTATGAAAAATTCGATTGGAGTAGATCAACTTTTACTCGATGGTAATACTATCTTCAAAGATAGATCTCGACCTGAACAATTATACTGGAAATGCAAGTTTTTTAAATCGCATCGATGTTCGAGTCGTGGTGTTACAAAAGTTATCGAACTCAGTTGTACTCCACATAATAATGCCACTTCTATAGAGCCTATACGAGTTAACAGTCTAGAGCTCGAGTTTGTAGCACCAGATACTGCGTTCGATTTTCAACAACAGGAACATGTTTATAACAAAAACCTCAATTTAATGGAATCGATTAAACAAAAACGTAAGCTGTTGGTTCAAAATCAGGAAGAACCATCACTCAATTCTGTTGATTCACAAGAAAATCTATTGACGGAAATGCAATCGAAATTCTAGGTCTAATCTTCCCGATCAATCTGAGAAATTTGAGGAATCTATAGCTAAAGCTTCTCTACAAGACTGGCAGCAGTGTAGCTGAATCTTTTTTATCCAGAAATGGCAACAATTATATCATTGCTTCATCACCGAATTCGCAGCCAATATATGGTTCTCGTTGCAAAAGAAAATCTAATAAGAAAGAGCTGTTTTAAAATTGAAGTAAAGATCAGAATTATGGATTCAATCATATGATGTTGGATTCTATGGCAAACGAGTCAATAATAACTCCTGGGAATTCAAAAGCTTAAGTTTACAATTTTAATAAAACTAGTCAGACGTTCGACATGACTAGTGAGGAGGATGAAAAATCTCTGGCTTGTGAGGAGTACGAAGAATCTCTGACTAGCTATTCTCCACGAGCCACTGATAGTAGTGTAGATGAATCTATTCCATCCACTTATGATAGTAATCATATGATTGCGACTAGTTCACAAAAATTACAATCATATTTTGGTTCTAATGGACAATCAAATATGGAAGATTTATATGAGAAATGGATAAGAAGAACAAATCATAATTATGGATATGACGAGTGGAATGATCGTAATATATTTGTCGATGACTCTAGCTCTTATAGTTTATTAGCTGTGAGATTTGGTTACATATAGACCAAAACATAGAATTTTTAAAATACTGATATTATAAGATAAAAGTGATTTCCAGAGTTTTAAGAGAGTACGCTTGAGTATAAAATGATATTTTGGAGCAACACATACAATTAATAGCAATTATTACAATGAATAATGTATCCTGATATACTATAGCTATAGTAATATGTCATTGTAAGCCTCTACTCTATAAATCAAAGAATCTGCATGTCGAAGACTTACAAGCCAACTGTTTCTTTCTTTCCTGAGATAAATGAAACTTTCACAACAAATTTTAGAACTCTAGCTCTTACAGTTTATAAGTTGTGAGATTTGGTTATGTATAGGCCAAAACATAGAATTCTAAAGGGGTTGTTGGTTTTATACATTTCTTTGAATAAGTTATGTATAAAACGGGAAGAACCTCACAGATAAGAGCGAGGAGGGACTCTTGTCATCTTAAAAGTGAAAAGAAAAATTCATGCTTCAATATTAAACGGTTCTTTTGTACTGAAAAAAATATTTAACGTGCGATCAAATGTTATATGTCAAGATGAATAGAAGAATAAGTTTAGTCAGTAAAACCCAAGCAAATTGAATATAATTTTTTTATGTCATAAGTTGTTTTAATTTAAATAAAAATTAACATTTTGTGAAAAATCTTCAGGAAGAATTGTCAGGTGGCCCTGTACCCGAATAGGATAGCTACTTATATATATATATATATATATATATATATATATATATATATATATAAGTAGCTATTATATATATATATATATATATATATATATATATATATATATATATATATATATATATATATATATATATATATATATATATATATATATATATAAGTAGCTATTATATATATATATATATATATATATATATATATATATATATATATATATATATATATATATATATATATATATATATATATATATATATATATATGTATATTGGTGAAAGTATAAAAATCGACAATATTAGTACAGCAAAATTTCGCGAAAAAAAAATCTTTCAAATTAAGTGCAATGGCTGTTTTTCTTATAGTATTATATTTAAATAGTAGAAATATGGCACTAGTAGCGCTGAAAAACTTTTTTTTTTGTAGATATTAGGTAAAAAATAAAAATTAATATTTGGCTCGTTAAGTAATATTTTAAATTAAAAATAGTCAAAAATTAATGTCTTTTATAACTATCTATTTAATTTAAACATTAATATTGCACAAAATAATATTAATATCTAAAGAAAACTTGAATTATTTCAAATTATTAATAAATATATTCAACCAAAACGAATCTATAAACTTTTGAACAAATAGTATGATTTGGGTTCTTTTTTAATGTTGTTCCTTTACAATTGCTCCTAAATATAATTATGACCTAAGGTAGTATACGAACTAATGATATTTTAAATGGCAATTTACTTTTTTTCAAGTTTCTCTTTATGTGTTAGAATTTTGCGCATCATAACCTCTGAGCGCAGGCGTGACTTGTGAAGAAGACGTCACGGAAAGACACGTCATAATGTGAAGGTTCATCACATTTAGTATTATAACTTTTTGTTATTAAGAAATTTCATAAAATAATAAGAAGGTATTCAAAGCTATTAAAGCAATTACTTACTTATCTCCAACGTTGAGAAAACAGCGGTAGCATACGCGCTTAGTACATAATTGTTTCCCCATATTGAAGTGCATATAGAAGTGTCACGAAAAGACATTCAAACCTCCGGACATATTTCAATTGAGTAATTTAATTATTTACAACCGGAATCTTTACATTTTTCGCACTCAATTCAAAACTAGAATATACATGGTTAAAGATATATGGACATTGAATAATCAAAAAAACCTTTAAACATTAATTTGAAGGAGCTTAAAGTAAAATTCATGGTTAAATAAACTTAAATAGGTAATATATAAGTCTATTGAGGCAGAAAATGTAGTATATTGAATGTAGTTTCATAATTTCACGGACAGATCAACACTTAAAGTATGTAGAATTAGCAATTAATACGTTAAAGCGTCGGGCACGATATTGTCAATTCTTTGACTTTCACCCATATAATCAACTACTAAACTTAAATACAACCTATATTTATTAAATCATTAATTGCACTTATAACTGTTTTTTATTTCGGAAAATTCGTTTGGCTTATTCCCTTATATTATGGTAATGTGCGTAGGTGATCTCATTCGCGTTGTTAAGACTATGCATTCTTGCTTTTTGCCGTTTTTTATTCTACTCCTCGCATCCCTCGCCAAACAGTGGTTTTTGTTTGTTTTTTTCTGCTGACCCAACACCGACATTGCAGCTTGTCTTATAGAACTTTTGATATTTTTTCAGATACTTTCGATGTCATTCCCTTCCTCCGAATCGTCTAACCTATTGCTATCCGATACGTACATATAGTTTATTTGAAAGCTCCTCCCTATATCCAGTTTTAAATAGCGGGTCATTTAGCTTTTCGAGATTAAATTTCTCTGTTTGGCATGTTTTGTTCTTATTTATGGTTATCAGTAAACGAGCCCTAATCTTGGCAATAACAAGAAAATGATCGAAATCGCAATCTGCTACACGGTAAGTTCGGACGTCAAGAATGTCAGCTTGCCTCCTTTGATCAATTAAAACGTATTTGATTTGGTTAAGTGTTTGTCCACCGGGACTTCTCTAGGTTACTTTGTGTCTATTTAAGTGAATGAAATATGTGCTTTTAACTATAAGATTTTTAGATATGGCAAAATTAATTAATCTCACTCCATTATCGTTACTCACGTTATGTACACTTTCTTTTCATATGGTCGATCTAAAATTTTTATCCTTTCCAGTTTTCGCGTTAAAATCTCTTAGCAATATTTTTACGACATGGGTTAAAAATCTATCAAACACCTGCTCTAGGTTTGTGTAGAAGGAGTCTTCGATTGTATAATCCGTATCCGTCATTGGGCAGTGAACATTAATGAATACGTATTTATACCATCGATTTTAGAGAATTAGGAACCCTATGCGATCATTAATGAGATCAAAATTAATTTCCGCGTGCATTACTTTATTACTTAATAAGAAGACCAATCCGCTATAGAAAAGTATGTATCTATTGATGCGCTTTTCTTTCGGGCCTCCTGGTCGTCTGATCTCCTGCAGAGCTACTATATCTAATTTATACTTGTCTGCCTCTTTTGCTAGTACCTCTAATTGCCAGTTCTGAGCTAAGCTACGCACGTTCCATATGCCCACTCTTTACTCCGTTATGGTTATTTCGCATGTTTCTTCCTCGATAGTTCCCTTCCGGACATCCGAATGCGGGAAATCTTTATGTCCGGACTTATATTTTTGCAGAGTAGAATTCATGGCTTATGTGCGTTGATGACTCATCGCGTTGGATTAGGTGGTATATTCGTTGTAGGTTCATCACGCCTACTACCCGCACTCCATGACCGTGTAACATTTGTAGATGAGTAGTTAGAGCAGCGCGACTACTGCGCCAACGGGACTCCAGTGCTACCTATCTGAGGGACTCCAGCGCCACCTATCAGGAGTGCGCCACCTTCGGTAAGTTGAAGTGACATCACCTGTAGCCACTCTGCTATTTCATAATATACTAATAGTTTCTCACTCTGAGGAGTGATTCTTCTATAGTGGAAAGGATCCTCTACTAGGCTCGCACGCTGACGCCAAAAAGACCACACCTTGCTGTGTTTTTTATTTGAGTCTGGAGGGATTTTCCACTAAAGAGTGTAAAACATAACCTCAAAATACCACCACTATATAAGGTGCAGGAGAACGCTGTTTTTCATCGTGGCTATATCTCATTCACGTCTTTCAATCCAATGAGACAGGTGATCTCGCATTACTCCGGAGGAGTCAGTCGGAAATCTTACCGAAGAGGAGGAGAAGAGAAAAACAAGCAATCATAGAGGTTAGAGTATATATCTCTCTCTCTCACTCTTTCTCGCGCAATTTCTCCGGGACTTTGCAATTATTTATTTGTTTATTTATTTATTTATTTATTTATTTATTTATTTATTTATTTATTTATTTATTTATTTATTTATTTATTTATTTATTTATTTATTTATTTATTTATTTATTTATTTATTTACTTATTTACTTACTTACTTACTTACTTACTTACTTACTTACTTACTTACTTACTTACTTACTTACTTACTTACTTACTTACTTACTTACTTACTTACTTACTTACTTACTTACTTACTTACTTACTTACTTACTTACTTACTTACTTACTTACTTACTTACTTACTTATTTATTTATTTATTTATTTATTTATTTATTTATTTATTTATTTATTTATTTATTTATTTATTTATTTATTTATTTATTTATTTATTTACTTATTTATTTATTTTTTTTTTTTTGTGATACGCAGTATTATTATTTAACTCAGTTTAACAAATTCTGATTTTATTTAGCATTATATTATTTCTTTTATTTATCTAGTTAAGTATGGCGTCTTCGTGCCAGAAATGCAAAAAAATTACAAAGCCAAATTCAATTATGCGTAGATGTAAGGACTGCAATAAACCGTATCACAATTTGTGTCATGACTGGACGCCAGTAAGCGGAAATAAATATAGATGTCTAAAATGTAAATTAGAAAAAACGAAAAGTCCAGATAATTTGAGTAACACCGTGAATCACAGTGAATCAAACGGAAAAAATGACAATAAATTAATTCTAGATATTGAAACATATTTCCGCGTCAACGCCATTTGTCCCGTCCATCAAGACCGTAGCTGATAAAAAAGAAAAAAATATTGAGACTACCTGCAACTTAGATCTAAGCGCTATCCGTTATTGTACGCTGCCTTCATCGATGCTTAATTTATTTACCAATCGATTTGATTTGCTTGAAGCAGCAGTAGGTGATCTTAAGTCTCTTCTAGTGGGGAAAATTGATGCTATCGGAACAGTATCAACTCCCGTCCTAGCAACAGAGGAGCTGATTGATGATCTGACAGTTAAATTTTCGTCACTTGAAGAGAAAATTGCTGCGCAGTCTTCTAAGCTGAAAGGGCTGCACAATGATCGATTGCAGCTGCTTCAAGAAAATAGAGTTCTTAAAGATCAAATTAACTCCTTACTCACTAAAATCTCAACATTGGTCGAGAGTACTGAGCAGCAGCGCGGTGAGGGTGGTCAAAAATGCGTCAACACCGACGATTCTCAAATATTTATGTCACTCAAAGACTTAGACAAATCTGCCCAGTTTTTAGACGCTAATAATAATAGTAATAATAGTAATTATAATAGTAGTAATAAGAATAGTCATAGTTGTAAGGATAGTCGTAGTAGTAAGGCTAGTTCTTATAATGCGAAAATATATAATAGAAACGATGACCGAACTATTGTCGCCCGTGCGGATGTACATGCTGCCCCGTCGGGTCTCACCCCGCTGGTCGAACCACCTCTTGACGGGTTTCGAACACAACACTATCGGCGTCAAACCAGGGACCGTCTCCACATGTTAGATGACCCCTCTAATCGGAATAATTATTGTTCTCCCATGAATAGGACAAATTATGGAGAGGGCTCGGAAGAATTAATTATTTCTAATATCTTTGACGGTACTGATAAACAACGTGCGGACGTAATCCACGCTGTCCTCTCCACAGTTGTCCCGTCTATTGAGAGGGATGACATTGTGTCTATACGCTTACTCCGATCAGACGGGCAAATCCCAGCCACACCATCGGTAATCACCCATATTAGGGGCCGCAATCCGTGGGTTGTCCGGCTTTCTAGCAGCAGTCTAGTAAGAAACGTGATGTTCTCTAAGCATAGATGTACGAGATATAGTAAAGGAGACGTTGATTTCTCGGGACTTGATCAGGAAACGATTGATAACGTGAGTAGTGGGAAAATTTTTATTAATGAATTTTTGAGTAAAGATAAGTTTGCTCAGTTTAAAAGTTTAAAAGCAGTTGCTCATGGACTGCATTTTAAATATTTTTGGTATAGAGGAGGTCGTTTTCTGGCCAAGTTCCGAGATGGCGAAACATCGCACTCAGTATCTACTGCGGCTGACCTGCAAGCGATCGCAGTGTCTTTTAGAACTGCTAAAATTGACCCTATCCCGATTGATACGGCTAACGCAAAAAAAAAAAATAAAATAACTACTTTGAGTTCGTCAGACGATATTGCTATTGATGTAGTAACAGATGTAGCAGTAGATTGACTAGATGGTCCACGAGTCAAAGAGGCACATTGTGAGGGATTTAGAGCAGACTTTCTAAATGTAAACTCGCTAAAAAAACACATAACTGCTTTTAGCCAATTCCTACTTGCTCATCCTTTCTATCATCTTTTCGGCATTGCTGAGTCGCGTCTTGGGCCAAGTATCGGGGATGATTACGTTCAGATCGATGGTTATTCCATCATTAGACAAGACAGGAATAGGAAATGTAGTGGGGTTCTCCTGTATGTCCACAATTCATGCAAAACTACAGTATTATGTTCCTCTTCAACAGTGTAGGACGAGGGTAAACCGCTCGCTCCTGAATACTTGATGTGTAGTGTGCAACAGGGATCCTTGTCACCCGTCTTTGTTGCGGTTATATATAGAGCATCTGATGCTGAACTTTGAAATTCCGATCTTGCCGATGTTCTTGAACATCATTCGGCAGGTTTTAAACATCGCATTATTATGGGTGATCTGAACGCAAACATGATATCAACATCAGCGGAATCAGATTTTATTAAGCAGCTAGCATGTAGCCTTAACATAAAACTAGTTAATCACGGCGCGACTCATCATGCCAAAGAGACTCGCACATGAATAGATGTAATTTTTATTGACAATGACAACGTTATACTTGACTCGAACAATTTAGTGGCGTCCTTTCCAAATCGACATAACATCATTGACGTGACTATTAACCTCCCAACAACTAAGACTCCGATCATAAGTAACTTCTCGTACCGTAATTTTAAGGCAATAAAGCAGGAAGAGCTTCTGTCTCTCCTGCAAGAGTACGATTGGTCGTCCATCAATTATTCGGATGCGGACGTGGACACTCGTTTAGAACATCTGGGTGTTAATATCATGAAGGCGTTAGATAAAGTAGCTCCAGTTAAAGAATTTCGGCCGAAAAAACGTGTACAACCGCCGTGGGTTGATTCGGAACTTAAGGAGCTATATAACAAGCGTGATGCCTTGCGCCGTGGTTTCTTCGCACGAGGAATCAAGAAATTTGGCAGGAATGTCAGACTCTGGTGACTCTAGCGGAGGATCGGACGATGAAAGCATGAGATAACTTCATTCAAAGTAAGATTTTTGAGGCCCTTGAAAGCGGGAAGGACATCTGGAGAGAGCTTAGGAGTCTTGGACTCTTATGAATAGCTCGGGAGGAACTCCATGGTTTCTCTCCGGGTGAACTTAATTCACATTTTGCGGGAGTATCCATTTCTCGTAGAGAACGCGAGAACGATTTAAATGATATAATGTCGTCAGCTAGTGATGAAGGTTTCACTTTTAGTAAGATAACTTATTCGGATGTGGTCCTAGCTGTCGCGCATTTTTCTTCTCAAGCAAAGGGTGAAGATGGAATTCCCCAAAGTGTTATTGCTAAAGCACTTCCTCCAGTCATCGGTCCTTTTCTTGCTGACATTTTTAATGCCTCCCTCTCGAGTGGGATCTTTCCCGGTACCTGGAAGAAAGCTCATTTGGTACCGTTAAAAAAGAAGGCCATTCCATCTACAGTCACGGACTTTCGTTCTATTGCCCTTCTTAGCTTTCTCTCCAAGGTTCTGGAAAAGATCGTGCATGAACAAATGTCAGCTTATTTGTTTTCGAAAGAAATCCTAGATCCCCTTCAGACATGTTTCCGTCCGCATCATAGTACGCAGACAGCACTACTAAAATTGACTGAAGACATACGATCCGGTATAGATAATAACAAGAGGCTAATTACCATCCTTTTACTATTTGATTTTAGTAAGGCGTTCGACACTATTTCGCCGTCCAAGTTGTTACGCAAGCTGATCAGAATGGGGTTCTCCAGGGGAGTAGTCATGTGGATAAAATCATATATTACAGGGCGTAACCAAAAAGTTGTTACGACATCTAATGATAGCTCAGATTGGCTCACAACCAATCTCGGCGTACCACAGGGCTCTGTCTTGGGGCCCCTTCTGCTCAGCCTTTATATTAAGGGGGCAAACCGCCTTTAAATTGTCAAAAAATCGTTTTTTTTTATTTACCATATTTATAGGAAATTTCCCGTAGAATAAGCTCCCGAAAGAAACCGTTTTAAGATATCATAATTCCTTTTAAAGTTACAATATAAATACTGAGACAGCTTTTTTGCCGATTTTGCGTAAATTCGGTATTTTATCAATTATTATTTATTTTATTATTATTTATAACTAAATGTTTGATTGATTATTTTATTTAGTTATAAAGCAATAAAATATAATATAATAAGATCCATGCTTGTATATTCAAATATTGGCGCATGTGCGAATTACGAGTAACGTGACATGTCATTACGTCACAAGATAAAGGTCGATAAATCAGATCGAATTTTTGACTAACCTTACCCGTACATTTTTGCTACTTTTGACAGTTGGCTTTTATGTTTACAAACCACCTGTTAGTAAACACAGTTAATATTTTTATTGTACTGAACTTATACAGTGTTTTAATTGCATTTGACAATTTGTGAATGTGTGTAAATCAGTGTAGTGAAAATGTCTTCTAAAAGAGATAAAAAAGGAAGATTCACAAAAGAAGCCACGACTATTCACCAGCTCAGCGAGGAAACTCCAAAACACAGCTAGTGCTAGAGACACCAGTGATACAACAAACAGAATCATTGACACTTCAATTTTATATTCTAAACTTAGAAGTGTCCTGTGTTGTAATCGGTGCCATGGCAGTGTTCAATTAAGTGAATCTGGTGTGCAGAGTCTTCAAAATAAATATTGTGTTTGGTTTCAAAATAGATATTGTGTGCTCAAAGTGTGGTGAAATAGCAGCGATCAACTCCAGCAACAAAGTAGGAGCCGAAGGAAATACATATGGAGTGAACAGAAGATCTGTGCTGTCTGCTCGTGCACTTGGACATGGACACGCTGGCCTTTCAACTTTTTGTGGGATTATGGACCGATGCAAGCCAGTTGCCCAATCGGCTTTTGATGAAATAAATAAGCAGTTGAGTGAAGTGTATGAAAGTGTCGCTCAAGAGTTAAGTATGATAAGTACAGTTTACTCAATTTATTCATTTTTGTGTTTTTTTTTTTCATTTCAGGTTATTCAAGGAGGAGGAAGACTCATGGGACTCCACGCACCAGAAAATATTGATGTACACTGCTGCAGATGTTTGTCTGCTACGTTGAAAAAAAGAAAAAAGTAGTTGCAATTGATAAGATGAGTATAAATTATATCTATTAGAACTTGTAACTTAATTGTTAAATAACTCTAAATGTTGTTTTTATCAATTTCAGCTTACTGTCCGTAAGATTCCAAGTGAACGCATGGACAGATTGGGCTCAAAATTTATGGAGATACTCATTATAGTAGTACTTTTCATATGAGCTTAGGGATTTTGATTTGAACGAGTAGAAAATTTTTTACATCTATAAAAGTGATAAAATTATTAAAAAATAAGTGTTATATTGACAATGTTCAGATAAAAAAATACTTCTACTCGTTCAAATCAAAATCCCTACGCTCATATGAAAAGTACTACTATAATGAGTATCTCCATAAATTTTTAGCCCAATCCATCCATGCGTAGACTTGGAATCTTACGGACAGTGCTTAAAGTCTTCGAAAACAGTCTGGTTTGCCATGGAGGCATAGAAGGTCCAACGAAGGTAATAGATGTAAAAAATTTTCTACTCGTTCAAATCAAAATCCCTACGCTTATATGAAAAGTACTACTATAATGAGTATCTCCATAAATTTTTAGCCCAATCCATCCATGCGTAGACTTGGAATCTTACGGACAGTGCTTAAAGTCTTCGAAAACAGTCTGGTTTGCCATGGAGGCATAGAAGGTCCAACGAAGGTAAAAAATATACAAATTGGTAGGTTTTTATATATACTTTGAGGAAAAAAAACCCTTATTAAAATAATTATCAAAATAAAAATTCTTAATTAATTTTTTTGTTTCAGATTTTAAAGGTGGTGTGCCCCCTTAATGACCTTCAGGAAGTTTTATCGGGTTTTAAAATTACGAGGGATATTCTTACGGATAGTATATCGCATTTATTATACGCGGACGATTTGCAAACCTACACTCAAGCTACTTGCGATAACCTTCATCAAGGGATAAGACGCTTGTCGGCTGTGGCCAAAGCGGTGTCGGTGTGGGCTTCTGAGAACGCTCTGTGTCTCAATGTCGGGAAAACGAAGGCAATTATTTTTGGGTCAGAATCTAACATTAAGAAAGTACAGAGTATGGATTTGCCTGACATAGAGATTCAGGGTAACGTCTTTGTTCCCTTTGTTGACACTGTTACTCACCTCGGTGTAGTCATGGATTCGAAGTTAACATGGAAACCGCAAGTGGATGCAGTTAGTCGAAAGGTTAATAAGGTCCTACATCGGCTTAAATCATTTCAATCCAGCACCACCGAGGCTTTACGCAAACGGCTTGCAAGTGCTCTTGTCCTGTCTCATTTAGATTATTGCTCTTTAGTGTATCTTGATGTGTCAGGTGAGCTCCGGATGAGACTGCAAAGATTGCAGAATTCATGTGTGAGGTACATATGTGGTGTTAGAAGGTATAAGCATATCAGTCCCTACAGGAGTAAACTTGGCTGGCTTGATCTTGAGGGAAGAAGGGCGTATTTTGCGGCAGTACAACTATACAAAGTTATTAACATGGGTCAACCCACGTATCTTGCAGCCCTTTTTCAAATAAACCAGGCTCGGACCTCTAGTAGGACTGATTCTAAGGAGCTCTCGATTACATCGTCGCGTACCGATACGCGGTCCTGCGTCACCTATCTGCGACCTATTACACCGACAGTGTTGCTTCTGTTTTACCATGCATTCTGCGCCATGTCTGCACCGCGGCAGTGCGCCAATCTGTAGTGGGTGGGGGAATGATGGATGATTGATAGATGGGTATGAGAAGGGATTTTTTATAAATAAATATACATAATTATCCTTTTAATAAATACAATTTTTTATATAAATAAATATAAATAATTATTTACAGAATTAGAATCGTTTGTACCCTTGACGTTCAGGTAAAGAATTTTTAGAATACCAGAGTTACAAATAACAATTACAGTTACAAATAACAAACACGGACAATTTCAAAGTACAGTTATTTTAAAATAATACACCAGAACGCCGTAATCCTGCAGAGAAAAATAGTATTTCCTGTTCACTTATATTTGTATTTGAACAATATTTTTCTTTATAAGATTTCCATTGAGGAGGAGACTTATCGTCTTATTTTTTCTTAGAATTTTTATTAGGTTCTGAGAGACGAGTGTAGGCTACACTGCTACTTCTTTGTCCCATGATGGTTTTGAAACTGTATATAATTGAAACTTTAGAAGTGTCAATAATATAAAATATAAAATTTTAATTTAGAATTAAAGTTTATAAACGTAATAAAATATATTAATTTTTTAAGATACATACAATTGAATCCCTTCCGACTGTATTACGTGAAACCTATAACAGGACCTATAGATTACTCTGGCGAAGGTAACGCGGCATCTCTTGGCCGGGGTGGCGCACATTCCACACCAATGATGCACCAACCAGCATTTTCTCCTTTTGCTTGCCCCTGGGATGTGTATAATTCACAGATGTCATACTAGGATCCTACAGCGAGCGCTATATATGTACATGGTCAACCGATAGGTCACCCAATTACAGTCACGAGCGAAACCCTTACACGCGACCCAGGACCTAATTACGCCGACATATTTAGTGAAGGAGTTAGACACGATTCCACAAAGATCTACAATAATGGATACACGCAGCCGGCCGCCAGACCTAATCCTCATCCTATTTCTCAGCAGATAGGAACTGAAGGGAGAAGCGTAAACCCTCTTAATAACTCGAATGCACGAAAACCCTCTGGCGAGTGACCTCTAGAACCCTCTCAGCCTTACCCTACATAGGAAGCGCCCGTGGAATCAGGTCTCTCTCATTCCCGGGGACCGTCAAATGCCAATATGTGGAAAATTTCCTTTCAACCAGCCATAAATCTTATTCCAACCTATGACGGTAACCCCGATATGCTGGCAGCCTTCCGTAAATCATGCAATGATGTAGTTGAAGAATTCGGTCGTCGATCGGAACGCTGGGTCCTTAATGCCCTTACCTCGGATCGATGTCGCGATCCAATACAGCGGAGAAAGTAGCGCCGATAAAGTTTTAATGGAAATAAAAACGATCAGACAAAAGCCAAGGGAGAGCGCCGGTGATTTCGGTATAAACATGCAGATTATCCATAACCGATTACTAAATATTTATGACATAACGTACGATCTCACTCCGGGAGTCCGACTCGTTTTCAAGGAGAAGGCAGATAGTCAGGTCAACTCCTTTTGGGATTATTAGGGGACCTCCAGCATTAAGTACGATCCGAGAATCCCCTTACCTTGCGAGAGGCTATATCCACGGCTGTAAAATTAGAAAATAAGTCGGGCGCTCGGCAACAGTATACAGCTACAAAGCAAATTCCATCGACCACGTGTAAATTTCTTTCTACTACGTCAGACGTACATTCTCCCGACAATCTATCGGATGATCCAGTGCTGATGATGGATAATGTGCAACCATTCGCTGTCCCCGTATTCCGAGCTACCATCGCGGAAACGTGTCAGCAGTGTCACGGGACAGATCACCTTACATCCGAATGTAGGAAAAAAAACTATGACACCCGATATGGCGGCTACTGCAAGATACGAGGTCAAACACACGGGGACTGTAACTCGCTTATGCAAGCTATTCAAATCGGAGAAGTAACGAAATATAAATTAAACTCAGACTTAACACGACCGAATGCCAAGAATAATGGCAATAGGAACAATAATGTAACATTCCAAAATCTTCGCGGTAACATTTCTAATAGAAACGAAACCGATCGTCCTCAAAGATACAATAACAACAATAATAACAACAACCGTTACCGACACCTAGTTAGACAAAGGTCACAAACTAAGAATACGCGGAGTCACCTTGGGTGAATGTTATACCCTAGTTCGCATACATATAATGATCAATGGGTTACTTGCGAGGCGCACATTGTGGGAGATGATTTCCCAATCGAAGAAAATGCTATTATCGGATGGCAAACCCTTACAGAACATAAGAGCACTGTTAGCCTAGAACGGCAACGAGTCGAATTTCAGGATTTTTCAATCCCTTTGATAAAAAGTGAAGTTTTTATGATTCCTCTGGGAACGCGGCAGGTTATTTACGCCCGTGTGATAAACGATGATACACGAGTCGAGTTCGTACCCTTGTAGGATATGGGGTCCGATGTATTATTCGGGAATTTTGTAGCCAAGAACCACAACGGTAAGGCTTATGCAATATGCATTAATATTAGTAATGAGTACATTGAAATGATGAACCTTAAGAACGAATACTTTGATAGCGACGCCACCGATACCGATGACAGCCCCGGCAACCCAACTGAAATATTTAGGCTATTTATTGACGGAAATATCGAGAATCAAGCCACCCACGATAGGGCCTCCCGCGTATTAGAATTGATTGATTTCAACGGCCTTCAAGAGGAAGAGGAAGAAAGAGACCATGACCGTAAACTTAGTCGTGAAATGCCACATTTATATGGACTGCCCGGGGAAAAGCTTAAAGCAACAACGCGCATTACACACAAGATAGTTACGACGTCCGCAACACAATATCGCCAACCTCCTGTAATTAAAAAGGAAATGCAAAGGAAAATAGCTGAAATGTTAGAATCAGGGATTATACAGCCCTCTTCGTCGACGTATTGTTCTCCAATGTGGGTGGTGCCCAAAAAGCCCGTCGTTAAGGGTAATAAGAGATGGCGTCTGGTTACCGACTTCCGACAATTAAACGATATTACAGAGGCTGACTTTTTTCCACTGCCGTTGACTTCAGATATAATTGACAGTGTCGCGTCAGCCAACTACATTACGACCATCGATCTTAAGGCGGGGTTCTACCAGATCCATATGGATGCTGAAGCGGCACCTAAAACTGCATTTTCCGGTCCATTTGGCACGTACGAATTTAAGCGCTTAGCTATGGGTTTAAAAAATGGACCCGCAACGTTCATGAGATTAATGTCACTCGTACTCTCGGGACTTCAAGGTTATGATCTCTACGTGTACCTAGACGATATAATCGTGTTCGCTAGCAACTTAGAAGATCATGGGAAAAGGTTCATATGCCTAATGAAACGATTCGATGAAGCCAACCTAACGATATAACCCACGAAATGCCAATTTCTACGAAGGGAAGCTACCATCTTGGGTCACATTGCAGAAGGAGGAAATATTAAACCGGACCCTAAGAAAATCAAAGTCGTTCAGCACTATCCTATATCAACAACCGCGAAAAAGGTTTAACAATATCTAGGCCTTGCAGCATACTACCGAAGATTTTTAAAAGGATTTGCGAAGATAGCTAGACCCTTATCCGATATATTACGGTGGCATATCGCATTTAAGTGGGGCAAGGAGCAACAGGAAGCTTTTGAGGGTCTGCGCAAGTAACTATGCTCAGAACCGATGATGCACGCTCGCGACCTAACTCAGCCCTTCGTAGTAAGCACGGACGCATTAGCTTACGCTCTTGAGGCCATTTTAGTCAGGGAGAGATAGGGAAGGACCAGCCCTGCGCCTACGCTTCACAGTGTATGAGATGATCAGAGTTACGCTACCCCACTTACGACCAACAACTTCTCACCGTCGTTTTCGCAAAAGACCAATTTAGACCGTTTCTCTATGGTAAAATATTCACACTGGTAACTGATCACGACCCCTTACAGCATTTGCACGTAACTAAAAAGGCAGACCTGTGATTTAACCGCCTTAAGGCCCAGTTAAGAGGATATGAATTCGATGTTGTATACCGCTTTGGAAAGACTAACACTAATGCGGATGCCTTATTACGCAACCCTGTATTGGAAGAAGGAGAAGAAAATCCGGAACTACTAGGAATCAAATTATATGAACTTGCAGAGCAGCAAGAAAAGGAGGATAATTATGTCGAGAATAATCCACCTGGACACATATTTATGACCAAAGGGACAATTGCCGAAGAACCAGATAAGGGAACACCTTCTAGCCCGACAGAACAGTCCGACGGCATTAATCAAGTTGGGAACCAAGATATCCCTGCAGTAGAGGCGATCGCAAGGAATGAGAAGGCTAAGAGAACATATAAAAAACGCCTATCTGAAACATCTGCATTAATACACGAACTTCCAGACGACTTATAAAGGGCAGCCCTTCAAAAGAGCACTTTATCTGGACGACGAAACGCTAATCCCATCAATTATAAAGAAGCGGACACTTCCATTGGCAGCACAACTACTACCAAGGTAACAGGAAGTATAGGGACACTATATTATCCAGATACATCGAATACACCATCAACTACCCTCGCCTCTAAGGTTGAAAGCGAACATACTCTAATAAATATATCCCCCGATAGCGTTTAATCAACTGTATGGGAACCAACCTTTCAGTCCACGCTTTGTCTCTCTTAAGGGCAGGAAAAATCGAAATCCGCCTTTCCAACTAAAAATCTTACCACGGATAAGGCAACCGGAAAAACACCGACACCCCAAAAGAAGGGAACCCCAAAAGGTGAAGGGGATAAGCTAAACACAAGGTTCATAGTAGACGTGAAGGAATTAAATATAGAAGGCAAGTCCAACTTACAAATAAATATTTAAGAGGCTGACACATTTGCCGGTACATCCAAGGAACCGAACAATTCCTCACAAAACCTAGATGTATCCTCATCTAAAAACCTTAGTAACTCTTTCGGAACCATTCCATTATGGTTTTGGGATAACGATGCCGGAACAGACCTAAAACACCAAGAGAAGTAGAGTTGGAAGTGGCACTGACCATTTCTGAACCTGAAGGAGAGGACATTATTAACAAGATCGTCCCACTCATCCTCGACGCCTTAGTCGCACCCTTTGCAATATACGAACAACGATAAAGCTGTGCCGAACCACACGCTCGTTTAATACATGATACAGATATTTCAGATGATCCACCCGAAAACGGTTTTTTTCATTCGGTAATGAAAATCTGCGGTATGGAGGGGCACGTGCGATACCTAAGGCGGCACCTTCTACAGTTACCAGCCTTGAGAGACTGCGGTAACCCACAGGAGGCTGAAACAATACTGTTTTCAGAAAATAAATATGCAAACGTGGATTGTATATACGTATTTTCAAGAACATACAACATTAACGATTGTGCATTATCCGCTTACTAATGGAACAACAATTTACGCTCAATTTGAGGCGGCTAGAAATCTTCTATATGTACACCTACACCTTTCGGATGCATTTACTCATTTTACGCCTTACATGCCCTACAGTCAACGTCCCGTGGACGAAACATTTACCGTAAGAGAACACTCGACATATAATAATATAATATTTAGCTATTTAATTAAATTATAAAAATAAATGAATGTAAAATGATAAATTGTCTACAAGCTGGGGTGTATAAATTAATGCAGATGTCGAATCCTAAATCCACCTGTCTTTAATTTATTTGCAAAAGATGACTGTTAGCTGTTTCGCCATCGGTTTCGGATTTTTGATAAGACAGTCAGCACCACTCCCGACTAGATATATGGTGCAGTCATAGTCCACATCTTCTGAGTTTACGTGTTTTTATAACCAATTGAAAAAAAAAATTGCTTGTTAAGAAAAATGGAAGAAAACGAGTTCAAAGCGGTAATTAAACATTTTCATTTAAAGGGTTTAACTCCATATGAGATAAAAAATGAATTGGACTCAGTTCATGGCACATCTGCCCCTGCCTTAGTAACGGTTTATAACTGGGTAAATGAATTTAAGCGTGGTCGTACATCAATAAGTGACGAACCACGTTCAGGAAGGCCCGTAGAAGCAACTACTCCCGAAATCATCAATAAAATCCACGATATGGTGTTGAAGGATAGAAGATTAAAAGTGCGTGAGTTAGCTGAGGCCACAAGGATATCTATAGGTGCAGTTGTTTCAATCCTACATGAAAAATTAGGCATGAAAAAGCTATCGGCAAGATGGGTGCCGCGTTTGCTCTCAGCTGAGAATAAACGCAATAGAGTGGTCGCCTCTGAGGCTCTTTTGGCGCGCATAAGTCGGAATCCTGAGGAATTTTTTCGTCGATTTGTGACTGTGGATGAAACATGGATACACCACTACACTCCTGAGACAAAGGAACAATCCAAACAGTGGATTTCCACAGGCGAACCAGCTCCAAAGAAGGCAAAGACCGTAAAGTCAGCTGGTAAGGTTATGGCTACAGTTTTTTGGGATGCACGTGGAATTATACTTATTGACTACTTGGAAAAGGGTAAAACAATTACTGGTGAGTATTATGCATCATTATTAGAGCAGCTGAAAGAAGAAATTTAAAAAAAACGACCACATTTGGCGAGAAAAAAAATTCTCTTTCATCACGACAACACCCGAGTTCACACATGCTTCGTTTCAATGGCTAAAATTGAAGAACTAAAATTCGAATTGGTCGAACACCCACCGTATTCACCAGATTTAGCCCCCAGTGACTTTTTCTTATTTCCAAACTTGAAAAAATGGCTCGCTGGACAGAGATTTACGGACAACGAAGACGTCATTGCCTCTGTAAGTGCTTATTTTGAGGAACTTCCGAAAATGCACTTTTCTAAGGGATTAAAAAAACTTAAAAAGCGATTGACCAAGTGTATAGAGCTCCAAGGAGATTATGTTGAAAAATAAAAAAAAAATTACCCAAAAAAAATTGTTTTTATACTTTATTCTAAAGACTTATTGAACTACCCTCGTATCGTCGTCAAAATGTTTCAATTTGTGTAACCCATCCATCTGTGTGCAGTTGCCAGAAGATTTGTTGTCACACCAAACTGTTACCAGGTAGAGTGTTTTTCCTGTGATATCCATTATTGCTTTGTCTAGGGATATGAGTTCTTGGGAAGCTTCACTCATAGCCAAGTACTCTGCTTGACATGTGGATAATGTTACATAGGATTGTTTATGACTTCTCCAGGCCACTGTATCACCATACAGTTTTACTATGTATCCTCCTGTCGAGGAGGAATCTTCACAGTCTCTGAAGCTTGCATCAGAGTGTGCTTCTAATTCATTTCCTTCTGCTTTGAATTTTAATCCCATTTGCGTCGTTCCTCTTAAATATTGAAAAATTGTCTTTACTTCTTCCCAGTCACTCTCTGTGGGTGATACTTGTCTTCTGGATAAATAATTTACTGCAAAGGCTATATCTGGTCCAATAGCTCCTGCCAGATATAGTAAGCTACCTATGGCTTCTCTATAGGGCGCTTTGCATAGAATTTGCCCTTCTTCTTGGTTCCCTGCATTGCATGACTCTTTGTTTTTGACTTGTCTGCTTACCATACGTGTAGCTTGAGCTTTGCTCTCTTCCATTTGCAATCTCTGTAATGTCTTCTCTGTATATTCTGATTGACTTAGCGTTAGTATTCTGTCTACTTTGGTTCTTGTAAGTTTCATGCCTAGGTATACCTTAGGTTCTCCTAGGTTTTTCATCTTGAAAACTTTGCACAGACTTGACTGAATAGTCTGTAATTTTGCTGGACTATGGCTGGCTAGTATTATATCATCAACATATAATACTAACAGGGCCATTTCCCCTTCTTTTCTGCTGAATAAGCAGGGATCGCTTATATCTGTTTCCATGCCTAGTTTATTGGCTTCCTCTGTAAATTTCTCGCTCCACTTTTTAGGACTAGTTTTTAGTCCGTATAATGACTTCTTTAATTTACATATTTTGTTTTCTCTGATGTCTGTACCTTCTTCTACTCCCTCCGGTATTTCCATATATATATCTTCCTCTAGCACTCCATTTAAAAATGCCGTTTTGACATCCAGTTGAACTGCCTCTAGATCGTATTTATTTATTATGGCCAGGGCTGATCTTATCACTGTAAGTCTTGATACTGGAGTATTTATCTTGACCTTTTTCGTCTGTTTTTCTCTTAAAAATCCATCTGGAATCAATAATATTTAATTTTCTACCACTTCGTCCGGTTTCTGGTCTATCTATTATTTCCCAGACATTGTTCTCTGTTAATGATTATAACACTTCATTTATTGCCTCTTTCCATTTATCTTTGTCAGACGAAACTACTGCTTCTTTGTAATTCGTCGGTTCATTGGTTATGACTGCCAATATTGCACAAATTTTTTCATCTTCCTCTTTATCATCCCTTTTCTCTTCATTATTGTGCTCTGTATATAAAGTTGGGATCTATCTTAGGATCTGTTTTCGCTTTTCTCTCTGGTATCTTTCTAACCTTTGACTCTTACTTTCTTTTCTGTGCTTTTTCTCTGTCGGTCTGCCTCTTATGGGCTTTTATTTTTCCGACTCTTCAATTTTGTTGGTCTCTGTATTTATTTGGTCCTCCTTTTCTTTACTCTCTTCGAATTCTATCTCTTTTGATTCTGAATCTGGGTAAATGTCTTTGTATGTTAGTTTTTCATTGCATTTTACATGCCTTGAATTTAGAAACTTCGACGTTCGTGGATGCCATAGCAAGTAGCCTGTGGGTGTATATCCCACGACATAGCCTTTATTGCTCTCTCTCTCTGAAAATTTATTTTCTGGCATTGGTATTTTTGCATATGATACACATCCAAATCTCTTTAATTCCTCTAAGTGGTTATTCTTCTCTGCATTAATTACTGATAAGGGTATTTTGAAATCAATTCCCTTGCGAGGTGTTCGATTATATATGTGCATTGCTGCTTCTGTTTCCAATATCCACATGGACAGTGACAGACCTGAATCGAAAATAAGCGCTCTGATTTTCTTCTGTATCGTTTTATTAAATCTCTCTGCTGTGCCATTTGGTTGGGGCGTGGGAGGTGGAGCAAAATCACTAATGATATCTTCTCTTTTCATGACTTCAGCAAATTCTCCTCCTGTGAACTCTGTACCGATGTCTGCTCTGATGTAACACACTTTTCCTTGTTTACCTATTATATTTCTGGTGTGTGTTAAGTATCTCTGACTTTTTCAGTGATTTTCTGACTTGACGTAGATATACTTTACTAATTCTGAGGCCTTGTCGGACTACAAAAACAGTATCACGTTTTTCCGACAATATGCTTTCTACATCTTGTGCTAAGTGTAAAAAGACAACTCGCAGAGAAGCCACCCTTCATCGATGCAAAACTTGTCTCAAATGATAGCACTAAAAAACGAAAAATTTTCATGTCAGGAATACAACAAAAAAAGTATTAATAATATCAAAACCAAAAAAACAAAAACATAAACAGCACTGTAGATAAATGTCTCGTATCAGCCAGCATAAGCACTGTAAATAAATCAGCGTATAATAAGAAATCCAATAATGACACAAAGATGGAGCCACTCACCGCGTCCACCCCTACAATTAAACTGTTAAAAACGACCACTGAAGAGAAGAGAATCGATAATATCACCTCTACCACTCTAAATTGTTCGCGTTATTGTAATCTGACATCGACCATGCTAGACTTATTTAACAACCAATTTGAGGTTCTTATCATTCTCTCGTAGTGAGGAAGTTCGATGATGTCAGTAATACGTCAACAACCATACCAGCAATCGAAGGGTTGACTGATAAACTGATTTCTCAGGTTTTGTCACTGGAGAAGAAAATTGACTAGCAGACATCCAAGCTGGCGGATCTGCAGAAAGATAGTCTCTTGTTATTGCAAGAAAACACACTTTTAAAACAATTAGTCCAACAATTGGACACTAAAATTGATGGCATGGACGATGGCATGAAGCTAATTCATAATTCAAATGGTAATCAAAGCGTCGGGAAAAATGTGAATGTCGACATCATCTGTGATGAACTTGATGCTAACGAGTCGTGTGTGTTCGTCTCCCTTAGAGATTTACAAGTTGACTCCTCGGACCACGCGACTCCGAAAGAGCCTGCTGTTAGCAGAATTCAAAAGCGGAGTCATAAACCTAGAACGCCAGGCTCACGAAATAAAAATGACTCTGCTTCGAGTTATGTCCCGATACTTGCTCGTGGAGGAAAGGGCTCTAGTCATGCAAGGAGAGAGGACAGTAGCGGTGTTGAGGGCACTGAGTTGATTGTTACAGGTATAGTCGACTGCTCTTGTGCTGAGACTGATCCTGTTGAAGTCGCTTACGTGGTTCTCAGTACTGCTCTGCCTTCTCTCAGTAAAGATGCTATTATTAGTGTTAGGCAAGTTGCTCACCCTACGATGAGAGACAGATCCTCCACAGCAGATTCCGAGGGCACCAGCACTGCACCATTTACAAAAGCAAACACACCACCGCTTTTAATTGTTCGTCTCATGAGCATAACCAAACGGAATGAAATGATGCGTGTGAAGGCGGCCATTACGCACTTCAACACCAGCGATATCGACCCTTCTAGGTTAGGCGAGAAACTGGCCAAGAATCTCTATCACGCGAATATTTTTATTAATGAAGCTTTAAGCAAAGACACTTATACAGATTTTAAACGTTTAAAAGTTAATACCAAGAATCTTGGTTTCAAATTCATTTGGCATTGATGCGGCAGGTTTTCCGCACGACCAGATGAGGGCATGCGAACTCACTCGTTCGCTTCTGCTTCCGACCTTCGCACAATAGCTGACTTCTATAATAGCAATAGTACCAAAAACTAATAGTTGAAAAGGCGAGAGATGTACAATAGTCACATAATAGAGACACCAGTAGCCATACCGAAAACAACAAATGTGATAACAATAAGCGACCTATTCTTTCGGAAAAATATTGACTAGATACAGTAGAAGCTCGTGAAACGGACGAGGGAGTGAATACGAGAGCGGGTTTTTTCAATTCAAATTCGACTAGGCATTGCATTGAACAAATCCGTCAACTTCTAGGCAACGATCCCGTTCATATCAATGGATACTCACTTATGCGACAGGATAGAAACGTAAATGGAGGGGGGTAGCACTGTACATTCGCAAGGAATATAGGATCAAAGTACTAGCTACATCAAATACAAATGGACCTGGCGAAACCAAAAAACCTAGCAAACCTAGTAAACCTGAAAATCCCAGCAAACCTGAAAAACCTAGCAAACCTGAAAATCCTAGTAAACCTGAAAAACCTAAAAAAAACCGAGTACATCATGTGTGACATACAGCATGGAAATCAGGAGCCTGCATTTGTCGCGGTTGTTTACATACGTCCCGCCATTGCCTTTCTCAAGTATTCGAATCTTGTCGACAAGTTGAGGAAATATTGTGACTTATATAGTCACAAAATTATAATGGGAGATATGAATGCGGATCTGTTGATAGACAGTGATGATGTGAAGTTTGTTCGCAAACTTGCAGCTGAACTGACACTTCAGATTGTTCAGCACGGAGCGACACATCATCCCGACACTTCGCACACATGGATTGACACTATACTTGTTGACAGTAACGAAATCGTAACGGATCACGATATCTACGAACCTACCTGGCCCAGCAAACACAAAATCCTTAATATAGCCATAAAAGTGCGGGCACCCATCCGTGTTGACGATCCATTCACATATAGGGGTTATAAAAACATAGTACCAGAAGAACTACAATCCCTTTTATCGGAATATAATTGGTCTGCCCTGAAGGAATGTCACGTCAACCTTGACACAGCGCTGGACTGCCTTAACTCTAACTTACTGGATGCAATTAACACCTTGGCACCATTAAAGTCAGTTAAGCCTCGCAAGGGCAGTCCACCCTGGATCGATGTTGAAATTGAACAGCTAAACAAAAAATATGACGCAACTTATGGGAGTATCCATTTTAAACGAAGAAAATACCGTTGAGATTGAAAATCTGGTTGCATCCGTGAGCGATGATAGTATTAAATTCAATCCAGTCAGTGCCGCGGATGTCGTGCTCGCGATCGTGCACTTTTCCTCTCAAGCGAGAGGCGAAGATGATATCCCGTAGAGTGTAGTTGCGAAGGCACTGCCAGTCATTGGGCAGCACATTGTGAATCTTTTCAACTGTTCTCTGGATAGGGGCGTATTCCCGGACCTCTGGAAGAGAGCACGAGTGGTGAAGCTGACCAAGTGTACTACACCATCGTCAGCGTCGTCCAATAGCAGTGCTGTGCTTTCTTTCAAAGGTTTTGCGCATGACCAGATAATGGCGTACTTGACCAATACGAAACAGCTTGATCTTATGCAGTCTGGCTACAAGGAAAATAATTCAACTCAAACTGCTCTACTTAGACTGACAGAAGACGTAAGCACAGGAATTAACAACAGATTACTAACACTAGTTTTACTGTTCGACTACAGCAAGGCTTTCGACACTATCTCGCCAGCCAAGCTTTTAGCAATGCTGCGAGCTCTGGGGTACTCCAGGCATGCTTTATTTTGGATAAAATCATATATATTAGGTAGGAAACAAGCCGTCGTAACGCGCTGGGACTCTAAGTCATCTTGATTGTCAACTAACCTTGGAGTGCCCCATGGGTTTGTGTTAGGACCCTTGCTATTCTGTCTTTGTATAAATGACATCAAAGAGCTTTCCATCAATCTGAATAAAGACCTAGATAATGACGACCCAAGACGAATCAAATATCTACTATACGCAGACGACCTACAGATTTATATTCATATAGAATCCGAAAACATCGCGGAGGGTGTGGAGATTTTATCCCGTGCTGCGCGAGCGATTGCTCATTGGGCCGAGGGCGTTGCCCTCAGACTGAATAAGACCAAGACTAAAGTTATTGTTTTCGGTTCATGTAGATACGTCAATGTTCTTGAGTCACAAGGTATGCCGGAAATCAGTCTGGGAGATGGCGTCCTTGTCCCATTTTCGTAAACTGTTATGAACCTGGGTGTTATTCTTGATTCTAAGCTCCTGTAGAAGCCACACGTGGACATGGTCGCAAAAAAGGTTAATAGAGAATTAGAGTATATAATTTGAGTTTTTTAGAAAGTATACCACCTAGGATCTGCGCAAGCACTTAGCAATGGCTCTAGTTTTTCCGCACCTTGATTATTGTTCTGTAGTTTACCTTGACCCGTCACTAGAATTACGTAGCTGACTGTAGAGACTCCAAAATTCATGTGTGCGATATGTTCTAGGTACTAGGAAAGATGATCATATCACCCCTTACAGGAAAAGATTAGGATGGACAAGAATAGACTCGAGAAACGTGGTTTTCATGTCGATCACCGTCTACAAAATAATTAACATCAAAGAACCAGTTTACTTGAGATCTCTTTTTAAGAAGAAAGAGTCGAAGTGCCCTTTAGAGGTGAGGTAAAGGAACTCTCTGTTACACACATGCGCACTGAGACAGGACGAGGAGCTCTCCAAGTACAATGTGCGCATTTGTGGTCACTCACTTCCTTTTGCCATTCGTACTTTACCATCATTAATGGCTTTTAAGGCGGCGGTTAACAAATACGTCGTAAACTTGGATTAATGTTGTTGTCAGTATTATTTATTTTTTTTGTTCATTTAATTTATTTATTTATTCTAACCTATTTATTCGATTTATGTAATTTATGTAATTTATTTCTCGTTCGTTTATCTTTTATTTATTTGTCTGTAAATTATTTATTTATTTATTATTTATTTATTTATTAATTTATCTATATATGAGTGTTTTACGGATTGACAAGTACAACAGTTTTTAAGAAAGTATGCAAGTATTTATTAGTATAAGTAAAGTAAGAAATTGTTAAATGTATCTATGTAATTTTAATTGTATGACTGATGGATTTAATGACAAGATTAAGAATTATGTTTACATTTCTGACGACAAGGTGCAACACTTTATGTCGACCTGACTTCGAGTACGCGCAACCTTATTTGATGTTTATTAACGATGTGATATTTTCATGGAAATTATATGTGATATTATTTTATACTAAGAATTAAATGTAAATCATGTTTTGTAATATTTACAAATAAATAAAAAATTTTCTCGATGTTTTATGACATATACAAACAAAAAATCAAGTTGCAGAGGTTTGCCTCATCATTTATTTTCGTTACTTTTCGTATCATTTATTGACCGATTAGAATTCATCGTATACGTGTGTAATTCTAAGATATCCCTACTGAAAATGGTTTGTAAGAACTTACGTAAGTCTTTGCGTAAGAACTTACGTAAGAACTCACGTCAGATCTTACGTAAGTTAAGACGTAAGTTCTTACATAGATTCTGACGTAAGTTCTTACGAACGATTTGCAGTAGGGATGTAATTACATTATTACATTGCCCGATTGTCAATGAGGTATTCAGTTAAAGTACTTTTATCACAATGTCTGACAGTAGTAATTTCCTTTGTATAAGAGAATGCAACGGAAAAAATGTAAGATTTTTGTACACTTCCTTTCATACTTTCTCAGAATTCCTTACAGTTGTCATTTCTACTAAGATTGTTTGCAGTATAGGATTTGTTACTATATAGATTAACGAGTATAAAAAAGAAACGTTTTCCAAAAAATTCGTTTTATTTTGCATCATATTTTGCATAACAAGTTTTTCTAATGTGTATAGTTTGACAAGAAAAAGTCTAGTAAGGCCTTAAATATTTATTTTCATTTTTGAGATTTTACTCGATCTTAACTCGTTAAAAGGTAAGAGTAAATAACTTTAAATGACATAGTAACACTTGACTCCCATCTTTTTTAATATTTCGCTATCATTTAATTACAAAGTCTAAGAGCTTCTTGAGAATGATTTCTTAAAGAGAGATCTTAAAAAATCGAGTTTGAGAATTTTATAATGAAAATTTGCATGAAATAAAGTAAAGCTTAAATTAACTCATTAGACAACACGCGTTTAAGGTGGTCCTATAGTAAATTTTTACATGATAACATTTTTTTAAATTGGTGGTTATGTTCTTTATCTAAACAGAAAGTTTTTTGTAAATTTTCATAAATTTTTAGACTGTTTACCCATAGTTATGTAGGAAAAACTAGCATTTTTCAATGAAAATTGATGTTTTCTCAAAACTGTTGTTGCGTATAGGAATGCAAGTATAGCATTTAAAAAAAATTATGTAATATCTAACACCTGCACCACGCAGAACTGTGAACTCCAAATTTTTAAAAACACAATTATAAAAAAAAATAAAATTATATTAAATTTTCATTGAAATTCTTTTTGAAAAATCGGAGTTCATGGTTGTAAGGCAAATAAGTTGAATAAGATATCCATAAAGTTTCAGATTAATTCATTGTAATCCTATGCGCATAATACTTGTTGAACAATGGAAAACCACAAATAGAGAGAACCGCACTTTTATAAAAATAATAATTTTCTGATGATTTTAAAACAATTTTTCTATTGCAGAATATCGATCAAAATATTTTTTTAATAATTTCTATTTTTTATGAAGTTTGTCTGCATAGTATAGAGTAGATTTGGACATGGGTTTGGATTCGGTTAGTGTAGGAACATGCTAGATTGTGTGCAATGAAGGTCGGAAGAAAAATACGTATAAATCTATTATTATATTAAGCAGCTAACGGTGTGTCGTGTGTCGTGTGTCGTGTGACTTAAATAAGTTAACCTACGTCCCCTGCAATGGGACTTATAATTAGGGCCTTATAATTTTTGGGTCTTACAATTGTTGGGCCTTATAATTTTTGGGCCTTACATTTTTTTTGGGCCTCATAATTTTTGGGCCTTATAAATTTTTGGGGCTTATAATTTTAATAACATATCTATTTTTTTTTTTTATTATATTAAGCAGCTAACGGTGTGTCGTGTGTCGTGTGACTTAAATAAGTTAACCTATGTCCCCTGCAATGGGACTTATAATTAGGGCCTTATAATTTTTGGGCCGTACAGTTTTGGGCCTTACAATTTTTTGGGCCTTATAAATTTTGGGTCTTACAATTTTGGGCCTTACAATTTTTGGGCCTCATAATTTTTGGGCCTTATAAATTTTTGGGGCTTATAATTTTTGGGCCTTATAATTTTAATAACATATTTTAATTAACATATTTTAACTACAATATTAATTATTATACAAGCATTACAATTAATACAGTATACAATTGTAATAAAAGAGAAGAGACAGGCTCGCAGTGAAGAAGTAAAAGCTCAGACAAATGAAAAAAGACGATTAAACGAAAGTTTAAAAAAAACAAACGTTAAATACTTTAAATATAGCTGCAGTTGTTGATCGTAATTTGGATAAAAAGGATATTACTGAAAATTATTTAGAAGAAATGAATGAAATATGTAAATTTTGTCAAGCTAAACATTTCAAGTTTGAGTTAACAGTTGATAAAAAATTTCAAAATTGTTGCAGTAAAGGAAAAGTAAGTTTATTGGATAATATTACTTATCCTAAACGTTTATTATAATTGAGTACAAAAAATACTGCTGAAAGTAAACATTTTAGACAACATATAAGATTATATAATAATGCCCTTGCTTTTGCTAGTTTTTGAGCTAAATTTGATGCATTATTCGATAAAGGACCTCAAGTTATTCGTATATGTGGACAAATTTATCATAATGTTTACTCATTACATCCTAATGAAAATGAAGCTAGAAGGTTTGGTCAATTGTATATTCTTGATAATAAAATGGCAACGCATTCTCGACTGCATGATAACATTTCTTGTTCATTAAATATATTAAAAGAATTAGACAATTATTTTCGTCAAATTAATAGTTATGCTATTTCTTATAAAATGATGCATGAAGTAGAAAAAGAAGAACAAAATCGCTTTCAAGAAAATAAAACAGAAAACTGTAATGAGATCAAAATGTTTATCACACGAAATTCTTATCTTAATAAAAATATTTATAACGAAGCTAGGTGCAATGAAGTAGCAGTTATATTTGTTGGTGAAGAAGGTCAACCTCCAGAAGATCGAGACATATGTATTTACTATAAAAATGATAAGCCCATAAGTATACCTTATATAAGCAAACATGTTGACCCTATGACTTATCCACTTATATTTCCAAATGGTGGTTTTGGTTGGATGCCTAATATTAAACAAGTTAATAGTAATAATAACATTTCAATGCTACAATTTTATAATTACAAATTTAGTATTAGAAATGATTTTAATCCATTTATAAATTTAGGAAAATTGTCACAACAGTTCATTGTCGATGCGTGGGTGAAAGTTGAAGGGTCACGATTATATTATCTAAGAAAAAATCAAAATTCGTTAAGAACTGACTTATATAAAGGTGTTATGGACTATATACAAAAAAAAAGATAATAAAAACTTGAGAATCGGCAAAATGGTAATATTACCATCTTCTTTTCATGGAAGCCCTTGATCTTTAAAACAAAATTTTCTCGATTCAATGATAATAGTTCAAAAATATGGTAAACCGGATTTTTTTATCACAATGACGTGCAATCCAAAATGGAAAGAAATTTCAGAAAATTTAAAAGAATTTGAATCAGCAATTGATAGACCAGATATTGTAGCAAAAGTATTTAATGAAAAAGTTAAGATATTTTTAGAAGACATAAATAAAAAAGGAGTTCTTGGACAATGTATTGGATATACGTACGTAATTGAATTTCAAAAAAGGGGATTACCTCACATGCATATGTTATTATTTACTAAAAACAATGAAAAAATGATGAAAACAGATTACGTCGATACAATTATTAGTGCTGAAATACCTGACCAAGTAAGACATCCAAGATTATATAGCATTGTAAAACAATTCATGATACATGGACCCTGTGGTAAACTTAATATAAAAACACCTTGTATGGACAGTAACACTGAAAAATGCACTAAAAATTTTCCTAAACCATTTAATGAAACAACTAAATTTAATAGTAATGGCTATCCCAATTATCGAAGACGAAATGATAGTAAAAACATTTTTTTTACTTCAACTAAAATAGCAGATAACCAGTTTGTAGTTCCTTATAATCCTTATATGTTATTAAAATACAACTGTCATATTAATGTAGAAGTTTGTTCAACAGT
The DNA here is from genome assembly GCA_949152435.1 of Gastracanthus pulcherrimus. Classification (NCBI taxonomy): domain Eukaryota; kingdom Metazoa; phylum Arthropoda; class Insecta; order Hymenoptera; family Pteromalidae; genus Gastracanthus; species Gastracanthus pulcherrimus. Next base: position 133,193,737 of record OX424573.1, on the reverse strand, counting down.
TCAATGTGTAAAATATTTATTTAAATATTGCTTTAAAGGCCATGACTGTGCATTTATTAAAATGACTGACAATCAAAATGAACAAGAAAATGAAAACTTCGATTATGATGAAATAAAACAATTTTTAAATACAAGGTACGTAAGTCCACCAGAAGCAATGTATCGTCTTCTTCAATTTTCTCTGTATGTTTTATCTCACGTAATATATAGATTAGCAGTTCATTTAGAAAATAAGCAATTTGTATATTTCAAAGAAGGGTCAGAAAAAGAATTGATTAATAAAAATTTAAATACAACATTAACTGCATGGTTTGAACTGAATGCAAGGGATCCAGAAGCAAGAAAGTATTTATATCCAGAAATACCAAATTTTTATGTTTTTAATGAAACATTAAAAAAATGGAGTATTCGAAAAAGAAATTGGAAACCAGTTTTATGTAGAATGTACTATGTCAATCCCAAAGATAAGGAACGATTTTATTTAAGATTATTATTATTACATGTTAAACGAGCTCAATCATTTGAGGAATTAAGGACTTTCGAAAATGTTATCTATCCAACGTACTGCAATGCAGCATTAGCTAGAAAAATAATACAAACAGACGATGAATGGGATAAATGTTTAGAAGAAGCTATTCAAATCCAATTTCCAATAGCATTGTGTAATCTGTTTGCTTACATTTGCATCTTCCATAATCCAGTTAATGCAAAAGAATTATACGATAAATATAAAGATTATTTCTACCATCCAATTATTCCAAAAGAAGTTGGTGAAATTATGGCATTAAAAAAAATTGATGCGGTTCTATCAACAAACGGATATTCCTTGCAAGATTTTAATTTACCAGAAATTAATATTAATCAACGAGACAATGAAATGTTTGAAAAAGTTGAAGCAGATAATTTTGAGCAAAACAAAGCATATAACATAACATCATTATCTGATAAACAGCGCGACATTTTTAAGCAATATTACTAAGTATAAATGATAACAATTATAACAATAAAAAATGTTTCTTTATTGACGGGCCTGGAGGTAGTGGAAAAAGTTATTTATTAAACACATTAATTACCTATTTAAATAACGAGAAAATTAATGTATTACCAGTCGCATGGACTGGAATAGCAGCAAATTTATTAATTAATGGGAAAACTTGCCATGTAACATTTAAATTACCATTAAATGTTACCGAAGAAACGACTTGCAATATAACAGCTAATTCAGAATATGGCAAAAAACTCCAAAATGTTCGAGTTATTATATGGGATGAAATAACAATGACATCAAAACATGCATTTGAAGCAGTGGACAGATTATTTAGAGATTTAAGTAAAAATAATATCGTTTTTGGAAATAAAGTAATGATTGTTTCAGGTGATTTTAGGCAAACCTTGCCAGTAGTTAAACATGGAAATAGAACTACAATCATTGAAAATTGTGTAAAAAATAGTAATATATGGGTTAATTTTCATCATATGTCTTTAAAAGATAATTTAAGAGTATGTGAAAATGAATTGGAATTCAAGGAATGGCTTTTAAATATTGGAGAAGGCAAATATTTAAGTAGTTTTGAAAAAGAGTCAGAAGCTATAGAAATTCCACACGAATTATTATCAAACCACGATATAATTGCAGAAATATTTGGCGACAATTTAATTGTAAATAATGAAGAGATTCACAAAAAAGTTATTCTAGCACCAAAAAATGTAGATGTACATAATATTAACAATGAAATATTATATAAAATTGAAGGCGATATGAAAGAGTATATTAGTGTAGACTCATGTACAAATGAAAATAACAATAATTTAGTAGATTTATATCCAGTAGAATTTTTAAACTCTCTGACGCCGAATGGCTTACCGGCTCATAAACTGCAATTAAAAGTAGGTGCTGTTGTAATTCTTCTTCGTAATATTAATTTGAATGATGGTCTTTGCAACGGTACTCGATTAATCGTACAAAAATTAATGAATTTTTGTATTAGTGCTGAAATAATTAGTGGTTATAAAGCAGGGAGTACTGTTTTAATACCACGTGTAGATCTAACGTCCTCCAAAGACGAAATACCTTTTGAAATGAAAAGACGACAATTTCCACTAAGATTAGGATACGCAATGACGATTAATAAGTTCAAGGTCAAACTTTTAATAAAGTTCGAATATACTTACCAAATCCAGTTTTTATCCACGGCCAATTATATGTAGCACTTTCAAGGGTAATTTAAAAAAAAATTTAAGGATCAAGCTCAAAGAGAATTCAATAATTTATCAAAATAGTAAATCAAAAAGTCTCTACACAAAAAATATTGTTAATCACGAAATTTTATAACTTAAAAAAAAAATCTTGCGGCACAAATAAAATGCGCTGTAAGTTGAAACACTTGCGGCAGCAATAAAATGCGCTGTAAAAATTGAAAACCTTGCGGCAGCAATAAAATGCGCTGTATGTTGAAAACCTTGCGGCAGCAATAAAATGCTCTGTATGTTGAAACACTTGCGGCAGCAGTAAAATGCGCTGTATGTTGAAAACCTTGCGGCAGCAATAAAATGCGCTGTAAGTTGAAACACTTGCGGTAGCAATACGAGAAGCGTCTAAAACAGGATCTGTGTTTAAAATGAAAGTCTTACTGAAGAGTCCAAATAAACAGATCTGGGACGAAACGCTATATTTGTCCAACACGGTGAAATTGACAAACCAATACGGTGTTTTAAAGATCAGTTTTCGATAGTAGTTCAAATATGTTAATTAAAATATGTTATTAAAATTATAGGCCCAAAAATTATAAGCCCCAAAAATTTATAAGGCCCAAAAATTATGAGGCCCAAAAATTGTAAGGCCCAAAAAATTGTAAGGCCCAAAAATTGTAAGGCCCAAAAAGTATAAGGCTCTAATTATAAGTCCCATTGCAGGGGACGTAGGTTAACTTATTTAAGTCACACGACACACGACACACCGTTAGCTGCTTAATATAATAATAGATTAATAATAAATAAATTAATAAATTAATTACAATAACGTAATGAAAAAAGTTAAATCAATTTACGATTTAAAAAATTACCGTTTTCCTTTTACAACATCAGAAACATCATCTTTTACTATTGTCGTATTTACAATAGATAATTTAATTAAATGATTGAATTCATTAATTTTTCCACCTTTTATTATCAATATGGAATTCAATTTTTTACAAAAATCAACTGCGGCTGACCTCCAAAATATAAGAGTTATCTATGAAAGAGAAAGAAATGAAATCACTAATTACAAAAAGAAATTGATACTTAACAAAATTTTACTAACCTTATTTTCGAGTTCATCAGACAACTCCACTTCTCGTTTTATGAATTTTACTCCTTTATTATTTAAAATTTCCTCAACCGAGCCAATATTAGAAATTATTCCAATGACATCTAAATTATTAAAAAATAAGTTTTTATCAAATTTTAATAATTATTAATCAAAGACTTCGACTTACCAATGACATCATTTCTTTTGTAATTAGATATGTTTATTAAATTAATAAAGTTGTAAAAATTTAAAGGTATGTCAGAGTCATTTTCCGTGTATTTAGTTATAGTTGAAGCCTCGTGCAAGTTTAACTCAAAAAGATTATCTAAGTGATTGTAAGTTTTATTTGAAGCTTTTATTAAAACGTTACTGAATAAATAAACATTGTTCACCTAAAAAGAAATGATTTGAATTAAAATATCACAATATAGTGTGATAAGTTACAAATTATGGTGAGGAAATATAAACTTGAATGAAATTTTTTTCGTACGGGTAAAAATTAATTTTTAATGTATAGATTAAAAGAAAAGTAAATTTTACTTACAACAATTTTATAAAAAAATATTTCTACGAATGGATGGTAAACAGTGCAGCGCATTTCTCCAGAAGAATCAATTAAATCGAAAGAAAATAAATTTCCATTTGCGTAAGTTTTAATCTCGGTTTTATTAGTAACTCGAGCTTTGAAGGTCCAACTGAAAAATTTTATAAAATGGAATAAGTAACGTATTTTTTTAAATAATCACTATTATTGCTAATCTAATACTAAAACTTTTATACAAACAAGACTAATATTGTATACGTGACAATACTGTATACCTTTACGGACACGTAGTTTACTTGACTACAACGAAAACAAACACATTATAAACTTTGTAATCACGCGTTAGTACACTGTATACTGTGTACCGCGTTACTCGTATACCGGTTTCTAAATAAACAATTACACATCAATTAAATTACTCATGTTACTAATGTTTCAATACCAACAATGTAAACATTACATAAAAAATATTGAATACGTACTAATTTATATGACAATTATAATTATAATGTACGCACACTTATTTACATTAATTTTTATTAAATATATGTATAGTTTGTATTCATAATGTAGTTAGCATGAGAAACTTTATTGAGAACTAAATTAAAAAAATCTTCTGTATTTAAACTGTTTTATGAATGTGTGTAATAATGCGGGAATACAGTATTTACGAATATTACGGTTTACGATTTTGTTTTTTGGTATTTTTTAATAATTTTTCCGTACTTCGTTCCGGGATACTTACTGAGAAAAACTTTTACAAATTTACTCATTTTTATGAGTTAATAAATACTTAAATGAAAACTATATAACTGTTCAATGATTACTGATCGACTTTCCACAGTCTACTTTAACATTCCCTAAACTTATTCCTATCTTCAATACTCATATATATATATATATATATATATATATATATATATATATATATATATATATATATATATATAATTTATATATATATATATATATGAGTATTGAAGATAGGAATAAGTTTAGGGAATGTTAAAGTAGACTGTGGAAAGTCGATCAGTAATCATTGAACAGTTATATAGTTTTCATTTAAGTATTTATTAACTCATAAAAATGAGTAAATTTGTAAAAGTATATATATATATATATATATATATATATATATATATATATATATATATATATATATATATATATATATATATATATATATATATATATATATATATATATATATATATATATATATATATATATATATATATATATATATATATATATATATATATATATATATATATATATATATATATATATATATATATATATATATATATATATATATATATATATATATATATATATATATATATATATATATATATATAAGTATACTTATATACGTTTGGAAACTAATATACACTAGTATGTACAGATCTGTTTTCAAAATAGAACATATCATTTATTCAATCGGAAAATAATATAACGGTAAGGTACAGGTGGGTTAGTAAAACGATATATTCATATATATATATATATATATATATATATATATATATATATATATATATATATATGGGCGATTCTCTGACAAATCGAGCGCTAAAAATTTCGATCTCTCTTAAAACTTTTTTTTTAATCCTTGGTTCATGTGAGTATCCCTGAATTATTTCAGATTTTTTCCATCACTTTCCACCGAGTTACAGAGGCTCAAAGTTGCCATTTCAAGCATTTTCTGCTTTTTATGCCTATTTTAATTAATTCATAGCTCCAAAGGGAAGCATTTTTCACTATAGATATAAATATAGTTTTTTTTTGTAAATTTTTCTGAACTTTGTATTAAAAATACTTTCAGAGTCATATATATATATATATATATATATATATATATATATATATATATAACAATCTTATATTCACTTTAAACTGTAAAATGAAGGAATTCAAGAGTTCGATCGAAGCTCCGCTCACTTAAAAATTAATTTTTTTCTGCAGATATCTCTGTAGTTGTCTCTGAATTTTTTTGTCTAGGTAATTAGCTTCAAAAAGTTCTGTAAATTCAATTTAATAAAGCTTTCTATGGCAATAAACTAAAAAAAGAGATAATAATCACACAAAACAAAATGAACTAAATAAAGATAAAGGACAAGAGTGAGAAAAACAAAAGGAAGCTCCAATGTCAATTAAAATTTTTACTTTCGCGCTACGTAACAGCAGTCAGAAAAATAACTAATATACTTATAAAAAAAGATACAAATTAATACATAAGGACATGTTTTTATTCATATTTTTTACATTTTTAACTTGATTTAGCTGCTTTTAACATAGCAGTGAATATATTCTGTAAATTAGTTTGAATTTTATTCGATCGATAACGACGATGTCTTCGTCCACCTTTCGTGCCTCTATAAGTCTCTGAAAAAATTGATAGAGTTAATTAACGAACTTTATTTAAAATAATACCAAAAGGTTTCAATTTTTAAATCCAAAATCAATAATGAACACAAAAATTCATTTTGATAAGTTATTTTGATTAATTGAATGCCAAAATTCAAACTATTTAGGAAACAAAATTTATTTTAAGTGGTATACTTTTAATACTTACAGACCTATTTCAAAAAACTGATTTAAAATAAGCCAATAGCTACTCATCTATGTATTTGAATTTTCTAAGAATTAGTAACTACAACACTAATAAAATAAAGTTAGTTATTACTATTTCGTTGTTGTTGATTATCGTTATTTTGCGATGATCTCATTCTAAAATTTTGACAACGATCTTTCCAGTTGGTCCGGTTGACTGTTAAGAATGTTTTATCTGAAATATATTATTATTATAATTATACTAATGAAGCTTAACTATATAAATGTAGCGAAAGGAAGAATGATAATATACTCGAACTAAACCCTCTTCATTTTTAATAATTGAGTTAATTAATATAAAAAAAAGACAAAATTACTCACAAAATTATTTCAAAAGACTAATTTCAAATAAGCCAATGGCTACTTAAGGGATCAAGCCTGGGTTGAATCCTGTAAAAAATAGGAAATTATTATTGTCCTAGAAAATAACTTTTTATTACTATAAATTAAAATAACTTTTTTTCCTTAATATGTATACATGTTTTAGAATAGTTTACCACTTTATTATTATAAATATAGTGCTTGAAGTTCTTGTAACCGCTGAAGCCTGAAAGCAGCTGATGTTGGTGGATTTAATCAGTTGCCGCAGCTTTTTGTAGCACTCGGGGCATCATTTGAGGTCTATCTGGGCTTAACTTGCTCCTTAAATGTGTACTCACAGACCCATTGATACAGATTTCTAAAAGAAGTCAATTTATAATTATTAGTTACATACTTATAGAAAATATTAGTAATGTTTTCTTAAAAATTACTAATATTTTCTATAAGTATGTAACTAATTGTTATAAATTGACTTTTTTCAGAAATCTGTCTCAATGGGTCTGTCAGTACACATTTAAGGAGCAATTTAAGCCCATATAGACCTCAAATGATGCCCCGAGTGCTACAAAAAGCTGCGGCAACTGATTAAATCCACCAACATCAGCTGCTTTCAGGCTTCAGCGGTTACAAGAACTTCAAGGACTATATTTATAATAATAAAGTGGTAAACTATTCTAAAACATGTATACATATTAAGGAAAAAAAGTTATTTTAATTTATAGTAATAAAAAGTTATTTTCTAGGACAATAATAATTTCCTATTTTTTACAAGCTTCAACCCAGGCTTGACACCTTAAGAATATATTTAGAGATATAAAAATACGATATTATCTAACAAATACCAATAATAAAAAAACGTATATGATATTATCTAACAAAGATAACTAATAAAGAACCATATAATAATACCATTTTGTAGCTGTAGATAATCCTTATTATACGATGTTCCCACTTTAAAATTTCGACGACGATCGTGTAAGTTGACAGTCTGGTTGGTAGTAGAAAATTTATGTTCTAAAACATAAGAAAATTATTAACGAAGTTAGTTATTAAGTTTATTAACAAACTTTATTTCAAATAATACAAAAATGTTTCCACTTATATTTTCAAAATCATTAATGAATAGAAACATTATTTTTGATAATTTATTTTGATTAATTAAATGCCAAAATTCAAGCTACTTAGGAAACAAAATTCTGCAAATCGATTAATTTAAGTAGTATACTTTTAATACATACTGACCTATTTCAAAAGACTAATTTAAAATAAGCCAATAGCTACTCATCTATGTATTTGGAGTTTTAAAGAATAAGTAACAACACTAATAAAATAAAGTTAGTTATTACCATTTTGTTGTTGTTGATTATTGTTATTTTGCGATGATCTCATTCTAAAATTTTGACGACGATCTTTCCAGTTGGTCTGGTCGACTGTTGAGAATGTTTTATCTGAAATATATTATTATTATAATTATACAAATAAGGCTCAGAATAACTTGCGACAGAAAGAACTCTAATATATTCGAACCAAAACCTCTATAATAAAATAATTTAAAATAAGCCAATGGCTACATAAGTATATATTTAGAGATTTAAAGTGTTTATTAAGAATAATAAAGAAGCGTGCAATATTACCTAACAAAGACCACAGATAAAAAAACATATATAATATTATCTAACAAAGATAACTAATAAAGAACCGTATAATAATACCATTTCGTTGTTGTAGATATTCCTTATTATGCGATGTTCTTAATCCAAAATTTTGACGACGATCATGTAAGTTTATAGTCTGGTTGGCAGTAGAAAAAGTTTGATCTAAAAAATAAGAAGTTTTATAACTACAAAATATTATTTTTATACATAATGTAGAAAAAATTTAATATTATACTCACCTCTGCACTTAGACTCGTCGGAAAGTCCAGAATGTCGATAAGTATTGCGTCTTCGAACATAATTGTTGTTAATGTTGCTATTATTATCTGGAACATATATTAAACACACACACACACACACACACACACATATATATATATATATATATATATATATAACAGTGTTCAGATTGATTTTTTTTTATTTTTAAAGGATTTTACAAGAAATGTACTAAGTTTAGAAAGTTTAACATGAAATTATAATTTTATTCTTCAACATAATTTATAGGTGTTCAGCGAACTGTTATTTAATGCCAATTATCAAATTCACAGTTATGTATTATACGTTTACTTTTGAAAAAAAGATACAAAAATTTGATATAACAAATATTTTTCATATACATACGTGGCAATATCATTTTCGTCATTTTTTCCATGTAACTAGATAGTTTTTTTGTTACCTCCAACAGTTTCTTAGAATAATCTAATGAATCTATTACAAAAAGTGAACTAATATAAACAAATTCAATATAAGAACATTCAAATATGACCATACTTATTTCATTATTTATAAGATTGTCCACCGCCAAACTTTCAACACTTTCACATAATTCTTCAAAATCAGACATACTAAATAATAGTTAAATAATCAAAGCAAACTTGAATTGTTCTAACTCAAATAGAAATTTACAATAGAAAGACAACTTGTAGCCTGGTCTATTTACAAAAGCACAATAGTACTGTTGATACATTTAAAAGTATTGCTGAGGTAAAAGTATACAGGAAATTCGACCAAATGAAATTCATGTACAGGTGAGTGCGTGAGAGAGAGAGAGAGAGAGAGAGAGAGAGAGAGAGAGAGAGAGAGAGAGAGAGAGAGAGAGAGAGAGAGAGAGAGAGAGAAACAGAGAGAGAGAGAGAGAGAGAGACAAACAGAGAGAGAGAGAGAAAGAGAGGCAAAGAGCGAGAAGGGACTTGTATGTGTGCGTGTAAGTATGTACCTAAGTAAGAGTTTGTGCGAATTTGTATACTTATAGACACTATTTCTAGACTTTTCTTTTAATAAACCAATGGCATAGATTCTGGAAGAAAGTTTAAATATTTAAAAATCATTATATATATATATATATATATATATATATATGTATATATATATATATATATATATATATATATATATATATATATATATATATATATATATATATATATATATATATATATATATATATATATATATATATATATATATATATATATATATATATATATATATATATATATTTAAATTTTTATTTTTATCTAAATAAGACAGAAAATTCTAATTTATCTAGCTTTATTCTAATATTAATTATCAAAAAAGTTAGTATGAATTGTAAAGTATATAACCTACACTGTATATAGTAGGACAATTTATTAATAATATGAATATTTATTTAATATTTTTTTATTATGTATAAATAAATAATAATAATATTAATAATTAAATATTATAAATATATTAATATATTATTATTGGTAAGGTGGAGTTCATACACATAAGAATTATACACAATTTAATTTTACACTAATTTCTATGTCGAGTCTATTTTACACAGTGCGTTTTTAATTTAACACGCACAAAAAATATTTTTTTAATATCATTCTACACGTGTACATTCTACAGAATAAATATTGTCGCAATATCTTTTGTTTTTCATTGTGTAGAAAGTTCGCGAGTAGAATAATATTAAAAAAATATATTTTTGTGCCTGTTAAATTAAAAGCATATTGTGTAAAAAAAAGTTGAAATTGAAATTACTGTAAAATTAAATTGTGTATAATTCTTGTATGTACGAACCCCACCCAACCTTATTATTATTGAATAAATAATATTATTAAATAATAATAATAATATAATAATATTCTAAACATTTCATTTTAATAAACAGTCTATTACTAATTTAAATAAAAGGTTAAACTCACCTAATAATCTTATGATATAAATTGGCCGTAAAATAGTAAGCTTCTCCGAGCGAGCGAGAGCGAGCGAGGTAAATCTTGCTAGTACGTATTAAGCTCATTAAAATTATTTTTATTTTCAATATTGCCAATACAAAATCATTTTCAGCTCTAAAAATGTACATAGTATCAGAAAATGAAATAAAAAAAATCGAGTTTTTCGTAAAATTTTACTGCAGGACTAGCTTAAGTATTGCCAGTCTGAGGTAATCTCAAAACTTAAAAAAAAGTAAATTTTTCCTTCTTGTGATGATAAAAAAAAAGTTTTGCTAAAAACATGTTACAATCATGTTTTGAGATACTGGAAGTCTGTGTGTGCGTGTGTGTGTATGTGTATGTGTGTGTGTGTGTGTGTGTGTGTGTATGTGTGTGTGTGTGTGTGTGTGTGTGTGTGTGTGTGTGTGTGTGTGTGTGTGTGTGTGTGTGTGTGTGTGTGTGTGTGTGTGTGTGTGTGTGTGTGTGTGTGTGTGTGTGTGTGTGTGTGTGTGTGTGTGTGTGTGTGTGTGTGTGTGTGTGTGTGTGTGTGTGTTTCTGTCAATAACAGGTTTAGCTAGTAATATATGTACGTTTTCATGAAATTGACTTAATTTTCTTTCGGTTGATATATCTTATAATAACTTTAAACTTATTTTCGTGAAATAATAACGAAAAATTAGTTTTAAAAAATTGTAAAAAGCGAAAAAAATTTTTTTGTCGTTCGCCTATACCTGGGAGAAAAAATGAGCTACTGCTAGCTCTGCATCTATTACAGTAACTTCTTTGAAGGCGAAGCCTTAATTGCTCGCTTTCGCAAGGATACTTTGTAAGTCCTCCTCTGATTCATTGGGCGAGACAGAGACACTCGCAAAGTGAGTATTAAGATCGCACGGTGTGAAGCTGTGGAGATCTTTACTAGCTTTTGGCAGAAGTCCGAGGTTACGGAGTTCCTTCCATACATCTTTTTTATTGTTAAAGGCCTCAAAAATGGACTTCTGGAGAAACGCATCCTGAGCAGCAGTAGAACTCTGTTCAATAAGAGAGACTAAACGTTGGAACTCCTGCTGCAATTCAGCGTCGTGAGATCTCCTTAAGGGGTCTACCCCTTAAGGGGTCTACCTAATTAGACCGGATTTCGGATTTGTTTCGGATTTTTGAGTTTTAGTTTATTGGGTTTTTTTGATATCGTAGAAATAATAGGTATCATCGATTGAGTGATAATGCATTTGAAAGAGAATAAAATTATCTATCTATTCCCCTCGAAATTTCGAATAAGCTATTTTCCTTGTTTTATTATTCACAAAATAGTCATAGAATTTCTTTTTATCATTTTTTCAAAAATGGCGTCGGGAGGCAAATTGCCTCCCGATGAGCTTGGCGTCAAATATTTTAAGTGTCACCCAAAAGTTAAAGTGACTACTGTTATTTGTATCATATGTGAGGACGTTTACCATTTAAGTGATTTTAAGAAATTAAGTCATACAAAATTTCTTAGTCAAACTCTAGTAATATGCCCAGAACATCCTGAGTTAGACCTTATCTACAAATTCAATATACAGATTAAAACAGTACAAAGAGAACAAGTTCAACATTAAATTCTTGCCAATGAAACTAATACAGGACATGACAAAACTATGCGAAACGATATTGTTGAAAATACAAACATTAAAAAAGAAAATGTTTTTCTCTGGAAACTAAATGCAGAACTAGAAGAAAAAAACATAATATTAAAAGAATTATTAACAAAAGAAAAGGTCAACAACAGCAACAACAATAACAACAATAACAACAATAACAACAATAACAACAATAACAACAATAACAACAATAACAACAATAACAACAATAACAACAATAACAATAATAACAACAACAACTGCAACACGCAAACTTACTCAAAAATAGTAGTAGTCCAGTCGGGGAAGCAAATAGAGTGGGTGTGGCTTGATGTACAGAGGGTTTTTCTTGGAATTGGTTCATAACAATGTGTAGAATAATAATATCGACCTGCTACGTGCGAAATACCACGGGAAGTTTGTTTAAATTAACGATATTTGCAAAATTACTGAAATCGTCTCGAAAAATCGGTTATAACTCGAGAACGAAGCCTCGGACGAAAAAATATCACTCTTTCTTTTTTGTTTATCTTGACATTTTCTACAAGATAAAAGTCTTGCCGAACAAAAAATTTTGAAACTCGCGTTTGCAATTGCAAAAAACCGTGAAAATTCGTTACTTTTTTCATCGGCTCTGTAGTCAAGGTAAATATTATCCAATATCAATAAAAATTTAGGATTGTATAACTGAAGGGTCCTCCTTGATGTATGCGCAACCCGCTCGCTGTGCGACAAATAGTTTTTTGTAGAGAGAAAAGTTAATTAACAAAGTGCGCGAACCTTTGATTTAATGTAACTTCTATAAAAATGATCTCAAATTCCGCCTGCAGCTTTGACACATATTTTGAGACATAAGGAACCACAATACATCAAAAGAATTCGATTTTTTCATTTTTTTGCAACTTTTTTGACGGTTTGAAAATTTTTGGTTAATTAACAAAATGAATTTTGGACTGAATTTCGACCGAACAAAATATTTTTTTTTACATTAATAGTTCTTCGAAATACGCTTCTTTTAAGCCCCGAAACAGTCAAATATCTCAATTAGGTCCAGAGATATCGACAGTCAAAGTTTATAGCGATTTGCAGCTAAACTATACGTCGTATCGAAGTTTTACAAAACTTAAAATAAAGGTGAGTAATGTACTTATTAGTGATATTTGTACTAATATTAAAGTATTTAATTTACCTGTACAAAAGCCCGTTTGAAAAACCAAAGATCAGGCGAATTTCGCCGCGGCGGCAGTGTGCGCGGTGGTGGGGGAAGCCCTCAAGTCCCCGCGTCAAAGTGGTTGCCCGCGCTTAAAACTCGCACGCGCTGAAAAATTATCGATATCTCGGCAATGGAAATAGCAAATGAGATGATTTTTTTTTAAATCGATATAGAAAAGTGTAACAAACTCAAATATCAGCTTATCAATTAAATATATTGATAAACTTCGGCTCAATTGTTAATATTTTACATTATCGACATTTCGTGGCACTTTTTTAGTTAATATTTAATATACAATTTATTTTTGTTGTTAGTAAAACCACATTGTTTGCTTTTAATGTTAAAGTTATAATATTTGGTTGTTTAAAATGTTAATTTAAATATTTATATTTAAAAATTTTTAAACGTATTAAATAAATAGTACTTTTTTTGCAATATAATTGTTAAACTTTTTTGTTTCTTAAGAAGAGTAATGTATATTATATATATAATTTCCTAAGAAACCATAAAACTATATATATATATATATATATATGATATATACATTATATTTGGCCAAATCATGCCACTTATATTTGCAAGATATGTATGCACTTGAAGAAAAAATGGATCCAGTAGAATATAATAAATTCACTGAAAAGGGCTTTTTTACAATTAGGCGCACAAATAAATATTGGGCAGGAATTTGGTCTGATATGGCAATAGAACAAATTCTCATGCGATCAATGAAGACAAGCGGTGGATTGACATGGTCGCGGTATAACTGATAGTTCTTTAGCAAAATGGACTTTAACAATGCCTGTTCTTATCGACGTAACAGAATCAATACAAAATTTTTGCAACGTAAGCTTTTCTACGTCTGAACAGCATGTTGATGCCAGACCATCAAGAATTTCGAGAGATACTGCGGATATTAATAAATTATTAAAATTTTTAACTACTTACGAGCCATTTGCGAGCTCAGATAATATTTTTTCAATAAGTACAGGATGCAAGGGCGATAAATCTACAAATTGTTATAAGGCTTTTGAAATCGGAATCGAAATTATGAATAGTACTGTAGGACTTAATTTTAAACAATTTAAATTCCAGAGAAAAAGTAGAGTTTTGTCAATTCAATCTGCAAGTTCAACTAAAGTTATAAAAAATGAAAATATAGTTATTGATCCGAGTTTAATTTTCCAAAGAATTTCTATTGCAATGGAAGGCAAAAAAGAACTGCAGAAATTTCTTGGCTATGAACTTGCCCCATTTCCTTTATCTATATTTGATAATGCACTTATGCGCAAAACACAAAAATCAAAATTATATAATTTTTTTATCCCGCTCGAAGAAAAACCTTTTGATGAAAATATTTCTCATGTAATTGATGGAGGCTTTTTGCTACACAAGTTTGTATGGCGACAAAAGGAAACGTTTAGTATTATTATAGACCATTATATTAATTATGTTAAAAAACATTTTAGTTCAAATGCTACTATAGTTTTTGATGGATATCCAGAAAATAAAACGTTATGCACAAAAACTGCAGAGCGTGAGCGTAGACAAACGAGACAAGTTTGCCGCGAAATTTTGTTTGATTTATCCATGGCTGTTACAGTTACACAAGACAAATTTTTAAGTAACGACAAAAATAAAAATAGACTTATTATTGCATTGCGTGAAAAATTAGAAGCAGCAGGATTTAATACTAAACAAGCGATTGGCGATGCAGATACTTTAATTGTACAGACAGCAATCGATTTAAGCAATGCACAAAAACCATCGGTAATTGTAGCTGAAGACATAGATATTCTAGTCATTTTGTCACAAATAAAACCTACAGATAAATTAGTATATTTGCTCAAGCCTGGCAAAGAACAGATTCCTAATTGTATTTACAGCGCCGAAAGTTTTTCAATTAAATCTGTCGAAAATTTGATTGCATTTATGCATGCATTTACCGGATGCGATACAACATCTGCATTTTATAAGCAAGGAAAAGGTAAAATTATAAAATTGTTAGAAAGTAGTGATAAATTAAGAGAACAAATGTTGATTTTTAATGCGCCAAATGCTCCGAAAGATGAAATTCGAAAGGCAGGGGAGAAAATGATTTGTGCGTTATACGGCGATAAAAAAGATACTTCTTTAAATGAGTTCCGATACTCATGTTTTAAAAAATGCTCTCGTAAGAGTGCCTTTAATTTAGCGGCTTTGCCCCCTACAGAATCAGCAGCTGCTTTACATTCATTTAGAGTTTATCATCAAGTACAAGAATGGTTAAATAATTCTAAAAATCCTGTTGAGTGGGGTTGGCAAATTAGTGAAAATATACTCGTTCCTTCGTATGTAATAGGCCCATTAGTACCTGACGATATTTTAAAAGATATTAGGTGTAGATGTATAAAACAATGCACCAAAACATGCGGATGCGTTAAACACGGCTTGTGATGTTCCGATTATTGTACACATTGCCGAGGACAGACATGTAAAAATAACGAAATCGTAGCTCCTGAAATTGATGATGTATTACCTGAATTAGACATCGCTAATACCGATATTCCTGAATACATTGATCAATTAAATCAAGAAAATGAAGCGCTCGAAAATATAGAGGAAATTGAAGGAATTTCATTTAGCGATGTCGAATCAGATAGCGACAGTGAGTCTACTGATGTAGAAATGCAAGATGTAGACGATCTACATATTAATAAAAAGCGTAAAGCCGAGTAATTTTATTATTGTAATTTGTATATTTAAGTTTTTACTTTTATGCGACTTATTGTAAGTTTATATGTATGTATATTTCTGTAAATAAAATTTAAAAGAAAAAAAATCACTGTAATTATTTATTTTATGTTGATTATTACAATAAATTACTAATAACAATAAAAAAAATATTAATATTAACTAACATTGCTTGGAAAAACGAAAAAGTGTCGATAATGTAAAATATCAACAATTGTGCCGAAGTTTATCAATATATTCAATTAATAAGCTGGTATTTGAGTTTGTTACACTTTTCTATATCGATTTAAAAAAAAAATCATCTCATTTGCTATTTCCATTGCCGAGATATCGATAATTTTTCAGCGCGTGCGAGTTTTAAGCGCGGGCAACCTCTTTGACCCGGGGACTTGAGGGCTTCCCCCACCACCGCGCACACTGCCGCCGCGGCGAAATTCGCCTGATCTTTGGTTTTTCAAACGGGCTTTTGTACAGGTAAATTAAATACTTTAATATTAGTACAAATATCACTAATAAGTACATTACTCACCTTTATTTTAAGTTTTGTAAAACTTCGATACGACGTATAGTTTAGCTGCAAATCGCTATAAACTTTGACTGTCGATATCTCTGGACCTAATTGAGATATTTGACTGTTTCGGGGCTTAAAAGAAGCGTATTTCGAAGAACTATTAATGTAAAAAAAAATATTTTGATCGGTCGAAATTCAGTCCAAAATTCATTTTGTTAATTAATCAAAATATTTCAAACCGTCAAAAAAGTTGCAAAAAAATTAAAAAATCGAATTCTTTTGATGTATTGTGGTTCCTTATGTCTCAAAATATGTGTCAAAACTGCAGGCGGAATTTGAGATCATTTTTATAGAAGTTACATTAAATCAAAGGTTCGCGCACTTTGTTAATTAACTTTTCTCTCTACAAAAAACTATTTGTCGCACAGCGAGCGGGTTGTGCATACATCAAGGAGGACCCTTCAGTTATACAATCCTAAATTTTTATTGATATTGGATAATATTTACCTTGTCTACAGAGCCGATGAAAAAAGTAACGAATTTTCACGGTTTTTTGCAATTGCAAACGCGTGTTTCAAAATTTTGTGTTCGGCAAGACTTTTATCTTGTAGAAAATGTCAAGATAAACAAAAAAGAAAGAGTGATATTTTTTCGTCCGAGGCTTCGTTCTCCAGTTATAACCGATTTTTCGAAACAATTTCAGTAATTTTGCAAATATCGTTAATTTAAACAAACTTCCCGTGGTATTTCGCACGTAGCAGGTCGATATTATTA
This sequence comes from Gastracanthus pulcherrimus, assembly GCA_949152435.1. NCBI lineage: Eukaryota > Metazoa > Arthropoda > Insecta > Hymenoptera > Pteromalidae > Gastracanthus > Gastracanthus pulcherrimus. The sequence goes on along the minus strand of OX424573.1, from coordinate 133,176,273 downwards.
TTCTATACATTGTTATGAACCAATTCCAAGAAAAACCCTCTGTACATCAAGCCAAAACCACATTCATATCTTTTAGATGCTCCACCGACTGGACTATAGGTAAGATTAAACCACAACCCAAGAGGATTCCTAAAATAATTGTAAATTAGAAGAGCAAACAGGATAACTCGAACATGAAACAATATGTAACACACTATCTAGATAGAGATAAAACAATACAAACCAAGAATATACACACAAAAAAAAAGAAGATGAGATAATCATAAGCTGTATGACTAAAGATAGTGTTAACGCTGCTGAAAAAATATTGTAAGAAAAATTGTGGAATTCTTACAAGATTGAAAAAGAACAGCTAACAAATCCAAAATTGAAAGTTGTAGGCAAAGACAAAAATTTTAGATTGAATATGAGAATACTCGAAGAAGATATAAATCTCAGAAATTTCAATAATTATGAGGACAAATATAAAGTGTTGCATATATATACAAAAAAAACGAAGAACAAAGGGTCATAATTGAAGTCATATCTGAGTTGTATTTAAACATAAAAGAAAACTAAGAAAGAGTGTTTGCTACAACTGCGGACGAATTGGTCACAGCGGTGTAAAGTGTCGGAACAGTCCAATATGTTTAAAATGTGCAGGTACACATAAAACGAGTAAGTGTCGGAAAAATGAAATTAAGTGTACAAATTGTACTTATCACAATGAAAAATACAAGACAAATTTTAATACTAGTCATGTGGCTACTGACAGTGTTATTTGTCAGTATCTCAAAAATAAAATTAAAAAAAAGTATAGATATGACTGATTACCTGATAAAACCTACTATACCGAGATACTTCGGTAAAGTAGATAATTTTGCAACAATAGTTACCATAAGTGAATAGAGTGCAGATACACTGACAACAATTGCAGCAGTTAACAGCATCTACTAGTTTATCAAACAATCAACAGCAAGGACAACAACATGGACAACAACAAAAAAGGCGACAGCAACAAAATTCACAAAATCAGACTACAAAGAATAAAGATAAAAAAGCTAATAATTAACAATTGAAAAAGACACAGTTAAGAAAAAAAAAACATGCGGTAATATTAATATTCTAAATCAAGCTATCAACAATACAAATGATTTAATTCTGCACGTTAACATAAGAAGTATGAATGCAAATTTTGATAAACTGAAAATATTATTAGAAAGTTTAAGTAACAAACCATCTATCGTTGTATGTACCGAAGCCTTTATACAAGTAAACTACAAATTATATGAACTAGACGGGTATGAGAGCTATTATAATGAAAGTAGAATAAATCAAAATGATGGAGTAATTGTTTTTGTTAATAGGAATATAATACAAATAACTAAAGAGGGGTCTGCATAGCTCAGTTGGTTAAGGCGCACGCCTTAGCTAGCGGAGATACGCTCGCCTGAGCGGACTGGGTTCGATTCTCGGTGGGAGCAGATCGAGGATTTTTTCTCTCTGTTTCCTGTCGAAAAGGAACTCATACTGCGCACTGGTCCTGGTGGAGGTTTTTTCGTACAGGTTTTTCCTCCGTCACAGGTTATCGGCATAAGTAGAAATATGCCATGTAGGTGACTTGGGCGAATTCGGGATCGGTGCGGGGAAGGTGGGTGTTAGGATCAAATATCTCCACACATAGGTGGTGGAGGTATCCTTTAAAAATCCGAAAGGGTATACAGGTTGGAAAAGAAAAAAAGATTACAAAGAACTAAAGTTGTTGAATCTGGAAGGATAAGAATTATAAATACTCATATTACATTAAATGATAATAATAGTATGGAATTTTCTGCTGTGTACAGATCTCATTACATACCTAAGACTGAGTTCATTCTAGATTTAAACAATTTCTTGAATAAATAGAGAAATATTAAAAATCACTTAGTTATAGGAGATTTTAATATTGATTTATTAGAATCTGTTAATATTAGTCAAGAATTTCTCTGCAACTTCAAACTCTGCAACAAAGGATATTTTCCTGGTTTCGCAAGCATTACAATACCACCTATAGGAAACTGTAAAGGATCTTGAATTGGTAATATTTTCATAAAAACTAATAGTCTAAGTACAGTTACATATAAATTAAAGCATTCATTAATTGACAATTATCCTATTTTTATTGATATAAATAAGACGAAATCTGAAAGTAAAGAACCTACTATAATAACAGACTATAAAACACTAAGAAACGTCGCTTAGATAATAGATTGGGCTGAAACTATGTCAATACATGATCCTAATATAGCTACTGATACATTGTTAAGTGGAATCAAACAATGCATTGAATCAGTAAAAATAAAAATGAGGAAATATAATAAGAAACAAAGGAAAAACTGGATTACAGATGCTATAATAAAATCGTGTGACACTAAAGAATTTTTGTATAATATATAGCATATGGATCGTGAGAATGATCAACTTAAGAGGCTAGTCTAGTTTCTCACTTTCAAAAAATCGATTTTTTTTGCCTAATTCGATAGTATACTATTCGGAGAACAAGTTCCCAAAGTTTTATAATCGTATCATAAATATTTTTGAAATGGGAGGGGATTTAGTCGAAGCTGACCGTCGGCGCGCGGCGACGGGGCGGAGCGCCGAGCAGCTCTACTCATTGTTGTGCTCCGAGGGCATCATAAATCGAGTCCCCATTGTACAGCGGGCCAGGCAACTACCTGGATGGCTTCCCAAACAAGTAATTTAAGCTATACATTCGTTCGAAACCGTTACAAGAAGACGCAGGTAGAGAAATCATACGAACGCCGGCGCGCACGAAACGTCCGCTTCAGTTCAGTTTGAGCAGAGGTCTAGAGCGCATCGCAGCTAAGTAAAGTGAAAATCAGTGAGAAAAGTCCTTACGACAATCAAAAAGGCACGAAAGAGGACCCAGTGCGCAGATCTTCGAGTAGGAAGAGAACTTTCCATGGGAATCGGCACACACTGGAGCAGTCTACGGCAAATGCAAGTGCTACAGCTGAAAAATTGGCGCGTAACGATGACGATGAGATTATTATTGATAATACTCACGGCTATCGTATCATTGAATTTTTCTCCGTCTTTACTGCAATTAGCAACATAGTACTTTGCAAGAATTGCAAAACAAATGTAAAATGCGAAGAAGCGAGTCCGGCAGGATTAGGTTTTAAAATTGCTGTCTCGTGTCAGTGTGGCGTTTCTTACATCGAATCTGGTCCGAAGAGTGGATAAGCCTATGATATTAATCGACGTGCAGTGCTTGTGATGCGGCTTTTAGGGATTGGAAGAGAAGGTTTTCGTGTCTTTTTTGTGGTTTGATGGATATAGCAAAAACATTTCATATGAATACCTTCGAAGGCTGCTTTAAAAATATTTGGATAGCTGCAGAGGCGGTGTATAAATCTTGCACAAAAATGCTGTGAAAGAAGAAAAAGGAAAAACGCTTGAAGAAGAAGGTTCCGATACGAATTTAACAGTTTCCGGAGATGGTACGTGGAAAAAACGGGGACATACTTCACGATATGGCGTGACGACTCTCGCAGGAAAATATAGCAAGAAAATCATCGATACATCAGTGAAATCGAGTTATTGTAAAGCGTGTGAGTACTGGACAAAAAACAAGAGGAAGATCCAGAAGCATGTGAAGAATGGCTCTCAAGCGATCATGATTGCCTATCTAATCACGCCGGATCGGCTGCAAAAATGGAAGTCGACAGCATAAAAGAAATATTCGGCCGCTTGCTCGAAATGTATAATGTAAAGTATACACGCTACATCGGTGACGGAGACAGTGCTACTTTTAAAGGTATTTTAGATATGAAATTTTATGATACTCCTGTTGAAAAGCTAGAATGCTATCTACACGTCAAGAAAAGAATGGGTACACGATGCCGAAATGAAAAAAAAATGAAAGGTTTAGGAGGAAGGAGTAAAGATACAGTAAAATTAACTGACAAAATCATAAATAAACTCCAAAAATATTATGGTTTAGCGATAATAAGGTATCAAGATAATGTAGAGGAAATACATAAGGAAATTTGGACTACTTATTTCCATATGGGCTCGACTGACAAGAATTCACATCAAAACTGCCCGGTCGGCGCGGATAGCTGGTGCGCGTATCGCCGAGTGGAAGCTGAAGGACTCAATATGAGAAAATTCAAGCACGATTATCTGCCATTAGATCCACAAGTTTTAAAAGTTTTGCATCCAATTTATACGGATTTGTCAAGAATGGAATTGCTAAACAGATGCAAAGGAAGCAACACACAAAATAATAATGAAAGTTATAACGGCTTGCTATGGCACTTTCCTCCGAAACATCTTCACAGCGGCCTAAAAACCATACAATTGGCCAATTTTTTTGCAACGGGGATCTTTAATGATGGCAAGAAGTCTATCTATTAAGAATATTTCGCATTATAGGCATAACTGTTGGCCGCTACGCACTAAAATACGCCAACAGTCGCGACATGGCACGTATACAGCTGGCCGAGAAAAGGCACGAGAAGACTTCAAAGGAGATTCGGACAGCTCGTAGGAAAGCTGCAGCTGATGAACAGCAGTTTTTCGAGCAAGAGGAAAGCGAATTGTATGACCCTGAAATCGCAGAATAACTGTAAGTATGAAAAATTAAATTTTATAACCTAAAAATCACGAATAATCGTAACATGTTTTTACATACCATGAACTAGGATCTTTTTGATATTTCAAAAAATACAAATTTGCCGAGCAAAAAACGAGCGTTTTTTGTGAAAAATTGAATTTTTTTTCAAAACGCTGCCATTTTTTTAATTTTTAATATTTTCAAAAGATCCTAGTTCGTGGTCCGGGGAAAGTCATCTAGTTTAACGTGAAATAAAATTTCTTAGATATTGGCATTCTGAGGACCTCTACAACTGCAGCCGATTTACAACTTCATTTTTGGATGACTCGATGTCGGAGCGTATAACTCGGCTTACAGTCGATATTTTTTCATGAAATTTTGTGTATTAACTTGTCAATAGTATCTGCATATATCCTCAAAATTTTTAAATATTTGACCGCATGGTTTTTTTTTATGAGTCCCGAAAAATCATCTCCATTTTCCACCCGAGAAACTAGACTAGCCCCTTAAAGTACAGTACAAAAGATATGCCAAAATATTAGATAAGGTAATTATAAGGCAAAAATCAAATACGATAAATGTTTGATCCAAAATAATTCAAATAATCCCAAGAAACTGTGGGAAATAATAAACACAAAAATAGGGAAAAAATGAAATCTAATGATACTATTAGTTATATAAAAGTTGATAGTGAGATAATTACAGATAAAGCTTTAATAACATGACCAAGAATTTTTGTAAAGTAGGTAAAAAATTGAGTGAAAAAATAGATAAACATACAAATGCTGAGTTAAAATTACCAGATATGAACTCAAATTCAATCGTTTTAAAACCAACAAGTGCTCAAGAGGTAATAAGTATTATTAATACGTTGAAATTGAAAAATGGTGGAGTTGACAAAATAAATGTCAAAATATTGAAAATAATTTGCAACAATATTGCTGAACCTTTAGCGCATTTATTTAATTCTTGTATTGAAAAAGCTTTATGGCCTGATGCACTGAAAAGGGCGGAAATTGTTCCTATATACAAATCTGGAGAGAAGCATAATATATCAAATTATAGACCTATTTCATTAATATCGAATGTAGCTAAAATTTTTTAAAGAATTATCTATAAATGAATTTTTGATTTTATTGAAAAGAGTAATATAAAAATCTGAACACCAATTTGGTTTTATGAAAAAAAATAGGTACAAAGAATGCTCTAAATTACATAACAAATATACTACACAATAACTTGGATCATAGTAAACCGATACTTATAACTTTTCTAGATTTAGCGAAAGCTTTTGATACTATAGATCACAAAATATTATTCGACAAACTTTATTGTATTGGAATAAGAGGAAATGCGTAGTATCTACCTTCAAGTTATCTTAATAATAGATATCAAGTAGTAAAAATAAGTGATAATGAAAGCGATAACATGTTAATAAATACAGGTGTTCCACAAGGTACAATATTAGGACCTCTACTTTTTATACTGTACATTAATGATATCTTGAAAGTGATCCCCTAGAGGCAATACTGTCATATGTAGATGACACTGCAATAATAGACACTGGTGATACTTGGAGTGAAACGCAAGAAACTATGAATAAGTACTTAATAAAAATGGATAAGTGGTTGACAGTTAATAAGTTATCTTTAAATGTTTAGAAGACTGTTTTTATGCCTTATGGTAATTACAGCGATAATGTTCCACCTCAAATAGATATAAAGATTAAGGATATAAATATCCCTGGTAACAAAAGCATCGGAATTTCACCGCAAATCTACTGCAATCGTGCGTGCAATCATAAAAATTGCAGCAACCGACGTGCGGTCTGCTTCACAATTCGCCCTAGGTTTCTGCTGCACGACAATTGCGGCAGATGCGTGTAGCAGGATTGCAGCAGCCGTACAACCGACAAGTGCGACTAAGGGGGATGAAATAACGCACTCGCGAGTGCAGCAGAATTGCACCCGAATTGTGTACGACGATTTCAGCAGACAAGTGCGGCAGGATTGCAACAGACGTGTAGCCGACAAGTGCAACTGAGGGGGATGAAAAATGCACTCGCGAGTGCAGCAGAATTGCATCCAAATTGCGTACGACGTTTGCGACAGGATTGCAAAGCACATAGTCCATACGTTGCCGCCGCTAGGCGGCCAGCGCATCAGTTTTGGGCTCACTCGACTAGTTTGGCATGGTAGATACTATAAGAGACAGCGCACAAGCCGTCTTGGAGATAAAACTTTTTGGAGCTCTTTTTTTGTTACCATTCTCGATGTTCCGAGAATTTCGGCTATGAGGTGTGTGTCTCGTTTTTGAAGTATATCTCAACGCACTCGCAAATGCGTTACATCATCCCGCTTAATCACACTTATCGGCTGCACGTCTTCTGCAATCCTGCCGCACTCCTCTGTCGCAATCGTCGTACGTAATTTGGGTGTAATCCTGCTGCACTCGCGAGAGCATGGTTTCACCCCCCCTTAGTTGCACTTGCCGGCTGCACAACTGCTGCAATCCTGCCGCACTCGTCTGCCGCAATCGTCGTACGCAATTCGGATGCAATTCTGCTGCACTCGCGAGTGCATTATTTCATCCCGCTCAATTGCACTTTTAGGCTACACGTCTGCTGCAATCCTGCCGTACTCGTTTGCCGCAATCGTCGTACGCAATTCGGGTGCAATTCTGCTGCATTCGCGAGTTCATTATTTAATCCCCCTTAGTCGCACTTGTCGGCTGTTTTTCTGCTGCAAACCTGTCGAATTCGTCTGCCGCAATCGTCGTGTAGCAGAAACCTAGTCGAAGTGTGAAGCAGACCGTGCCCTTTCGATGCAACCGCGAGTGCGTCAAACTGTGTTACCAGGGATAATAAGAGTTGAAAAGTGCAAATATTTAGGTATAGTATTTGATTACGATCTAAAATGGGATAAACATGTTCAATACATAACACAAAAAACGAAATATCTAGTCTATATTGTTTATAAAATTACCAAGAGAAACATTAATAATGATATACTATGCCGTTTGTCATAGTATAATAAGTTATGGAATATTAGCTTGGGGTGGAGATTACAGAAATAATAGAGATTTATTGCAAAACTTACAGAAAAGATATTTGAAAATAATTAATAAGAACAATTTTGTTATACAAGATAATCCTATGAACATAGAACAACTATTTATATTAGAGGCACTAAAGTATCATTAGTCAGACTTAAAAAACCAATATCTCACATCTAGTATAACGAGGAAAAAAAACTTAATTATACCTAAAAATAAGAAAAAGGTTAGCGACAAAAATAGTTATAAAAAATCAATTATGACTTTTAACAATTTACCAAATGAGTTTAAAAATTTAGATATAGATAGATTTTCTTATAAAAAATTGTTAAAAACATTGGATAAGATGTAATTAAGAATCACTGTGGATACTTTTATTACTTTTGTATATAGTATATAATATATCAATTTATATAAGTATACGAATAATTTTATAGTAACTTAAAATTTTATATGCATAGTTTTTAAGTTAGTCTTAGTTTTTTAAGTTAGTTTTAAGTATATATATATTTTATTATATTTTTGTTAAATTTTCTCACTATTTTGTAATACCGACCTGCGTATAGACAACTAGTTTATCTCTACAGGGTTTTGCAGTTAATATACATACTGTAATTCTTATCTAGTTTTGAATAAATAAATAAATAAATAAATAAATAAGAAGGAAATTTAAAAAAAAATTGAAATAAGTAGGAATATAGAGAAAAATATTCTGTAAAATTTTTCAAACTTTATTTTTTTCTTTTGAAGAGAGAGAGAAATCTTTTTGTAAAATAATCGATTTGTATTCAGTAGCGAATTCTGAAGTAAATCGGCAGTATTTGATCTGAAACTTCCAAAATGGTAGCTCTTTAGTATTTTTTGAACGAGTTCTTAGCCCAGATCACAACGATCATTATATTTCGAGATATTTGAGGTTATGTGTTTTAAACAATTTTTTTTGATCGAATATACCTCGAGAATGACATGGTCATTATTTACCACACAGGGCTCATTTTTTTCGTTTTGCAATGCAAATTCTAAATTAAAAATAAATTTAAAGTTTCATCGACTATTTTTGGATTTTTTGATTTTTGAGTATTAGTTTTTCGAGTTTATTGGTATGTTCGAAATATTATGATCAATTTAGTGTAAATGCATTAAACAGAGCATGAAATCACTTATCTTTTAAACCGTAAATTTTAGAACGATTACTTCTCTTCATTTGTTATACACGAAAAAAGTAATATTTAGTTTAAACGATTATATCGCGAAAATCTATAATGGCAAATCGATCACCAAATTTTAGATGATTAGGAATTCATTGAATCTACGTACTAACATCTGATTACAGTTAATTTAAATATTTAAATAATTTTAATAAATTATGCACAGAGAAAAAATTGCTGTGATAAGGATAACATATCGTTCTATAATTTTAGTAAAAAATTATCTTTTGTTAAACCATCAATGATGAAAAAGTACACCCTTTTTGAGGTATTATTTAGAAATAGATATTTGGCAGCGGTTGTTTAAGTAAAAAAATGTTCATCATATCTCTACACAAAAATTTCTTATAGCCATTTTTTATTTAAAATATTGTTTATAAAAATTAATTCACTACTGATCTTTAACGATTCTTTAATATTTTATTTTTTAGGTCTATTAGAATAAGAAATTGATTCTAAATTTGCTAAAATTACCAATTTCTGAAATAGTACATTGTGCAACTTGTGCGCCTAACAGGTGATCGAACGAGCGGAAAGTTTGTCACCGAGTGCAGCAAGGATGTTTTTACTTAAAAAATTTTTCGAGCTCTAAAATTACCTGAGCGCACGTGTTGCACATACTATTTTTTTAATGATAAATAATATTAGCTTCAGCCCCGAGACGCACGGTCATTCAACCAAAAGAAAGAAAACGTAATCTCTAAAAAAAAACTTTTAAGCAAAGTAAAAAGGTTAGGCGAGTTTGATGTATTGCATATTATCATGCATGTCAATAAAATAATGTAACATAATAATATAATTTTGTTTACTACGAAATTACCGATTAAAAAACAACTGAGATCAATTAAAGAAGGCAATTTTATTTACAATGAAATTACAGATTAAAAAACAACTGAGATCAATAAAAAAAGTCAAGTTTATAACCATATTATCTTATTCATAATACAGCAAACAAAAAATCATTGTGTTTAATTGAGGGCTGAGTCAAATGATTGGTCATTTTAACTTAAGTAATATATTGATCAATTACAAACAACTCAAGATACTACGTAACTTGCCATGCCCGTTTCATTTTATTCATGGTGGTGTCTAATTGCAAGTGTAAGTAGATAGGCTGTAGGCATACTGGCTCACGCGGGTTCTGTATCACCCCCTGCCCTGCCAAAGTGATCCAGTATTCATCGTGTGTATAAGCCCTATCCCTGTTTGTCCCCTTCTCCAATTTTTGAGCATTCGTATTGTATGTTTTAAGCCCCTCCCCTGGATTTACCCCCTCTCAAAGTGATACAGAATTGGTCGTGTGTATAAGGCCTATGCCTGGTCCCTTCTCCAATTTTTGAGCATTCGTATTGAATGTTTTAAGCCCCTCCAATGGATTTACCCTCTCTCAAAGTGATACAGAATCTGTAGTGTGTATAAGGCCTATACCTGGTCCCTTCTCCAATTTTTCCCGGATTCGTATTGTGTGTGTGTCTTAAGCCCCGCCTCTGAACTGTCCCCTCTTAAAGTGATCTAGAATTCGTATCTGATTTTTTCTATCCCCCCTCTGTAAGTCCGAATACGTAAGCGTTTTACTCCCACCCGAAGAGAGGGAAAAGAGCAGCCTCTTTGCTCCTCTTTTCGAAGAAACAGATGGCATGCGTAGGAAATGGAAAGTAGCCGAAAATGAATGAAAAAAAAGGGTCAGCCTTTCTTTCCTCTGCTTTTAAAAATAGATAGAACGTTGCCCACTGACTTTGCTAGCAATAAACGTCTTCGTCGCAGGTATGCGCTATAGATGCGCGTAGATAGCAGGAAGATTGCATCAGTAAACGGCCTTCGAGAACTTACTGTGCGCAGGCATTCGGAAATTTATTTTTCTTCAGGCTGATACGCTGCTATTTTTTTTCCGCTAGAAACGAATTTATTACAGTAAGGCATGGCGCAAGTTTGAAGGTCCTCGCGCAGGTAGTAGTAAATTACTTTCCAGCAATAAATAACCTTTTGAGAAAGGCATACTGCACGCATACATTCGAAAAGTCTATTTTCGAGCCAAAACACTGTCAGTTTTTCTCCGCAATACACGCTATACTACAGTAAGGCATAGCGCGTGTATAAGGTCCTTGTGCAGGTAGTAGTAAATTGTCCCCAACAATACACGACCCTTAGAGAAAGGCTTACTGCGCGCACGCTTGCTTTTTATAGGCCTATACGCTGTCAGCTTTTCGGCGAGAAAAGATTTATTACAGCAAAGCTTGGTACAGGTTGAAGGACTTCGCGCAGGTGGCACTTTTCCCAGCAATAAACAACCTTTTGAGAAAAGCATACTGCGCGCATGGATTCGAAAAGTCAATTTTCGAGCTAAAACACTGACAGTTTTTCGGCGAGAAACGATTTATTACAGTAAGGCATAGCGCGTGTTGAAGGTCCTTTTGCAGGTAGTAGTAAATTGTCCCCAACAATACACGACCCTTAGAGAAAGGCTTACTGCGCGCACGCTTACTTTTTTTTAGGCCTATACGCTGCCAGTTTTTCGGCGAGAAACGATTTATTACAGCAAGGCTTGGTACACGTTGAAGGACTTCGCGCAGGTGGCACTTTTCCCAACAACTTTGACGACAGCTTCTAGAGATGCACTTTCTCGACATCAAGATTGTAGAAACTTTCACGAAAAAAAAATGTGTAGGCGTGGATGTGACCGACAGGGAGGTGGTTCTTAAAAAAATGTTGGGAGGAAAATTTCTGCAAGGCAGGAGTTTTTCTAATTAAGGGAGGAGAATTTTTAACCAATCGCAGAATTTCTTTGAAAAAGTGAAAGAAGGGGTAAGCTCTTCTGACGATATAAATTCTAGGGCGCAAACTAGGGTCAGTCAGTAAATCTTCAAATTTCAAAAAATATATCAACTTGAAATTTGAAAGAAAAATTCGAGATGGCTTCAAATAGCAAGACAAATTTGCAAATGATGCGGGATCGTATCCGGTGGCTCATTTCTAACGGGCCCACATTGCTCATGATGCTTGACCATGTGTCGTGGGCAATGGATGCGATACATTCATGTAAGTAACATTTTATAGAATTTTATTAATAATAATTAAAATAATATTATGTTAAATGTTTATTTATTTTTCAGTACCACCACTACCCCCTGTTGCTGCTATGCAACAGTTGTACGAGGGAATAATACCTCAAGAGAGCGCACCGGTTGCTCGCTCGCCGAGATCAAGGTCGAGCTCGAGTTCCAGCTCGAGTTCCAGCTCGAGCTCTAGTTCCAGCTCTAGCTCGAGCTCAAGGGGCAGCTTAAAGGCGGCGAAAGGAAAAAGTATACACGATGTTGGTCGGATTCCAAAAATTTCATCGCCGAGCAGCAGCAGCGGCAACAGCAACAACGAGCGAAAGAGGACAGCTGAAGGTAACTATTTTTTTATTCATTTTTTTTATGTTAAAATTAAATAATAAATAATAATCTAATAATTTTTTTTTTCTTTTATAGATGAAGCTGACGAGGCCGAAAACGCCTTCCACGCCACCCCATTTGCATACGATGAAGTCACCTTCCAGGTCGACAAAGATTGGTAAGAAATATAAAAATTTAAAATTTCATTCTATTTTAATATTTATATTATATTATATTTTATTTTTTTTTGCAATTTTTATTTTTTCAGATCAAGTGAAGGACGACAAAGCTTCGCTTCAAAGTAAGCAAGCGAAACAAGATTGGCTGCGAATGCACAGCCGAGTGCAGGATAAAACTCAAACGAAGATAGCAGCAACAGTAGCACCACCACCACCATCACTACCATCACCTCCACCACCACCACCACCGCGACCATCAATAGTAAAACCTCGCATCGTAGAAGATGTGACATTCATCGATTAGTTATTATGTAATAATATATATATATATGTAAAAAATAATTATTTTATTTATTTTAAAAAATATTTTTTCAACTTGTTTTCGTTTATTCCCCTTGTCATTTCCTCCATTTTCCTTCGTTTTCCTTATAAGTAAGTAAATTTCAAAGCAATGTAAATCTTATAAGTAAGTAAATTTCAAAGCAATGTAAATCTTTATAAATACAACAAATGTTCTTTTTTTCTTTTTTTAAATGAAAAATAGTGTTTTGCACATTGATATTGTCTACATGATGAACAATGCTTTATTCTAAATAATGTAAAATATCCGCAGTAACACCCACATGTACCCTATGTTTGCTATAGATTTTATCTATTATATTTTAATTTTATATTTGTGAAAGAATAATATCGTACAATGATTTTTCTTTTAATTTTTTTTATTCAATCATCAAGCTTCTCTTTTTTTACAGAATATTTAATAAAAATTTATTTCCAATATACACATGAGTATGTATTCCTTTTAGAAATGATATCTACTTCATCTTGGCCAAATTTAGCATCCAAATAATCCAGTAACCATGCTCGTATTGAGATAACGTTATGTACAGCGCATATAGGTTTCCTTCTAATGCAGAGAATGTGATTAAAACATACGTAATGCTTATCGCTCGATAACGTTTCTAGTGAGGACATCCAAAGTCTTCAACGTTTGAAATTAATCTGTAAATAAAAACAAAAACGTAAGAAATACGAGCATAGAAAAGTAGAAGGAAAAGTATGAAAAATTATGAAAAAGTATGAAAAAGTATGATAAAAGTATGAAAAAGTATGAAAAAGTATGAAAAAAGTATAAAAAAGTATGAAATGTATGAAAAAAGTATGAAAGTAGAGTCATATTATATATCACGTACACATTTGGTATGAGATTTCTTAGCCATTGCACTTTCTGCTCTCCCTTAACGTATAATTTCTCAATCCCTTGCGAGCAAATTTGGAAAATTCGTTGAAGACGATGATAAGGAATATCTCCAGCGTCCCATGCAATTCCATGATGATACTTCTCCACCCAGTGAGTCATATATTTTTCTTCTGCTGTCAGTTCTTCCAATGTAATAGGAGGTTTAAAGAGGTATGCAGTCGGTAAAGCAGTTTTCTTTAAATTGAGAAAATTCTTTGGAATCCTTGAATGTCACAAATATAAACATTCTCTTCTTGAAATTGCAGTATGGCATTTCTGAACATCAAGTCGTAGTCACGTGTTCTAGCCATCTTACAGCTCTGTAGTTGATAGTTCAGTACGAAGTGAACTTGGAGAATGAATAGGAAAATTCTCTCATCCTGATTTTATAACAAGAAACTCCACCTCATGCTCTTTTAGGATTGGTCGTTCAAAAAAGAAAGTATATTCTTGATTGGAGGGATGAAAAGCCGCTTTTTGGTTGGTTCAAACGGAAGAAAATTCATCCCTCCCTTAAAAAATCTCCCTCCTCTTCCCAAAAAGAACTATTTTAGTTGGTTCAAATGAAAGAAAATTCATCCCTACCTAAGAAAATCTCTCTCCTCTTCATTTTATCCTTGGTCAGTTATTTGAATTTTCTACCTCTACTTACGTCGACATTGCATACAAAAAGGGAAGCGGTTTCTTGGACAAGCACAGTTCATCTATCGCGGTCAACGAGTTTTAGTCTTGACTATCGTGCACATTTATGAAGTCCTATTCTAGTGCTATTCTAGTGCTATTACAGTGAAATAAAAAGCAAATATGGCATCCATCGATCTTTTTGAACGCCTTTTTCAGCTTCTTCGTGATACTTTACAAAGTATAAATGATTTAAGTAATAACGATATTCATTATTGGTTGGACATGTGTAATTCAACCATAAAAGAATTAAATGAAAAAATTGCAAAATCTAAACTTACAAGAGGAGAGAATCAGAAATGTCAAACTTGCATGACTCATCTTTCGTGTGTGCAAGTTGAATTTGAACAACATCTTCAACGAGGAGGTAATCTACAATCTGAGAAAACAGAAGCTAGTGTAGAGTGGCGAGACGTGCTGTCGGCATTCCAAAATCGAATCAAGACTGGCGTAATTGTAAATATAAAACACATGGACATTCTGAGTTTCTTAAGTGATGCACAAAAGCTCTTCAAAGTTAATGCACAAGAATGCTTAGAAGAATACAATGCTGTGAAAATAAATTCAGATTTTATCTCGGAATTTTCTATGCAGAAAAATGGAGAGGAAACGACCGATATTAAATATTTCACGAGTGAAAGTGCTACAGTATACATGTCAACAAATTTAGAGGAATGGTTTAAAGACTATATCAAAGAGCCCATTCTTACACAACTAGAAGAATTTCAGGAAAAGGATTCCGGCTGGACATTGAAGAGTATTAAAAGTTTGTGTATAAATATGAAAAAATATTCTCTATTCAAGGGCAGTTCTTATATTCCTCTCCCAAAGTTTATAGAAAACAAAAAAGCATGTGTTAATGTTCATAACAATGACAATCAGTGTTTCAAATATGCTATTCTTTCAGCATTATATCCCAGCAAATATAATTCCAACAGAGTTAATCAATATCGTGTACATGAGAACGAGTTGATCTTTAGTGATATACAGTTCCCAGTAAAACTGAAAGATATTTCAAAATTCTAAAAATTGAATAATATTTCAGTAAATGTATACATGCTCAGAAAGTATGGTTCAAGATTTGAAGTATCGCCTTGTCACGTTACGTCAGAAAAGAAGGCTGAACAAGAAAATCAAGCAGAAGAGGAAGATCAACATGTAAATCTACCAAAAGAGGAAGATCAACATGTAAATCTACCAGAAAATAATAATCAACCAGAAAAGAAGGGTAGACATGTAAATCTACTTATCATTCAAAATTTTTACATTGATGAGCATGAAGAAAATAATTTTGCTGATGGTGATGAAAGTATGCCTAAATACCATTACGTTTGGATCAAAAGCATGTCTCGTCTTCTGGGTTCTCAACTGTCTAAAGCTAATAGAAAATCATACCACTGTGAAAGGTGTTTACAAGTTTTCTATAATGAAAAAAGATTGATAATTCATGAAAATCATTGTAAAATTATGAATAATTGCCGAATCAATCTGCCAGACTCAAAGAACAACATTCTCAAATTCGAAGATTACAAAAAGAGAGAAAAAGTTCCTTTCGTTATTTATGCTGATTTTGAATGTTTATTGAAGCCTACTGAGAATGAGAATGCTTTTCAACTACATGAAGCATACAGCATAGGTTACTACACAAAATGCAGCTTTGATGACAGATTACCTGTCTATAAATCTTACAGACAAAAATTTGGAGATCAAGAGACACCTGCAGAATGGTTTGTTCGAGAACTAAAATCAATAAGTGAAAAGATAGATCATCTCTACAAGAATCCTAAACCAATGAAACTCACAGCTCTAGAAGAATTATCTTTCCAGAGGTCAACCGTTTGTCATATATGTCGAAAATCAATCCGTGATGAAGAACTTGCAGTGCGAGACCATTGTCATTTTACAGGACGGTATGTTATTAGTTTAGTTATATTTAAAATTAATTTTTGGTGATTCCCAAAGAAAAAAAAATGAATTCTTTTTTCTCTTCAGTTTCAGAGGTGCAGCTCACAATTCATGTAATTTGAATTATAAGAACTCAAGATTCATTCCCGTTTTTTTTTGATAACCTCAATTATGATACTCACTTCATTTTGAAAGAGATCGCTACTTCTACATTGATGAAAGGACGAGTTAGTCTAATACCTCACAATAAGGAGAAATATATTTCGTTCACGAAATACATAGATGACTGCGACATCAGCTTTAGATTCATAGATTCTTGGCGTTTTCTACCATCATCATTGGAAAGGCTCGCATCATATCTACAAAACGTGCCTATAGCGGTGAAAGAGTTTCGATCAGATGGATTCACAGATGAAATGATAGATCTTCTCAGACGGAAAGGTATATTTCCATATGATTATGTAGACGCTTTTGATAAGCTATCGTCTACAAAATTGCCAGAAAAGAATGAGTTTTATAATAAATTAACAGATTCCAATATTGCTGAAGAAGACTACAAGCATGCTGTTCGAGTCCGGGATAAGTTCAATATAAAAACATTGGGAGAGTATTCAGATCTTGACTTAAAAACAGATGTTCTACTATTGGCTGACGTTTTCGAAAGTTTTCGAGAGACATCTCTTAAAGCTTATGATTTATGTCCTGCTCACTTTTACACGACTCCAGGGTTAACATTTTCAGCAGCTCTTAAAATGACAAAGGTAGAAGAGCTTCTTACAGATATTGACATGCTAATGTTTATTGAAGCAGGTATTCGGGGAGGAATAAGCCAGTGTTGTAATCGATATGCTAAGGCAAACAATCCATACATGGGTTCTTCATACGACAAGAAACAGAAAACGAAGACACTCTTATATTTTGATATAAATAATCTGTAGGGGTGGGCGATGGTACAGCATTTACCGATTGGAAAATTCAAACGGATTGACTTTGAGGCGAATCCAAGCTTCTTCAATACACCACCAGATTCAGATATAGGTTACATTGCTGAAGTAGACTTGGAGTATCCTGAGGAAATACATGATGAACATCGAGACTTCCCTTTCTGCGAAGAGCACCGTGCACCACCTGGCTCAAAGCAGAACAAACTTCTCACTACTCTGAACGATAAGAAAAAGTATGTGATTCACTATCGAACACTTAAACAGGCGCTGGATAATGGACTTCGTTTGAAAAAGGTGCATAGAATTCTGAGTTTCGAGCAGAAGGCCTGGCTTAAACCTTATGTCGAATTAAATACTGAGAAGAGAAAGCAAGCGAAGAATGAGTTTGAAAAACTCTTCTATAAATTATTAATTAACGCTGTCTATGGAAAGTGTATCGAGCGAGAGCGGTCTCGTGTTGATGTACGATTAGTAAATAAATTCACAGGCAGATATGGGGCAGAAGCACGCATAGCTCAACCACATTTTCACAGCTGTGCAATCTTTGATGAAAATTTAGTTGCTATTCAGCTAAAGAGAACAAGTATCACAATCAAGAAACCGATATACGTTGGTCTTGGTATCCTTGATTTGTCCAAGACATTAGTTTATGATTTCCATTACTCGTATATGAAACAGTGAGTAGGAGAAAAATGTAAACTTCTTTATACAGATACTGATAGTTTGATATATGAAGTTGAGGACATTGATATGTATAAAATAATGAAAGAAGACATTCACAGGTTTGATACTTCTGATTATGATGAGAATAATCAGTTTAACATTCCACGTGTCAATAAAAAAGGCCCAGGATTAATGAAAGACGAATGCTGTGGCAAAATCATGATGGAATTTATAGGTTTACGAAGCAAAATGTACAGTATTTTAGTTGATGGAGGAGAGACAGTGAAAAAAGCCAAAGGTATAAAATCCAGCGTTGTGAAGAAGACAATAACTTTCGAGGATTATAGAAGATGTCTTCAGGATCTTATTATTGTAAAACGTGATCAATGCAACATTCGTTGAAAATTGCACATAGCGCATACTGAAAGACAGAATAAAATTGCTCTTAGTCCTCACGATGATAAGAGATTCTTATTGCCTCAGAGTACAGACACTTTACCTTGGGGTCATTTTCGAATCATGGATGAGCAGATGGCGCAAGCTGCACTTCGAATAGAGGAGGATGCTGAAAAACAAGAAATAGTGGAAGTGGAGAGGGGGTATGAAGTATCCAATGAAAGTGGGGCAACGCGAGTGGGGATGGATGTTGCAGAAGATGAAAGAGAGGGGGAAATACGAGGTGGGGTGATGCAGCCAATGAAAATGGTGAAAGGCGAGAGGGCATGACACTTTATGACAATGAAGGTGAACAAATCAGAATTGAATATGATATGTTAGAGGAGTTTATGCATGACTGGGATCCATCAATGGAGGGGATACGCTCTGAGGGAGGAGAGAGAAGGGATATATTACAGGAGGCAATGGAAGGGACAGAAATTGTGGTGGGGAATGAACTATATCAACAGACAGACCACGACGAGGAGCACATTCGAGCAATCGAAGAGTTCGAGAATTATCATCCTTGCGGGAAGAAACCAAGACTCAACTAAATTTCTAAGTAAGTTCACAGTTAATTCTCACCAATTTTCTTTTTTTTTTTTGCTCTAACAAATCTTTTCTCTATTAGAAGTTCTTATTTTTTTACTTTTTCCAGAATGGATCTATCTACACTTAATAAGATTGCTGAACGCGACTTCTTGCCGAGGAAGAAAGTAACAGACTTGGAAAAAGATCATCAGTACATGGTGACAGCACTTAAGGAGGTGAAGACGAGATTCGGTACGAAGGTCGTAGCCGAACTCGACGAAAGTTTTCAAATCTTTTTACCAGAGAAGATTTCATCAGCCATCCTAAGAGATCAAGAGTTTTTTGGTAGACTCTCCAATACTGCAAATAAAATGAATTTATTTTTGACATATCAGGGTGGATCTTCCTTTAAGTTTGAATGAAATACGCAGCTTGCTTTGATTATAATACTTATTTTATTCAGATTAAAACTTGTACATAATAATACATAAATAAATATAATAACATAATATGATTGCTTTCTTATTTACTAGTACCTACATTATTGCGTTTACATTAATATTTTTGGTTAAATCTTGGCAAAATCAAATGATTTTTTTTTATCTATCCAACTATTATGCTCATTACTAAAGCCTAACCATTTAACATATGCACGATTTCCACTTTTCTTTAAAACTTTTTCTACTAGATAAATTTCTGGATACATAGTTTTCTGAATTTCCGTTTCATAAAAGCCGCCAGAGATGGGTTTATCATAATAATCTTTGACATGATAAGTTACCGGATTGGTTTTTACAACTCGTGATATTGTGAAAATTTCAGTAGACCAATTTGGTGTATAACCTTTTTCAAAAACATGTTTTATCTTACTTATCCGCACTTTATCTCCTACTTTAAATTTCGGTTTTTTCACAGGTAACTTTTCATTTGGAAAATGCTTCTTGACCTCTCTTTCATTTGCCTGCGTAACATTTTTAGGCTCAATTCCTATTGTCCGATGTTTTCTTGAATTGTAAGCTTTCACCAACTCAGGCAGGATATCCCACCATTTATAGCTCCCTTGTTTGCTGAACTCTATCCACATTGCATTTTTTAACGTTCTATTAAAACGCTAACATATGCTTGCATGAAGATTACTATGTGAAGAGTATAGGTTTATCTTGTACTTCTTCATGAGTTTCTGAAAGTTTGAATTGTAAAATTCTTTTCCTTGGTCAGTTTGTAGATTTATCGGTAGCGTTCTTGTTTCAGTATTGACTCCATAGCTAGAGTAACATCATTACCACTCTTTGACTTGATTGGTATGGCCCATGCATACTTTGAAAATATATCTATGACAGTAAGTAAGTAGCGAAAACCTTTGTTTTCGTTGGCGTATGGAATCATTTCTACAAGATTAGCTTGCCAAGTCTCATCTATTCCACGTATATCATATTTTCTTCGCTTGTAGATGCGGCGAGCTGGTTTGTGCAACTCTTCAGCTATTTTTTGTCGTCCATTTTTTTTTGATAATATGTTTAAGGTTTAAGAAAAACTTTTATTGAATCAGAATTTTTTTTTTTTTTTCAAAGCAATCTTTCAATTTTGTCTCAAGATTATCTAATCGAATTTTAATATGGGAAAGAACATTATTGATTGTATTTAATTCAGTGTTTATGGGAATCTCTAAGTCAACTTTCGTTACAGCCATTATGTTAAATTATGAATAGCCATTATGAATAAAAAGCAGGGGGCGGGGGGGGGGGCATATAATTATTGAAACATGGAACCGGACCGCGCCATAATAAAACCTCTTAAGCATAGGTTATAAACAGACATAGAAATTATAAGTCGGACAAGCTATCGGTCGTGCCTCCAACATCTCCGTTTTTTCTTCCTATTAATAGTTGTTAACTCCAAGCCATCTATTCCTATACAAGCTCTTTTTTCATCAACATAAACACGTTGATTTTTTGTTGTTGAACGCTCAGATACGTGACGTATATTATTACGTTATATATGTTCCCGACGTGCATGACGTCGGATTGAAACTCTGCGTATTTCCGTAGACAGACGTCCCGACGCGGCGGATCTATTGAAGCCGCTGCGTAGGCTCGCGTGCACGGCGATTTTATTGGATCGCCGGGGGCCGCTTTTACTCTTCGTAAGTCGTGATCGACTCGTAAAAGGAGAGGCTACGAGTAGCTGCGTAGCAACGGGGCGAGAAGGCGAAGAGTTTTTCTCGTGCTCGGGGGGCCACAGGGACGGGTTGCCCGGAAAGGTATACGCCTGGAGAAGAGCGGGCCAGATGCGGAGTTTCGGTCCGGCTGACGTGCACGTGGTGACGTCAACCTAGGCGCGAACGTTTCGAGTGGTCGACGATGCGGCGCGACACGTTTTACGCGAATTGTGATTTACTGTTTCCGGCGTAGGTTTTCTCATCGTAAGAAAAATACGTGAGTTTTTCCTGCGTCACTGGCTTATGTCAGGGCGAATGCGGGAACAGTGAACGTGTTGTTTACAAGTTGTGTATGTTTGAAAGCGCGCGCTGGGTTTGGGTCGACGAGCGGACCCCGTTTTTATGACGGTCCGGATTAGCGCGAGTCCAGCGCTAAAGCGAGGCGCTTAAATTACTTAAGCGCTTCGCTCGTCGATAGATCGAGTGGGAGTGAGTGTGCGATAATGCCGTGCACATGTTGTGCGACAAGGGCACGAAGAGAAGGAAAGAGGGCGGCCCTTTTTGCGGCGATCGGCGATGATCGGTGAAGACCGGTGGGTTGATCGGCGAGGAGGGTGGCTGCAGCGCAAGCAGTCAAGTTTGGGATACCGAGTTGTGCGGTCGAGTGTCTCAAACAAGGAATTCGTGTAAACTCATTCCAAGTTGCGTGCGGATAACTGTTTGAATATCTGCGAGCGTAGTCGCGGTATTATAATTTTCTCTTGTACAATCATACGAAAGTCCGATGTGAGTCCAAAAAAATGCAACTGCGCATCCAAATCGCGCATGGATTGCTTTCTCATAAATTTCTGTTGTCAACCGCGCAGCCCGCAGGGGATGGCTTTCCCATAATTTTCTGTCGTCAACCTCGCAGAGGATTGCTTTCCCACATAATTCGACTGTACAGCTATTGAGATATTATTATTTATATAGCTCTGAAGAATTTGTAACATTTTCTAACAAATTTCAGACTTCGTAATATAAAGGTAATGTATATTAATAGAATAAAATAATAATTTCTACGAAATACATATAATCCTAACCTAAAATATAATTAACTTTGTAGGCAATATGATACATGTATAAATGTGGAACAGATTTGTATTTTTGTATAAAATTTTGATTTTGAAAATCAAGTAACCAAGAAGGACATTGTGTTTAAGTATGGAACACGATACAAATTATGAAAATAATATACATATTAAAAACTATGGTATAATATAAAATAATAAATAGGTAACTTATCCTGCGGGAACAGATTTCCTTACAGTATTTATTAATGAGAGTTTGGTCCCATACAAGGATAGGGATTTGTTTGGTTCCATTTGATAAAATGAATTTAAACAAAACATCATTTTTTACAGTAGCTGGTGCAGGAGCAGTGATCGAGTCGACATATCCCACAATAATTCTATAATATAAATGTAAAAACAAACAATATAAGACGTGAAATAAAAACAAACAATACCCTGCTAAAAAAGGTTCATTGAAATTGATTAAGCAAAGTTGAATTAAAATAAATGATAATTTTGAATTAATAAAAGGAAAATTGAAATTAATAAGGAACAAAGTCTATTAAAGTCGATTAAAAAACATTAAATAAGTTATTGAACAGTTATTAAAATACACTCATTAATAAGGAACAAAGTATATTAAAGTCGATTAAAAAATATTAAAATAAGTTATTAAACGGTTATTAAAATACATTCATTTATCCAACACCAGGATTATATCACAATGAGTGGTCTAAATGATAATTCAGAATTACATTTGAAATCGATAGCGAATCACTTTATCGATTATTTTCTATTATTTTAAATTGGTTTTAATCGTATTTACAGTAGACTTAACCCTAATCAATTTCTATCGCCAATTTGTAAATTCAAGTCAATTAATTTGAATTTAAGTCAATATATTTGTTTCTGGTTCAATCGTTTTGAATGTTCTTTTTTTCGTTTTCCTGTTTCAATTATTTTTTATTGATTTTAATAGTATTTATAGTAGGTTTGACCCAAATCAATTTCTATCGCCAATTTGTAAATTCAAGTCAATTAATTTGAATTTAAGTCAATAAATTTATATCTGTTTCAATCGCTTTGAATGTTCTTTTTTTCGTTTTTTCTTGTTCCAATTATTTTTAATTGATTTTAATAGTATTTACTGTGGGCTTGACCCTAATAAATTTCTATCGCTAATTTGTAAGCTCAAGTCAATTAATTTGAATTTAAGTCAATAAATTTATTTCTGTTTCAATCGTTTTGAATGTTCTTTTTTTCGTTTGTTTCAATTATTTTTTATTGATTTTAATAGTATTTACAGTAGGCTTAACTCTAATCAATTTCTTTCGCCAATTTGTAAATTCAAGTCAATTAATTTGAATTTAAGTCAATAAATTTACTTTTGTTTCAATCATTTTGAATGGAAATCCCAATCACGAAAAGGCGGAATCGACTTAGATACCAAATATTGATATTAAATTGAATCATTTTTGATTAGATTAAATTGATTCTTCTCATTTTCAATCAATTTTAATCTTGCCTCAAAACTAAGATGATTCTAATCAATTTCTATTGTTAACTTAT
This sequence comes from Gastracanthus pulcherrimus, assembly GCA_949152435.1. NCBI lineage: Eukaryota > Metazoa > Arthropoda > Insecta > Hymenoptera > Pteromalidae > Gastracanthus > Gastracanthus pulcherrimus. The sequence goes on along the minus strand of OX424573.1, from coordinate 133,152,680 downwards.
AAATTCTAGTCAACCGTTTTGAATTTATGGTAATAAAGTGACTTCTTTTGTAATGAATTTGTACTACATAAGTCACTACATAAGATGCTATAGATTTTAATGGTCAATCCAATTGCATCCACTGTAGTTTTATAACGATTTTACTGAATTTACATTTTATAATAAAATATTATTTGATTTGCTCTGAAATGCTTAGGTCTATCCGAACTTAATTTTAGTTTAAATTTTAATATCTCTTTACTATTATTATAATTTCTCAGTTTTTCTCAGTCAGTGATATCGAATCTTCAAATACTTTATGTTTTTCTACGTAAACGCTTACTATATTTTTAGAAGAGGATTTAGATGCATACAGAAAATCTTTTATATCAAAATAAATTAAGTTTTATTAATTTTGTTTTTAACAATGTTTCTGCAGACAATATGATGTATATAATTGTATACACTCATCAGTACGACTTGATAGATCAATAAGTAATTAAGTAATTACTGCTCATGAAATAAATAGTATTAAATACTTTACATTGATGGTAATGAAATAAATAGTAATAAATACTTTAAATTAATTGTAATGAAATAAATAGTAATAAATACTTAAAATTAATGAAAATAATATGATTATTTCTAAATTATACAAGTATTGGATCCTCGTCTCCATTCTCAGCCGAATCACTCAATGATTCTAGGTCTGAAACAGCTGGACTTAGTATTTCAGTTTTGTCATCATAATCTTGATTTGTTACATTTAGAAATAAAATACTTTTCTGTTCAGATATCCTTGAATTTGATTCATAATTCGATAATTCCCCCTCTTCACTTTGCTTTATTATATCTTCAGAATAAGCTTCATTTTCTATCCATTCATCTCTTTCTTCAACCTCTTGACTATCCCCATGCGCAACCTCTTCGACAATATCTTCTTTCTGTTCATTTTTGCCTTTCCCTTTCTTTTCTTTACCTACATCTTTTTCTCTGCTGGCAATCTTCGATTGGCTCTTTTTGTAATAGGCACATTTCTGCGAGCAGTATTTATCAAACTTTAGAATTTCTTCTAAAATAATACCACCTTTTTCAGATGTAGTATACATGTTTTTCAATCAGTAGTTGTAAAAATCTATAAAAAAATTATCATACATTTGAATACTTATTGATTTCTATTAAGGAGTTACACCACTTTGCCCCCCCCCCATATTTAATGCTTTTTCGGTTTCTTTTTTAAATGCTAAGTTTTTTTATGTACAGTATTTTATTATATAGATATTAAAACAGAAAATGATTTTTTATTTTATTGTTATACTACAAAATGGCCACTTGACAGCTGATGGCCGGGGCTCCCTCAAAAATAAACAACCAACATTAAAAAAATGGAAAAAAAATCTACTTATAATTCGTTTTGGACATTATTCTTTGAATGTTTATACGCCATTTTAATATAAAAAAATTTTCATGAAGGTAAAATACCTTTATGTGAATAATAATACCTTGGCACGCTTGAAGTTTGGTTTGATGGAGTTGGTTCTGTTCCATTTCCTTTCTACGTTTCTCTTTTTCAGCCTCTGTTTCACCTTTTTTTTAATTTTTTAACTGTTCTATTGCTACATTTACCAGATTTAGTTGAGGTCGTCAACACCTTCACCCCAAATACTGCAACTAAAATGCTTCCTACACACGTTGATGGATTCGTAGCTTTATTTAGAACCCCGTTGTAAGTTTCTTCATCAAGCCAAATATTTCTGCCGATATGAACCTATGCATAGCAACAACATTCGGTTTACTACATATACTTGAGTGGGTGCAGTATAATATTAAAGACTTAAGTAAACTTTTAATATTTTAAGGTTTTATGAATTTTCCATTTAAATTTATAATTAATATACAACATCTCTCTGGTTAAAAAAGCGGGTGCTACACTCCGTTCACATAGAGTGCAATGTTCCGGACGGAAGCCTATTTGAGATCGACAAGGACGACCGATATCTTCTGTCTGTTTTACTCTCAAAGGGAAGGTATACTCTATGTGAACATCAGTTTGAGACCACGGATTCAAATTCCGGAGAATACGGGATTGATTGTTTTTTTTTTGGTTTTAACATATTGTATCATAACATGAATAATTTAGTACAAATATATTTTAGAGTTGTAAGTTATCTACCTTCTTGCACAATAATTTTTTAATTAGTTGTCTTTGTTCGTGTGTTATATGCAAAAAATGAATTTTGTTGAAAAGATTATATCTTTAAGGTTAATAATGAAAATTAAATAAAAAATTTGTGGTAATTACTAAAATGAGAAGGGATTATTCCGTAAAGTATTTATATTCATTTATTTCTTTCATTGAAAAATATAGTTTATAACAAATAATCCAGAATTTTGATCTGGTTATATAATCTGAAACAATCCGAATCAATCTAGAATTTTAACTAGGGCTATAAAGATTTAAAATTAAAAATGTTTATTTTACCCTTTTATCCGATTCTCTGAGATAGCCTGCTTTCACGTAATTTCTATTAACATGCATTTCTACTTCATTTGCTGTTCCAACGAACTGTTGTTGTATGGCTGTAGAAAATAATTTTTATTTAAAAGCGAGCGTGTTGTATAAATGCAAATACATTATTGGAAATTGTATAAGCAAAAGCATGAAATATTTTATTGTATACTTCAGAAGTATCATTAAAAATACACACGTATAACCTGGTAGAAAAGTGAAGTAATTTAAAGGAAATTTAAAGGCTATAACAAAGGTTACGATGTATTTTTTATGTATTTTTCAGAAATGTCTTTTAGCTTTATAAATGAAAAAAAAATGTATTAAAAATATAGACGAAAAAGTCAGTTGAGTATTTTTAATTCACTTTATATTTATTTTACTTTAAATCTCTATTTCGTTAAAACTTTGACCAGTTAAAATACTTAATTTTCTACCAGAGAATATACTAAGTAACAAGTTGTGATCATAAAAAATCAAGATTCCCGAACCGTTTCGTATTCACCAGAAGATTTGCTCGGTTGAGTATGCTCATAATTAAAGTAAAATAACTGAATCGATTAATTAATAATTACTTATTAATTAAGCATTTCAATACATGCAATGCATACAATCGTTATACCCTTAAAAAGTATTATTATGATTTATAGTTAATACATTGAGTTGCTTAAACATGTATATTACACAATAGCTTATTGGACATTACATTTATTTAATAAACAAAAGAATTCAATTATCTATTATGCAACGTCATTATCCACTACATAACGATTTTAGCAATACATTGTGTGAGTAATCAATTGATTTAAAAGTATTAATATTTTTCAAATATTTTAACACTTTACATTGTTACAATTTTTTCCCGATTGGCACGATTGCTTGCTAAATGAAGATGATAAGTATGTACGAAACTCTTATGACTAAAAGTTACTATTTTTACGTATGAATGTATGCGAAGATAAGAATGCATTTTGTGTTGTGCCCTCCACATACCTAAAAGATTACAAATAATATAATATTACAGATTCTACAGAACTTTTGACTTTTAGGGTACTACATATTTTCTGTGAATGAAAAAATCTGTGAATTTAACAAGCTAATATCCATAAAAAAAAATTTCTTGTGATGTAAATATTATAGAGTATCCATACACTAATTTTAGTTACATTACCATAGTTTGTTCTTGCATAAAAAAATGAAAAATATGTGATTTTTCAAAGTTTTGCATAAGAAACCAGAACATTTTCTTCCTTTTCATGCTTGTAAAAAAGTCTTTAAGATACGTAGTGAAACTATTTTTATGTATTTTTCTCCTACCCTACACTTATGAAATACAAGTTATGAAAATGTTAAACCTAAAGAGAAACAGATTTTGAAGAAAATTAATTTTTTGACATATTACCATTTAAAAAAAAAAGTATATTCTTTTTTTAAAATGTTGTGTGGGTATAAATTAGTCTTTCAAAAACGAATCATAGCGTACTTAAATACATAGGTAAGCCGCTTTTGCAAGAAAGTTATGAGGCTCTATAAAAATGGAACTTGCTGTGCCTCTCGTTTCAAAAATCGTTATTTTTGACTGGCACATTGCAAACATACAAACTTGATTAAACCCATTGCTCATTTTACTCCAGATCATTTCATAAGATGTACCATCCTGCTTAAAGTCATTTTTTAACCAAAATATTAAAAAAAAAATTAACGAAATTGATTAGCCTTCTTTCTTGTTAACTTTTTATAGCAAAAATGTATGCAATGGCTTCATTATTATTTTATTATTATTTAAGGTTATTAATATCTTAAAAAGCTCCTTTCAAAATTGTGCTTTTAAAAAATTAAAGCTTTAATTAAAACAAAAGTCAAAAGTTATGTAGAATCTAACATAATATACCATAGTCCGGGCACCAGGTAAGGTTCCGTAGCCGTTTTAGTTCCAACGGTCTACACCAAGGTTTTTTTTATGTATTTTGGTTCGCTGAACACGAATTTCGAGGGTAATTTCCCGGAAAATGTTAAGAAAATGGTTTTTCACGAATTTCCCGGAGAACTCGGAAAATTTCCACCTTTTTTGCTCTAAAAATATTTTTTTCGTATTTTTCACGCAATTTTACGAAGAAAATGATTATAACAATTTTTCTGAAAATACGTTGTTGTTGAGTAAAAAATCATTAAAGTTTAAAAAAATGCCATTTTTGCGGTTTTTAGGGTTATATCACACTAACATATCTTAATCTTATTTAATCTAAATAGGCCAAAATTATCCTTTATTAAGTGTACTTTTACCATAAAAGAATTTGTTTTAAAAATTATTAATGGAGCGTCGTTTTCCGATCATTACTTTAGTGATTATTTAAGGCAGGCGTATGAGCTTCCGCTGCATCACGTCGCGTCGCTCGGCCGTCTGAGCCCATACCCCTGCCTTAAATAATCACTAAAAGTAATGATCGGAAAACGACGCTCCATTCATAATTTTTAAAACAAATTTTTTATGGTAAAAGTACACTTAATAAAGGATAATTTTGGCCTATTTAGATTAAATAAGATTAAGATGTGTTAGTGTGATATTGTGCGGGCTATGCCGCGGGTTGCCAGGGCGCATTGGGAATCGCCCCAGCAGGTGCAGCGCTGTTTGCGCCGAGGACAGGAGCGAGGCGGACGATGGCAGGAGAGAGAAAAGGGGTTTTACACACCTTGTATTTGTAGCACTATATTAAATTATATACAATTATTTACAGATATATACAAAAGTGCAGAGGGCTGTGTTAGCCGTAATGAAAGTTTCGAAAACTTGAAAACGATGCGCCAGAGCTGTGGCGTTGTATCGAGCTGTTGCGTGCAGTCCTGTGCGTGCAACTCTCGGGGCTCTGTAGATGAGTGTAGAGAGAGACAGCGATAGGAGGCCGAGGCTAGAAGAACGCTCTCGGCTCCAGTCGCTGCTTGCGCCGATTGTGCTGCCGCTCGCCTGTCGGCAGGAGCGTGCGCACTTGTCGTGGCGGCAACTCCGAGGGTGCCACAATATAACCCTGAAAACCTCAAAAATGGCATTTTTTGAAAACTTTAATGAACTTTTACTCAACAACAACACATTTTCAGAAAAATTGTTATAATCATTTTCTTCGTAAAATTGCGTGAAAAACACGAAAAAAATATTTTCAGAGCAAAAAAGGTGGGAATTTTCCGAGTTTTCCGGGAAATTCGTATAAAACGATTTTCTTAACATTTTCCGGGAAATTACCCTCGAAATTCGTGTTCAACGGACCAAAATACATAAGAAAAACGTTGGTGTAGACCGTGGAACTAAAACGGCTACGGAACCTTACCTGGCGCCCGGACTACCATACGTAATAAATTTTATCATGCGACAAAGTAAAACCTCAAACCCCCGTGCAACACCTGATTGAAATCGATTCATTTTTGCAATTTCGTTTTTAATTCAATTAAAATCGATTCAAACTCAAAAGATTTTAATTGATTTTCATACGTAAATCGGTAAATTACTCAATTTTAACAGGAACTTTCTATAAACCTCCTTAATCTTGGTATCAGCAAATCTTTCAACATGCATAGAAAATTAATTAAAGAAGTTAGTACAAATGCACACACAGCCAATATTATGTGTTACCGAATTTACATACATAAATTACTTTATAATATAGGTAAACCAAATGACAGGACAGGACATATTATATGATGATGCCGTGCCATTGATTTCAAGACTTTCTGCAATATGAAGATCCTCTGAAATGTTTCTATTATAAATTATTAATAGCATGAACAAGTAAAATTATAATTCGTTTCTATTGAAGCCATCAACTCCAAGGAGCTTACGTATACTCGATTCCACTCAAACTAATCTAATAATAAGGTTTAATTGGCATTAATCTTAGCACAATTTAGTATTCAAATAATAAACGACTAATATTATACAAAAAGTTTTGTTGATCAAAAAGCCCTAAATCGTTCCGAAAATGTTTGCTTACAAATTTTGTCTAAGAATGTAACCCTTACGTCAAAAGACATGATTTATCTAGATCAAATAAGATAGCTAATATCTGTTCACAAATAAATTATTTATATTATAGATATAAATATATATCTAAAATTTGTATGTACACAATTTACTTATCTATCTAGTAATTTAGCATAATTATTCTATTTAGCATTATTTCTGAAGATCATTTATCTAGATAACTGTTAATTAAGATATACATAGCGAAAGATAATAAAATACCCAGATTAATTTTGCATGTAGTGCTACCCTCTGAAACGAGTTCTTACCGCGCTTTATTACAAATCAGTGTTGGGGTATGCTCGTTTTTTAACAAAGATTAATGTTTTATCAATAACTTAATTAATAGATTGAAATTAACGTACTTTTTTTTAGTTTTGCATCGTCAATCATATACTGCTGTATCTCGTCATTGCGTTTTTGAATGGATTCTGCCTTTTTCTTAACCTCAGCCAGTTCTTCTTTTAATTTTTTCATTTTTTTCGTTAATTTATCATTTTCATTTTTCAATTCTTTAATTGTCTTTTTCGACTTCTCCATCGCTTCTTTACACTCTTTTTCACAGTGAACTTTTATATCATATATCTAAAAAAATCAGTGTTAAATTATTATTTGTCGCTTGTTTGTAAAAATATAACGTATATATTTATATAATGTTACGAATAATTATCAAATAAAAAAATATATAATTCGAACCATTTCAACGAAATCTAGCATCTAACACGCAGAAAAATTTGATTTTAAATTTAAAGCTATTTTTTTGGCCGTTAAGTGTAGATTTAATTTTCACTATATTAAAGAATATACAATAAGAAAATAAATGAAAATCTTTTTCGTATCAACGAAAACAAAATCAATGAAAATCAATTAAATTTAATCGATTTTTATTAATTTCAATACTCCCTAGAGTAAAATTATGAGTGTTACTCGGTCGTCTTTTACAAAAAGCAGGCTGCAAAATGTTAAGTAATGTTTAAATATATATATATATATATATATATATATATATATATATATATATATATATGTACATACTGGTATTGCTTTTCCTTTATTTCCCTTACACACGATTGTTTGTCTGTTCTCCACACTATTCGTCAATTTTCCATCATTTTCCTTGTTTCCCGTATCTCTGCTCTTTCCCATACTCTGATCTATCTTTGAGGTAATATCAGTTTCCATATTGGCATTTTCTTCGCTTATCTTTGTTGCTTCCTCAGTAGTGGAAATCTGTACGCCAATTGCTGGGTTACTATCGCTTTCGTCAATGCTCATGACAGTCTTTGTTATAGAGAAAATGTATTATTTATAATATACTCAATACGGGGCGATTAATTGGCAATGTTTTAATACAAAAAATATTCGAACTTATTCCTTATTTAACAATAATACAGAGATTGAACTTGTACAATATGCAAAACGCAAACACTTTTCGTGTGAAAAGGATTAAATATAGCAACTACTCTCTCTTCATAGTTGAATATAAAGAAAAAAGAATGCTTTGGAGGCAAACTCAGCAAACTCACGCGGGCGGTAAAAGCTTATTTCTCGCCCTTGGTACACAATACACTATCACACACCGTTCATCATCAAGTTGTGCGTAAAATCGCTTTTGCAGGAAGTTTATTTTACACCCTTGTTGCTTAATATACTATTATTCCACACTTGACCAATATGGCTACTTTTTGCCCTTGAAAATCGGAGCAAAAGTAGCATATATTTCCCGTAAACCAGATTTGCGGGGCAAAAGTAAAATTTGCGAGGCAAAAGAAAAATTGACATTTTATTTATTTTAAATTTTTTTTTTACAATGCCATTCGTTTTATAATAAACTGATATACATCTAATGGTTTTTTATAAAAAATAAAGAAATTGTAAATAAAATAAACAAAATCGTTTACAAAATAAACAAAATCTTTATATAGATATTTTACATTTGAGCGCGCGTATACGCATTCTTCTAGATCAACCTAGAAAAATATACGAAAACGCGTCGGCCCCGCTTTTCAGGGTCAATAAGTGGCCACTGTCGAGAGTGGAATAAAATACTATATGCAACATGGGACGAAACTAGATTTTACCCTTGGGTAATTGCTGCCCTCGCAGAATCACACTCAGTATCATATTTTCAGAATCACATATAGCAAATAACTTGAGCAAGTGAGATTAACAAAATTTAAATAGTTTTATCCACATATATATTTCAAGTATTTTAAGCCCTGGTAGACCTAATATCCTGCATATCCTGTCTGGAGCCTGCGCATACGAGAAAAATGGTAGTGGTCAATTATCTACCATATTTCATGGATAATGGGACTTTTTTCTGGTGAAATATATTAAAATAGTGTATTTATTTGTAAGAAATCAAATTTATAATAAATTTATAGTAATTTATTTTATTACAACTAAAAATTAAAAAAAATCTGATTTAGGTATGTTACTCCCTTAAAATAATAGTATTTTTACATTTCAAATATGAATTAGATATTTTTTTGCTTTATTACTCTACATTTCTAATGAATTGTTTTCCATATTTAACAAAGTAGATTAAAAACGAGATCGGCATACCTTTAGGAAAATATATTGTATGAAGATACCCGAATTGTTATCCCCTGGGTTCTACAATAGAAGGTTAAAGGATAAAGTTCAGATTTATATATATATATATGTTACAGGTTAGCAATGTTAATCAAATACGTTATGTTTCCGAATAATAAGGCCTATGGTACAAAACTACGGGTGTTTCTTTCCTCATATATCATATACGTATCATCTCGCATATAGGTTCATGGTAATCCTTGTAACAATAATATAGATAATAAACTCCTTTCCTTCTTCAGAGCATTGCAGTTCAAAGTAATAAACAAATTAAACAGAATAACATTATTTTGTATTACTGTTTGTCGGATTATGCTTCGAATACTCTTTTAAAAAACTTATTACTAACTCATTATTAATAAAAATACAAATAATAATAAAACCTTTGCTATATCGCCATTTTCTTCTGTCACGTTTGTTCTTTCTTCAGTAAACTCCGTAGAATTAATCATCTTTTCAAGCGCATCGCGTTTCATGTTCAATAAAGTAGCGTATTTCTTCAAGTTATCGCTCTAGAAATTATAAATATCAATAATCATGCAGCTAGGATAAGTGTGTCAATTACTGTGCCCTTTTATGCAACTGCGTGAATTCTCATTAAGATAAACTATTTTGTAAATCTTATTTCTACTTCTGAAGTCGCTTAAGTGAAAAATACATTGATATGACTTCTACTCGTACATATTTATTTTTTAAACATAAATGTTAAATTAATATCAAGCTAGGAATTAATAAGTTCAAAAAACATCTGCGTCAATTAACTGGGTTCATTTACTGTCTCGCTAAGTAATATATTCTGCAAGCAGTATACTGAACTAGATATTATTGTTGAAGTACTTTTTTATGAAAGAAAACTGTAATTTATAAATATAAAATTATATCAAATTTACGTCTAACCTGCATTAAAAAGTCATTTTAGATCATTATGGTTGATTCTCTTGATTGTTTACTGGATTAGGTTAGGTTGGTGTGCACGGACACAGCAATTGGCACAGGTGAAAAAGCCTAATGTATCAGTTACTGAAATAAAATTATAATAAAATATTATTTTCTAAATTTAAAAAATTTTATTATGAAGTACTGTTTATTCCAGATACATAAGACCAGTTATATTATATTATTATTTAATAGTTTTGCGGTCAACTAACTATGCGTGAAAATGATTTTAATTAAGATCCAATAAGAACAATTCAAACTTAATCAATTTAAATCAATTCTGACTATTTCTAAATTCTTTAATAAGTACTTTCAATGAAAAATAAAAGCTTTAACCTTTGATACATATCTGTAAAACATGAAAAATAGTTTGAAGTCGTTTTACTCGGCAGTCTCAGCTATCCGTGCCAAAAATGACAAATTAAATGTAATAATTTTATACAATTGTGTATTACATTTAATTAAAATCAATTACATTTCATCGATTCTAATTGTAATACATATGTTATTTAATTAAAATCGATTGCAATTTATTGATTTTAATCGTTTTTATGAAATATATAATTAATAATATAATGCAGTATAACTATTATTTGATACACATTTCTTTGTCGGAAAATCAAGGCAAGAAATCAAAATAAAAAAATTTGGCAAAAATTAGTTAATTAATTTTGGCGTTAATAATTTCGCCAAACTTTCACAAATGCACAGCAAAACTTTGACATGACTGTTGAGCATTTTATAAATTTTAGTCAAAACGTTATACCAAAGTTTATTGGCAGGAATGCGCGATAATATTTGATAATGTAAAAATCAGGTCAAAGTTTAACAAAATTTATTATGCTAAATTTATAATGCCAAACTTCAGTAAATTTAATTTTCAAAGTTTTCAGAGAACCCTTCGTATTGCAAAAGTTTAATAGCTTATAAAATATACAAATTCATACTTTTTTCCCAAAGGGATGCAGGATACGTTACGCGAAGAAATACCTTATTATTTTCTTTCTCTGCTGTTACTTTCTCTGATGTCGGAGAATGTTTAGGCTTCAGTTCATCAGCACTCATATCGGATGCACTGTTGCCGATAGTAAATGTTGTAAAGGTGGCACCTTCGCTCTTTTTTTACTTTCAATTAAAGCAGTCAACTTCTCATTGGAATCTGAAAATGTATTTTTCATTATTATTATTAAAAAAACATAGTATAATAGAAAAACATACCATTGTATCTACAAGAAGAGTAGACTGCAGAGAGAGAAAGGTGGGGAGGGGGAGAGAGTGAGAGGGAGAGAGAGAGAGAGAGAGAGAGAGAGAGAGAGAGAGAGAGAGAGAGAGAGAGAGAGAGAGAGAGAGAGAGAGAGTGAGAGACTATACTTTGCGACTCACTTAATAACATTTGTTCAACACAGCCTGCACCTATGAATTATACTCTCTTCCTGAATATACATATATGTAATATATATTTCACAGAAACACGCACCTGCCATGAAAATTATAGCAGCCTTGTACACCTTTCCACATTTGTGTTGCACTGGATACTTTTTATTTTTTTGGAATGTTCTTCCTTTGAAGTCGTACATGATTTTCGAAACTGGTACTCTCACTTTCAAATCCATAAAAGACTGTTCCACAAATTTGACGTAGGCTACTCCATTATTAACCTCGCGTATATATATAATAACCTATAAATTTATATAGCTTAAAATTTTATATACTTGATAGTTAAAAGAAAGGTGAAAATAAAAAAGCTACAGAGAATAAGCAAAATAATGAAATTTAATGTTAAAATTAACTCAAACCAATATATATGTTAATTTTATCGTACTATATTAATTCTGATATTAGATCAATTGTTTTAAGAAAAACGTACGTTAGTTGGAGAATATAGTGTTTTTATATTTTTTTCTAGCAGTATATTTGTTGATCGACTGTTGCAAGAATACATTTAGCACTCACATGCATGCAGTTAAACGAATTCGATGCAAAACCTCAAGTGCACATGTGAGTTTCGGCTGAAAAACACGCATGCATACACGGCCGAGATTTGTTTTAAAACAAAGAACAGCGCAAAGTCAAGGTTCATTTCTATGTATATTGGACGCTTGTAAAGCACCGCCATTTATATATAGTTCCCAGATAGCATTGAGTCGGCACTGTGTCGGCACGCTGACGGCCCGCGGGCCGCCCGCGGTCCGGCATTGTGACGGATTCCTGCCCCGCTTCTGAGACGGCACGGTGCAGGAACGCGGTCCTGGCACGCGGGCCGTCATAGTGCCGTCATTTTGCCGACGCAATTTGCATGCGCGATTGGTACTGCGGCCCGCGTGCCGGCAACGTGTCAGCACTGTGCGGTGCAATTTGCCGACAATATGCTAGCACGGCGATATATATATATATATATATATATATATATATTATTTATATTAAATGTATAATTTTATCATAATAAAAATACTGTATTTTATATTTGTAATTTTTTATTTATATACTTTAAATATTTAATATTTTTGTACAATAAATTAATAAGTTAATACGTAATATATATATGGTTTTGCAGAATAACAACATAAGTCCACTTTTCTGTTTTGAAGATACTAATACTTAAAATTTTTATTTTCCATTTGAACTAATGTAAAAAAAATCATAAATCATAGATAAGGCTACTTATTTTTACACTTTCTTGATTTTGTGCACTTTTATCTGAAAATATACTATATAAAAATATTAAAATCGCTTAAAACTCAATTTTCAAAAAAATGGACTTGAGTTGTTTTTCCGGGAATCCGCAGCAGATATATACATACAATAATAACACATATATACCATTTATTTACGTAAATATTTAAATTTAATTATAATTTTATACTTTAATTATGATTATTCACATACTCCTACTGAATAATCTCAAGTAAGATTCTCACCTGAGATCTCATACCAAAATCTCATGTTATTATATGTACACTTAATGAAATATTGAAATTCGTTCAGAATGAACTTTTACTACAGTTTTTTTTATTAGTCTTGAAGTTTCGTCTTTACAATACATCAGGAAAGTATGATACATTTTTGGTCAATTTTTATTTGAAAATTTTTATATATAAAATTTTGAAATTTTAATTTTCACCTGAGATCTTACCAGAGATCTCGTGTGAGATTTTGAGTAAACATTCATGAGGTTTTCGCATGATATTTCGCATGATTATATATATATATATATATATATATATATATATATATATATATTTATATATCCCTACCAAAAAATCTCAGGTGAAATATCATGCGAAAACCTCATGAATTTTTACTCAAAATCTTACGCGAGATCTCTGGTAAAATCTCAGGTGAGATTTAAAATTTAAAAATTTGATATATAAAAATTTTCAAATAAAAAATTGGCCTAAAAATGTATTATACTTTCCTGATGTATTGTAAAGACGAAAGAAACGTCAAGACTAATAAAAAAAACTGTAGTAAAAGTTCATTCTGAACGAATTTCAATATTTCATAATAATATATATTTCACGTAAACCCGTGAAGAAATTTTTTACATTTCGCTGAAAATGTTTTTACTAGTTCAGAATAGTGAAAAAAGCATGTAAATAAAATTTTAGCTCATAAGACCCAAATCTTGCAGAACCGTGACCCTAAAAATAAAGTTTATTTAAATTTTTAGAAAAGTAGAAAATTCAATTCGAGATAGGTGCAATTTGGGTATTTACATATATATATATATATATATATATATATATATATATATATGCATTTTTTTCTGTAAATTTTCTGTACAATATGCTGACATTTTTTTCAGACCCCAATTATCACGTTTCTGATTGGTTTATAAAAGATATACCGTTATATGCTATTTAAAAAATTTCGGCAGTTTATTTTAATCTCAAAATTTTGTAGTAATAAGAGCTTCAAAATGAGAGCAGGTAGATCATGGACCGAGCTTTATAACTGACGTTACAGCATTTTGAAAGAAATCTACATACAATTTATATATCTATATGTATGTAGGGTATATCATTTATAAATGAAATCTTCATATATAGATATACAAATTGAATGTAGATTTCCTTCAAAATTCTGTTACTTCGGTTAATAAGCTCGGTCCATGGTCTACCTGGTCTCATTTTGAAGCTCTTATTACTATATAACGGTATATCTTTTATAAATCAATCAGAAACGTGGTAATTAGGGCCTAAAAAAGTGCTAGCATATTCTATAGAAAATTTACAGAAAAATATACAGAAAAATAATAAAAATGTATATGTGTAAATACCTAAATTGCACCTATCTGGAGCTAAAAATTATTAAAGTTTTCTCTGTTTCTAAGAATTGAAAAAAACTTTATTTTTAATAGGGCCACAGTTCTGCATAGTTAGGGTATTGTGATCTAATTTTTTTTTGCATACATTTTTTAACTATTCTGAACTAGTAAAAACATTTTAAAACGAAATGTAAAAAATTTCTTCCATGGTCGACGTGGAATATATATATATATATGAAGAAATTTTATATATATATAGTCCCTGAAAATATTTACGTAAATAATGGTGCAGGCCTTGTGCAGGTTCCCCTATTGAAAATATCAAGCTAAATCTCAAGCTTCAAATTCAGCGATGAGTTTGAATCCGGCTCGATCGAACTTGAAATTCAGCGATGAGGTTGAATCCAGCTTGATCAAACATGAAATGTAGGTCGATCAGGGTGGATTTTTTGAATTTGATTTCGAGCTTGAAATCGAGCTGGATTTTAAGTTCGATCAAACCAGATTCAACCTCATCGCTGAATTTCAAGCTTGAAATCCAGCTTCAATTTTTTAACAGGGATCGCCTGAGCTGCAACTCGCAAGAAGCCTCCTACTCAACATCATTCTCGCTGCCCCTGCGTCATCGAGAGTTTTGCAGGCATGTCCACGCGCTCGTACGACAGCATGACCTTGGGAACCATTCAGCAGATCGCTATCACTTCCAGGCAGGTGCACACCGTTTCTGCGCTCGAAGTGTTATGAACTCTGTTGAAAAAAACGAAAAAAATAAGATTTTTATTGCATTATGGGTTGGAAAGTTATAATAGAATGATGAATAAATTACCTTTGCTAGGCCCTCCTTGAAGCTCAGCTTGCAAGTCTGAAAACGATGTCATTTTTGTCGCTCCCAGCCTCAGCTTGTCTACCTCAGTCTTGGGTCAGTCGCTGAATCGGAGGTCTTTATTCCTTGACGTCGTCTCTCAGTACGTGCTGGATCGGTTCTAGAGTTATTTTCTAACGTCTCTCAACGGCATCTGAAAACAATTATTATTTTTATTTTAATAGAAGTAATAATAACACTAAAGAATTCCCAGACGGCAAAACAAATTTCATGAATGTCGCAGACGTTAGAATTCTTTATGAACTCTTTTCAAACTCTTTAAGAATCCTTTTCTAACTTACATGCATAAGTATTCTTAGTGTTCGACAAAAATCCTTAGAAAAAATTCATTTTTTGCTGTCTGGGTAATAATTATAATAATTATAATGTTATTAGAATTATTCTCTTGTAATGTAAAATTTACCTCAATATTGCTATTTTTTCAAACAAAAATAAAAGAATTTTTTTTTTATGTGTGAGAGGGCCCCGATCTTGCCTATCTCTGTGAGGCAAAACCAACATTCTCTGCCCCTCCAACGCTTCCTTACATTTTTTTTTTAATTTAAATACGTAATTAAAAATTAAAATATAATTAAAAAATAAAAGATTAGTAAATTGATAATTGAATTTATTAAATAAATGAACAAATAAATAAAATATAAAATGTAAGAAAACGTTCTATTCATATAAAAAGTCCACGTTAATTTCAGCAAGTGATAATATAAAAAGAATGCTACTAATATAATAAACGTGTACTTTTTATATGAACTTCCCTAAAAGTAAAAACATAAATAAAGTCGCCTTTATAAAACGCAAAGAAATATGTAGCAAGCTAGTATTTTTCTTGGTGTTTTATAAATGTGTAGATGTCCGGAAATTCTTCGGTCCCATCCTCAGGCTGGCCGTTGTCCTCCATCATGGTGTTGCTGTGGTCGTCATGATCCTTGTTGTTCTCGGCGTCGCTTTCGATCTCCGTGTCATCGTCCGGGTAAGGTTCTGCACCTCCTCTGTCAGGTCGGCACTCCTCCAAATACTTCGCGGGGTATTCGTCATAGTGGGTCCTTCCATCGAATTCTCCGTCCTCTGATTCCCTGATATATTTTATATTTTATTTTAAATTCATTTGATTTTGCTTCATCACAGAGGAAGCTTTGGGATGGTAATAAAAAAGTTTTGCTAAAATCACTAAAGACATATTTTTTGAGACAATAGGAATCAACATACACTATTTTTAGAAAATGTCTGTATGAATGTGCGTGCGTGAGTGCGTGCGCGTGTATGTGTGCTGCGTGTATGCATGCATGCATGCGTGCATGTGTGTGCGCGTGTATGTGTATGTGCATGCGTGTGTGTCCGTATGCGCGTATGTGTGTGTGCGTGCGTGTGAGTGAGTGTGTTTACGTGTGTGCGTGCGTGCGAGTGAGTGTGTATGTGCCTGCGTGTGAGTGTGTGTGCGTGCGTGTGAGTGAGTTAGTGTGTGCGCATGTATGCGTGTGCGTGTGTGTGTGTGTCACACCATATTTTTTTGTAACACATGTATGGATTTTTGCGTTTTTTAAAATAAGTTTTTAAATAAACGGGCAAAAAAGAAATTTTTTCTCGGGCAACAAAAGTAGTCAACGGGTAAAAAAACTTTCTTACCCGCTTATCCGGACAGAATAGTACATTATGCAACAAGGGACGAAAGTAGCAGTTTTTCCCGCGGGAAAAATCACCCGAGGGAAGAATCTTCTCGCGAGGGCAGTAATCACTCGAGGGCGAAATCTACTTTCACATTGTAGGGTTTTTTGGAATGTTAGATATAACTTATCTATAACAATAGTTATAAAAGACGTGAAAAACTGTAATTTAATCTAAATATGTAATTTAAGTAAAAAATTATCTTTTGACAATTCATCAATACTAAAATCACAGCTTTTTTAAGATATTGATTAAAAAAAGATAAGTAAATTTAAAATTAATTTCATATTGAAACAATCAATTAAGTTTGAGGAAGCAAAGTGCCAAGGAATTGCCAGCGGTTTTTTACATGCTCTATGATAATATTTAACAGGAGGCCACTTACCAGAGTTTATCAGGTGGATTCTGCTTTAAATGGTCGAAATTTTCTGTAGGTGCGTCATCTTCGTCGGGTATTTCATCCTTCAGGTCATCCAATCCTACATAGCTCCTTGGTCTGGACAGATGCTGATGATCATCCCTCTCCCTCTCGTCGACTGAAGTTTTTTCTAAAACTCTTCTTCTTTTTGGACTGGATGGCAGGGGTTCTTGATGTTCTTCTTCTTCTTCTTCATCAGGAGCTCGTCTTCTCCTCGGAGATGGTGGCAGCTGCTCCTCATCTCTTTTTTCGGGTAGTAGCTCGTCTCTGCGTATCGCTTCGAGACGCCGTAGACATTGCTTAAGGCTTTTCAAGGCCCTGGTAAAAAAATGGAAACATTCATAATTAATATAATAAGTCTAGTGTGACAAGTAAAATAAAATATATAAAACAATATACCTTCACAATCTGACACAAAACGGGTATCACGTAGTCCTGTGACATTTTTTTCTTATCTCCAAGCCAAGTAACATTGCACAGAAGCTCTGTGTTGACTGCAAAGCAATTTTTTTAAAAAATTGCTTAAGAGTCATCGGTATTTCTACCACCAAGATAAATCAAGTAGTTGACCTAAAAATAAACGATATATTTAAGAAATGAAAAATTTAATAATTATAAAACTAAGTCTTGCGTTCAGGGGTTTGACGGTTCATGGGTTGTAGGTTTCATATGTTTGAAGATTCATGGATTTTAGAGTTTGAGTGTTCATTTAACCTCCGAAGCACTCACCAGACACCTAGAAACAACGCAGCATTAGTAAGGGGAGATTACAGTGATAAACTAAACACTAATCTCACCTGATAATATTGGCAGTGGACGAATGCAGTAGGAAGCTGTATGTAAACATAACCTCTTCGAGGTTAACCGTGCCACTGCTGCTGCCGCAAGTACGCCGTCCTGGGCCTTGCAGCTCTCGTCTTCGTGCCCCTTCGTGGGGACCGTAGCCCAGATACCCGTCCTGCTGCATCCATCGTCGCACTTCCTCGTCCTGGCCACTCGTCCTTCCTCGTCAAAACTAACCTATTTATTAACATAATATAATTATTAGAATAATTATAAATAAAAAAATTTTACATCTCAGCCAGGGTGATCCTCAAGACAATCTCTTCACCCTGAAACGTCCAGAAAGTTGCCACAGTTCTCTTGGGAAATCCAAATTGCAGCATGTAAATAATTAATGATAGTAATTATTTACTATGAACTGCAATTGCACGTGTGCGCGCCAGGATGATCCTCAAGACGAGCTGCACTTCCTCTCGAACGTCCACCACAAACTTGCCACAGTCGAATTATATAATTCAGAATTCCAAATTACACCACAGATAACTACAATAATTAATAACTACAATAATACCGCTATAATTATTAAGAACAATTTCACTTATTGCGCGCGTCTGCAATTGAAGATCAAGTCTTCATGAAACCAGGGACATTACTGCAATGGCGGGATGCGATATATTTCTTCAAACAACAGAAAGCTCGAAATTATTTCAAGACTTTAAATTTATAATGTAAATCAATTTTAATATTCAATTATAAACAAATATATTTATTATTAATAAAAATATAAATCATAAAATTATACTATTATTTATTTATTTATATTTATTTATTTATTCAATTACACCAATTGAGCCCCATATAAATAAATTAACAAATCATTACTATTATTATCAATTTTATTTGTAATAGAAATAATAACTTAAATATGCAATTAAATTATATTTTTATAATTATATTGATGGCACGTCGTGCTGTCCATAATCCGTCACATTGCGGCCACGATTTTCCCGACACGGCGGGCTTGCACTGTGCCGTCATTCTGCTGGAATCTAAAAGTTCAAAAAAGTGATGTTGCGTGACGGCACGATGACGGCACAGGGCGGTCACGACGTGCCACCGAATCGGACAGCACGCCGCGACTGCACAGTGATGGCACAAATTCGTCACGCCGTGCCAGCACGTCGTGCTCGGCACGGGCTGCTATCTGGGTTCTATTATATTTTAATTGATCTATATATGGCGGTGATTTTTAAAGGTCCAACAGAACACACTTTTATTTTTACACCCTAATACTTGTACACATGGAGTATAAATAAACGTGGAACATAATCTAACATGTATAATAATAGCCAATTTTTGACGATGCACTGTATTATTATTTCTTTCAATTAATTATATACTTATATTTGCGTATATATATATATATATATAATATATGCGTTATATTGTATTTCATATTATATCAATTATTATATGAGATAAATTATAATATATATGATAGTGCCAAATAAAACATTAAATTGTGTGATAAAGGTAAAAATATTTTTACATGTCATATATGAAAATTATACAATTAATGCTAATTATTATTAATATACTTTTTTATATACAGCGGCAGCTGGCTACATATATGATACGGGATTTATAGCACAAAATTATATACACTTATCGCTCTTTATATTATTTACCTCATGCATAAGTGTAAATTAATAACAAATACAATAATATGAGATATAATATAACCTTTGAAATTAATTATTTTATACAAAGTAAGTATACATGTATATGACAAATTTCATTATATAAAATATTCTTTTGTCGGTATTATTATTATTATTGTGATTGTAATATTATAATTATTTTGCAGATTGATCATTATACGTACAACAATGAACAGCTCAGATAGTAGTACTAATAGCAGCTGCTGTAAAAGCGAATCGAATCAGCAACCATCACCTAGGAAAAGAAGACGTTACAACAGATTTTTAGATCCTGACTTTAAACAACATGAAGTGTCCAATCAAACTCTAGAGAGGTACAAAAAAGCTACAGCATCAGAAGACAGAGCAAATAAACGTACGTATTATTAATATATATATAGTTTATTCGTTATTATTAAGTATGTATATAAACAGGAGATATAATATTTCTTTTAGCTGAAAAGACATCATTCACTGAATCAGAGGGAATTCTCATAGAATCTGAATGTTCAATGAAATCACCAGCTACCTGCCAAAACCATATTATATCTGCATCATCTGCATGTACTGACGAAGAAGTAATGACGAAAATGCATCGTTTATCAAATGGTACGTAATGAAATTTATATTTTATTTGTTTATGTGTTACGAATATAGGTGCTTATAAAGTGTTTTTTGCTAATATAGTATATATTATAGGTACTATTTTTTTATTCAACATCGTTTTTGGCCGCACCGATGCTTTTAATTTCTGCTAATTTTTTAAAACTTCCTTTTTTACATAAAACTACACAAAATTCTACAGGAATACATGCAGGAAATCTTGCTGGAAAA
Source organism: Gastracanthus pulcherrimus (assembly GCA_949152435.1). Lineage (NCBI taxonomy): Eukaryota > Metazoa > Arthropoda > Insecta > Hymenoptera > Pteromalidae > Gastracanthus > Gastracanthus pulcherrimus. The sequence continues at coordinate 133,132,105 of OX424573.1, read as the reverse complement.
TATGCAGGAAATATAATGCATGACTTATACTGCAGATCGAGTTTTCGTACATGCTTTTTCTGAAGGATTTCCTACAGGAATTTCCTGTGTTTTATCTAAGATTATAATATGTTTATATTAACCATTTTAAAAAAATTGTTATATATTAATTATTATTATAACGCCAAAATTGAGGGACTAATCTCTTGATATTCGAAATTTGAATTTCTTTATTCAATTAAAAATTTTAATAATAACAATTTATTTTAATGTTTTAAACAATTTGAAATTCTAGAATATAAACATTAATATTTTTTGTTATTTAAAGATTTCTGTTGTTGGAATAAATTCCTTTAAAGGGGTATGAAAGAGTCCTGTGTGCTTGATGCTTATCATGGAAAATTTTTTAAACAGTTTTCCGACTGTAAATCACATATAAAGTGACCTTTTCATATTTGAACCAGATAATGTTTATAGAATAAGAAGCCTATGCCTTTTTAATTCCTATAAGCTTTATCCGTCCCGATTTGAAAAAGATTCTGTTATTATCTGACTACAGAAAACGCGTTCCAAAGTACCGTTTCAATTCTCCATTGTATTAAACAATTGTCAATTAATTAAAATCGATTAAAGGAAATTGATTTTAATTAATATCGATTAAATGTAATCCGGTATATTATTAAAGATAATTAAAATCCATTCAATTTAATCAATTGTATTTGCTTTAATTACGCTTTTGTGCAAAAAATTGTCATTTAATACATTTCAATCGTCGATATTCAGAACAGATATCTCGTGAAATTTATTTTACTTTGTCTAATGTATACGCTAATATTAATGCTATTAAATGTTTTTTCAGGTGAAAGTGCAAGCAATGTTCAATCAAATATTGCAAATATGGATGTTACTAGTACACAGCCATCTAAAAGCTATAATCCAAACGAAAACATGGAAATGTCAGCTGAAATTAATTTTTCCAAAGAAAGTGGCAGTAAGTAATGGTACAAATGTTGATAGTGATACCGATGAAAAAATTGACAACAATGTAGAGAACTCTGATGACAGTGAAAATGAAAGTAATTTTGAAAACGATAATGAAAAATTCAATGTTGATGAAAATATTTTTGACAAATTGATGTTTGACGCGTCGAAACTGACTGTGCATGACGTGATTATTTTAAGTAGTGCATTTTCCTTAAGATACCATCTTTCGGATGAAGGACAATTAATGTTAATGAAAATGTTGTTATTTTGCGCTGGTCCTAAAATGAACAGTTTAAATATATCAACGCATCTCATGAACAAATGTTTTTCGTCACAAAATAGAAATGTAAATTATCACTATTACTGTAACAAGTGTTCAGAAGTTATTGTGCATTCTGTAAATGTGTCAGAAAAACGAAAAAACAATATCTTTGTTTGCGAAAAGTGCGAAACAAACAATAATATTACGGCTACTTCTCCAAATTATTTTATATCAATTGATTTTTCTAGTCAAATAAAGCAGTTATTTTCAAATGAAGAAATTCTCAATGATATACTTGATAATATAGATGCAAGAAGTACTTCTGACTGCAACGCGGATGACAGTATCGCAGACGTTCATGACGGATCGATTTATAAAAATATGAAGTGCTCTATTAATCCGGCTAAAAGCTCAGAATATATGTTGACATTAAGTATGAGTACATGGAGCACCATTGACAAAGAGCGGTAAAAGGGCTTTCTGGCCAATACAAGTTAACCTAAACGATCTGTCTCCAAAATTGAGATTTCGTTACATTCTATTGGCTGGATTATTAATAGTTAAGAAAGAGCCAAAAAGTAGCTTGATGAACTTATATCTTGATAAATTTGTTGAGCAAATGGAAAATTTGTACATTAAAGGAATTATTCGTAAAAATCGTAGCAAAATTGTATTCAAGTTTTGTATAATAGGTTGCATTGTTGATTCTGTATGTCGACCCATTATCCAAAACCGCCTTCAGTTTAATGGATATTGCGGTTGCAGTTGGTGTTACCAGTTTGGAAAATTCATTCAAAAAGTTAATGGCATACGCTATATTTTTGAACAAGAAAGTATTAACAGGACTCATGAAAGTCATGAAGAAGATGTGAAACGCGCATTAGATAGTAAAATGATAAAAAACGGTGTCAGAGGTTTCAGTTCTTTACAAAATCTACATCATTTTGATTTAGTCTAGTCCTTCCCATACGAATATATGCATGGTATGCTGCTTGGAGTGATTTTTCAAATTTGGAAAGAGTTAACAAGTGGAGATTCTTCGTATAAAATAAAAAAAAAGTACATTGAATTAATAGAAAAACGTTATCTGAATATAACGCCAACTCACGATATACATAGGCTTCAGCGATCTGGAATAATTGGAGGATCTGCTAAGCCTAAAGCATCCGAACTGAAAAGTTGGGCATTGTACTACAGTTTGCCTTGTTTACATGGAGTATTGCACGATGATGCTTTAAAGCATTACAGTTTACTTATTAAAAGCGCACATACACTTCTCAAAACAAATATCACAAAAAAATAATTAAATCAATGGGAACAAGATCTGTTGACTTTTGTGTGCAATTATGAAATGTATTATACTCAGGCTAAAATGACTTTTAATGTATACACCTTGCTACACGTTGTCGATTCAATAAGAAGAACAGGGACTCTATGTATGAATTCAGCTTTTCCGTTTGAAAGTAACATTTATACACTTAAAAGTTTCGTGAACGGTCCAAATGGTATGGATCGACAAATGGCCAGAAACATATGCAGTCTTTACTCTTTAAATCAGGAAATACAACATCTATTTCGTGTTCAAAGAAAGTTGGACGTCTTTGTGAAAGTTTATTTATGCCGAAAAGATTACAAACATTTTATAACAAAGGTACAGATAGTGTTGTTTTTATTGGAAAAGGTCATCGGGTAACAATCACTGGAAATAATTGTTTGGAATATAAAAAATGTATTTTTAAATCTTGTGTGTATCATAGCAGTGAGTATAAACGCGCAAGAAAAACTGATGATACTGTTGTACAATTAGTATCTGGAGAATATGGTCGTATAATACAAATTTTGGATATAGAAAATCAATGCCATCTACGTTTATCATTATTCAAGACTTGTGACACAGATCCTTTTCAAGGAGTTACACATATAAAAAAATAGAATTCGAAAAAACGACAAATACTATTATTAAATCTATTAAGGATGTTAAGTGTAAAGTTATCCTAGTTAATGTTAGGAATGGCCGCTATTTATGTGAATTGCCAAATACGATAGAAATACAATAAAAACGTTTTATTTTATTAAGTAGATATAGACTAACAAATACCGCACCTATTTATTAAAATTAATACGTTCTTTGAAGTCGAGCTGCAATTAAAAGTAATTGATTTTTATTCTAACTATAAGTAACGAAAATTACTATTTATTCTGTATACATATTAAAACCTATTCAATAATGGGCAATAATCATTCATCGCATAAAAATAGATTCGCTCAAAAGTTAATTGAAATCGATTCAATTTATTTTATATACAATATCCAATTTCATTATTAAAAGTGATTAACGTTGAAGATAACTGAAATAAATTAAAATCAATTATTATTTTGCCCATTAAAAATTATTCACATAAATACTGAAACAAGTTCATTAAAATCGATTAACTGGCAATAATCATTCATCGCATTAAAATAGATCCGCTAAAAGTTAATTGAAATCGATTCAATTAATTTTAAAATCAATTGTTAATTTATCCATTAAAAATTATTCACATAAATACTGAAACAAGTCCATTAAAATCGATTAACTGGCAATAATCATTCATCGCATTAAATTTGATTCGCTCAAAAGTTAATTGAAGTCAATTTAATTTAATTTATAGACAATATCCAATATCATTATTAAAAGTGATTAATTTTGAAGATAACTGAAATAAATTAAAATCAATTGTTAATTTGCCCATTAAAAATAATTCACATAAATACTCAAACAAGTCCATTAAAATCGATTAACTGGCAATAATCATTTATCGCATTAAAATAGATTCGCTCAAAAGTTAATTGAAATCAATTTAATTTATTTTATAGAGAATATCCAATTTCATCATTAACGTGATTGACTTTGAAGATAACTGAAATAAATTAAAATCAATTATTATTTTGTCCATTAAAAATAATTCACATAAATACTCAAACAAGTCCATTAAAATCGATTAACTGGCAATAATCATTCATCGCATTAAAATAGATTCGCTCAAAAGTTAATTGAAATCAATTTAATTTATTTTATAGAGAATATCCAATTTCATCATTAAACGTGATTGACTTTGAAGATAACTGAAATAAATTAAAATCAATTATTATTTTGTCCATTAAAATCTATTCACATAAATATTTAAACAAGTCCATTGAAATCGATTAATTGGTAATAATCATTTGTCTCATTAAAAATAATTTATTATATATTTTTTCGAATTAATTACAATTGATTCTATTGAATTGCAAAATAGCCTATTAAATGACATTAAAATTTTGTGTACATTAATTGTCGATTAAAGTTTATTAGTATTAATCCACAAAATGCGCATTTAAAGCAATAGGAATTAAAATCGATTAAAATTGATACATGTTGAATTAATAAATTTTCTAAGGTGATTCAGTCAATTAAAAAATATTAAAATCGATTAAAAATGAATCGATTTTAATTATAATCAATTGTTTTTTTTTAGCAGGGTATAACCTTACAAATACTCACGTGGTTACACCGCTATCTTCCAAATCTGACATCTCCTCATCGGTTGTAAAAGAAGAACTAAAATCCATTTTTTATAAACTGTAAATTTGCTGATTTCTTGTACTTGAATAACTTGATAATTGGATTCCTTTAGCCAGATAAAAATGCACAATGATTCCCTTGTGAGCTTGTGATGATTATAGAAATAAAATATCGATAGTATATGGCGGGATGGCGGGAAAGCATATAACCTGAATAGCTGGAAAGAGCGGGAACGCAATATATATGAGAAAGCAATCCCCAAATTACTCTTGGCCGTATGCGGCTAATTTCACGATCCTTTCACTTTCAGATCAGATTGAGTGATGTAGATAATTTAATAAAATCTAAATAAATATCCCTTTCATGATAATATAGAAGGAAAGAAGTTGAAACATTTCGTTTTGTTTCAATATACACGTTAATTTTATATATATTAAAAGTTTCACTTGAGATATATATATATATATATATATATATATATATATATATATATATACATACACACCTCATGCAGCCAATTTCACGGTCCTACCACTTTTCGGGCTGAAGAAGAAAAACGTGATTTTAGCATTTGTGGATTATACACTCACATATTATAAAAATAAGCAGCTCTTTTACTAATATTTTTGTTGGAAATCATAGTTTCGCTCAAAAAACATGCTAATAAGCCAAAAAAACTTACCAACAGTAATGATAAGCATTTTTTTTGTATAATGAAAAATCCGAACACCAATATAGAAGTAAATATGTCACGGGCGCCAAAGCTTCGTCTGCTTCTCAAACTCGCCTTCGTGGCGCTACCGCGCCACTTGATATTAGCTTAAATATGGCTATATAGAAGAAGATTAAGATAAAAGTGCACAATCAGACCGAACGGCTGATAAATATATTTATAGGTATACCTAGAGGATTCTTCTCGCGACAAAATGATTGTTTTCATACGCCATGTGCGAAGCATTTTGATTCGCGCACGCTTCGGTGAAAATGCGTAAGTTGGGCACTTCGCGCTCGCTATTCACGCATGAGAAACCGGGATTCTGACACGGAGTTTAATATAATACGTAGGTATTCAAAATTCAATTGTATTTCTCTTATTAAAATATCATTTTGGTAATTGCTAGATATATAAATTTGAAGAAAATTACGTTTATTTTAACCCTTTTGATCAGCATGTCCTTTTTAAAGGACACTAACTTTTATATCTACAAAACCTATTTTAAATTTAATAATTTTTTAGATTTTAACTATGCGAGATTTGTATAATATAACGTAAAAATATGCTATTAAAATTTTGGTTTAGTTAAAAAAAATGTTGTATGAGAAGTTATAGCTTTAAAATGGAATAAATATTTGGAATTTGTTGAGTCTAAGGTTGAAAAAGGTTATTGTGAATTATAAATTTATTTACTTTAAATTTACTAAAGAACCTACACTTAAATCCGCGTATAAAAAAGTTATGACCGAAAGGGTTAAGTAAACGTAAATATTTTCAATATGCTTGACGTATAAAAAGATAAAAAAAAATTTTTTAATTTTTACAAATTTTGTAAAATTTATATTTAATTTTTTCTTTTACCAAAATAAACTTGTTTTTCTGACTAAGGATTCTTGAAAACAGTAAAATCCATTAAAATCAGTGATAAAAAGTTGTTCTTTGATACAAAGAATCCTCTTTGAGAAAGCAAACCAAATGATTACTTGACTTCAGTCGCAACGTGTTTTAGTAAAAGTACTCATCTCTGTCTCTGCCGTAGCCAGTCGAGTCGTCGAGCGCCGGTTTGTCGTATTATTTTTCGTGTCCCTTTCTTCAAAACTTTTTACCTGATTTTCAAAGGGGTTCTCATTATTTTCGTTCTTCGCTGGTATCCACCAATCACCATATGGGAAATGCTAGAGTTTTCGAGTGAAAAACTATTTGAGCCGTGGCGGGCAGTACCCCGCCGTTGGTGATCTCCCTACTCATCAGTCATCTCTGCTTCTAGTCTAGAATAAATAAACGAATAAAAATATAATAAACGCAGATTGCAATAAGGATGTTCTGATTAACAACGACACTTTTTCTCTGCGTCTAATTCGGGCTTGAGACCGGCTACGACCGCATTAATAATGTTTGAAACGAGAAATAACGAGAATAATAAAATAGATGAATATCGCGAGAAAACCCGTGTGTCCTTTAGCACGTCTAGACTCTGACTAACTTTATTCGTGGTCTAGAAATTCGTTGTAGCCCTGTTGAGCCCCTTTCCTCCCCCAGTCCCTTTTTGTATACGCAGTCTAAATGCTGCTTCCAGCCATATGTTGTCGTGCAAGCGACACGCTTTTCTTCCCGGAAAAGCTCGGACCCCACAATATCGCGATGAACAGAGGTTCTTTGTTTTTTAGTGAGTGTGTTTTCTTTGCCTTTCAGACACAGTTTGAAATTGAATATTTTGTGTATGAGTCTGTTCGAGAATCGAATGTTTATATATTTTTGAATATTGTCTTAAAAAGTGCGTATTATTTTATTTGAATATTTGCGCGTATAAATGGCGAATAACACGTGATGTATTATATTACATTACAAGTCTTCCTGGCTAGTGCCCTGGTGGCCGTCTGCGGTACCTTATGGCTTATAGGTACTACTGCGAGCGCTTTTCTCAGTCCACTGTCTGTTCAGGGAGACTCTTAATAGTCTCCCAGATGCCCAGCTCCCTCCTCCCTGTCTCACGGTCCGCGGAGACCGCGGATGTAGTACGTTCATACGGCGTGCCCTGCCTCAGTCTATGGGCCGACTCGATTCTGCTTAGAGCGTGTTGCAGAGCAGTGCCGAGTGCGTGCGTGCCATACATAAGGTCTGGTGTGCGTGTGATTGTGTGTGTAAGAGACCGCGCGCACTATCAGCTGTTAGTAGAGCCGGAGCGAGCCTTAGCTGACAAACGTACACCACACTCATTGGCTCGCACACATTAACATTTCAATCTGAATCGCGGGCCTGGCTATTCTTTCTCCAAAAGAAAGAGAATAATCATAGAAAACGAACAGTAATATCGAGTATTAATCTGCGTCCACCTTTCTTTCTACATCTGCAACAATTGCCAAGTCTTCTTCGGTCTCACACTCGCTGTTTCTGTATTCCTGTGCAGTCTTCCACACCTCCCCGCCCGTCACACACACACACGCACACACGCACACACACGCACATACACACACACACACACACACACACATACACACACACGCACGCACGCACGCACGCACGCACGCACGCACGTCAAGACTCTGTACTTATACTGTGTGCGCTCCGAGTTATAAATGAAGGAATAAAGGAGACTGGGAGTTGTGGACAATTGGCGCGGTTTCGACTCTTCGCGTTCCTACGTTTTGGAGCAAAACTGACAAGCTGATTAAATTTGCAAAGATAAACAAGAAGGAACGAAGTCAGTGTGCCTGCTCGCAAGTGTCGGCTGTTAAAAATTAGAAACGAGAAGCGCGCTGCGGCAGTGAACGTCAGAGACTGGAAAAACAACCTGTGGACACGCTATTTCCAAGTGTCTAGCTAGATAACGAGGAGCTTTGGAAGCGAGCTCGTCTGTCTCGCTCTCTTCAAGTGCATCTACACGCGTGCTTGTAAGTATTTACAGCCTGCATCTTTGTTACAAATGTTGAAGAAAATTCAATTTTCAATGATAAACTAGTGCTGTAATTCTTGTAATCGTTATTTTTGAGCTTAGAATTATTTTGGAGCATTTGTGCTTGTAGTACGGACGTACTATAGCTCCCTATACACTACGTCTGTGGTGTGCACAGTATCTGCTCGAGTGAATAGAAAAGAAAGTTATTCAATTGATGGTTAATTTGTAGCTTTACATTTATCGAAAGCTATACTGTTGGCTCATTTTACAAAATGTTATTTTTTTTAAGTACGTTCTTCTTTTAATACTAGCAATACAGTCACAGATTGCAGATTATATATGGAGTTTCATTTCTGCCTTAAAATCCATGTATTCCCAGATATGGGCATATATGCCCACATATGCTTATATAGGGATGATTGATATACATTTTTTTAGAGTAATATTTATTAAAAAGAAAAATTTTTTTTAATAAAAATATCAGTTTAGTCCGTCAGTTTGAGTGTTATGATCCACATGATATATCACTAATTGGGCACTACAACTATCTGTAGTCCAGCTTTTCAAGTTACAAAAACTCAAATCCGAAATATATTTAAGTGATATATGCCCCATATATAGATGCCCCTTACGAAGACTAGCACATCTGTTGCGTTTTCCACAAAGAAAAATACATTTAGATTTTATCCATGAAGAGTAGAAGTTTTCATTATTTACCCACGAAGACTAGCTCACTTGACGATTTTCTGTCAGGCTTTTTGCAGGCTTTTTTTATTTATTCGGGTAGTCTGATTTTCTTGGGTAAACCGATAATTTTTTAAATACCAAAAGAGTCTAGTACCCTACCCAAACCCAATAAAAAAAAATGCTCATAATTGCTTTCTCAATGGAAATTCGCATTAAATAAATTAAAGCTAAAGTTAAATCATTAGACACACACGTCTGAGATAATCTTAAAACTTAATTAAAATAATTTTCATCATATCTGTACACAAAAATTTTTTATAGTTATTATTTGTTTAATATTGTATATTAAAAAACTTTAACAGTATATTTTATTATTGAGGTCTATCAGAATAAAAAACTGTTTCTAAATCTACTAAAATTATCTATTTTCGAAAAATATTTATTCAAAATTCAGTTTTATTTCTAGCTCTAAAATAGCATTCAGGTAATTGCTAGATATATAAATTAGAAGAAAATTATGTTTATTTTAAGAAAATGTACATATTTTCAATATGTTTGACGTATAAAGCGACAAAAAAGAGCCGCTGCCAATTCACTGGCATTTAGCTTCTTCAAACTAAATAAATTGTTCTAATATTAATTTCTTTACTATAATACATTTTCTTTAATTGCTCTATTTCTTTCTTATTAACATCTCAAAAAAGGTGTGTTTTTTATCATTGATGACAAATCATTATAAAACAAAAATGAGTCAATGAATCTGAAAAATAAAAATATATCTTTTCATAAAAGAAAAATGAGCAATTCGTAAAAAATTACCGTGTAACACCCAAGAAATAGACAATAAAAAATTAATAAGACAATATAACCTCAAATATCTTGAAAAATAATAGATTTCATATGCTGGTCAAAATTTTCGTGTCAGGGAAGATAGATAATTTTATTCTCTTTCAAATGCTTTTACACTGAAGCGATCATATTATTTCTACATACCAAAATTAATTTACCTCATTGATTTCAGAATAACGTAAAATAGATAAACCGTTTTAAAACAAAAACGAGTTGATGAATCTTAAAATTTCTTTTTAATTCCGAATCCTCATTCAGAAATGAAAAAAGTGAACCCTAGTTGGCAAAAGATGACCGTGCCGTTCTCGAGATATAAGCGATTAAAATAAAGTTTGAAAAAAAAAAATAACCTCAAATACATTGAAAAATAAAAGCCCTCATGATCTGGGAAAGAACTCAGCCAAGAGATAGTTATAAGCTACCTAAGGTAGTTGACCCTGTTCTCGATAGCTTAGTAACAGACTCAACTTATTTCGCTATAAAAAATGCTTTAATTTTAAAAAAATTGAAATTTTTTGTTTTCAACTATTAATTAATATACTTATTTAGCAAATAACTCGAAATAGACGAAATTTTAACGTAATGTTTACTTCTAAATTCAATAAACCAAAAAATAATCCGAGGGAGCAGTTGTCGATAACCATTTTACGAGTCGGAGCAATTCTCGATAGATGCAAAAGACCCAGTTCTCGATATACCAACAAGCCCATTATTCAGGTTAGGTTCTAGGTTATGTCAAAACTTGATTGAATAACATACACATTTTGATTATTATAATTACATAATTATTAATTAAAAGTAGTGCTTAAGTACTTTTAAGCATTGAAATAACATTTAAAGAAAAATTTATTTGTATTTTGTATATATTATCTGAGTATCGACAACTGGGTACGTACGCATAATTAAGACGGAGTTGTCGATATATGAATTAAAATAGTTATAAGTAAATAAATCAAAATTTAACTTTTTGATTACGCTTATTTTGTTGAATTTAAAGCTAATCTTGGCTTTATAGTTTTTTAAAACGTTCTATTTATTACAAAAATGTCACTTTAAAGTTTACTGTTTGTTACGGTCGTGATTAAGAAAACGTCGAGAAACTCATCAAATCTGAGAGTGCCAAGAAGTGTGAATTTCTATTTAACAAGTAGCGCTAACTGAGTTTTTATAATTCAAAATATTTATTCAGTGATATATTCTTAATATAGGAATAATTTTCTCGTACCGAAAAATTGCTCAAAATGTATCTAAAATCGTATTATTCCTTCGAGTTATCGACAACTGGGTACCTATCGAGAACCGGGTCCACTACCTTATCTAGAAATATTAAAAAAGAATAATGCCGTTTTACTCAAGTTATCATTCGACATAGAAAATCGATTTTTTTACAAAATCATTTTTTCTCGGCAAAAGAAAATTAAAATGGCTCAAAAATTTTACTGAATATTGTACTCGATGTTACTTATCATCTTAATTTTTTTCAATATATTTCCATGATATCTTTCCGAGATATAAGAGAAAAATGGAAATAACTTATAAAAAATTTCGAGTCGAAAACGATAAGCTCTTACAAATGTATTATCACAAAATCGATGATATTATTTCTACAGTATTAAAAATACCGAAAAACTAAAACTCAAAAATTCAAAAACTAATAAAAAACAAAAACCGATTGCAAAATGAGCCCTGAAACATTAAATTTAACTATTGGAATGTACGTAAGATGTTTATACGAACATTCGTTAATTAAAAAATGACTAACGTCTAACTTTAATAAATTTTAAATGATTGCTTCTAACAGCAAATTGTACACGAAATTGTTTTCATTTATATGAATATGTTGACAACGTTTCGGGTGTTTCTTACACCCTTCTTCAGGTCAAAGAATAATTAATTCTATACACAGAAAAAAATTTTGAACTCAAAAGTTACGGAATCTTTGAATTTTATAACTACTAAGAAATATTGAATTGAAACACTACCTAAAATGACATTTCTTAACCCCAAATTGATAATACAAGCTATCAAATAATATTGGGATGAAAATATTTAAAAAATAAGGATATGATATGACCGATTCGGTTATGCGAAGAGACCAAGATTTATTGAGCTACTACAGCGCTAGGCTAGTGCCGCCAAAGAAGATAGACTCCGATAGAAGCGCAAAGCCTTATGGGCGACTGAGGCACCCCAAGGGCTAGTGAGCACCCCGACCACGCGCAGCGCGACAGTCGTTTTCCAAATGTTTCCAAGCGTTATGTAGGTAACACACGGAAAAAAATGTTGAACTCAAAAGTTACGGAATCTTTGAATTTTATAATTACTAAGAAATATTGAATTGAAACACCACCTAAAATGACATTTCTTAACCCCGAATTGATAATACAAGCTATCAAATAATATTGGGATGAAAATATTTAAAAAATAAGGATATGATATGACCGATTCGGTTATGCGAAGAGGCCAAGATTTATTGAGCTACTACAGCGCTAGACTAGTGCCGCCGCGTCTTGGCGTTGGGCACGATTCGCGCCCAACGCCGGAACCGCTGATGCCGCAGAGTCGTAGAAGTATCCCGTGCACATGTTACATTCTGCCTCATCTTCAATGATCGAGATTGTTGGTTCATAATGTTGAAACTAATTTTATAATATTATAAGATATGTATTATATTTTTTTAAAGCAAAAAGAAATCAATATTCTTTAAAGTCATGAATATTTGAAAAATATTAACTATTTAACAAATTCGCTTTACATACAAAAAAATTCATTTTAAATTCTATCATTGATTGTCAAATTTAAGTATAAAAGTAAATAAAGGTAAGTATAAGTAAAAGTACGTAATGAAACGTAATAAATCGTTACTGATAGTTAATATTTCCACGTGATTGAAAGTTAGTTCTGTCAGAGTTTGGTACTGTATTATGAACAAGATAATTAGGCCAGGAAAGCATTGCTGGTCTACTGGCAGGTAAATAATTAGCGTTTGGAGGATAAAATTGCAATGGAAGTGCTTGGCTGCTTGAAGGTAATTGAACAGAATGGTATAAGTGTCCGTAAACGTTATCTGTAAGTTGTAAAAGTTTAGTATAAAATAATAATATAAGTGCATAAATAAGCAAATTGGTTTTGAGTATTCAACTCCGGAATTAAACTTTTCGGTGAATTATTATTCGAATCCATGTTGATATAAGTATGCAACGACATTGCAGTTTTTCATTTTACTCGATGAACTTTTAAGATTGCTCAATTTATCGACCACAGGCACATTTTTTGTGATGAATAGATTCCTCTGGTCGAAAAAGTACGGAAACAAAAAGAATTCATTGAGTAAAACGAAAAATTACAATGTCGTAACTAACTCCCCATTATACTTAAGTCTTCATTTTAAACAAAATTATTACATTTGTATGCTACCTGCCTAAATTATAATAATAATAATCTAAAGTAATAATACTTGTGCTATTATAAAAATTCAAAAACATTGAATTACCTTGAAAATCAATATTTATAAGCCTGCATAACCCTCAAACCATGCTTGCAGCATATAGCAGCAATAAATATTTATATATACATTATCCGCATATATTTAAATATAAATGTATTATTTTTAATTAATTCCAGTTTAGTACTTACCTTTGTCAAGTGATGATGGAAATGGAGCAAAGCGCGACAAAGACGATGAAGAATAGACAAAACAAAAAAAAACGATATATAGAAGGACGGCTTTCGTTGAAATATGATATAGCGGTTCCGAGTTCCGACGTTGGGCACGATTCGCGCCCAACGCCGAGACACGGCAGCACCGCCCTAGCGCTGTAGTAGCTTAATGAATCTTGGCCTCTACGTGTAACCGAATCGGTCATACGTAATCCTTATATTCGAAATATTTTCGTTCCAATAGTTATTGAAACGATGTATTATTATTTTTGAAATTTCCAATTACCAAAATAGTGGTATAAAGTTATTGTTTGGTTGAAATAAATAAATACCAGTTTTACTTTAAACATTTGAGTTCGACATTTTTTTCCGTGCAGGATAACTCTCGGCCGATAACATATCGGCAATATCAATAAAAGCATGTATTTAAAAATTGTACATTGGAAACATGTCAGTTATGGTTTGCAATACTCGAAAAATATGTAGAAAACCTAAAAACATATAGTAAAACAAATTATATTCAATACTCCAAACCTTATCTACAAATGGGGGAGCACTTTATATATCAAATCCATTATTTAACACTCGTTGGCAGCGATGGTATTGTGGATAACGTATCTGATTCTTAATTTTTTTATGCAGTTTCAAATCCGTTACACTGTTTTTTTTTTTAATTTATTATTGTGTATAGGAAATGTATATTACATTAGTATTCTTTATTATTTATGTTAATAAAATAAGTATTTTCAAATAAAGTGTATATTTATTTAAATGTATAATGTATTTAATATAATAATTGGTAGAGTTATGCCGATATGAAAATTTATTTCCCGTTGTATTTATTTTCGTTTAAGGCAATGAAATCATTAATTTTTTATAACTATGATTATTATTCTAATGTAGTATACTGTATTTTGTACTAATTTTTTTTTTTAATTATCGTCGCCATGTTTGTGCTCCCATGTGGTGCTAATCGACGACGGGGGTCTGCGGTGTGTTTGTAAACAAAGCACATGTAATTTTTACAGAGGTGCTTGTATCAATCGGCAGAGACTAGGATTCGAACCCGGGTCACCGGCGTGGGAATCCGACACTCTACCGACTGAGCCGCCGCAGGCCCCAGGACACCACGGTTTTATTTAGAACATTTATATAAAAAGATTATTGAATAATTCTATATAATTTATACATGTCGTGAGATTATAAACAAGTATCTTAAAAATTTTTTATATAGTAATTTCTAAATAAAATGAATATAGTACCTCTAGGGTGGTCTGGAAAACTATTCAAAATAGTTGTTTACTAGCCCTTGGGGTGCCTCACTTTGTTTCCCAGCTTTGCGCTTCTATTGGGGTCTATCTTCTTTGGTGCCGCCGCGTCTTGGCGTTGGACACGATTCACGCCCAACGCCGGAATCGCTGATGCCGCAGAGTCGTAGAAGTATCCCGCATGTTACGTTCTACCTCATCTCGAATGATCAAGCTATTGTTGGTTCATAATGTTGAAACTAATTTTATAATATTATAAGATATGTATTATATTTTTTTAAAGCAAAAAGAAATCAATATTCTTTAAAGTCATGAATATTTGAAAAATATTAACTATTTAACAAATTTGCTTTACATCCCTGGTAGAAAATAGAGCAACCGAGATGGCCTGTTCGTCAATGGTTCGCCAATGACGTTGGCCAATACTTACTGCTGTAATTGACCAACGGTTCGTCAACGACTGCTCTATTTGTAATTCTAAAATTTTATTTTCAAATTATAAATTGAATCATTAAATATACGTCTCTAAATGTACATTTTACAATAAACCACTGAATGATAAAAATAATAGCGCATATACTGTCATGAAGTTGTAAAATATAATTAAATTCTTATTTAAAGTAGGGTTATGGTTACAAACGGTTCTATGTATATGTGTATATTGTGCTTACCCACGCTTCTCGCGCAAACTAAGAGCGCGTCTTTAGTTGCGGAGCATGCAAATATCTCTCGCAACTACTGATTTTGGTATAATTTTTTACTATCCATCCGACCACTCTTGTTTTCATATTATATTATAGAATTGATAAAAAGTATGTCTTATTTTATACTTAATTCTTAATTATACTAGTAAATTATAATGTATTACCCTAGTGGAAATGGTTTTAATATCAAAAGTTTGCCAAAGTTTACTAGAGTTTGACAAAGTTTGCCAGAGTACGCCAAATGTCTTCCAATTGGCCGTTTTGGCACACATATGACAAATTTTGGCACACTTTTGGAAAATTTTGGCAAATTTCGGCAAACTTAGATAACTCAGACATACTTTGGCATACACGATTTCTTCGACTAAGGTAGTAAACTAAATCATCAATTTACTACACCTAACCTCAAATTTGAATTAAGTGAACATATATTTAAATGTGAATTTTTTAAGTAAACTATATAATTATGCTCATATAATGACTTTTTATTGATTGCATAATATACCATAACACTTTACATAGCTTGCTTAAACAGTATTTAGTGCTTTTCGCAGTTTTCAAATTTTCAGCATTCGTTGGCCAACAACGGGCGGAAAAGCGTTTCAAAATAAGTGGGTTTGGATTGGCGAATCGTTGGTGAACGTTTCTACCAGGGATACAAAAAAATTCATTTTAAATTCTATCATTGATTGTCAAATTTAAGTATAAAAGTAAATAAAGGTAAGTATAAGTAAAACTACGTAATAAATCGTTACTGATAGTTAATATTTCCACGTGATTGAAAGTTAGTTCTTTCAGAGTATGGTACTGTATTATGAACAGGATAATTAGGCCAGGAAAGCATTGCTGGTCTGCTGGCAGGTAAATAATTAGCGTTTGGAGGATAAAATTGCAATGGAAGTGCTTGGCTGCTTGGAGGTAATTGAACAGAATGGTATAAGTATCCGTAAACGTTATCTGTAAGTTGTAAAAGTTTAGCATAAAATAATAATATAAGTGCATAAATGAGCAAATTGGTTTTGAGTATTCAACTCAGGAATTAAACTTTTCGGTGAATTATTATTCGAATCCATGTTGATATAAGTATGCATCTCTTAGCTGAAAGTATTACGATAGTTTACAAATAAAATTTTTATAATAAAATTAAAAAAACAATAATATTACGTGATACAATTGTTTCCTAAACAAAGTTATATTGTCGCAAAAATTTTAAATTTTTATGTTGTATCTTATATCGTTCCTTTAGAAATATTCGAAAAAGTAAGCTCATTGGATTGTGTTAAACTGAAAAAAAGTAAATAACTTCTTGTCAT
This sequence comes from Gastracanthus pulcherrimus, assembly GCA_949152435.1. Classification (NCBI taxonomy): domain Eukaryota; kingdom Metazoa; phylum Arthropoda; class Insecta; order Hymenoptera; family Pteromalidae; genus Gastracanthus; species Gastracanthus pulcherrimus. The sequence goes on along the minus strand of OX424573.1, from coordinate 133,115,244 downwards.
ACATGCACGATTTTCGCGTTTTTTCACTTGAAAAGCGGGCGCAAAGCGACTGTTTCCGATAGGCGAGCAAAAAATAATTTGTTGCCCGCTCTTAGCAAAATGGTGTATCCAGCGGGCGAAAGGGGTGGTCTTTTCGTCCGCTACTCAAAGGCTCAATATATATCTATGTGCATGCGTACGTATGTGCGTGCGTATTCGTATTCGTGAGTACATGAGTACAAACTTTTTTTCAGAAAGCAACAGAATATTTGATAATTTACAATAATTCTTTTTTTAAATTAGTTTATTATTTGTAATAAATAGAATATTGGCAGTGATAATAGATAGTGTTGTGTAGAATTAAGATTTTGTCGTTTTACATCGGTAAACATGAATGTATAAATTAGTATTTATAGTATACATTGTTTGACAGTTTAACCCAGACTAGAAATGAAGCTTAGCTTCTTAAAGTAGTCAGAAAAATCTTAAATTTAAAACCTGGTGAGTTAAAAAAATTTTATTCTTAGACAAAGTTATTAATAATTGACTATATTAACCGAAAATGCATGAAAGGTCAACGGATTTAAAACAGTTAAATTTTCTAGAATATTCATGCATTTTCAGTTGTTACATTCAATTATTAATACAATTATTAATTCAATTATTAATAAGGTCCAAATTAAAGCGTTTTCTTACTACTTTCGGATACTTTACGGCAGGTTTCTTTAGTATAAAAACATGCGGAGTGACGATGACAAATAGCGGAACCATTTTTTAATAAAATAATGTATATTCGGAGTAAAATAGGTGATATCTTAAGGGGGTATGATCCCCATAAATTATAAAAAAGTAAATTTTTTTATAATGTATTCTTGATTTATAGGGCGTTTACTACTTAGAAATTAAATTTTAGACACTAATAAAGTCAAATAAAAAAGTTCAAGCCCTTAAATCATCATTTTATTAGTTATACTGCGATTTCAAAATTCGCGCGAGTTTTATATCACCTCTTACAAAATGGACAGTAGTTTATCATATAGAACGTTATCTGTTTTACTGATGCAGAATAATCCAATCTTACATCTATCAGCTGTTAAATGTTTTGTTTTGACAGTTTTAAAAAAATGAATGGAAAACGGTGTATTCTCATATCAAATTCATTAAATGAGATAAGTATCAAAGTGTAATTACTAATCTGACTAAAATAGCTCAGTACTTTATCATTAATATTTTTGAATAATATAGCTCTGAAGGAAAGCTAGTGAATAAAATATATTACCGGTGCATATGTGGAGACTTATAAATTAAGTTCAACACTAATAAGTTAATAACCTCGGGTTCAAAGAGATCAGCATATTGAATTCACAAAATCTGTTTCTCAGAAGTTTCATCAATTATCATCAAAAAGAAAAATAAGTTAAGAATATACAATATAAGAATAACACGTTACTCTTGAAATATATAAGATACAAAATCACTCAACAAAGTTATTCATTCGCATAAACAAATTAAATACAAATGAGTATTGGAAGTTCAATCTCTCCAGTGTTCAAAAATAAACATAAGCGAATTAGTCTACAGAAAGCCGTAGTGAGATTGTAGCTCTTTACAATTCGTAGATTTCTTTAGGCTTCAAGTATTTACAAGATCATAAAAAATTTTTTTTTAAATCTAAGAAAATATAGGCTGTTTCTTTGCTCTATAACACACAATTTTTGCAAGTAAAATTTTCTCGTATGAGTCAAAGGTAGCGAGATAATAATTATTGAAGAAAAGGAGTTTTTATTCTTTCAAACGTCTGTATCTCCTACGGTAATTATGAAAAACATTTTATTTTAACCATGCATTCGAAAGCTCTTCGAACAAGCTTCAAAATCCCACTTTTAGATTTATTGTGGAAATTTTTCCTACAAAAATGTGTGAACTTGAAAGTAGGCAAAAAAATTTTGATTTTTTACTTACCTTTCTTGTCTTGATAAAATATAAAAAAATTGATTAATCTATTTGGAACAAAATCCATCTTAAAGGATACGCAAAAAGCTACAAAATGAGCCCCCGGAGGATTTTGTAGGATAAATACAACCTTAGTAACAAAACTTTTAATTTTATGCAATTTTTTCTTTGGGTGGGCAAATAATTATATTAATAATTATGGACGGCAGTGTATATATTATCCGCATATGTTTAAATATAAATGTATTATTTTTAATTAATTCCAGTTTAGTACTTACCTTTGTCAAGTGATGATGGAAATGGAGAAAAGCGCGATAGAGACGATGAAGAATAGACAAAACAAAAAAAGAACGATACATAGAAGGGCGGTTCGGTTGAAATATGATATAGCGGTTCCGAATTCCGACGTTGGGCACGATTCGCGCCCCACGACGAGACACGGCAGCACCGCCCTAGCGCTGTAGTAGCTTAATGAATCTTGGCCTCTATGTGTAACCGAATCGGTCATATGTAATCCTTATGTTTGAAATATTTTCATTCCAATAGTTATTGAAATGATGTATTATTATTTTTGAAATTTCCAATTACCAAAATAGTGGTATAAAGTTATTGTTTGATTGAAATAAATAAATACCAGTTTTACTTTAAACATTTGAGTTCGACATTTTTTTCCGTGTAATAAGCTTAAATCTAGGTAACTTATCTAGACTGCTCGCTGCATCCCACATTGTCAACATATTCATATAAATGAAAACAATTTCGTCTAAATTTGCTGTTAGATGCAATCATTTAAAAATTAAAATTAACCATGGATTACTCGAGATATGGTGCTACACACACACATATGTACATACATACATACACACACATACACACACGCGCGCGCGCACACGCACACACACATTTACGTCCATACGGAAATTTTTTAAAAATAGTGTATTTTGATTCTAAATGGCCCAAAACATATTTCTATCATGTTTTTAAGAAAACTTTTTTTTCCTATGAAAAAGCAAAATTACGGGTACTTTACGAAAACATAGATATTTTCAACATATTTAACGTATAAAATAAGAAAAGTTCGTTTTTCGATTTTTAAAAATTTTCTTAAGTTACTATTTTTTATAAAAAATGTACTTTTTATTATCCAGTCAGCGCCAAAAACTAATCAGTTCTAAGTTGATCAATACCTAATATGTCTGCAAAATTTCAGCTCATATCATGCTTCCCTTGAAGATTTATCGTTCCACAATTTTTTTTCACATACATACATACAAACATACATACATATTTACATACATACATATTTACATACATACATACATAGAAACAGACATTTTTTAAAACCATGTTTTTCTGACCTTGTAAACATAAAAATTCATCAAAATCCCTGCTAAAAAAGTTTTCATTGTCAAAAAGCTTTCTCTTTGTGAAAGCAAAAGAACCGACCCGATTTGCTGAGAGTTTATCAGTAGGGGAAACCGGGGCAAAGTGAGCCTAAAAAGTTTGAGCACGATTATAAATATATTTCAACAATCAATAATCCGGCATAGTGCGTTTCTTACACATAAGAATTATACACGTAATTATTGTGCACAATATAGCATTGGTCAAGTATATCTATATATAATTTGACCAATGCTAAATTGTGTAGAATAATTAAGTGTATAATTCTTATGTGTAAGAAACGCGCTATGCCAATAATCCGAAATATATATTGAAAAGATAATATAGACTTTATTTAATATAATTTTCAAGCACGAAGACTGCAAAGTAATTGAAAGTATTTTAAAGTTCACTTACAAGAAAGAAAACTTCTGCCAATTCATTGGCACTTAGTTTCCTCAAACTAAATTAATTGTTCTAATATAGAATATTTTGTAATTAAATAAATTAATTATAAATTGCTATATCTCTTTCTAATTAGTAGCTCAAAAAATGTGTGTTGATTTATCATTGATGGTTTAATTCACAACAGTTAATTCAACAAGCTGTAGCCATAATCTTATTTTTATTTAATAAGTTTATATTCTTAATTTACATCTATATATGAATTACAAACAAGCATATAAAATACAAATGTAAAATACAAAATCACATATGCATTGTGACATATCGGAGTCCCAAAAAAGAAGGGACACATGACCATTAAATACAAAGAAAGAAAGAATTAAACAAACATTCAGAATCTTCATTAAAAAACAAAATAATGAGCCCTGGGTTGCAAAAAATGACCACGCCGTTCTCGAGATATAAACAATAAAAAAAAATTTAACAAAACACACAATCTCAAATAACTCGGAATGTAAAGGTCGTTATAATCTGCTCTCTACAATGAATCAGTGAAATTTCCTCTGATTGTCTCAGTGAACGACAGTTTCACTGATTAATCAGTGGTTCTCACTGAGAATCACTGAATTATTTTGTCAATCCTTGAGTCACTATTGAATCAGTGAATTGTATTTCTAAAGCTCAAAGTCACTGGTAAATCACTGAATTTCACTGTTAACTCACCTCAAATTTTTTCAAAAAATGTCCATGATATATTTCCCAGATATCACCTTTTAAACAAAACACGACGTTTTCGTGTATAACAGAAAAAAGGAAATAACTTATTTAAAATTCCAAAAAACATAAATACTAAAATTCAAAAATTGAAAAACCTCTAAAATATAAAAAGAAACATCGAAGAACAATACATATTTTTTTACAGCACCCTTCCTTTAACAAAAAAAAACAAAATCATTGAGCCCTGAAACATTAATCTTGTCAATGATATTCAGAGTAATCTTCACACACACGCACCCTCGCACGCATGCACGCACGCACGCACGCACGCACGCGCGTACACACACAACCACACATATAACACACACATATAAAATTATACGGCATTACTTATAAATAATTAGCTTTCTCTTATTAAAGATATATTATTTTATACATTTTTTTCGTTAACTTTGTAGATAAATGTTTGAAGAAAATAATATCCCCCGAAACATTAAAATTAATTAAAAAATAAAAAAAATATTTGGGATTTTACTAAATATTTTTTAAATTAACAATATTTACACTTGTGACGTCAAGATTTTTTTTGGAATAATTTTTTCTTCATGTTGTTGTGGACTATTATTAAGTACATTACATTAGTTTTATCATAAACTTCCAAATAATTTTTTTTGTTTTATGTCCTATATCTAGCGAAAGACCCTCCTTAACAGACATGGGTGTAAAGCTTTACAAAATGTATTTACCAGACATAACCATAATATCAGTTTGAAGTTACCCTTTCTTGTTTACATTGTTTATATAAGCTCGCTTAAACCCGGTCAGTATGCCTCGAATGCACGTGCGACAGAAGAATGGTTTTTAAGAGATTTATGTACTGTCTTATTGTATTAAAAAAATATCTATTTAAATTTAAGTGTACTAAGTATAAAACAAAAAATTTCTGTAATAAAGTAGTATACATAACACTTTTTTATCTAAAAAACTGATTATATATACCACGAAGCATTTAACAATCATTGTTTGTTTAGATTATCTATCTATATACATAAAAGAACTTGTCCTGACTGACTGATTCATCAACGCCCAGCCAAAACCACTGGACCGATCAACTTGAAAATTTGTGGGTATTTTCCTACTAAATGATAGGTGTTCACTAAGAAAGGATTTTTTGAAATTCCACCCCTAAGGGGTGACAGGGGATGAAATGTGTTTTTATGTTTTTATACTGTATTTCTGCAAGAAAATAAGATTTTAAATTGATTCTTGCGGCAAAATATCAGAAATAGGATTATGTAACAACCAATTTCTGGGTTTGCTGAAATTCCAGCCCTAAGGGGTGAAAGAGGGTGAAATGTGTTCTAATATTTTTGTACTATATTTCTTTAATTTATCCAACGAAACAAGATTTTATTGAAGACAAAAGATTAAGTTGATTCATGCGCGAATTTTTTGATAAAGTATAAATTTTTTCAGGTTAATTTTCAACTAAATATAATTAAGAAGCAAAATAAATATTTATAAATCAATCTATATCTATAAAAGAAGATGTCCGATACACCTATTCATTGGCTCACTCACTCACTCACTCATCAACGTCCAGACCAAACCACTGGATCTACAGACTTGACATTTTTGTGGTATATATCTCTTATGGTGTAGGGGTGAGATAAGGACGGATTTTACCCCCATCCACCTCAAATAGGGTGAAAAGGAGGTAAACGTGTTTTTTCGTTTTTATGGATATCTTCGGAATATCGAAAGTTATGAATTCGATTTTTATCCCGAAAGGTTGCCTATGAAACTACCTAAATATCAATTTAAGGATTTATGGTTACCCAAAAGGGGTAAAATCCTTTCTTATCTAAACCATTACACATATATATTTTATAATATAAAATTTCAAGTATCCAAGTCAAATAATGCATATTATTCACTTGTGAGTTCCACGCACTGTTAGCACGGGCGAAGCCGTGACGGGGGATGCTAGTTTGTTATATAAGTGAAATTAATATAAATGTTTTATTTATGTCGGAATATAGAGAAAACTCACTTTACCCCGGTCTCCCCTACAACTTTATTTTACATATTCTATACAAAATGTGTTAGTCTTCGTGGGAAACTGGTGATTTCCAATAATGTACTACTCTTTGTGATGGGAAGTGCTGAAATGTGCGAGTCTTCGTGTGAGTTTCAAATGTGCTAGTCTTTGTAAGGGCCGTCGGTATGATCATGTATGATCATATATGGCGATATAGACACAAAATTCATATGAACCCCAATGACCATATATGGAACATTTTTTACCGAGTATAGTTATTTTCGTGCTCACACTTTACACAAATTTTCGTATTGTCGATGCATGATACATTTATATAATTCAAAAGGGTCTATTACTACAGAGGAAACAAAAATTCCCGGGAAAGATTGAGCCATATATACCGTCCCATATATGGCCATATATGAATTTTGCGTCTATATGGCCATATATCGACGTTCCCTATGAAGAATAACATAAACTAGGTTTCTGAAAAAGACTACTTGTTTCCAGGAGCCTCTTTCAAAAGCTAGTACTTTCTAGATTCTCTGAAGTACACTATTACTTAGCAATTCATTAAGTTACTTTTTAGTCTTTATTAGAGAATCTAAAAAGTACTAGTTTTTGAAGGAGGCTCCTGGACAAAGCATTCTTTTTCGAGAAACCTAGTTCACGTTATTCTTCGTAGGGAACGTCGATAATATGTGAACATTATTCACAACAAATATGACTGACATGAATTTCCGATTTCAGGTTTTATAATAAGGCTTGAAAAACTGTAGATAGCTGTAGTGCCTAATTTTGTATGTATCATGCGGATGATAACTCTCAAACTGATGGATTAAGCTTTAATATTTTTATTTTAGAAATATTTTTTTTTAATAAATATATTACTCTAAAAAAATGTATTTCATGTATCCATAATATGACCATGTGCATATATGGGCATATATGGGTATATATGGGTATATGTGGGCATATATGGGTATATGTGGGCATATATGGGTATATGTGGGCTTATACGGATCTACGTTAAGTTACAAATAAAACTCTGTATATAATCCTATATACCCGTATATAATTATAGAGCCATATATAATGATATATACCCATATATAATCATATAAAGCCATATATTATCATACCCCATATAGCACTCAATATTGCAGCAATATCACATGAGTACTACACGCAATATTAAATATTCCTGTCATATATAGCAGTAGTATTGGTACAATATTTTGGTCACAATCAGGCAATATTTCAGTAACATCAAAACAATGTTTATTGTTATTTTTATAAGTAATTTATTCAAAATACGATATAAAGATATACAATGGAATATACACGTGGTCTAGTTAATAATATAAAACAAAATATAGTTATGTATGAAATATTTAGATGCACTGTAACTGGAATCACTGTAATATTTATAAGTATTTATCTGTAAATATATACTGATGTGAAAGTAACTATAGAACTACGTGGTTGATGCGAAGCGCGCTCTCCGGTCGCTGTACACGGACTGGAGTTGTCAGCGTGCTTCCGAATCCTTGGGTCCTCTGGATAAAGGGTGCAATAAAGTTCAGGTCAAGAAGGACCTCCCACTTAGACGTGCATAAGTAAAAGACTGTATTCATTCTGTTTGTTTGTTGCGTGTATTGGTGTGCATATTATCGATGAACTTCAACAACCTTCCTCAACGATAACGTGCACTTTCTTATTATGCTAAACCACATCCGTGAGCCAGGAACTTTAACTTTATTTTATTTAGAGGTTTTGTGAGCATATCTGCGAACATTTTATCTGTAGGGCAATACTCAAAATCCATAACACCTTTGTCTTTTAAATCCTTTACAAAGTGAAATTTTGTGTCAATATGCTTTGTGCGATGGCTGAACTTTTTATTGCTAATAAGCTTTATGCAACTTTGATTATCTTCAAAAATAATTGTAGCCTGTTGTTGGTTGCCCGTAAAATCTTCTATTAATCGGCATATCCACAGTGCTTCTTGACATGACCCTGCTAGCGTGATATATTCTGCTTCCCCAGCTGATCGTTACGTTTAAGAACTTGAATACGTAGCCGCTGTTTGATCTACGGTCATCTCGATTCTCCGCCCAGTCTGCGTCCGCATAGCCGATCAATTCCTGCTCCGCCCCGCGTTGACCGAGTGTCAGCTCGTAGTCCTTGGTCTCTTTTAGGTAGCAGCCTATTCTTTTTGTCTCCGTCCAGTCGGCTAATGTGGGCTGCTTGTTATATTGACTTAAAATTGTTACACTTGCAGCGATATCAGACCTTGTATTCACTGCTAGATATAATAATGCTCCAATAAACTGTTGGTACCTTTCATTGTTTTCCGTAGATGGCTGATCTTTTCGGCTTTTTATATGCCCTAAGTCCAATGGTATGTGAGAAGGTTTTGTGTCTTGTAAGCCGAATCAATTTAGAATCATTTCTATATACTGTGTCTGCTTTATGCAGTAGAAACCTTCTTTATTTCTTCTCACTTCAATACCGAGATATTTTTGCTAAATTCCTAAGTCCACCAAGTGAAAATTTTTCTTTAAAAAATTAGTTGTTTTGTCGATGTCCTGAATCCTTTTAGCAGCAAAAATCATCAACGTTAATAATGATGTATATTTCTTCTTGTTTAGTTTTCTTGATATATAAACATGGATCCGCTTTGCTTTGTGTGAACTCGTACTCTCTTAGGATATCATCCAGTTTCTCGTTCCATAATTCTGCTGCTTGCTTTAATCCTTATAGGCCCGTTTTTAATCTACATACCAGACGTTACCCTTCCTTTTTTATTGCCTCAGATCCTTCTGGCTGCTCCATATAGATCGTCTCCTTTAAATCTCCATTGATAAATGCAGTCTTTGCATCGAAATGATCAAACCCTTTGTGCCTGCAATCGTTTGCCTTACGACGGGTGCAAATACCTTGTCATAATCCGTTCCAAACTTTTGCGAGAAGCCTCGAGCGACGTGACTCGCCTTATACCTGTCGACTCGGCCTTGTGCGTCTTTCTTTGTTTTAAAGACCCATTTGCAAGTAACAATATTTTGTGCTTTTGGCACTGGTACAATATCCCATGAATTATTCTGCAATAATGAGTTAATCTCGTCGTCCATCGCCCTCTGCCATTGTTCTTTATCGAGCCCTGATAGCGCTTCTTTTCGGCTTCTGGGATATTCTTTTGACGCTACGACTAGCTTTGAAACTGCTATATATCTGTTGGGCGGTACTCCTTTATTTTCTCTTGCCGATCTCTTTACCTCGCCATCCCTCTGCGCATCATGAAAGCTGTCGTTGTCGCTACTACTAGCTTCAGAAACAGACTCGTTTCCTTCCGTGTCTATAAGTCGAAAGTCGAAAAGCCTTTGATTCGTTCGAGTAGCCGACGAATGTGAGCTTCTCATCTTTTTCATCGAGTTTCCGATGTTGTTCTTTGGGAATTTGCACATATGCTTCACATCCGAAAATGTGCAAATTACTGATGTCCGGCTTCTTTGAGTACCATAACTCAAACGGTGTTTTCTCGATTGGTCTCGTTGGCAATCGATTTTGTAAATAATTTGCTGTATTCACAGCTTCTGCCCAATATCTTTTTTCGAGATTAGCATCTAGCAACATGCATCATGCCATCTCTAATAGCGATCTGTTCTTTCGCTCTGCAACTCCATTCAGTTGAGGCGAGTATGCTGCTGTATATTGAATCTTGATTCCTTGATTCTTTGGGTAATTTTGTAGACTCAGATTTACATACTCTCTTCCTCGATCGGACCGTATACACTTTGGAGTTTTTCTGAATTGAGTCTTTGCCATTTCAATATATTGCTTTATGTGCAATACTGCTTCATCGTTTGTCTGCACAAAGTATATTTCTGTATACCTAGAGTAATCATCTAGATCCTCATCCAGAATGGTATACATCTTGCTTTGTCTTTCCTTCGGAAAAGGCTGCCGAACCATTTGCCTTTGTACGCAGCATTCCCTTTTCGGCCAATTCCTTGATTGCACTTGGGTCTCGGTGCCCAAAGCGCCTGTGCCACGCATGTGGGTAGTCCTCGCCGTGCGAGTTTATTGCCACGCAGACCTTTTCGACGACCGTCTCTATTTTGTATAAGTCCTGCGCATCTGTACCAAGACGGGCTATAGCATGAACTTTTCCACCTTTATTCCCTTTTCTTTTTATTGTGCAGTCGTCGTCATTGAATATTACTTTATAGCCTTGCTTTGCGAGCATCTTAACAGATACTAAATTTGATCCGAAAGTGGGCACGTAAAGCACGTTCTGCACTTTGAGTTCTCTCATCTGGCCGTCGACAATGGTCCTAATGACCCCCGAGCCCATTCCGCACACTTAATTTTTTTTGTTACTGTCCGCCAACTGCACGTATCCTTTGACGTTGGGGTTGAAATCTTCGAAGAATTCTTTTGAAGTGGTCATGTGGCTCGTAGCTCCTGAATCAACGTACCAAGAATCCGCATCTTCATTTTCGATACTGAGGCACGTTCTTTCTGAAATTTGTTCTAACAGCTCAGAACCCTTACTTTCTTTTGCTATAAAACACAAATCTTTCAGAGGTTCGAGACACTCCGTTACCTTATTGACTTTTCCCTGTTTTACTTTCCACTTCTTATACTGTATACATTCCTTTTTGAAGTGGCCTGTGTTTTTGCAAAAATAGCACGAAACTTTTTTATCTTCTTTCTGTTGAGACTTTTTATAAACTGTTTTTAGCGCTGTTTCGCTCTGTCCTTGTCCGATACTTTGTTTACGCCTTTTATATTCATTGATTACTCTTCCTTTTACGAAATCCATCGTAAAGTCCATTTCGCTTCTACTCTTCAAACTTATGATGAGTGCGTTGTATGAGTCCGGTAAACTGGTAAGTCGAAGCTCTGCCTTTAATTTATCCTTAAATTCTTCACCAAGTGCTGTCAACTTGCTGATTAGTGTCAGTAATTCTGACACGTGTGCTTCTGGATCGCCACCTTCCGATAATAGCAATCTGAATATTCTTATTAGCAAAAATATTACACTTGATAAAGTTGATATTTGATGATATTCCTTTAGTTTGTTTCAAGCGTCCTTTGCAGAAGTTGCTCCTTGTATGTGCAATAATTGGTTATCCTTGACGAGAAGGCCAATGGTAGCACGAGCCTTTTTATCCCTTTTGCTCCACGTTTCTGTTACTGGGGTTGGTACTTCAAGCTCAAACGCATTGCACAGTTCTTCCCTTATGAGTAGTAACTCCATTTTTTGACTCCATGTTGAATAATTTTCTCCGTTGAGTTTCTGGATACAGACTTTAGAAAAATCTGACATAACTTTATTTGTTTTTATTACACTCACTTTCACAATTTCATTTTACGTCTTTATGTCCCTTTACAAAAAACTGTCCTTGCTGTTTTTATTGTTCGCACACTAGAGCCTGGGCCCATAACCTGTTGTTATTTTTCTAAGTAATTTATTTAAAATACAATATAAAGATATACAATAGAATATACACGTGGTCTAGTCAACACTATAAAACAGAATATAATTATGTACGTAATATTTAGATGCACTGTAACTGGAATCACTGTAATAATTATAAGTCTTTATTTGTAAATATACACTGATATGAAAGTAGCTATAGAACTACGTGGTTGATGCGATTCGCGCTCTCCGGTGGCTGTACACGGACTGGAGTTGTCAGCGTGCTTCCGAATCCTTGGGTCCTCTGGATAAAGGGGGCAATAAAGTTCAGGTCAAGAAGGATCTCCCACTTAGACGTGCATAAATAAAAGACTGTATGCATTCTGTTTGTTTGTTGCATGTATTGGTGTGCATATTCTCGATGAACTTCAACAATATTATTATCGGTTTTTAGTTGTTATGGTGAGAACGGAAAATATTGCAGTGATATTGCAGGAATATTATTATCATTTCACAATAATAATGGAAATGCTGGGTAATATTTTAGTGACATTCCAGCAATATTATTATTATTTTATCGAAAGCATATAATTATAATTTCCTTTTCATTTTAAAATTATTTTAATTTCGCCGTAACGCTAGTACCATTATTAATATTAGTAATATACATGTAATAAACACCTGTCAATAATAATCTTTCATACGCAGCAGCTTCGGGTTGACACACATTATCGTAATGTTTGAACCGTCCTTATATTCGCTGTGAGCATGTGGTATAGTATATGTTATCTTGTTTTCAATTATAGAAACTGTGAGAGAACTGTCAAATATGAGAAACTGTGAAAGACTGAAAAACTATGAGAAACTGTGATAAAATTTATGAAATATTCTATAACTACTTTTTAAAATCCTGTTCCAAATGTAATGAATTTATTAGACAATACTTTAGGATTTAATTCTATCTAACCTATGAGACTTTAAAGTACATCATACGTATAATATGTTCTAATTTTTTAGAATTTTTTTTAAACTTATCTGTCTACAGGGGTGTTACAAATACCAACTTTTTGAGTTTTAAAATCCCAGCTCAATTTATCGTATTATAATGAGTACATGAGCTTAATAGCGTCATTTAACATATGAGATTATTTAGTTCGAACTTGAAACAACTATGTAAGCGAGCGACCCGGATTTTATTTGCAGTTTTTATACTTAGGTTTAAAGTAATTCGTTTTAAAATTCCAAAAACTAAAAAGATATGTAATTGCCGTCGTCATTAAAATTATTGGTAATTTACTTATGAAACAAATCCTTATGCGGTATTCTCGTGTAATAACGTGTGTATATAAAGATACTATGCGGAAAAATATTTTTGTTACACTAAAATAAAACTACATGCATTTTTCTAGCAAAAAGTAATTACCGTGGCCGTAATTACCGTGGCCGATCGGACAAGATCCCCATTAATTTTGTCCAAACATTAGGTGAAAAACTACCGTTTCCTTAACAATCACCCATATGTGACCAGCTATGCTCATATATGACCATACATGAAAGATTTTTTCTCGGAATGAGTTTAGTTATTCAAAATTAATAAATATTATTTTTAAATAAAGTATAAATTCGCAAAAAATGTACATTTTGCAACTAGGGGGAAAAATTGTCTTTTTCTGAAAAAAAAACCTTTTCTACACATACTATGTTTTTAATAAGTGTGTGAATGGGGTCTTTTTCATGCACGCAAAGGGAATGGGGAAATGGGTATTACGAGTCGTCCACTAGTCCTAAGGAATTCAGGAGCGGGAGGTAATCATTACCTTCCGCTCAGGCGAAGACGCTCGGAATGCCCAATTTTCCATTTTATTTTCATGCACGTATTGAGAAAAATCTTTTGCATAGTTATAGCGAATTGTTTCGAACTATATATTTTGAGGTTAGAATCGGAAATACCCCAAAACATCATGAAATCCCAAGATTATTTATTAATTACTAATAATTATATTAATTACTAGATAATTATCTTGATTAATTAACCGTTATACGGTACGCATTAAATAGGTATCTGTGTTGTATAATATTATATATGTATTAGCGTCAAATAAAATTGTAGGTAATTGTCTTAATAAATAAAAGGCATTGTTACGACCTTTAGGAAAATGTTATTTTCTTTCGTAAATACGATAAGCATGTTTAATTTGTTCATATAGCTTTTATTTACAGTAAATATTCTTAAAAATTAGCTTTACCTATATCTAAAATCAAATATAGATAGAACTGATTCCAACATTTAATGCAGTCATTTTAGAGTAAGTTTAAGGGCATGTCGGCACCAGTATGATGTTGTGAACTTATCGATCCGTTTTCGTATTTTCCATTATTATTATTCAATTTCTAATTTGTATTGATTCTCTCAGTTATACGGTGTTCTTTCAGGTAAGGATACATCCATTTTTCTAACTTTTTTCTTTTGAAGTTTTGGTTTTAAAAATGTTGTCCCTTATTTGTTATCTAAAAACATAGTTTCTTACACTTCCCTAATTTGCCATCGACATTTTTTATTTAGTTTATATAAACTAATAGATAACTTTCCGTAAATTAGCCGAAAATTATCCGTGGAGTCGAAAAATTTGCCGCGGATTATTTTTTAATAATAAACGGGTACCCTACTACTTTAGAAAAAGTTAGTAGGGTACCCCCTATTACACTACCAAGGAAGCATTCTACATCATTGAAAAAGGGCTTAAAATTGACCGCTGTTTTCCATAAAACACCCTGTACAGTAGTAGAGTCTGTGCTCTCTATACGTGTACACACGCATCTGTATCGCTCTCGTTCAAAGTTTCTTTACGCCGCCGCCGTACCTTCGGGTATGCTATAGTGTGACCCTCAAGTAGGGCCACAGTGCAAGACTCCTTCACCACAGTTATTTTTCATCAGGTGTGCTGTATTTATACAGCAATTTCTTTTTTGCACTGGTGCCTCAGGTTTGAGGTTAGTTATATTATAATCCTGCTGCCTCACCTCGAGCGCTAAAGTCTGCGCATGCCCGAGTCTCAACATCGACAGGTACGTGCGGATTATATCATCGAGGCGTGAGAGTGTGCGTGTGTGTGTCACGGTATGGAGGCCAGCATTAAAAGTTGTGCTGAATGTGGTCTGCCTCCTAGTAAGGGCAAGACCTATAAGTACTGCTGCATTAAATGTAATAAGGCAGGTCATGTTAGATGCATGATCCTGCAAACTAATGCAGCAGTAAAGCAATACATGTGCAAAACATGCACAAAAGGTGTTGCCAATACATCTCGCAGTAGTAATAAAGCAGCGGCTGGACATAACGTGACGTCACGCCTAACAGCAAGTGTGTCTTCTGGTATAGTGCGTGCGAGCATACATTCAAAGCCGCAACGCTCACTGCCCAGTGGGAAGGCTGCCCCCACCACGCCGAGAAGTTCCTCGCCGCTGCTCGCTGCCGGCACACCTTTAACACCTTTATCATCGCAAACGACGCTGATGCGGCAGCCGCAGACCAGTGTGCTCTCTGCTCCCACTACACCGCCCTTGCCTCTGTCTCTCTCTAACGCTGACGCAAGCCTAAGAGGCAGTACTACCGATCAGCTCAGTTTCAGCGCGGGCCAACACCATGGGAGTCTCGTACCTGCGCTGCCTGCTGTACAGCGGGTTGCAGGCATGAAGGCGCTGAATCTTCACTCTTCGTATACGGACAGTGTTTTTTCACACACCTCGACGCCAGCTAAAGACGACATCGTTCTCCCTGGGGCAGTTTCGACGCCTTCAACATCTACCACGGACAAAGAAGAACTAGCTTCTAGATGTAAATCAACAGTACAAACAAGTAATTTCAGCAGCGTAAATGATGTTAATGCGTCGGTAATACGTATGTTAGACTCTACTACCTTTAAAAAGGGACGACAGTCTCCTGCTTGGTAGAGTACGCCAATTCGACATCTAGAAACATAGACAATGCACTTACTAGACATTCGTCCTCTCTTGAAAATAGATTGGATGCAATTGTTAAAAGGCTAGACTCGTTACCAGCAATACATACTCTAGCACTGACAATTGGGTCCAAAATGCAGAAAATAGAGGATAAGATGTTAAAACAACACTCCCAGCTGGAGGAGATGTTAAATGAAAAGCAAGTGCTTTGTCATGAAATTAATGATTTAAAAATTCAAACCAAACAGCTACACGAAACATGTCAAAATATAACAAATAATATGTTGAATAAGATCGAAGTTAATTACAATGCAATTATAGAAAGAGTCAATAACATTGAGCAGTCTAATTTTGAAGTGAAAAATCTAGTCAAAAATAATAGTGAGACAAAGAAATATGATAATGACCTTAAAATCATAATTGATAAAGTTAATAATATTGAAAGTGACAACTCCGACATATTAAAGGCCATAAGAAAAATTATTGCACACGAGACCACAAGCAATAACAATCATGAAACTGCAATAAATAATAATAATAATAATAATATAGAGAAAACTTTGAAAATTATTCAACATAAACAACAATAATTTTTAAGTAAAATTGAAAATTATCAAATTGGCCTGCCTACCAGTAAGGCAAATACAACTTTTTCTCCACACAGTATTAGAAATACAAATATTAATGATAAGATAAATAGTGTATTTAGTAATAATGTAAATAATAATAATATATATAACATTGATAATAATTTGAATAACGAAAGCAACGATACACTGCAAGATACGGCGTCGACGTCATCTGCACGAAGCACGCGGGTTAAAATGGTAGGTGGGAGGACAATAAAAAATAATAATAATACAATATGCAATAATGACTTAATAATTTCAAATATTTTTGACGGTAACAGCACTAAGCGTGTTGATGTAGTTCATGCTATACTGCGTCGTGTCCTCCCATCGATACAGAAAACGGATATAGTAAATACCCGCCTGCTTCGGTCAGATGAGTCGCTTTCGGTGACATCAACCGAGGTAACTAGCGAGCGCAGACGATCACCGTGGGTTGTTACCCTCTCCAGCAGTGAATTAGGAGATAAAATCATGCGACAAAAAAAGTTTATAACAGGCTTTCACACTAAAGATGTCGACATCTCGGCACTTGATGCAATATTCAGTGATGCAATATTCAATAGTAAAATTTTTATAAATGAACATCTACCAAGGGAAACATTTAATAATTTTAGAAGCCTTAAAGCCCTTGCGATGAGGCTCAAATTTAAATATATCTGGCATAGGGGGGGCCGTTTCCTGGTCAAGATGCGGGATGGCGATGTTTCCCACGAATTTTTAACAGCGGCAGACCTCCAAGTAATTTTAGCCTCGTATGAAACTCCACAAATTGCATTAGATTCACATAAAAAAACAGGAAAAGCAAATATAAATGAAATAGATAAGTTGGACATTCAAACAAATAATCAAACGGAGGCTGTCGCAAATGAATGACTATCGTTGGACACTGCTGGGGGGGGGGGGGGGGGTGCACTGTAGGGGACTGAGAGCAGGATTTATCAATGTGACCTCTCTAGATTGTCATATTGGTACACTCCGTCAACACCTTCTATCTGGTCCCTCCTACCACCTTTTTGGAATTGCTGAGACGCACCTTGCTCAAAACATTGACGACAATCGCATTCAGATCAAGGGCTATTCAATTTTAAGATTAGATAGGAATAAATTTGGGGGTGGGTTAATCCTGTATGTACACAATAGTTTTAAGGCAACCATACTAAGCCGCTCACGTACCACCCAGGATGGTACGCCGCACTTTTCTGAATATATTATGTGTAGTGTGCAACAGGGCGACCTTCCCCCTGTATTCGTTGCTCTGATTTATAGGCCACCGCATGTACCATTCCTGCAAAATTCAGACCTAATTGATAAGCTAGCTACATACACGCAGGACTATAACCATAAAATCTTGATGGGTGATCTGAATGCGAACCTGTTGAAGACGTCGGCCGATGCAAGATTCGTTAGGCGATTAGCCAACGATTTAAATCTAAAAATAATAGAGCATGGTGCGACTCATCACCTCGAGGGGTCTCACACATGGATTGATGTCGTTATGACAGATGACAACGACGTGGTGCTGAATGCCAGCAATAAGGCGGCGCCCTTTGCCAGCAATCACACAATTATAGATGTTGAAATAGATTTTAAATTAAACAATAGCCCCATCACCGATACTTTTAGTTACAGAGATTGTAAAACAATAGAACAGGAAGATCTTCTATCTTACCTGAGTAAATCTGACTGGGCGGCGTTTGATTGCTTGGACAACAACGACATGGACGATTTATTGGGACAGCTCAGCGCCAATCTCATGGGGGCAATAGATGAACTCGCTCCACTGAAGCAATTTACACCAAAAAATAAAGCTAATCCTCCATGGATTGACGCAGATCTGGCTCACATAATAAAAAAACGTGACGCCGTACGCAGACGACTACAGCGCACAAAAAACGGTAATCTTTGGCAGGAGTACCGGTCTCTCGCGGTCGAAGCAGAACAACGCATGAAAATCGCGCGGGAGACTTACATGCAGAATAAGATTTTTGAAGCCCTAGAAAATAAGAAGGTTATTTGGAAAGAACTAAAGGGCTTGGGGCTCCTGCCAAGGGCACGGGGAGGGGGGTTGCATGGCTTCTCGCCGGGTGAGCTGAACTCGCACTTTGCGGGGGTATCGGTCTCCCAGAGTGAAGGTGACGTTGATTTGGGTAGCATCTTGGACTCGGCCAGTGACGACGGCTTTGTTTTCAAAGACGTTACAGTGACGGACGTAGTCCTGGCTGTTGCTCATTTCATCATATAGCGAGGGTCTTCAACTCCTCTTTGTCTGGTGGTGTCTTCCCAGGGGCTTGGAGGGGGGCTCACTTGGTGCCTCTAAAAAAGGTTTCAGTGCCATCTATTTTATCAGATTTTCGCCCAATAGCACTATTGAGCTTTCTCTCCAAGGTGCTGGAGAAGATAGTACACAACCAGATTACCGATTTCTTAAGATCCAAAAATATCTTGGATCCTCTGCAAACCGGTTTCAGACAGCATCACAGCACCCAGACAGCTCTACTAAAACTAACCGAGGACATACGAACTGGGATAAACGACAATAAGAAACTAATGACTATACTGCTACTGTTCGACTTTAGTAAGTCGTTTGACACTATATCACCATCTAAATTACTTCGTAAGCTGATACGCATGGGTTTTTCCAGGAGTGTTCTTCTGTGGATCAAATCATACATCTTTGGTCGCAGGCAAAAAGTCATAACTGACAACAACGGGGAATCTGATTGGCTAACCACCAATCTAGGTGTGCCACAGGGTTCAGTCCTGGGGCCCTTGCTATTCAGTCTTTATATCAATGACTTACAAGACGTACTGACTGGTGGTGATGTTAAACACTTGCTATACGCGGACGACTTGCAAACTTACACTCAAGTGACATGGCGAGATCTTTATGTGGGTATCAGATGCATGTCGGCTGTTGCGCGGGCAGTGTCGGAGTGGGCCGAAGTATCCGGACTGCGACTCAATGTCGGCAAAACAAAAGCGATCATTTTCAGCTCCGAGCACAACATCAATCGGTTGCAGGATCTTGGTTTGCCCGGCATTGAGTTTCAGGAAGGTGTACATGTGCCTTTCTCTGACTCGGTCACAAACCTTGGTGTTGTCATGGACTCTAAACTCACGTGGAAACTGTAGGTTGATGCAGTTGGAAAAAAGGTAAATCGTGCTCTTTACAGCCTACGATTTTTTAGTTCATGCACAACTCAGGCGTTGAGAAAGCAGCTTGCATGCGCGCTGGTAGTGCCACATTTAGATTATTGTTCCGTGGTTCACCTTGATGTGTCTGATGAGCTCGAGACGAAGTTGCAACGACTTCAAAATTCATGTGTGAGATACATATGTGGTGTTAGAAGGGATGAGCACATCACTCCTCACAGGAAATATCTTGGCTGGCTTACAGTAAAGGAAAGAAGAGCGTACTTTGCGGGGTTATTATTGTATAGGACAATAAATATGGGACAACCTCCGTACCTTGCGGCTCTCTTTGGTAAAAACACAGCTAGGACTTCCAGTAGGAGCGGTGTGAAAGAGCTCTCGGTTCCGGGTTCGCGGACTGATAAGGGTCTCTATTCGTTTAGAGCCCAAAGTTCGCGATTCTGGAACACCCTCCCCTGCAGTGTGAGGTATCTGCCGTCCTTATGTAAATTTAAAACGGCGTTAGGCAGGCACCTCAGACAACTGCACGGTGAGTAAGTTGACATTTTTTCATGATGACGGAGAATTCACATACATGGGTAGTTATTTATTTATTTATTGACTTATTTATTTGTTTATTTATTTATTTATTTAATTATTTATTTATTTATTTATTTATTTATTTATTTATTTATTTATTTATTTATTTATTTATTTATTTATTTATTTATTTATTTATTTATTTATTTATTCAATTATTTATTTATTTATTTATTTATTTATTTATTTATTTAATTATTTATTTATTTATTTATTTATTTATTTATTTATTTATTTATTTATCTATTTATTTATCTATTTATTTATTTATTTATTTATTTATTTATTTATTTATTTATTTATTTATTTATTTATTTATTTATTTATTTATTTATTTATTTATTTATTTATTTATTTATTTATTTATTTATTTATTTATTTATTTATTTATTTACTTAATTATTTATTTATTAATTGTATCTTTTTATTTTTTTATTTTAATTTATCTGTTCTCCCGTATTCTGTATTCTTAGTCGTGAAAAATGTTGTAATGTACAAAATATAAAGAGTACATTTTAATAAAGAGTAAATATATCTGCGTGTGTGATGAGTGTATGTATCGGCTGAATTGTAATTGTTTTTAAATTGTGACGTGATGGATGTACGTGTATGCAAGAATGAGTAGACTTCAGAAATTGTTATGGAACTGTGATATAAACAAACTGTGATATTAGATAATGACAAATTTGTGCAACAATTTTTATATTTATACACTGACGAACTGTGATAGTGATCAAAGACTTAATGTAATGACAAATTAACAATTTTTTTGTAATGTATTTTTGCCAAAATTGACAAATAAATCGTATATCTATCTATCTATCTATCTATGTAAACAGATTTACTCGAAACTTTATTAGACTATTGGGTCTTTTTAATAAATAATCCGCGGCAAATTTTTCGACTCCACAGATAATTTACGGATAATTCCATATCAAGATTTTAAAATTACTTGATATTTGGTATGAAACACCTACCTAGTAATTTAATGCATTATTATTGAAGTTATGCTTAAAATATTATTATGTTTCATTAAAATCAATCAATCGTACAAATAGTATACAAATAAAGAAATTCTAACTCGGCCTAATAAATTCTTACGGTTTTCTAGAGCACACATATACTCATTATGATAGAATACACTTATAAAAAAAATGTCAACCCCTAACTCGTCCCGGAAGCCCTTCAAATAGGAGTCAGAAGGGGGTAAATATTGCTAAAAAAATTCTAACTTGGCCTAATAAAAGTCTTACGGTTTTCAACTGCATACATACCCTCATTGTAATAGAATACACTTATAATAAAAATGTTAACCCCTAACTCTTCCCGGAAGCCCTTCAAAAAGGGGTTGGAATGGGGTAAATATGGGTAAAAAAATGTTAACTTGGCCTAATAAAAGTCTTACGGTTTTCAACTGCATACATACCCTCATTGTAATAGAATACACTTATAATAAAAATGTTAACCCCTAATTCTTCCCGGAAGCCCTTCAAAAAGGGGTTGGAATGAGGTGAAAATGGGTAAAAAAATGTTAACTTGGCCTAATACAAGTCTTACGGCTTTCTACTTCATACATACCCTCATTACGATAAAATACATTTACAAAAAAAAATTACAAACCTTAACTCGTCCCGGAAGCCCTTCAAATAGGGGTTAGAAGGGGGTAAATATAGGTAAAAAAATCCAACTTGGCCTAATAAAAGTCTTAGGGTTTTCTACTTCATACATACCCTAATTGTAATAGAATACACTTATAAAAAAACTGTCAACCCCTAACTCGTCCCGGAAGCCCTTCAAAAAGGGGTTGGAAGTGGGTGAACATAGGTAAAAACAAACTAACTCGGCCTAATAAAAGTCTTACGGTTTTCTACTTCATACATACCCTCATTAGGATAGAATACACTTACAAACAAAATTACATCCCTTAACTCGTCCCGGAAGCCCTTCAAATAGGGGTCAGAAGGGGGTAAATATAGGTAAAAAATTCCAACTTGGCCTAATAAAAGTCTTACGGTTTTCTACTTTACAGATATCCTCATTACGATAGAATACACTTATAAAAAAAATGTCAACCCCTAACTCATCCCTGAAGCCCTTCAAAAAGGGGTTGAAAGTGGCTGAATATAGGTAAAAAAATCCAACTTGGCCTAATAAAAGTCTTAGGATTTTCTACTTCATACATACCCAAATTGTAATAGAATACACTTACAAACAAAATTACAACCCTTAACTTGTCCCGGAAGCCCTTCAAAAAGGCGTCAGAAGGGGTTAAATATTGGTAAAGAAATTCTAACTCGGCCTAATAAAATACATTTCTAATAAAAATTTTAACCCCTAACTCATCCCGGAAGCCCTTCAACTAGGGGTCAGAAGGGGGTTATTATAGGTAAAGAAATTTTAACTCGGCCTAATAAAAGTCTTACGGTTTTCTATTTCATACATATCATCATTGTAATAGAATACACTTCTAATAAAAAGGCAACCATTAATTCGTCCCGGAAGTCCTTCAAATAGGGGTTGGAAGTGGGTGAATATAGGTAAAAACATTCTAACTTGGCCTAATAAAAGTCTTACGGTTTTCTTCTTCATGCATACCTATTTTTTTACCTATATTTACCCCCTTCCAACCCCTCTTTGAAGGGCTTCCAGGACGAGTTAGGGGTTGACATTTTTTTTATAAATGTATTCTATTACAATGATGGTATGTATGAAGTAGAAAACCGTAAGACTTTCATTAGGCCAAGTTAGAATTCTTTTACCTATATTCACCCACTTCCAACATTTATTTGAAGGGCTTTCGGGACGAGTTAGGGGTTGAGATTTTTTTATAGGTGTATTCTATTACAATGAGGGTATGTATGATGTAGAAAACCGTAAAACTTTTATTAGGCCAAGTTAGAGTTTTTTTACCTATATTTATCCCCTTCCAACCCCTCTTTGAAGGTCGACCGGGACGAGTTAGGGTTTAAAAATTTTATTATAAGTGTATTCTATTACAATGAGGGTATGTATGAAGTAGATAACCGTAAAACTTTTATTAGGCCAAGTTACAATTTTTTTACCTATATTTACCCCCTTCTGACCCCTATTTGAAGGGCTTCCGGGAAGAGTTAGTGGTTGACATTTTTTTTATAAGAGTATTCTATTATGAGGAGGATATGTGTAAAGTAGAAAACCGTAAGACTTTTATTAGGCCGAGTTAGAATTTTTTACCTATATTTACCCACTTCCAACCCCTGTTTGAAGGGCTTCCGGGACGAGTTAGGGGTTGACATTATTTTTATAAGTGTATTCTATCATAATCAGGATATGTGTAAAGTAGAAAACCGTAAGACTTTTATTAGGCAAAGTTAGATTTTTTTTACCTATATTTACCCTTTTCTGACCCCTATTTGAAGGGCTTCCGGGACGAGTTAGGGATTGACATTTTTTTTATAAGTGTATTCTATCCTAATGAGGGTATGTATGAAGTAGAAAACCGTAAGACTTTTATTAGGCCGAGTTAGTTTTTCTTTACCCATGTTCACCCACTTCCAACCCCTCTTTCAAGGGCTTCCGGGACGAGTTAGGGTTTAAAAATTTTATTATAAGTGTATTCTATTACAATGGGGTTATGTATGAAGTATTTTATTATAAGTAACTCTTATTATAAGTGTACACTTATAAGAATTTTATTATAAGTGTATTCTATTACAATGAGTGTATGTATGAAGTAGAAAACCGTAAAACTTTTATTAGGCCAAGTTACAATTTTTTAACCTATATTCACCCCCTTCCAACCACTATATGAAGGGCTTCCGGAACGAGTTAGGGGTTGATAGTTTTTTTATAAGTGTATTCTATTACAATGAGGGTATGTATGAAGTAGACAACCGTAAAACTTTTATTAGGCCAAGTTAAAATTTTTTTACCTATATTCACCCCTTTCCAACCCCTGTTTGAAGGGCTTCCGGACGAGTTAGTGGTTGACATTATTTTTATAAATGTATTCTATTACAATGATGGTATGTATGAAGTAGAAAACCGTAAGACTTTCATTAGGCCAAGTTAGAGTTTTTTTACCTATATTTCCCCCGTTCCAACCCCTCTTTAAAGGTCTACCTGAACGAGTTAGGGTTTAAAAATTTTATTATATGTGTATTCTATTACAATGAGGGTATGTATGAAGTAGAAAACCGTAAAACTTTTATTAGGCCAAGTTACCATTTTTTTACCTATATTTACCCCCTTCTGACCCCTATATGAAGGGCTTTCGGACGAGTTAAGGGTTGCAATTTTTTTTGTAAGTTTATTCTATCGTAATCAGGATATGTGTAAAGTAGAAAACCCGTAAGACTTTTATTAGGCCAAGTTAAATTTTTTTTACCTATATTCACCCCATTCCAACCTATTTTTGAAGGGCTTCCAGGACGAGTTAGGGGTTGACATTTTTTTTATAAATGTATTCTATTACAATGATGGTATGTATGAAGTAGAAAACCGTAAGACTTTCATTAGGCCAAGTTAGAGTTTTTTTACCTATATTTACCCCCTTCCAACCCCTCTTTGAAGGTCGTCCGGGACGAGTTAGGGTTTAAAAATTTTATTATAAGTGTATTCTATTACAATGAGGGTATGTATGAAGTATTTTATTATAAATGACTTTTATTATAAGTGTACACTTATAAGAATTTTATTATAAGTGTATTCTATTACAATGAGGGTATGTATGAAGTATTTACCCCGTTTGAACCCCTTATTGAAGGGCTTTCGGACGAGTTAAGGGTTGTAATTTTTTTTGTAAGTTTATTCTATCGTAATGAGGAGATGTGTAAAGTGGAAAACCGTAAGACTTTTATTAGGCCAAGTTAGAATTTTTTTACCTCTATTTACCCTCTTCTGACCCCTATTTGAAGGGCTTCCGGGACGAGTTAAGGATTGTAATTTTTTTATAGGTGTATTCTATTACAATGAGGGTATGTATGATGTAGAAAACCGTAAAACTTTTATTAGGCCATGTTAAAATTTTTTTACCTATATTCACCCCCTTCCAACCCATTTTTGAAGGGCTTCCAGGACGAGTTAGGGGTTGACATTTTTTTTATAAATGTATTCTATTACAATGATGGTATGTATGAAGTAGAAAACCGTAAGTCTTTCATTAGGCCAAGTTAGAATTTTTTTACCTATATTTACCCCCTTCCAACCCCTCTTTGAAGGTCGTCCGGGACGAGTTAGGGTTTAAAAATTTTATTATAAGTGTATTCTATTACAATGAGGGTATGTGTGAAGTAGATAACCGTAAAACTTTTATTAGGCCAAGTTACAATTTTTTTACCTATATTTACCCCCTTCTGACCCCTATTTGAAGGGCTTTCGGACGAGTTAAGGGTTGTAATTTTTTTTGTAAGTTTATTCTATCGTAATGAGGAGATGTGTAAAGTGGAAAACCGTAAGACTTTTATTAGGCCGAGTTAGAATTTTTTACCTATATTTACCCACTTCCAACCCCTGTTTGAAGGGCTTCCGGGACGAGTTAGTGGTTGACATTATTTTTATAAGTGTATTCTATCATAATCAGGATATGTGTAAAGTAGAAAAACCGTAAGACTTTTATTAGGCAAAGTTAGATTTTTTTACCTATATTTACACTTTTCTGACCCCTATTTGAAGGGCTTCCGGGACGAGTTAGGGGTTGACATTTTTTTTATTAGTGTATTCTATCCTAATGAGGGTATGTATCAAGTAGAAAACCGTAAAACTTTTATTAGGCCAAGATAGAATTTTTTTACCTATATTTACCTCCTTCCAACCCCTCTTTGAAGGGCTTCCGGGATGAGTTAGAGGTTGACATTTTTTTATAGGTGTATTCTATTACAATGAGGGTATGTATGATGTAGAAAACCGTAAAACTTTTATTAGGCCATGTTAAAATTTTTTTACCTATATTCACCCCCTTCCAACCCATTTTTGAAGGGCTTCCAGGACGAGTTAGGGGTTTACATTTTTTTTATAGGTGTATTCTATTACAATGAGGGTATGTGTGAAGTAGATAACCGTAAAACTTTTATTAGGCCAAGTTAGAATTTTTTTACCTATATTTACTGGCTTCCAACCCCTCTTTGAAGGGCTTCCGGGATGAGTTAGAGGTTGACATTTTTTTATAGGTGTATTCTATTACAATGAGGGTATGTATGATGTAGAAAACCGTAAAACTTTTATTAGGCCATGTTAAAATTTTTTTACCTATATTCACCCCCTTCCAACCCATTTTTGAAGGGCTTCCAGGACGAGTTAGGGGTTGACATTTTTTTTATAAATGTATTCTATTACAATGATGGTATGTATGAAGTAGAAAACCGTAAGACTTTCATTAGGCCAAGTTAGAGTTTTTTTACCTATATTTACCCCCTTCCAACCCCTCTTTGAAGGTCGTCCGAGACGAGTTAGGGGTTGACATTTTTTTTATAAATGTATTCTATTACAATGATGGTATGTATGAAGTAGAAAACCGTAAGTCTTTCATTAGGCCAAGTTAGAATTTTTTTACCTATATTCACGCACTTCCAACATCTATTTGAAGGGCTTTCGGGACGAGTTAGGGATTCAGATTTTTTTATAGGTGTATTCTATTACAATGAGGGTATGTATGATGTAGAAAACCGTAAAACTTTTATTAGGCTAAGTTAGAGTTTTTTTACCTATATTTACCCCCTTCCAACCCCTCTTTGAAGGTCGTCCGGGACGAGTTAGGGTTTAAAAATTTTATTATAAGTGTATTCTATTACAATGAGGGTATGTGTGAAGTAGATAACCGTAAAACTTTTATTAGGCCAAGTTACAATTTTTTTACCTATATTTACCCCCTTCTGACCCCTATTTGAAGGGCTTTCGGACGAGTTAAGGGTTGTAATTTTTTTTGTAAGTTTATTCTATCGTAATCAGGATATGTGTAAAGTAGAAAAACCGTAAGACTTTTATTAGTCCAAGTTAGATTTTTTTTACCTATATTCACCCCTTTCCAACCCATTTTTGAAGGGCTTCCAGGACGAGTTAGGGGTTGACATTTTTTTTATAAATGTATTCTATTACAATGATGGTATGTATGAAGTAGAAAACCGTCAGACTTTTATTAGGCAAAGTTAGATTTTTTTACCTATATTTACACTTTTCTGACCCCTATTTGAAGGGCTTCCGGGACGAGTTAGGGGTTGACATTTTTTTTATTAGTGTATTCTATCCTAATGAGGGTATGTATCAAGTAGAAAACCGTAAAACTTTTATTAGGCCAAGTTAGAATTTTTTTACCTATATTTACCTCCTTCCAACCCCTCTTTGAAGGGCTTCCGGGATGAGTTAGAGGTTGACATTTTTTTATAGGTGTATTCTATTACAATGAGGGTATGTATGATGTAGAAAACCGTAAAACTTTTATTAGGCCATGTTAAAATTTTTTTACCTATATTCACCCCCTTCCAACCCATTTTTGAAGGGCTTCCAGGACGAGTTAGGGGTTGACATTTTTTTTATAAATGTATTCTATTACAATGATGGTATGTATGAAGTAGAAAACCGTAAGACTTTCATTAGGCCAAGTTAGAGTTTTTTTACCTATATTTACCCCCTTCCAACCCCTCTTTGAAGGTCGTCCGAGACGAGTTAGGGGTTGACATTTTTTTTATAATTGTATTCTATTACAATGATGGTATGTACGAGGGTAGTTCAATAAGTCTTTAGAATAAAGTATAAAAACAATTTTTTTTGGGTAAATTTTTTTTTATTTTTCAACATAATCTCCTTGGAGCTCTATACACTTGGTCAATCGCTTTTTAAGTTTTTTTAATCCTTTAGAAAAGTGCGTTTTCGGGAGTTCCTCAAAATAAGCACTTACAGAGGCAATGACGTCTTCGTTGTCCGTAAATCTCTGTCCACCGAGCCATTTTTTCAAGTTTGGAAATAAGAAAAAGTCACTGGGGGCTAAATCTGGTGAATACGGTGGGTGTTCGACCAATTCGAATTTTAGTTCTTCAATTTTAGCCATTGAAACGAAGCATGTGTGAACTCGGGCGTTGTCGTGATGAAAGAGAATTTTTTTTCTCGCCAAATGTGGTCGTTTTTTTTAATTTCTTCTTTCAGCTGCTCTAATAATGATGTATAATACTCACCAGTAATTGTTTTACCCTTTTCCAAGTAGTCAATAAGTATAATTCCACGTGCATCCCAAAAAACTGTAGCCATAACCTTACCAGCTGACTTTACGGTCTTTGCCTTCTTTGGAGCTGGTTCGCCTGTGGAAATCCACTGTTTGGATTGTTCCTTTGTCTCAGGAGTGTAGTGGTGTATCCATGTTTCATCCACAGTCACAAATCGACGAAAAAATTCCTCAGGATTCCGACTTATGCGCGCCAAAAGAGCCTCAGAGGCGACAACTCTATTGCGTTTATTCTCAGCTGAGAGCAAACGCGGCACCCATCTTGCCGATAGCTTTTTCATGCCTAATTTTTCATGTAGAATTGAAACAACTGCACCTATAGATATCCTTGTGGCCTCAGCTAACTCACGCACTTTTAATCTTCTATCCTTCAACACCATATCGTGGATTTTATTGATGATTTCGGGAGTAGTTGCTTCTACGGGCCTTCCTGAACGTGGTTCGTCACTTATTGATGTACGACCACGCTTAAATTCATTTACCCAGTCATAAACCGTTGCTAAGGCAGGGGCAGATGTGCCATGAACTGAGTCCAATTCATTTTTTATCTCATATGGAGTTAAACCCTTTAAATGAAAATGTTTAATTACCGCTCTGAACTCGTTTTTTTCCATTTTTCTTAACAAGCAATTTTTTTTTTTCAATTGGTTATAAAAACACGTAAACTCAGAAGATGTGGACTGTGACTGCACCATATATCTAGTCGGGAGTGGTGCTGACTGAAAACAGATGATTTGGAGCGATTCGCGCGCCATCTGTTGGTCATTCTAAAGACTTATTGAACTACCCTCGTATCAAAAAACCCCTATGACAACTACGAGATAATTATGTTACAAATCAAATGAACTTTCGGTTAGGCAAATCGGTCAAAAATTGTAGCAGTAGGGCTTTCCACCGTTTTAAAAACGTGGTTTTGAGAAAAACGCGTTTGAAGTTTTTTTTTACTTTTTGTTAAATCAAAGTAGGAAAAAAATATTTTACCTCCAATCATCTATTCCAGCTCCATACTGTACGCCTTCCTCTTCAACAAATGATGCTTCAGGCTTTTTTTGTTCATTTTTTGATCTTCTGCGATCATCTTTGGCTTCATCTTTTATACTCTTTTCGGCGTACTCGATTCTCTCGCTGTCAATCTCGAAGCAGTAATTGTAACAATTTTCGCCAATTTCAAGTCCCAATGCCTCCATTATGTACATGATACTTTTGAAACCATCATTAAAGGTGCAAACTGCAATACTAGTTGCAATATCAATAACAGTTTTGCCGTTGGAATGATGCTTCGGCGCAAAGTTCCAAACTACGCTATTGAACGACTCGTTACTGTTCTGCGTGTAGTCGCCTAAGCAGCGCTCGAGTAAATCTCCTTTCAAAAGATCTTCATAAACTTCTTTGACTGCTTGAAAAACTTCATCTTTCATCGGTGGTTTATGAGTAAAATCTTTTAGTTCTCCAGCTGCTTTAGCCTTTTGCCACTTGCACCACGAATCAGGACCAGGCGGGCAATCTTCGTGCTGTAGTTTATTGTCGGTCGACATTTTATGCTTTAGACCAGCCCAAATCTCTTTTTTCATGGCTTTATCTGAGTCGCAATTTCTTCTTATTGCTAAACCAAAATTTATGGCCAGTTCATCAATCAGTTTGTTCGTCAGCTTACCTCGTCCTCCAAGTCCTTTCTTTCTTTTTTTTCTTGTCGGGTAGTCGTGTGCCTACACGCTTTTGCACATGATCCACGCATTCCTTTTTTTTTACTTCGAGATCTGGGTAAGGATTACTGTCAGCAATACCTTTTTCTGTTTTTGTGTCACCATCCCCGATGTAAAATTCGTACTTGACTCCATGCAGTTCTTCAGAACGCTCGAACATTTCGACCACAGAATCAACTTCCATTTTGCCGGACGATCCTTCGTGATTTTTCATGCATTTATCTTCGTGCTCCTCAAGACAATTGTCATACTCTTCAGTGCCTTTTTTCTTCTCCCAAACTGAGCATGATAAACAAAATTTGGATTTCACTAAAATGTCGATTACTTTACCAGTATACCATCCAATCAAAAAACGAAACCAAACAAAGATGTAAAGCCTTTTTTCTGCCAACTACCGTCGCCCGATACTGTTAAACCTTTTTCTTTTCTTTCATTTATTTCTTCGATCTCTTGTTTTGCTGCTCGACACATCGATTTATCTGATACCATGTTACATACATCTGCTATGCCAGTCTGGATTTTTGAATAAAAAAATTGAAACACCGGCCGTGGTAATTCCATTATAGCGCAAAACTTTTTCAGACTGTACATGCCGAGTCCCATCAGTCTAAAGGCAAATATAATTTTTCTATTTATAACATAAGCTCTACTGTCAATCAAAGGACATGAATTTACTTCTTCTTTTTTACAATCATTTGAGCATTTCATTTATATTTTGAAACCGAGTACACGACACGAAATTTCAGTAAACGAAACGTCGCCGTGACACTTATTGCAACATAAATTCTTCGATAGAAAAGCAAAAATGCCACAAATTTCAATGGTGCGATAAGCAAATCCTCCATTGAAAGAGAAATCGGAATCATTCTCGGCTACTCCGATCGTTGATTTCTCGACTGCCTTTATGACGTTCTTTTAATTTCGGCACTTCTTCCATGTTTTCACTACTAAATTAACACAAACAAAACAGAATTCAAGTATAAAAACACCAAAACTATTTCTCCGATGGGAGAGTAACTGTGCTCGAGCATGTGCAGTTGTTTACTGAAGTCTAACGGTTTTCTAAATAGCTTGGCGTCCTTAGAACGCCCTCTATAGGTAATAAAGTACGAAAAATACTACTTACCATTAGCCAAATATACCTTGCATTATTATACGATGGTTAAAGCATATTTATACCTGCTGCGCTAGCGCGCCCGCAGCGGGTCGACATAGACAGTTGACGCGCTCTGAGGTACTTTTTGAAAATCGCTCATAACTCACAAAAAAAATTTTTCTTTGCTATAAAACCAATTGGACATCATTCTTACGATAATAATAGATCATTTTATGCAAAAAACTCGATTTTTTAAAAATCTCAGGGTGTACCCCCCGCCCCTCTTAATATCTCAAAAACACAAAAAATGGACTTCAATACATACAGTTAAATAAATATAGACTTTATTTGAAAATACTTATTTTATTAATATAAATATTAAATAATACAAGTATTTTCAAATAAAGTCTATATTTATTTAACTGTATGTATTTAATATAATAATTGGTAGGACTACAACAAAATGAAAATTATTTTTCCCCGCTGCTTTTTATTTTCCAAAATTTTGTTGACATTTTTGTTATCTAAAAAAGAATATTTTAGAAAAACTTTGGGCTGTTTATACCGAGTTTTTGAAGATTTATTGTAAATTATGCATAATTTTTTAATTAAAAGTGTTTCTATAATTTAAGTTTCTTGTGCATTGGTTTCTGAAGCCAACCTCTCAAAAAATTTGTATACTTTCTTGGGACCGTAACAAAAATTAAGCAATAGTTAGCTATAGTAAAACTGTACGAATTATTTTTTTAAAACAAATGTTTCAAAATGTTTTAATTAAAAAAAAGAATGAAAAACCTATGTTTTGTATACATATCTGTGTGTGAAAGATATAATGACATAAATCCGCTTATTATGTTTTTGAGATATTAAAGTTTAGTTTTGAGGCACAAGCGCTCCAAGGGAGAGCCTTATATTTTCATCGTAGCTAAAAGTGTAATAGCTTAAAAAACTAACAAACTATTGCATAAAACATGTTTTAACACTATAGGAATACATTTCAAGCACTCTTTTAAATGTATGTATGGATGTATGTATGGAGGTAATCAAATTCCTCTTTTAACTCAGCGAAGCCACGGTCAAATCGGCTGAAAGATTAAGAGTTTATTTACTTGTGTCATCATAATAAATAAACGTATCTATTTTAAGCCATATTCGTTGAGTGTATTGCCATATAGCATAAGTATTGAATATATTAAAAATTCGAATTTTAGCTGTATCTTGAATAAATTAATGTTTATATTTAAATACATTTCGAGAAAATACAACTTTTTAGTATTTAGCATTTTTTACGAAAATGTGAATTAAACCAAGTTAGTCGAGAGAAACCTAAATTAAAGCGCAAAAAAACCACCAAAAATAGATGTTTAGGTCACAATTGAATCATAACACAATTTATGTTAAAATTATCGACGGTAAAGTAGTAAATCTCGAAAAAATACAATTTTTTGTATTAAACATTTTTTATGAAAACGTCAATTTTAATGTTGTATTTTGACCTAAATAGGATCTTGTCCCTACATCTCACTATTATTTTATTTATAGGGCTAATGTATGTTACTTACTACTCCAATATTATTTACGCCAGACTCCTCTAATCTCTCGAGGAGGTTCGCTAATCTGGACGCCAGGACAATCGATGAAACCCACGCTGATCCAAACTCGATATTATTATTACTTTCTGAATAGCCAATCCTAATTTATGTCATGCATGCAGGTTCTAACTACTTAAATGATTTATTTAGTTTTCAATTACTGGATATTTACTTCTCGATATATAAGTATAAGATACATAGAATTTACATGGAATCGTTAGTTAATTATCACTCCCGTGATCCTAATAATTAATTCGGTACTCTAATTCAAATTGGCTAATTTAATATAATAATCCCCACCAAAAACTAATAATTTAATATAATAATCACCACCAACTAATAATTTCCCCCGGACTATTAACTTCTCGCACGCGTTACCAGAATTACCAGTAACCTGTAACGAAAATGACGCTGCCTTTGGAACCCTTGATCTGAAACAAACTAACTAAAACAACCTAACGACGAACACACAACAGCTTCACACTCCACCAAGTCTCGACCTAAAATACAGCTACAACTGAAACAGAAATAAAATAACGAAAGAGCTCACCAAGTAATTTTTAAGTATAAATTACAACAACTCTCTTGATGATTATCTGGGGCCGAGCGCTTTGTGGGCAAAGATTCACTGGCCAGAATAATTCACTTACGTTGAATAATAATCCAAATTAATAACTTCGACTCGAAATCTCTCCACTACAATGATTACCGGCTTCTCTATATCTCCACGCGGTGCTGCTAACCTCGAAATACTGCTAACTCAAACGCTACTGTACTCTGCGACGGAGCTCCGGACGTAATGATGAAGACGGAAACTCTCGTCCTGCTCCTCCGGCTTCTCCGAGTCCTAGCTCCCTCTATTTTCCTTACCTCGATTTTCTCTCTACTTCTTGCACACCTGTAGCTATATACCCGCAACTCGATTTTTATTCAAGTAGTAACCGGAGGTTAACTACTGCTTTAGTTTTATCTTCAAGCATGCGCACATGGGACGCGCTTAATTTAAATAATAAATCAGCGCCCTCTATATTGGGTACATTTTTCCTATCCTATATCCTATACTCGATAATACCATGTATAATAACCGATAGAGCGGAGCGCGTTCGTTGTAAACGCGCCTTGCTCTCTTCTCCCACCGCGCGCTTATCTTCCTATCTTGTAGGCGCTTATCTCCCATGCGCTCGACAGCTGGCTAAGGCCGTATGGCATTCTCGGCATTGTCCTTATAGACCAAGCCGCTCTCGAACTCCTCGCGCTACGGTCGCGCTCTGGGGTGTCCGCGTACGCGAGTGTGTATGTGTGTGAGTGTATGGTCGTCTGCTGCGGCTGTGCCGCTGTTGCTACGGCCCGGCGGCTCCTGTCCGCTTGTCTTCTCTCGTTCTGTCTCTCTCTCTTGCTGCATCTACCTATGGACAGAGACACAAAGAAAGACTCGACCTCTTCTTCGTCGGCGCTGCCTCCTGAGCTGCTCAGCTTTCCCTGGGTTGCTGACTGGTTGCTGAGTCGGCTGCTGTGCTGCTAAATGTGTGTACTAGTGGTACGTTTGTGTGTGTGTGTGTTGCGTCGTCGATCTCCCCCGTGAAACACATCAAATATACGTGCACGATTAAAAATTAAATAATTAATAATTATTTAGCGTGCGTTCGGTGGTATATTCCCCTCATCTAACCTAACCCTATCTACCCTACCTAACCTTACTGACTCTCTTTCTTTTACAGCATATGATTTTAACCGGACAATATCCTTGTGGCATTTTACATGTCACAAATTAATCAAAGTTTTTCGAGAAAAACCCAAATTATAGCCAAAAAAGGCATCAAATATCATTTTTTTTAAGTCACAATTGGATTATAACACATTATACGCAAAAACATTTTAGGGTAAAGTTATAGATCTTGAAAGAACAAAACTTTATTGTGTTTTACATTTTTTATAAAAACATATTTCAAACAAAGTTTGTAAAGAAACCGAAATATATATATATATGTGTGTGTGTATATATATATATATATATATATATATATATATATATATATATATATATATATAGACACACACACACACACACACACACACACACACACACACACACACACACACACACACACACACACACACACACACACACACACACACACGCACGCACGCACGCACGCACGCACGCACGCACGCACGCACACACACACACACACATATACATATCGGAGCCGCGTGGCCTACCGGTCGCAGGCCGCAGACCGCGTGGCGAGCTAGTTATTTTCCATTTGAACCAATGCTTATAAGTGGATAAATAGTAGATATGGTCACACTTTTAAATTTTTTATATAATTTCTAAATAAAAATGTTAAAAATGAAAAAAAATGTTCAACGCACATTGAATAGTTCCTCTACGGTGGTCTGGAAAACTATTAAAAATAGTCATAATTTAATATTTGTATTTATCTAAGTTAGAAAAATATAACTTATTTTCTAACTACAATAAATAAATAAAAAGAACATTGGGATGGATTTGAACCTGCATAAAAAAGTCGGATGATGGATCTAATATATAAATTGCTCCCCCATTTGGAAATAAGGTTTGGAGTCTAAGTATAATTTGTTTTGTGATATGTGTTTAGGATTTATTCATAATTTTTAAGAGGGCAAACCACCTTCAAATTGTCAAAAAATCGTTTTTTTTTTATTTACCTTATTTATAGGAAATTTCCCGTAGAATAAGCTCCCGAAAACCGTTTTAAGATATCATAATTCCTTTTAAAGTTACAATATAAATACTGAGACAGCTTTTTTGCCGATTTTGCGTAAATTCGGTATTTTATCAATTATTATTTATTTTATTATTATTTATAACTAAATGTTTGATTGATTATTTTATTTAGTTATAAAGCAATAAAATATAATATAATTGGAACCAATTTTAAGGCTAGAATCCTTCAGCGCCACTACAGGGGAATAGTTGAACTTACATGCGTTTGAGATAAAGGTCGATAAATCAGATCGAATTTTTGACTAACCTTACCCATACATTTTTGCTACTTTTGACAGTTGGCTTTTATATTTACAAACCACCTGTTAGTAAACACAGCTAATATTTTTATTGTACTGAACTTATACAGTGTTTTAATTGCATTTGACAATTTGTGAATGTGTGTAAATCAGTGTAGTGAAAATGTCTTTTAAAAGAGATAAAAAAGGAAGATTCACAAAAGAAGCCAAAACTATCCACCAGCTCAGCGAGGAAACTCCAAAACACATCTAGTGCTAGAGACACCAGTGATACAACAAACAGAATCATTGACACTTAGATTTTATTTTCTAAACTTAGAAGTGTTCTGTGTTGTAATCGGTGCCATGGCAGTGTTCAATTAAGTGAATATGGTGTGCACGGTCTTGGTTTCAAAATAGATATTGTGTGCTCAAAGTGTGGTGAAATAGCAGCGATCAACTCCAGCAACAAAGTAGGAGCCAAAGGAAATGCATATGAAGATCTGTGCTGTCTGCTCGTGCACTTGGACATGGACACGCTGGCCTTTCAACTTTTTGTGGGATTATGGACCTATGCAAGCCAGTTGCCCAATCGGCTTTTGATGAAATAAATAAGCAGTTGAGTGAAGTGTGTGAAAGTGTCGCTCAAGAGTTTAGTATGATAAGTACAGTTTACTCAATTTATTCATTTTTGTGTTTTTTTTTTCATTTCAGGTTATTCAAGGAGGAGGAAGACTCATGGGACTCCACGCACCAGAAAATATTGATGTACACTGCTGCAGATGTTTGTCTGCTACGTTGAAAAGAAGAAAAAAGTAGTTGCAATTGATAAGATGAGTATAAATTATATCTATTAGAACTTGTAACTTAATTGTTAAATAATTCTAAAAGTTGTTTTTATCAATTTCAGCTTACTGTCCGTAAGATTCCAAGTGAACGCATGGACAGATTGGGCTCAAAATTTATGGAGATACTCATTATAGTAGTACTTTTCATATGAGCGTAGGGATTTTGATTTGAACGAGTAGAAAATTTTTTACATCTATAAAAGTGATAAAATTATTAAAAAATAAGTGTTATATTGACAATGTTCATATAAAAAAATACTTCTACTCGTTCAAATCAAAATCCCTGCGCTCATATGAAAAGTACTACTATAATGAGTATCTCCATAAATTTTTAGCCCAATCCATCCATGCGTAGACTTGGAATCTTACGGACAGTGCTTAAAGTCTTCGGGTTTGCCATGGAGGCATAGAAGATCAACGAAGGTAAAAAATATACAAATTGGTAGGTTTTTATGTATACTTTCAGGGAAAAAAACCCTTATTAAAATAAATATCAAAATAAAAATTCTTAATTAATTTTTTTGTTTCAGATTTTGAAGGTGGTGTGCCCCCTTAAGGTGGTTCATTTATTATTTTCTATCCGATTTTAATTCTGAAGATCTCGTTTTATTCCTTGAAAGATTTCAGGGGGCCTTGGGGATATAAAAATTGCAAAAAAATTATTTTCGCCCCACTGCTATCTAACTAAAACATTTCATTGGACAATTACCACAAGAAGACTACATTTTCAAATATCGAAGCGTATTTAAATTCGAGTTTAACTGCAAAAGTTATTGCATTTGTTTCTACCGACATTTTTTGGACGCGATTTTTAAAGTTGAAAAATCAATAATTTTCGAGTTGTATATGAGAGTAGAACTCTTTAAGAAGAAAATTAGACCTTAAACGTCGCTTTTCACTGACAAAATTATGTAGACATCAAGTTATACGGAAGCGCTTTTTTAGTTGCAAAGTGGATTTTCACGTTAACAATAAAATAATTTTGGCTAAAAATTGGTATACATTATTATCACAAACGAAGCTATATCCTATCAAAGTTTCAAACCTTAAGCTTCTAATTTGCACGAGTAATTAACAGTTGAAAAAAGGTGTTTTTGACAGTATTTGATTTTTTGTTAATTAACAAATTCACCATTTTTAACTTTTCATTTTGTAAGTATTTTGAATAACTATATCTGTAATTTTTTACTTTTTATGAGTCTATTATTCGGGTCCTGTGTATCAATACTCCACGCGAGAGCAATAGTAATTAATTAAATTTTAAATCCAATGGCATGCACAGCGTTTTTTGTAAAAACTGAATGTTTTAATAATATAATCATAAACTATAAACCCCACTATAATAGAGATAACTTATCGTAAATAATAAATGTTTAGATAATGAAATCGCAATCTGTAACTCCAAATATCTCAAGGATGACTGTTTCTTTTTTAAAAAATATGTTTGTATTAACCTATCATAAACAGATGATTGACATCATGATTCTCATCGATTTGATTGGTTAGGCGTTTAAGCGCGAAATTCAAATTTATTTATTTATACAAATGCGTTAAGGGAGACAGCCTGAGTCAAACTCGAAAAAAGAAATTTCTTTTTATAATCCGATAAAAATGTTTCCTTTGAAAGCAACCATTCTGATTTTTTTTTTACTATAAACACTTAATTA
The DNA here is from genome assembly GCA_949152435.1 of Gastracanthus pulcherrimus. Classification (NCBI taxonomy): domain Eukaryota; kingdom Metazoa; phylum Arthropoda; class Insecta; order Hymenoptera; family Pteromalidae; genus Gastracanthus; species Gastracanthus pulcherrimus. The sequence continues at coordinate 133,076,935 of OX424573.1, read as the reverse complement.
TATCTAATTTTACCGTTGTAAAATCTCAAAATCTTGATCATACTTGACGCAAGATATTATTATTATCAATACTATATATATTGGAAAAATCTCTGCGGCGTGCACGTTTTTAGGTGACAAAGTCAACAAAATTTTTATTTCCGATAATAATTTGTATCCTTATGACATGCATTAAAACTTTAATGGTTTTCTTCTTCGTTAAAAATTAATTTTATCATTATTTTTCAGAGAACAAACCAATGTTTTAAAAATCACTAAGAAAATTTTTCTAAAAATTGGGTTGTACTTCGAAAAATAATGATAAAAAGGAGATAAATCACAATCGGAATATTCTTTATTAGTCGTGTCACCTAGAAACGTGCACGCCGCAAAGTTTTCTCAATAAATCTAGTATTGAAAATGGTAATATGTTGTGTCACGTAGGAGCAAGATTTTGAGGTTTTACAACAGTAAATTACAGATATTGTCAAGTATTTATAGTAAAAAAATTTCTGAATGGTTTCTTTTAAAATAAAATTTATTATTGGCTCATAAAAAAAATTTCTTTGAGTTTAACTCAGGCTGGCCTCTTAATGTGATGTCCACCTGTGTAAAGTCGGCATGATGTAGTACAAATAAATTGTTCTGTCTTAAGCTTTATGGGTAAATGTGTTATTCACGTGTACCAGGTCACCGATGATGGTATCTCAGAGATCCTCTTCGAGGCGATTTGCATAAATATTTTATGTGTGTTGTCCAGGTGTGTATGGTCGAGCATGATAGTGTCTGAGAGGTTTTTTGCATAAATATGACATGTGTGATTGTCCAGGTATGTAAGGTCCCCAGTGATGATCTCTAAGAGGGTTATTCGAGGCTTCATACAGATGCCTCAGAGGTCTTCTCCGAGACTTTTTATATAAGTGTGTTATAATGATGTCCAGGTGTGTAAGGTTACCGTTGGTGGTATCTCAGAGGTCCTCTACGAGGCTATTTGCATAAATATAATATGTGTGATACTCAGGTGTAAAGAGTCACCGTACATTTACATTTAAAACAAATCTATGACCAGTTTCGACCTAAATATCTGGAAAAAAATTGATCGATTTAAAGAACCGAACCTCCTTAAGATGAAAGGTAAATCGCGCAGAGCGTGTTGTTGGGTTCGTTGAATTTGAGGTTTATGATTTTACTATTTAAGAGAACAAGACAGTATTCAATCTTAAAAATGAACATAAATGTTTAAGTCTTCACAAGAATGTTTCTTTTAAGCTATACCAATCAAAAAGTCTTTTTGGTAAATTAATTCCTGAACTATTAAAATCAAAGATCTGGGACTGGAGTGGCCTATAATGCAGATTTTTACTGACACTTTTGCTGGATTTGGTTAGAGGGCGTGAGAGCGGGCGCACGTGTTTCCGGCGTCTCTCCACAATTTTTGTAATTTAGGTAGGAATAAAGTGTAATGCGTTTGTAAAAAGTGAATGTGTTGATAGATTATTAGATAAGGTTTGTGTGGAATAATAAATTAGCGTAGATTAGTGTTAGGTAGAAAGGTTGATTAGAAAGTAAAGTAGGCGAACATAAAGTGAGGTTAGGGAGAACGAGCGGGAGAACGAAATCGGACGCAAAGGAGATGAAGGAGACTTCCAAGGGGACGGACCAGAGGAGTTCAAGGCTTAAATCGGATAAGGCGAAAGAGGAGAAATCTAAGCAGTCAACTCTGGATGGGAAGCTGGTGAAGACGGTTACATTTGGTAAGAGAGATAGCTGCGACTGCGATATGAGTAAAATTCAAGAGGATAGGGAGAAAGATAAAGAGAGAGATAGATGTTTCCGTGACATGATTCAAGAAGATTTAGGTAAGATAAGAGAGGAAAGTGTAGAATTAGAAAAGCTTAAAGTGGAGGTTAAAACTAGAGAATTATGTATGTTTAAAAGATTAGAAGTAATAGAAAAGAAATTTGAAAGGTTGGAGGCCGAAGAAAAGGGAAGGGGGGAACGCCTCATGGAGCTAGAAAGGCAGTTTAAGTTACTAAACGAGACGCTAGATGGCGATAGGGGTTCTTCTTGGAGCCTTGTGAGCGGAAAAACGAGAGCTATTAGGTGCAGCGAGGGCTCTGCGACGAGCAAAGCCGTAAGCGGCATAAGCGGCATAAGCGGCATAAGCGTAGCAAGGAGCGTCTGCTTGTCAGATAGGGAGGTTATAAAGATGAAAAAATTAGTAGTAGATCAGGATAGAAAAGAGAGGATAGAGAATGTAGTAATCAAAGGAGTGCCTTTAAGTAGCATTAATAAAGATAATATGAAAGGGTGGGTTAAAGAGTTTTTTAGTGATAGGTTAGGTCTAGATATTAATGCAGTTAATGCAAGGATAAATGGTAAGGTTGTGGTCGTTAAGGTAGGGAACGTGGAGCAGAAAAATGAAATAATGAGGAACAAAAATAAGCTAGTAGGGACAAATATATTTATCGAATATGATTTAAGTTATGATGAAAGGATTGTACAGGGGGAAATCCACAGATGAGTTAAAGCTAAAAGAGAAAGTTGATTAAAAGTAAAGTCAGGTAATAGAAGAGTTTTGGTAAATGATACGTGGATAAGATGGGAAGAGAAGGAAAGGATAGATCAGATGACGGAATTGGCTGAAAAAAAGGGAAGAAAAGAAACGGTTAACAAAAAGGGGAGTGACAATAAGGCAGAATTAGAGTTGACAGGAGGGGAAGCTGAGGGTGCATGGGGTGGAGAACCAAGCGGGAAGTCGGATTTAGTATAGGTCAGAAATGGTGCGAAAAATGAAGCTCTTGTTTTGGAATGTAGCGGGAGTGTGGAATAAGGATAAAGAGTTTTGGAAATTTATTAGGGACGCAGATTTTGTAAGTTTGGTTGAAACGTGGATTGAGGAAAAGAATATGCAACGTTTAGAAGCTTTTCTACCAAAAGAATTTTCTTAGTTCAGTACACCGGCAAGAAGAGAACACAAAAAGGGGAGGGCGAAAGGTGGGTGTCTGATAGAAGTCAAAAAAGATTGGTATAATGTCTGTGTATAACTCAGGCAACGTGGAAAGTATATGGAAGAAAATCGAAGAGGAAACTTTTACGGACAAAGAAATTAAGATTATTGCAGGGGATTTTAACATTAGAATAGGAGAAGAAGGGAGATGTGTTAAACCAGATGATCTAGGTTATGTCATGTAAAGATAAGAAAATAAGTAACGGTGGTAAAAATTGGGTGAATTATATAGAAGAGAAAGGGTGGGAGATTCTAAATGGTTGCACGGAGGGAGATTGGGAGGGAGAATTTACTTTTGTAGGCGCGAGAGGTAATTCAGTTATAGACTATGCTGTAGTAAATCAAAAAGCAAGAGAAATAGTTGAGAGTTATAAGGTAGAAGGTAGAGTAGAGTCAGATCACTTACCAATAAATATCTATTTAAGGGAGGAAAGAATAGGTAGTAACGGAAGTAGGCATGGGGCAGTAGACCGAAGTTATAGATTAAAAACAATTCAAGTATGGAATGAAGAAAGTATAGCAGAGTATAATGAAAAAACAAATACGCTAGATTTTTGTGAGAAAGAAGAAGATTCAGTGGAAAAAAGATGGGAAGACACGAAGAAAATTATAGCAAGTGCAGTGAAAAAGAAAGAAGTAAAGATTAAAAGATGGCAGTTAGGAACAAAAAGGTGGTGGGATAAAAGCTGCGCTAAAAAAAAAGAATAGTAAAAAATATGTACTTCAAATGGAAAATAGGTAAAGGAAGTAAAGAAGATTACATCAAGATGAGGAAAGAATGGAGAAGCTGGTGTGTAGATAAGGAGAAAATAAAAAGAGAAGAAGAAGAAGCGGAATTAAGGTGGCTCGAGCGTTAGGTGCCGTATCAAGCGAGGGCACCGTAAGGAGCATTGCATTAGCAAGCTATTTAATAGTCATAATTTCAGAAAAAACATGAATTACTACTTCCTAGTATGTTAATGTAAAAACTATGACATAAATGAATAAACAAACTCGATATTTTTTACTTTTTCTTTTATCTGTGGGTGTAACAATTTTTTCGACCGCTACTGACTGTAAGTGTGGCAACGTCGCAAGGATCAGCTGATCCGGTAGAACATGTGCGCCCATGACGTTTACTTTGTGATTTCTGTAGTTGTTTCAAATAAACATGCCTCATAATGTGCATGCGACAAAAAGTAAATTACAAATTTACGAGTTTTATGTATTAAACCATTTTTAAAAAGTTATTACGTAAAATATCACTTTGACAAACATGTTATGTAAAAAGCCAGTGTCAAAAAGATGCTATGTCAATATATTCATATATAAATACATGTTTTTGATTGAATTTTTACATAGCCTTTTTTTACATCTGTTTTTATATAACATCTTTTGAAAAGAAAATCTGATACGATCAAATGATATTAATGTATTTTTATAAGTCTTTTTATATCGAGCTTAAAATTTAAGTATGATAAAATCATGCGATTAATTATAAATTTATAAATGTATGAAAAGTGTTTTAATTGAGGAGTGGTAGAACATAACCGGATAATTCAAGTTTCGGTAATAATTGTATTTATCTATTATAATTTATTGTTGTCTTTATATATTTTACATTATTGGATACTTAAACTTAATATTTTACCATAAAAACAACACTTTAAGATGCACTTACTCCATAATAAACAATATTAAGTAGATGGACATTTAAAATTGCAATTATCCGATTTTATTCCGACACTCCACAATTATAAAATAATGAAATGTACTTATACGATTTTTACACTGATTTTCTTGTTTATTACAAGTTTCTTTTACTCCTAAATAAATAATGTATTCTGAATAGTATTAATGAAGTAGTCACAAATAAAATAAAAGTCATACAATTTAAAGTTTAGTCGGTTTAAATTTCCCGCCATTTCATGTTCATTTCTTGAAATGCGATGTTGCCGCTTATAATAGACATGCGCAGAAAGTACTACAGAGTGTAGTAAATCGTTAGTTTATACACTTTCATCATTATTATTTCTCTATTTTGATCAACTACTCACAATTTTTTTTATGCCATTGTAATCCTCATAAACCAGTGTATAACCACCTGTTTTTTTGTTATGATTTAGTATTTTACAACATTACTACAGAATAATTATTCGAAGATAATGACAGAAACGCCATAAGCTACGTGTTGTACAGACTCATTTTACAACTCTTTTTTCTTTATAATTTAGTCGATGAGCTTATGATTTTTGGAAAGCAATAAAAAGTTTAACATTTAAAGTATATTTCCCGCATATTTTTAATGTGATTTAGTATTTTTGAAAAGTCCCTCGAGCCACCTTAAGAGCAATTAAAAGCGAGGCACAGGTGTGGAGTTATTTTAACAGATTCAGGAAATGAAGAGCGCAGGTATCAAACAAAAGCAAAGAAGAAGAATGGAAAAAACATTTTAGGTTATTATTGGAAGGGGCGTATGATAAGAAAGTTGGAGTAAGTAGAGAGGTTCAGAAGACACTATGTGAAGAACAAGAGAGAAAATTGAAGTGTGGGAAATCAATGCTGCTATTGATAGTCTTAAAAAAAAGAAGGCGGCGAGGTTGGATGATATAAAAAACGAAGCATGGATTCACGCGGGGGGTGATTTAAGAGATAAGTTAATTGCAATAATAGGAAAGATATGGGATGGAGAAAACATACCTGAAGACTGGAAAACGGCAGTAATTGTACCTCTTTATAAGAAAGGGAATGCGGACGATCCCAAAAACTATAGGGGTATTTCGCTGCTCTCCACGGCGTATAAAGTGTATACGGAAATCATAAGAAGAAGGATTATTAAAGAAGTGGAAGAAAGAAATATATTACCGGAAGGGCAGGCTGGATTCAGAAAAGGAAGGTCAACCGTAGACAACATCTTTTTCTTTATCCCTTGGTCGAAAGTGCGCGTTTCCCACATCGATTTCGCAGCAGAAAACGGCATTTTGCTGCACTGTTCGAGAGTCGCGCGCGCCCTCTGGGCGACGGAGCAGAAACATAGGCCACAGTGCAGAAAATTTTACCGACGTCATTGTGTCTACATAACCTGTGAATCCGTCCTTCTATAAGAGCCATAAGAGGTCTGACATCGATAACTTTCACATCGAGCTTCCTGAACTGACGCTTTTACTCAAATGAAATGTCATCAGAAGGACCTTTATCTGGTGACGAATAATACATAAAATTATTAATTTTTATACATAATAATTTTACAAAATCATAGTTTTTCGACGGCCGCCCCCGACCACATGAGCACTCGCTCCGCTCGTGCATGTCAATGTCGGCGGCCGTCGAAAAATCAAGAAAGTCAGGTTAGGTGCGGCTAGTGTTTTCTGCACTGCTCGGCTGGAAGAACAGCTGACCAGCGGTGGCCGTCCGTAGTGAATGTTGAGATGGGAGATAAATATAAATATTCAACGCACTTTCGACCAGGAATAAAGAAAAAAAGTATACGCAACACGGGCAGTAAATAGAAGTTGCTGCAATGCGTGTACATGAGGCCCTCGGCTGCACCTCGGGCTCATGTACACGCAGTGCAGCAAACTTCTGTTTTCTGCCCTCGTCGCTAAATATACTATATCTTGGATCACATAATACAGACATTAAAGATAGGAAAGAAGAAAAAACTTTATGCACTTTTTGTGGACCTCAAGGCCGCATTTGACACCGTAGATAGGTTAAAACTATGGGATATCTTGATTAAGTTAGGAATTAGCAAATATTTAGTAGAGAGGATCAAAGGTATTTATGAAGAGACAAAGGTGAGAATTAGAACCGAAGGGGGATTGACAGAAGAATTTTGGACTATAAAAGGTCTTAGGTAGGGTTGTGTACTTAGCCCAATTTTATTCTGTTTGTATATTGCGAGTCTGGAATCAGTCTTAGGTGAGAGAAATATGTAGGAGGGATAAAAGTAGGAAATTTAAGGATCTGGTCTTTAGCTTATGCGGATGATATCGTTTTGTTAGGTTATAATAGAGAAGCTCTACTAGATATGATGAGTACTCTAAGAAAATTTCTGAAGGAAAGAAGTCTGATCTTGAGTGTAGACAAAACAAAGATTTTGGTATTTAATAGGAAAGGAAACAGAAATAAGGAAGTCTGGAAATGGGAAGAGAAAGTAACAGAAGAAGTTGACAATTTCAAATATTTAGGATTTACTTTTAATTATAAAGGTAACTACAAGGATCACATTGGGGAACTAAAGAAGAAAGGTATTTTAGCTGACAGGAAAGCTTGGGGACTAGGTGAAAGATGTAAAGGAAGCCTGAAAAGAAGAAAGGTGTTGTTTAATTATCTAGTTAAAAGCGTTATGGAATACGGAGTCGAACTCTGGGGTTGGGAAGAAATGAAAGGCTTAGAAAAGATAAAGGCGGATTACTTTAGATGGGTTCTAGGTTTAGACTTCTGCACATCGAGATATATAGTAGAAAGGGAAACAAATACGTATAAAATGAAAGTAGATTGGGGTATTAGAGCTATTAAATTTGAAGAAAAGATTCTAAAACTAAACGAAGATAGACTGCTCAAGTTATGTTGGGAAGAAAAATTAAAACAAATGGATAAGGATTTATATATTAGAAATAGAGAAAACTTTTTAAACAAAATAGGGCTTAGCTCAGTAGAGATAGATAGGTGGAGGCTTCTTAATATAGACGTAGTTATGGAAGTAAATAGTAGAAGTCACGATATAGAAAGACAGATTATTCAGGGGAAAATAAATGAGTCGAAATTTAACCCGGGTTATAAAGGATTATAGAGGAAAATTGCCCAAAGTACTTAGAGGAAGAAGGAATTAGAAATATGAAAACTATAGCACGACTAAGATGCGGCAACAATGGAAAAAGTAATAGATATTGGTTAAAAGAGGGCCAAAGACCGTAAATAGGTTTAAAATAGAGTTTGATTAAAAAGATATAAGTATAACGAACAAATGGAAAGTATTTAAGTGTAGGAATGTAAATTTAAGAAGTTTGATTTAGGCTATGAAAGTATAGGTTTGCGATAAATGGTGATTTATACTAAAGTAATTTATTGTAAAATGTTTGGAGAACGTATGGAGTATGGTATGAATTGAAGTATTTAAGTATGTTATGTAAACCAAGTCCATTTCTGGGCCATTTAGGCTCAAATAAACTTATATAATAATACTGACACTTTTGCTACGCTGAGAGAAATAGTGTAATAAAATTTACTATTTGCTTTGTAACTTGGGAACAGACTTATCTTTATCATACAAATTACTATTATATATAATATAGCAAATATTGTAAATTTTACTGTTTTATACATCAAATTTTAAGACATCATAACTATATATAAAATAGTAAAATTTACTATTTTATCAAGACTACATAAAATAGTAAAATTTACAGTATAAAATAATAAATTTTGCTATATAGGTACTTTATAATTTTTATGATACAGACGAGTCTGTCTCCAAGGTACAAAACCAAAAGTAAATTTTACTATACTATTTCCCTCAGTGTAATAACAATTTTACCACTTATTTGGCATTATTTTAATTTTTGGTATTCCAAGGTGCATGTAACCCTATAAAGTTTCTTGGACGGTATTGAGTGATTTTCTTAATATGTGAAATCGAAGGAAATCAAGGAAATCACGCACTGTCATTTCCGAGTGAATAGCCCCTCGAATTTGTTTTAATTAAACCTACATGAGGGTAAAACTGAGTTAAATGTATTTTCACAGATTCCTCACTATCTATTGGGTTAGCTGGCATATTGAATTGCTTTTTGTATAGAAAAATTACCTTTGCAAATGCGTAAAAATCAATTTTATTGTATGTATATAAAGTTTCTTTATGATGTCACGATAACAACATTAGATGTACCACCGTATGATCATGACGTCTCCAAAAACTTTAGAGCGTCATTTCAGTCTCTTTAAATTGAATTATAGACATATAATTCAATTAACGTTGTTGGACATGATTTTAAAGAACTCAAACAAGATCGACTAGATATTTTAAACGTCAAGTGTGCAAGTACCGCAGACAACGGGGAATGGTACCTGCTAGTGTTTTTTTTATTTAAAGAAATTTTGTTTGGTACATTTAAAATGGTTAAAAACAGTAGCATTGTGGAATTTTTCGAAAATGGCTGTTTTTTGCTAATTATGAAAACTAAAAAAATTCTAGAAGGTCACAATCCTCATGATTTAGGCTGAAACTTTGTGAGATTAGTTTTTCGACGTGTACTTTTATATTAAATATTAACGGCAAATATTGAAACACCCGGTTTTATTATTAAATTATTTTTTTACGCGCGAGAATTAAAATTTATCGCACTGTAATTTTATTTACCAAATTCAACAAATTTTTAGGGTTTCAATAAATATTTTTTGTATATAATTTTTAATTTGGACAATATATACCAAAATGTTATTGCTTTGAATAAAATCCGTATTCCAACCTGATATTAATATTTAATGTTATTAAACATTCTACTTATGGTACTAAGATAAATTTACTTAGGGGAGTCCACCGGTATGAACCCACTCCCAGTATCATGGCGGCACTTCACATGTTGAATTAGATTCATATTATTGATGTATAAAGTATAATCCGACTGTATTATAACATATTATAACTGTAAATTCTTGCAAAATTAATGGACAAGTCACTATACTTCGCGTCAAAAGTTAATTTTCAAAGCTGACCCATCTCCCTATTATGAATAAGCTTTGTCTTAATAGGAATGAGTACACCCAACGGTAAAACCATTTTTCCGTACGTTCCCCTAAATGACAACTTTTTCATATAGGCGTATGCATGTCAAGTCAACGAAAGGTCAACAAAGATATGACTTCAGATGCGATTTTGTTTCTTACGCCTATGAAAAAGTTGTTATTTAAGGGCACATTATCGTTGGGTGTACATCATTTTCAGGACTTGATGATCGACTAAACGTGTCATTGCGTCAATATTTTATTTTTCTTAAGTGATGTAACCTAAACTGGCATAATGTCATTTATTGTTGCCCAGCATGGACACTACCATTGTTGCTCAGAATGAACATCCATAGTTGTACTTTTTTTCTCGCAATTCAAGTTTTTATTGTATTAAATAATTTTGAATGTTCAATTTAGTCATATATCGAGTGGATAAGTGAACTTAATACCAATTATTTAAGAAAATACATTTTTTCGTAAAATAAATCTTTTTATTTGTAAAATTTGTAAAATTTATATTAAAATTATAAATTAATTAACTTATAGATATGATTCAGGAGATTACAACTATATTATTTATGTGTAAAGCTAAATATTTGAGTAAATATACTAAACTTATACGTATGACTTAAATACAATTGGCAAGCGTTTAGACAAAAAACTTTATTCATATGAAAATGATATCAGTATTAAAACAGTGTTCAGATAATTCATCTCTATGGATCGAAAACTACAATTTAATCTATTGCAGATGTTGTGAAATCATTTGTAATTATAAATACAATTCGAAAATGAAGTCGTATAAATCAGCTGCTTCGGCTCTTAAAACCGCCGATTTCTACAGGCTTGGAGACACGCATATTTGAATGAACTTTTACAACGTTGCATATTGTAGAATACTATACATGTTTTTATTTTATTAATAATTTTTAATACTGTTTCATGAAAGGGACACAATCAAGAGGATATTTTAATATGGGTGCTTTTACCTTCGAGCTTGGATAAACAATAACCATAACTGTTTTTTTTTTATGTAATATTTCATTTGGACAATATACATGGGCAAATCCGCCAAACTTTTAACTTTTAGAGTTTGAACGGTAAAACTGTTGATCATTTTAATATCAGTTATTAATATATCCCAAGTAATATGTTTTTTAATTCTACAAATCATTAGCAATATATTGGTAAAGCATAGACCTTATATTTGAATTTTATTCAATGATCCACGTCAAACAAAGATGAAAAATGCCTAAATTATTATGTCCAAAGAGATTTTTTTATTCTTACTAACACAATATAAACGCCGATTAACTTATCATTCTGATTGCATTTGCTCAAGTAAATTAAGCCTAAACTACAGCTCTGAGTTAAACCTCATTTGCATGACTCATTCTGAAAAAACGTTATAGCACTTTAAATGTGTCCCGGAATTTTAAAAATCTTCTAATTAAAGAGCAAAGTTATTATTTTAGCAGTTACGCTGTATAGTAAATCATCAATTTGAAATTTAATATTTATTGTTAACTAAAAAACAGAGAATGATCCATGTCGCATTTATGGGCTAATTGATAAACTAAAGTTAGAACGTGTAATACACAATTTTTAAAAACGGGATTCATTGAAAAAATTCAGTTTTTACCATGGCACATCTACAATTTTATCTAAAATAGTTTGGTTCCATGTGTGATCACATCTTATTAAAATGCTATTCTTATGGGGGAAATGTCGTTCCGTAAAAATAAGGCACGCTCATCAATTCTTTTCATAAATGACTTTAAATTTAATTATATAATCAAATTTATTTGCTTTAAGGCCAGGTTACTCCAAAAAACGTGATTTTTTTCAATAAATTTTATTCATAGTACAAAACATGTTGAGTAATCAATTTTTTTTACATATGAAAGCACATATATTAAATTACTTGAAAATTTTTTTTTGTTTAAAATGGCGGTTTTGAATATGGCTGCTGAAACTCGTCTGATTAGTAGATGGATGACATCATTTCTTGGAAACGAATTATCTGAAAGCAAAAAACAAAACGGTTTCATGTTCTGTATCGAATTGGCTATGGCCTCAAGCGGAATGAAACATTTTCAATGAAAAAAAAAATGGCGGACTTTTGAAAAAATTGATTACTCAACATGTTTTGTACTATGAATAAAATTTATTGAAAAAAATCACGTTTTTGTGGCATTTTTGCTTTTCTATCGAAGAATTTATGTTGCAAAAAGTGTCACGGCGACGTTTCGTTTACTGAAATTTCGTGTCGTGCACTCGGTTTCAAAATACAAATGAAATGCTCAAATGATTGTAAAAAAGAAGAAGTAAATTCATGTCCTTTGATTGACAGTAGAGCTTATGATATAAATAGAAGAATTATATTTGCCTTTAGACTGATGGGACTCGGCATGTACAGTCTGAAAAAGTTTTGCGCTATAATGGAATGACCACGGCCGGTGTTTCAATCTTTTTATTCAAAAATCCAGACTGACATAGCAGATGCATGTAACATGGTATCAGATAAATCGATGAGTCGAGCAGCAAAACAAGAGATCGAAGAAATAAATGAAAGAAAAGAAAAAGGTTTAACAGTATCGGGCGACGGTAGTTGGCAGAAAAAAGGCTTTACATCTTTGTTTGGTTTCGTTTTTTTGATTGGATGGTATACTGGTAAAGTAATCAACATTTTAGTGAAATCAAAATTTTGTTTATCATGCTCACTTTGGGAGAAGAAAAAAGGCACTGAAGAGTATGGCAATTGGCTTGAGGAGCACGAAGATAAATGCATGAAAAATCACGAAGGATCGTCCGGCAAAATGGAAGTTGATTCTGTGGTCGAAATGTTCGAGCGTTCTGAAGAACTGCATGGAGTCAAGTACGAATTTTACATCGGGGATGGTGACACAAAAACAGCAAAAGGTATTGCTGACAGTAATCCTTACCCAGATCTCGAAGTGAAAAAAAAGGAATGCGTCGATCATGTGCAAAAGCGTGTAGGCACACGACTACCCGACAAGAAAAAAAAGAAAGAAAGAACTTGGAGGACGAGGTAAGCTGACGAACAAACTGATTGATGAACTGACCATAAATTTTGGTTTAGCAATAAGAAGAAATTGCGACTCAGATAAAGCCATGAAAAAAGAGATTTGGGCTGGTCTAAAGCATAAAATGTCGACCGACAATAAACTACAGCACGAAGATTGCCCGCCTGGTCCTGATTCGTGGTGCAAGTGGCAAAAGGCTAAAGCAGCTGGAGAACTAAAAGATTTTACTCATAAACCACCGATGAAAGATGAAGTTTTTCAAGCAGTCAAAGAAGTTTATGAAGATCTTTTGAAAGGAGATTTACTCGAGCGCTGCTTGGGCGGCTACACGCAGAACAGTAACGAGTCGTTCAACAGCGTAGTTTGGAACTTTGCGCCGAAGCATCATTCCAACGGCAAAACTGTTATTGATATTGCAACTAGTATTGCAGTTTGCACCTTTAATGATGGTTTCAAACGTATCATGTACATAATGGAGGCATTGGGACTTGAAATTGGCGAAAATTGTTACAATTACTACTTCGAAAAGAGTATAAGCGATGAAGCCAAAGATGCTCGCAGAAGAATAAAAAAATGAACAAAAAAAGTCTGAAGCATCATTTGTTGAAGAGGAAGGCGTACAGTATGGAGCTGGAATAGATGATTACAGGTAGAATATTTTTTTCCTACTTTGATTTAACAAAAAGTAAAAAAAAAACTTCTAACGCGTTTTTCTCAAAACCACGTTTTTAAAACGGTGGAAAGCCCTACTGCTACAATTTTTGACCGATTTGCCTAAACTCAAGTTCATTTGATTTGTAACATAATTATCTCGTAGTTGTCATAGGGGTTTTTTGATATCTTGCTCGAAAAAAATTTTATGCTTGTTTAAAAGCGATTTTTTTTGCGAAAAAAAATTTTTACTTTGAAGTCTCATAATTAAAAAAAAAATTTTAAATCGCAAAACCCCTATGACAGCTACGAGATAAACCAATTATAAGCACAATTTCATAAAAATTTTTGTTCTAGGTCATGCGGCATCACTTGTACATTTTCCACCCGATTTCATCTTTTTTTTAAGGCGCTTCGGGAGATAAGCCGCCACGCCGCCATTTTGTTTTAAAATGTCATAAAAAAATTATCAAATCTTCTTCAAAGCTTGTATAATAAATAACTGAAAACAACATTGCTCTATCTTTATTAATTTTCTCAAAAAAAAATCGTAAAAATAGGCATGATTTTGACGCATCCAAGGTGTACCCCCCCCCCCCTAAATCTAGGTAACTTATCTAGACTGCTCGCTGCATCCCACATAACGCGGTTGAAAATTCCGTTGGACGTATTCAGACATCGAGTGTCGGTGCACGGTCAGGTTGATTTTCCCACTCACAATGAGGCACTAACACTTTATAAAATAGCATGCTTTTATATTACACTTATTCACTATTACTTAAAACCATGCTATTACATGCTGAGAAATGATGTTAGTTTAACTCTATATTTAATTACGTCGTTACTGTTAATTTGAGTATAAGTAGGAAAATGGGGTGTTATATAAAACTCTTACAACAGCAATGTAAACTTATCGATGGCTTGATAGTAACCACGTGCTCCGTACACGAGGCGGACCCTGACTTGTCACTAATATAAAATCTCGAGTTTGTAATAGGACTCCAAGAGCTAAACAAAGGGGGTCTTTAAACGGACGGTTTCTCGTCCCCACCTTGTATACACACACACGCTCACACACAAATTTCGTCTCATTAATACGAATTTTCTTCTCACTTTCAAACCTTAGCTTTTTTCTCAACTAAGCTCTGCCATTCTGTATTTGTAACTGCACCAAGAGAGATCTCAGTGACCGTCTACAAGTTAACGCAGAAAACCTTTAGAAAACAATATCTTAGTAGATTCCCAAGCCATATTCCTTAAAATCCGTATACTTAAGAGTTTTGTAGAAAAATGCGGTATGAATTTTCCTACAGACTGTACCACAATATAGATATACTAATAACACAGGCAATGTTCCATCGTAAATAAGAACGCGTAGCGTCATATCGTGGACAGGGACGGTCGAGTCGACGCGAGTACGGGAGAGAAGAAATAAAAAAACAAAGAAAAGGACGTAAGGCAACCGGCACGAAGTCGCGCGTGATTTGAATCGCTGACGAGGACAGACGGAATTAGGATTTTTTTATCATCGTTAAAACGACAGTATACTCATCTCGTATTCTTTTTGTGATTTGATCGACACTATTCAACACATCTTCTGTATACCGCGGTTAGATACAAATAAATCCTCGGTCGCGCATGTTCAAGGGGATTTTGCGAACGCGGAACGGTGTTTGTGAGCCATTGACGGCCTTTCTTGGGTGAACGGGGTCGCGTTTGAGATTGCGGATGACGAGGAAACATTCAAGAAATTGAATATTCGTGCAGTGCGAATCCACGTGCCCACGTCACGAGTGAAACTACACACACACGCACACGCACGTACGCACGCACGCACGCACGCACGCACGCACGCATACACACACACACATATATTTATCCACTTTATCAATTTCCTATTCTTTCGACAATCTGTATTTTTATTCGAGAGCGGTTTTATGCCGCAAGGCTGTCCCCTCTCAGAGCCGAATAAATTCTCTCAATTGATGGCTCAAATAAATTTAATTGATTTCACCTTTCCTTGCCTCTATTCAAGTTCATTGAAACATCAAAAAGCTTCTATGTTGGAAACTTTTTGACCAACAATTCAGGCAACAATGTTTACTTAGCCATATCTTTGAAAGGGGACTGCTAACTATAGTTTTTCTCATTCTACTTATTAAAGGTATAGTAATTCTTTACAACATATTAGTTTTCCAGGAAAATATATAATTCATTTCTGCGGCTATAAATTAAAATGTCTCTTTAACACATGCTTAACCTATACCTTACGTGTTAGTCGATCAATATTTCCATGTTGGATAAAAAAATATATTAAAAATAGACTTTTCGAGATATAACACGTTTTGTGTTTTTTTTTAAGGAAAATGGAAATCTTTGGAAAATCTGACCACACCATTGGAAAGCTGAGGAAAAAATACATCGAATTAATTTATTAGATATTTTTTATATATTTTTTTTCATACCGCAAACGCGAGTTGAAAACAACAGTATTAAGCGCTCGCGCGCCGCGCTAGGAGAGTTGACGTGATTCGCCCCATATTGCTAATCGCAACGCAGCATCGATCGGCATGTCGACACGCAAACGGAGTCGGCCAATTGCGACGCAATATGGGTCGACGTGTCGTCACGAGCAGCGAAATCGACCAATCGCAAAAGAGGCCTCAAGATGGCAGCCACCATGCATAGGTGGGTCGTTTTAGATGTGGATTAAGTTTGTCGCTAGTCAGCTAGTAATTGACTATTGCCTAATGTAATTTTCTCAAGTATGTGCAATTATAAATATATAATAATTATGAACCAAAAATTGTGATATGATGACAGTGCTATTACTGTAATTGACTGTGCGATAAATGTATTCTGTATAGACTTATATTTATTCATGTATTCATTTAATCTACTATTTTTGTATTGTACAAAATAAGTTCCATTCTATTCTATTCTATTCTATTCTATTCTATTCTATATTATAGTCGCACACCTACTTTACGCGGACGACTTACAAACGTACACCCAGGTTGCAAGAGACAGTATTCATGAGGGTGTGGATCGCATGTCAGCTATGGCGCGTGCTGTGTCGGGCTGAGCTTCGGACAACGCACTGCACCTTAACACCGGCAAAACTAAAGCGATCATCTTTGGGTCGGAATATAACATCAATCAAATTCAGGGAATGAACTTGCCCGGGGTTGAGGTGCAGAGTGGTGTCTTCGCTCCCTTTGTCGACACAGTAACCAACCTTGGAGTGGTCATGGATTCAAAATTAACATGGAAACCGCAGGTAGATTCAGTTAGCCGAAAGGTTAATAGAGCATTATATGGGCTTAGGTCTTTTCGATCCTGTACCACCGAGGCGTTGCGTAAGCAGCTGGCAGGCGCACTTGCCATCTCTCACATGGATTACTGCTCCGTAGTGTACCTTGACGTAACAGCTGAACTTCAGACGCGACTACAGAGGTTAGAAAATTCGTATGTTAGGTACATCTGTGGCATAAAGAGGAACGAGCATGTCACTCCCTTCAGGAGGAGGTTGGGCTGGCTAAAGGTCAGCGAAAGAAGAGAGTACTTTGCGGCGGTCATAGTATATAAGGCCTATTGCATGAGACAACCACCGTACCTTGAAACCCTCTTTGAGAAGAATAAATGTAGAACATCTAGCAGGGTACCAAGGGAGATCTCGGTCCCGGGATCGCGTACGGATCTGGGCTTAAAATCGTCCACTGCCCAAGGGACGAGCCTTTTGAACGCGCTTCCGCAAGATATGCGATCGTTGCCTTCGCTATGCAAATTCAAAACGGCAATGCGTAGGTACTCTCTCGTTAAATCGTTGAATTCGTAACACCACGTTCAGGCTAATGCTATACTCGCATTGCTTGGCTACTTGTGTATATCTAGTCTGCGTTATTTTATATATTGACGCGATAGAATAAGTATAATGTTATGTGCAATGATTTCGATCTTATAATTATATATTTATATACTTGACGTGTACCTGATTGGACATATGTAATATGACAGCAGCGCTCAGCTATATGTATTTTGCAATACAATTGTTATATAAGAGCTGCGTTAACCAGCCATACGATAACTATGTACATTTACTTTTTTGACTGATAGAAAATAAACTATTATTCTATTCTATTCTATTCTATTCTATTCTATTCTATTCTATTCTATTCTATTCTATTCTATTATATTCTATTCTATTCTATTCTAAAACCCACCTCGTTCCAAGAAGCCTTGACAAGGCTTTCTACCTCTGCTCATATTGCTTTATCAATAAAAATAATTAAAACTAAATTTCAAATGAGTCTTACCTTTTTAAATATACACAGACAAGTTTTACAATCAAGTTAAAACTTGTTTGTGTATATTTAAAATAAATTATATTCTAAATATACTTGTGGAAGATAATTTATACACAGATGTACAAGTTATGTTAAAGCATTTCAATTATGTATGAAACTATCAGGTATCATACCTATAGTATCATACTTATACGACGTAAGGTATGATACCCTTGGTAACATACGTTTACCACTTTGCTGGCAATACATGTATCTAGTGAGTTAGTTTTAGCATTAAATATTGAATGAGAATTTTTATTATATTATTCTCTCACTCGATTTTTCAGGACCACTCTTTGAGGAAGAATTCTGCTAAAGCAGTTAACACTGCTTTTTTCTAATCGAGAGAGAGTGAGAAATCTCTCGAAACGAGTGTATTTTCATTCGCAAAACTTTTGCATTTTGCAATTCATTTATTCCTTAAATATCGGTATTTGCAGTGCTTTTAAACTAAGGTTGCTCCTTGGTGAAATTTTTAAAAGTTCTGTATTAAATTTAAAAAATCTGGGGCTTACATAAAATATTTGTTATCTTTATATGAAGTAACACAGCGATTTTTAGATTTTTTAAGCCTATATATTAAAAGTAATTCAACATAATGTGTTACTTCTAAGTGAAAATGGGCAATATGTAAAATAGTCATCGCGAATATCACATTGTCATACACTTCTAAGAAAACTCTGTCATGTTAGTGAAACTATAAACAACCAATATTTGCTTTTAATTTAACCTGATTATTTGTTATATAGTTAAAATAAATATACATGTGATTTTGTTTCAAAATTGCGATATAAATACCCTTATTTTATTAACAATTCGGTTTTAACCTATTTTCCAGAAATTGTTCCAATGTATTCGGTACATGCATATTTACTAATACAATTTCTTATTTGAATTAGTTTTTTTATTGTTTTTTATCTCTGAAAAGTTAATAATTTAAAAAGTTCGAGTGTGTTCCGAAAACGCCCGAATAGATTCTTTAATAGTTAATAGTAAAAATGACAGAAAAAAGTGTTATCGTCGGTGATTCGTGCCTTTGTGTCCAAACACTGAAAAACGCCTCAGATAAAGTTTTTTTTAAGTGTTCTGGGAGATGAAAAACTATGCAAGCTATGGTTCGATCTCGCTCGTCAATCGGATAAGCCAATCGAACCTGATTTTTGCTGTTGCTAGGACCATTTTAATGTAAATAGAAGTTACAAATAATTCAACAATGTACAATAGTAAAAGTATACTTATTAGGTTGAAGTGGAATTTGAAAACATATGTTATCCTAACCTATACTGCATTCCTGAGAAAGTAATGAAAATATATATTCCTTACAGTTACAAGAAGATTTATTAAACTACACAAGGTTCAGGATTTATGGTGGATGTTTGAAGTTAATAGAAGATGCAATCCTAAAGTCTTTTACTGTCAACCAGATAGAAACCCAACAAACACTTTGACACTACGGCTCTGCATTGAAGAAACTTGTCCATAAAATAAATGTATCAAAAATAATAAGTGAGAGTGAAGTTAATAAAGAAAATAATTCTGTGAAAAAAATTAAAAATACAATCTGAACAATCTAACCGCATTCTTGGTTCTACTCCGTCTCACTTAAGACCAGCTTTGAGAGATGTATCACATGACTGTGATATATCAGGTGTATATGACGCCTGAGCGAAAGAACATCCAATCTCGGACTACGCGTGAAGAACCTCCTATCTCCGACTACGCGTGAAAAACATCCTATCTCGGTCGGTGCGTGAAGAAGCTTCCACCTCGACTCGCGCGACGAAGCTCTCAACTCGCTGCGGCGAAGAACATCCTATCTCGCCTTGCGCGAAGAAGCTCCTAACTACGGCGCGAAGATTATTGTAACAAGTTTTTCATATGAATTTTACAAAATATATATACATTAGTGTTTAATATTTTATTAAAAATAACTAGAAAATAGATTTTTATTCATATATAATGCAAGGTATTCTTATATATTATCCGTATAATAATATTATAATAATATTTACATCAGTGTTTAAAATATTGCTTCCTCATAGAGGAAGCTTTGTGATGGTAAAAAAAGGTTTTGCTAAAAACATGTTATATGTGCGTGCGTGCGTGCGTGTGTGCGTGTGTGCGTGTGTGTGTACGGATGTGGATGAAGATTACTCTGAACATTCATGGTCAAAATTAATGTTTTAGTGCTCAATGATTTTGTGTTTTTTAAGGAAGGGGGCTGTAATAAAATATTTGTTGTTTTGCGATGTTTTTTTGTTTTTTTTAGCGGTTTATCGATTTTTGAGTTTTAGTTTCTCGGGTTATTGGTATGTTTGAAATAATATCATCGATTCATTTTTTATGTATTTGAAAGAGCATAAAATTACCTATCTTTTTCAACCCGAAATTTTAAATCAGCTACTTTCTTTTTTCTGTTATACACGAAAACATGTTTTGTTTAAACGGTGATCCTGGAAAATATATATGGAAATTTTTTTAAAAAATTTGACGTGATTAGGAATATGGATGAGAATATTTTGTAAAACTTTCAAGCCTTTATCCATTTCCTTTTTCAAGAAAAACATTATTCGTAAAAAAATCGTTTCTTTTTGGGCTTGGATAACTTGAGTAAAACGTCATTATTCCTTCTGAAAATGTCCAGAAAGGTAGCTTTTTACTATCTCTTGTGACTGTTAGAAGCTTTGATTATAACGACCTTTACATTCAGAGTTATTTGAGGTTACGTTTTCTTTTAAATTCTTTTTGATCGTATATATCTCAGAAATGGCGTGGTTATTTTTTTGCAAACCGGGGCTCATTGTTTTCGCTTTTTTATGAAGATTCTGAATTGAAGAAATTTTCAGATTCATTGATCCGTTTTTGTTTTACAATGATTTCTTTATTTTACGATATTTTACGCTATTCTAAAATGGATAAGGTAAATTATTTTTGTTTTTTTTAGAAATAATATGATTGTTTAATTCTTTCTTTCTTTGTATTTAATAGCCATGTGTCCCCTCCTTTTTTGGATTTCGATTTGTCACAATGCATATGTGATTTTGTACTTTACATTTGTATTTTATATACTTGTTTATTGTGTTGTGCGATGTCGGTCGAGCAATCACCTGCTTACTAGCGTCTTAGACACTTTTGAGAAGGCTATTTGGGCACATACGTCCAACATGAAAGCACAATGCGTAGTTGGAGATTTTTTCCCGACGAAAAACTCGAAGAAAAAATTTTCGAGAACTTTCACCGGGAATCGAACCCTCGACTTCTTGAGCATCTTATATCGGTAGGCAAGCGTCTCACCCACTGAGCCAAATTTAATTACACGCTAAACCCGTTGGAGTGGCATTTCATTCCTTTTGAGTGAAATTCCAATCGAAGAATCAGTGAAATAAATCACTCTAATTAGAGTGGATTTTTAACTTTAAAAATAGAGTGGAAATCTTTCACTTTTCAGTAGAGTGAAATCTCATTTTACTTAGCGTACATACTTTCCCCATGGATATCGACGAAAAACTAACATATTTTTTTATTTTTAAGTGTATAATATTTCAAGCGTGATTAGATAGACACTTTTCAGTAATAATAGGTTTACCAAAATATACAAAATAAAGTCACAGTATTACAACTTTTACAAAACGTTGTTATTCAGTATGTTAATAATTTATTATATAAAAATCTATAAAAAATAACTTTAATCCGAGTATTCACTTTCATATAAATTAATCGACTAGCTTTTGTGATTTGATTTCACCAATTGTCATATTTAAGATGTATGTGCTAAATCTATCAAATAGAATATTATATATTATTCATTACGATGTAAAATATAGTTTACAAAAAATATGAGGGTTATCTCTTAACATAATTAAATTACATTTTTTATTAAAAGTAGTCAAAGCAGAATTACTTGTAAAACTCTTTTATTGTATGTTTATTATTTGGATTTAACTAATTAAATAAAATCATGTGTTATTCATAACTAAAATAGAAAACCACAGTTTTAGTGTACTCGAAGCAAGTAATTTTAATAATTTCCGTTGTATACCTTTCGTACAAACCAATACCTTCTTAAAAGTATTATACCAGTGATAAAGAATTCATAATGAATTACTGTCAAATAAGTTTTATTTTTGGGAAAATCAAAATGAACAATTTGAATAATAATATAAACACATTGAAGCTGTAAGTTCGTTCTAAAACATACTTTATACAAATGAAAGTAGTAAGCCGGCGATAAAGACAAATTCAAATTCAGGTGTCGAATGAAGGTTTGGGCTTATGCGAAAAGGGATAAAATATAAATTTTAAGTTTTTGATATAAATGAATAATAGTACAAGCCAACGATGTAGACAAATTCAAGTTTATGTGTTGAATGAAAGTTTGGGCTTATACAAAATGGATAAAATGTTACTTTCAAGTTTTTTATACAAATGAATAGTATTATAGCCAGCAATGAAGATTAATTCAAGTATATTTTTTAATTTCGCATTTTTAGGAAAAATTTAAAATAAAAAGAATTTTTAAAATTTAAAAAAAAAGTAAATTTAAATCATAATGAAAAAAAGAACAGAAAGCTTCATCTTTAAAAAAGGAAATTTTTAATAATTATAGACCCAATGCGCCTACAACAGTATCTCTAAGAAGACGTGGAAATGTGTAATTTAAACTAAATGTGTACATTTAATAAAAAATTATCTTTTGATAAACCATCAATGATATATTAGCATATCTTTTTTGAGATTATAATTAAAAAGAGATATAGCAATTTAAAATTAATTCAAAATAACAACATTTTATATAAGAACAATTAATTCAGTTTGAGAAAGCTAAGTACCAATGAATTGGTACTTATCATCCGTATAATAATATAATATTATTACAATATTATTATACGGATAATATATGAGAATACCTAGAATTATTTGTAAATAAAAATCTATCTTTAGGATTATCTTCACGCGCAGTCCAAGATAGGAGGTTCCTCACGCAAAGTCTGACACAAGAGGTTCGTCCACTCAGACGTCTATATGAAATTGAAAATGTGATAAGTGATAGTGAAAGTGCTCAGAGTGTTCCTGCTTTGCATAACCCTAGAATTTCATACTTTTCTTTTATAAATATATATATATATATATATATATATATATATATATATATTTATCATAATTGACAGTTTATTGACAACTGTAAACTCGGTTATGCAAAACTGTCATCAGAATCGCATTTAGCGACAGTCAAACCTCTAGAATACCATCGCTTTGCTTAAAAAATATAAATAATCACAATTGACAGTCTATTGACAACTGTCAACTTGGTTATGCACACCTGTCATCAGAGTCGCATTCAGCGACTGCCAAAATCCTAGCATACCATACTTTTCCTTATAGAATACAAATATTTATCATAATTGACAATTTATTGGCAACTGTAAACTTGGTTATGCCTTGATTAACTTATTTACCGAAGAAATAAAAAAAATTATTTCTTTGCTCTCGAACTTCCAGAGAATCACCCATATATATGGATGATTCTGTGGGAATTCGAGAGCAAACAAATAATTCTTTTATATTTATATATATATATATATTGTTGTGATTAAGCCAAGCATGATGCGATTTGAACCACATGAATCGCCGCGCTTGACAACGACTCGTAATTCCGCAAAACAATTGTCTGATGTTGACAGTTAATGAGAACAGTCGTGCTTACAATTTATTTGGTTATACGAATAAAGTCTGAGTTTTGCGTTCCTTTTTATAAATAGTGACTTTTTATTTAACTACCCCGAACCCGGCCGTAACAATATATATATATATATATCCGTTTTCTCTACAAACTATGTTTAAAATATGTTTATGTAAGAAATGTTAAATACAAAAAAGTTTTGTTCTTTCAAGATCTATAATTTTACCATGAAATAGTTTTGCGTAACGTGTTATAATCCAATTGTGACCTAAAAATTGATTCTTTATACCGTTTTTGCACTTTATTTTTCGATTTTCTTGACAAACTTTGTTTAATAGACGTTTTTGTAAAAAATATTTCATACAAAAAAGTTTTATTTTTTCGAAATTTACTACTTTACCGTGGGTATTTTTAGCATAAATTATGTTATAATCCAATTGTGGCCTTAAATCGATTTTTGATTGTCACGTCCCTGTATATTCACTAATAATTAAATCAGTCACAAATATCAAAACCTCACTTTGATAGTTGTTTTTTTTTCTTTTCCACTCTCTTTTTCCCTCCGTTCGTATACGCGCATATATAATTTCGACTCTGGAAGAGTTCGACAGCTGCAAGCCAGCTGAGGATTATACCCAGAGCTAAGACAAATAATCAGAGTGCAATAAACACTCAAAAATGCCAACGGCTTCGATAAGCAATTGGAAACCTTAGGCCTGGAAGCAATAACACTGTACGTGCGCATACATAATACATACTACATTCTTCCGACACAGTGAAGACCTATACAAATTATTTTATTTACTTAAAAAAACAATTAATAAACGAGTGTAGCTTTTAAATAGTTATTAATATTTTTGCGTTTATAAAAGAGTACATTAGTTAAGTAATAATTAAGTGTCATGCGTTTAATAAAAATTATCCGTTTTACATTTTATAAAAACTATGAAGTAAAATATGTAAATATGTAGCGATTCAAACATAAATAATGTTATATTAAGTTTTTGTTAGTTGCGATTTGTGTATATTTATCTATAATAAAGAATACAATATATTGTTATAATTAGACCGTATTTATAATTTAGTGTAATATGCGTAGTGATAGTGATTGTTAACTCCTATTTTATTTTTAGAAGTTTAAGTGCGAATACAAAAATATAAATATAAAAAAGGGGCATAGAATAATTAGTAAAAAGAAATCTAACACTTGAGAAGGCAAACACAAGTAAAATTAAATTATATTTGATCAGTTGAATATTTTTCAGTAAATTTAATAACGTTAACTCTTGTATACAAAAGTTTCTCAGTTATGGTTTTTATTTTTGGATATGTTGAATTGAGATAAAGAAATAATGAAATAAAAGAAAAAAAACTATCAATATTCTAGATTACAAGTAATCTAAGAACTTGCACAAAGTCATAAATATTTTCGCCAAGGCCTGTATAATTGACTATCATAATCTGAACTACACTTTACTGAAATCTCATTGAAAGGTTTCATACTGAACAATAAGTTGTCAGTTTATGGCAATGACAGTATAAATGGTTTTAAACCACAACATATCGGCAACCAAGCTGAAATAAAGTGAACAATAGTGCCAGAGTGTGCATGTGTTCTAAGATACGTGGAATTTTGTTAATAAACATCTATTTTCATATACCCATAAGACTCAAATACAATGTATCTACTGATAAGAACACTAACAAAGAATCTTTTTGAAAAGATTTAATATTTTGTTGAAATTTTATCAAGTATTATAAAGTGAATTTATGCAAATGTCCATCTTGTTAGATTTCTTACATGTTATATCAAATTAATGTTAAAAACTATTATTAATTTTAACCCTTAGCGGCCACACCTCAGCCAGGCCACATAGCGGCCACATGGGGTAACTCATTACCCCACGCTAAAAAACCTAGTTGTACAAGACATATGGGTGTTTTAACACTTGTAACCGATTGTTTCATGTTTGTTGAAGTGTTCTTCAATATTTCTAATGATTTTTATCGGTCAATTTATAGATGGCGTTCTAAAAACTGGTCAAATGTTTTAAATGTTTTAGACCTCCAATTTCACTTTTTTTGAACCTGGGGTAACTAGTTACCCCGTGTGGCCGCTAAGGGTTAATATGATTCTAAAAAGAGCCTACAAAACATAAATAGTCCAAGAAATACATTATTGTCAAAGATTCCAAAAATAATTCCAATTTGAATAAAATTTAAGTATAAAAATCTATCTAATATATTTTCTTGGAGCGCAGGGATACGTTTACTAGTCGTCGTTCATTCTTTCACTACCTACTAGTAACTGTTTAAGGATGGGGGTGTCACGTCCCTGTATATTCACTAATAATCAAATCAGTGACAAATATCAAAGCCTCACTTAGATAGTTGTTTTTTTTCTTTTCCACTCTCTTTTTCCCTCCGTTCGTATACGCGCATATATAATTTCGACTCTGGAAGAGTTCGACAGCTGCAAGCCAACTGAGGATTTTACCCAGAGCTAAGACAAATAATCAGAGTGCAATAAACACTCAAAAATGCCAACGGCTCCGAGAAGCAATTGGAAACCTTAAGCCTGAAAGCAATAACACTGTACGTGCGCACATTAAAAGAAACAAATGTTGGAAAAGCACCTCAAGAGGGCTGCGATAGAGCGAAGCGACTGTAGGCCCCTCTGGTAGGTAAGCCAGACTTCTGGACCCTCTATGTTTGAATTCCCACGATGCACATATGCGACGATATATGTTTTTGTGATTATATTATTTTGTTTATAAAATATGTTTTTAAGAATCTTTTTACGTTTTATATCTTATACTTCATATTAAAATTATAATTTTTGCTACGATATACTTATGAGAACCTTATCATATTTTATTATTAATATTATTAACATTACTTTATTATATTAACATTTAGCATAAAATACCTATGTTTAAATTTACTATTTATTATAATCATTGGCAGTATACATAATCGTATGACCATAATTAGAATTATTATTATATTATTATCATTATCTTTATTATTATTATTATTATTATTATTATATTATTATCATTATCTTTATTTTTATTATTATTATTATTATTATTATTATTATTATTATTTTTATTGTTATTATTGTTATTATTTATTACAATAACGAACTACGATATTTGTATTAAGAGACGGATATAACTATATATAGTGTGTATGAAAGCTGCTCTCTTTCTCCCACGCTTTTCCTTCTCTCTCTCTCTCTCTCTCTCGCTGCATCATCGAGTTAAGACCAAGAAGAAGGAGAAAAGCTTATCAGCCAATGACGCTCAACGGAAAATGAAGAGAGCGAGGGTGCAGCCGAAATGTCTTAAAATAGAACCTCCTGGCTTCCTCGCTTAGCCAATGTCATCGAGGTTAAGGCCAAGCAAGGCGGATCTATATCGATCCATCCAATGAAGAAGAGATCCCTTCTACGCACCCTAGATGTAGAGGGAAAGGAGAGGACATTCAGAGGGCTCATGCCACCACGCGTGTCCTCAACGTTCAGTCTCAGTCGAGGTGCAGCCTAGAGCATCTCGACTGCAGCATCACCCAACTCAGCAAGCTCAGCAGACAGTCCGATCTCAGCAGCACACAGGAACAGCAACCATCATCTCAACTATTCACTTCGAAGCCAACCCCAGAAGACGACACCAGCAGCCAGTTCCAGTGTTTAAGTCCAGAAGGAGAAGGGGAGAGAGAGAGAGAGAGAGAGAGAGAGAGAGAGAGAGAGAGAGAGAGAGAGAGAGAGAAAAGAAAGAGAGTCATAGATAGAACTCTATTATTCATTCTTCCAATAAAAAGTAAGTTTAAATATTCTATATTCTTGTACTAGAATCTTTTATTTCTGTAGTTCCTATACCTTTCACTACCTCTTGTCTATTATTATTATTCATTTTAAAAATCCTCCTTAAACACGACGCACCGCCATACGGTTTGCGTGTTTAAACCCTCCCGCCTCTCCTTAAAGTTACCGATGCTCTGAAAATACAGTGCAGGGTAACTATCCTATCATTTCACATTCAATTCCCCTAGGAAGCTAGCTAATTACCGTCCCGCGCTATTGTAGGAAAATGTAGGAGAAAAATAAAATAATTAAATAAAATGACGTTTCTGCCTCACGGAGACGTCACATGATGCTTTTCTTGAGCTTTAATTTAGATTTTTCTCGACAAACTTTGTTTAATTGACGTTTTCGTAAAAAATGTTAAATGCAAGAAAGTTACAATTTTACCGTGGGAAATTTAGTAAAAACATGAAATTTATTCAAAATACAGCTAAGATTTGAATTTTCAATATATTCAATATTTATACTATATTGTAATACGCTCAACGAAGATGGCTCAAAATAGATACGTTTACTTATTATTATGAGACAAGTAAGCTCTTTAAGTTTCAGACGGTTCACCGTGGTTTTGCTCAGTTAATTGACGAACTTGATTACATACATACATACATGTATATGTACATTTAAAAGAGTGCTTGAAGCTGTTTGCTATGACGAAAATACGAGCGTCGTTCAATAAGTCCTTAGAAAATCCAAGAGATGGCGCTCGTAGTATCGAAAACGAATTTTTCTTAGTAAACAGCACTACTAACTAGACAGCTGTTAAAGTTTCAGCTTTATCCATCACATAGTTTCACTTTTATTGTCGATTGAAGTAAACATCTTTCATTTATTCATAACAATGGAAAAAAGTGAGTTTCAAGCGGTACTAAACATCTATATTTAAAAGGCTTAACACCGAAAGAAATCAAAGCTGTGTTGGATGAAGTTCATTGCATATCTGCTCCTGTGTTTGCAACTGTTTACAATTGGGTGAATGAGTTTAAACGTGGCCATACATCCACAATAGATGAACATCGTTCGGGACGCCCAGTGGGAGTGACTACCCCTGAAATGATTGACAAAATCCACGATATGATTTTAAGTGATCGACGAATGAAAGTTTGCGAAATAGTTGAGGCCACAGGCATATCGCAAGGCACAGTCGCTTCAATATTGCACGAAAAATTGAATGTGAATAAAATCTCGGCAAGACGGGTGCCGCATTTGCTCACAGTGGAGAATAAACGCAATCGTGTGGTCAACTCTGAGGCTGTTTTGTCGCTTTTCCGTCGCAATCCTGAGGAGTTTCTGCATCGATACATAACTGTGAATGAAGAATGCGAAGACGGTGAAGTGATGGCCACAGTCCTTTGGGATGTATGCGGCATGATCTACATCGATTACTTGGAAAAAGGAAAGATGAAAGCAGGAGAGTATTATGCGTCGTTATTGCACCGGTTGAGCGAAGAAATCAAGGAAAAACGTCCTCATTTGAAAAAGAAAAAAATCCTCTTTCATCAAGATAATGCACGTGTGCACATCTGCGCAGTTTCTATGGCCAAAATTATGGAATTAAAGTTCGAATTATTACAGCATCTACCGTATTCACCAGATTTGGCCTCTAGTGACTTTTTCTTATTACCAAACTTGAAAGAATGGCTTGGCGGACGACGGTTTACGTCGAACGAGGAGGTTATCGCCCAAACAAATGCCTATTTAGAGGTGCTTCCAAAATCCTACTTTTTGGAAGGCTTAAAAAATTTAGAAAACGTTTGGAAAAATGTATAGAGCTAAAAGGCGATTATGTTGAAAAAAAAAAAATTTACCCAAAAAAATGTTTTTTCTATCTGTTTCTAAGGATTTATTGAACAACCGTCGTATAATTCTCTCCCTTGAAACGGTTGTGCCAAAACATTGAAGTGAACAATAAACAGTGATGTGTGTAAAAAAAAATTGTGTAATTAAAAAGTGTGAGTATATTAAAAGTATAAAACTGCTATTAATTATTTGATAAGTTCACTTAAAATATTATTGACGCTAACCTTTATCTAAGAATTTTCCAGTTTTACAAATTTTTGATGAATATAAACATTTTAAGATAAATTGAGATATATAATTAGTAGAATGGATTATTTAAATTCGGTTTTAAGTTCAAGATAATATTTAAACATTGTATAATGGGGCTATATAAATATTATTAACTATTTTTAGTAATAAAATTTGTCCACTTTTATCAAACGACTAAAATTTATTTAAAATATCAACGTTTACATCGCTGGGTGAGAGGAAGAACGTACTATCTTGGCGGAGAGTTGGAAAATGTACTATCTCGGCGGAGATTTGGAAAATGTACCCTCTCGACGGAGAGTTGGACAATGTACCCTGGTAGAAAATGAATCTAGAACTATGTAGATCTATCTAGTTTGCCAAGAAAATAATCGAGGGCCTCGATAAAACTAGATAATTTTCTACCAGGGTACTATAATAATATAAGATAACGGATAACGTAATATGATAATAATAATTTTGCTTAAAAACGTCTTATAGTGTATTATTAATATATGCAGTAAATAATTGACTACATTTGATAATGGCGTTATTTAATTGTCAAACGTGTTTTCTTTCGAAATGAGAATTCAACTCTTTGCCGAGTTGGTACGTTTTCCAACTCTTTGCCGACATGGTACGTTCTTCCTCTCATCCGACGACATTGTGTATTCCAGTATTCTAAATTCTCGATCAACGTAGACAATATTTTAAGTTTAACTGGGTTATTTATCATATCATACGGGTACTAGATTATTTTGAAGCTTTTTATGTATGGCACACTTTTGTGCCGTACGTAACGCCCACTGCTAAAACGCACTGCTAAACTCACGCACTGTTAAAGCGCTCTATTATAGCACGACCTTGCGCACTATTAACCCTTTCGTGCACATAAGAGTTACAGCTGTGGTGCGGGGAAACTGTTTACATTTCATAGGGTCCCGAGCCGCGCTGAATCCGAATCCGAGGTCAGATTTTGAAAATTCAAGATGGCGGATCCAATATGGCGGACGGGAAAGTAAAAAAATCGAGATTTTGAAAAACAAAAATTTTTTTCGTATTCTACGTGAAAACACAAATAGATACTGTTTTTGGTGTTTTTTCGATATCTCTCTTAGTTTTTGGGTAAAAAATTCATAAACTTCGAGCCGCGCTGAACCCGAATCCGAGGTCAGATTTTGAAAATGAATTGTTTACTCAAGAACTAAGAGAGATATCGAAAAAACACCAAAAACAGTATCTACTTGTGTTTTCACGTAGAATACGAAAAAAATTTTTGTTTTTCAAAATCTCAATTTTTTTACTTTCCCGTCCGCCATATTGGATCCGCCATCTTGAATTTTCAAAATCTGACCTCGGATTCGGATTCAGCGCGGCTCGGAACCCTATGAAATGTAAACAGATTCCCCGCACCATAGCTGTAACTCTTATGTGCACGAAATGGTTAAGCTACAGTAGACTTATGTTCTGAATGACTGGCGCAACAGAGCTGCATTGACGCTTCAATCTGATTTGTTGCCGAGCGGACGCTACGTACTAACAGTAAGGAAGGACATCGGTCCCAATTTCTAACAGTGCTCCAGGTTTGACTGTACTAAAAAAATTAGTATTTAGTATAGAGAACGCAACAGAGCTGCAAAAGATACTCAAGTTGATCTATTTCTCTTTTTGATTTACGAGTGTATAGAGTTTCTGCTAATTACAAATGAATACTAAAGAAATTAATGAAATCGATTAATTAATTGTCAAGTACTGTATTTTTATTTATAAATCAATTTCATTATTTTATTAATTAGTACGTAGTGTACAAATTAAAATACCCTTCAAATTTAATATTATCAGACATTATATTTTACATAAATAAATATTGAACAGAAATAAGTCTTACAGTCAAACCTCGAATACTGACTACCTTGAATACTGCAGGCGTCTGGATCTTGAATACATCTCGACCCACTGCTATCATATACAGTACTGTATTCAATGTGTTCGTAGCCCTGTGCTTACCTAATCTATAATAGTCTCGCTACATTTTCCACAGTAGCTTTCGACCAAACCAGTCGCGTTACATGTAGTGCGCATATAGTAATTAATTTCTCTTGTAATTTCTCTTGTAAGCTAATTGATATTTTTTACAATCAAGCCAATATAATATTAGGGACCCACAGTTTATACCTTATATACGGCTCTGACTTGCTGCCGTCGTTAGCTGCTAAGAAGCTTAGGTAACTGGAACAGTATTCGAGATTATTTTTCCCGAGCTCGAACGGTGTTCGGGGTTTGACTGCAGTTCAATATTCGCGATCGCAAGCAAAGTAGACGCTATCTACGAAAGTAGTGACGGCCAAAAGTGCAACTATACGACCACGTGCTTCGGAGAAGTGAAAAGAGTATGTTATGGGTATATTAGAATTCATAATAATCGCCGTTAAAGTACTCAGATGGTGTAAACAACAATAAAAATTAAACATATATGATTTTTTTAGGTATAACTTTCACTGTGTGGTGACCATTATTTTTATATCTATGCGGGTATTATTCAATTATTCGCTATTTTAGTATACCAAACAATGCATTTTTCATCTCTCCGAATTCGCGAATCAGCGCCATATAACAGAGTTTGCGGTCGCAAATAAAAGTGCATCGGCAGTCTCTTTAATATCGACATATAACGATGAACATACTTAATGGACCCGTCGTCTTACAGTCTATCGGTAGACTACCTCGTTCAATATAAATTATTTTATCATACAATAGATATATCTCAAAATTGTATATAAGAAATTAACAAATCTACTATAACCTGAAATAAGATATATTTTATTGTTCATACGCGAAAAAATTAATTTTATGATAAATATTTAACATTCATAACTTTAAAACGGCCACGGAGTTTCCACAAAATTGATGCATTCTCAGATAATTACTCATATGAAGTTTAAAAAACCGCGGCCGTTACAGATTTAAATTTTTAAATTGCCATTTAAACCTATATAAAAGTATAGCATGATTATGAAAAAATATTTAAATTGTATAAAAACTTGGAAAGTCTTCACATTACAAATAACACTTTTTTCAATTGACAATAAATTTTGCATCACTATAAAATTTTTGATAAAATTTCTTTTTATGCACATAAAAAACACATTACTTTTACAATTATAGTTTTTTGCAATTTAGTAATTTTTTTTAGTTTATGAACAGCGAATTTATTCATTTAATACAAAAATATCATAAAAATGAAAAAACGCTATAAAACAAAAACGAATCGACGAATCTTAATAATTATTTTTGATTTAAAATCTTAATCAAATAATAAAAAACCGCTGGTAATTCATTGACATTTAGCTTCCACAAACTAAATAAATTGTTCTAATATAAATTACTTTATTCTGATACATTCATTTTAAATTGATATATGTCTTTCTAATTAATAGCTCAAAAAAGCAAAGTTTTTTATCATTGTTTGTTAAAATATAAATTACAAAAAAATTATAAGCTCATCATCATCATAAATTGCATTATAGATTTCAAAGTATCGTAAAATTGAAAAATAGTTATAAAACAAAAATGAATCGAGAAATCTTTATTTTTTTCCAATTTCGTATGCTCATTAAAAAAGCAAAAAATCATTTGTTTAATAAAAAATTACCGCGATATTCTCGAGATATAACCAATAAAAATTAAAAAGAAATATATATAACCTTAAATATCTTGAAAGATAAAAGATCTCATAGTCTGAGCAAAGAGTTCAGCCAAGAGATAGTAGAAAGCTGCCTTTTTATATGAATTTAGTCTAAAAATTTTTCATCATGTTTCCGAAATGTTGTTTAAACAGAAAATGACGTTTTCGTGTCTAACAAAAGAAGGGAGATAGCTTATAAAAAATTTCGTGTCGGAGAAGTTAGGTAATTTTATGCTCTTTCAAATACATTATCACTGAATCGATGATATTATTTCTAAGGTATCAAACAACCCGACAAACTAAAACTCAAAACTTGAATATGCGCTAAAAACAGAAGCGCATCGAAAAATAATAATATGAGCCCTCAAACATTAATTTTTATCGTGGATTACTCGAGATATAGAGGGATACATATAGACACACACACACATACACACATACACACGCACGCATGCACGCACGCACGCACGCACGCACGCACGCATACACACACACAAACACACACGCCTCCATATGGACATTTTCGAAAAATTGTGCATTTTGGTTTCAAATGGCCCAAAACATGTTTCTAACACGTTTTATGAAAACCTTTTTTACTATTACAAAGCTTCCTCTAGGAGGATGCAAAAGTTTTATTATCTCATACGAATGAATTTTGTTTAGGGTGTACGGTAGCTTATTCCTTTAATTGATCTTCGAGAATACCTAATAATAGTTCTTAAGTATAACGTGCTTCATGAGTGTAAAGTAGATTTTCATTATAAGTTTTTAGCAAAATTTTACTTTTACTTTGATAAAAATGAAGATGGACTGTATTTTGATAAACATTTGTACCATTATAAAAGTTTGATTATACTTTTGGTAATTTGAAACCTTGAATTGCATGTCTTTTGAATCTCTACAATAATTTCTGAAACTTCTTTTAGTATTTTACAAATTCTGCAAGGAGAAAAGAGATGTATTAAAAATTACTATTTACTGTATCAAAATTACTATTTTATGAAGGTATGGTGGAATTTACTTGCATTTTAATGCTTTTTACTGTATTTTGTAGCAGTTATTATTAAACGTATATGATATTCTGTAATTAAAGCATATGAAATTTTACTATCTACTTTAGTAAAAACTGTCATTTATAGAATTTACAAAAAAGTGTTGTAATTTGTGCTGAATATTATAGCAAGAAGTACTTGAAATTATAGTAATATTTGTTATATTTTCCAAATACTATATTTTTGTAGTAAATTTTACGTACTTACGCATTAGATTCACGTAAATATTTTAGTATCCGTCTTGACTCGAAAATCTAACCTCTAAAACTTATACGTAATCTTTTACAACTAACCACGATACTTTTAATTCGATGATACAAGATCTTTTTCATTATATCAATACATGTAAGTTAATTAGAACTGCAACTATGAATAAGTATATCATTATTTAATGAATGTTGACAAGATAAGCGTAAATGAAGACAAAGTCTAGTGTAACTTATAAGGATGATTCGAAGTACAGTAAACAAGGATCACGATGGCGCATTAGGTAGAGCGTCCACTCCAGCAGCTGAGGGTCGTAGGTTCAAATCTTCATGAGGTCGGTTTTTTCGGTAAAAATAATTTTATTTAAAATTAAAATGTACAAATATAAAAAACTTAATGTCTAGAATAAATAACAATCAGGAAAACATTAAACTGAAGAAAAAAAATTTACGAATGTGAATTTTAAAATTACTATTTAATATTAGAGAAAATTGCTTTATTAAATCGTAAACATTGATAAAAGACAAGTATGTCCGAACATTACAACAGAAAATAGTAAAAATTAATTCATATATTAATAAGAATTATAACATCGTTTCTCTCTGTGTGGAAGATTTTTCTAAAGTTTTGCAAAACTTTCGCCAAACTTATGCGAAACTTTCGCCGAACTTTCGCCGTTATTTTACAAATTCTCATGAAGTTTTCCTGAAGTTTTTCCAAACTTCCGCCAAACTTAGCGAATCTGAACAAGTTTGGCAAAGTCTCATTGGCCAAGTTTGGCATACAACTTCAGCCAATGTTTGGCCAAACGTAAAATTTGTTACGCAGGGTATTTTGCATCGTTACCGTTTAAGCAGACAAATATTCTTTTGAAAGAGACATTTTATCGAATAATGCAAAAAAGGTTTAAAGTAAACGTTATGAACAAAAATAATGTATTAGCTACAGTCGACTCTCGATATACGGCCGCTCGATATATGAGTCATTTTCCATAAATATGTATAATTGTTTGCGTACTCGATAAGTTTTTTATAAACTTAATAATATGAAATAATATTTAGATAGCAAAAAAGTTATCTAGCAGGGATATAATTTTTAATTCTTGTGGATAATCATCCATACTGAGCAGTCACATACTGAGAGTCCACTGTATTCTTCTTAACTAAACTTTAATACTAGACCGAATATGTTATTCAAATCTGTAAAAAC
This sequence comes from Gastracanthus pulcherrimus, assembly GCA_949152435.1. Taxonomy (NCBI): domain Eukaryota; kingdom Metazoa; phylum Arthropoda; class Insecta; order Hymenoptera; family Pteromalidae; genus Gastracanthus; species Gastracanthus pulcherrimus. Next base: position 133,041,465 of record OX424573.1, on the reverse strand, counting down.
TGTGATCAGATTACTATTCCTAGTTGTCCATTTATTGAGAAAGGATATGATATTAATCGCAGAATTGTTCTTGCCATGCGATTACTAGGAATAGAATTGAATGGCATTATAAAGTTTTGCGCCTTCGTGGATCACCCGCGGCCAATTTTTCAATCGTTTTACGATACAGTTATTAAGAAAATTGCCATTGAAGCAGAAGCTGTTTGTAAGCTCAGTATGAAAACTGCAGCTAAAAAAGAACGAGAAAAAATTGACGATCCAAATGGCATTACTGTATCTGGTGATGGTTCGGGGAAGAAGCGTGGTTTTTTTCGTGGAAAACCAAAACTGACACCATCGAGTTCAAGGAGTGGAAATGTTCCAGCGCTCAGAATCTTTGCACAATTTGAAGTACGCTAATTACGTGGGCGACGGAGATTCAAAAACCTTCAAAGGAATCATAGATTCTGAGCCCTACGAAAAGTTCACCGTAAAAAAAAAAGAATGTATCGATCATGTGCAGAAGCGGATGGGTTCTCGACTCCGTAATTTGAAAAAACAAATAAAAGGACTTGGAGGAAAAGGCAAGCTTACTGGCAAGCTCATAGACGAGTTGGCAATTTATTATGGTTTAGCAATTCGTAGGAATCATGATTCTGAGAAGAAAATGCGCAATGAAATCTACGCAACGCTAGACCACAAATTATCTACTGATGATCAACCGAGACACCAAAGACGCCCACGCGGAGAAACTTCATGGTGCTCTTAGCAAAAGACTCAAGCTACTGGAGAAGATTTTGTACATAAACCACCTCTCTCTGAAGAAGTTTATAAAGCGATTTCGCCAATTTATAAAGAGTTAAGCAGTGACGATCTACTTACGCGTTGCTTAGGCAGCTTCACACAAAATAGCAACGAAAGTTTCAATGCGACTGTCTGGTCTATGGCTCCAAAATCTTTCTCTAGTGGCAAACACGTGCTCGATACCGCAGTATATATTGCTGCAGGTATCTACAATGATGGCCTTTCAAGTGTCATGAAGCTGATGCAACACTTGGGCTTGACAATCGGACCGAACTGCTATAATTTCTGCGTGGAGGCGGACACGCGTCGCATCAAGTTTTCCGAGAGATCCCTAACAGAAGATGCCAGAGAGACCCGGATGTTCTTAAAATCAGCCAGGAAGGAAGCGGAGGAGTCAGATATTAATAGAGATGGCCAAATTTACGGTGCAGGCATCGCATATTAGAGGTATACAAAAATTTCAATGATTTAAATGCTCCGAAAACTTTAAACGCGTTTTTCTCGAAACGGGTTTTTTCAAACTGGGCGCACTCATAGCTTCAACACCATTGCATGGATCGACTTGCAATTTTTACAGTATGTAACGTATTATAATAACTACGACAGAAAAGAAAGAAGAAATTGAAAAGGTGGGAAAATGAAGAGAGAAAGAGAGAGAGAGAGAGAGAGAGAGAGAGAGAGAGAAAGAGAGAGAGAGAGAGAGAGAGACAAAGTATTTCCATCAATTGCTAGATGTTTAAAAGGCAGTCAAGATCTAGACATCAAAGTGTCAACAGCTGTTTGTCTCTCGAGCAGGCGAGTCGGCGACTCGCCTGCGAACATCAAAGTCTTGACAGACTAAATTGTATATTGGCTGAAGCTAATAAGCCTCGATAGTGCTCTCTTAGTATGGTATTGCATTCATTGCTGTATTCTGAAATTATCAGGGCCCTGAACGACAGGATGGATTAACAGTATTTATTATTCGGAAGAAAGAAGATCGGATATGAAGATAATGTATGAAATGTATGTATGGTGTAGAAGTATTAATTTATTACATGTAAGACCCGCGAAAAGGTATTAATTTATAATCATCCATGACCCACGAGAACCAACAAAGTACTTATTAATAATAAATAAAAATTGAATCTTTTTATTTTATTTATTTCCTGCTACCCGTTTTATTTCATTACAAGTAGCTTCACAAATATATTCTCCATCGAAGTACGTAGCCGTTTTTTGATATTTTGAAAATTACTTGTTTTATTAACAATTTACTACTCTTTTTTTAGTCGAAAATTCATACGTTTTGTTCAGAAGTGCACAGTTTCTACAAAAATTGGAATAAAAAAAAATCCTACGTACTTCGATAGCTATTAGTATGTAGCTTCAGAAAATTTTTGTTTTTTTGTTCCAGCTCTCACGGTTTTCGAGGAATTGGTGCGCCCGCGGAGCACCTTCAAAAAAATCTTTTTCCGCAGATCTGCTGTAGCGCCACCATTTTGTACAAAAATCATAATAAAAATTTTTTTTTTCATACATCAATATGTGTTAAATGATCCATCTAAATATGAATACTATTCCTTTTCCCATAATCCCAGAATAAATTGTCAAATTAAGCCTTTTTTTTGGCCTCTAGAGTGGTGTTATCCCTTAAAATAAATAATTCACAAAAACACTTAACTTCATTATGATATTATTTTTTTTAAAGAGTATTAGTTTAAATCGCACGTTTTTATTGCCTACTACAGGGTCCCTGAAATAGTGTGTAGTATGTGATAGTGAAATTCATATTCTCTTATGAGTATCTTTACACTGTACCGTGTCAGCAAACCCATTAAGTTAAAAAACCCATACTCGTACGAGCAAAAAATATGATAGTAACACGTGAGTGATGTGGTAGATGTATGTTACACATTGAGAGTAAAAGCGTCGAATCACATACGATTCTTACGTAAAGCAACACGCAACGCTCTGGTCTTTTTAAACTTTGACCGGAGATACAGTACATATAAATACATTTATTGGTTGGCTCGATCATACACGCGAACTACATCACACATAGATAAAGTATGGCCTCGGTGGGCGCGAAATTAGATAAATGACTGCTATCGTGCGCACAAGATGTCTTGAGCCTTTCCGAAGAAACGAAATATATAGCCTCCCAGACTATGTTACATCATAGCCTGTAACTTTCCCAGTTTTTGCACATTTTTTAGTTTTGAGTTATCCACTGAATTCATGTAGTATTCTGAGAAGGTCAAATTTCACATGAAAAAGTTAATTTTATTGTAGAATTTTGATATTTATCTATCAAGACATGTACTTATTGTTCTTTAGAAGTTTTAGAATCATCGTTAGATAATTATAAGTTCCATGTGTGATCACATCTTATTATCTTACATAAACATACAAACTAAGCGGCATTAACGTAATTTATAAATTCTAAATATTTATCTCGTTTAAAAATGCTTATGGGACGAAAATGTAGTTCTGCAAAAATAAGGCACGTGCATCAATTATCTTCATAATTAGCTTTAAAGTGTACACACGAATTTCTAAGTATGTGCCTTAAATTTTATTTCAAATTTTTTTTATGAAGAAAGTTGAAAGTTTAGCGGATTTGCCCATAAACCAAAATTTTATTGCTTTGAACAAACTACGTATCTCGACCTGGTATTACTATTTAATGTTATTAAATTTCTACTTATACCAAGTTAAAGTTATAAACATTTTATTTACACCAAGATAAAATTTACTTAGGGAAGAGCCACCCAGTATAGACCCTCTCTCACTAGGATACTCATGGGTGTCGGGCTCCTATCGCTAGATGGCGATACTTTGCATCTTAAATTAGATGCATATTATTGTTCTATTACGCATAATCTGAGATCGTTGTTTCTAACTTACACCTCTGTAAGTTCTCGGATAAAAATCACTATTCTTCGCGTCAAAAGTTAATTTTCTCTCAATAGGAGTAAATGTGTCGTTGCACCGATATTTTATTTTTCTTAATCAATTTAACCTAAAATGGTACAATATAATTGTTGCTCAGTATAGACACTGCAACTGTTTCTCAGTATGAACACCCATAATTATGATTTTTCTCGTAATTGAAGTTTTTATTGTATTAAGGTGATGCTAAAGCCACCTATCATCGACAAATAGGAGGAACCACTTTTCTCATTTAATTTTCCATTTTTAGCAAATATCTTTATGGAACGTTATTACCCTGGTAGAAATTTATCCCGTCCAATTTATAGATCTATGTAGAATAATCTCGCGCTGTGTAGATCTATGTAGGCAAACTAGATAGCTACTATACAGGCGTGTAACGGTCGTCCCTTCTAGTTTCCCATATTATTTGCCCCGATAAAACTAGATAAGCAAAATTATGACAATAACAACCACTTAAAGGTTATGTTTTAAGAAACAGACGCATAATCTATTGAACTTATTATGTATTATTTTGATTTAAAGGTATTTACATGTTATTGTTCGCCTATAACCAATGTAAGTAAATGTAAATAACCTCTAAAATGTAAGGTTATCAAATTTTAGATGCATCAAGTTTTTGTATTTAAGAACTCAATAACAATATTATGTTACACATATATATTAAACAATCAAAATAAGAAAATTATCTGAATATCTAAATAACTATATGAAGTGTTAGTGCAAATATTTATTTTCTTTGTGTAAAATTGGTTTCCTTATATTTGATTATGTTCCATCCTAAATACATGCTTGGTTTCAAAACCTGTATGGTTTATGTAAGGAAAACTATTTTCACATACATTTATTATCAACTGATTAATTTTCTATTTTTAAAAAGAAATAATGTATTTGAGTTATTATATATATGTTCTATTTTTGTATTTCCTACTGTGATTAATTTATAATCAAACACTTTCATTTGACATCTATGGCCAGTTAAAACATAGTAATTTGTTACTTATAAAGAAAATTATCGTCTACATGTGTTCGACTAATGTGTTTGTCTTTGAAAATGTTGTCACGGACGAGCAGTTTATGTATTATAAAAACTCACATACGAATACAAAATTATTTGCAATTCTGAAATTAAAATTCTAGTATTTAAATAAAGCATCTCATAAAGTACATATTTGTACATATGATATTATTATTTATATATTACTTTTCAAGAAACAACTACATCAATCAATAACGTTATTTTGTAATCACTGTTTTTCATATGCAAGGAAAATTATTTCTAAAATTTCATTTTTTAGGTTACATATGCTTTCTGACTACTTTTATATGTAAATAATATGAATAGAACTGTAGATCTTATTATTATAATTAAAAACTTGCATATTAAACTTTCTTTAACATTAATTTTTGCAATAAAAGTTCTGTTCAATAAATAATATATAACCTCACAGATTTTATACGTACATATTATTATTGAGAAAACTATGTAGATCTGTGTGGATTTATCGAGTTTTGCACAGTCTAGTACTATCTAGTTTGCCTATAAAGGCCATTATAGCGAATGTGGGCGCCACGATAAGATTTCTACCAGGGTATTCTAATCAAAAACAACAATTTTACAGAGAGATATTTTCTCAAAATTGAGAATTCAATGAAATAAGTGGTTCCCCGTATTTGACGGTGACAGGTGGTTTAGCATCACCTTAATACCAATTATTTAAGAAAATAATTTTTTTTCGTGTAATACATTTTTGATTTACTTAAAGTCGATTTTAACTCTACCGCTAAAAATTATATTTGGAACTGGTTTTTACTTAAATAAGTTATTCGAGGTAAATGATAGGGACATTTTAAAGTTCACAAGCCGTTGCCTATTTATTTTCTTTTATGGATAAAGGGCCCTGGGCGTTATAGGGTTAATGAAAATCACATCAATATTAAAACAGCTTGCAGATAATTCAAATCTACAATTTAAGTTAATGCAGATATTGTGAAATCATTTATTATTGTAAATATAATTCAAAAACAAAGTTGTATAAATCAGCTGCTTCGTTAAAACCGCTGATTTCTACGGGTTTAGAGACACGCACATTTGATTCAATCTTTACAGTTACATATTGTAGTATAATACACATGTTTATGTATTTTCACACAAAAATATTCATAATTACCAATCAAATTTTTATATTCGCTTCTGCATGTTATAATTATTTGCGATTTTATAATTTTTAATACTTTTTCATAAAAGAGACACAATTAAGAGGGTATTTTTATAATAGGTACTTTTACCTTACTTAAATTTCGATCTCAGATAAAGAATAACAAGTGCCGCCTTATGGACTACGCTAACAACGCCATGTCGTATGGCGCTAACTCCAGGGGTGAAGGGGGGTGGGTCTCAAGATTCCAGGACTATTAAGGGTCTATTCACACATTACGAAAAAGGTCGAAAAAGGCCCTCAACACAAGTTCCATCCTCTAAGGTTATCCGTGTGACCTAGTAGAATTATCTGAATTTTCAAAAATGGCCAAAAACGGCTTTTTTTAAAAGATTTGAGGTAACTGATAATAAAATATTCACTTTGGTAAACTCATTTGCGCATGCGCTTTTTGTCGAGTTTTAGGTTATATTTGATCGCTTGCCATTTCTGCAGAGCTCAACCATTTCAATCAAAACAAAACTAATTTTCTTCGTCTTGAAAAAACCTTTTATTCCTTTTTTGATACATTCAAATTCGTTACGTACAATCGAAGATACAGCCACCTCCATTTCCACCTCTAATTTTTTATAAATTAAAAAATCTAATTTTTAGTAAATTACGTCAATGTGTCAATGTTCTTTAATACCATGCTTTTTTAAATGAAAAATGTAAGCTAATATTCAATCATTTTACAGGGGCACAAAATGTAGTTTAGGGATCGAAACAAATTTTCTACACATTCGTACATGACCGATTTCATCTCAAATCATGCAGGCCGACAGCACCTATCTCTCCGAATCAGCTCAAATTATAGTATATTATTCTACTCGGAAAATAAGCGTATACGTATTTTTCGATTTTTCGATAGCATCAAAATTGCATGTGTTATGCTTTTTTCAAAAATGACTCCTCAAATTTCGTTTCTCAAAAATCGAAAACTTTTTTCTTTTTAAATCGTTCTAATTCGTCTTTTCATGGATATTTGAAAATAATTCTGTACATATTCGATGCTGTTGGTGATACTCTTTCGATCTGTCAAGTTCAAAAAAATTTTTACAAAAAATCAAAGATGATATGGCATTTTTTATAAACAATGAAAAATGCTTTTTTCTCAAAAAAGCCATCTTTTTTTTTTACTCAATTTTTTTTTATAGATAGCTAGTCTCAATACCTATATGGTCATATACGTGACATTTGGAATATTTTTGTTTTTTAAGAGATATAAACGAAATAAGAAAAAAAATTTATGCACCCCTAAGTATAATGATTATACGTATATAGCAGAGCAAGAATCTGTACATTAGGCGAATACGTGCACGATTATTTATATATGTGTGTGTGTACACCATAGAGGAGTATAACGCATGGTACTAGAATTCTCCGCAAGGTGGCTAAAACTCATCTTTTGCTATCACGTAGATAATGTTAGTTATTTTAGCTTATTTAAGGAACCCGGTCTAGTTATCTTAATATATATAGTATTACTTATACATACTAAGATTTCTCTTGAATTATGGCTGAAATTTATTCAACAAATAGGCGCAAGTGTCCAAACTTTTTTGGATCACACAAAAAAAACGTATATGATGCCACTGTTAAATTTAGAAAATTGGAGAATTTAGCAGAACTTCTTCGACAAAGTTTTCCTAACAAAGCAGTGCAGAGTTCGGATTATGTATGCTTCAATTGTTATGAACGCGTTAAAAATATTGAACCAAAGGAAATAATTGATGCGATTCATTCAGACAATTATACTGACTTGGACAGTGATACTGAAGACCATGATTTTCGAGCTAGCACCCCAGAGCGCATTGAGCATTTAAACGAAATCTTAATTTCAAGTTCTTTTGGTAATGTTTCGCCACTTAAAAGGAAGAGAGGTATTGATGATTCATCTGTACAAAGATACATTATTAGAAGAAAATCAGAACTAGTATATATATAAACTTTATTTCAGCCAATTTTGGCCCAGAAATGGACTTGGTTTACATCTTTATCTTATCCACACTCATTCTTCCATACTTTGTTTAACTAATTTAATAACATTTAGTATCACAAAACAATATATTTCTAGTCTCTTTTCTTTGTACATTTGTTCTTTCTGTTTTTGCTATTACACTCTTTCTCTTTCGATCTTTCTCACTATTTCTTGCATAAATTAAACATTATAATAATTTATAACCTTACATATTTTACAAACTTTATATATTTTCTTATAGTTTTATACCATTTTACAGTATTTTACAGTAGTTTACAGTATTTTACAATAGATTGCCATACATTAACACATTTTTACCATATTTACTATTACCTATACATTTTAACCTACAATATCTAACTTGTATAATATCTCTTATTTTAATCCCAAACATCCATCCATATCGTAGGCAGCTCGGTTCATCGCATCTTATCTTACTTCTAGCCCTTTCTTTCACTTTTCCTTACTTGCCTAATTTCCTATCCTACTTATTTCCTTTTCCTTCCTGTCTATGATTTGTAACTCTTTCCATAATTCTCTAAAAGTTTCCACCACTAAGGTTTTTCCTTCCTCATTAAATAAATCCTTAAATTCAAATTTATCATCACCTAGCAGCTTTTTCATTATTCCTCTCGTTTCCTCGCAATCTATTACAAAATGTTCTAATGTTTCCCTGACTTTCTTACACATTCTACATAATTTATCCTCATCATTTAGCCAATATTTATTTCCCTTTTCAAAATTTCCGCATCTAAGCTTCGCGATTATTTCTATGTCCACTTTCTTTCTGTTCATTTTTAAATATTTAGGTAACCCGATAACTTCACATTCCTTGTAATAATTTATATTATATTTTGCTTCTCTTATTTTCATTTCTATATTTTGTCTCTCAATGTCCCTATCTCTTTTCTTGGTTTCCTCGTGCACAATTTGCTCCCTTTCTATCATGTTTTCTATTTCTAGCTCGCTCAATCCTAAACTATTATAATACTGCTTCCTTTCTATGTTATATACACTTTGTGCCTTATCAGTCGCCTTTTCAGTTGTTTTTTCTTTCCAACACATTTTCACTAGTCTATCATCCCCTAGCTTACTTATCTTTTCTTCAAACTTAACTGCTCTACTAGCCCATTCTATTTTCATTTTACTTATACATGCCTCCCTATATAGTATATACCTCGGTGTGCAGATTTCTAGTTTCAAGACCCATCTAAAATAATCGGTCTGTACTTTTTCTAACTCCTTTCTTTCTTTCCAACCCCAAATTTCACAACCATATGCCATGACACTTTTCACTAAATAATTAAATAACATTCTCCTTCTTTTAAAATCGTTTCTACATTTGTGTTCACCTAAACCCCATGTCTTTTTTGATGCTATAATACCTTTTTTGCTAGCTCTGATATATGTTCTTTATAGTTTCCTTCCCTATTAAAAGTAAAACCTAAATACTTAAAAGCTTTAATTTCTTCTAACTCCTTCCCATCCCACATCCATCTTTCTTTCTTGCTATTTCTCCCCCTGTTAAAAACTAATATCTTTGTTTTTTCCTCGCTTAGTATCATTTTCCTATTTTTTAGAAATTTTCTTAAGGTGCCCATCATATCTATCAATGCCTCTCTATTTTCTGCTAATAGGACTATATCGTCAGCATAAGCTAACGACCATAGTCTTATATTTCCTATTTTAACTCCTCCAACGTTCCTTTCTTTAAAAAATCCTTCTAATCCTGCTATATAAATACAAAACAGAATAGGGCTCAGCACGCATCCTTGCTTTAACCCTTTAATCGTCCAAAACTCCTCTGATATGTTTTCCTCAACTCTTATCCTGACTTTTGTTTCCTCATAAATTTCTTTTACTCTTTCTATTAAATATTTACTTATCCCCAACCTTTCCATGATTTTCCATAGTATGTTCCTATCTACCAGATCGAAGGCCGCCTTCAAATCAATAAACATGGAGTAAAGCCTTTTACCTCTTCTCTTTGTTCTTTGTATCAGATGATCCAGTATATACACATTGTCCATTGTTGACCTTCCTTTCCTAAAACCTGCCTGACCTACTGGTAGAATCTTTTTTTCTTCTATTTCCTTGACTAACCGTTTCCTAATTATTTCCGTGTATAACTTGTAAGCAGTTGACATAAGTGTTATTCCTCTATAGTTTTTTGGTTCGTCCGGATTTCCTTTCTTGTGCAACGGTATCAACGTCCCCATTTTCCACTCTTCCGGTATTCCTTGCCCATCCCATACCTTACCTAGAATACCTATCAATTTATTCACCAAATCTTGTCCTGCGTAACTCCATACTTCATTCGTGATTCCGTCTGCTCCCGGTGCTTTGTTTTTCTTCAGTATACTCCAAGCTTCTTTTATTTCCCTTACCGTTATTTTTTCTTTTGCTATTTCTTCCTCCTCCTCATATTTTCGCCTTCTTTTCCCTACTTTCCTATTTTCGGATCCTTCCAATAGTGAAACGAAGTGCTCCTTCCACTTTTTCTCATCCACGTTATTATCAACCTTCTCTCTTCTTTTCCTTGACCTATTCAAAAACCTCCATACTTCATTTTCATTTTTAATTGATCTTAATTGTTCCTCTTCATAATCTTTCCACTCTTTTTCTTTAGTTTTACAAAGTTCCCTCCATTCTTTTCTTTCTTCCAGGTATTTTTCTTTACGTTCTTCTCCTTCTCTCCATTTTTGATATGCTTTTTTTACTTTTCTTTTCTTATTGGAACAGCTACGGTCCCACCACCTTTTAATTCCTAATACCCATTTTTTTATTTTGATATCTTTTTTAGTTACTGCTTCGTCTATTACTTTTTTTGTGTCTTCCATCTTTTTTCCGTTGAATCCTCTTCTTTTTCTTCTAGCTCTATTTCCTGAGTTTTACTCCTAAAAATTTCTATTGTTTCATCGTTCCATACATATACCGTTTTATTTTTCCTCTCCTCTAATTTATTTATCTTCTCCCTTACTGCCGATTCCACTGTTTCTTCTAATACTACACTGATCGGTGCATGGTCAGATTCTATCCTTTCCTCAACTTGAAATTTTACCACTCTCTTCGTGACATTTTCGTTTACTATAATATAATCTATCACCGTGCTGCCCCTTGATCCTATATATGTAAATTCACCCCCTTCATCTCCTATAAAGTTTCCATTCAATATTGACCATCCTTCTCCCCTGCAAAAATTTATTAGTTTACTACTATCGTTGTTAGCCGTTTTATCCTTACTTTTCCTCTTTTCTTGTTCTAATGTGTTTCCTAATGCACCTATAAGACTTCCTTCTTCTCCTATTCTGATGTTGAAATCTCCTCCTATAATCATATTGCTTTCTGGGTCCTCTTCTTGTTTTTCCCAGATCTGATAGTATTTTTCAATGTTCCCAGAATTGTATACAGACCAGATAACCATTTCTTGAGTATCATTACCTATCACTGTTTTTATGAGTCCTTCTTCAATTTCTGTTGTTTCCTCTCTATTTTCAATTAACCAGTCTTTTTTTATCCCTATTATAAAACCACCCTTAGCCCTGCCTTTTTTTGCGTCCTTCATAGCTGGTATAATTTTCCAAACTCAGTTATTTGATAGTCTTTTTTCCAGATTTCCTTTATCTTTTTCCTCCACCCACGTTTCCGATAAACTTATAAAGTCGCCCTTTTCTAAAAATTCCCACACCTCTTTATCTTTATTCCATACCCCTGCTATATTCCAAAAAATGAGTTTCTTATTTCCCTCTTCCCTTAATTTTACTTTAACCTCATTATTGACCTCTGCTATTTCTTTACTGCTCCATTTCTGGTTTATTCTAAATCCTTCCTATTTAGTGCTGCTCCATTTCCCTGACTTTCATTCTTATTTTCATTCCTAACTGGTATGCGTCCTGATACAGTATCCTTTTTCATTTCCTCTTCTATAACCTCTTTTTCTTCCCACCGTTTCCATGTATTTTTAAAAAATACTCTACCCGTCCCTGACTTCACTAACCATCCTTCTGCCCTTTTTTCTTTGACCCATCTATGTATATCCTCTTGCTTCCTTCTGTCGTCTACATTTAAATCATTTTCTATAAATATTCTCGATCCTTTCAATTTACTTTTCATTTTCATAATCTCATTTTTATCCTGTTCTCCTACTCTAGCAATGAAAACCGGTCCACTTCTCCTCGCAAATTCTACATTCGCACTAACCCCTAGCTTTATTGCCAACCAATTCTTTATCCATTCCTTTAAGTTACCTTCGTCGGGTTCTACTCCTTTTATAACAATATTATTTTTCCTCTCTAGTCTATCCTGTTCGTAAACCATCCTTTTCATTTTAAAAACCTCTCTATCAGACAGCGACATGCCGCTTCTACCGCTCATACCCGTCCTACCGCTCTTTAGGCTCCACAACGAACCTGTGTCGCCACCTCTCGCCGCCTCCGCAAGACTCAGTCCGCTTTGCGTTGACATTACCGACTGCCGCTCATCCCCTTCCCTTTCTCTCACCTCCCACTCCTGCATTTTCTTTTCTAACCTCTCTATGCGTTCACCCAATTCTCTATTTGCTGCGTTCAAATCTAATTTTACCTTTTCTATTTCTAGCTTTTCCTGTCTGATCTTATTACCTCTTCCAGGATCCTTTCTTTGAACTCCTCTTCCCTTTGTCTCTCCATCTTTTCCTTTTCTTTCCTCGATTCCTTTTCAGCTTCCGTGAATGTGACCCTCCTCGTCGTCAGTTTGTCGTCCAGCGTAGTTTGTCCCTTATTCCCCGCCGGTGCTCCACCAGCTCTCGTCTCTCTCAAAGTCCTCGTGGAATTGGCTTTCTTGTCCGTCGGCGACATGATCTTCTTCCTTTGTCAACCACGCGTCCTTCACCCACCTAACCTCAATTTTTTTACCTCGCTCCTTCTTTACAAGTTTATGTTTTCCCTACTCAAAATTTTCTCCCACCTATCTACTACACATTATCCTTACCTATTTCCCTATCAATATTTCCTATATTTTTCGCTCAAAACACACAAAATATCGCAAAAACAGAAAATCTTAGGCCGAGCTGCCGCGCACACGACCATTCACTCTCACGCCCTTTAACCAAGTCCAAATCAGAACTAGTATCTTCATTCTCATCTGCAACTAGCTCAAAATTGTCAGAAGCATACAATGTTTGCATTGATGAATCACATGATGATTTGACTCAATGCTTCTGCAATGAATGGCTCAATAACTTGCAAGTAGCGCTTGAAAATTGTGACAGTATCAATGAGAAAATTAGAATTTTAACGTTGCTTCCTTCGTCATTAACAAAATCTAGTATTTTATCAGCATTTCCCGAAGTAACTGTTTATATGATTGACAAAGCAAGAATGCTTGTAACAACTAAGGGAATATATTCTGAACCTGACGCGTATACTGGTCATCCATTGGACGAAAAGTCTACAAAAATTGCCATGGAATATTTTCTAAACGATGACTTTAACTGTACACGTCAAAGCCCTAATAAATGTGATGTTGTGACTGTTCAACAAAATGGAAAAAAAGAAAAAAAATAAAACGTTATTTGACACGCAATTTAAAAGAGGCGTATAAACTATTACAACAAGAAAACCCAGACATAAAAATCGGTATAACAAAGTTTTATACATTAAAACCAAAGTTTGTTATGTTGAGCCCGTCGAAGAAAGTGTGTCTGTGCATTTACTGTGCAAATTTTGATTTATACGTTAATAGTCTAAATAATTTCCTAGGAGGCAAACATTCAGATCTCGATAGAGTTCGTTCTACACTTTTATCGGCAATTGTTTGCTCCAATTTGTCCGATAAGTGTCTTTTTCAAGAATGTACTTTATGCCCAGGTTCTGAAAATATCAACCTAAGTTTGTTTGGATTAGAGACAACTAATGAACATGAGGAGATTGTTTTTGCTATGTTGGAAAATGGCCATCTTGTGAAGAAAAGATTAACAATCTCCAATTTTTTTTAGCGATCTTTCTTCTTGGACAGTCAAAACAAGCGTTCATTTAAATATTCAAAATATACAAAGAAAAGCTATAAATGAAGAGAAAGAAATAGCTGCAGCTAACTCAGGCCATCTAGTACTGCATGGTGATTTTGCTGAAAATTGGGCAGTGATTCACAGTAACCCTATTCAAATTACTTACTGGGTTAATCAACAGGTCTCTATTTTCACAGCAGTTTGTTATCAAGGAAAACTAACAAAAACTTTTGCTGTCATCAGTGATGATAGAAAACACAATTCTGCCCATGCCTTGTTGGCAATGGAAAAAATAATTGATTCGATGAAAAATGATTCAACCGATTTAATAGATCAAATATCGATTATAACAGATGGAGCAGCAAGCCACTTTAAAAGTCGATTTCAATTGTATGAAATGAAAAATGCTTCCATCAATAAAAAATGGTTGTTTTCAGCTACAGGTCACGGGAAAGGTGCATGTGATGGTGTTGGCGGACTAGTCAAACACTATGCAACTAGACATAATCTTCAGAACAGTCATATTGAATCAATACAAGATGCCAATGCTTTTGTAACAAAAGTTCAATCTTATACTAATAATATTAAACTAATCTTACTACCAAAAGAAGATATTGAAGTTCTTAGACAAAATAAAATAAAAGAGTGGCTTAAGGCTCCTAAATATAACGGCATTCAGAAAACCCATGTATGGAAAGTAAATGTAGGTAAAAAGAAAAAATCTTATACAGGTCGAACTGCTCTTCAATTCTTTAACAAAATTGTTAAATAAAGAGAAACAGAAGAAGAAGAAAATCAACTCAAAGAATCGTGTTAGCAGGAAAGTTAGAAAAAGCAATAAAATGTCTAAAAATCATAAAAAAGGGAAAAATACATAGGATTGTTTCTTGCACGACAGTGCTATGGGGGAACATAAAATTTTTTTCTTATTTCGTTTATATCTCTTAAAAAACAAAAATATTCCAAATGTCATGTATATGACCATATAGGTATTGAGACTAGCTATCTATAAAAAAAAATTGAGTAAAAAAAAAGATGGCTTTTTTGAGAAAAAAGCATTTTTCATTGTTTATAAAAAATGCCATATCATCTTTGATTTTTTGTAAAAAAATTTTTGAACTTGGCAGATCGAAAGAGTATTACCAACAGCATCGAATATGTACAGAATTATTTTCAAATATCCATAAAAAGACGAATTAGAACGATTTAAAAAGAAAAAAGTTTTCGATTTTTGAGAAACGAAATTTGAGGAGTCATTTTTGAAAAAAGCATAACACATGCAATTTTGATGCTATCGAAAAATAAAAAAAATACGTATACGCTTATTTTCCGAGTAGAATAATATACTCGTACTATAATTTGAGCTGATTCGGAGAGATAGGTGCTGTCGGCCCGCATGATTTGAGATGAAATCGGTCACATATAAAAAGAAGACATTTTGTTTGTTCCTCATAGAGGAAACTTTGTGATGGTAAAAAAAAGTTGAGTTAAAATCATTATAGAAATATGTGTGTGTGTGCGTACGTGCATGCGTACGTGTGTGTGTGTGTGTGTGTGTGTGTGTGTGTGTGTGTTTGTGTTTTCGTGTGTGTGTGTGTGTGTTTGTGTTTTCGTGTGTGTGTGTGTGTGGTTGCGTGTGTGTGTATGTGTGTGTTATTGGATGTGCATGAGCACTACTTTGAATATGCACAGTGAAAAATAATGTTTCGGAGCTCTTTTTTTTTGCTTCTTTGTAAGAAAGGCGGCTGAAAAATAATTCTTTTATTTTTTGATGCGTTTTTATTTTGTAGCGGTTTGTCGATTTTTGAGTTTTAGTTTTTCGGGTTTCTTGATACTATAGAAATAATATCATCGATTGAGTGATAATGCATTTAAAAGAGCATAAAATTACCTATCTTCTCCGACCCGAAATTTTGAATAAGCTCTTTCCCTTGTTTTGTTATATACGAAATCGTCATTTTCTTCAAACGGTTATATCTGTGAAATAAGAGAAGGAAAATTTTTGATAAAAATTGAGATGATTAGGAATATGGAGAAGAAGATCGACGCCTGAGTGGAAGAATCTCCTATCTCGGACTGCGCGTGAAGAACCACCTATCTCGGACGGCGCGTGATGAAGCTCCTATCTGAGCTCGCGCGAAGGAGAGGGGGCTTTTCAACATAATTTTTGTACACGAACTTTTTCTATACCATATTATTCTACACAGATTTCTTTGAACACATATTAAAATTCATCAAATTTTATTCTATACAACAATTTACCACGTGTAGAACAGTAGTGGTGCAGAATATTAACTGTGTAGAAAATGTAGTCACGTATTTGAATATTGTGTAGAACCGGGTCATGTAGAATAAATTGATGTAGAAATATGAGGAAAGCGGCTATTTGAAATATGTACACTCGTGAATAATCGTTTAGCATCATCACGTGATAATATCAATAATAAAATATGTGTGTATGTGCGTGGGTTCGTGTGGTACCAAATTTAAATTTTCCTACAAAAAAATTAATTAAAATTAATTAGTTGATTTGTAAATGTTGACCGTTGAAATGTTTGAATAATTATCAGTACCTATGAGTTAATGCGAATTATAGCCTTTTTAATAGAAATTTTTAATTTTTTTACGCTACTTTCGTCTGATCTTTTGAAAAGAATAAATAATGATTGCGGTATATAATATTTAACCTTAATAATGTTAATGTTTTGAAAAATTAGCCACTTACATTTATTTGCTTGAATACATCTCTGCAGGTTATACTTTTCGGGTATTGTATTTAAATATGAAAGTATTATTTTTAAACTAATTCGCACTACACTTAATAATTGTATTCCATTTAAATAATATTATTTTATTAGGTTTGTTTATGAACAGTAATCGAAAAAAATCTTTCATATAAAAATCATACTTAATCCCTAAAACCAAAGATTTTCGTATTAGTCCAATTTTCCGGAAATTTCAAATGTAGCTTTTTCAGGATACCGATAACAAATCACAAGATGCATTTTGAAAATTCAAAATGGTTGATTTAATTCGTTTTGTTAATATCTTCTATAAGAGCAATGTATTTTTCCCTGTATAGCTCTGTTCCATTTTTCGCCATCTCATTTATTTTACATGCCCCTGCTTGAAATGGCCACAAAAAGGGTGTATCGTATATACATCATGACTGATAGAGTAAATAAAAGCGACTAAAATAATTTTCTCTATTTATTAAAAAATATTAAATTTTAGTTAAATCAGGAACAGAAATCTGCTATTCCAAAAAGATCGCACTTAAGAATGTAAAAAAATACTAAAAAAGATCTCGTGGCATTTTGTAGCAACGTTAAACCTTGTTTGACTGGGCGATAAGATTAATTTGTGCAATTCAAATTTATCATGAAAAGTGTCAGTAAGAGACTGTTTAATGGACAGTTATAATCCGGTAGGCTTATACTTTCGGTAATTTTCATCATTCGTCTAAATTGTATGTAATAATATAAGTATTAAGAGCCATAAGTACCGAAAGTACTTATCATATTTATTTATATTTTGGCTCTAACATATTTTTTACATTAACAATGCAGTGGAGGATTTATAATAAAATACAAGCGTGGTTTTAATAAACAACATAATTTATATATGTATAAAAAATTACTAAATTGTAACTACAAAAATATTGGTATGGGCAGTGTGGCAAACGGTTTCTTGCACTTTGGACAGGTACGACGTCCCGTTTCAAATAAAGTTTTGCCACAACTTTGGCACACGCATTTATGGCCACTTCTACAAAAGCGTTGATGGTCTCAGCCAGCATACTTCGCCTTTTCCTTCTAAAAAAGATGACGCATTAGTACAAAATTGGGGCCTGCGGCGGCTCAGTCGGTAGAGTGTCGGATTCCCACGCCAGTGACCCGGGTTCGAATTCTAGTCTCTGTCGATTGATACAAGCACCTCTGTAAAAATTACATGTGCTTTGTTTACAAACACACCGCAGACCCCCGTCGTCGATTAGCACCACATGGGAGCACAAACATGGCGACGATAATTAAAAAAAAAAAAATTAGTACAAAATACAGTATACTACATTAGAATAATAATCATAGTTATAAAAAATTAATGATTTCATTGCCTTAAACTAAATTTTGTTACCATTTACACTTCGTGTATAACTTGTTATTAACAGAAAAATATAAATTAAAAAATTTCAAAGGAAAACCGTGTATCAATATTTTGTAAAATTTTCTTATTACTATTAGCTATTTGTCAAAAACAAGAAAGATATTTCTTTATCAATTGTTTTATGAAGTGATTTTTCAAGAGGAAGAAGAGTCGATATTGTTTTTTTCTGGGCGCTGGAGAAAAGTGTTAGGGACTATATACTTTTGAAATTTCAACATTAAATAGTTATTAAATTTATACAAGTATAAATAAAACAAAAAATAATAATCAATTATTATGTTTTCAATTAAACCCTAATGTTAAACTTAAAACTCTTAAAGAAATCAAAATCAAAAATTATTTTGTAATATCTTGCTCCGGTTGTCTATTTTCCCCTCAACGCTTATGCGTTGGCAAAATATTTCGGCGCATGCTGCATCACGCGCACGCAGGTACTAATATCAATTTTATAATGTTTCTGCACTCCCCTCATCGTTCAACAAACGTTGACAAGAATCAAGATTCTCGGTGCATGTTGAATTAAGCGCACGTGGATACTAGCAAGAAAGAATTTTATGTATCCACAAGTAAGGATAAATTAAAAAAAATTAAAGTATTCTACAGCTACGGGTTTCCCCTCAACGTTATATTAACGTTCTATTAACGCTGGAAAATAAAATATATTCAGTGCATGCTGTATTAAGCACATACTGGTACTAACAACGTAGCTCACTGCAGATTAAAATTAAAAAGTGCACTACAGGTGAAAATAGCAATGAATAAAGAGAGACACACTCACTTCATCATTTTAATGATTATCACGTAAAGTAATTTATAATATTATTTTAAAAACTTAATTTAACATGTTCAATACGATATTTTGTTTGCCTAATATAACTAAAATAACAGAATATAATTGAGATGCAAGATTTTCAATAGAAATATAAATTAAAGAATATTACCACTACAGGTAAGTATAATACTATATATAATATGTGATACATAAACCGTTTTCTTTTGTACATTTTTAGTACAATACTTCAATTATGACTTTTTATATTCACTAACAATGAAATCATTAAAAATAGTACTAATTTGTAATTGCATTAATTAAACCATTCAAAACTATCATTTATAGTTCTGGATGGACTAAATTCGCACTTAAGTTATGCCTATCCGTGACTTAAGTAGTCCATTATTGCACCGTGCTTATCGCCCTCGCTACGCTCGGGCGCTAACCTGACGGTGCAAGAATGGGCGGCTTAAGGCACGAATATGCGTGACAGCGAATTTAGGCAAGTAGTACTATAAAATAGTATACGATACTAGTGACTTAAGTGGTCCATTGCACGGCGTGAATATCGCCCTCGCTACGCTCGGACGCTAACCTCGCGCCGTGCAATAATGGGCCACTTAAGTCATACGTATCGTAATGTATTATTATCAAATCACATAAAAAAGTGTTTCAAATATTCTCACTTAATTCTGAATCTATTATGCGTACCTTAAAACAGCGGATAAAAGCTGCTCTTTGATAACATTAGAGTTGTCAAAGGTTTGTAATGCTTTTAAAAGTTATATACGATATAGAAATCTAATAAATGTATTTCATAAAGTTTAGTAATATCGATTTATTATTCCATATACATTTATTATTCGTTTTATCTTTAATCATTTATGTTTTTAAACTTGACTTATATGGCTTAAACCCTTTGCCTTTACTTTTATGTTTATTGTAAATTAATAAAATTTAAATATAAACGCTACTTTTTAAAAAGTACTATATTTTAATGTACACATTTTAAGAAGTGGATAATAGCTGACTCTTGCAAACCCAAATGTTAATCGTTTTATTCGATAACATTAGAATTGGCTAAGATAAATTAAAATAAGTTAATTGTTTAGAGTTGAGTGATAGCAATCTATTATTTGATACTCGTTTTTTAAGCCTAGCAATCTATAGCTTAAATATTCACCTATATTTTTATATTTATTCGGAAGTAATGACATCGAAATATAAAAGCTATCATTTGATGCGTACTATTAACATTATGTGTACTTTTAAGCAGCGAGAAAAAGGTTCTGCTCTTTGCCAACCCGAATGTTAATCGTCCCATTTGATAACATTCAAAGTGGCAAAGATTCGTAATTAAATGAAACGCCAGCACCTTCCGCAAGTGAATTAAATTTTTATAACAAATAAATTAACAAAACATTTTACCTATACCGTTAATTTGTTGATAGTTTTGTCAGATTAACATCTTGATTAATGCAATTATCTTCTTTCTTCTTTCCTCTCCTCTTCTTTCCGCGCACAGGTTGAAGAGCTTCGAGATTCTTCTGTCGTCTTCTTTTTCTGCTTCTTCATCTTGCTGGAAAAATTCGAAAAGTTTTTTGTAAAAAATAATTATTTTTGTTGCTATTTAATAACTCTTGACATGCATCAAATGATTCTCCTACTTATTCTATTTGTAAAAGCAAAAGTTTAGAATAAATGTTTAAGAAAATGGTAATTGTTTATAAAATATTATTTCAAACTTATTACCTCATTGATCACCGTTCATCTGCAGTTGCTGTAGAGGAATGAGGCCTTCGTTGTGATTAACATCTCTTGTACCTAATACGTATTAAAAAAAAATTAGCTATTAAAAACATTAACTTGCATTTCATTTATAAAATATTATGGTTACATATTTCATGATTCAAATAATGGAAACGATGAAAAGTTTTCTATTCCTTGAAATTAGTAATCAATACTGTCACATATCGTCACATATCCAATTGCGAATCAGTACCTTTATATTGTGAATCATTGTTTTTTGGTTTTTAATCATTAACATGAAAGTTTTGTATTAAAATGATTCACAATAGAGGTACTGATTCACAATCAGATCTCTGACGGTATAATTTATATATCTATTTATGAGTTAAGGTAATTTATACTCACAATAAAATCCCAACAAGGGAATTTTTACAAATTATACAGCAAATATAATATATATAACAAATTTGCTCATCATCCTCTTCGATTGTACGATCCCCTTCAAGAGGCATCTCTTCGGCAAGCACATTATTCTCCTCTAAGTCTCTATTTTCGTGTGGCAAGATCTCTTGTGGAAGCTCTTGATGATCATAGGCCATGACTTCTTCTACCTTGGGATATTCAACACCTTCAAGGGCTATATCTCGATTTCTTCTTTGAACAATTCTTTCCTGTAGTTTAAGTCGTCCTGGCGATGACCTTCGTGCTCGACTCGCTCTTCGATTACATCATCTGCATTAACCCGCAGCATTCCGGGGCACCGAATGGATGATCGTTTAGAACACCGTAGAATCGCGCCATTTCGACTGTTGGTATGGTAAATATACCCAGCGCAAAAATAACGCATCGCATTTGCCCGTTTCCCGGGATAACGATATATTGGCTGTAAAAAATATAATTTTTAGTATTTCATAATTCTAAAAGCCTAAGCAATAATGTACCAAAATTGAATATTCCCATAAATTTGAAAACGTTCCAGAACGATCGAATATGTAATGGGAAAAGAAAGGCATAACATACTCGAAAAACATTAAAAAAAAGGAGAAATTATATGCTAATTTTCGTTTCTAAACATACAAAAAATGTTACTTATTCAACTTACGCGACACGCATACAAACATATAAACACACACACACATACATAATTATCAATTTTATAACGTACGCTATATTCCTAACATAATAATGAACCAAAAGCTATGCTAATGTGTACCGACAGTATGTCAAAAATAAACTGGAAGTAATTTTTGCACACATGGACATTAGCTAACTTGAATTATTTCATGTCTGTTTCAATCGAAATCCGCGGGAACTATTTTCTGTCTTTCATTTTTAAGATAGTATAAGACAGTATAAAATGTAATATAATTGATCATGTGTGACATAATAATGGACCTAAAGCTATGTGGAAGTGAACCGAAAGTATTTCAAAAATAAACTGTAAGTGATTTTTATACACTTGGAAATTAGATAACTTGAATTATTTGATGTTTGTTTCACTCAAAATCCCCGGCAACCATTTTCTATCTTTCATTTTTAAGCTTACAGTATAACATGTAAGATAATTGATCATGTATGACATAATAATGGAGCAAAAGCTATACTGATATGTACCGACAGCATGTCAAAAAAAAACTGGAAGGAATTTTTCGCACATGGAAATTAGCTAACTTGAATTATTTGATGTCTGTTTCAATCGAAATCCACGGAAACCAATTTCTGTCTTTCATTTTTAAGATAACAGCATAAACTGGGAGATAATTGGTCATATGTGTCATAATACTGAACGAAAAGTTATGTGGGTGTAAACCTGATATATCTTGGAAATAAAATGGAAATGATTTCTTTACACGTTCAAATTAGGTTAATTGAATTATTTAATGTCTTTTTCACTCGAAATCCGCGAAAACCATTTTTTATCGTTCACTTTGAAGTTTGCAGCATAAGATGGAAGATAATTAATCATGTGTGACATAATAATGGACCTAAAGCTATGTGATTGTGAACCTGATATATCTCAAAAATAAAACGGAAGTGATTTTTTTACACGTTGAAATTAGCTTACTTGAATTATTGGTTGTCGGATTCACTTGCAATCCGCGGGAACCATTTTTTAACATTCATTTTTAAGCTTACAGTATAGAATGGGGAATAATTGATCAAATGTGACATAATAATGGACCAAAAACTATACTAATGTGTACCGACAGTATGTCAAAAATAAACTGGAAGTAATTTTTGCACACAGTAATTTTCGCAGAAAAGCGCATTACAAGTTTAAACTTGTATATTATTTATAAGAACTTTCAGATTACTTAAACGTGGCCAGAGTACCGACTAAAGCTAGTTCATTTAAAAGAGCATAAAATTACGTATCGTTTCCGATCTGAAATTTTTATACGGTTATGTCTCGGAAATATATCATGGAAATTTATTGAAAAAATTTCTGGTTATTAGTATCATCGAGGGGAACATTCAGTTCAATTTTTTGAGTCTTTATACGTTTCTGCTTTTGAGAAAAAAATCATTTTGTAAATAAAGTCGGTTTTCTATGTCGTATGATAGCTTGAGAAAAACGTCATTATTCTTTCTGAAATTTTTCAGAAAGGATAATATTAATCTCATTTTTTAGCAAAAAAATTACGTAATTTTGAAAAATTTGTACAAATAAAAAAAATTATTTTGTTATTTTATACGCTGAACTTGTCAAAAATACGTACGTTTTCATGAAGTTGGCGTAATTTCCTTTTGACTGATATATCTTATAATAACTTTAAACTTATTTTCGTGAAATAATAACAAAATATTAGTTTAATAATTAATAAATAAAGTTGGCGTATTTTCCTTTCGATTAATATATCTTATAATAACTTTAAAGTTTTTAAACATTTTTTAAATCAAAATTTTTCTTATTTTTTAATACAATAAATTTTTTTACTGTCAGTACCTAAACGCTTGTATCTAATGACTTAATTACAGCATTAATTTATTAATTACGAATTTTTATTTTCTAACTTTTTAAAACCGCTCAAAAAGTTATTAAAAAGTGAAAAATGGTTGAGATAGCAATTGTATATGATAGTTTAAGGGTCCAAGAAGGTGTAAAAGCGCGGGCGCAAAAAAATATTCATAACTTTGAGCCTGGTACAAAATTAAAAGAAGGTCTTTTTTTCCAGGTAGGTTACTTAACAATTGCATTATGCAAAAACTGTCAGTCCGATCTTAATCGGCCTTGCGGCTCTCGTTTTGTATTGCAGTCAAGTACTTTTCTCTAAATTTATGACGTGATTGGGTTATTTTTTCATTGTTAAATAAATAATTTAAAATTACCTTGTTTTTACCTACTTTTTTGCACTTTCGAGCATTTTGCAGCGAACATTTCAAATCTACGGATATCGAACCAACCCTATCTTGTAGAAAATTTCATAACGAACAAATTTATAAGTATACATTTTTTCTCTAAAATGCATACTTACCGAGTTATATGCGATTGTTTCCGGGAAAAAATGCGATTTTCGCATTTTTTTTTTCACTTTTTCGTTGTTTATGCAAATAGCACACCTTTTCAAGCTGGCGCACCTCGATATTTTCAATAGCTATACCATTCCCGATCGATTCCAATAGTTATCTAAGTTACGTCACGTTAGAGACATATTTGAAAGATTTCGTTGTAATTATCCTGGCCTACTTATGCATATACTGATCTTAGAAATATACTGATGTTTAATATCTATTAAGCTAAGAAAAACAACATTTTTTGCAATATTAAATTAATTATAAAGATAAATGAAAATAGTCGTAATGTCCCAATACATGGCCAGTCATAAAAGCTTTCCCAGTGTCTAATTTCTCGTGTCTCAACAACTGGCCATAACCTCTAAAGCATATCAAAAGTAATTCAGATGTATAATAAAATATTATATGGTTGAATATAAACGCTTAAGAGATAATAAAATAAAAGTCACAAATGTTTATTTTTACAATATATGACCTTTTATAGGGGGAACGTCGTAAAGTATGAACTTCCATAGCTTTTTTGGATATAATTTATTATTCACACGATGAAAATTAAAATTTCATAAACGGATTTGAACCTTGAATAGTTCTCTACGAAGAAAATACATTGGATGGGATCTAATCCAAGCATCCGAAAAATTTATAAACATAAATGTAAAAGTGATGAATTTGAAATTTCTAAAAAGTTTTGTCTAGGATGACCACTTATTATTTTTAGTTGATATTAAGATTAAATGATTTATAATGATACTCACAACATTTTTAGACGTTATAATATAGTATATTTAATAAAATAAAACTTTATTGGGAAATAAAACCTCTACCTCGCCAACGGTGTCACTAAAGAAATCATATGCTCATAGCAGCCATGATGTTTATTTAAAAATAGGAAACTATATCTATATATATGAAAAATGGCTGCCAAGAGCATAGGTCACCAGAGGTCGCACGTAATGTTTAAACTCCCAAATAGATATTTAAAAATTGTTTTCTAAACAAAAATACTGCATATTTATTAATATATAGTATTTTATAGTTATAAATAATGAAAAATAACAAATAACGCTTAATAAATGTTTGGAGATTATATTCAATACACGTGACAAATCCTAGCAGACATTTTTGTCTGAAAAAAAGATTAAAATAAATATAATCCGGAGTCTACAACGTCACAATCGACTCCTGAAGGGTTAATACTGATAGCAAATTATGTTTAATAGAACCCAAACTTACATCGAATTCACGTGGTGAAGCACCGTCAATTCGCGACAGTAGCCAAGAACGAAAATATGTTCATACTGTACGACTCTCCCCTATATTTATTATTATCATCAATTTTTTAATCTCTTGGAGCAGCTACTTTTTTTCTTCTAATACAACCTTTTTGGCTTTTTTTGAGGTTATAAATTCAACATATAGCAAAATAAACAAAAATGCACAAAATTTAAAAAAAACATGTAATGCACTATTGTAATATTATTAAAGCTAATGTTACAAATAACTTTATTCACTATTTTTATACAAAAAGAATTCATAAAAGAACATTAAAATATGGGGAGTTGTGGTGGCCAGATATTGGAGCATTGGAGAGCACGTATCACGTCGACTCGACCAATAACTGGCCAGTCGGTTAGTTATCGGGCAAGATAAATTTTCACGTACCAATAGAGGTGAGCAGTGTATTGCCGGTCACCTAAGCCAACGTGCTTGTTATTTTTACTTTCAAATTGTTTTTTTGAACTTTAAATAATTATTATGTTACTTCAGACCATTGACTTCAAAATATTTCTTATTGGTTTAATATAAAAATTTAAAATATCGAAGCTATAAGTCGAAATAAAAAAAAGCATTTTGACCGGATTTACCCCACATAAAAGGGTAATACCGGTCAGCCTTGGTATAATTCCGGTCACTATATTATATGAATCTTCATATGATCCTTCGCATTATTATTCGCACTTACACAGTGAAATATGTAATAACATAACAACTGTTCAATTAGAAACACTTAAGCAAAGTTGCCCTAGCTGATAGCGCAGCGCAACGTTTTCTTAGCCACACTTTCGGGAGCGTCATATAAATAACATTGTGACCGGGATTACCCCAATTGTGCTTAGTAATTTAAATTGAAAAGACAAAAAGCAATAGATTTATACTCTTTTTTCTTCATTATTTTGTATTCTTAGATTGTTCAAATTAAGAAAGTAGCAAAAAATAACTGCATAAAGTAACAAATAATATGCATAAAAGATTATTTTATAGACAAGATTTCTTATAAGAAATGTAGGCCTAAATTTAAATTTTATGTTGCGTTTGATATACTATTCGAATTATTACCTAAAAATGTTTAGATTATTGAAAATAAGGGTGACCGGAATTAGCCAGTGACCGGCATTACCCCGTTCTTCCCTAAATAGCCACGTAAATATTTATATAAAAGATAATATGAATATTCAATTTCGTGTTTTCTATTTATTATAAATGTGTTTAAGATTCTATAAGAGTTTTTGTCATGCAAAAACACTTATTATATTGATAATTATGAGCTTAACCAGCACCTCACTTTTCTTAGATACTTCGTAAGAAATTTATCTAATATCACGATGCATTCGTATACAAATATTCAATGATTTTTTAAATACCTTTAACAAAGTTTTATGTACTAATTTTGTATATAGTTATCTAAATAGTTAAATTATATTATTCAGCAATAGTATATTAAAAATTCCATTTCAAAAGCTTAAAATAAAAAATAAAACTCCCATCAGTGGCCAGGTAATGGGCAGTGACCAGTTATTGTATAATATATAATATACCTTTACTTTATAATAGTACATTATGTAACAAGGGTCGAAAGTTGCAGATTTTAACCGCGGGTGGGTTTACTAGCAGAGCGAAAAGATTTGTCCCGTGGGCAGTACTCGCCCAACGGAAAAATTTATTTTCGTCCCGTTTTGCATACAGTATTTTATCCACTCTCGACCATGGCCATTTATTGATC
The DNA here is from genome assembly GCA_949152435.1 of Gastracanthus pulcherrimus. Lineage (NCBI taxonomy): Eukaryota > Metazoa > Arthropoda > Insecta > Hymenoptera > Pteromalidae > Gastracanthus > Gastracanthus pulcherrimus. The sequence continues at coordinate 133,014,381 of OX424573.1, read as the reverse complement.
CTAAAAAGTAGGGCCGACGCATTTTTTTTATATTTTTCCAGGTTGATCTAGAAGAATGCGTATGCGCGCGCTCAAATAGAAAATATGTAAATAAAGATTTTGTTTATTTTGTAATTACAATTTCTTTATTTTCTGTAAAAAACCACTAGATTTATATCAATTAATTATAAAACGAATAGTATTGTAAAAGAAAAAATTGCAGTTTTACTTTTGCCTCGCAAATTTTACTTCCGCCCCGCAAATTTTACTTTTACCCCGCAAATTTTACTTTCGCCCCGCAAATTTTACTTTCGTCTCGCTTATTTTACGTTTGCTTCACAAATTTTACTTTCTCCCCGAAAATTTTACTTTTGCCCCGCAAATGGGTTTACGGGCAATATATGCTACTTTCGCTCCGATTTTCTGGGGCATAAGGTGCCATATCGGTCGAGTGTGGAATAAAGTATGGTTTATAGTATAACATTTGCTATTTATCATTTACTTCTTCTAAATTAAATTACTTTGTAAAATTAAAGGGTATATATTCTAAAAAAATTAAGCTTTATTATAAAAGAATATCTTCCAGTCCAAAATTTTAGATGATTAGGAATTCAGTGAATCTATATACTAACATCTGATTACATAAAATTAAAATATTTATTCAATTTTAATAAATTACGTACAGAGAAAAAATTGCTCTGATAAGGATTATTATCTATCGTTGTGTAATTTTAGTAAAATAATATCTTTAGACAAACCGTCAATGATAAAAAAGCAGACCTTTCTTCAGATATTAATTATAAAGAGATACGGCAATTTAAAATTAATTTATTTAGAATTTAAATTAGATCAAGGAATTTCATATTGGATTAATTTAGTTTGTGGAAGCTAAGTGCCAATAAATTGGCAGTGGTTTTTTTCAGAATTGATTGTAGACGTATGTGGCAATGAAAAATATATTACTTAAAAATTTCAAATTCCTATGTTATTTAAATGGGAAACGTCAATGCCTAAAGGCACGGGTTATAATAAAAAAGATTTTTTTCAAGAATCTAAAATCATTTTTTTAACATACAGATATAATTAAGGGGCGGCAGAACTGTGAAGTTTAGTTTGGGAAATAACGGACACCCTGTTATATATATTATGTTGAAAAATAAAATAAAATAAAATATATATATATATATATATATATATATATATATATGAGGCCGCTTGGTGGTGCCACTACCAGGTTATCCTGAAAGTTGCTCTGATTATTTATTATCGTTTTATTATTGTTATGTACGAATTTTACGGAAATAACATTTAAACGTGCTAGTAAAAGTTATATAGGTGCAGTGTACATAAAAATTATAGTTGGCTGGTAGAAGATTCCGTGTATATTCTCGGATTAAATTTCTCGTTGCTTACGCCTCGTGGTACGCGTGCTTATTAGCTGCGCAGTCGAGTGCAATCGATATTTTTCGGCTGATTTTTAGTTTAAGCAGTCTACTGTACAGCACTGTTTAAAAATTTTTGAACATTATCTAGCTTATCTAAATCAAAATTTTCAATGTTATTATCTTTTATTCTGTCTTTTATTCTGTGAAGTAGTGAACTCCATAACCTACAAATCTTGCTGTGCTCCGTTATCTCCAACTTGAACTCTATTACGTACTACGTTGTTTAGCGTTATTTACTTAAATAAATAAGCATCCTAACAGTGTTTGGTGAATTTGCCCTGTTGAGTTACCTCGATTTTTTCTCTTTTACGAAGAAAATACTGAAAATAGTGTCCACTGTATATGGTGAACACGTGTATGTTCAGTTTTAAATTGTTGTTGTGTTGTCCCGTTTAGTTGTGGCTGTTGCTACATCATGGGTGAACCACCTAAATACTGCCCTTACTGTAAAAAAACAGTAACGAAGGGTATATTTTGTACAGGCTGCACCAAATTGTATCATACATCTTGTGCCGGTAGAGTCGAGATCGACTCCCTGGGGCGATTCAAGTGTTGCTCTGGAAATACCTCAATATCATCTAGTGGTTCTACATCAACATCTAAAGTAAGAAAGTTGCATGCTTCGGAGCACAGTGACAGTGAAAGTTCATCTCAGCATCAAGATTCAGGCCACTCGTCTAGATCTTCCACACCAACATCAAGTGATCGAAGTTCAATTGTAACTGAGTTCTATAAATTAGCAGATTGGATGAAACAGCAGTTGGGAGTGACCAACGATAATCTAAAGAGGACGATAATTCAAAGTGACATTTCTTCTCTAGAAACCCGGATAGATGGGAACACTAATGATATTCTTCATATCAATGGTAAAATTGATGCGCTGTCAAACCAGATGGCAGCTTCTAGCACACAAAATGTACAAACCGCAAACTCAGTGTCCGTAGATAATCTTGCAGCAGAGCTTCAGGATCGTCTTGTTCGAGCAAAGAATATTATTTTGTACAACTTGCCAGCTGATACAGAACAATCTGATCTTGACAGAGTACGTGAAGCTCTTAGTCGCATAGAGAACCTGAATTTGCAGTTTATAACGGTTCGAAGATTCACAAAACCCACCAAGGTAAATGTTCCACCGCCTATCATAGTTAGATTTTCGTCCTGCAATGAGGTTGGAAGAGTTTTGAAAAACTGGCGCCTTCTACCTGGTGGTATTCAAGTCTCAGCGGATTTTACAAGAGCCCAGCGAGACCTATACAAAAGGTTGAATGGAGAGGTTCAACGCCATAATGCCTCACATCCAGATTCATTAAAAACAGTCCGTTATGTCAATGGTGTTCCGACAATAATGTTTAAAAAAAACTAGTTAAGGTTGGTTGCAGGAATATCACAATTTACTACCAAAACACTCGCTCTATTAATAATAAGATTTTTTAACTAAAAACCAATCTGCACCATTCTTGTCACCAATCTGATATAATTATATTCACTGAAACTTGGCTGAAACCGGAAACTTTATCTTCTGAACTTGGTTTTCTAGGTTACACAGTCTACCGTGATGATAGAGATTTTACTCGGTCCAATGCGTCCAGAGGAGGAGGTGTATTAATTGCAGTCAAGAGTACGTTAAATGCCCAAGTGATTCCTTCAACATCTAAGTGAGCAGCTGTTTATTCGTATCTCCTCACCATCTGTTAAGATCATGGTCGGAGTGATCTACATTCCACCGTCCTCATCTTTTGAAATATACAATGAGTATACTCAAACTGTTGAAGAGTTGATGAACACACATGCTGACTGCCAATTTATATTGATGGATGATTATAACCTCCATAACCTTAAATGGAAAGATGATCCTCTTGGCTATGTACAAACAGCTTATCAGGATCCCAATCTAAGGATGTGCGCTGCAGCCATTTGCTCAACCATGTCACTCCTCGACCTCATACAACTGTATCCTGTTCATCCAGACAAAGACTACACACTGGACCTACTATTTGCCCCTGAAGGGTTATTAACTTATTCGGAAGCTGTGGATCAACTCATCTCTACTGACGAACATCATCAACCAGGAATATTTACACTGAATTCTAATTATATTTTTAGTACTAAACCGTGTTCAAAGCGAGATTTTATTAAGGAGGACTATGCTGTTATTAATCGTGCCCTCGGGGATGTGCACTGGGACTGTGTCATAAAGTCCAATACTGTTGATGAAGGTTTGCAATGTTTTTATAGTATATTAGGAAAGACTGTTGAGGATTTTAATCCAGTGACATATTCCACTCCCAGTGCATATCCACGATGGTATGACAGGGACTTAAAATTCATGATCTCTAGTAAGAAAAAAGCACACTGTAGGTGGAAAATATCCAAATCTGATTGTGATTTTATCGAATTTAAGCGCCTTCGGGCTACTTGCATACGTTTGTCTAGGTCAAGGTACTGGGCGTACATTAAATCGGTTGAATCTAGTTTAAAAAGGAACATACGTTCGTACTGGTCTTATGTAAAATCTCTTAACAAATGTGATAATGTTCCAAATAATGTATATTTTGACTCAATGCGTGCAAATAATTGTAATGAGTCAGCCAACCTATTTGCGCAGTACTTTGGTCAAATTTATAATAACTCAGTTCCTACAATTAGTATTCTAAGAGATGTACATCCTAGTAATGAGATTTTAACTGATATTGTATTAACTAGTGATATGTTGCACAGTGAGATTATAAAATTAAAAGATAATGCCAATTCTGGCCCAGAAATTATCCCTCCTTTCTTCGTAAAGCGATGCTGGGGTACCTTGGAGAAACCAATGCTAAGTATTTTTAATCGTTCTTTAACTTCTGGACATTTCCCTAATATATGGAAATTTTCATATGTCTTGCCCGTTTTAAAAAATGGTGATAAGAATAATGTAAAAAACTATCGACCTATCTCTATCATTGGTACCTTGTCTAAATTGATTGATGCAATGGTTTCTAATATTTTAATTGACTATATGATAGGTAAGATATTTGAGGCCCAGCATGGCTTTACGAAAGGGAAATCTACGTTAACTAATTTACTTATTTATAATGATTACCTGTCGGAGGCTTTCGAGAACTCCTATCAAGTTGATTCTATATATACTGACTTCTCCAAAGCCTTCGACACTGTTAATCACGACCTTTTACTGGATAAAATCTGGAACATAAGTATTAGGGGGTGTGCATTTAATTGGCTTGAATCTTATTTAAAAGGTCGTTCTTTTTCGGTCATATTTAATAATCAAATCTCTCGACCAGTTACCGTGGTCACTGGGGTTCCCCAAGGGTCCCATCTTGGGCCACTTCTATTCTGTATTTATATTAATGACCTTTTGGGCAAGATGAAGTTTGTAAATATTTTGTTGTATGCTGATGATGTCAAACTGTTTTCCGTTGTTCAATCCCAAGATGATTGTGCGCGTATTCAGACTGACTTGGATGTGTTAGCCAAATGGTCGATGGATAATGGCCTTAAATTGAACGTCTCGAAATGCTATTCAATCTCATTTTGTAAGAACCATTGCCCTATGCACTGAGAGAAAAATCACGGACTTATTCCATGAGATTTTACCCATGCAATGATTCCGTGCACTTCCGTTGCGATATATCCGGATTTTTCCTGGACAAATTGCATGTAACTAATCGACGGAAAAAATCCTACTCGTGCCCGCAAGTATCCCGTGGAGCGCTAGGGTTGATTCCAGCGCCGCCATGTGATAATCGCAGGTGGCTCAAACATGCCATTTTTCCAAGGAGCCACCCGGAATTATTCCGGTGCTCTCCATGGAATCTTTATGAAAGAAAAAAGTCTCTCAAGATACTATTTTAAACTAAGAAATACATTTTCTAAGTATAAATACTAGTATTGAATAATGTAGGTTATTATAATGAAAATTAGGACTCAATGACACTGTTTCTGCGGTACCGTAATTTCGGGATCATAAAGAAAGAGTTATCCTTCTAAAAGCTTAAATATAATATTTACAAACTTTATATATTTTTTTTAATTTTGCCACTCGAATTATGCGATATTTCGGAAAGTTCATTTTTTCCTATTTGTAAAAAATATAATTTTTATTTTGATTCGAAATTCATTCACTGTGTTTTGCGCCGATAAAACTTGCTAATATTTTGTACATTCCGACACGTACATAAAAAAGGCCAATCCTTCCCTTCCCTTATTACACAATGTACTATTTCAATATTTTATTAAACGCGAGGGCTACAAGTAAAATGAAATTTAGTAGTTAAAAGTGTACAAAAATTAATTTCTTGTATAAAAAGTTATTTATTTAACTTATTGAAATAACTTATATATCGAATCTAGTCGCTACAAATTCAACTTTGTTTTTCGATATAAAAAGGCACGGTGGTAATCGTGGTATAGAGTTAATATTAATTAAAACGTCAGAGTTGTTACAGCTAGAGTCTACTTCGTATGCGTGAAAATAACTGTTAAAACAAATTTTCCGAAGCTCTTGCGTTTTAAAGTAAACATTGTTATTATAACTAAATATATTCTTCACAATACCAAATTCCATACCATCATTTGTAAATTTTGTAACAAATACTGTTTCTTCAGAAAATTTTTTACCAAGAATTTCAATATATTTTAAACAAAATGCATTAGACGCTGCTTCAATTTCTGGATAGAAACATTTTAAAGCTAAATACGCATTATATTTTTCATCAATCGCTCCAAGACTTACATTGCTATTTATAGGAGTACGCGTTTTAAGATAGTAACAAAATTTTAATTGGTTTCTTATAGCTATCGTCACTGGTAAATTAACATTCGATGTTGTTCCTAATGCTACTTCTTTTTTATTATGATGTTCCCTTTCGAATTTCATGCATGAGTAATGTACAACTGGACCGTTTTGTAATATTACAAAAGGATAATGTATCCATAAGTGCATTTTGGGCTTTAGATGTCCGAATAATTGTACATACAGGACATTGTATTTTTGTATGAGCTCGCTCAAGTTGATAATTCTTCCTTTAGTTATTGTTGGGCTGGTCAAAATACCGATAATTTTTCGGAGATATAGGTACAATTTCCAATATTGATGTTTATCACTTATTAGGTCTCCAATCATAAGGCCCAAGTACCTAGTTAAACAAAGTAACTCAGAAGCCGATTGTTTTACTTTGATTTTGCTTTCACCTTTTTTACTATATGTAAAATAAAGAGGTCTGGGTTTGTTCGATTTTTCTGTCTCATTGTAAGAGAAACTTTCGATTCTGTTATTTAGCACTTCTAACGATATAATCTTACTCTTAACTAATACCGTCAAAACCTTTCCAATTGTGTAAGCAGCTATTCCCTCTTGTACATCATGCATTAAGTCAACATAAAAGTTTTCTGTAATATGAAACTGTACGATATCATGAAAAGCACACTCTTCTTGTATCCCAGTTTCTGTAGGATTTTTTCTAAGAACATCGAGATCATAATTATTTTTCGTTCTCAACATACTACCATCGTGTACAGCTAATATTTCACACAATGTTTTTGGAGATACGCAAATTCTACAATAATATTTTGAGAGAAAACATTTATTGAAACCGCAAATAGTGTTTACTCCGAGATTATCCCCCAATACTAACGCACATTCAAAATATACAGTTTGATTTTTCCCATTAAAATTTACAATAATGCCTGCTTTAGATAATATATTCAGATCTTCAATTACCTTTTGAAAAATTATTGGATTCCCAAATTTTTTTAATTGTTTTGCGTGAACAATTGTAGAGAGGAAAATATTTTCAGATTTGGCAACTAAATAAGGGGGGGAACATGCGAGTGATACATAAACCCCGCCTAATTTTTCCTCTCCTGCATGACTTGTTAAAGGATTGCCACATTCGAACTCGTCAAAATATACATATAAGGGAAAGGCAAACTTGTCTTTGTTATAATATTTTTCTTTCCACAATTTTCCTTGAACAAAATTAGTTAAAATTTGTGTATCATCCTTCAAAAGGCTATGATAGTAGTTTTGCATTTCATTAAAAGTACCAGGAACAGAAAAATAAGCTTCTAGTGTGCTTTTGAGCGGAATATGAGCCGCGTATATACATTTATCTTTAACCTCAACATTTTCGTCTACTTTTACAAATACATTATCTACTCCGATTTCAAATAACTGTGGTGGTACATATAAACTTTCTTTTGCATATACTTGAAATCGTGAGTATTCAGTTAAATATTTACCAAATAGGTTTTTATTATTTTCTAAGATAAATTGAGCTTTATGGTAAGATACTGGATCAGTCATAGGCTTAAGTCTTACTTTCATTTGATTCTGAAGAAAATGTATAAATAAATTAGAAAGAAAGTTTGAAAACTTTTCGATTACAAAATCAACTGCTTTGCGTGAAATAAGTGAATTGTTATACAAAGACAATGTGAATATTAACATTTCATTGTCTAATTTTTCTCTTGTAATATTGCTATAATTATCGTAATTCACAGTAGACTCCATTTCGTAATGACAAAAAAAAGTTACAAGCTAAGATGAAACTCTAATGTTTAAAAAACGCTTAAATACTATAAATTTGATGTTTAATTTGTTTAAAATTAACATAAAGTTGATTACTCGACCAGTAACAAAAGTTTGTACTTGATTGATTCAAAGTTTCATTCCAAACCAATATTATTGTAAAACAAAATTTAAAATTAAATAAACTTTGTATCTAATAACCTAACGATAAAGCTTTATACTTTACAAACGTAAAGAAATGTAATTCATTTTAAATCTAAAATAGCAAACTTTGTTTCTAACGAATGTTCTGTAAGTTTTCTATCAGATCTATAACGCCTTTGTTTAAATCCGGAACATCGAATCTGTAAACCTTTCTCATAAGCAATTGCCACACATGCTTACAAATATACGAAACATCCTTATAGAAAACTTTCACAAACTGTAAACAGATATCAATAGCTTGTGCTACAGACGCAACTTGGTACATGCAATTTTCGACAACTACAAAAGCTGATGTAATTTTACTAAGCGACTCTCCTCTAATAACTACATAGGGTCGTACTATTAGCTTATGATCGAGATGCAATTGTTTCAATCTCATTTGCGCTCCTTCAAGATGAAGTTTGAAGTTCTGAGTATCCTAAAAATTAAATACAATTCAAAATGTTTGTATTCCTAAACATTTAGAAAGTTAATGAAAGTTAAGAAGTAGAAAAATTACCGTTACGTGCGAGAAAAAACTATTTTCAACTTCTGATTTCTCCGGATACCAATTTTTACCTCCTGAAGATTTAACTGTCTGTTTAACAATTTTTTTAAACAAGTAAGGTAACAATTTAAATGCTAAAATCTGGATTTTATTTAAAAAATAATGTTTTTGTGTTAAATCTTTTTGAAAATATAATAATGATATAAACAAATATAAATAAAGGAGTCAAAGTTAAATACTCGAAAAGTATACTAATAAATAGGACTAGCAATATATTATAATATTAAGTACTTTTTTTAATTTTATTATTAGCTACTAACCAACACTTAAACAATCCTTATTTTTCTCTAAAATGTCTTTTATAAGGAGATCCCTCTTTTTTATACAAGCGAACTTCACAATTTTGTTAGCGATTATAGGCCAATTAGTATGAAAAACGTCAGTTGGCTTACCATAAAATGATCAAAAATCTTGCTGTACCTGACAAAGAAAATTTTGTTATTAATAAATAAATAAATAAATAATAAATAAAAATACCATATAAAAACATTTTTTTAATTTTACTAGAATATATCCAGATGGATTTGTAAGAACTGGAATAGTTTCTAAAATAGTTTTTATATCATTTTTCTTAAAGAAATCAATTCTTTCAGTAAGAGCTAAAGTACTCCATTTTCTTAGATAGTCATCATCAATTGTCTTAATTGGTTCTTTTAGCTCTTCAAATTCTTTAGAAATACTTATTTCTGCAACATAAAAGTTAAAAGTACAGTGAGTTCAAAAGATTATAGAAGATAATAATCCAATTTAAATTATAAAATATTTACCTTCTGTCCTTTTTCTTTTCAGGGATACGGTAGGCTTTATCAGTTTAATAGCTATTGCTTTCTCTCGTTGATACTCGTATTGAGTCTGCAGGGAACCATGAGCACTACTTTTAGGACTTGATTTAGTGTAAAAGCCTTCTTGCAAGTAACCGCTAAAAAGCTGAGCTAAGAGCTTGGCTAAACTTTCAAGTCTGTTAGGGCTTATACTACAAATAAAATATTAAAAAACTTTTTTCTCAATAGTTTGATTATAAATAAATAAATAAATAGCATTTTTGTATATACCTCCAATTTTGAGTGCGTCGAATCTCATGTAACACTACAATTTTGGCTACTGTTGAAGTAGAGAAAAATAGTCTTCCTTTACTTAAAAGTAACTGCTGCCTATTGTCTTCCGTTTTTTGATAATCATAAAAGTTGATCTGAAGTTCTCCCTCAGGACTTTCCATTAAAACTTGGTATACATAGTTCTGCAGGCGAGAAACATCAGCTGTTTGATGTGGTTGTACAATCGTTTGTTCATTTTGATCAACTGTAATTAAAGAATTCGTTGTCGAACATGAAGTACTTGGTGATGTCACATCAATTACTTCTAGCGTCTGTACAGATTGTGATAAAACATCACTTACAGAGTCTTGACTATAATATTCACTAACTAAAACAAACCAATTTGTAGTGTTATTACTCATTTATAAATTATTAACGAGCGTTAGGGAATGAATTTTCTATCTATCATAAAATAAAAATAAAAACAAGCTAACCATTTGCCGAACTATCATGGGAAACATTATTGCACGAACTTGTGTTTGACTGATTAGGCGTACAATCTCCAATTGGAGCAATCATCCTGTAATAATGCTTATCTACATAAAAATATAAACAATCAAATGGTCAGCAATTGTGAAATTAAACTAATTATTGAATTAATACATTTCATAATCTTTACAACGTTTTCAAATTTTTATATAAACAAACAAGGATATACTTTAAACGATATCTTAACTACAAAACTAACTATTAATACTAACATTACAATAAGAGGTTAGATTATTATAGAGTCATAATTTTATAAATGTTGTAATGTACTTACTGCACTCAAAGAAGATAATTTTTTAGATTTCTCACAGCTGATGAACAACAATAAACTCTGCTTAATAAATAAATATTGCGTGCAAAAGGTCGGAGACAAATCCATGGAGAGAGCCGGAATAATTCCGGGTGGCTCCTTGGAAACAAAGCTTGTTTGTAAGAGATCTAGGAGTAATATTTGACTCGTGCCTTACATTTGATGATCACTTAGATTTTATCATCTCTAAGTCTTCTAAAATGATTGGGTTTGTTAAACGCTCGACATCCTCATTTACTAATATTGATTCTATTACACATCTCTATAAAACGTTAGTATTACCCCATCTCACTTATGCTTCGCAAATTTGGTCTCCATATAAACAGATACAATCTTTAAGGCTCGAATCGGCTCAACATATATTTTTACGTTACATATCTTTTAAAATGCATAGTCCTCTGCACATGTTTGACCATGACTATGGTGATATAGCTAGGGCCAATAAAATTCAAACTGTTGAATCTTTACATCATTACCATGACTGTATTCTAGCTTATAAAATCTTAAATAAATTTGTTTTGTCAAAGGATCTAGCTAAACTTTTCAAAGATAAACAATTAAATTATACACTGCGTAACCCTAGAGTGATTCAAGAGTGTACTGTGACTTCCAACCAAGGTTTCTACTCTGCAATAAATAGAATAAAAAGAAAATGGAATCTTATACCAGCCAATATAAGAAACGAACAAAGAATTAGCGCCTTTAAAAGGAGAATTCATTCTCTTGTTACCCTACACTGATTCATTATCACTAGCAAGGAGACAATCGTTATGTTAGCTTAACTCGTATTTTTTTCTTAATCGGAATGGACTAGTGACTGCCACCAACCTTTGTAACTTCATGTATAAAGGGCTAAAAAGCCCGTTTAATTATGAATAAATAAATAAAAAATAAATATACGAGGGTTGTTCAATAAACCCTTAGAAAAAGATAGAAAAAATATTTTTTTAAGTAATTTTTTTTTTATTTTTCAACTTAATCTCCTTTTAGCTCTATACATTTTTCCAAGCGTTTTTTTCCAAATTTATTAAGCCGTCCAAAAAGTAGAATTTTGGAAGCTTCTCAAAATATGTATTTGTTTTGGCGATGACCTCCTCGTTCGACGTAAACCGTCGTCCGCCAAGTTTGGAAATAAGAAAAGGTCACTGGGGACCAAATCTGGTGAATACGGTGGATGTTGTAATAATTCGAACTTTAATTCCATAAGTTTGGTGATCGAAACTGCGCAGGTGTGCACCCACGCATTGTCTTGATGAAAGAGGATCTTTTTCATTTTCAAATGAGGACGTTTTTCCTTGATTTCTTCACTCATCAGGTGCAATACCGACGCAAAATACTCTCCTGTTATCGTCTTTCCTTTTTCCAAGTAATCGAGGAAGATGATGCCGCGTGCATCCTAAAAGACCGTGGTCATGACCTTGCCGGTCAATTTCACCGTCTTCGCCTTCTTCGGAGCCCGTTCACCTTCAAAAATCCACTGTTCTTCGACGCAGAAACTCCTCAGGATTGCGACGGAAAAGTACCAATACAGCCTCAGAGTCGACCACACGATTGCGTTTATTTTCCACTGTGAGCAATCGCGATACCCATCTTGTCGAGTTTTTTTTCACACCCAATTTTTCATGCCATATTGAAGCGACTGAACCTCGCGATATTCCTGTGGCCTCAACTATTTCGCGAACTTTCATTCGTCGATCGTTTAAAATCATATCGTGGATTTTGTCAATCATTTGGGGGGTAGTCACTTCCACTGGGCGTCCCGAATGATGTTCATCTTTTGTGGATGTACGGCCACGTTTAAACTCATTTACCCAATTGTAAACAGTTGAAAACACAGGAGCAGATGTGTCATGAACTGCATCCAACTCAGCTTTGATTTCTGTCGGTGTTAAGCCTTTTAAATATAGATGTTTAATCACCGCTCGAAACTCACTTTTTTCCATTGTTATGAGTAAACGAAAGTTGGTTACTTCAATCGACAATAAAAATGAAACTATGTGATGGATAGAGCTGAATCTTTAACAGCTGTCTAGTTAGTAGTGCTGCTCATTAAGAAAAGTTCATTTTCGATACCACAAGCGCCATCTCTTAGCAAACGTCGAGAACTGCTGAACTAAAAAATGTAACTAAGTCCAGCAATTTTGAATGTTTTAGCTGAATTTTTTTTCGTGTATTCTTAATGTGATTACCAACAACTTCTAATATGAATTTTCAGATTGGTCCAGGATTTGTAAAACAATTTCTTTTCAGAATTTTGAATGTTCCATCTGATTCAGCGTGCAAAATTGTATTATAAAATAGTATATTGTGTATCCAGGGCGGAAAAGTGGGCGATTACCGCGAGTGCGCATTGCAGGGGTACCAAGGCAAGAGCTGCAACCAGAACGAGCGTTAATCGCCTTCCGTCCGTGGTGCACACGCTATTTTTTGTTCTGCATGTACTGAAGGGATGATTCATTGTGCATTTATGAAGCGGGTGGAAAGTGCTTTACTTTACTGCCCTAGGGCGGAAAATACCTACTTTCCGCCTTATGTGCGGAAAAGTACCGCACTTTTCACCTGGGGGCGGTGAAGAACCACTTTCCGCCCTTTTTATATGCATGAAAAACCATACTTTTGGTGCAGGTAGGACAACAATAGTATATTGTGCAACTATGGGGATAAGAGGGCCGTTTCTAGCGAGGGTGAGATGATTTTAACACGAATCGTAGTCGAGTGCTAAAACCATCACCCGAGCTAGAAATTGCCCTCCCCCTTGTTACGCACCGTACTTTTTTTGACAAGTGCATGTAAGGCCCTTTTTTAAGCATATAGGACAAATGGGGAGTTGCACATTTTGAGTCGTGCGCCATTTACTTACAGAATTAAATTACAATTACATCTTCAAAATAACAATTTTTCAAAATTATATAATGATATATACAGTTTTTTACTCGGGTAATCAGAATTATTAAATGTTTGATTTAATCACTAAACACGCCACTTTAAATGTGTTCCGAAATTTGCAAAATTTTTAAATGTTTCCAAATTTTTCCAAAATTTTCCAAAATTATCCAAAGTTTTCTACAAAGAAAAATGTTATTTAGGACCATGGTATTATATATAATACATAATGGTCATTACCTCCCGCTCCGGCGAAAACGCTCGAAATGCTCAACTTGTCATTCGCTTTAAATGCATGGAAAAGGGCCTGTTACATGCAGTTACTTAGTTATCGACAATTTCGTATTTATCAGTATTCTCATTCAATTTTTAATTTTTTTCAATTATCTCAGTTGTCCGGCGTTCTTTAGTGGATTGAGAACACCGGACAACGAAAGCCTTTAACTTTTATGAACAATTAAATTAGAATAATGTAAAATGCAATGCAGAAATCTGTAATCGGCTGCGACCTTCCCTTAAGAGAAATATTTTAGCGTTGGACGATTTTGGTGGTTCCATTGTGTAGTCCCGTAGCTACGTGGGGCCCCGTGAATGACACACAATTTTTTTTTATTAACCAAAACAATTTTAATAAAAATAATTCAGTAGCCATACTTATTGACATAAATACATGTTATAATATATGAAAAATAATAACAATATTTTAGTTATTTATTAAATATTTTTTATATTTGACTAGCAACCGGGTATTTTTGTTAAGCAATCGGATTCTATAATTGAAAAGCTACAATGTTCTGGTGGTTTTATAAAGAAATCATGGGTTTTCATGTAGTTACAGGCATAAATGCATATTTCGCCATAAGAGTCCATGTTAAAAATTCTATTTTCAAACATTTTTTTTCTTAATTTTACCTGGCAACCTCACCTAGCCTAAACATTAATAGAATATGTAAAACGCACACTTTCAGTGGGACATTTATTTTTTGTTAATGATGGATTTTGAGAAAACGACGGAGACCTTAGAGGGTGCATATTATAGGTTTGGCATATGCATGCACGTAAACGTCGTATGTATGTACAAGAAAAATAATTTATGGGCAGATATACAAGGATATTTGGTGCTATATGCGCATATATAGTACTAAACCGTTTTGTATGGAACACATTTTAAGTGGCTTGTTTAGAGAATAAATCAAATATTTAATAATTCTGATTACCCGAGAAAAAGAATGTATATATCATTATATATAATTATATATAAAATTATATATAGGTATATACAGTTATAAAGAGACAAAACCTATATACCTATAACTGTATATGATCATATATAATTGTGTATAATTGTGTATGATTTTATATATACTTATACACAATTATATATAAATCTTTTTTACTCTGATAGGTACAAAATGTTCATATTTATATATATTAAGAGCGCAATCTTTAGATTACTTTTATCTTTCTATTGAAAGATTAACTACCTTAATAGGTAGTTATGTAGGGTGCCCCGTAAGTATGGAAACGGTTTCCATGCTTTTCCATACTTTTGGAACACCCTGTATATCAAACTAACTGTAATTTTACAGCAGAAACATGCCAGGGTACTAACATTTGACCTGTATATTTAACGAAGGGATTTTCGAGCGATTTAAATTATTTTCCTTCTTAATAATATTCATAAGAGGGGACATCAAATGTGATAATTTCCTGAAAATCATCCACATCGATTGTTCATTTGACGTTTAAAACCGTATCTACACTTCAAAAAATTATTTCGTTCCTAACTTATTTTAACTTTGTAAATATATTTTTATGATCATACGGGAACACTAAACAGCCTACTTGAAAATATTAATGTTAACACAATATTTATGCAAACATATTTAGAGCCATGAAACGTGCAATAAATCTAATTATTTAAGGTTTATCCGTCTGAATTTCAGAGCACGCAGACGAGAAAAAGGCCATGGCTCTGATGCGGATGACTCTATCCGCTTTTGCGAGAACTCGATTTGGCGCAAATGTATTCCCAAAATTTTCTGCGTCGAAGCCGAGGGACAATATGGTAAACACAATTTACACGTAATAAGCGGTCGATTGTTCACGAAGGCTGCATTTGTCGTGAGAATTATCGCTTCAATTTCGTAAAATTTTCTGTACAGGTGTTTGGTTTCGTTGCCTGTAATTTCCTGAGTACGCATCGACTTACAAAGAATATTGAATTGTTAACAGAGGACAATAACATGCCCATTATCATGGGATCTAAGAAGGTGACAAAACCCAATGAGAACAACAATGAGCATCGTCCCTTATTAGTTTTACTATGTTGGCTCCTGTCGAAGCGCAATCACATAATGAAATTTGTAAATTTCTACATGGAGCAAGGCTTCGATGTTGTTACAGTTTCGATGACACCTTGGCAGTTGATGTGGCCTGTCAAAGGTTCAAGAGTGAGTAACTTTACAATTTTACATTCACAATTTAGTCCGATTAACGTCCGTATTCAATGTGCTATTCTTCTGATTTAGATCGTTGCCTCAGATCTGCTGCAATTTTTAGATCAAAATAAGCACTACGAGCAGATTCTCCTACATGGCTTTTCTGTTGGTGGCTATATGTGGGGAGAACTTTTGGATTTTGTACATAAAGACCGACAGAAGTATGATCATGTGATTAATCGAGTTGTCGGCCACGTCTGGGACAGCGCAGCCGATATAAGCGAATTAACCATTGGTACTCCAAGAGCAGTTTTCCCTAATAATGAAGTTCTCCAAAATGTCATGAAAAAATATCTGGAGTAAGTTTTAATAAGTATACGTAATAATATATATTTTTTAAATCGTTACAATTTTTTACAGCCTTTACCGAATAAAAACAATTTAGAATACAAAACTTAGGGAATAAAAATCATTTATACAAAATACTATTTTTTTTAGATATCACATGAACGCTTTTCACAAGCAAGCAACACAATATTGGATTCGATCAAGTCAATTGTTTCATTTAAATTTGGTTCATTCTCCTGCACTATTTTTAGTCAGTAAGACTGACCCAGTGGGATCACTCGCAAGCAATATGAGAGTTAGAGATTCTTGGGAATCGCTAGGTGTAAAGGTTAGTACTTAATATAATACATTTTATTATTTCTACTTGCAAATCATATAATTTGACTAATCAAATACTATAGTCAAGTTATGCCTAATTTAAGAAAGCATTAATGTAATTACAATTGTAAATGTACTTACAATATTTATTTGAATTCCCTAGTGGAAATGGATTTATGAGTTAAATTCTCAAAAATAATATAAACTAGAAAATACTCGCTCATGAACGCTCGCTCGTTTAGTTAAAATTAAATAAATGATTTACACAAAAGCGTATTTGATAATGATTGTATTTGAATTGTATATTAAAAGTTATAGTAAAAGTCTGAGCACTGTGAATCGACGGGACCGAGTGAAACGGATGTATATAAAGCTAGCGTATCCAAGTCGTAACGCCACCCTCTAACCATATGCTAATTTGTTACGCCGAAATTGATTTTGTAGCTCGTTCCGATTTTGAGATACAATGGATACGCTATCTTAAGCCTAAAGCTAGCGTAGCCACTCAGGTAACTTTTCACCCTTGCAATAACACTATTCTTGGTCCGTAATCATAAATAAGTGTTTGCATATATTTCTGCAAACTTGTAATTTTAAGATAGCACGATATGAAACACCCAAGTATCAACGTATATTAAGGTGATGCTAAAGCCACCTGTCACCAACAAATATGAGGAACCACTTTTCGCAATTATTTTCAATTTTTAGCAAATATCTTTATGAAACGTTATTGTCATAATCAAAAACAACAACTTCTCAGAAAGATATTTTCTCAAAATTCAGAATTGAATGAAAAAAGTAGTTTCCCGTATTTGACGGTGACAGGGGGTTTAGCATCGCCTTAAGCTAGCAGACCAAGGTCACAACGCGCATTTCTAACCAAGTCCATAATTTGTTTCTAATTTATTGCTATTTTATTACGCTATTTTCAGATTTTGTTACTAATTCCTTTTCCGAGAAAAGCGAGGTCTGCTTAGTTAAGTATTAAGCTAGCAGACCATCTTCCGCAACTTTGAAACTGTTGGCTCTAAGAAAATAAATCAAGCGGCATATTTTGTTGCTAATTTGTTGCTTTAAGATAGCCAAACCAGAAATACCAAAATATCAGCCCCTAGTTGTTAAAAACCACCCCCATATCCTCAAACCGACAGAAAATACGAATTACGTTAAATCGATCGAGCAGTGTTCAAGGAGTAGGTGGATATTTTGTTACTAATTTGTTGCTTCAAGATATGACTACCAGAAACACTCAAATATCAACCCCTAGTTGTTAAAAACCACCACCATATGCCCAAACCGACAGAAAATGCGAATTACGTTAAATCGATCGAGCAGCCTTGAATAAATAGGTGGACATTTTGTGACTAATTTGTTGCTACAAGATATCACTACCACAAATACTCAAATGTTAACCCTTAGTCGGTGAAACTACCCCATATCCGAAATCGATAAATCCGGAGAGTTACCTTAAAGTAAAATTCATGGTTATTGACGCGTTAGGGAAAGACATTTTTCGGAGTTTCGTGCTTATTTAAATATAGTTAAATAGGTAATATAGAAATTTATTAAGCTGGAATGAAGTAAATTGTATGTAGTTTTATAATTTTACTTCACTGACAGATAAATAAATACTTCTATAAAAAGTATGTTTTATTAAAAATGGGGCTTTTAGCATAGATTTTTTAACGAAGAACTTGGGCCTATATGCAATAAGATTCCAACTCAAATGGGTGTGTAAGACTTTTCAACTTGAACATTACTGCAATACGGTTTTAATTTATACGAATAAAATAATTTAAGGTGATGCTAAAGCCACCCGTCACGGACCATTACGAGGACCCACTAGTTTCATTTAATTTTTAATTTTTAGTAAATATCTCTCTGAAATGTTGTTGTCTCCACAAAAACAACAACAACCTTCCGGAGAGATAATTTTTCAAAATTAAGAATCCTATATAAAAAAGTGATTGCTTTTTGTAACGCAATAAATCGGAAAAGTACAAAATGAGAAAAAAGATGGCAATTATGGAGGGGAGGAGGGTGAGGTGTTAAAATTAAAGTAGGCGGCAATTCTGTATAGTACACATGTTTGAATACGTAATTATGTGTTTGTATGTGTAATTATTATGCTTGATTTGTACGACTATCGAAAAAATCGTGTAACACAAGAAATCGGAAATGTATACTTATTATGAGAAAAAGGGGGTAAAAAGGGAGATTATCGGGGGAGGGGATAAAGTAATTAAATTAATATAGAAGGTAGTTTCATATATTATACATGTCTCAATACATATATATGTGAATGCATGTATAGTTTTTGTGCTTGGTTTGCAAGACTACGTATGATAGAGTGAGTGCATGTGTTAGGACCTGATGAAGGTAGCAAGTGAGTGCGTATGCGAATGATGTGTGAATGAGACAATGCGTATATGAATGAGTGAGAGAACGCGAGAATGGTAGAGTAACTAAGTGCGAAAGTGAATATGAGACAGAAAAAAGAGAGTAATATATAATATGAGAGAGTGTGAGAGTATGAAGAGAGACACATTAATTTTTTACTTCTTATATATACACACACTAACCGTGATACCATGCATCCTACTTTCCACGCACCCCACTATCCATGAATTCATTTATCCACACATTCTTCTATCCACCTACTTTACTATCCACACATCTCTGCTACAAAATGAGGATTTCTCTAAAATACAAAATATGAAAATGTAATGCCATTGTTCGTTATCTACATAGAAAATTATCGGAATACTGATTTAAAGCGATTTCAACTTTCACAGTTTTGGAGTTTGATAACTACAAATGTTTTTTTTTATAGATTTACGTATAATATAATTTTTTATTAAACGTACTTTAGAAAACAAATCAACTGAGAGAATGTGTTAAAATTTCATGTGATTTTTTACATTTTATTTTAACGTCGCTATATTTGTGCTGCCATATGGTGCTAATCGACGACGGGGGTCTACGGTGTGTTTGTAAGCAAAGCACATGCAATTTTTACAGAGGTGCTTGTGTCGATCGGCAGAGACTAGGATTCGAACCCGGGTCACCGGCGTAGGAATCCGACACTCTACCGACTGAGCCACCGCAGACCCCTGATTTCTTACATTAGTTTACAATTAAAAGTCATTTTTATTTTTGAAGTGAGGACCCATTGATTCATATTTGGCTATGAAAACATCATTCAATCTTTTCTCTTAAGCATATTACTTAAAACTTAAGTTATAGTTTATATTATAAGAATTGCGTATAAATATACATATATTGTGTACAAAACATATAATAATATCGATTTTCTGTAATTCGTGTGGTCGAAGTGGTCACTGACATAAAATTGTGGCGCACGTAGTGCGCCTCATATGCCTAGTTAAATGAAAAAAGTGTTTCTACGTATTTTCCAGTAATAGGGGGATTTAGCAAGAACTTAAATTGAACCAAACGTATTTATTTTTTAAATTTTATTTATTTACTCCAGAGTTGCATATAACATTTGCTAAATTCGATACAGAGTAAAAATTATTTACACAATAACACACTATAACGCCGCAAATCCTGCAGAGGGAATTGGTATTCCCTGTTCGCAGGAAATAATTTTATAAAAAAAATTATTTTTTAATATGTTTTTTATGTTGACTAGCTTTATTTTAAAAGATGAAACTACAAAATTATAGATTAATCTCGTAGAATTATCTAAAATTATACATGAGCAATCCTGGCTTTAGAGGAATACTTACCCAGATGAACGGTAAATATTAACATTATTCATTATAAGTTTTACTATTCAGAATCGTGAATTTACCGTGAATCTAGATAAATTTTACCATGCTTGATCGTAATTTTTAACCGACTTCAGAAAGAAGGAAGATCTATGTTTTTTTTATTAAATACATGATCATCGATAACTCAGGAAATATTGGCCCGATTTTAAAATTTCTTTTTGCATTGGATAGAGAATCACTTTTCGGTGGTTCAACAAGGCTGTGAAAAGGTACTGGGCCAGTTCAAAACCAATTTAAACCAAAGACTGTTTTTATTCATCGATGATTGCAGAGTGTCTTTATACTTATTCGAAAGGTATGTGCACTGATTACTCCGGAACTGTTGGACCGAAAGAAAAATTATTTTTACATTAGATAGAAGACCAGTCTGCGATAGTCCCATATAATGTTGGGTCAATACTAGCGCAGTACAAGCAAACATTACGCTTAGAATTCAGCTTAGAAAATTCAATTTCTTAGTTGTCTTTTGACTATGGTGATCTTATCTCCTAGAAAAATATTAATTGGATAATTCGATTGAAACTTACCATACAATTTATTGCAAATAATAAGCACGTTCAACGTAGATAATGCATTTACATTTTCATACTATTCGTGTTTTCGCGTGTTATCAGGAGATGGGACTAGTTTGTACCAATTAAAGGTAGATATTTGGGTGTTCCTGGTATTGATATCTTGTAGCAACAAATTAGCAACAAATTATTCACCTACTCATTCAAGACTGCTCGATCGATGTAACGTAATTCGCATTTTCTGTAAATTTGAGGATATGGGGATGGTTTTTAACAACTAGGGGTTGATATTTAAGTATTTCTGGTAGTCATATCTTGAAGCAACAAATTAGCAACAAAATATCCGCATACTCATTCAAGACTGCTCGATCGATTTAACGTAATTCGCATTTTCTGTCGGTTTGAGGATATCGGGGTGGTTTTTAACAACTAAGGGTTTATATTTTAATATTTCTGGAACTGATATCTTGTAGCAACAAATTAGCAACAAAATATCCACGTATGCATTTAAGGCTGCTTCATCGATTTAACGTAATTTGCATTTTTTGCCGGTTTGGGGATATCGGGGTGGTTTTTAACAACTAGAGGCTGATATTTTGGTATTTCTAGTTCGGCTATCTTAAAGCAACAAATTAGCAACAAAGTATGCCGCTTGAATTATTTTCTTAGAGCCAACAGTTTCAAAGTTACGGAAGATGGTCTGCTAGCTTAATACTTAACTTAGCAGAACTCGCGTTTCTCGGAAAAGGAATTAGTAACAAAATCTGAAAATAGCGTAACAAAATAGCAATAAATTAGCAACAAATTATGGACTTGGTTTGAAATGCGCGTTGTGACCCTGGTCTGCTAGCTTAATATACGTCAAGTAACAACTCCTTGTATGTAGAAATAACCCCTATTCCCTTAAGCACATAAAAACATTATTTGCGCTAAACCGAGTGTTTGACCTTAAATCATTACTGTCATATTTTGTTGCTAATTTATTGCTTAAAGTTGGTTGAAATAATCCTAATTATGATTTTTTTTCGCTCATATGACGCTGACAAATGTGGTTTCTTTTCATGCATGCACTGCTAAGAAACCAAGGTTTTAATGCTTTCGCACGTAAACATGACTTATAATAAGAGGGCACTAGCAGCAGGGTCACCGTACCTTTCAACATCTGTTGTCACAATATATATGCTATGAAAGTTACGGCTCCCCAGAATAACGCATACAGGGAGATCTCGTCTATGTGGCCACATTACCTAACCCATCTTATTACAATTTTTGCGATGACGAAAATATAGGGATCTCCATTAGAACGGTCGTGCCTAGCTATATTATACTTTTTGTGATGATGTAAATATATGGCTCTTCCTTGAAGTGGTCGTGTCTAAGAATGTTACTTTTTACCGTTCAGCGGTCATGTCTAAGAATTTTAATTTTTATCTGGGGTTTACGGTTTGTGGTTTTCTTATTTATTCTTTTTAAATTGTTTATTCCTCAGCTTGGGTTAGCTGAGTTTAGGGTTTACGATTTTATTTTTAAAGTTTTTTTAAATGCTTAGTTGTATTTGAGATTTACAATTTATGGCTTTTATTATTAAACACTTTTTAAATTTGTAAATTGCTCAACTTGGATTAGTTAGGTTTTGGGTTTAGAATAAACTGTTAGTCAGAACTGTTTTTATCATGGCTATATTCCAGTCAGGCCTGTGAAAGTTTTAATCGACGTTGGAGATCTATGAGCACTACATTTTCTAAGTTTGTTAATTCTAGTCTTTTAAAATATATGCATCAAAATCAACGAATACCACCCCAAAATGATATTTCAAGTAGTACCTTCGAAAATACTACCAATGAATTTCGTTTTCGGTGATTCGACAGCACAGAAACTCAAAAAGAAATTTTTCAATTGCCTGATTGTAACAATATAATTTTAATTATTATATTTTGGTTACATGAGCGGATCTTTCATTGGTATGAGTTAGTGAAAAATACAAATAATTTGTATTTAGTACCTATAGAAAAACGTGAATATATTAACATTCAGAATTATTCATTCGTTATTTCTGAACCAAAAATAACTAAAGATGGGATTATATTAGACTCAAAAGTATTACAAATAATGAAATATTTATTTTTGTACAACTGATTACTATTTTATAATGATTAATTGCCAAAAAATCGGGTATCATACTGTTTAAAAAGTCATATATTCTCATAAGAACTAATAACAATAATAATTTTTTTTTTCGAGGGGTGTAGGAAATGCCGTCTAAGGCATACCGGACTGGGTCCGCATAGCCGAATAGTGTGCGGCTGGTTGGGGATGCATCCACCATGTGTATAATATAGGACGAAAAATAAAATGAACAAAATTGCGGAAAAACCACACAGCCGTTGCATCGCAAACCGACCCACTAAAAGCTACCTCCTTTTCCTCTTCTGGCGGAACCCACCCATGTACCGTTTATCACATTACCTCAGGGTGATGCCATTCTAGTATCATCTCGACAACCGCTGCTGGCTTGACCTGAAACCAATTTAATATTTATAATTTGAAATCCCCCGTAGGGCCGTCAGATCTAATCCGTCTCATTTATACGCGTATTTGAACCGGCGCATTTCATCTCTGTACGGAAAGGAGAAGTTTCCCTGTCCGTCCCGTAACGTTCATAAAAAGAGAGAAAATGTGCGTCTCCCGGTTAAGAAAGCGGCCTATTTTCTCTCCCCACGTCCATTTCCATGGAGTCGTCCGCCGTCCCTGGGTTATATTGGGGTGTCGGAAGTCTCCCAGCGCTTCATTCATACCTTCGCCGGTTGCTCTGTCTAGGTTCCGTTTCTTTTGTCGTATGACCGTCTCGACGAATTTTGCCGTGGTGGCCCACTTATTCGCGGCGGACAGCATTTCGCCCACGATGTTCTCAGGCGTAAATTTTCCAACCGAGCCGAGAAGAGCTGTTCTTTCTTCGTTTCACTTTTCGAAGACGAAAAACGTGTGAAACGCATCGTCGCAATCAGCGGAACAGAAGACCCGACTCGGGCTCTGAGCTTTCCCCATACGATTGAGGTATGTGCAGAAATACCCATGGTCACCCAGGAATTGGGTCAAGTAGTAATTTATAAATAAAATGGGTTAAAAGATATACAACTATATGCGGTTAATTAATTTCTCTAGAGGTGAAAGGTAACTTTTATTTAAAATCTCTTAAAAATTTAACCAGATATAGTTTTTACAAATTCAAAGGGAATATTGAACCACTTAAAAAATAGAATTTATTACAGGAATCTGTATTACCGACTTTTTTATTTTAAACAGTTATTTGAGATTTTACAAATTTTGTATTAACAATGTTTGGTTTTGGTAGTTTCAAAAGATTCTGGTATTATTTCTAACCGGAAAGCAGTTTTAAATATTTTCCGTGGTAAGCAATGCGTATGGCGACTCATATCCTCTTAACATTTTTTGACCCTTTTTTTAAGAAAGTTAAGAATGATATCTCATGAAAAATCAACTCAACATTTCTGTTAGAAGCATTTTTTGGAGCGGATTTTCACTCTTTTGGAGTGAATTTTCACTCCAAGCGATCATGAAAACACAGTCACTTATTTTGGAGTGAATCTTCACTTTTAGAAAGAGTGAATAATTCACTCTTTTATAAAAGTGACTTTTTCACTCTATTTAGAGTGAAAGAATACGCGTAAAGAAAAAATAATTATTCACTTATAATAATTACTCACTTCATTGTTTTACGTTTTAGAAATGTTTTGATGATTCGATACAGTTTAATGGGAAGGATGGAGTTCAGAAATACATTTAAAAGACTTCAGAAAAATTGTTGGTTGTATTTGAACCCGAATCCTTTAAGTTCTGAGGCTGCCACTCGTGTGCACTGATTTCTCTTACGTAAGCGAATTCGTAGATGAACTTTTATTTAAGGGGTCACTCTACATTCTCAGCAATAATTTTCAATCATTTTTTTTTCATAGAAAAATTTATTTAAAATATTCAAACTTTCTACACATAAAAGAAGAGGTGTCACACTTATAAAATATATTTTTTATTATTGTTTTGTATGTAAAATCTGACTTGCCCGGCTGCCTAAAGTTGACCCTACTACAATCTGGTTGACGTGATATCTCCACTTTGAAGAGCCTGAAAACAAAAAAGTGGACGGGTTATTAATAAATAAGCTTTTCGCTATAGCCGGTAGCTCAATAAACAAAATTTGATGAAAAATAACAAAATGGCAATCGCAAAAAAGTTCGAAAATTTCAAATGTCCGCCATGTTGTTATTTTTCATCAAATTTTGTTTATTGAGCTACCGGCTATAGCAAAAAGCTTATTTTTTAATAACCCGTCCACTTTTTTGCTTTCAGGCTCTTCAAAGTGGAGATATCACGTTAACCAGATTGTAATAGGGTCAATTTGAGGCAGCCGGACCAGCCAGATTTGACATACAAAACAAAAATAAAAAATATATTTTATAAGTGTGAAACCTCTTCTTTTATGTGTAAAACGTTTGAATATTTTAAATAAATTTTTCTATGAAAAAAAAATATTGAATATTATTGCTGAGAACTATAGTGACCCCTTAATACTAAAATCAGTTTAATACATAATAACTCAGAGCTAATAAATAGTTATTTTTAATAAAATGATACAAAAATTATATTTTATATGAAATTCAATATTATTATGGTAATTTGAATATTTGACCGAAGAATCTAATATTTTTTTACTACATTTTCTCAATTTATGCATTTTTAAGAAAAGTTTAAGATGTTATAAATACTAAATTTTTTAAAATGAATAAAACTTTTGCATTTTAAGGGGATGTAAAATACTGACCGATTCCTACCATACCGGCTTATAATTTATACTTTTTTCTCTTTAAAATACATATTTATAAAATACGACATTATGTGCCTTTACTGAAATGTTCAGTTTTTCAAGTGGTATCATTAACTTAATTGAAAAGTGGGGAAAAAATGTTAAGAGGATATGGGTAAGCAATGCCCCATTGCTTACCACGGAAAATATTTAAAACTGTTTTCCGGTTAGAAATAATACCGGAATCTTTTGAAACTGCCAAAACCAATCATGGCTAATACAATATACAAATTTGCAGGGCATAGTAGTCATTTTCATTTACAAAATATTTACAATCTCGGATAACTGTTTAAATTAAAAAAGCCGGTAATACAGATTCCTGTAATAAATTCTATTTTTTTAAGTGGTTCAATATTCCATTTGAATTTGTAAAAACTATATCTGGTTAAATTTTTAAGAGATTTTAAATAAAAGCTACCTTTCACCTCTAGATTAATTAATTAACCACATAGTTGTATATTTTTTAACCCATTTTTTTGTACAATTAATAATGAAATTTCTTGAAAATTTAATTGAGGATTCCTGGTGCAGATAATGTTTTAAAAATAAAAAGTCGTATTTCGAAACTTTGATTAATTTATAGATTTTATAATATAAATTTCACTTCAACCTCGTGTGAAAGTTAGAGTGAATCCTTAGTCACTCTCTAATTTAGAGTGGTAAAATTCACTTATTAGACTGGAGTGAACTAATTCACTATTTTAGAGTGAAAATTCACTCGTTTGGAGTGGAACCCTCGTTCACTCTACATTTAGAGCGAAAATTTCACTCCAAAAAATTTAGAGAGTATGTCTATGTATATATATATATATATATATATATACATAGACATACTCTCTAAATTTTTTGGAGTGAAATTTTCGCGAAATATATTTTTTTTTTAACCAGTCTTTTATTTTGTTTTTGTTGTTGACTTTTGTACTATTTAAAATTTTGAATTCTTTATGCAGATATTGTATAAATGTATTGCATTTATATAGCTATTCTTTATGCTGACTGTTTTCTTTCTTTGAGGAATTTGTATGCTTTTATTTCTTGTTATACTATTTGACTTAGTGTATATTTCTTTTAGCGGATTATAATGGTAGTTCAGTGATTCATAGTCATACAGTTGTTTCAGATTCATTGGTAAAATATTAATTTTGAAATCTCCTTTTATTAAGTGATTTTTACTATTTTGCTTCGGTTTTAAATATTTTTTTAGATTCACATTAAATTCTGTACAGGACAGATCATGACATCTATATATAGCTGATATTTCAAGCTTACTATTATTGTTTAAATTAACAATTGTATTAAGAATTTGTAATCTATCAATGTTTATTATCACAGTAGAAACAATAACCTATTTCTTTGTATATACAACGATACCGTCTGATTTGTTTATCTCACTTTCACTAGGATAGGATATATATATCATATCCTAGTAATTTATAATAATCATAATGCTGTAGGTTCTAAGATTCAGTACAAACTATAGCATTGGGCTTGATCTTCAGACTCTTAATAAGAATTAGTGTATCAAAATTTGCATTAAAGCTTCTAATATTAATGTATAAAATAGTATTTGAATTTATGTCTCTTTCAGTATTAAAGTGATGTTAAACTCCGTGTTACTGGTAAATACGGGGATCCACTTTTTTTATTCAATTTTAAATTTTAAGAAAATATCTCTCTGAAAAGTTGTTCTTTTTGATTGGAATAACAACTTTCCATAGAGATATTTACTCAAAATTGAAAATGAAATGAGAAAAGTGGATCCTCGTATTTGTCGGTGACAGGTGGCTTTAGCATCACCTTCAGTATATGTAGATCCTGATAGGAAATTTCTTGTCGAATAACTTCATTTTGGATCTCTTCAAGTAGTTTAATGTATTCTTCCATTATGATATGTTTTCTCATTAAAATACTCCGTGTTGGTAAAGTAGGTTTGACAGGATAATAAGTTGAGTCAATATATTTTTTTATTTTATTTTTCAGAATTTCACATGAGTTCCTATCTGATGACGTATGATTTATGTTGTATTTAGACTTGATTTATTGTTACTAAAAACATAATTTTTGCATTTAATGATATTATTTTTATATTCATTAGTTTTGTGCTGTTCTGAGCAATTAAGACAAGCTGCATAATTTCTACACTTTCGTTCATTATGTCCGAGTCTGCCGCATTTATCACATAGTTTAATGTTTATTAAATCATATACTCTGCAGTTTTGATGACCTATAAACATTCTGTTTTTATTTTCTTTGATATGCTTGTAGATTGCAGCTGGCACCTCTATTAATACAGCACTTAGATTATCTTTGTTTTTGTACATGTGTAGAACTTGACCTTTATTTGTAAAGTTGCTGAAATTTCTTATATTGATGTCGTTTTCTATATTAACATTGTCCATATTTGTGTGATTATCAATACCTACAATTTTAATTTTAGGATAGTTTAATTCCTCGACTTTGATGTTACATACATTCTCTAGTTCTTTTTTTAATAAATTTTCAGTTACACTTACACTATCACTACAACTAATAACTATTTCAACCTTGTTTTTAACGAATATATTCTTGATTTGTATACTCTTATCGTTAGTTAGGCACTTACCCCATTAGCCAGATGTATTGCAAATTGTTAGCAATTTGACATACACGTTTTGCTGTCGATTTCCGTAAGTTTGACGTAAAACTGCGTCCGTATATGCTGGAAATTTTGTATCAAGTATTGAAGTAAATTATGAGGGCAAAGTGAAGGCAAAATTACAGCAACTATTGCTCATGATGTGCAGGCGTATCATAGGCATACATTGACATCATATTGTCGTCACATTTCTCGATTTTTGTGTTACACAAATTTCCATCAATATGCTGTTATTAATTTCTTCCCTTTCTCTCTTGCACTGTCGCATATATGAGTAATTTTATTGAATACTACGTCAATAATATTGAAAATAAAATAATATAATATATTAATAATATTGAAAACAGGTTGAAAGCAAATTGATGTACAAAATTTGCAGCAACAGTTACACATCAAATGTAAGTAAATCTGCGTCCGTATATGGCAGCAATTTGGTGACTAGCATGTGCAGTCAATTTTGCGACACATTGACATCAATCCTTGATATTCGTCATTTCTTGAGCGTAAGTTGGAAGCAAATTGCTAACAAACATTGCACACCAACTATTGCCGCGATTTTGCCGCGGCAAGCCTGGTTAATGGGGTAGTTACACGGTCTTTAATGTTAGTTTTATTATCATTTTTGTCAAATTTTATTATTGTTATTTTAGGGATTCGTTTTTCGGTGGTTTAGCATAGTCTATCACTTCAGCAAATGTTTGTTTCTTAACATTAATTTCTTTTTCCTTATCTAGTAGTTTCCTCGGCAGTTCATTTTTTTCTTGTAACTCTTTGTTAATTTGTTTCAAAAGAGAATTTTCTGTTATCATTAATTCTTACTCAGCTTCATTTCCAAAATTTGTTGCGTTCTGTATTTCTAAAGTTTTGTTTGATCGATCCTAATGAGTTTCAAATAACGAACATAACGAACATGTTAATAATGAACATTTTTAAGATTTTCTTAGTTATATGTTATCATCTTATCAGAAGATTATTTATAAAAATGTATGCATTATATACATTAAAAAATATTTTAATCAACAATATCTTTCATAATCTATACTATATTTTTGCATAAGTTTAAATTACAAAATTTAAATATATACATATATTTCGGCATAATAGAAAGCAATTGACTTGACAGTTTTATTTTTATCGCAGTATTAAATAGAATAAATAATTTCATAATCGAACAATTTATAATGTTTGAGGAAGCTCAAACATTATAAGAATGAATTGGTAGCGTTATTTATTATACGTATATAAGCTATGTTCTTTAAAAAAAATTCATAATCAGACATTGATACTGTGTTGTTATTATGTTTAAGAAAATATCCTGAAAGTTTCAGCTAGATCCACTGAATCCTAATGCTCAGAAGACTTCTAGACTAATGCAAAATATAGTTTTGAGACAAGCACACTTTTTTAAAGAAAAAAGCTATTTCCTAAAAATAATTTTTATTTACATTTTAAAATCACCATTGAAATCATATTTTACTTTTATTTCACATAAAAATAACTTCTCTTTGGTGTAAAAATATTCACAGCATAACACAAAAAATAAATAAAAGAAAACGGAAAATTGACAAAATTTCACTATAACAAAAAAATAAAAAAAATATCATCAAAATGAAAAAACGCTATAAAAGATGAATCGATAAATCTTAAAAGTTATTTTACTAAAGAAAATGCGATCAAAATTTTGAAAAAATGAATATCATAAAAATGATAAAACGTTAAAACAAAAATGAATCAAGGAATCTTAAAAATTCTTTTTGATTTAAAATCCTCATCAAATGAAAAACTGAGCTTTGACGAGATACATAGATTTTCTTAAAATTTTTTAATTTGTCTATTAAGAGAATGACATTTAATAAACATATTAGTCTGTTGTCAGATTTTGAAAATTCAATATGACGAATCTAATAACAATCTAGTAGACTAAAAAATAGCATAGCACCCCAAAGACTCCCGATTAGAAAATTTCAATTAAATTCGATTGAAATTACAAATTTTTTTCACAAATAAAGAAAGCACTGCCAATTCATAGACACTTAGTTTCCTCAAAAACTTAATTAATTGTTTGAATATGAAATTCTTTGTACTTATAAATTAATTTTAAATTGATATATTTTTCAGAAATATAACCGTTTAAATTAAAAATTACGTTTTCGTGTATAACAAAACAAGGGAAAGAGTCTATCCAAAATTTTCGGTTGTGAAATATAGGTAATTTTAAGCTCTTTTTAGTGCATTTATACTAAATTGATAATAATATTTCTACCATGCCAAGAAAAACGAAACTATGAAATTCAAAAATCGAAAAATCTTTATAAAACTAAAACAAGTCCATGAATCTTGATATTTCTTTGGAATTTTGAATCTTCATTTAAAAACGAAAAAAATGAGCCTTGTTTGGTAAAAAATGACCGTGCTATTCTCGAAATATGAGCGATCAAAAAAAAATTTTCAAACAATACATAACCTCAAATATCTCGGAATATAAAGGTCATTGTGATGTGAGAAAAGAAGTCACATAGAATGCTTCCGATTTACTTCAGTATTCAGTAGCTGACTAAAAATAGATTTATTTTACCAAAAAAAATTTTTCCCTTCAAAAGAAAAAGATGAAGCCTCAAAAATTTTACAGAATATTCTTCTCCATATTCCTAATCATATAAACTTTTTACAAAAATTTTCCTCCCTATATTTCACAGATATAACCGTTTGCTTATTCAAAGACACGCACACATCCATATTTTTACCATCACAAAGCTTCCTCTATGAAGCATCATAATAAGCCAAATTTGGTTAAAAATGACCAAACTCTTTTCGAGATGTATGCAATTTAAAGAGAAATTTAAAAAAGACATAACCTTAAGTATTTGATAATATAAAATGCTTTATGATTTGGGCAAAACGACTTGGCCAAGAGATATGAAAAAGTTACCTTTCTGGAAATTTTTGGAAGGATTTTTAAAATTACATTTTTCTTAAAAATAGAAAAAAATGACTTAATAATTTAACTGAAGTATTATTCTCGATGTTATTAATTATCTTAATCTTTTTAAGGGGATACACAAGTGAAATTTCAGCCTAGTGATAGTTAATTAGTGAGGGGACCAATGCAATGATTTCATACGTAATTTTTTACGAAAAATTCAATGGTGCACTAAAAAAAAACTTATTACCTGATTTTGAGAAAAATTGTTTGGTTTCTGACTTTTAATTTTTGACCCACAGCACCTCCAGCTTAATCCATACGTAAAGTGTCAAAAAATGTTCAGCCCGAAAGATTAAAAACTATGGGACTAGATCAATTTTTACTACGTCCCCATTTGTCGAGGCCCAAAAATTGAACTAGTTCCACAGTTTTTAATCTTTTGGGCTGAAAATATTTTGACAGATTCCTAAGATAATTTTGAACTACTTTTCGCATGGATTAAGCTAGAGAAGCTGTGTGTCAAAAATTAAAAATCAGAAACCAAACAAGTTTTTTCAAAATCACGGAAAGAAAATGTTTGATTTTTTTCGAGTGCACTATTAAATTTCTCGTAAAACATTAAGTATAAAACCATTGCATTGATCCGCGCACTGATTAACTATTACTAGGCTGAAATTTCACTTGGGTCTCTCCTTAATGTATTTCCATCATACGTATCAAAGATATAATAACTTAACTTTTTGGGTACACTGAGAGAATACATCGGTCAGACTTGCTGAACTGTTCGGTAGTTTTGACCGAAGTGAGTTCGGTAGTATGTATACGGCAAGAATAGCGGAACAAGTTCAGCAGCTGAGTCTCCGTGCGTCGCGCTACACGCCTATCCTCACTTTTTCACAAATAATGAATATTTTAATGAATTTCTTATTATTTTGTTACCGTAACCTTTTTATATATGATTAGTTAGTATAAGTTACATTTTCGATGTTCTACTTTAACCTTACTTCTGTTTTACCTTATCACAAACGTGATAATGAGGCTACAATAAAGCGCAACACCGCACATCACTTTTAATACACATCCGCCAAATCAGCCGAACTGTTCCGCAGTTTTTACCGAACTCCTGAGTAAGAATGACAGACTATGGCCTCCGCAAACTTAGCAATGCGACTTCGGCAAGTCTAACTGAACCATTCTCTCAGTGTATAACAAAAGAACGAAATTAGGTTAACCAAAATTTCGGGTCTGACGAGATAGGTAATTTTAAACTCTTTAAAAGCATTTATATCGATAACGTTGTGAACACTACCTTCATATTTCCGCGTGTTTAATGCTTACTGTTGGCCACACTGCATGTAAGCTCATCGCCTCCCACGCGAAAGACGTATTAAAATAAAGACAACCCTTTTATATACAAACTAGTGCATTTAGGTTCGGTCATTCATCCTACCTTACTGACCTTTTCGAGTAGAGCCAGTCCAGGTCTTCTAGTAGAGGTGAGCATGCTTCCGTATCGTTACCAGGCGGTGTTCTGTTTTTTTTGCTCCGATTAAAGGGTTATGCAGGCAGAAGCCCGTATGCTACCCATTATCATTACTTGCACTAGGCACGATCTGTCTTCTGTTCGAAGATCTTATTCGCTCTATAGTATCGTCCGATGGTATCTAAAGAGAGGCTCGTGCTTGATTCTCCTGGTGCTAGTCCACGATGAGTCAAGTACGTGCCATTACCACATGCGGTTTTCTATAGAGGAATCATTCCTTAGGATCGATGTGTATACATATGTTGACTTTTTGTAGTAGATATTTCAGATGTTGGGATTTTTGGAATATTCTATTGAGAAAAACTTCAGATGAGTTAGGATCGGCTCATTACCGAAAAATGGAAATCAATTTTAATAATTAATATAAACTGAGTATGTTAGAGAACCAATCATGATAACAAAATCAAATTATTTCAAACTCATAATTCAAAATTTGTAAATATTATAGGTCACAAAATTTAAATAATTATTCGAAAGACATAAATTTCACGCCAATGCCCAGAATTAAATAATATTCGTATTTCATTGTGAAACCTAAAATTTAAGAATTCAAATTATAAGTTAAGTTTGAGTTGGAAATGTTCACAATAAACATTGAACTGTTGAGAATTGATGTTTACTAATTTATGTAAGCCCAACGGTAACTTTGTTATATAGATGTGGCTATTGAAAGAAAAGATCAGAATAATATGACAGAGTAAATACTGAAATGGAATACAAAATTCCTTAGAATTTTCAGCCTAGTGTTAGGCAAGGTCAAGGACAATGCTAACTAAAGTATATACGCTTATTTTAATGATGAATATCAGAATATGTATAATAGAAATACCTATACAATAAGAAAGAATACTAAAAGAGTAAAATCTCTAATATTATTATTAGTAATTTTAGATGAATTAATGAGGATATTTTTATTTTATGATGACGAACACATAACAATGAAAATTATTTCAAAAATTTTTTTAAAGTAATTAAAGACATAAAAATAATAACTGAATAAAACTTGGTTTGGAAAATACAGTCAAGCATAAGGTATCAGAAAAAAACCTTTCTGAATAGCCAATACAATGAAAATAATTTCAAATTTTTCAAAGATATAACAATAAAATTTAACAAATTAAGTCAGCACTAATGTACCATGTGAGAAACCTTGTTATGAAAAACTTTGAGAAAATTGGTACGGATATAAATAAAAAATAAAAATAAACTATTCCCTCGCCACGTCAAAGAGTAAAAAAAATTGATGATCTACTTCCCTGGCCCTAACAAGAATGGGCGCCGACCAGTCCGCCACTCGAAAGATACCCCCCGGTGATGATTTCCACCGAGTCAAAGGCCTGGGGCAAGACTTGATGACACTTCGAAACTGCGGAACACAGATTGCAGAACCAACAAAACTTCCTCTCTTGAGTATCGGCGAAAAATGGGATAGAGTTTGGCGATTTTGCCCGCGGATCCCCAGCCAAGCAGAGCGCGCACGTGAACACGAACGTTCGAGTCGAGCGCCGCGATCAAAGTCCCGACGGTGTTCTGGCTTTTGCCTCTCGCGTATTCGAATTTGCGAGTGCACGTGGTGACACTCGTTACACGTTCATTAAATTTATGGCCTTAAACTTTTAACTCAACTTAAGGTATCTCTTTCATTAGAATTGTATTAAAAAACAAAACTTTATACAATAATTTGTTTGCATATTACAATATCAGAAGCGTTATAATATTAAAGAAGGGTACTTTAAGTGACAAAAAAAATTTTTGTACGAAAATTTCGATATTGCAAAATTAGATATCGCGTAAATTAGAAAATTATTTGAATTTATTAATAATAATATTTGAATTATTTGAGTAGGTTCCATTTGTTCCTTGAAAGATTTCAGGGGGACTTGCCCAGATAAAAATGCAAAAACATCGAATAACCTGCAACGTTACAGCCAATAGTTTATACTGGTACACGCACGAACTTACAAAAATATTTGTATCGACTTATAAACAATAGGCTTTAACTTTGCAGGTGATTCGATGTCTTTTAATTTTTATATCGGCAAGTCTCCCTGAAATCTTTCAAGCAAGAAAATCTGACCTACCAAATTAGAATCGGATAAAAAATAAAACAGATACGAATCAGTTGTCAAATCATTCTCTAATTTACGCGATATCTAATTTTGCAATATCCAAATTTTCATACAAAAATTTTTTTTCTCACTTTAAGTACCCTTCTTTCTTATTATAACGTTTCTAACATGGTAACACGTAAACAAATATTGTACATATTTTTGTTCTTATGTCGATTCACATGAAAGAACTACCTTAAGTGTAAATTGGGACTAAATTTTCAACTTTTAAAGAATGGCATTCATAAATGTGTAAACGTTTAGTATAATCCAAGTTATACTTTATACGAAAGTAATCCGTTAAATAATAATCAATTTTTTTAGGATCTAAAAAAATTTTTTTTTTTTTTATATTAATGCTTTTGAAGGCACCTAGGTGGCCTTATTTCAGCATCTTGCTTTATTAATCAAAAAAAGAAAATTTAATACAATCTATTTCATTATACATATTTACATGGAGTATTTATATTTATATACATTCTTATTTAACTATAATGTTACAATGTTCATACTGGTCTGTGCACAGAATCGAGGAAATTTACAATATCGCAACAAGTTTGAGATTTAGGATATACTAATATGTTATCAATGTTCTGTGGTAGTGAATATTTATGTTTACAAATTTTTTTAATGAGGATTTTTCTTTGATTATCATGCACGGGGCATTGCCACAGTACATGATTGAGATCCTCTTCAACTTTCATATCACATTGTGCACAAATTGGTGACTCTGCTAACTTTACTCTGGCTAACGAGGCAGCTAGGTTGTAATGATTTATCCTGCATCTGTTTATTGAAACTATAAAATTACGAGTGCGATTACATCTATAGAACCAAGGTTTTGGTGTATTTTTATAGTATAATTCAAAGTATTTTCTTCCTTTAAAACTATTGTCTAAGCAGAATTGGTTTGTATTAGTATGTGAGTCTTTTTTAAAATTTTGGAACAAATCAGTGAAAGGCAGAGTAATAGTAGTAGATGCTTTTTTTGTAGTGTATGATTTTGCTAATAAGTCCACTGTTTCGTTACCTAGTACTCCAATATGTGCTGGTGTCCATACAAATCTGACAACTTTAGTTGGGTTTTCGTTAACTATTGTATTAAATAGTTGTTTAATTTTAAGTATGTAATAATTTATTTTAATATTAATTTTGACTGATTGTAAACTTTGTAGTGCACTTAAAGAGTCGGTGACTATTGTAAAATCTGTATGGTTACTTTTTTGGATTAGTTGCAAAGCTTTGACTATTGCTAAACATTCTGCTGTAAAAATGGAGGAATTTTTTGGGATTGCTAGACCTGTATTTTTGTTAGTATTAGAATAGTGACAAGCTGAACCAACTGCGTTATTTAGATTTTTACTGCCATCAGTATAAAGAGCATGCGAGTTATTTTCGGTTAGAAATTTATTTAGTAAATAGTTAGGATCATTGCTTAATTTTAATTTTCGACCTAATTCTGTATTTATATTAATTCTTGTTGTAATAACTTTGTACTCGAACATATATATTAAGAATTTTTTATGAGCTTTAATATTGATTTTTAATATTTCATCAATACACTCTATAAATAAACGTGGAGTTTTTCCTTTGTCTTTTATTTTTTCAATTATTTTTGGTGTAACTGATTTTATAGTATTATGTACATTTAGATTTGAGTTTGAGAGAGCTTTAGTTAGATAACACTTAAATAAAAATTTTGTGCGTTCAAACATAGATTGCAGTTTTGATTCTGCTAACATGACATTTGTAGGAGAGGTTTTACGATATCCCATACCTGCTCTGAGACAGGCATACTGTACTTTTTCTAAGGCCTCAATGTGTTTTTTATCTTTGGGATAGTATATAAAAGAGCTGTAATCCATGATTGAACGTACATAACTTTTGTACAATGTGATTAAAGTGTTAGGATTTGAGCCCCATTTTACTCCACATAGGAATTTTATGATATTTGCTCTAATTGTACATTTTTGGATAATTGAGTTTATGTGAGGAGAAAATGAAAACTTATAGTCATAAATGATACTAAGAAATCGAACTTTATCACTTGATTTTATTTTGCAATTTAGAATTTCAATTTCAGTTTGACCTGGTTTTATATTCTTATTATTTATGTGGAGCAAGACAGAGTTTTCTGGTTTAAAAAAAAGGCCAATTTCTTTTAAGTTTTTGCCTATTTTATTAATTGCTGTTGTAACTAACGTTTTTGATTTTTCAACATCGCCGTAACTACAGTATGCACCAATGTCGTCAGCAAATTGCGATACACTTACGCTTTTGGGAATGCCCAGAGTGATATCCTTGACATAGATAAGGTACGAGTATAGCAATGGACTGAGTACTCCTCCTTGAGGAACACCTTTGTAGCTGATTCTGTACTCATTTTTCAACGAATCTGTGTAAATGTATCTTTTATGTGTGATAAATTTAATGAACTTAATTAAAGATTCAGAGCATCCAATGGATGCTAGTTTACTTAATAGGATATTACTGTGAACATTATCATAAGCGAACCGACATCTGAAAATACAGCAATAAGGTCTTTCTTATTTGTCAATGCTTCTTCAGTTTTTATTGCAAAATCTAAATGATTATCAGTACAAGATCGACCTTTCCTGAACCCTGATTGGTTTGTAGGTAGTATATCATAGAATTCACAATGCCACTGTAATCGATTTTTAATGAGAGACTCAAAAAGTTTGCCGAGGCTTGATGTCAATGAAATTGGTCTAACTCCGGTATTGTTGGGTTTTTCAATAAAAAGAACAAAAGACTTTTTCCACGCTTCGGGGTATGTATTTTCTTTATACATTTCATTAAAAATGTCTACTAACAGGAGTTTATATTTAATAGGAAAATTTTTAATCGATTCATAGTCTATCCCATCAAGACCGGCTGCCGACTTGTTTTTTTTTATCTTCAAGAACTGAATTGAATTCTGCGAAATCAAATGGCGCGTCAAAAAATTCATTTTTTTTACCTATTGGCATAAACTCTGGATCAGATTCACAAGAAGATGGACATATTCTGTTAAGTGTATTATTTATACATTCAGAATTTTGCAAGTTTTTTGTATCATTAATAGAAGGAATTTTTGTCCATTTGTCTTTAAATATTCTACATATATTCCAAACATACGTCGGACTGGTTTGAAAGTTGATTGATTCGGCAAATTTTTTAAAGCTCTCTTTTTTTTTGTATTTGAACGTTTTTACAAGTAAGCAATTTATTTTATTATACACAATACGATCCGTAACTGATTTACTAAAATTCCATTTTCTATATGCAGCTTTTCGCAATCTTTTTAATTTATTACACTCCTCATCCCACCAGGGAACAGGATTTTTATGCTTTGATGGATCAATTATTTTTTTTTATTGGAGTACTTTCTTTTAGACAATTAGTAACTATGTCACTGAATAATTCATACTTTATATCTGCAGGAGCATTTATAAAATCATTTTGTAAAAATATTTCGTAACTATTATTAAGTTTTTGTTTAAAAGTATCCCAATTTGTGCGAATTGATTTAATTTTAAACGATTTTTTTTTATAAATGTTTTTATCAAGATCAATGGAGCAGAATATTGGGTAATGATCAGAGCCCATGGTTTCATCAGAAATTATGGTGTTAATTTTTGGAGCTATGTTCAGTGTATATAATACTAAGTCGATATTTGAATGAGAGCAATCTATTGAATTTATATGAGTAGCAGTATCAGGATTATGTATAAAGAGATTATTATTTTCAATACTATTTGCTAAATATTCACCATTTTTATCAATTATTTGACAATTCCAAATAAAGTTATGTGAGTTGAAATCCCCTACAAAAACAGTGGGGAAGTTTATGTCAACATTTGCAATTAATGAATCAAATTTATTTTGAGACAGATTACCAGGGGCTCTGTAACAAACTATTAATTCTATTGATGGGATCGTGTCGGTTAACCGGAATTTACATAGTTCTATGGAAGGATCTGGAGAATTTATGTTTATTTCTGTGTACGCAATTGATTTTTTCACCATAATCACGATACCTCCACCTCTTTGGTCCTTTCGATTTTTGCGTAATTGCTTGAATCCAGATGCAAGTTCCGATTGAAAGAAGTTATTTTTCTTTTTTCTATTGTTTATATTTATGTCATCATCGTCTTTATCACTTAGCCATGATTCAACACACAAAAAAATGTCAATGTTTTTTAATAGTATTGGTAGTTATTTTACACGTTTTTTTATACTACGTGCATTCCAATATAGAACGCGAAGAGATTTGGAGTTCGTGTTGATTTTATCTATATCCATAATATTTGATTTTAATTAGGAGTTTCTGTATCGTTTTCAGATTCATCTTCTTGTTCGCTATTACTCACAGAAATTTCTTCTTGGAAGTTGTGTTTTGTTAAAATATTTTTTGTTCTTGTGAGTTTCCTTTTAACTGCTGTAGAATTTACAAACTTGTAGATTATATCAATACAATGTATAACATCTGCTTTATTTTTAGATAATTTTTCACTTTCTTCAAACGTAGTTGCACTAGAGTAGGTATTTTTAACAAAGTTTACAAAACTTTCATAGCTAAAAGAAATTTTGTTCTCTTTTTTTGAGAATTCAGGCTCGCATGTTTTTAAGGCTTCTTCAATATCTTTCATTTTTTTTTCATATGCATCTTCATTCCTTTGTTTTTTGTTATTTCTGAGATCAGCTTTGATAATTTTTTTCCCATTCAATGGATTGACAAGTGATTTTTGGAACGTGGAAATTGTAGTAGAAACCGAGCGAGGCCTTTTAAATCCAGATTTCGGCTCCGATGAGTCATGTTTTGATATGGTAGTATTATCGGTGTGTACTGTGGCATTAGTCTGGGTGTTCACTTGACTCGCACTATCGTGTTCCGTTATTTCATCGTTAATTATTTCCATTGAAGAGTCTACATCATGTTGTATTGATTGCGAGTTTTCTTGTTCTTCTTCAAGTAT
Source organism: Gastracanthus pulcherrimus (assembly GCA_949152435.1). Taxonomy (NCBI): domain Eukaryota; kingdom Metazoa; phylum Arthropoda; class Insecta; order Hymenoptera; family Pteromalidae; genus Gastracanthus; species Gastracanthus pulcherrimus. Next base: position 132,974,415 of record OX424573.1, on the reverse strand, counting down.
GTTCGGACAATATTCACGCCTATGGCCTTCTTGTTTACACTTAAAGCATACCATTTTAAACGGACTAGCATAAATGTAGTAGTCTTTGTTGTTATATAGCATTTTGAAAACAGACGGGATTTTCGGAATGTCTTCTTGGTTAATATACACTTGACGTCTTGCGCTTAACACATGTTCATAACCTTCTCCTTGTACGCTAGCTTTTAACATAGAGACCGGTGACTTTTTATTTATGTGATTTTGTTCAAGAATATTTTCAAGAGCCGTGTTTGGAATTTCTGGAGCAACATTAGAAAAGATTACTCTTTTTGCGTTAGCAACCAAAGGTCTAATTGGTACTTGTAAACCTTTAATTTCGATGAATTGGTTATCTTCTGTGATATTTTTAACTAGCACTTTGTCTTTTAAATATAAGCATACTCTATTGTTAGAGATTCTTGAAGCAAAAAGTACATTTTTAGGACCAATTTTATTACCTATAGCAACTGTGTAGTCGGTCAGTGTTAAGTCAGAAACACAACTCATAATCAAACCTTGATCTCTTTTAGGATAGTTAAAACTGTCAGCAGCTGTTGCGTAACTTGAAGTTTGAGAGTCGTTGTATACAAAGGTTGCAATTTCTTTCATTTCAATATGTTTTAGTACTACATTTAGGCTTTTACTGTTATTATCTAGGTTGATGCTTTTATCAGGAGCATCACCCTGGCTAGCACCTTTCCCAGGTGCGACTTCAGAAACCGAAGGCTCGTACATGGTAAAAAGTGAAAAAATCAATCTTAAACCTAAGATTGATTTGCACATGTCACTATACTCACCCTACAGGGCCGGAGCCCATATATAGTAACTCGTATATACACTCACGGCCAACGGTATATGGTATGTGGTATATGATTTATGGTATATATAACTTGTATTACAATAAGGATGTAAACACGTCTGCTCGGATCGAGTGCTCGACCAGTACTGATCTAAAAAAATATTAATGATAAACGATCCATGGAATTCTAATTGTTACATTTTATTTGCTTTCTGGCTGGTCGAAAAAAATACAAGTGAAAGGACGTTCGTTTTTTTATAAATGTGTCACAACGTGCATCTCTGAGACATCTGAAACGGCACCTAATGTAGTGATATAATAATTTTTATTTAAGTAAACGTTACTCGATTGACATTAAATCTGTATCATTGCGAAGTTGTCAAAACAGTCACAAATACGAAATATGGAATAATTTCTAAAAATTTTATAGATAATTTTGATACTTTAGCAGTAGGTTAATCACAAAAATTCAATTAAAAATGCGATATAACATTTCTGTAATAGATAAATTAGTGCTTATTAGAATCAATGTTATTAATTAAACAAGCTATTAATGGAATCAAACTTGCTGTATGTTACTATGTTTACTTTACGTCAGTGCATACACAATGACATATGTTGTAGATTATCGGTATTACACAGGGTTTGATGCAAATTTAAAAATAATAAACTTCTTCCCGTATTTTTTTCTTAACGAATACAAACTTGTGAGTCAAGCGTTTATGTTCAACAATATATTGTTTTATTATACATCTGAATTACTTTTGATATGCTTAAGAGATTATGGACACTTATTGGGACGTGAGAAATTAGACGCAGGGGCCCATTTTTGACTGGCCATATATTGGGACATTAGGAATATTTTCATTTATTGATCTTTATAAATAATTTATTATTTTAAAAAATGTTGCTTTTCTTTGCTTATTAGATATTAAATATCAGTATATTTCTGCATACAAAAGAGTTTCTCATTAAAAATAATTTTTTGCATTAGAATTTAAAAAGATTTATTTGGTGAGCTTTAACGGCCAGTTATTGGTATATTTACCTTATATTGATATATAACGAAAAGATCATAATTTTTTAGTAAAAATGAGGTAGATTGACAACGTTTCTAATGCATACAGAATTTTTATACAGTATAAAAAAATTGCTACTTACTTTTTAAAAAATTTTGAAAATATTTATGAATTATCATCAAAATGTAGTACAAGTAACCATAATTAAAAATGAGAACATTTTATTTAAATAAAAAAACACAGTTTTTGTGTAATTTATAACCTTATTTTTCATTTGACCTAGATCAACACATAGCATATTGGCGATGCACAAATTTCTTCATAATGCTAAAAAGTAGGTATATGTCTAATAAATATCAAAAAGTTTCGACAAAAACTGCATATATATATGTGACGTTCCACATCAACCGGAACACCGCCCTGCCCAAAATTCCTTTCGACCTAAAAATTTTTAAAAATATAGAAAATTTAGCATTTTTTATGTACTTTCCATTAGCCCGTGAGCTGCTGAACACGAATCCGACTCTCTTTTTTACCGATACCTTAAGCGTTTATCCCTAACCTCAAAAAACACCCCAAAATTGCTGTTATACGCAGTAGAAAACGTAAGTTTATTCAGGAACATTATCGACGGAAACTATTTTTATGAATTTTGAGTCGCTGAATATTAACACGAAGCTAAATTTCATTTGTTTATATCTACTGAAGTATATTCAATTAAAATAACTGCTTACTGATATATAGTTTTTTATTGATTCCTATGATCGCTGTCTGCATTTTACAAATTTGAGACTGTCTTTATTACAAAGCCAGCATTACTTTCTTTTTTTTTATTTTGTAATTTTTAATTTTTTTCAAGATTTTAATTTTTTAATTATTCTCTTTTTTTGTATATTTGTATTATTTTGTTTAACATTTTTAAAATTCAATTATTAATATTGTATTATTGATAATGGATTTGGTGCATTAGAGTATCTAAACTCAGTAAGTTTTTGTCGGAAGAAACTAAAAACGCGTGTCCTTCTGAAATTTTTGTAACAGATGGTGCAGTTGAGAATCTTTTCTTTAGTGATCTTAATGTTTTTTCATAATCTTTTTGGGAATAGTGAAACAATGTTATTGTTTGGAACTTTTGTCTCGCCCAGTCATAAAGTTGTATTGAATTTAAAATCGCGTTCGTAGCTTTGGCCTGCAAGCTGGTATGAGTAGCTTCTCTTTTTAACACGGCCCCTACTCCGTCACATGAAACCTTTCCATGAGCAGTAGCATGGAAATGCACTCTGTCGTGATTTAAAAATCTAACTCATGATTTACCAAGTTTATCATTTGATATCTGTTTTTTAGCGCTGCTTAGCACCATCTGTGACGTATATAATCTTATTCATTTTCGGAAATCTTTTCTTTATTTAAGGAATAATTTTTCCTTGTAAAATATAAACTGCGGATGTATCATGAGTAATACATTCAGAAAGTGCTATAAAACTACAATGCCTTATTTCATTATTTTCTCTGTAATACAGTACTGCAACATATATTGTACGCTGTGCATTGTTAAAATGAAATTGTTGAGCAGCATTCTGAACTACGTAAGCAAAATTACGTCAATAATTTTCCTCACGTTGATCACCGGACCTACCTCTCAACCGCGTGAAACAGCAATTTTGGGGTGTTTTTTGAGGTTTGGGGCGAGCGGTTGAAGTATCGGTAAAAAGAGGGCCAGATTCGTGTTCAGCAGCTGAAGATACATAAAAATACGCTCTGTCAATAATTTTCCTCACGTTGATCACAGGACCTACCTCTCAACCACGTGAAACAGCAATTTTGGGGTGCTTTTTGAGGTTAGGGACGAACGCTCGAGGTATCGGTAAAAAAGAGGGTCAGATTCGTGTTCAGCAGCTCAAAATACATAAAAATACACTCAGTCAATAATTTTCCGCACGTAGATCACAGAACCTGCCGCTCAACCGCGTGAAACGGCAATTTTGTGGTGTTTTTTCAGGTTAGGAACGAACGCTTCAGGTATCGGTAAAAAAGATGGTCAGATTCGTGTTCAGCAGCTCAAAATACATAAAAATACGCTTTGTCAATAATTTTCCTCACGTAGATCACAGAACCTGCCGCTCAACCGCGTGAAACGGCAATTTTGGGGTATTTTTTGAGATTAGGGACGAACGCTTGAGGAATCGGTAAAAAAGAGGGTCTGATTCGGGTCCAGCAGATCAAAATACATAAAAATACGCCCGTCAATAATTTTCCGCACGTAGATCACAGAACCTGCCGCTCAACCGCGTGAAACGGCAATTTTGGGGTATTTTTTGAGATTAGGGACGAACGCTTCAGGTATCGGTAAAAAAGAGGGTCGGATTCAGGCCCACTAGCTCAAAATACATAAGAATACGCTCTGTCAATAATGTTCTTCACGTAGTTCACAGGACCTACCTCTCAACCACGTGAAACAGCAATTTTGGGATGTTTTTTTAGGTAAGGGACGAACGCTTGAGGTATCGGTAAAAAAGAGGGTCTGATTCGGGTCCAGCAGATCAAAATACATAAAAATACGCCCTGTCAATAATTTTCCTCACGTAGATCACAGAACCCGCCTCTCAACCGTGTGAAACAGCAATTTTGGGGTGTTTTTTGTGGTTAGGGACGAACGCTTGAGATATCGGTAAAATACAGGGTCGGATTCGTGTTCAGCAGCTCATAATACATAAAAGTACGCTCTGTCAATAATGTTCCTCACGTAGATCACAGAACGTACCTCTCAACCACGTGTAACAGCAATTTTGGAGTGTTTTTTGAGATTAAGGACGAACGCTTGAGGTATCGGTAAAAAAGAGGGTCGGATTCGTGTTCAGCAGCTAAAAATACATACAAATGCGCTCTGTCAATAATTGTCCTCACGTAGATCACAGAATCTACCTCTCAACCACGTGAAACAGCAATCTTGGGGTGTTTTTTGAGGTTAGGGACGAACGCTTGAGATATCGGTAAAAAAGAGTGTCTGATTCGGGTCCAGCAGATCAAAATACATAAAAATACGCCCTGTCAATAATTTTCCTCACGTAGATCACAGAACCTGCCTCTCAACCGTGTGAAACAGCAATTTTGGGGTGTTTTTTGTGGTTAGGGACGAACGCTTGAGGTATCGGTAAAAAAGAGGGTCGGATACGTATTCAGCAGCTCAAAATACATAAAAATACGCTCTGTCAATAATGTTCTTCTCGTAGATCACAGGACCTACCTCTCAACCACGTGAAACAGCAATTTTGGGGTGTTTTTTGTGGTGAGGGATGAACGCTTCAGGTATCGGTAAAAAAGAGGGTCAGATTCCTGTTCAGCAGCTCAAAATACATAAAAATACCCTCTGTCAATAATTTTCCTCACGTAGATCACAGATGCTGCCGCTCAACCGCGTGAAACGGCAATTTTGGGGTGTTTTTTGACGTTAGGGACGCACGCTTCAGGTATGGGTAAAAAACAGGGTCGGATTCGTGTTCAGCAGCTCAAAATATATAAAAGTACGCTCTGTCAATAATGTTCTTCTCGTAGATCACAGGACCTACCTCTCAACCACGTGAAACAGCAATTTTGGGGTGTTTTTTGTGGTGAGGGATGAACGCTTCAGGTATCGGTAAAAAAGAGGGTCAGATTCCTGTTCAGCAGCTCAAAATACATAAAAATACGCTCTGTCAATAATTTTCCTCACGTAGATCACAGATGCTGCCGCTCAACCGCGTGAAACGGCAATTTTGGGGTGTTTTTTGAGGTTAGGGACGCACGCTTCAGGTATGGGTAAAAAACAGGGTCGGATTCGTGTTCAGCAGATCAAAATACATAAAAATACGCCCTGTCAATAATTTTCCTCACGTAGATCACAGAACCTGCCTCTCAACCGTGTGAAACAGCAATTTTGGGGTGTTTTTTGTGGTGAGGGACGAACGCTTCAGGTATCGGTAAAAAAGAGGGTCAGATTCCTGTTCAGCAGCTCAAAATACATAAAAATACGCTCTGTCAATAATTTTCCTCACGTAGATCACAGATGCTGCCGCTCAACCGCGTGAAACGGCAATTTTGGGGTGTTTTTTGAGGTTAGGGACGCACGCTTCAGGTATGGGTAAAAAACAGGGTCGGATTCGTGTTCAGCAGCTCAAAATATATAAAAGTACGCTCTGTCAATAATTTTCCTCACGTAGATCACAGAACGTACCTCTCAACCGCGTGAAACGGCAATTTTGGGGTGTTTTTTGTGCTTAGGGACGCACGCTTCAGGTATGGGTAAAAAACAGGGTCGGATTCGTGTTCAGCAGCTCAAAATACATAAAAGTACGCTCTGTCAATAATTTTCCTCACGTAGAGCACAGATCCTGCCGCTCAACCGCGTGAAACGGCAATTTTGGGGTGTTTTTTGTGGTTAGGGACGCATGCTTGAGGTATCGGCAAAAAAGAGGGTCGGATTCGTGTTCAGCAGCTCAAAATACATAAAAGTACGCTCTGTCAATAATTTTCCTCACGTAGATCACAGAACGTACCTCTCAACCACGTGTAACAGCAATTTTGGAGTGTTTTTTGAGATTAAGGACGAACGCTTGAGGTATCGGTAAAAAAGAGGGTCGGATTCGTGTTCAGCAGCTAAAAATACATACAAATGCGCTCTGTCAATAATTGTCCTCACGTAGATCACAGAATCTACCTCTCAACCACGTGAAACAGCAATCTTGGGGTGTTTTTTGAGGTTAGGGACGAACGCTTGAGATATCGGTAAAAAAGAGTGTCTGATTCGGGTCCAGCAGATCAAAATACATAAAAATACGCCCTGTCAATAATTTTCCTCACGTAGATCACAGAACCTGCCTCTCAACCGTGTGAAACAGCAATTTTGGGGTGTTTTTTGTGATTAGGGACGAACGCTTGAGGTATCGGTAAAAAAGAGGGTCGGATACGTATTTAGCAGCTCAAAATACATAAAAATACGCTCTGTCAATAATGTTCTTCTCGTAGATCACAGGACCTACCTCTCAACCACGTGAAACAGCAATTTTGGGGTGTTTTTTGTGGTGAGGGATGAACGCTTCAGGTATCGGTAAAAAAGAGGGTCAGATTCCGGTTCAGCAGCTCAAAATACATAAAAATACGCTCTGTCAATAATTTTCCTCACGTAGATCACAGATGCTGCCGCTCAACCGCGTGAAACGGCAATTTTGGAGTGTTTTTTGAGGTTAGGGACGCACGCTTCAGGTATGGGTAAAAAACAGGGTCGGATTCGTGTTCAGCAGCTCAAAATATATAAAAGTACGCTCTGTCAATAATGTTCTTCTCGTAGATCACAGGACCTACCTCTCAACCACGTGAAACAGCAATTTTGGGGTGTTTTTTGTGGTGAGGGATGAACGCTTCAGGTATCGGTAAAAAAGAGGGTCAGATTCCTGTTCAGCAGCTCAAAATACATAAAAATACGCTCTGTCAATAATTTTCCTCACGTAGATCACAGATGCTGCCGCTCAACCGCGTGAAACGGCAATTTTGGGGTGTTTTTTGAGGTTAGGGACGCACGCTTCAGGTATGGGTAAAAAACAGGGTCGGATTCGTGTTCAGCAGATCAAAATACATAAAAATACGCCCTGTCAATAATTTTCCTCCCGTAGATCACAGAACCTGCCTCTCAACCGTGTGAAACAGCAATTTTGGGGTGTTTTTTGTGGTGAGGGACGAACGCTTGAGGTATCGGTAAAAAAGAGGGTCAGATGCCTGTTCAGCAGCTCAAAATACATAAAAATACGCTCTGTCAATAATTTTCCTCACGTAGATCACAGATGCTGCCGCTCAACCGCGTAAAACGGCAATTTTGGGGTGTTTTTTGAGGTTAGGGACGCACGCTTCAGGTATGGGTAAAAAACAGGGTCGGATTCGTGTTCAGCAGCTCAAAATATATAAAAGTATGCTCTGTCAATAATTTTCCTCACGTAGATCACAGAACGTACCTCTCAACCACGTGAAACAGCAATTTTGGGATGTTTTTTGAGGTTAGGGACGAACGCTTGTGGTATCGGTAAAAAAGAGGGTCAGATTCGTGTTCAGCAGCTCAAAATACATAATAATACGCTCTGTCAATAATTTTCCTCACGTTGATCACAGAACGTACCTCTCAACGTCGTGAAACATCAATTTTGGGGTGTTTTTTGTGGTTAGGGACGCACGCTGGAGGGATCGGTAAAAAAGAGGGTCAGATTCGTGTTCAGCAGCTCAAAATACATAAAAATACGCTCTGTCTCTGATCACAGAACCTGCCGCTCAACCTCGTGAAACGGCATTTTTGGGCTATTTTTTATATTAGGGACGAACGCTTGATGTATCCGTAAAAAAGAGGGTCGGATTCACGCCCACTAGCTCAAAATACATAAAAATACGCTCTGTCAATAATGTTCTTCACGTAGTTCACAGGACCTACCTCTCAACCACGTGAAACAGAAATTTTGGGATGTTTTTTGAGGTTAGGGACGAACGCTTCAGGTATCGGTAAAAAAGAGGGTCAGATTCGTGTTTAGCAGCTCAAAATACATAATAATACGCTCTGTCAATAATTTTCCTCACGTTGATCACAGAACGTACCTCTCAACCTCGTGAAACATCAATTTTGGGGTGTTTTTTGTGGTTAGGGACGCACGCTGGAGGTATCGGTAAAAAAGAGGGTCAGATTCGTGTTCAGCAGCTCAAAATACATACAAATACGCATTGTCAATAATTTTCCTCACGTAGATCACAGAACCTGCCGCTCAACCGCGTGAAACGGCAATTTTGGGGTATTTTTTGATATTAGGGACGAACGCTTGAGGTATCGGTAAAAAAGAGGGTCGGATTCAGGCCCACTAGCTCACAATACATAAAAATACGCCCTGTCAATAATTTTCCTCACGTAGATCACAGAACCTGCCTCTCAACCGTGTGAAACAGCAATTTTGGGGTGTTTTTTGTGGTTAGGGACGAACGCTTGAGATATCGGTAAAATACAGGGTCGGATTCGTGTTCAGCAGCTCATAATACATAAAAGTACGCTCTGTCAATAATGTTCCTCACGTAGATCACAGAACGTACCTCTCAACCACGTGTAACAGCAATTTTGGAGTGTTTTTTGAGATTAAGGACGAACGCTTGAGGTATCGGTAAAAAAGAGGGTCGGATTCGTGTTCAGCAGCTAAAAATACATACAAATGCGCTCTGTCAATAATTGTCCTCACGTAGATCACAGAATCTACCTCTCAACCACGTGAAACAGCAATCTTGGGGTGTTTTTTGAGGTTAGGGACGAACGCTTGAGATATCGGTAAAAAAGAGTGTCTGATTCGGGTCCAGCAGATAAAAATACATAAAAATACGCCCTGTCAATAATTTTCCTCACGTAGATCACAGAACCTGCCTCTCAACCGTGTGAAACAGCAATTTTGGGGTGTTTTTTGTGGTTAGGGACGAACGCTTGAGGTATCGGTAAAAAAGAGGGTCGGATACGTATTCAGCAGCTCAAAATACATAAAAATACGCTCTGTCAATAATGTTCTTCTCGTAGATCACAGGACCTACCTCGCAACCACGTGAAACAGCAATTTTGGGGTGTTTTTTGTGGTGAGGGATGAACGCTTCAGGTATCGGTAAAAAAGAGGGTCAGATTCCTGTTCAGCAGCTCAAAATACATAAAAATACGCTCTGTCAATAATTTTCCTCACGTAGATCACAGATGCTGCCGCTCAACCGCGTGAAACGGCAATTTTGGGGTGTTTTTTGAGGTTAGGGACGCACGCTTCAGGTATGGGTAAAAAACAGGGTCGGATTCGTGTTCAGCAGCTCAAAATATATAAAAGTACGCTCTGTCAATAATTTTCCTCACGTAGAGCACAGATCCTGCCGCTCAACCGCGTGAAACGGCAATTTTGGGGTGTTTTTTGTGCTTAGGGACGCACGCTTCAGGTATGGGTAAAAAAGAGGGTCGGATTCGGTTCCAGCAGATCAAAATACATAAAAATACGCCCTGTCAATAATTTTCCTCACGTAGATCACAGAACCTGCCTCTCAACCATGTGAAACAGCAATTTTGGGGTGTTTTTTGTGGTGAGGGACGAACGCTTCAGGTATCGGTAAAAAAGAGGGTCAGATTCCTGTTCAGCAGCTCAAAATACATAAAATTACGCTCTGTCAATAATTTTCCTCACGTTGATCACAGGACCTACCTCTCAACCACGTGAAACAGCAATTTTGGGGTGTTTTTTCAGGTTAGGGACGAACGCTTCAGGTATCGGTAAAAAAGATGGTCAGATTCGTGTGCAGCAGCTGAAAATACATAAAAGAGCGCTCTGTCAATAATTTTCCTCACGTAGATCACAGAACGTACCTCTCAACCACGTGAAACAACAATTTTAGGATGTTTTTTTAGGTTAGGGACGAACGCTTGAGGTATCGGTAAAAAGAGGGTCTGATTCGGGTCCAGCAGATCAAAATACATAAAAATACGCTCTGTCAATAATTTTCCTCACGTTGATCACAGGACCTGCCTCTCAACCGTGTCAAACGGAAATTTTGGGGTATTTTTTGAGATTAGGGACGAACGCTTGAGGTATCGGTAAAATAGAGGGTCGGATTCGTGTTCAGCAGCTCATAATACATAAAAGTACGCTCTGTCAATAATTTTCTTCACGTAGATCGCAGAACGTACCTCTCAACCGTGTGAAACAGCAATTTTGGGGTGCTTTTTGTGGTTAGGGATGAACGCTTGAGGTACCGGTAAAAAAGAGGGTCGGATTCGTGTTCAGCAGCTAAAAATACATACAAATACGCTCTGTCAATAATTTTCCTCACGTTGAACACAGGACCTACCTCTCAACCGCGTGAAACGGCAATTTTGTGGTGTTTTTTCAGGTTAGGAACGAACGCTTGAGGTATCGGTAAAAAATAAGGTCAGATTCGTGTTCAGCAGCTCAAAATACATAAAAATACGCTCTGTCAATAATTTTCTTCACGTAGATCACAGAACCTGCCGCTCAACCGCGTGAAACGGCAATTTTGGGGTATTTTTTGATATTAGGTACGAACGCTTCAGGTATCGGTAAAAAAGAGGGTCGGATTCAGGCCCACTAGCTCAAAATACATAAGAATACGCTCTGTCAATAATGTTCTTCACGTAGTTCACAGGACCTACCTCTCAACCACGTGAAACAGCAATTTTCGGATGTTTTTTTAGGATAGGGACGAACGCTTCAGGTATCGGTAAAAAAGAGGGTCAGATTCGTGTGCAGCAGCTGAAAATACATAAAAGAGCGCTCTGTCAATAATTTTCCTCACGTAGATCACAGAACGTACCTCTCAACCACGTGTAACAGCAATTTTGGGGTGTTTTTTGTGGTGAGGGATGAACGCTTCAGGTATCGGTAAAAAAGAGGGTCAGATTCCTGTTCAGCAGCTCAAAATACATAAAAATACGCTCTGTCAATAATTTTCCTCACGTAGATCACAGATGCTGCCGCTCAACCGCGTGAAACGGCAATTTTGGGGTGTTTTTTGAGGTTAGGGACGCACGCTTCAGGTATGGGTAAAAAACAGGGTCGGATTCGTGTTCAGCAGCTCAAAATATATAAAAGTACGCTCTGTCAATAATTTTCCTCACGTAGATCACAGAACGTACCTCTCAACCGCGTGAAACGGCAATTTTGGGGTGTTTTTTGTGCTTAGGGACGCACGCTTCAGGTATGGGTAAAAAACAGGGTCGGATTCGTGTTCAGCAGCTCATAATACATAAAAGTACGCTCTGTCAATAATGTTCCTCACGTAGATCACAGAATCTACCTCTCAACCACGTAAAAAAAAGCAATCTTGGGGTATTTTTTTATATTAGGGACGAACGCTTGAGGTATCCGTAAAAAAGAGGGTCGGATTCAGGCCCACTAGCTCAAAATACTTAAAAATACGCTCTGTCAATAATGTTCTTCACGTAGTTCACAGGACCTACCTCTCAGCCACGTGAAACAGAAATTTTGGGATGTTTTTTGAGGTTAGGGACGAACGCTTGAGGTATCGGTAAAAAAGAGGGTCAGATTCGTGTTCAGCAGCTCAAATTACATAAAAATACGCTCTGTCAATAATTATCCTCACGTAGAGCACAGATCCTGCCGCTCAACCGCGTGAAACAGAAATTGTGGGATGTTTTTTGAGGTTAGGGACGAACGCTTGAGGTATCGGTAAAAAAGAGGGTTAGATTCGTGTTCAGCAGCTCAAAATACATAAAAATACGCTCTGTCAATAATTTTCCTCACGTAGATCACAGAACCTGCCGCTCAACCACGTGAAACGGCATTTTTGGGGTATTTTTTTATATTAGGGACGAACGCTTGAGGTATCCGTAAAAAAGAGGATCGGATTCAGGCCCACTAGCTCAAAATACATAAAAATACGCTCTGTCAATAATGTTCTTCACGTAGTTCACAGGACCTACCTCTCAAGCACGTGAAACAGCAATTTTGGGGTGTTTTTTGTGGTTAGGGACGAACGCTTGAGGTATCGGTAAAAGAAAGGGTCGGATTCGTGTTCAGCAGCTAAAAATACATACAAATACGCTCTGTCAATAATTTTCCTCACGTAGATCACAGAACGTACCTCTCAACCTCGTGAAACAGCAATTTTGGGATGTTTTTTGATGTTAGGGACGCACGCTTCAGGTATCGGTAAAAAACAGGGTTGGATTCGTGTTCAGCAACTCAAAATACTAAAAAATACGCCCTGTCAATAATTTTCCTCACGTAGATCACAGAACCTGCCTCTCAACCGTGTGAAACAGCAATTTTGGGGTGTTTTTTGTGGTTAGGGACGAACGCTTGAGGTATCGGTAAAAAAGAGGGTCAGATTCCTGTTCAGCAGCTCAAAATACATAAAAATACGCTCTGTCAATAATTTTCCTCACGTAGATCACAGATGCTGCCGCTCAACCGCGTGAAACGGCAATTTTGGGGTGTTTTTTGAGGTTAGGGACGCATGCTTCAGGTATGGGTAAAAAACAGGGTCGGATTCGTGTTCAGCAGCTCAAAATATATAAAAGTACGCTCTGTCAATAATTTTCCTCACATAGAGCACAGATCCTGCCGCTCAACCGGGTGAAACGGCAATTTTGGGGTGTTTTTTGTAGTTAGGGACGCATGCTTGAGGTATCGGTAAAAAAGAGGGTCGGATTCGGGTCCAGCAGATCAAAATACATAAAAATACGCCCTGTCAATAATTTTCCTCACGTAGATCACAGAACCTGCCTCTCAACCGTGTGAAACAGCAATTTTGGGGTGTTTTTTGTGGTTAGGGACGAACGCTTGAGGTATCGGTAAAATAGAGGGTCGGATACGTATTCAGCAGCTGAAAATACATAAAAATACGCTCTGTCAATAATGTTCTTCTCGTAGATCACAGGACCTACCTCTCAACCACGTGAAACAGCAATTTTGGGGTGTTTTTTGTGGTGAGGGATGAACGCTTCAGGTATCGGTAAAAAAGAGGGTCAGATTCCTGTTCAGCAGCTCAAAATACATAAAAATACGCTCTGTCAATAATTTTCCTCACGTAGATCACAGATGCTGCCGCTCAACCGCGTGAAACGGCAATTTTGGGGTGTTTTTTGAGGTTAGGGACGCACGCTTCAGGTATGGGTAAAAAACAGGGTCGGATTCGTGTTCAGCAGCTCAAAATATATAAAAGTACGCTCTGTCAATAATTTTCCTCACGTAGATCACAGAACGTACCTCTCAACCGCGTGAAACGGCAATTTTGGGGTGTTTTTTGTGCTTAGGGACGCACGCTTCAGGTATGGGTAAAAAACAGGGTCGGATTCGTGTTCAGCAGCTCAAAATACATAAAAGTACGCTCTGTCAATAATTTTCCTCACGTAGAGCACAGATCCTGCCGCTCACCCGCGTGAAACGGCATTTTTGGGGTGTTTTTTGTGGTTAGGGACGCATGCTTGAGGTACCGGTAAAAAAGAGGGTCGGATTCGTGTTCAGCAGCTCAAAATACATAAAAGTACGCTCTGTCAATAATTTTCCTCACGTAGATCACAGAACGTACCTCTCAACCACGTGAAACAGCAATTTTGGGATGTTTTTTGAGGTTAGGGACGAACGCTTCAGGTATCGGTAAAAAAGACGGTCTGATTCGGGTCCAGCAGATCAAAATACATAAAAATACGCCCTGTCAATAATTTTACTCACGTAGATCACAGAACCTGCCTCTCAACCGTGTGAAACAGCAATTTTAGGGTGTTTTTTGTGGTGAGGGATGAACGCTTCAGGTATCGGTAAAAAAGAGGGTCAGATTCCTGTTCAGCAGCTCAAAATACATAAAAATACGCTCTGTCAATAATTTTCCTCACGTTGATCACAGAACGTACCTCTCAACCTCGTGAAATATCAATTTTGGGGTGTTTTTTGTGGTTAGGGACGCACGCTGGAGGTATCGGTAAAAAAGAGGGTCAGATTCGTGTTCAGCAGCTCAAAATACATAAAAATACGCTCTGTCAATAATTTTCCTCACGTTGATCACAGAACGTACCTCTCAACCTCGTGAAACATCAATTTTGGGGTGTTTTTTGTGGTTAGGGTCGCACGCTTGAGGTGTCGGTAAAAAAGAGGGTCGGATTCGTGTTCAGCAGCTAAAAATACATAAAAATACGCTCTGTCAGTAATTTTCCTCACGTTGATCACAGGACCTACCTCTCAACCGCGTGAAACGGCAATTTTGTGGTGTTTTTTCAGGTTAGGAACGAACGCTGGAGGTATCGGTAAAAAAGAGGGTCAGATTCGTGTTCAGCGGCTCAAAATACATTAAAATACGCTCTGTCTCGATCACAGAACCTGCCGCTCAACCTCGTGAAACGGCATTTTTGGGGTATTTTTTTATATTAGGGACGAACGCTTGAGGTATCCGTAAAAAAGAGGGTCGGATTCAGGCCCACTAGCTCAAAATACTTAAAAATACGCTCTGTCAATAATGTTCTTCACGTAGTTCACAGGACCTACCTCTCAACCACGTGAAACAGAAATTTTGGGATGTTTTTTGAGGTTAGGGACGAACGCTTGAGGTATCGGTAAAAAAGAGGGTCAGATTCGTGTTCAGCAGCTCAAATTACATAAAAATACGCTCTGTCAATAATTATCCTCACGTAGAGCACAGATCCTGCCGCTCAACCGCGTGAAACAGAAATTGTGGGATGTTTTTTGAGGTTAGGGACGAACGCTTGAGGTATCGGTAAAAAAGAGGGTTAGATTCGTGTTCAGCAGCTCAAAATACATAAAAATACGCTCTGTCAATAATTTTCCTCACGTAGATCACAGAACCTGCCGCTCAACCACGTGAAACGGCATTTTTGGGGTATTTTTTTATATTAGGGACGAACGCTTGAGGTATCCGTAAAAAAGAGGATCGGATTCAGGCCCACTAGCTCAAAATACATAAAAATACGCTCTGTCAATAATGTTCTTCACGTAGTTCACAGGACCTACCTCTCAAGCACGTGAAACAGCAATTTTGGGGTGTTTTTTGTGGTTAGGGACGAACGCTTGAGGTATCGGTAAAAGAAAGGGTCGGATTCGTGTTCAGCAGCTAAAAATACATACAAATACGCTCTGTCAATAATTTTCCTCACGTAGATCACAGAACGTACCTCTCAACCTCGTGAAACAGCAATTTTGGGATGTTTTTTGATGTTAGGGACGCACGCTTCAGGTATCGGTAAAAAACAGGGTTGGATTCGTGTTCAGCAACTCAAAATACTAAAAAGTACGCTCTGTCAATAATTTTCCTCAGGTAGATCACAGAACCTGCCGCTCAACCGCGTGAAATGGCAATTTTGTGGTGTTTTTTCAGGTTAGGAACGAACGTTTGAGGTATCGGTAAAAAAGAGGGTCAGATTCGTGTTCAGCAGCTCAAAATACATAAAAATACGCTCTGTCAATAATTTTCCTCACGTAGATCACAGATGCTGCCGCTCAACCGCGTGAAACGGCAATTTTGGGGTGTTATTTGTGGTTAGGGACGCACGCTTCAGGTATGGGTAAAAAATAGGGTCGGATTCGTGTTCAGCAGCTCAAAATACATAAAAGTACGCTCTGTCAATAATTTTCCTCACGTAAATCACAGAACGTACCTCTCAACCTCGTGAAACAGCAATTTTGGGATGTTTTTTGAGGTTAGGGACGCACGCTTCATGTATCGGTAAAAAACAGGGTCGGATTCGTGTTCAGCAGCTCAAAATACATAAAAATACGCTCTGTCAATAATTTTCCTTACGTAGATCACAGAACGTTCCTCTCAACCTCGTGAAACAGCAATTTTGGGGTGTTTTTGGTGGTTAGGGACACACGCTTGTGGTGTCGGTAAAAAAAAGGGTCGGATTCGTGTTCAGCAGCTAAAAATACATAAAAATACGCTCTGTCAATAATTTTCCTCACGTTGATCATAGAACGTACCTTTCAACCTCGTGAAACAGCAATTTTGGGATGTTTTTTGAGGTTAGGGACGCACGCTTCATGTATCGGTAAAAAACAGGGTCGGATTCGTGTTCAGCAGCTCAAAATACATAAAAGTACGCTCTGTCAATAATTTTCCTCACGTAGATCACAGATGCTGCCGCTCAACCTCGTGAAACAGCAATTTTGGGATGTTTTTTGAGGTTAGGAACGCACGCTTCATGTATCGGTAAAAAACAGGGTCGGATTCGTGTTCAGCAGCTCAAAATACATAAAAGTACGCTCTGTCAATAATTTTCCTCACGTAGATCACAGATGCTGCCGCTCAACCGCGTGAAACGGCAATTTTGGGGTGTTATTTGTGGTTAGGGACGCACGCTTCAGGTATGGGTAAAAAACAGGGTCGGATTCGTGTTCAGCAGCTCAAAATACATAAAAGTACGCTCTGTCAATAATTTTCCTCACGTAAATCACAGAACGTACCTCTCAACCTCGTGAAACAGCAATTTTGGGATGTTTTTTGAGGTTAGGGACGCACGCTTCATGTATCGGTAAAAAACTGGGTCGGATTCGTGTTCAGCAGCTCAAAATACATAAAAGTACGCTCTGTCAATAATTTTCTTCAGGTAGATCACAGAACCTGCCGCTCAACCGCGTGAAACGGCTATTTTGGGATGTTGTTTGAGGTTATGGACGAACGCTTGTGGTATCGGTAAAAAATAGGGTCAGATTCGTGTTCAGCAACTCAAAATACATAAAAATACGCTCTGTCAATAATTTTCCTTACGTAGATCACAGAACGTTCCTCTCAACCTCGTGAAACAGCAATTTTGGGGTGTTTTTTGTGGTTAGGGACGCACGCTTGTGGTGTCGGTAAAAAAAAGGGTCGGATTCGTGTTCAGCAGCTAAAAATACATAAAAATACGCTGTGTCAATAATTTTCCTCACGTTGATCATAGAACGTACCTTTCAACCTCGTGAAACAGCAATTTTGGGATGTTTTTTGAGGTTAGGGACGCACGCTTCATGTATCGGTAAAAAACAGGGTCGGATTCGTGTTCAGCAGCTCAAAATACATAAAAATACGCTCTGTCAATAATTTTCCTTACGTAGATCACAGAACGTTCCTCTCAACCTCGTGAAACAGCAATTTTGGGGTGTTTTTGGTGGTTAGGGACACACGCTTGTGGTGTCGGTAAAAAAAAGGGTCGGATTCGTGTTCAGCAGCTAAAAATACATAAAAATACGCTCTGTCAATAATTTTCCTCACGTTGATCATAGAACGTACCTTTCAACCTCGTGAAACAGCAATTTTGGGATGTTTTTTGAGGTTAGGGACGCACGCTTCATGTATCGGTAAAAAACAGGGTCGGATTCGTGTTCAGCAGCTCAAAATACATAAAAGTACGCTCTGTCAATAATTTTCCTCACGTAGATCACAGATGCTGCCGCTCAACCTCGTGAAACAGCAATTTTGGGATGTTTTTTGAGGTTAGGAACGCACGCTTCATGTATCGGTAAAAAACAGGGTCGGATTCGTGTTCAGCAGCTCAAAATACATAAAAGTACGCTCTGTCAATAATTTTCCTCACGTAGATCACAGATGCTGCCGCTCAACCGCGTGAAACGGCAATTTTGGGGTGTTATTTGTGGTTAGGGACGCACGCTTCAGGTATGGGTAAAAAACAGGGTCGGATTCGTGTTCAGCAGCTCAAAATACATAAAAGTACGCTCTGTCAATAATTTTCCTCACGTAAATCACAGAACGTACCTCTCAACCTCGTGAAACAGCAATTTTGGGATGTTTTTTGAGGTTAGGGACGCACGCTTCATGTATCGGTAAAAAACAGGGTCGGATTCGTGTTCAGCAGCTCAAAATACATAAAAGTACGCTCTGTCAATAATTTTCTTCAGGTAGATCACAGAACCTGCCGCTCAACCGCGTGAAACGGCTATTTTGGGATGTTGTTTGAGGTTATGGACGAACGCTTGTGGTATCGGTAAAAAATAGGGTCAGATTCGTGTTCAGCAACTCAAAATACATAAAAATACGCTCTGTCAATAATTTTCCTTACGTAGATCACAGAACGTTCCTCTCAACCTCGTGAAACAGCAATTTTGGGGTGTTTTTTGTGGTTAGGGACGCACGCTTGTGGTGTCGGTAAAAAAAAGGGTCGGATTCGTGTTCAGCAGCTAAAAATACATAAAAATACGCTGTGTCAATAATTTTCCTCACGTTGATCATAGAACGTACCTTTCAACCTCGTGAAACAGCAATTTTGGGGTGTTTTTTGTGGTTAGGGACGCACGCTTGAGGTGTAGGTAAAAAAGAGGGTCGGATTCGTGTTCAGCAGCTAAAAATACATAAAAATACGCTCTGTCAATAATTTTCCTTACGTAGATCACAGAACGTTCCTCTCAACCTCGTGAAACAGCAATTTTGGGGTGTTTTTTGTGGTTAGGGACGCACGCTTGTGGTGTCGGTAAAAAAAAGGGTCGGATTCGTGTTCAGCAGCTAAAAATACATAAAAATACGCTGTGTCAATAATTTTCCTCACGTTGATCATAGAACGTACCTTTCAACCTCGTGAAACAGCAATTTTGGGGTGTTTTTTGTGGTTAGGGACGCACGCTTGAGGTCTGGGTAAAAAAGAGGGTCGGATTCGTGTTCAGCAGCTGAAAATACATAAAAATACGCTCTGTCAATAATTTTCCTCACGTTGATCACAGGACCTACCTCTCAACCACGTGAAACAGCAATTTTGGGGTGTTTTTTGAGGGTAGGGACGAACGCTTGAGATATCGGTAAAAAAGAGGGTCAGATTCGTGTTCAGCAGCTCAAAATACATAAAAATACGCTCTGTTAATAATGTTCCTCACGTAGATCACAGAAGCTATCTCTCAACCGCGTGAAACAGATATTTTGGGTGTTTTTTGAGGTTATGGACGAACGCTTGGGGTATCGGTAAAAAGAGGTTCAGATTCGTGTTCAGTAGCTCGAAATACATAAAAATACTCGCTGTTAATAATTTTCCTCACGTAGATCACAGAACCTACCTCTCAACCCCGTGAAACAGATATTTTGTGGTGTTTTTTGAGGTTAGGGACGAACGCTTGATGTATCGGTAAAAAATAGTCGTTGCTTGGAATTTTTCGGAAAATCCTGTGATTTCTAACAGCTTGATCATTGTGTAAAGTAGTATTTCTTTAAGGTTAGGGAACGTGCAGCTACGTCTGAAAACGATATTTTAAAAATAGCCGCATTCTAACGAAAGTAGTTGTTTGTTCTCTAATACATTCTAAAATTCTTTTGTCTTTTTTATAAATCGGATGTATGAAAATATTCTTTTACCATATCGTCGCTCCTTACGAATAGTAGCACATTTTATATTACTATAACGAAGAGTAGCATATTTCAACGATTCCTAACAAAGCAAGTGCATTTCAACAATTCCCGACGATGAATACACGTTGTAAATATTCGTCGAAGAATAACAGATTTCGCACATACTTCCGAAGGGTGAATAGAACTTTTCAATGTTTCACAATAGCAGGATTTGAAAAAATGATCAAATCGTCGCCTTCCTATAAAAAAGGTACCAACTCAGATACAAAAATTTGAATATACGGGTTCGTGAGTCGCTGTTGAGAATTAAAAGTCAAAATTTAAAAACAAAACATGACATTTTTTTAGATTTTATTGAAATTTCGATGATATGTGGTAAAAAGTAGCATACAGGGGTTTTCAGAAAGAAATGGCTCCGCCATTTTGATTTTTGATGTTTTAGTTTTAGATACGTAATCAGCTACCCTAAAAACCTCCTATGTATCTATTTTAACCAATTTTCATCGAAATCGCAATAAAATTGAATATTGTTATCGTACAATTTTCCGAATAATTTTCTTTTTCATATTAATTAAACAAAAAGTAAATTGCATTTCGCATTGATATATTTTCTCAGTGTGGCATGTTATCAGTTCTACCATTTTATTTTTTTAAATTTTAAGATTTGATTCGCAATCCGCGACCTCAAAAATCCCTATATACCAATTTTTTTGCTGAGACTCTGAAATGTGCTTTTTGATTATACAGTTCAATTTTACGCACTCTTTTCATTGTAATAAATGCCTTTTTACGCACTCATATAAAAATCCAGTTTTTACAACTCAGGCATGAAATTTTACACATCGGTGTTATGTGTTGTTCCTATGTACGATCACACCGTAGTGTAAAATTTCATGCCTGAGTTGCAAATATTATTTTTCTATGATTTATTTAAATTTAATTTCTCTTGAAAATTACCAATAACCTGCTCTAAAATTATATAGATTAATAGTGTTATGAATTATGTGAACAATATATACAAACAATATGTGGTTATCTAATATTACATTCTTACGCAAAGACTACATACCTTAATGAGACAATGATTTATAGCAGTGATTATTATAACCTTTCTTTAATTACAACAAATAGAAACTATTAAAGGTTCTTTTTTTCAAGCAGTTCTTAAATAGTTTTTTGACTAATATATTAAATATGTTTCTTTCAGACATACACGAAGGTATTTGAGAATACCCCACATGTCGGACACTTCCGGGCTCATCCTAAAGAATACGTAGCCGAACTTTACACGTTCCTACATAGACTACAGCTGATACAAAATGAAGAGAAGATTAGAGCACGACTTTAATATACTGAAATTTTAGACATGCGAATTTTTCGCCATCTTGTATGTTGAGTAGTTTTGTTACTATCTTTTTTAAAGAACTTATAAGTGAGCGTTAAGAAAAACACCTTTATTGTTCAGTTTCTTGTTAAACAGCCTTACTTTTGTATTGTGTATCATTATGTTATAGTTTTAAATATTTTCATTCGCATGTATTTAGCCTGTTCCATTTTTGTCGCTCTTTAAAAAATCGAATTTGACGACTATTCGTTGTCTTTAAACAATATTTTTTTACAATACTATAAATGCTTACATTAATGTACAAAACAAAAATTTGACGAGAAGACAGAAATAAGGTGAAGATGAAAAGTAATGTTGATTAACTTCACCCAAAACGATTTTTTACGATGGTGTATATTAGACGTTTAGAAAAATGATTGCTATTGTCTGTGTTATTAGAACTTATACATAAATATAACATAAATCGAGAATTAACTTGTATACTGTTTCTGGATAATCAATTTACAACGAACTATAAAATAATAAAATTGGTTAATCATTCATTTTTTTTCGTTTTGCTCTCTTTCTTTATCAAGAAAAAGTATTGTAATTTAAAAATATTATTTTAATATTAATGCCTATTATACTGATTTAATTGCTCTGCGGAATGAGATTGTCGCCATTGCACCAATTTTTGTTTGGAATAAATATTTTGCAAATGATTAGTGAGAAAACGTAAAAAATAATTTCAAAGACAAAAATTGCAAAAGTTGTAGTAGAAATACAATTTTTAATCATTTATTTCATGAAATTGGTCAATCTTTTACAAAATTTTGAATTTTAATGGGTTCAGCTAATTTAGATTTTCGAAATTCGGTAAAGCTAATTAAACATTGACAATTGGGTCTTTGCATAAAGAAATCTATTAGCTCCGCCAGGTAGACACAATAATAATGGACACGTATTTTCTCTTTTTGCACAAAAATGAAAATTATAAAAGTTACATACGTTCAAAATTTACGGATTTTAGGTGAATATAGATATAGAATACACCAATGCGAATGTCGCCACGCACGCTTTGAACTCCTGTATCTGCTTTATTTTTTAATTAATTAAAAAAGAAATAATACGTGTCCATTATTTCTTTGTTCTCTACTCGGCGGATCTAATGGTTTAATTTTTTTTCATCAAAGTCCCAATTTAGGGTGGATCAAAAAATAAAACTTGTTAATTTTTTTAAACGCTTAGGGGGGAAAATATTAATTAGGATGAAATAGTGATTGCACAGTTTTTCAGAATTTTTGAGTGATCTTTGAAAGTTGCGAG
Source organism: Gastracanthus pulcherrimus (assembly GCA_949152435.1). Lineage (NCBI taxonomy): Eukaryota > Metazoa > Arthropoda > Insecta > Hymenoptera > Pteromalidae > Gastracanthus > Gastracanthus pulcherrimus. The sequence continues at coordinate 132,952,100 of OX424573.1, read as the reverse complement.
AGAGCGTTAAGAGGAGGCCGTATCTTCTTTCTTTGTCTAATCACGTTTTTGCTATTTATTCAAATTGTAGTTTGTTAATTGAAAAACTAAAATTTGGCCCAGATTGGTATTAAAATAAGGAGTATTTTGAGACCTTAAAAGGTATCTAACATTATTTCCTTTTCGAGAAAACTTCGGAACGGAAAAGATACCCTGCTGAAAATAAGTTTTTAAAATTCATTAAAATACATAGAGCTGATATTCAATAAATTTGAAAGACCGTTCTTGATCATACTTCTACTTATTAAAGATAATTAAAAAACATAGAGGTTATTAGAAACCATTTATAACAATTAAAAGTCACATGATATAGTTACAAATTTTCAATAAACTTTAGTTTGTTTCTAATCATGAAATTCAATAATATTTAATTAAATTTAATGACCTTTAATTAACTTCATAACAAATGTAAAACTAATGAAAATCAATAGTCAAAAATATGACCAAGAACGGTTTTTAAAATGCATAAGCAATTGTTTTTAATTATTTTCTATTGACTTTTTATGACTTTGAATAACTTTGAAAATTTATTATTTATAACTTTCAATAATCTTTAGTTGATTTTTAATAATTAAATTCAAAAACATCCAATTAAATTTAATGATCTTTATAAATTATATGACTCCATCGATCACGCAGAACAATCCTTTATTGGTTTAAGAAAAAGTATGCGATGTTTCAGGAGATTTTTCAAAATACTCCCCTCATCATGGCTACACAAAACATATAAATAAAAATTATAAATCAATAAATTACACATTATGCCTCACACTGTCAAAACGAAATACAAAACATACAAAATAACAAGGAATAACGTTTACCATAAACTTAAACGACTAAAAACATGGACAGCGTCGTGAACTACGGAACAAGCATAATTGTATGCTATAATGGCACCTCTAAAAAAAACAAATTTTCGAACATTAACATTAATTTATAATACAAATTAAAATTTAACTCGACATACAAAACTATAATAACAACGTTAAAAAACACAAAAACTTACTGAAACAAGTAGACACACGAATACGAGAATTGGCCCTGAAGGCCGGTAGTACGTACCGGCCACGCGAAACTACAAGCTGTTACATTGTCGCGAATTCAGAGACAACTAAATGCAAAATAAAACTCACCGAATCCCTCGCAGTCTCCAAATTTGTATTTTGGAGAGGGGTGTGTGGCTCCCAGCTCGCAGAGCGAACGCACGCAGACCACAGAGCAACATAACACACAAGCAGGTGGCAGCGCGAATCAGAGAAGAAAGGCAAACGGGGAAACCCCGACGTCCATCGCCCAACTAGCGCAGCACACATCTCCATGCAAGTCTGCGCTCCGGATTTCGCCCTGCCAGCTCGGAGCATCTCACGAGAGACACGGCAAATCCATTTGTAACACACGAAGAAGTATAACATACCTCCTCACTAGTATACTGTTCGAAACTAAGAGTTGAGGAATCGACTAAAATTATTATGTAAAAATATAAAATAACAAAAATCAAAGAGCAAACAGAAGTATTATTCAAGATGTTTTTTAATTAAATTGAGAGAATTTTTATAGACATTTTTTAAAAAATTCGTGCCTTCCATTTTATTTAATGTGTTACTGTGATAATATATATTTTATAGCACACTAACCTCAAAATGCCAACTTTATTGTCGATTTTGAGGTTGTTGTGCTATAAAATATCGTATGAGACTGTTGTGGGAGGTGTTTTTCTACCTTGCTCGATTTTCTCACTCGCTTCGCTCGTGCGAAAACCCTCGAGCAAGGTAGAAAACCATCTCCCACAACAGTGTCATAATATACTATAACATTTCAGAGAATGCACGTTTGCTCCAATTTTTTCCCGATCTATAATCTTAATTTTACTAAAATTGATTACATGTTTCTTTTCATTAGCGTGTTGCGCTAGTGCCGACGAGGGCTTATTAGCCTCCACATCCTTCTGGAGTTCTTTTTTACGTTTTTCCAGGCGTCGTTTGGTCATACCAATGTACGTCGCATGGCACTGTTTGCAATCAATTTTGTAAACCACATTTGGGTTATCAAGAGTATCGAGTATATCTTTACCTAGTCTAATCATATGATTAAATTTGTGAATTGTTCTATTATTCGGAATAACATTAAACTTCCTAAGTTTTTTATTAATTTTAAAAGTGATATTTTTAACAAACGGGACGACCATTTTTGGTTTCCTCGTTAATAACCGTTTGTTGGCGTTATTGAGATTAGAGTTGTTATTACTAATGTTGCTAATGTGGTGCAATCTTTTTTTAACGTATTTATTAATAAACCGAAGAGGGAAATTATTGTCTAAAAGATATGATTCTGCAATTTTTAGATTATCTTTATGGAAACTGGGGTCTGACAACTTAAAGCACTTGTCAAACAAGTTATAAATTATCGCAATTTTTTGAGAAAGGGGGTGGTGAGAACAAAAGTGTATATACCGACCTGAAGCTGTCGGCTTTCAATACCAATTTGTAATCGCTTTTCTCTTGTCTGATGTAATAATTTCAATATCTAAAAAACTAATTTTATTGTCTTTTTCAGTTTATAGTGTAAATTGAACTTGTTCATTAAAACTATTGAAAGTACACGGAGAGACAGAGTGTAGTACAAACTGCTAAAAATTGTAGGAAAAATTACTATTTTTTGTAGGAATGCCGGAACATGGTCAGAATTGAGTAAACATTACAAAAAAATATAGTAAAGTGAAATTATATCAAATTTTAGTGAGGAAAATAGTAATTATTAGGTTTTAAACTCTATAAGAATTACTATACAATATAGTATTTTTTACATAATAATTTGGTTAAATTTTATTAAACTACGTTCTAAAAATATTGTACTAAATTAAAAAAAAAATAATTTTTAATTCTTTTTGTTCACTGAAGATGTAACCATCTGGAAGGTGAAAAATTCATATGAACTTCATAAATCTATTTACATTATCAATAACTTACATTTATTTTATTAAAACAACTACGCATTATCGCTTTAATACCTATTCTTAAATTATATAACCTAAAACTAAATAACTTGTAATATCGACCGCACGCCGCTTGTATACATATAATAATCGCATGGTAAATACTCGTCTAAATTTTCTTGTATACTAACTCAGGTGAATCTTAAGGACTTACGAGATTCAAAGCGCCATCTGTACGTAATACACGACGTATGCAATTCTGGATCGAAAAATAAATTCTTATTTAAAAGGCAGTACTATTTATTATATCTGAAAAGAAAAGAGAAATATTAATCGATAATACTTTTTTGTGATTTGTAATCTTGATTGTAAAATTAATTAAAAAATGTTTTGATGATATAAATAATAAGAATTTCTACTTACAGACTGCAAATGTGTAAAAATATTGAAGAAATAAAAAATAAATAATTTTAAAATATATAGCTAAGACTTTAGGTATTACAAAATAAAGCATATTTAATTTTTCGTAAAATTTGTTATAATTGTTACCAAAAAATGCATAAATATTATATAATTAAATAGACAAATATAATTGTTTCCGCGTTAAACTTTATTATGAAAGTATACAATACAAAGAAAGTAACGCATAGGCGTATAAAAGTTTTGCTATAAGTATAATTAAAACCAGTTCTTAGCTATATAATGATAGCCATCAGATAATTCGGTCACATTGGTAATAATACTACTACTAATATCTTCTTCTGGTATTATTTCGCAGCAAATATCATTCAGATTATAAATTTTGTAAGCTTGAAAATGTTTACTTAAAAAGCAATCATTAAACTTATGTCTTGTAAAAAAATACTTTGATTCACTTAATATGATTTCATAAACTTTGTAGAATTCAGGTCCATCATCACAAAACTTTACAATTATAGTGTTTTCTTTTATCGTCTTACCCATATAATCAACCGATTTTGCGCATATAATATTTTCTGATACTCATCCACTTAAAAAGTGTCGTAATTGTTCATAATTTTGTAATTGTCGAATAGTTTTTTCTTTAAGAGTTTTCGACTCATATAATGCGTAAGCTGGTTTTCTTGCAATAAATCTGTAATTTAATACTAACTGGTGCTTAATAGCTATAGTTTTGTTAATATTAACGCGAGTAGTTGTAGACTTAGAAGTTTGTTTAGCTTCTTGGTTCTTACTTTCGAACCTAATACAAGAAACTTTCCAGAGAGAACCAAATTTAAACATGCACCTAGGATAGTGCACAAGTAAGTGATGTTTTGGCTTAAAACTGAAAGGAAACACATTCGTTAAAAGTGACAAATAATCAACAATAGTTGTTTCTAGAACCGTGTACGTCAACGAATGTACGGCTGTACTAGTTACAATTGTTATAATCTCTCTTAAAATTAAGTATAATGTCCAATGTTCATTTTCAATTGGTATCTTATGACCTATAATCAAACTTAAATTTTGTACTAAGCTCAGCATTTCAGATGATGAAATAATTATGTAGCCTTTTTTAATCGAAGTTTCTTTTAGCTCTGGGGTTTATTAATATTATATTTTAAACCGTAATCAAATCCCTGCACCCTCATATTTAATTCATCCAAAGTGAAAAATTTCACATTATAAATTAAATGATTTAGTATAAGTGCAACGTCATAGCGACATATACCTTCTAAAAGGTCATGCATGACATCAACAGCAATGTTTTTAGTCATGTGAAAATGATTAATTTTATGAAACTCACAGTTTTCTTTGATGCCTGATATTTTAGGATCATTTTTAGCTAGTAATGTAGCGTAATTTTCAATACTCCGGAGAGTGCACTGTGATTCAATAAATATTGTATCTTTTTCTTGTTGAGTAATTAAACAGTACTGACAAAAAACGTTAGCTTTAAAACTCTCTGTCAGTCCTAACATGGAGTGGACGCCTAGATTATCACCTACGAATAGCGCAAGTTCAAAGTATATTTTATGTCTCTCTAGACCTAATTCTATTTCTATACCAAACTCTTTTAAACAATTTAGTTCTTCTATAGTTCGGGATAATATAATTGGATTTTTGAATACTAGTCTATCTAATGTATTAAAAAGTATAAATAAAAAAATGTTCTCCAGTTTACCTTGATATTGTGGTGGTCATACAGGAATATTAACATAAACAGCTCCGGTCTTTGATAAACCTTTGTGTCCACCCAAAGGGTTATTATTTTCGTAATCATAAAAATAAAAAATTACGGGGAAAACGTTTTTACCGTTAAAAGTTAGAGACCTATTTTTCCAATAATTTCCTTGAATAAAATTACTAATAATTTTATTTTCAGACTTTAATTCCTCAATATATAGCATTGTTTCATCGAATATTCCGGGTAACTCAAAAAAAAGTTTCAAAACCATTTGTAAAGGAACAAACTGTGCATTAACTGGTACATGAACTAACGTTTGAACAGAATTTATTTTTTTGTATTCTATTCTTTCACAAATGTTATAATTTTCAAGACAAATAAAAGTGTTTCTATTTTTATACTGCGTAAATCGCTTTTGCTCTGTATTTACAATTGTTAAACAATTAGAAAATTTGTCAATAAATTCATTTAACTGATTTACTTCTATGTTAGTATCTTTGAATGGTGCAATAATTTTTTGTTTTAAAACTTTAGACATTTTTATTAATAAGTTCGTTGTTTCATTTATGATTTCATTGACATATTTTCTTGGAATGGTTTTGAAATTATACAAACTAGCAGTATATAGTAAACTTATTTCATACAGGGCTTTTTCATACGGATCATCTGTAGATATCATTTCTAAAACACTTGTATTTGCATCTACCGAATCTGATTCATCAGTTAGAGATTCATCATAATCACTATCACTATCATCATAATCATCATCGATATAAATCTTTAAATGGCCTTCGTCTTTTTTTTCAATATATTCGTGTTCCAGCAAAGGTTCTGATACTTTACACTCGGTATCTAATTTATGTTTTGCTCGAACATGTTTATCAAAAGAATTAAATAAAGAATAAGCCCTGCTACAGTTATCAAGGAAGCATTTAAATTTTCCTGATAAACTGTGCATCTCTTTTATATGATTAAACAATAAAAAACCATTTGAAAATGAACATTGACAGTTCATACAATTTATAACTTCCTTATTTGAACTTCTATAGATTTGCTAAGCTGTTTATCTGACCTAAAAGTATACTTGATTGAATATTCATAACGTCGGTTGGTAGATAAATTCCTAGTAGTATGTTTTGAAGAAAAGTCCAAATGGTTCGAGTATTTTCAGGATATGTACAGTCTAAGATAAAAAATATTTGCAAAGCTAAATGAACTCCCTCTAAAACTGTATCGATAGTGTACTTTTGATCATTGACTACAACATAATAAATGTTTATATTAACTAAAGAGCCAACTACGACAAGTAGTGGTTGAACGTTTTTAGATCCTTTTGAAGTTGGGTTTTTACATCTAGCAGTTTCGGATCCACATCGTTAGCAGTCTATATAAATTGTAATTTGATATTTAATTAGTAATAATTAGAGCACAAAGCATCTGCTTTCCATTATACTCATACACTTTTAAACATTTACTAAAATATTCTGAACATTAATAAAAAAAAATTTTTAACCTGCACATGCAATATGAAAGATTCTCTCCTTTCTCCTGTATAAAGCTTTGGAGGTACATCCTCCTTTGGTGTTCCCTTCTTCCTTTTTCCAGATCGCTTGGGTGGAATGATGTGAAGCAAAAGATGAAGTACAAGAAAGTTTTCTGTTTCTGAAAATGATAATTTAATTATTACGTTAAAGTTGTGCAGAACCACTACTTACAGCTTTATTTAGGTTGTAACTTTTAATTTCCTGTTTGAAAATCAAAACTATAGAAAAATATACTTTTTTACCCCTTTAACTAGTAATATAAATAGAAAAATGAAAATTTAAAATTTTTAGAAAAGTGACGCCAAGTACCATCAGCTATTATTTTTGTATTTTTTTTTGTTTGAATGTTTAGTAATAATAACAATAGTAAAATAGTACATTTAGATCTATTTGAATACTGAGTATAAAATACCGAATTTCAAGTACGTGCAAATAAACTGCAGTGTGTATCTCATATTACAAGTAGTGTTAACATTTAGCAGTAGTCTAATATTTAGAAGACTAAAAAATTTCAAAAAATGTATATAGTACATACCAGCTGATAAGTTACCAGATTTTAAAGAATTTATTAATCCCAGATCATTAACATTCTTTATTTTTTTCTCATCATAAAGGTTAGTGATAAGGTACTGTTTTATTTTCTGCCATTTTTCATCACTAATAAAGCTATTATCAGGATACAGGTTGGCAAAATCTAGAATGAACTGTACCAATAAAAATGAAAATTAATTCATGCATATATTCAAAATATTTTGTAGTAAATATTCAGAAAATTTGTTTTACCAATTTCCGCCCTTCTTGCACTTGTAGGCATTTAAATTTTTCAATGTAATCGAATACTGAAATATTCGTTTTAATTAAAAGTTGACATCGTATATCAAAACTAGCTATCCAACGCTCCTCAACGTTGGCCCATGTCTGTAGATTGGTACTCAGCCAGCCAATATTGTCATTATCTACATTGATAAGATGAAATTAAAACAATTTTTTTAAGTCTTTTTCTCAGAACTATGATGCATTAAATACAAGTATTATTACAAATAGACAAAAAATCATCTTAGTACTATTCATACCGATCTTGTTAATTTTTAATTTTCTAAAAAGATACAAGTAAACACTTACTTTGAACTATAATGTTGCTATTATCAATGTTCTCCTTTTGTGGTTTGGGTAAGACGTCATAATCTCTTAAGCGACATTTTATGTAGTTAAAATGATGATACAATTTCCCAGATGTTGGTATAGATTTCGAACCTTCTTTGACAAAAGGCGTGTAACACTTTCTTTTTTAAAGATGTGACATATTTCACTTGCTAAAATTAGAAACCTTGATTTTAAGAAATTAATCCTGAAGATAATAATAGTACAGATTTAGATTTAGTTTTAACTTAGTACAGACATAAATAATCAATCAGTATATTTTAACTTACACAAACTTTTGCAAAGTTCCGTCCTCGCTAACATTTCTGAGAGCTCATTCTCTTTCTCTGTCAATAACTAATCGAACAAGTTTTGAGCGAGCTTTCCCTTCAAGTCTTTTTATATACATTAAAGATTTCCTTTGCTCTACGTTTTAAATAGTCCTCTAAACCCTAGAATAATAAACATTATAATGATGGAAAATAAAATGACATGAAAGTAACAAAAACCTGCAAATACTATTGTAACTATCTTAATATAAAACTTTATTTATAAGACCTTAAAATTTTACATAATTTATCTTAATTTTAGGAATTGTAAGGTTATAAAATTGTTATAAATAATAATAAGAATTAAAAAAAACATTCTTATAATTTAAATTTTATCCTTTAACTATTTATTATTATTTTGTTTTAACTATTGTAACGGAGAGAAATAGATGCGGTGCGTGGGGTTCGTCGCGTGTCTTACTCGGCACAGTTAAGTGTCGAGTCTCGATGAGGTTGGGACGTTCGAGAGAAAAATTTGAACAAAAATTATAAATTTACCTTTAATTTCTTCAAAAAATGTTAATATTTTAAATATTTAAAATTATTTCTTAAATGATTTTACGAAAATTCTCATATGGGTTTGTTATGATATTTTGTAGTTCCAAAGTTAAAAATTGAATTGGCTAAACGGGATGGAAGAGTTCTACACCCATTGCTTACCACGGAAGATATTCAAAACGGTTTTCTGATAACAAATAATAATATTCAAAGTCTTTTAAAGTTTTAACCAGACAATGCTTTCACAAACGCGGAGAGCATAGTAAGCCGTTTATTATCAAAAAAGTTTGTTTAATCTTCAATAATTATTTAAAATAGAAGAGTCGATAATACAGATTCCTGTAAAAATTTTCATTTTTGAAAGAAACGGCTTATTATGTCCTTCGTAATCATATTAAGATTATCTAGTTCAATTTTCAAGAGATTCTCTTATTATTTAGATTCCGAAAACTGTTTTTTAACACACCCCGCCATAAAGTGCGTACTTTTTTCCCGCCGAGCTGGGAAAAAAGCGTTACATTACATCCTTACCCCCACTCTAGTCCCCACCGCGACGCACATATATTCTCGCCTTCGGCTCGGACACAAACAGCGTGTGGCGTCGGGAACTAGCGTGAGGTTAAGAAATTAATATTTAGTACTATATTCCCTCTTCGGCGGTGAACAAGTAGGAACCTTTTGGTAGGTACGTTAAAAAATCGTATATTGCACGCGTGAATAAAGTGGGCCAGCGATTGTCAGTGTGTGCGACGCCCTCGCTCCGCTTGGGCGCTGAACCACTCGCAGACATTTAATGGCTCACTTTAGTCCCTAGGTACATAATATACTATTAAAGACCAATGTTTAGTACTGACTTGATTCCTACTTTACCAACTTTTTATTTATATATTTTATTTTTGGGCAGTTAATAACTCTTTCGGGAAAATCTTTATTTTACGCCTTCCAAATTCACAACAGAAATATCTAGTTAAATTTATAAAAGATTTTGTATTCCAATATAAACTTTGAACATTCGTCAGTAACGTAGGTCTGTACGGTCGAGTGGTTAAGGAGGTTGTAGATATATGTCATACAAAACATTTTTTACTACATTTTTTACTACAAATTCCGTTATTGTAAAATTATATATCGTCATAATTAGACTTTAAAAAAGAAAAAGTTGACAAAACAGTAAGGAATTTTTTATTGGTTAATCGATTTTAATTTTGACGGTCTCCTTTTTTTTCTTGAAAGATTTCATTGGGACTTACCCGTATAAAAATTAAATAACATCGAATAAACTGAAAAGTTACAGCCAATAGTTTATACTTGTACACGCTGAAACTTACAAAAACACGTGTATGGAACGATGTTATTTAATTTTTATACGGGTAAGTCCCCCTGAAATCATTAAAGGAACAAAATGAGACCTTCAAAATTAAAATCGGATAATTTGACGATATCTAATTATACAATAACGGAAATTCGATAAAAAAATATTTTTTAGTCTGACAAAAATCTCTTATTTTATAATATATTGTGACGATCTCAACCACTTTTAATAAAAAATACAATGCTTGACTTTTTATGTGTACGCGGTTCGCGAACGAAACGAAGAAAGTGGGAGAAAGCGCGCACCTGTGTCCTCTCTCGCAAGAAATCGTGCGAGCGAGCGCTTCAGTTCTCGCGCGGGAGGGAAACACAGTGCGCGCGAAAATATGAAATATAATAGGGCCGCTGCAAGTGCAAAAGGCTCGAACAATTTATTTAAAAATTGGATTTGTTACATGTGGTCGGTAGGGGAAGGAGAGAGCAAATTACGGATTACGCGGGATCGTTAGCTCTGGCCACGGAAACCGTTTCCCACTCTCTGTTGCTCGAGGGAGCGCTAGTCTGGATAGACCGACGTCCCCGGAGTTTCCAAGAAGAATGATCCCAAGCTCACAGTTCGCATGTCTCTGTATACCCACGCCGAGCCATGCCGCGCGCCAGTCTCCGTTCCCACTACTCTCTCCTTGCTCGCTCCCCTCTACTCCGCTCGAGATTCGCACAGTTTTGCGATCGCCGCTGGTTTTTCGCGTATGCGTGTGCTTAACGCGTTTACAATGCGCAACTTAGCGTCAGTTCTTGACTCTATCTTTTAACAATTTTACCCGCTTTATGCTAACATAATTTTATTAAAAATATAAATTACATTCAATTTTTATTACCATCATAGGTTTTCCCGGTCATCACAGTGCCCCTCAAATGAAAGTTTTTTCCTTTACTATGAAACGAAAAAACATTCATTTTTCCCTGTATTTCGACGGCTTCCACTGGCTTGATGCTTGTAATAAAAAATAACCAATTGTTAACTTATATTATGTTTATTTTCTGTATGTAAAAAATAACAACATAAAATAAAATAAAAAATAAAAAAGGATAAAATAAACATAAACAAAAACATCTCCTTCAATCTTGGAAGTTTTGTAGCCAATCGCCGAACTCTTCGATGCTCCCCTCATACAGACCCTTGATGCTATCAGAGTGGGCCGCCAAGTCCTGCAGGGCCTCGTTCACCTCGTCCCGGTCAAGGCACAGCCGTGGTATCTTCAGGGAAGTTCCCTGGTCGTTTTGTTTCGAGGGGATGTCGGCCAGCATCGACACATCCTCCTCTACTTCCTTTTGAAGCGTAAATACGAGGGCGCGTTCGGCAGTTATTTCCTTCTCGAGGATCATCAGCCGCGCCTCCAGCTTCCATGACTCCTCCTCGGGTTTTGCCGCAAGCAAGGATCGTGGCTCGTACTCGTCCTCGTTTGCCTCCGCTTGCGGTTCTGGTCCGTACTCGTTGTCGCACCCCCACGTCGACACCTTTCTCTCCTCCTCTGTTATCCACCAGGATGCGGAGTGGACCGGCTTGTCGGCATCTTCCTTTATTTTGTTATAGAGTATTATTATTTTTTTTTTTTATTTTTGGTTTTTATGGTTTGTAACATAGTGTCTATCTACTTATAGACACCACGCCGCCTGCTTACCTCTCGTAGCCTCGTCTCCCTTCTATTTTGCCGTTTTCTTTTATTTTTTCCTGGCCGCGGAGGTTGCCTCTTCTCCGTCGGTTCGATGGGTGTGGGTTTTTTGTTGCCCAGGAACGCTGGTGGTTGAGCTATTTGCCCCGGCAATCTGGGCTGCCTAGCTCCGAAAAACACCCATTCTTTGTGTGAGTCAATAGCCTTCTCCACCTGCTTGCTCGTTATGACTCCTGCTTCGTGAACGGCAGGGCGGACCAGCACTCTCTTATCGGCCCTCGGGACCATAAATGGCACCCTGGTTCCGTTATCTGGAGTCGGGACGAAACGTCTCTTTTTCCCCCACAATAGGCGCTCACTCTGGATAGCCCGTCTTACGGGTAGCGTCTTCGTGTACCCGGTGTATAGCAGGATGTCCCGCTCACTGACCAACGTCTCCTGATCACACACGCCAAACCGCTTGGCGCACGTTGCCGAGTCGCGGATCGTACTCCCAATAGACATTCTTACTTTTCTGAGATTGATTTTGATACTAGAGTCCTGTTGTGTTTGTCCTCACCTCATAAGCTCGGTTTCCCTTTCCTCTTTTGCCAAATTTCGTATATGACCTATGATTAGGTGTTTTTCTGGAATTTTCCATTCAAATTCGTACCGCCCGGAGACTCCGTTTTGTTTTGATTCCTCGAAACTCTCGTCTTCTTCGTGGAACTCGGATTCTCGCAGTGGTCTTCTCGGGGTATGTTTTTGTTTTCCTTCATTCCACCATACTACACAGTTTTATTTTATTTTATGTGCCCCTCTGAGAATCCATAACATTCAAATAGTGTGTGCATGAACAAATTACATATCGCAATATTGCGAGGTGATTTAAATAATGATAAATGAAAGATAATTATTTTTTTTAAATTAATTAAATATCCTGTTTGAATGTTATATTTCGTTTTTTATTTAAATAAAGCTTGTTGTGCTTCTACCATTACTAGTTTGGCCTAATTCATGGTGCTTCTTTTTACTGCTTTATTAAAATAGTACTATATTTATTTCTTAACGTATACGACATAACACTCTTATTATTTACAATATGCATAATTTTCTTTTATTATTAATTAAATGTGCCAAGTTCAAGGTGCCTCTTTTATTCTAAAATTTCTTATGTTTACCTTATGCATATCTTTTACATTTTATTTTTCAATACATTTCAAACCTCCCTAATTATTCATAATATATCTATGTATTATTTTCTTTGTATCCCCTGTGCCCCCCCAAATAAAAAATTGTTTCTTGCGCGTTGCAAGGAATAAAACATAGTGGTATAAAAACCTGCACATAAAATTTTTTTTTTATTTGTGCTCGGAGACAATTATACAAAATTATAAGAGATTAAACAATATTAATTACTAAACAATGTTATATTTTCAAATATAACTTATTTATCATTTTTTTCACTGTAATATGGCCTTAAATTATGCAAATTAAATTTTTCTCGTTCTTTTATTAATACGGGGTCGTATAATAAATATGTATCGAGACCAACATTTTGTTGTACAGTAAATGGTCCTTCAAATACATTGAAAAACTTAGCTATTTTTCCATTTTCGGCATCTGATACATTTAAGATTTTAACTAGTACTTCGTCACCATTCTTAAATTCGAAGTGTTTTTTATTTGCGTTCTTCTTCGCGGTCCTATTTTTTACAATTTTTTTCGCATATTCGCGAGCCAGCGAGATTGCACGTTCGCGTGAAATACAGTCATCCACTTGTGGCCTTTTTATATATCTCTCCCAAATTCTAGTTGGTTTAAGGCCTAAATGCAGTAATACCGGCGGTTGATTTGTCGTTTCATGCGGGATTTCGTTAATTATGTTCTGGATTACTCGAATATGTCGAGCCCACCAGCCATGCTTTTCTTTTATAAATGCGTGTAAAAATCGTCGCAATTCGCGGTGCACGCGTTCAATTATATTACTTTGGGGGTGTCTAATTGATGAAAACCTTATTCGAATGTTTTCTTTCTTTCGCGTATCAATCCATTTTTTACTTGTAAATTGTGTTCCGTGACCCGATATTATTGCTTCCGGCTTGCCATATGTTGACATATAATCATTTACTAATTTTCTAACGACGGCTACCGTGTTTGCTTTTTTAAGTAGGTAAAATACCACATACTTACTAAAAACATCTATGGTTGTGAGTATATATTTTACCCCTCCCGTGGACACGGGTAAAGGTAAAAAAAAATCTATCGATAACAATTCTCGCGGCTTATTTACAAGAATTGATTGCATTATTTCGTTATATTTTTGTGTTAAATACTTAGTTTTTGGCACTTATCGCATGTCTTCTGACACTTTTTTTCTTAAATTTTTGGCATAAAAATGTTCACAAGTCATTTTATACACTTTGTGTGCTCCCACATGTCCATAAAATTCGTGTATCTCATTAATAAATGTTTTTAGCCCCGCATCTGGTATATACATTTTTGTCCGGTCTGGCATGATTTTACATAATAAATTTTCGCCTATTTCAAATTGTTTTTTGATTTTTTCATCGTCAAATTTTAATTTTTTCCTTAAAATATTAATATTTAAAATACACAACGATATATATTGGTAGACAATAATTAGAATTAATAAAAATATATAATTATGTGTGTCTCGATATTCACCGAAATCGACGTCTGATTGTATATCACAGGAGCTGATTTTTTACGATTTGATTTGTTGACTATTCTTATATATTTAAATTTCCTTATAAGATCATAATTGAATAATATATTGTTTTTGCTTCGTAGAATCAAATTACTTAGTATTTTATTTGCAATAATAAAGTTTTTTATGAAGTATATTGGTGTTTCATAACTGGTGCGCAAAAATTGCCATAGTCCGGGTTTATGAAACAGTCCAAATCAGTGTTCCAAATCCGCGGTCCTTCTTCTACTTCCTGTACCGTTTTATGGTGCACGTTTTCGGAGCAAGAGTAAAATGTAACTTTGAACAGTTTTTTATAATTTTGATAAAGCCAAAACGTTTGAACCAGTTAATTAATATTTCTAGTGTTTTTTAACCTATTGGTAAGTATAAATATGTATATATAAATACAATTTTGGAGCATTGATAAAAACCTAACCTAAAACCTAACCATACATGAGTAAAGTACATTAATCTTTATGAATTTCTTTTCATATTTGTTACAGAGAAGTACATACTTCATACAATTTTAAAGAATGGCAGCAAAAAGAAAGGGGAAAAAAGAAATCAAGAATAAAAAGAGCAATGAAAAGGTCTGTGATAGTGTGAAAAAAAATGCAAGGCGCAAGAAAATTGTTGTGAAAAAAGTGCAAATAATCGAAAAGAAAGTGTTAAATTTAATGTCGAATAGGAATAATTAGAGGCGAGGAGGCGGTCCAATGAGACACTGGGTAAACTTTAACGACACTTTATTTAATGACAAAAGAAGAAGACTCACAGGTACCCAAATTTCACAAGTAAATGTTCTAACGTTGTTGCGCGGCAAGCCCTGAACGAGGACAACCTTGAGAAGAACACTGGCATAGCGCGTCCGATCGCCGCTCCAAGAACGCCGTTCCGATGGACGCCGCTGGTTCGGGACACGAAGCTGAATCTCCTCGAGCTGCTGGTGAGAGCGGCGGGGCTCCGGCTGTGTCGCTGGTTGAAGTCGGATAGACCGCGGCGAGCGGCTAGTCGGCTGCCAAGCCGGGAAGCGCCCCGAGAGCGGCGCGCCGAGCGCCATCCGACGGCCAACCTCCCAGGCTCAACGCTCGACGTATTGAGAAAGAGGAAAATTGCACAAAGCCGCCTGCCTCGTTCCTGGAACGATGAAAATTGAAGTCGCCGCCCGCCGTGGTTCACCGTCTCAGCCGATCCAGGTCGGGCGTTCAGCTCGCACTTGTGGCTGGAGATGTCACGGGGAGGCGCAAGAGTCTGGTCACGGGCCGGGTGAAGTCGCTGTCTGCAGTTTTTACCTGCACGACTCGAATGAAGCCATCTTGGCCTGGGTAGACGCGGATAACGCGGCCGAGAGGCCATCGTCCATTAGGTTTGAGGAGAGCTGGGTCCGTAATCAAAACCAGGTCTCCCACTGTGAGGTTGTCTCGAGGTCGTGTCCACTTGCTTCTCTGCTGCAAAGTGTTGAGATATTCACGGCTCCATCTGTGCCAGAAGTGGTCGCGCATTCCTCTGACCAGTGCCCAATGGGTCAGGTGGTCAAGGTTGGTTTCGGCTGTGCTGGGCCGCGGATGCGAGACAAGAGGGCCACCAACAAGAAAGTGGGCTGGTGTCAGAGCATCTAGATCATCGGCATCACCAGAGAGTGGGGCCAAGGGTCGGCAGTTGAGGACCATTTTGATGTCCACCAACAAGGTAGAGAATTCCTCGTATGTGAGTCGTCGCGTACCGGCAATTCGGCGCAGATGATTTTTCATTGACTTGACGCCAGCTTCCCACAGGCCCCTGAAATGAGGAGCCGAGGGCGGGATGAAACGTCAATCTATCCCTTCCGTCGCCAAGGTGCCAGTGACAAGTTTCCAGTCAAGTTCGGCTTCATGGAGTAAACGGCGGAGTTCAAGATAAGCGTCGCGGAAATTCGTCGCATTATCGCTCCAAATTTCGCAGGGCTTGCCACGACGCCCCGAAAAGCGAGCTAATGCTCCAAGCAAGCTGGCCGTGGTTAGATCCCCGACGAGCTCTAAATGGATAGCCTTGGTGCTCAGGCAGACAAAGACTGCCACGTAGCCCTTTGATGAAACGATCCGACGACCTTTAGATCTGAGCCCTTGAAAGGGGCCAGCATAGTCGACGCCGCTGCGACTGAAGGGCCGGGACGGGACAACCCGAGTTGGAGGTAGAGACGCCATAACCTGGATCATGGGACGGGCCGTCTAGCGAGTGCATACTACACACTTGCGAAGATGCGATTTAATCTTCATCTCACCTCCTATGATCCATGGTCGTCGCATGGTGTACGAGATTGTCAGTCGAACACCATCATGCAACGCCCGCTGATGAGCCCAGTCAATGATCAGTTTTGCCAGGTGGCTGCTCCCATCCAATATCGGAGGATGTTTGTCCTCGTACGGCAAAAGAGAGTCTTAGTCTGCCTCCGACACGCAAAATCCCGGCTTCGTCAAGGAAGGGATCGAGCCTCCGGAGGGCGCTTCTTGTAGAGACTGGCCTGTCTCGACGGAGCTCCTCAATCTCCAGAGCTTAGACCCGCTGTTGACTGAGCCGGACGCAGGAGAGAAAGGCATCTTGGAGCTCGTCAGCCCTCACTGGTGCAGGTGCTGCTGGCATGTCCCTCATTTCTGTCCTGGATCGAAGGAGGCGTCGACATCGGCTGACGGTTCTGAGCAGCCTCGTGAGGGAAGAGAACTGCTCGATGAATGAGGGCTCCGCTGTCTGGGTAAGGAGACAATTCAATGTTCGTGAGGAGGCCTCAGGTGGGCATTCCGAAGTAGCGGGATTTTTCGACGAATGTTGGGGCCAGGCGGATGGCGATTCCGTCAACCAGGCTGGGCCCGCCCACCAGAACTTATTTCGACAAAGCTGAGCTGGTCTCGTGCCCCTGGTTGCTATGTCGGCTGGATTACGGCTGGACGGTACATAGTTCCAGACTCCTTGGAGGAACGTCTCCTGGATATGACTGATGTAGTTATCCACAAGGTCATTTCCGACAGGTTCGGTGGAGTGCAGCCAGTGCAGGACCACTCGTGAATCGCTCCAAATGCAGCAATTGGACAGCGAGACGTCTAAACTTTGGGCCACCGAGGTCAGCAATCGAGCGGCCAACAATGCTGCCCGGAGTTCCAACCGAGGAATTGTCATCCGGTGAGTCGGCCGCTTGGGGAGCGTCAAGCCTTTGATGGGTGTTAGCTTCGTTTTGGCCGAGACGATGGTGACACTGGCTGAGCCTTCAGATAGTTGGACCCTTGTGTAGACGACAGCTGCCATTGCCCGACGGCTCGCGTCAGCAAAGGCATGAAGTTGGACGCTGCGGGGCGGAGTCCAGCGAAACTATCTTGGTAGAGTCAAGGCGGTGATGTCGTTCAAGCTTGTGCGAAAGCTGCGCCAGTTGCGATCCATCGAGGCAGGTAGGCTCTCATCCCAGTCTAACTTTGCTCGCCAGAGATCTTGCAGAAGCATCTTTGCAACAATCACGACGGGAGCTAGCCAACCCGCGGGGTCGAACAGCCGAGAGAGTTCGGTGAGAACGATGTGCTTCGTGAGTTGAGGTACATCATCGATAGAAGGTGGAGCAAACCGGAAGCAGTCGGAGATCGGGTCCCAGGCGATACCCAATTAATTGACGGGGCCTTCTGTGGCCAGTTGTAACCAGCTCGGGCGCAGTCGACTCTCCAGGGATATATCTTCCAGTAGGCTGGGTGTATTTGACACCCATTTCTTCAGTTCGAAGCCGCCCGCCTTGAGCAGTTGGATAAGCTAATCTCGACGACAACGAGCGGCCGCCTCGGTGTCGGCTCCGGTAAGAAAATCATCAATGTACAATTCTCGTTTGACTGCTTCGACTGCCTCGGGTAGCAAGGCGCCCTCATCGTCGCAAAGCTGGCGGAGTGTCCGCAAGGCCAAGTAGGGAGCACAAGTCTCACCGTAGGTGACCGTGAGGAGCAAAAAGTGTGTTGCTGGTACCTTCTCTGATCGACTCTAGAGAATCCCTTGTAGGCTTGCGTCTTCTGCATTGACCAAAATTTGCCGAAACAGCATTTTGATATCTGCGCAGAACGCTATTCGCCATCTCCTCCACCGCGTAATAACAGAGGCGTGGTCGTTCTGCAGTTTTGGACCTAAATAAAGCGTATCGTTAAGGCTTCTGCGAGATGACGTCGGACAAGAGGCATTGAAGACGACGCGGAGCTTCCGTCCATCGTCACTCCGCTGCCAGATTCCGTGATGAGGAAGATAGTTGATGTTCTGGGAGGACTGGTTCATTTCCTGTTGAGTAAGTGCCCGCATGTGGCCTGACCGTTGATAGTTTTCCATGAACTGCTCATATTCATCTCGGAATGCGTTGTCCTGTTTCATTCTGCGATGGATCGTGGAGAGAGCTCTGCGAGCTTGTCCCAGACTTGAGCCAAGCAGGTTGTGGCCACCTTGTTTGATGGACAGAGGAACTAGGTAACGTCCATTCGAGTCGCGAGTGTGTTTGGTCGCGTAGGTGCGCTCACAGTCCATGTCGGTCGGTGATCGTCTTATGACTTCAGGGACTTCTTCCAGCGACCAGAATCTCTGCATTAGTTCAATGAGCTGTTCATGCCAGAGTTCCTCTTGAGGCTCAGGGACCGTGGTACAGGCCCAGGTGATGGATCTCGGAGATTCGTCCTCGAGTGTACCTGTGATTATCCAGCCGAAAACCGTTTTCTGGATCAGGAGGCTGCCACGGTGATCCACACCAGGGAGCATCAGTGCGCCGTAAACGTTGGCTCCTATAATCATGTCGACTCCACGCGGCGTTATAAAGTCGGGATCTGCTAGCGTCAGTCCTTCGCACAGCCTGGCCACCTCAATGCTCGGACGGCGAGAGGGCGTCTTCACTCGGATGCGCTGGAGCCCGTGAGCTTCGATCCTGAGAGGGCAGGTGGAGCCTGGAATGCACAATGGCAGGTGAGTTCGAATAAGCGTGGAGCCCATGATGTCACCAACAACGCCTGTAACTCCAACCTTGACTCGGAGCATGGATCGAGCAGGGCTCTTATCCTCGCTCGTGCCTTCCCTCTATGGCCCAATTCGACCATTGCCGTGGGGAACAGGCTTAGTCAAGACGATGGTGGCAAGGGAGCCTCATTGTCCAATGACGTGGCAGCAGCGAGCATGACAGTGGCATCCCTCGACATCTTGGCTGGAATCCCGGAATCAACGGGCGCCGCGGATCGCTTGTGAGGTCCCTCATGGATCAGGGTGTGATGGCGGGCACCGCAGAGTTGGCACTGCGTTGGAGACGGACAGTTTCTAGCGGAGTGGCCGTCCCGTAGGCAATTGAAGCAAAGCTGCTCTTTCACAACAAAGTTCCTGCGCTCAGCTGTATTGAGTCTCTTGAACTGGTTGCAGTGTCCCATGTAATGAGGGCCTCTGCATGTGTCGCAGCGAAGAGAGTTGACTGTAGCAGCTGCAAGAGTTCGATTATACGAGCCCCTGAGAATGAGGGAGCGATCCCCTTTGCGAGGCTAGTCACGGCTTTTGCCTGGCGACCAGTTTCCAGCAGTTTCAATGTGCGACATCGGCGTTGGAGGAAGGTGGTCAGCATGGCAAAGCTAGGTGTAGGTCTCTGCTCACCTTCCGCGACCCGGTCGAGGTTCTCCAGCTCCTCCTCCCAGTCCCGTCTAGTGGCTGGGTCTAGAGCGTCCGAAGCAAATGAAATGAACCAGTCGTCCCAGCTAGTCACCGGTCGGCCAAGAGTCTGCAACTGGTCTCGATGTCGTCCTAATTCGTCGATCAGAGTCTGCAGGCCTTCCGAGGATTCCTCTTTCAATGATCGAAGATGCTTCAAGGCGTTTAGGTGGTCTTGGACCAACAGGTGATGGTGATCATAACGGGATTCCAAAATTGACCAGGCGATGGCGTAAATTTAATGTTGAATAGGAATAATTAGAGGCGAGGAGGCGGTCCAATGAAACACTGGGTGAACTTTAACGACACTTTATTTAATGACAAAAGAAGAAGACTCACAGGTACCCAAATTTGAGAAGAACACTGGTGTAGCCCGTCTGATCGCCGCTCCAAGAACGCCGCTTCGATGGACGCCGCTGGTCCGGGACACGAAGCTGAATCTCCTCGAGCTGCTGGTGAGAGCGGCGGGGCTCCGGCTGTGTCGCTGGTTGAAGTCTGACAGACCGCGGCGAGCGGCTAGTCGGCTGCCAAGCCGGGAAGCGCCCCGAGAGCGGCGCGCCGAGCGACATCCGACGGCCAACCTCCCAGGCTCAGCGCTCGACGTATTGAGAAAGAGGAAAATTGCACAGAAAGAAAAAGTAAAAAGAAAACTGTATTCTACGATAGATCTACAGAGAGCTGTAAATGCAGTTAATTGTGGTATGTCTGTACGAAAAGCTAATATAGCGTTTCACCAACATCTGTTCATAGAGCTGTGAAGAATCCGGATAAATCAAAGACAGGCCCTACTTCAGTTTTGTCATCTGAAATTGAAAAGGACATCGTAATTTGGATTTTGTATCGAGCTGAAAAAGGATATCCAATCACTAAAACTGAGTTATTGGACAGTGTGCAAAGTTATGTTCGCAGTCTTGGAGATGAAATTCTCAAGACTCCTTTCACTGATGGCAGACCTGGTCGCCACTGGTACGAGAAGTTCCGGGCTCGACATCCTGAAGTAACTATCAGAACTCCGCAGCATCTTAGTATGACACGTGCTTGTGTAACTGAAGAAGATCTGCGAGGATGGTTTTCTGACATTGGTGTGTACTTGAAAGCAAAAGGCTTAGATAATTTGAATCCCTTAAGAATTTTCAACTGTGATGAGACAAACGTGCAGCTTATCCCAAAATCAGAAAAGGTGTTAACCAAGAAAGGAGCCAGCTCAGCCTACAAAATTGTGGATGGGTGCGAAAAAGAAAGTTTGACTGCACTTTTTATGTATGCCGCTGATGGGACCAGAGCTTCACCAATGATTATGTTTAAATATACGGATACTGTGCCAACCAATATTCTCAAAAATTGCCCAGCTGGTTGGAGTATCGGCTACTCCGACAACGGCTGGATGACAACTGAGACGTTTTATGACACGTTTTATTTCACATAGCCAATGTTTTTTATCCTTGGTTACTGCAAAATAAGGTAGAATTTCCAATTATTATTTATTTGGTTGGTCATTCCTCTCATCTTACCATACCGCTAGTAAAGTTTTGTAGAGAAAAACAGATAGAGGAGATTGCTCTGTTCCCCAACGCAACACATATCATTCAGCCTTTAGACATTGCGTTCTTTCACCCGTTTAAAGAAGTGTGGCGAGCAGCTATTATCAAGTATAAAGCTGCAAATAATATTTCAAGATTAAAGAAGGAATATTTTCCAGCTGTACTCGAACAAGCCTTGAATTCATTTGTCAATGAGAAGAGAACCATTCAAAATGGATTCAAAGCTGCTGGTTTAGTACCTTTTGACCCTGAAGCGGTAGAGTATATATAATGTTCTGCATAAAAAGAAAAGTAAAAAGAAGAAAGATGAACCAGTTTAGCAAAAGGATCCAGATAATGAATTGGAAGACATGAAAAAGCATCTACTGACCATTGAAAATAATCTACCTGATGTTATGCTCGAGAACTTCAAAGATACTGAAACCACCGGTGTACGAAATCCAGACACAGAGAACAGCAGTTTGTTTGAATACTGGCTTCAAGTAAAGAAAGCTGCTGGTGGTAAACAAATGATCAGTCATTCATCATTTTAACCAATTATTATTTAGCTCTTATCGTTGCTCACTAATTTTAATATTTACAATTAATTAATAATTTACTAAACTAATTTTTACTATTTACAACTAATTGATAATTTACCTATTGTAATATTTACTATTTACAACTTTAATTGACTATTTACAATTTGAATTGACTGTTTACAACTTTTTTACTATTTACAATTTGAATTGACTATTTGCAAGTATTTTTTGCTATTTACAATCTTAATTGACTATTTACAATTTTCTTTACTACTTACAATTTTAATTATCTATTTATAACAATTTTTTACTATTTACAATA
The DNA here is from genome assembly GCA_949152435.1 of Gastracanthus pulcherrimus. Taxonomy (NCBI): domain Eukaryota; kingdom Metazoa; phylum Arthropoda; class Insecta; order Hymenoptera; family Pteromalidae; genus Gastracanthus; species Gastracanthus pulcherrimus. Next base: position 132,929,742 of record OX424573.1, on the reverse strand, counting down.
TAACTTATTATACTAAGATATTTTAATAATTCTTATATATTATTTTATATACATATATAGATACTAGAATGAATTCACGTCGTTTAATTACACTAATTGAATGTCTAACTGACCACAAGGTTATCGTAGTGCCTCATAAAGTGCCTTAATGTAGCCAAATTAATAATATGCTCCTGCTTGGACCTAGCCCCATGCACAGTAAAATCACCGGACACAACATCATCCATGTATACCTCATCTCTAATGATCTCACCAGCCAAAGGAAACGCTTTTTCTTCGCCCTGAGCGAGCTGCTGAAGCGTTCTACTCGATAGAACTGACGATGAACAAAAGCCAAATGTGACCGTGGTGAGTAGAAAGGTTGCTAACTCCCTCTTTACATCCTCCCTCCAAACGATGGCTTACAGGTACTGGTCCTGCTCATGCACCCAGATCCAAAGATACATCCGAGCAATATCTGCTGCAAAAACGTACGTATAGCGCCTCCAGCACGTAACCAGATCAAACATGTCCGGTAACAGATTGGGTCCTACGAGGAGAAAATCATTCAGTGAGAATCCATTTTTTATTTTAGCCGAAGCGTTAAACACCATGCGCAGCTTCGTCGTCGTGCTGCATTCCTTTATCACACCGTGGTGAGGCAGGAAGAAATACTTTTCTAAATCAATCTCATCAGCTGATATGCGACGCATATAACCGACTTCTTCATATTCCCGCATCGACTCCACGTAGGCTTTATGCAAATCCGGATTTTTCTCAAACCGTTTTTCCAGATTATACATCATACGGACCGCTTGACTGTACGAATCTCCCCATTCGGTCGGAGTATTAATTTGTAAGGGTAAACTTACCACATAGTGACCATCAACATTACCCGACACCGTTGCTTGATAGTTTTCTTCGCACAGCTTCTCATCCTCCGTGAGAAACTTCTCCTTTTGCGGCAGCTCCTTAATCTCCCAGAATTTACGGAGAAGGGCGTCGAGGTCGCTGTCGGCCGCGGATACGTGTGCTGCAAGACGAAATTGTTGCACCCCACTCAATGGCGTCGAACTACCTGAAAGTGGAGCATAGGCAAAAATATGCTTCAAAACATAGGCGGTGACGCTACAAGTGAATGTTGAGACAAAATGAGGCTTTATGGTGAAATGGACTTTACTCTTGCAATGCACAATCTTATTGTCCCCAACGCTTGTGAATGACATCCTGACAGGCGCTCTACTAAGGTTTAAACTTTGGCACAATTCTTCTGTTATAAATGATGATTGGGCCCCTTGGTCGATCAATGCCTGTCATTGTCTCCCATATTCAGCTTGAACTGATAAACGAGCCGTAGCTAACAAAATCTCCTCTAACTCTATGGATTCGACACAGTTATTAATCGATGCGGATGGACTACTATTGACAAATGATTAGTCTTAGATTGTGTTGACCCAGCTGCAGAAGCCGCTTGTGGTTTATCCTCTGAACTTGCCTTTGAAGCGCTATTAGAAAAATGAAGCATAGTATGATGCTTCGCCCAGCAATGCTGACAACGTTTCGATGACTTACAATCTTGAACCATATGATCTGAGAGACAATTGAAGCATAAACGCTTCCTCGTGGCCAGCTGCTTCCTCTCAAAAGAGGTTTTTGATTGAAATATTCCACAAGTAAGGATATAATGTGCTCCTTTGCACAAAGGACACGAAGGACTTTTAGCTTTGCTCTCTTGAGCCAAATGAACCGATTTGACATATTTACTTTTGGAATTGGCATTTTTTACCTTAGAAAAATCAAAATAAGAATCTTTGGAAAAACCGTTTTCTCTTTAGAGAAATCCGAACGCAAATCTTTGCCTTTTGATGCTTCTCCAAAACAAACTCCTTCTTTGGCACTCTCTAACTGAATCAATGCTAACCTTTCTGTATCCAAAAAGCTATCCAACGTGTCAAATTCAGGCGGCTGTTGCGGATTTGCAGACCTAGCTACCGATTCCTCCCACTTCCTTTGATTGTGCGGAGATCACCTTCCAACCGTCAAAAATACGGTAAAATGATCTCAGTGCTGTACTGGATTACCTAGAGCTTTCAAAGCTTGCAAAATATGCTTCGTCCCTGTCTGAATCCTTCAAACTTCAAAGCCAATTTTGACAAAAATTTAGTTATTAACAACCTGGAATTATCATAATGGTCTTTTACCCCTTTCCAAGCACTAATAAAATTATCTCCTCCCACTGGAGTCTCCTCTACTAACTCAGCAGCATCGCCTTTCAAAGAAGAACGCAAATAGTGCATTTTATACACTGATGGAATAGTTACGTCCTTGACAATCATCTCACAAGGGAGAGATACTTGCCCTCCGCCTCCGATTTTTATGAAACTTGGCAGAGGGGTAGAGTTTTGAAAAATATTTGACACGTATTTTTTTTATCTGCGGGAATTCATATTTAGGGGGTGAAAACCACCCTTAAATTTCACCCCCTAAACCCGTTTTTATTGAATGTCTCAAGGTTGAATCAACATTTTTTACGAAATCCAACGCCTACTTATTTCTTCTAAAAAGACAAGTATTTGGGTAAAGTTTAGGAGCCCGAACGCTCATGTGTAAGCATGTCTAGGGAGTAAAACCACCCTTAAAACTCACCCCCAAAACAGATTTGTTTAATATCTCGAGATTTGATCGGATTCTTTAGGATAAAATCTATGCCTGTTTTTTTCTTATAAAAAAATGAGTATTCAAGCAGAAATTAGTGATCCAAATATGTTTAGGGGGTGAGAACCATTTAATTTTTTTAATATTTCGAGATTGGATCGGAATTTCTTGATAAAATCAAGATAAATGAGTTTACAAGAAGAATTTAGGGATCCACTTATATAGAGAGGGTGAGAATCAGAACTCTGAAAGTTCACCCCCGAAAACGAATTTTTTTAGTATCACGAAATTGGGTCAGAGTTTTAAAAAAAAATCAACGCCTGTTTATTTCTTATGAAAAGATGAGTATTTGGGCACATTTTTAATTCTGGAGGTAAGGGGTTGCAGAACTTAATTTTTTAACTTTTATTTCTGACGTAAAAATATTTTTATCGGCCAAATTTATTGGATAATTGGCATGTTAGATACATCATAACAAATTATTGTTCACCTGTTTAGAGATTAATAAAAAACAGTAATTTAAAAAAATTTAATACAACAGTCTTTCTAAAATATAATGTTGAATTGCTTATTTGAGTCTATAGTCATATTATAAGTGAAGTAAACAAGAAAGTTTTCTAATTGCAGTATATTTAATAGCGATTGATATCTTTATCAAAATTAATATTAGTAATTTAAAAGTTTTTTTTTTTTGCAAATTTTATTGAATATATGTCTCACAATAATGGTAATCTATGAAAAAATGTTGAAAGCATAACAGCTTTTTACACCATCCACACCACACGATTGCAATCTCTCCACATACACTGCAAATTGGTTCCTCTTTAAAATGGAAACTGAAATCTACTGGAGTTTCAAATCTTGCAGGTTTTTCGGTTAGGTACCCACTTTTGTACCATGCATATTTAAAAACATTTTGGAATCTTGGTGAAGAAAATTGGTTATGTGTTAACGATTGAATCTTGAGTATATTATTTCTTTCGTGTAAGTTGACATCGTAATCCATAAGAAGTATTATGTCAGATAATTTTCTTATAAAGTTCTTCCATAATCTAAATCCATATACATCAAGAGGATGTATCTGACCAGTTGTGCCTTCTGGTATTGTTTTCAATACGACACTTCTGTCATTTGGTATAGCTTCGTTAACAGTTTTTTCACATTGTCCGCTCTATGAATCTAATAGCAATATGGGTGCATTGTTACTGTGAACTAAAAATACATTTTCAATCCAATTTTGAAGTAGTTCCTTGGATAATTTTCCAGAGGCAGATGCTTCTAGGTATATATTTCGTGGTCTAAATAAAGTTTGTACTACTCTAGGTCCAAATTCTCCTTTACTCTCTTTCAAAACTATGTATAAAAGCGACATGAGCTTTCCCTCTGCTGATATAGTTGGCTGTATGGTATAACTATGTGTTGTTGAATGTACCGACTGAACGATGTTTTCAACTTTCACCCCTTTATAACAAAGCGTGCGGCCACTATGTATTTCTAAATTAAACCCACTCTGGTCGGAATTATAAACGTTTTGAGCACCATGAACTCTTATAAGATTTTTAACTTCGTTAACAAAATTTTCTTTGTTTTGTTCTTGATCTTTTACCTTCTGTATAGATGAAGGAGTAACAAATTTTGTTATTTTACGTGACACAATGTGATGTTTTTTTTTAATAGTTGTATCCATCTATGTGAAGCTTTAAACCATGGAATTTTGGCTTCTGATTTCTTTACAAGAGCCCATCTTTTTATATCAATATCATGCAAAACCATCTTTCCTTCAATGGCTTCTTTAACTTTTTCAAGTACATAAGTTGTTATTGCATATAGTTTAGTTTTTCTATCTCCTCCTGTTTCAACTTGCAATCTCCACTCTCGCAATTGACGTTCGGACGTAACTTTTCTATACTTCGACTGTACATTTGTCAAGGATAGTAATCGCTTTCTTTTTCCACTTTGCCAATAGTCCACTGCTTGTTTTTTGTATTCAAAATCTACGCCTTCTTCATTCCGTAAACAAGTTGGAACTTCTGCATAATCATTATATAATTCGTCTGTTTCATCAACATCTTGTGGAAGTGTATCACTATAGTCTTCTTCAAAGTGTAAAGTATATTCTTCTTCTGTATGCACGTTATAATTGACACTATCCTGTATTATATTTTCTAAAACCCTATATAACGCTAATTCCTCTGTATTAGCCTCTGATTCTTTAACTTTATCGTTGCGAGGATTGAACGTTACAGATAGTAATACTAATATAACCACTGGATTGATAGCCATTTTAATTAAATTTCACAGACGAAGATTATTTATTATGCAATTGATATTTTACTTGAAATAACTTTTTAGTATTTATTATTGCATAAATTTAATAATTTTATCTTCCTTTTTGAAGTAAGGATTATATTTCCCTGAAACAAAAATATTATAATTAACAATATTATGTGATAGATAAGGATACACGTACACACGCATGCATAGATAACACAGGACCACAAATCCAAAAAAAAAAATTACTTAAACACTGTAAGCTGTACTCTATGTATTTTTGGACGCTAAATCCAAATCCGTTGAGTATATAGCCCCAGCACATCAGAATTTTCCGTAAATCGTGAAAAACTATGAAAAATCGATTTTCCTACATAAATACACTGTTAAAACGCTGCATCTGAAAATTAAGTTTATGGCACTGAAGTTTTTTTTCAAATCTGTACTGAATTTTCAGTGCAACGTCTCTGAATTTTCAGATTCGCCGTACTGAATCGACTCGATTGAAAGTTTTAATAGACGCGATCGTGTGCATCTATAATTATATTTCTACTATAAACTTAAATTTTATCAATTATACTCTAAAGTTTTTATAAACTAGTTTAAACCACTATTAAGTACTTTTACATCTTACTTGTTCCTGAAAATTCAGTTCACTATCTCTGAATTTGTAAAATTCAGTACGTGTCTCTGAAAATTCAGTACGGCTGCACTGAATTTTCAGTTCATTTTTAACAGTGTAGAACATTTCTTGCATTTAAAAAATACTAGAAGTATTCTAAAACATTAAACTCCAAACCATAAGTAGGCTAACCCACCAAGCTCCTAATCACCTGATACCTTACTCAATTAACCCTTAAAAACCACCCCTACCAAACCCCAAGCAGGTTAACCCACCTAACACTGGAAACAGCGATGGTGGTCATTTCTTTTCTTTAAAAAAATCAAATTCTAAACCATAAGAAGGGTAGCCCGGCTAGCCTCTAACCTATCTAGCCCCTAAACACCTAATACCTTACTCAAGTAACCCTTAAAAACCACTCCTATCAAACCCCAAGTAGGCTAACCCACCTAACTCTGGGAATAGCAAGTTCAGTCGTCACTTCTTCTCATAAAAATTCAATTCCAAACCAATAGTTGGCTAACCCAGCTAGTCCCTAACGTACATAGCCCCTAATCATCTGATAACCAACTCAATTAACCCTTAAAAACCACCTCTACCAAACCCCAAGCAAGCTTACCCACCTAACCATGGAAAAAGCGAGTTTGGTCGTTTCTTTTCTTTAAAAAATTCAATTCCTAACCAAAAGTTGGCTAACCCAGCTAGTCCTTCACCTACATAGCCCCTAATCACCTGATACCCAACTCAATTAACCCTTAAAAATCACCCCTATTAAACCCCAAGCACGCTAACCCACCTAACCCTGAGAGCAGCAAGTTTGGTCGTTCCTTTTTTTTAAAAAAATCATATTCTAAACCACAAGAAAGATAGTCCAGCTAGCCTCTAACCTATCTAGCCCCTAATCACCTAATACCTTACTCAAGTAACCTTTAAAAACCACCCCGACAAAACCCCAAGCAGGCTAACCCATCTAACCCTGGGAACAGCGAGTTTGGTCGTTTCTTTTCTTTAAAAAAATCAAATTCTAAACCACAAGAAGGATGACCCAGCTAGCAACTATAATTGAGTTAAGTATCAGATGATTAGGGGCTATGTAGGTTAGGGATTAGCTGGGTTAGCTAACTTTTCGTTTATAATTGAATTTTTATGAGAAGAAGTAACGACTAAATATATATTTTATATTATTAAAATTATTATTTTACTTACTTCTTAACAATCCTATTTTCACTGTATTTTTTAAAATTAAACTTGTTATTTAATATTTTTTAAGAATTTCTTTATTTATTTCCACGTTTCGTTCAGACCAATATACAGAATCACCGAAAACAGATTAAACTCGAACAAAAATATATCTTGTTTACTTCATAAATATTTCGTATTACCTTATCAATATTTTTTTAGCTTATCATTATCTACACGGATATCATTAAGCACAAACAATTTTTTGTGGTACGATATCATTGAACATGTAATAATTATGTTCTAAAATATATTCTAATTTTTTAACAGGAAAATAACTAATTTTTACATTAGCGAATATATTTAAAAACAATATATTTAAGGGTCGTCCTCACCCCCTGGACATATTTGGGTCCATAAACTATTCCTGAATACTTAATATTTTATAAGAAATAAACAGGCGTTGATTTTATCAAGAAATTCCGATCCAATCTCGAAATATTAAAAAAATTGGTTTTAGGGGGTGTTAAGGGTGGTTCTCATCCCCTGAACATATTTGGATCACTAATTTCTGCTTGAATACACATTTTTTTATAAGAACAAACAGGCATAGATTTTATCCTAAAGAATCCGATCAAATCTCGAGATATTAAAAAAATCTATTTCGGAGGTGAGTTTTAAGGGTGGTTTTCCCCCCTAGACATGCTTACACATGAGCGTTCGGGCTCCTAAACTTTACCCAAATACTTGCCTTTTTAGAAGAAATAAGTAGGCGTTGGATTTCGTAAAAAATGTTGATTCAACCTTGAGACATTCAATAAAAACGAGTTTAGGGGGTGAACTTTAAGGGTGGTTTTCACCCCCTAAATATGAATTCCCGCAGATAAAAAAAATACGTGTCAAATATTTTTCAAAACTCTACCCCTCCGCCAAGTTTCATAAAAATCGGAGGCGGAGGTCAAGTATCTCTCCCTTGTCAGTAAACGAATCCCTGAACCTAACCCAATCTTGAATATCACCAGAGAAAGTAGGCAATTCGATAGGAGGAAGCTTGACAGGATTTCGATTGGGAGCATTTGCTGGGGTCCCAATAGGCTGTGGGAACGCAGCTGCATCAGCTGCTTTTAGTCGTAGCGCATAATCTCTCAAGAAACCTAGGTTGAGTGTGTACTTTTTCTCTGTCTTATCGTAGACTTTGATTTTAAAATAGTCGTCTTCGGCATCTACTTCATCATCATCCAGAAGAAGATCATGATTATCATCAAATTTATCCCATAAAGTTTGCAATAATTCAATGCAAGCCATACAAGCCCTTTCCGTCATGAAATCCGTATCTAATGTCTTAAAATTCTCGTATATCATGGATATTCTGTGAAAAAATCTCACCTGCTAATCAATGGTAGCCATGATGCTTGAAGAAAATTAAAACTATCAATTCTAATCACAGCCCAATCAAAAACAACAATACAGCACCAACACAAAAACCCACCTGTCAACAATTGTAGGTTAGGATTGCCTGCTTGCCTTAGAAGTGAAGTAAAATTGTATCAAATTCAAAATACTAATTTGATCAAAGAGAATTCCACATAACAGTTGTTAACACCAACGAAGCCCAATCAAACCCAGAAAGGCCATAAGTTTGTTCGTACCGGCCTATATCTGTAGAGTACGATGCGAATCCTTTGTCAAAATTACCAGTGTTTTCCTAAAAAAAATACAATTCTGCTTAAAGGAAAGTTGAACGTCTGTATAAACACCTATAAGTAGCAGCGCCAGCCTGCGTCCTGGTTGTTCACCCCGATGGTTACACCTCAACCACGTCTTGCTTTGCAATGCTAAGAAGCGCCAAAAAAGGCCATACACTTAAGCCAAAGCGAAAGACAATTGTTATGTAGCTGGATCTCCTCTATTCCCTAACCGAGAGGATGGTACCCAGCCACCAGCTGATCCACAGGTTACAACGATGTAGGTTATGCATCAAACTCCTAACTAGTGGCTATATGAATTCTAGCCCCTGACAACCTTGGACGATATACTAATTGCGTAGTAGCATAGCAGCTTACTAGCGTTCTAACTATCTGATAGTAAAATGAAAAAAAAGACTTCAGCTTCTCGTTCTCAGCAATACCCAACACTTCGCATTTGATTGCAGATAAATATATTCAATATACGTAAGCATCAAGATCAATCAAATCAAAGTATCGTATATTATGCTACAGAATATAGCCTATAAGCAAAGCGTATAGAGTGGGTAGGGTATACAATAAGCCAAAGATTATATTTTCTTTATTAAACATAAAAGAAAAGAAAACGAGCGAAAAAAAAAACGATTTCGCTCAGAATTCGGTCAGAGTTTGGAAGATGTTATCTGGGACCCAAAAATGAAGCCTAGTATCAGTAATTAATTCTAATAGGCCCTTGTTGTCGAGGTATGAGGTAATTTACTTGAAATATTCGTTATTTTAATAAAAAAAGAGTACCTATTATTCTAATCATATTTCTACAAGTTTTTATTATAGATAAATGACTCAAAATATAATAAAAAGCAGGCTAAAAGACCTTTAAATTAAGCTATGTTCCGTATAAGAATATTAATCTGATCAAAACTTATTTACAATTGAAGATGGTGACCGAAATTTCATGAATATTCAAAGAAATTTAACTCGTTTAAATTCGTTGATTCTCCATGTATTTTCAGTCACCATCTTAAATTTTTTAATAATTTTAATTAACTTTGGCTCTTTCCGCCTACTTTTATTTTCTTTGGGGTCATTTATCTGCAATAAAAACTTGTAAAGTTATAATTAGAAGAAAAAGTACCTTTTATCATTTAAATAACGCATACTTCAAGTAAATTACATCACATCTCGATAACAAGGGCCCATTAAAATGAATTATGGGTGCAAGGCTTAATTTTTGTGTGCCAAAAACCTTCTCCTAAAGCCTGACTAAAATTCGGTTCCCGGAGAGTGTGCACTCCCCATGATAATTAGAGTTACGGCAATGACCATTTTTGCTGTTTTATTTGTTTCATGCAGAAAAATGTTTATATTTTTTACTAAGATAGGTCATGTTATGTTTCCATACTTGATAGTAAAATCAATTTCTAATAGTCTACGATAACATGGCGTAAAACCATATGAATGTTGAAAAAATTTTAAAGAAAGATAACCTTTGCGGGTCTATTAGGATCCATGTCCAAAAAATCCGATAAGCGGCAGTAGGTGTCACGAACAATAAAATGATGTCCATTCAAACATGCATGATACTATATGTGTTTTCGGCGAGAGTATCTGTAATGTAGTACAGGGTCGGGAGAATGTTATGATAAGTACTCGTAAATTTTTTTGACATATTTTAATTCATGCTACCATGGGTTATGTCAGAAGGAATAGCGCTTTATTAAAATGTAAAAGTTAAATATTAGTGTTTAATTTTAATTCACGCTAATCAAGTCGATTTAGTAAGAAATTGAGATAAGATCGGGAAAATGTTATGATTAGTACTTGTGATTTTTTTTGGGTATATTTTAATATATTCTACTATGGGTAATGCCAAAAGGAACGGCGTTTTATTTCAAATTTTGTTAAATGTTAGTGTTTGAATTATCTGCGTCCGTCATGGCGTCGGGGAGTAAAGAACCTCCTGACAAGAAATGCAAAATTCTCAAATGTCACCCGCAGAATGAAGTGACAATACTGATTTGTGTTGTATGTGATAGTGCATATCACAAAAGTTGTGCCAAACAAAAAAATTTTAAATTTATTAGTGAAAATCTGATAATATGTCCAGATCATAAGAAGCTAACCTCAAAATCCGAGCAAGAGATTATGTGTGAATCGACAAAAATGTTAATTGCTAAAATAAACATGAAACAATCTGAAGAGATAAGGAAAGAAATACTAGAAGATCTAGCAGATAAAACACAGGAACTATTAAAACAAACGGAAAGAGATACTGATGCTGAACTTAAAGTCATGCATACAGAAAACGAACTCTTGAAACAACTCAGCAAAGAACTCGTAGAAAAAAACGAACTATTGAAAGAAGTTATTGTTTACCAAAAAAGTTATCAAACTAACAAGAAATCTTTTGCTGAGGTAACAAGTATTGCAAAACCTGCACAGAGAAGAATTCCAAAGATTATAGGCAAATCTATAAATAACACAAGACAATCAGAAGTCAAAAAGAATATTGCAGAATGTTTAATAAATGAGAAAAGTATACAAACAAAAGAAATGTATGTTAAAAATAATGAAGAGATAGTTATTAAATGTGTTAATCAAAACAGTGCTGATATAGCTGAGAGGTTATTAAAAACCAAATTAGGTGAAATAAGGTAAAGTGCCCAGTACCTGGACAAAACGAAAATTGTGACCAGTACTTGGACAGTGACAAAAATTGTAATTACTGATAAATATGATAAAAAGATGTATTCATTGGCATTCATTCGCATAGTTTATGATGTGTAGTATATAATTTAACCAAAATTATGTTAATTTACGTCTTAAGTTTGTTATAAATGTAAATATAACATTTTCAAGTTATGTCGAGGACTGTAATATGCCGAATATATTGTCCAAGTTTACGTCCACTGCTTTTTCTGAACCCAGTAGTTGGACACATTTAATTCATATGTCCAACTACTGGGTCCTAACTATGTCCAAGTACTGGGACCAGCTTTACATATGATGTCCAACTACTGCGACATATAGTTGAATTTTTAAACTTACTTTATTAGTATAAAAAAGTATGTAAGCGTATTTTTTCTTGTACTAATAACAGTACAACATGCCGAATTAACGATTAGATTAAAGATTTGGGAAAATTTTTTTGGCTTTACAAACACTGATTCCGTATTTTCGTTTCAAAAAGTGTCCAAGTACTACCTACTTTACCTTATGTGATATTAAAATTGAACAGTTAAATAATCCAAAAATTCAAGTAGTTGGAATCGACAATTTTATGAAAATGAACGAAATTGGTATTGAAGAAGATGTAAACAATAGAAACTTCACAAACTTTAAGACTAAAGCTCAAGTTGTATATATGTACACAAACAAGAAATCAAATCTTAGCAGTGTATTGAAGGAAGTAACAGCTGAAATATATACACACATCAGGAATAACAACTACAGAATATTTATTGGATGTCAAAGCTGTAAGGTATATGATTTGATAAATGTCAAACCATGTTTTAACTGTGGTAGGTTGGGTCACAGTGGAAGAAATTGTGAAAATCTAATAACATGTCTGAAATGTTCAAAAAATCGCAAAACAATTGAGTGTGATTGTGAAGCATTAAAGTGCCCAAACTGTAATTTCAGTAATAAAAAATATAAAACAAATTTTGATACATTACATGATGCAGCAGATTTTAACGTGTGTAACGTATTAAAAAATAGGATAAAAAAATATATTGAAACTACTGATTACCCTTCGAAACCTACATTACCAACAGTGAAAACAATACCGATGCACTATCAACAAAAGGTAAAGGACCAACAAAATAACACTTTGGAAATATTGCAAAATGAAAACCAGCCTCAACAACAAAAACAGGAAAAAAATGAACAAGAACAGCAACAACAACAAAAACCACAACAACAACGACAGCAAATAACTAGAAGTAGAACACTAAAATCGCAAGTAAATAATAAAATAGACTAAATATGGATTTTGAATTGCTTGAAAAATACAAAAAGACTCGGTTCAAAAAGAAATAACATGTGGTAATATAAACAGTTTTAACAAAGCTATAAAAAGTAAAAATGATTTCATAATGCATGTAAATATAAGAAGTATGTCTGCAAATTTTGATAAATGGAAAATATTGTTAAAGAGCTTGGAAAACAATCCCTCAATTATTATATGCACTGAAACACTTGTGCAAACTAATTACCGACTATATAAATTAGAAGGATATACAAGTTTTTATAACGAAAGTAAAATAAATCGAAATGATGGCGTCATTGTTTTTATTGATGAGAATATAGTACATAAAGTTAAAACTATTGAATGTGGTAGGATTAAAATACTAAATATACATATTTTTTTTTAACTCGCAAAAATCATCATGGACACCATCCCCTGAGCTCCTGCACTCTGGGGTGGTAGTGTGGGACTCCACTGGCGCGCTGTCCATCCTCAACTAATGTCCGTGCTCAATGCCGGATTACAGCCGAGGGGGGCTCGCCGCCGTGTCCTACCCACTAAAAACGAGTGTGCCGCGAACGCCCCCCACCCGGTACCGCTTTCGCATTACTTCGAGTGGGGGGCCGCCTGTCTTTTTCTTCTTTCGTCCTCAGTCAGTCCTGCCAAGTTTCGTTTGTCTTGTCTTTTCGTCAGCCTGGCCCGTCGGCCAAGCATCCGTCTTCCCGTTTCGCGCGGAGGACCTTTTCGATATACAATGCTACCGCGTCCCACTTGTCTTTGCTCTCCAACATCGTTGCAACAATGTTGGCGGGCGCTGTCGGCCCCGTAATGGTCTCCAGTCTTCGTCGTTCTTCGGTCCAGTGCGGGCACACATAAAACATGTGTTCCGCGTCGTCTTTGTTGTGCCCGCAGTAAGTACATGCCGGCGTTCTAACCTTTCCCATTCTGTGTAAGTATTGTCTGAAGTATCAGTGCCCAGACAAGAACTGGGTGAGGTAAAAACTCACCTCCCCGAATTGCCTGCCCAGCCACGGAGCCAGTTCCGGTATTAGTTCGTAGGTCCATCGTGCCTGTTGCTGTCGACGTGGTTGTGGTCGTTGCCTCACACCCAGCCATTCGTCCTGCCACGCCGTCATTGTCCGTTCCCGTTCATCTGTCGCTGCGCGGGCCCTCCCGAACTCGTGGCTCCGCTCGTATATCCGCTTTCGCTCTTGCGCAAGCAGGTATACGGGGATAACTCCGGCGATAACGAATATCGCTGCCCTTGAAACCGTTCTGTACGCGCTTGCTATTCGAAGTGCTCCCTTGCGCTGCACCGCCGCTATGCACTTTCTATACTTTTCCTTGCTCATGGCATCGGCCCAGACCTCCGCTCCGTAGAGGAGAATGGAGTTCGTGGTTGACATGAGCAGTCTGCGCGTTGTAGGTCGTGGCCCGCGCACGTTGGCCATGAGCCTGCTTAATTCGGCTACACGTTTCGCCGCCCTATTCGCTGTGATTCGGAGGTGAAGAGCGAAGGTCAGCTTATTGTCTAGGGTCACCCCCAGATACTTAGCCGCCGGACGCGTCCTCACCACCGCGTCACCTACCGTTATGTCCATTGCTGTCTGGATTCGTTTCCTAGTCAGCAATACTACTTCCGTCTTATCTAAAGCTAGCCGTAGTCCGTGCTCACGCATCCAGCGAAGTATGCGCCGCATGGCCACGGTCAGCTGGAACTGGGCAGTATCTACGTCGCGCGCAACTATTACCACCGCTACATCGTCCGCGCATCCTATCAGCGACACCCCGATCGGCATCTGGAGTCTCGGCATTGCGTCATATAATACTAACCAGAAATCCGAACCCAAAATCGACCCCTGCGCCACGCCAGCCGAGACAGGTCTGACTTTGAGTCCTTCGTCCGTTTCGTACAAAAGCTTTCTGTCACTCAGATAGTCCTCAATCCATCGCAAGGCATAGTCTGGCACCCCAAAGGCTCAAAGAGCCGCCAGGATGACGACCCATCTCGCGGAATTGAAGGCGTTCTTAACATCAAGCGTTGCCAGCACGACTATCGGTCTAGCCGCATGACACGCCTCATCTATTCTAGCGACCGACGCTGTTACTTCGCGCACCGCGCCTATCACCGATCGACCCTTCCTGAAACCGTGCTGGTTATCGGAAAGATCGCCTGCTTCCCGAATCGCTCCCTGGATCCTTGGCCTAAGAAACAGCTCAGCTGTTTTCCCCATCGTATCGAGCAGACTAAGAGGTCTGTAAGCGGATGGAGAATTTGGGTCCCCTTTATTTTTATCGATGAGAACCAATCGCGCCCTCTTCCAGCGGTAGCTGAATACCCCTCTACCAAACATGTATTGTACATTTCAAGCAGTATCTGTGGCCTACACTTCGCGATTATCTTTATTGCTTCTACTGGTATTCCGTCCGGTCCTGGTGCCTTTCCGCCCTTCAGGGAGGAGGTAGCTGCCAAAAGCTCCCTCTCCGTGAACAGCGGGATATCGTCCGCGCGTATGGCGGTGTATTCCGCGTGGTCCCTAAGTGGATGGGTTGGAAAGAGCCCGTCAATTACCGTTTCGATTTTTCGCGTGCTCATCACCGAATTGGCCGCTCGTGCTTTCAGTTTTTGGGTTACTATCTTATAGCCCATCCCCCAAGGGTCGCCGTCGACGTCCTCGCAAAGTTTTCTCCAGCAACGAAGCTTGCTGTGCTTGATCGTGTAGCGAAGCTGCTTCCGTGCCACCCTATACTGCTGCATGAGATCGTCGCTTCCTTCCCGGAGTCGCGCACGCTGTGCCGCCCGTCTGCGCGCATGGCACTCTTTCCTGAGTGTCGCGATCCTGTCGGTCCACCAGTATACCGGTTGTCGTCTATTTCTCGTGCACGTCCGTGGCATAGCGGCGTTGCACGCTTTCGCTATCACTCTCGTCGTTCTTTCTACGAGCACTTCCGCTATTTCACGGCCTACTGGTGCATGCGGAATTCTCGCAGAGGGAGGTTCCGCATCCATTACCACCTCTACCAATTTCTCGCGGTCCATACGTCTGACGTTCCATCGCGGAAAGTGCTCGCTTCGTCTTGACGTGTTTGTCCTTTCGTCCGCGCCCCCTATCTCGAATCGGATGTACTGATGGTCACTACCGTTCTCGTCGTCAGTTACGTGCCAGTTCCGAATATTCCTAGCCAGCCCTTCGCTTGAAAAAGTTACGTCTGGTATGGATCGGCCAAATCCAGGCCTAACATACGTTGGTGTCGAGCCTACATTTAGCGTCGTCAGTCCAAGCCTTGCCGTTGCGTCGAGTATGAGTTGTCCCCGTCCGTTCGTCATGGGCATCCCCCATTCAATCGCTCTGGCGTTGAAATCCCCGCCAACCACGATACTGCCAGTTATTCCCCGTAGCGCGTCTTCTAACGTGTCAAGTTTGCGCGTAAATTCGTCAGCTGTCAAACTGGGTGAGAGGTATACGCTCACGAACGTAACGGTCCCAACTCTTGCCCACGCGAAGTCCTCTCCGGCCCCCCTGTCCGAGGTCACATGATCCGCGCGTACCCAGATCGCGGCTGTACCACTGTCGCTTGGCACCCACGACAGGGTATTCTCGTGTTTGTACAATTCCGACAAAATCATGACGTCCACATCCCACTCCGCGATGAACTGCGGGAGGAGGTCGTGGGCGAGTCTGCTTCTGTGCATATTCCCTTGGAGTACGCAGATCATCTCGAAGGATGTAACTTGCATGCCTTAAGGGCCTCTCTGAATACTGTGCAGGCACCTGTTCCTGGAAAATGGTTTCGAGCTGCGATGTCGATACCCTTCTCCACGCACAGGAAACAGGTGAGACTGTTATCTGGTTTGGCTGAGCATGCTGCTGCCTTGTGGCCTTCTTTGCCACATTTCCAGCAACATTTGCTCCTGTCTATTCCTTTGCACAGTTTTTTCAGGTGCCCGTACCCGAGGCATTTGTGGTATCGAGTTACTGTTACCCTTTGTCTAGTTCGGCAGTTGTTGATCCAGCCGACTCTCATTTTACCTTTCTTTAGCATAATGGCGGCCGCGCTGCGATCTAGTTCAGCTAGAGCCATTTTCTGCCCTCTGCCATTCGGATCAAACATGGTTATTTTGATCTCTGTCTCACAATCAGTTTCTCTGTCTGTCATGTCTTTGACATTTCCCATTCCCTTGACGGCCTTCTTGATGGCATCACGGAACGGCTGTGTATCGGTCGTCCCGTGCTCCAAGATAAGGAGGACGCCACCCTTTTCCGTCGTACGCATCTTGCGTATTTTTGTACCTGTCGCGTCTGGGTCCACACCTTTCTTTAAGGTGCTTACAATATCGGCGTACGTCTTGCCCTCCGGCGGCTGTACTAGTATTGCGTCGCGTCTCGTTCTGAGAGCGGGGAGGCCACCCCGGGGTCCGGATGGCGGGCCGAGCCTCTGGGTAGCCTCACTCCCGCGCTGTTTTGTCTTTGGCGCCGTCAGTTTTGCCGTGTCCCCGCTGCTAGTACCGGGTCTGGCGGAGGCCTTAGGGACGTCCAAATTTTTACTCTTCACGTGCCTATTCCGTACCTGTTGCCATGCGCCGGCGACAGATTCCGTCTTTTTATTTGGGGTTTCTTCATCTTGTGAAGTAACCCTATCTCTCTTCCTTTCGGATCTAGGCAGTCGATTGTTTGTGGCCTTCTTGCCACCCTGCGATCCACCGGGACCTTGCTCCGAGGCAGTTTTTGCCTGAGGCAAGGTCTCTGATCTAACCTGCGCCTCACTGCACATCTCAGTCAGGAGCTGGACCATGCCGTGTAGTAGGGGTATACCTTTTTTGATAGCCCCTCCTGCACCCTTTTGCTGGTTGCAGACGTAATCTGACAATGCTTTCAGCATCATCGTCATTCCCTCCAGGGCCGCTCCCATCTGTTCTGGGCAGTTGCCTTGCAGTTCTTCTGCCATTTTCTCACCTCTTACATTAAGGTTCTTCTCTCTACCTTGAATCTCAAGGAGCCTCTTTTTCGTCTCCTCCCAATCCCGCTTTTCATTTCGTCGTTTTTCGGATGAGGGTGTCCCCTGCGGTGTTTGTTGCCCGCGGAGGACATTCTCTTCCTGCCCATTCATTGCCATTTCATTTTCTTTTCCTGCCTCACCTTCCGTTTCTTTAGAGTTTTGGTTATCCATAAGTTTTTAAGTTTGTTAAGGGTGGGGGTGTGAATGCGGCTATAACTACCCCCATTGCTATAACCGTTTGGGGCCCGTGACGGGAAACTTACAACCGAAACAGCCTGCGCACGTACACCCAATCATTGGCATCCTGGCACTCCCGCGGGTGCGACGCGTTGACGTTGGGAGATACCACGCTACGCACGTTTCATGCATCATGCAGCACATCCCTTGCGGGCAGCGTCAACATGCTCGTTACGTAGCGTGACCCTTGTATTAGTGTCGGTTGAGGTGTAGTGTATGTGTAATAGTGTCCTGTTTGTAGTGGTGAGCAATATTGTGTGGTGAATGTTTCCCGAGTGAGATCGCGGCAGTATCCCGGCCGCTACGTTGCCGCCGCTGTTCGTCGCACCTTCGCATTTTCCTAAACCTTTCTTTCTTTTTCTGGGCGATACCCGTCTATAGGGCCCCCGACTCTATCATACTTTTTTGTTCGTTCGCTTCCGGGCGATACCCGTCGATAGGGCCCGCGTAACACTTGCTTCGAGGCGATACCCGTTCATAGGGCCCCTGCACAGGCATTCTTCTATCATACTGTTTAGGATCACGCATCAGGGAGAAGGATGCCTCGGACGCCGCGGAGATGGGTCTCCGTTCTCTCATGTTCGTTGGATGTTGTCTGTATATTAGTGTGGTATGTTGTCGTGTACTTGGTTACCGTTTAGTCGCCTTCTGATTGCCAGGCGAACCAGCAAATCATCCAGCTACAAGCCCCGCCGGGAGGACCGTTGCCCTTCCTCTTGCCAGGAAGGTGGTGCACCGGCCACGCGTCAACCCAGGTAGCCATGGCGGGGGAAATATACATATTACGATAAATAATAATAGTTCTATTGAATTTTTTACTATGTACAGATCTCATGATATACCAAAGACTGAGTTCATTTTAGATTTAAATAAATTTTTAAGTGAAAAGAGGCATATTAAAAATCATCTAATAATTGGAGATTTTAATATAGATCTATTAGAGTCAGATAGGATGAGCCAAGAGTTTCTTTGTAATTTTTTGGATAAAGGATATATTCCTGGATTTATGGGTATCACAAGACCACCCGTAGGAAATTGTAAAGGATCCTTTATTGACAATATTTTTGTTAAAACTAATAGTCTAAATACGGTTATGTGTAAATTAAAAAATTCTTTAACAGATCATTATCCTATTTTTGTAACAATAAATAAAATTAAAACTAAAAACTAAAAATGCTGAAATTGTACCGATTTATAAATCTGGTGTGAGACACAATGTATCAAACTACAGACCTATTTCGTTAATATCAAACATAGCTAAAATTTTTGAGAGAATAATTTATAATAGAATACGATTTTGTTAAAAAGTGTAATATAATATCTGAGCATCAGTTTGTGTTCGGGTTATTTAGGCCTTTGGGGGGGATTTGAATTGCGCGCCGTAGCTCGCCAATCACCGCGTATTACAATCGGCCGAGTAGTTGCGCGCACTGCCGCTTATCGGCCAAGCGGATGCGAGCGCCGCGAGAGCAGAGGTTCTCGCGCGCCTTATGCACGTGGGGGGTCAGTTCCGTTCCCTCTCCCGGAGAGACTGGTCGATTTTCCTGGCGTGATTCAAGGCAGCGCATCAAACCCGATTTTGGATATTTTAATATTGTACGAGAAGCTCGGCACGTACGTCCTTATCAGGACGGTCGACTTCTCCCTTCGTAAATTGTCTGCGTCGCGTGAGTGTGTGTGTGTGTGTGTTCGGTGTGACGGAGGATCGGGAAGGTCCGGCCACGTGCGAGCCCCCTCGACGTGCCGACTTCCACACGGCGATCACCTACGCGGCAGGGCCAAAGGGTCTGCCCGTGGTCCAGGTACGGTTCCCTCGAGACGTCGAGGCGCCCTGCGACCAGGAAGGTGCATCCCATACACGTGCAGCCAGGACATTACGTCGCGCTGTCCACGTTTCTACCGTCTAGCTTTTAAGGTAAGAGAGCTCTCGAGCGCGCGTAACTGGTACCTCGCGGCGTTAGGATATTTGCGTTATCACCTTCTCTCTCTCTCTCCCTTCTTTTGTTCCTATATTAGAATCTCTTTTGGTATGTATAATTTCCTCTTTAGTAAATAAATCATTCGCTTGCCCCGGCTTTTCTCCCTGCCTCGTGGGAGTTTTTACGCCGAGGCAAGTTGTCTTATTTCCCGCGAAAAAAATTGTGTCTTTATTGATCTACCCGGCCTTCCCTCACTCATTCATACATATATATATATACATTTATTTTTATAATTATCAGCATTTTCTTCATGGTGCCCCGGGTGAGGAATGAGTGATAGGTTGGTTGGCTAGATGAATGAAATCCGAAAAGCGCATCATATTAAGCGTTCTTAGCGTGCGAGCTGTTATCGGCCCCGTTCGGCCCTTCTCGGAATCGGCTCGTAGCGTCTAGCGCGCTTGCTCGGCTTGACGCGTCGCCGCTGTCGGCGCTGTTCGGCCGTTCTCGGAATCGGTTCGTGGTGTCTGGCGCGCTGGCTCGGCTTGACGCGTCGCCTCCACGCGCGCGCTCGCGGTGTTGCTGGCGATACTTAGGCGGGCTGTTGTCGGCGCTGTTCGGCCGCTCTCGGAATCGGCTCTTGTCAGCGAGCGCGCTTGCCCGGCTCGACCTGTCGGCTACGCGCGGCGGCCTCGCGGTGTAGCTGGCGATACGCAGGCGGTCTGCTGCCGGCACTGTTCGGTCGTTCTCGCGGGCTGCTCGTGTCATCGGGCGCGCCTTGCCGGCTTTGCGGACCGACTTCGCTCGGCGGCCTAGCGGCGTGGACGGAGATTCGCGGCATCGAGTCGCGTATAGCGCGTTCTCGCCGTGTAATTCTCCCGTTTGGCTATTTGTATAGGTGCGCGCGTTGTAATATAAGTTAAGCCGCTTGCGTTATTCTACGCTTAAGTTTACTTTTTCTTGCTACACTAAGTACGTAGTTTAGTGAATTTCTTGGGCGCGTTTCTTGTTCTAAGGCTAGTTTATCATGGCTCCTATAGCATTGAGAAAACTGGTGGCTCTACAGGACTCACGTCAGGTAGAGATCCAGGGTCTGCACAAACGCTTACTCGATAAGCCGCATGCTTCGCTCAATAAGAAAATAATTCAGGCGCGCATCGACGCCTTGAAGGAGATTTGGGTTGAAGCTCGTAAGACTCATTCTGAGATTACCGTAAGAGAGGATGCGGAAACAAATCAGTACGTCACCGAGGATGGATTTGGCAAGCTGCAGGCAGCGTATGAGAGTGCTCTTGACGAGGTCTTAACGTTGCAGTCGCAGTTCGAGGTCGCAGATGAGTCTACAATTTCAGGCGGACCTCTCAACTCTACGGTGTCTGGGTTTGATTCTCGAGTCGCGAAGCTCCCTAGAATCCCTCTTCCTACTTTTTCAGGAAAATACGAGGATTGGGAGAGCTTTTGTGATTTATTCACGACGCTTGTGCATGAGTTGCCTCGGGTTTCCGATGCGACTAAGCTACAGTATCTGAAACTGTGTTTGACCGGGGGCGCGGCAGATTTAATTAAAGACGTGACGACCACCAGCGCTAACTATGCTAGCACATGGAAGGCGCTGAAGGCTCGTTACCATAACCCGAGGCTCATCATAAACAAGCATTTGTCTGCTTTTAACGAACTTCCTCATCTTAAGAAGGAGTCAGCTGAGGAATTGCGTTCCTTTTCGGATGAGGCTCAGCGTATCGTTCGCGCCTTGAAGAATATGGAAGTGCCCGTAGATAGTTGGGATGTTTGGCTCGTGTGCAGTTTATCTGAACGTTTAGATCCAGAGTCGCGCAAGCTGTGGGAGTCGGAGCTTAGTACTAAGGATCGGCTACTCATTGAAGCAGGTACTGGCCAGGATAATACTAGCTCTGCGTACCCTTCTGCTACGTTCCACGATTTGGTCGAATTTCTCGAGAGGAGAATTCAGACTCTTGGCATGATTAGTTCTGAGCGATGTGGGGAAAAAAGGTCGGCTCCTCCTCTTAACTCGGGTCATCCTCGCAAGATTTTTCATGTGAGCTCTTCTCGTACAGCGGAACCAGGTTCCATGAATTGCCCACTATGTACTGGCCCGCATGCTCTCATGAGATGCAATCGGTTCAAGGAGAAATCTGTCCAGGAACGTCGAGAGGAAGTTAGGCGCCTGCAGCTCTGCTTTAACTGTCTGGGTCGGCATCGAGCGAACTCTTGTTCTTCTTCAGGTCGTTGTTCTACATGTCAGGGCAAACATCACACTCTTATTCATTTCCAGGAGGCAGGAAACTCGCAAGGTTTTGCGTCAGCATCCAATGCATCGAAGGGCAGCCGCTGGACTCCAGGTACCAAATCAGCGGTGGTGGGTCTGCATGCGGCTGGATCTCCGATGTAAACAAGGAAGACTCTCCTTGCCACAGCTCGAGCGTTGGTAGTAGGTCCAAAGGGCAAGGGCACGTGTGTGTGGGCGCTTTTAGATCAAGGCTCGGAAGCTTCATTTATATCTGAATCCATTGTGCAGTTACTTGGACTGCCTAAGCGACGTACACACGTGCCACTGTCTGGTCTTGGGGCATGCGCTGCCGGCATTGCTCGTTCGATCACTCAGATCACTCTTCGTTCGGCGGTTGATGCAGGACTTCAGGTCGAAGCAGAAGTATTTGTTCTTTCTAAACTCACTTCGCGTCTTCCTTCCCACGAACTTAGCGAGGCTTTAGCTCGGGAGAAATTTTCGGGTATGGTTTTAGCTGATCCTGAGTTTGCAGTCCCGAAGAAGATCGATCTTATTCTAGGCGGAGATATCTACGGTCAGTTGCTTCTTTCTGGGGTGAAAAAATCCACGACTTCGCGGCTTGTTGCTCAGAACACAGTCCTCGTTTGGATTGTCTCCAGACCGGTGGATGCAGACGGATCACGGCGGGCGGATGGTTCTGCGATTGACTCCCCAGTTCAGGCGCTCCACTGCAGGGATGATTGAGATCAGGTGTTGCAGCGATTGTGGGTACTTGAGGAAGTTTCAGTGCCAAGTGACAGGTTGAAGCCAGAGGATGCAAGGTGCGAGAGCTTGTTTCGGGAGACGCATGGTCGTGACTCGCAAGGTCGGTATGAGGTGAAGCTCCCTTTGAAGCCAGATCCCTCTTCCGTTGCTGCGGAGACTCGTCGCATCGCACTGGGATCGCTTTCTCATCTGCATCGTCGGCTTTCTCGTGATCCGAAGTTTACCCAAGGGTACGTTGAATTCATGGAAACTTATGAGAGGTTAGGTCACATGTCGCGGGTTCCTTCGTCGGAGGTTCATCGGTCTGATGCTTGGTATTTGCCTCATCATGCAGTGGTGCAGGAGGACGCATCAAAGAGGAAGCTACGGGTTGTGTTCGACGCCTCTCGGTACGGCAGGTCACTGAGAAGCAGATCGATGAGGATGAGTCAGTTAAGGCTCTAGGGGTACAGTGGGTCCCATCGCAAGTTGCGTTTCGGTTGAATGCGTCTAGTGTTGAGAATTTGGCTGCTGCTCAAACGAAAAGGTCCGTCCTCTCTAATATTGTGCGTTTATTCAATCCGTTAGTATTGTAGTATAGGTCGAATTGCCCCAGTCTCGGTCACGGCCAAGATCTTGATGCAAGATATGTGGATCTTGACGTGCGAATGGGACTCATCACTGCCAGCTGAGATCCGTGAGCGCTGGTATGATTATTGCAAGAATTTATCTGCATTGCCTTCTCTGTCCATCGAACGTTCGCTAGGGGGTACAGCTGCTTGTTCTTATCAGATACATGGATATGCCGATGCTTCCTCTCGAGCTTATGCCGCAGTAGTATATCTGCGAATTGATGAGGGTAATGGAAATTGCCGGGTGTCGTTATTGTTGGCAAAATGCAAGGTAGTTCCCGTTAAAACGGTGAGCATTCCCAATTTGGAGTTGTAAGGCGCTTACTCCCTCGCATTTCCTTAATGAAGGAGCTTCGGTTTTGATTCCGGACGCTGACCTGCCCGAGTTGCCAGAAAATCGGCTGAACGGTTCCAACTACTTCAGCGTATCCGTAACAACTTCTGGAAGCGCTGGTCAGCGGAGTATCTGCTTCACTTGCAAGAGCGGGAAAAGTGGAGGGACCCTTTCGAGAACTTCGCGGTAGGTCAGCTCGTATTGGTGAAGGATGATCGGTACCCTCCATCAAAATGGCCATTGGGCAGGGTCACTGAGGTGCACCCTGGCCCGGATGGTCTGGTGCGAGTGGTTACCATCAAGACTGCCTCTTCCTCCCTTCGACGACACATTGCTCGTCTTTGCCCTTTAGTGTTGGATGCTAAGGAAAGGTGAGCCGGTTTACTCCTTTCTCCAAGGTTCTGGTTCGTCCGTCGGACGAAGGCGGGCGGAATGTTCGGGTTATTTAGGCCTTTGGGGGGGATTTGAATTGCGCGCCGTAGCTCGCCAATCACCGCGTATTACAATCGGCCGAGTAGTTGCGCGCACTGCCGCTTATCGGCCAAGCGGATGCGAGCGCCGCGAGAGCAGAGGTTCTCGCGCGCCTTATGCACGTGGGGGGTCAGTTCCGTTCCCTCTCCCGGAGAGACTGGTCGATTTTCCTGGCGTGATTCAAGGCAGCGCATCAAACCCGATTTTGGATATTTTAATATTGTACGAGAAGCTCGGCACGTACGTCCTTATCAGGACGGTCGACTTCTCCCTTCGTAAATTGTCTGCGTCGCGTGAGTGTGTGTGTGTGTGTGTTCGGTGTGACGGAGGATCGGGAAGGTCCGGCCACGTGCGAGCCCCCTCGACGTGCCGACTTCCACACGGCGATCACCTACGCGGCAGGGCCAAAGGGTCTGCCCGTGGTCCAGGTACGGTTCCCTCGAGACGTCGAGGCGCCCTGCGACCAGGAAGGTGCATCCCATACACGTGCAGCCAGGACATTACGTCGCGCTGTCCACGTTTCTACCGTCTAGCTTTTAAGGTAAGAGAGCTCTCGAGCGCGCGTAACTGGTACCTCGCGGCGTTAGGATATTTGCGTTATCACCTTCTCTCTCTCTCTCCCTTCTTTTGTTCCTATATTAGAATCTCTTTTGGTATGTATAATTTCCTCTTTAGTAAATAAATCATTCGCTTGCCCCGGCTTTTCTCCCTGCCTCGTGGGAGTTTTTACGCCGAGGCAAGTTGTCTTATTTCCCGCGAAAAAAATTGTGTCTTTATTGATCTACCCGGCCTTCCCTCACTCATTCATACATATATATATATATATACATTTATTTTTATAATTATCAGCATTTTCTTCAGTTTGGTTTTATGAAAAATGTAGGTACGAAAAATGCTTTAAATTATATATCGAATATACTATACAATAACTTAGATAGTAGTAAACCAACGATTATAACTCTTCTGGATCTTGCCAAAGCTTTTGAAACTGTGGATCATGAAATATTACTTAAAAAATTATATTGTATTGGTATCAGAGGACAGGCGTTGGTCTTACTAACAAGTTATCTAAATAATAGATACCAAAAAGTCAAGATTAATAACAGTGAAAGTTATTACATGATAATAAACATAGGTGTTCCGCAATGTACAATTTTAGGACCTCTTCTGTTCATACTTTATATCAATGATCTATTGAAAGAAATTCCTTTTGAAGTAATTTCATCTTATGCAGATGACACTGCTGTGATAGCTACGGGCAATAACTGGAGAGAAGCTCAGGAAACTATGAATAATTATCTTCTAACTGTAGATAAATGGTTAGCAGTAAACAAATTATCACTAAATGTTGTCAAGACGGTATATATGACTTTTGGTAGCTATAGCGACAGTGTCCCAACTCAAATGAATGTTAAGATAAATGATAAAGTTTTAACAAGAGTTGAGAATTATAAATATTTAGGAATCATATTTCATTATAATTTAAGGTGGGATAGTCACATGCAAGAAATTATAAAAAAAACTAAATATCTAGTATATATTTTGTATACGATCTCCTAGTTTATGTCAACAGAAGTAATGAGAATAATATACTACTTTTTTTTTCACAGTATAATTAATTATGGAATTTTAGCCTAGGGTGGAGTGTATAAAAATAATAGAAGTATACTACAAAATCTACAGAATAGAATCCTAAAAATTGTAAATAAAAACAATTTTGTTATACAGGATAACCTTATGAATATTGAACAAATTTTCAGTTTTGAATCTATAAAGTTACATTACTCTGAACTTCAAAATAAGTAGCTCACATCTAATAGTATAACTAGGAATAAAAATATAATTATACCTAGGTATAATAAAAGAATTAGTAATAAAAATAGTTATATAAAAGCAATTTCGATTTTTAACATGCTACCAAACAACCTAAAAAACGTAGATATTAGCAAATCAGCTCAAAAAAATAAAATAAAGAATTGGATCAAAACCAATCTTTAAATGCTGATATTGAGTGCATTTTTATGTAAATGGTTAATTATATAAATATTACTTTCACTGCGGTGAATATTTATTGGCAAATAAAGAAATTTTATGAACAGTATTTTTAAGTTTACTTTTAAGGTTAGTTTTAAGTTTTAGTTTTTAAGTTTTCTCTCTTGTTATTTTTTTTTATATAAATATTGTAATATACTAGACCTGCGAACAGATAATGTGTTTATCTCTGCAGGATTTATGGATGTAAATATGTAAATAATTACTCTGTAAATTATTTTCTGGTTTAAATAAATAAATAAATTTTGAGTCGAGGAAGAGCCGGGAGAATGTTGTATAAGTTATACTTATGAATTTTTTGGACTGTTTTTGACCTACCTTACCGTGGGTTATGCTAAAAGGAACACCGCTTTATTAATATTCTAAATATTAACAAATATCAGGCTTTTATATTTCGATCCTTGTATTTGCTTCTATTCTTTTCATGCTGAGCCTTTTAACAAGAGTTGTTTCTATTGAGGAAAGAACAAAGAATAAGTCTTATTAAAGCTTGTTTGTCATTGTCTCTTAGGCCTCTGCATGCTAAAAGAATATATAATGCGAGGAAATATGAATATGAGGAATAAGGACCTTTGCAAGCTAAAAGAATAATGACATAGACATAAGAATAGTACTGATTGATCTATATATATATACGAGAAATAAGAGGAATAAGAACTTATTTTAATTATTTATCCTGTATACAGATATACCCATCAATATTACTCTTATGTCCTATGTCCTAATTCTTAAAAAAAAAAAAAAAATTGCCTTGCGTACTTTATTGTAAGTACTTTACCATTATTCCTCGCTTATGCATACTAGTGGAAGACTTTTATTTTTCTTTCCTTACATATCTTTGTCGATATTTGTTTCTTAATTCATTTCATTCAGTCGGCTTCCGAATATATAAGGGGACCTACAGTTTATAGTGGGTTCCGAACCACTTGTCAAACAGCTTTTTACGTCAGATCTTGATGTTTTCTGCATTTTATTTGTCTATCTTGGTGTTTGTTTGGTTGCTGTTGTGATGGTTTGTTTGGTTTTTTGTTTCTTGAAGATTTTACTCTGCTACTTCTTCTTCGTTGTCTGGGTGTTCTGCTTCATCTTCATCTTGTGGGTAGACAGGGTCTTATGCCTCTAGATCCAGTTCTTCCTGGAGTTCCTCTATTATTTCTGTGGTGGTCAACGTGTCCTTGGCGTAGGTTGAGAAGGCTAGATAATTTTCAGCCCTCACAAGCTCCCGTTCTGTTATGCTTCTAAGTCCGGTTTGTTATCTTAATTTGTTTCTTAGGTTGTTGTAGTTTTCGCAATGCTTGAGTACATGCTCTGGCGAGTCTTCTTGTCCGCATATGCAGTCAGAGTTGTCAGAGAAGTTGAATCTCTTCTTAAAAGTTCCAAAGTTTCCGTGTCCATTAATGAACTGACAGCCCTAATTCTTTTAGTGTGCAAAGGCCCTAAGGGCGTTCATGTATCAGTTATTCCTCTTGCGCCTGCTTATTCCCTGTTTTCTCGCGGAATAAGCAGACACCGGAGAAACACAAGAGAAATAAAGGCTCTGACATGAAGTAAGATACAAGTTACTAGATGCAAGATACAAAGGTGGTTACAAAATACAAGGGGTCTTATACGAGTATATAAAACTTGAGCGACATAACCTTTTCGAAAACAAACAAAAGCAAAACTTGTTAGCTTAACTAATAATTTAAATAAAAATCTCAATTTAATTAATTATAAATGCCATTAAGTATGTTTATACAGTTTTATAAACACAATTCACTTGTATCTCACTTCGTATCGGAGCCTTCACTGGAACTTAAGCGCTCTTATGTCCTTCTTAGGTCGATTGCCTTTACTAACCAATATTATTTTCTTACTGTGCTCAAGGTAAGCTGCGTGCATCCGTGGAGACATTTGAAGTGGCACTGCCGAATAAGCAAAGTAGCCAACGTACTGATAGCAGGCACAATGAGTGGGTGTTTGAAAGCGTGGTCAAAGGGAGCGTTTGAAAGGCGTCCGCCTACTTGCAATAAATCCTTAGTAACGACTGGATTGAGCTTTAATAAAGAGCTCTTTGAGTTCAAAGTTTTGCCTGAATTGAGATCAGCAATTGCTTTGGAAAAGTAATATCTTTGGTAGCAGTATTTCCAGAGTAAACGAGCATTTTCCAAATCCTTAGAAAATAGCTGAAAATTAGAAAATAGAGTCGTTTTGAGTTAAATGCCAAAACTCTAAATTTAAGAAATTCAAACGAGAATTGCGGTTAGATTTGTTGTCTAAACAGCGTTTACTTAATTCGAATAAAAACTTAAGACAGTATGCAGTAATGCGAATAAACTTTGATGCAGAAGAATACTTCTCGACCAGGTCCCACAAACCTGAAGAATTTTTATTGCATTCTGGCGGTTCTTTGGAGTGATGAAAGTTATCTTCTTTAATACTAGTGTTCAGATTCACTAAATGACTATTTACAAGATTGGCACGATCAGACTGAACTTCTGACCAAGCAAATGCAGTCTCTCTTAAGAATTGGGACCATTCCAACAGAGACTATGTTCCTGAAGTTTGGAAGGCTCAGTGCCACGTGAAGCGATATCTGCGGCATTGTCAGAAGAACAACAATGGTACCATTGAGCTTCTGAGACTGAGGTGAGTATATCAGAAGAACGATTTGCGATGAATGCTTGCCAACGTGATGGGTGGTCTAGTAACCAATACAGAACATGAAGAGAATCTGACCAGAGCTTAATACTGGCCAATGTGATGGATACAGTTTTCTTGTAATATTTACAAGCTTAGCGAGTAAATGAGCTGTACAGAGCTCGAGTTTTGGCATACTCAGTGTCTTTATAGGCGCAACCCGAGTTTTCGCCAGCTGCAATGAGGTCGTTACCTTTGATCCCTTAATTATTCTTAAATAAATCACCGCCCCATAAGCAATCTTGAAAGCATTGGCAAAACCATGTAATTTTATTATTTGAGCGTCAGAAGCGTAGACCAACGAGGTAACCTCAACTCCGTCAAGCAATTGAGCTCTTGTTCAATTGATTTCCAGCGTGCAACTGCATCTTCTGGGAGGAGCTCGTCCCAACTTACCTTAAGCAATCAGAGCAATTGCATGAGGATTTTTGCTGAGAACACCACAGGCGCCAACTAACCCATGGGGTCGAACAAGCGTGCTATTTTTTATAGCACTGTATTGTTAGTAATAGAGTCACTTATGGGAGTACAATCTATTTGAAACTTGAACAAATCTTCTTTTGGCAACGAAATCAAACCTAAAACGGATACAGCTGCGCTCTAATTAGAGAACGATAATAGATCAGCTGCTAAGAGTGCTGGACCTAACCAATCGAGAAGTTTTGCTGTATTTGAAGACTATTTGTGAAGAGGAAAGCCGCCCACTATGAAGAGCTTAATGGTGCCCTCCTGCTTCATACATACTTCCTGGTCTGAATGATCGCCTGATAAATCTCTCCTTACAAGACTTGAGCTCCGAGTGGACGCTCAGATGAATTATCAACATCCAACTGCTTGACTACTCTAGAAGCTGTAAATGACGATGGAGCTAACCCATAAGTTACTGTTACGAGTAGCCAAACCTTTACTTGAAGAGGGATATCAGATCTCCAGAGAATCGATTGATAATGATAATCTTCTTTATCAATGAGAATTTGCCTAAACATTTGTTTGACATCGGGAAAAATGCGTGACGGTTCGTAGTTTTGTTGTGGTGCTCGCTTCTTTCCAGACCCTATGATGGGGAAGAAATAAGGAGTCACTTAAATCCCTTTTGACGGGAGCGCTAGAATCAAGAATCATGTGGTCTAGCTGCTAATACTTAGCTATACATGCAGTATGTACTGCTTTAAGTTTTGCATCTTTTTGAAACTTTGATTCCATGTACTTTAGCGCATAGTGCGCAGGAACAAATGAATCGCCTAAATTTGAACTAGCGTTGCCAGGATGTTTAAAAGGTAATCTAACGACATATCTTCCCTCTGAATTTCTATAATGTGTAGTTAGGAAGTGATCCTCAGAAGATTGTTCATCGGCAGTGTACAAATTTTTGCTTGGTATATCCTCCACCCGCCAAAAATCCTGTAGAGTGTCATTGAGCTTCTTCCCTGTACAGTGAAATGATGCTGTGCAAGTATTAGGAGATTTTGACTCTCCTGCAAATCTACCTGATATCAGCTAATCCAATAGAGAGAGAGAGAGAGAGCGATGCGATCGGTTCGCCTATTTTTTAAAAGGTAATCTAACGACATATCTTCCCTCTGAATTTCTATAATGTGTAGTTAGGAAGTGATCCTCAGAAGATTGTTCATCGGCAGTGTACAAATTTTTGCTTGGTATATCCTCCACCCGCCAAAAATCCTGTAGAGTGTCATTGAGCTTCTTCTCTGTACAGTGAAACGATACTGTGCAAGTATAAGGAGATTTTGACTCTACTGCAAATCTACCTGATATCAGCTAATCCAATAGAGAGAGAGAGAGAGAGAGAGAGAGAGCGATGCGATCGGTTCGCCTATTTTTCCCTTGAGCACTTGGTTCTCAATGATCAAAGCGTGAATATCGGCACTGAGCAACACCTCTATACGACCGCTTTCAGCGTATTGAGGATCAACGAGTTTCAGACCATTTAAATATTCCAGTTTTGAACAGCAACGAGTACACGGTGGTGTATAACCTGAGACTCGAAGAAGGACTAGGGCTTCGACTTGACACAGAAAAGTAGATTCGAATATTGGCAGTATCTTAAAGCTAGTAAACTTCTTAGCCATGGCTACTGTTCCTTCACCTACTCACGGTTACGTGAGCATTTACTTTAGTTCTTCTTAAGCTCAAAAGTTGGCACAAGGACTCTTAGATGAAAGAGGCTTCAGAGCAACGATCAATCAAAGTTCGAACTTTGAATTTCAAACCATTTGAAGATTGCACAAAAACCCTGGCTGTGGGGAGAAGAATATCCTTCGTAAACCTATATAGGCAGAAGTGTCAGTGAAATGAGAGATTGCTGAGTCGTCTTCCCTTCCGGTGTGTCGCGGCTCCGTTGAGTTGATATACTGCAGATACGCCGAGTTCCTGTTGCTCGCTGTAGCTTTGCCTGCGAGGTAGATAGCTGCCCTTGGAGCTGGCTTTGTGTGTTGGCGGGAGCTGTTGTGCTCTGCACTGCCATGTAAGGTTGCGATCGAGATGCCGATACACAAACTTTACTTAAATCCGAAAAGGCTTCGGAGTCGCAGACGCGACAGTTGTTTTCTCTGACATCCTTAACTCGCGGATGCCCGAGGCAAAGCGGAGCACGTTTTTGTTTAAATCAATTAAATTGTGGAGGGTTCAGGAATGATAATTAAATTCTTAATTGACTTTCGGACCCCATTAATATGTTAAAATTAGTTAAATTTGTGCTTCTTTGTGATATAATAGACTTACATATACATTATAATCTAATTTTAAAAGAGTATAAAATTGCATTTAATAAAAGTAAGCATTATGGCATTTAACATTTAGATTTATGACATAAACGATTCGTTATTTATCTAAAATTATGTAAAATAATGGTCTTCTAATTACTTCAATTAATACGTAGCCCTGAAATGGTTGATTATGTAGTTATAACAAGCAAAAATAAAATTAAGCATGTTCTCCGCGGCTTAAGTATTAAATAAAATAAAAAACTAATATTTTTTTTAAAACGCTTTTATTTTGCAATGCTCTTAAAGGTATAAAATAACTAAGATATGTTAAATTGGTTACTTTACTTTTCTATTATATTAAAAATAAATATTAAAGCGTGGGGCCCTCATCGAAAATTTCTTTGAGCTCAATATTGCTTCATGCTTATGCTTATTTGTGTTGATTTATTCACTTAGAACGAATAAGATTCTATAATTGAATAGAAATGTTGCTATAGCTTGCTTTCATTGTAATATATCATTTATGTAAGTGCCGCAGGCTTTAATATTCATTTTTTAATGGAACAGAAAAGTAAATTAACCAATTTTACATATCTTAGTTACTGTATACCTATTAGTGTACTGCAAAATAAAAGCGTTTTTTAAAAAAATATTTGTATTAATATTATTCTGATTGCGTTTTTGTGAAGGATAATGGGGTTAATGCGGATATGTTCTGTTCTTTAGATTTTAGTATTACTATGAATGGAGCTTTGAAATGAATTTTGCTGAGCTTTGAAATTAAGTCGGAATTCTTTTATACTCCTTACATATGAAATTGTATAAGCTAAATTAGCCTGGTTGAGACCTACGGGTGAAACCGCCCTTGTGGCCACTTTGGGAAGTTTAGCTAGTAGGTTAAAAGTATGAGAATACATAGTCAAAATTGAAAATAATGCCAAAATAGAGGTTTAGACACACAGTTCATCCATTGAACTATTATTTAAGTTATTAAAAGATTTTAACTACATAAATAACAAAAAAAAAATTGATTAGTATTTAGGAAAGGAGAGAAGTTATTGATCTTCCCGAGGTAAGGTTTGCTTAAAGAAGAAAATAAGTTTTCTTTAACGTTTCGGAGAACACTGTCACCCTCATCAGAAATAATTATTTATTTAGGCGGCGTATTACATTTGTCAAAAGCGCAACGTCAATAAACAGAAGCTTCCTCCTCCGCGAAAATGCAGGGAGTCCAAATAGATAAGGTGTTGCTTGCCCCGAGGTGTGTTTACGACTGAAAGTTACTGTTGTACTGATTAGTATTGACTGAGAGGTATTGTTGTACTGATTAGTATTGACTGAGAGGTATTGTTGTACTGATTAGTATTGACTGAAAGGTATTGTTGTACTGATTAGTATTGACTGAGAGGTATTGTTGTACTGATTAGTATTGTTTTGTAGCCTATGTAGCGAAAACACTTAAATAAATTAAATAATAGGATGCAGAGAGACGCACGAGAGCATGTTGATGTACGCAGGCGAGACAGCTGACGTGCTCACGGAGACGAATGCACAATCGGGGACAGACATGTACTCATCTTCGCACAAACGTAGTACGAAGCGGCAGAAGAAATAGCGAAGGCGAACTTATGTCCCGCGCTGCAACAGAATTGTTAAATAACTTGAGGTTAAAAGTAAAGACTTTAGCCGAAAAGGTTGAAGGTAAAGAAAAATAAGATGCAGAAAGTAGAAATGTTTGGAAAACTATAACAGAAAATCTAAAGGATGGCGTAGAACAGCTAACTGCAAAAATAAACATCTTAGAAGAAAAGGTTCAAAAGGCAGATTTGTAAGATGGACAGGGAAATACAATAGAAATAGTGATAGAAGCAGAAAGTATCAACGAATCTAAGGTAGAACAAAAAGGGGAATTGCTGTTCGGCAGAGTATATAAAAAAGAAATTTCGGATGCTTTAACTGAAGTTGAACTAGAATGGGAAAAGAGGGAACGCCTGTGTAGAAAAAAGAATATTTTTATAAGAGGCATAAGAACTGTAGATACAGGAATCAAAGAAGAAATAAAAAATATAGTAAGAGAAAATTTGGGCTTAATAATGTACATTAAGAAAATAAGGCCAATTGGTGGTGGTCTAGTTTTAGAATTAGAATCTTTTCAGAACAAAGAATTAGAGGTTAGCCAGCACTCGAAAAACCCGAGTCGAGTTGAGCCGAGTACTCGATATTTTCGAGTACTCGAAAACAGCGAGGTGCTCGAAAACTGTCGAGCTGCTCGGAATGATCGAGTTATTCGAAACAATCGAGCTACTCGAGATAAACTAGCTATACGAAATATTAGATGTACTCGAAAAGAGAAAAAATTCGCGGGTCATTATGTGTCATTCTTGAAATACGTTTTTAAATTATTATCTAAATTACTATTATTAGCCTTCTTTGCAGGGCGCACTATAAATGATCACCCATGGTGGAAATATTTTTGGAAAGAACTATTAAAATTTGAGAAAATTGATTAAAATTCGTTCAAAACGTATAAAAATACCCTCAATTTTGGACCTCAAGATTACTCATTTTTTCACTGTTTTAAATAAAAATGAACAAATTTAAGCAATTAATAAAAATGTTTGACAAAGCCTAATTTAAAAAAGAAATTATCCTAGAAATTCTGAGAATAGTTGACGACTGTCAATAAATGTTTGTAAACATTAAAAATTGTAATGGCAAACATTTGGATAGCATTTTTTAACGAATTTAAACAAAACTAGACTATTTTGCACAAAAATCAACATCAAATCATAATTAAAATTCAAAAAGGTTTGGCACAAATAAATTTTATATAAAAAAATGTACGAGTTACTGCTGTGCTTACCTTTGGGTCGACCCGCGGCGGATCACCGCTGTAGCCTTGCCCCGGTGCAGCTTTGCAGGTTTTTCCCACGTACACGTCGAATCCACGAGGATTACGATTTTGTGCGGAGTTTCCTCGACAAACAAGTTTTCGCGACCTGAAAGGAGCGCGATAACGCGAAGGCTAATTCTATGGTTTACGCAATTGTCTCTTTTCATTTATTTCGTCAATCAAATCTATCACGGGTATACCTTCGCTAATACTTTAAATAGAAATAAAACATTTCACTAGTTGAAGTAAACCTTCTGAGTTCGAATCTCGTTTCTAATTCGAAAGAATGTGCAAAATTTTTCGTAAATTGTTCAGAAACAAAAAATAAGTTTAGTCTTCTATTCTCTTAATTTTTCTGTTTTAATTGATTTTTATGGTAAGAAAATCTAACAAAAATTTAAAGTTTTCATCGACCTTTTGAATAATAATGTAAAAAATATTTTAAATTTTAATTTGAAACTTTTTCAAAATTTTATTGCTTTATTTCAAAGAAAATAGTATTTTGAAAACGGAACAAAAAACTAATTTTTCCAAAAGAAATTTAAATTTTTGAAAAATTTCGATTTTCCAAAAAGAAATGATCAATTTTTAAATTATTTATTTAATAAAAATTGTAAAAAAAATTGTTAAATTATTTTTCGTTTCGTTAATTGAAAGTCCTGAAAAGAAGCGCTTTTCTGTTCTATTTTCGACAGAAATTGGATTTTTGTGTTAAAATAATTTTTAAAAAAAATTTAACTTTTTCAAAAATTTCCTAATTTAAAAAAAAACTAATTTAATCATAACAAAAAATTTCTTCCGTTTTCTAAAATATCAAAAAATTAAAAAAAAAATTTATTTTTCAAGGAACCTTTTCAAAGTCGTTCAAAAGTAATCAATTTTAAAAGGTTTGAAAAAAAAACAAATTTTCAAAAATAAAGAAAGAAGGTTCAAAAATGAATTTTATTTTTTATAACGGAGTGTTTATTTAATAAACGAACTTATTTATTAACCACCTGCGTCTTTACATCACGCCGGAGGTGGTTCCCACCCGACACCTACCGTTATTTGCAGCGGCGGAGAATTCCCACGCAGAAGGGGGTAAGGGGGGAGATACGACTCGCTGAGCAGCTCGTGAAATAACCAACATGAGGTTAAGAAACAAATCACGTATATTAACCGACATAAAATGTACAAAGATAATACGATCGAGGGCGCAGACTCGTAGATTGCGAGTAGGAGGACGATAATATTCGTCAGGGTGTCACTGCACTCGCCCGCATGCTAACAAGATACCAGTACCTCTGTACTGGTAATTAGTAGTCGCACTTACTTAAGCAGCGGAGCTGAGCCTGTCGTGGCTCTTGAGCGACGGACGGTCGATCGGCGGCCTCGCGTCTCTCTCTATCTAGAAATGTTAAGCCTCCATGGGTGGATGCTGACATAACGCTCCTTTACAACAAACGAGACGCTTTACGACGATGGTACAAGAGGACTAAGGATATTAAACTATGGCATGAATATTTACAAATAGCTAAATGATAAAAAAGATATTTGGAAGGAGCTGCGTTCGCTGGGGTAATTGCCTGCTGCTAAGGAAGATCTTCACGAATTTACCTAGGAGGAGCTCTGACTTTGCTGGTTTGTCGGTTTCTTAAGGTGAATGTTATGGGGAGTTGGGTGACATCGTGGCCTCAGCCTCAGAGGAGGGTTTCACTTTTAAGGAGGTTTCCTAAACGGATGTGGTTCTCGCTGTCTCCCACTTCTCGTCGCAGGCGGTCGGGGAGGATGGCATTCCGCAAGGGGTAGTAGCCAGGGCCCTTCCGGCTATCAGTACACATCTTGCCAAATTATTCAATCTCTCGTTTTCACGTAGCATTTTCCCGGGGAACTGGAAAAGGGCTCACTTGGTGCCTTTAAAGAAAACTACCGTACCATCTTCGGTCTCGGATTTTCGTCCAATAGCCCTTTTGAGTTTTCTTTCTAAGGTCCTCGAGACGATTGTACACACTCAAATACCGAGTATATAACGGCAAAAAACTATCCTTAATCCTTTTTCAGGTCGGCTTCAGACAGTACCACAACACTCAGACCACTTTACTCAAACTATCGGAAGACATACGTGGTGGTATCGATGGCATTAAAGTCAATGTAGATTAGAAAAAATGCTCACCGTACTTCTACTTTTATACTTTAGTAAAGCCTTCGATACCATCTAGCCGACAAGCTTACTTCGCCAGCTGATTAGTATGGGGTTCTCCAGGAAAGTAGTCCTGTGGATCAAATCCTATATTACAGGGCGACAACAAAAAGTTGTCACCAGAACTAGAGGCCAGTCAGATTGGCTCACAACCAATCTTGGAGTTTCACAGGGCGCGGTCCTTGGACCCCTTCTTTTCAGTCTATATATTAATGACCTGGCTGAAATTTTTTACACTACACACATTAGACACTTACTGTACGCTGACAACTTACAGATTTATACGCAAGTCGAACTGAGGGACATAAATGAGGGCATCGTGCGCTTAACAGCTGCAGCACGGGCTGTATCGGCTCGGGCGTCGTCTGTGGGTCTACACCTCAATGTCAATAAAACGAAGGCTATTATGTTTACCCTTCGTTGACTCGGTGACGAACCTCGGTGTTGTAATGGATTCAATGCTGACATGGAAACAGCACGTAGATTACGTTACAAAGCGCGTTAATAGCACTCTTTATAGCTTAAATTTTTTTTAATCCTGCACCACTGAGGCTTTACGTAAGCAGCTCGCAAGTGTGCTGATTGTCCCTTATCTCGACTACTGTTCAGTCGTTTACCTTGATGTGTGCCAGGAACTGCAGACTAAACTACAATGACTGCAGAATTCGTGTGTGAGATACATTTGCGGCATCAGAAGGGATGAACACATCACCCCTTACAGATTAGAACTGGACTGGTTAAATATTGATCAGATACGAGCATATTTTTCCGCCCTCCTTATGTATAAAATTATAAGAATAGGCCAACCTCCCTATCTCAGGGAACTTTTTGAGAAGAACCAGGCCAGAATCTCCTTCAGTGGTGAAATAATTAAAGATATCAGTTCCAGGGTCGCGTACTGATGTGGGCTTATACTCCCTGAAAGCTCATGGTTCGCGCCTTTGGAACTTCATCCTCCGCAGTATCAAGTACCTGCCATCACTCTGCAAATTTACGAAAACGATGCGCAGGTACTTGTGTACGCATAGTAATATAAGTAATCTGTAAAAATAGCGTCTTTTGTTGTGCAATTATTTATTAGCTCTGTGTTTTGGTATGATTGTATTTATAAGTATGAATGAACGCGTGACTGTATGAAAGTATGGACGATTTTATTGTAAACCTTACTAGCTACGTGTGATTATTTTCTTTTTTATATATTTTTTTTTTATGTAACAATGTTAGCTACTTCTTATTGTTTTATAATGTATGTGTGTATTTATAAGCTTGAATGATCCTGTGAGTGAATGGATGTATAAATAGGTGTGATATATTTTAAAATTGACGTGATAGATAAATATTGTGCAATAATTTGTTATTATCAGACTGATGATTAATATATGATGTTTTATATAATAATACTGACTGAAATGTAACTATAATGTAAAATGAATTGTACATATGTATAGTATTTTTTGTTTTAAAGCAATATGAAATGTTACCTGTCTATCCATCTATCTATCTCACTCTCTCCCGCATACTTATTGCAGCCGACGAGGGGAACCTTGCTTGCTTGCTATTAAGTTTAAAAGCAGTTGCTCGTGGACTGTATTTTAAATATTTCTGGCACAGAGGAGGTCGTTTCCTGACCAAGTTCCGAGATGGCGAAACATCGCATTTAATATCTACTGCGGCTGACCGCAGTGCAAGCGATCGCAGTGTCTTTTGGACCTGTCAAAGTTAACCCCATCCCATCTGAGAAGGCTTATAGATAAATAAAAGTGCTAATAAAATAAAAGATACTTGTTCGACAGTCGATATGACTACGCATATAGTCCAATGACTAGATAGCCCACGAGCGAAAGAGGGACATTATGAGGGATTTAGAGCAGGCTTTCTAAATGCGAACTCACTGAAGAAACATATAACTGTTTCTTGCCAATTCCTACTTATTCATCCCTCCTATCATCTTTTCAGATCGATGGTTATTCCGTCATCAAGCAGCATAGGAATAGGAAAAGCGGGGGGGTTCTCCTATATATTCACAACACTTGCAAAGCGAAAGTATTCTGTTCCTCTTTAACCACGCAGGGCGAGGGTAAGTCGCTCGCTCCTGAATACTTGATGTGCAGTGTACAATATGGATCCTTGCCTCCTGTGTTTGTTGCGATAATTTATAGAGCACCCGACGCTGAACTTAGAAACTCTGACCTTGCTGATGTTCATGAACGTCACTCAGTCACTCACGACATCAGCAGATACAGATTTTATCAAGTAGCTTGCATGTAGCCTTAACATGAAATTGGTTGAACAT
Source organism: Gastracanthus pulcherrimus (assembly GCA_949152435.1). Taxonomy (NCBI): domain Eukaryota; kingdom Metazoa; phylum Arthropoda; class Insecta; order Hymenoptera; family Pteromalidae; genus Gastracanthus; species Gastracanthus pulcherrimus. Next base: position 132,890,982 of record OX424573.1, on the reverse strand, counting down.
GGCGCGACTTATCATGCCGCACATGGATTAATGTAATTTTTGTCGACGACGACGACGTCATACTTGACTCGAACAATATGGTGGCGACCTTTCCAAATCGACATAACATTCTAGACGTAACTATTAACCTACCAACTATAACATGGCATTTTGTTACCGTATTCACTTTAGCTTTAATTAGTCATTTCAATAAACTCCAAGGGTTTTGCTCTTTACTTTACCGAAATCTTGTACTTAATGAAGGACACCAGATAAAGTACGGCTAGCTAGCATGAGCTCCCTTATCCCCGAGGAGGTTCTGCGAATGAAAAATCAGGATGATAATTTCTACTAATAAATTGGGACACTATGGTGAATAATTCAAATACCTAGGTTATATTTATTAACCTTCATAATAAAGTGGCTACGCCAGCCCGTACGCGCGTTGCTTCAACGATAAGACCACCGCGCGTACCTGAACTAACGGATTAATTAAAACCCGCCCCGTCTACCCATTAAAATTTTACTAATAATCCTCATCTGAAATTCTGAGCGATAACACAAATCTCCACCATGATATGCCAATACGATATGAGGTACACCTATCAATTAACAATAATGTTTTATCGACGAGCACTGATTTAACTATTTTAGGTGTCACACTACCCCGCACTTTATTCTGATATATATGTATATATATATGGGACATTCTTAGTCAAAAAAGCCACCCCCTCTGACCAAAAATCAGAGGCTCAAAAAAATTCGTGTCCGGGCTTAAACTTTAGCTTAATATATCTACTTTCCATTACTGAGTGGCCTCTTTGAAAAATTCAAAATGGTGGGCTGGTGTTAAAAAAGTTATTTGCATGTATTTTTTCCCGCTGAACACGAATCCACCGTTAGTTTTGGTCTTGGGGTCACATTTTGTCCATAACCTCAAAAAATAGTCAAAAAATGCAGTTTACGTGGCTGAGACTCGAAATAGTGGTCAAAAAATTAGGGACAAAGCTTATTCGCATGTATTTTTTTCTGCTGAATACGAATCCACCGTTAGTTGTTGTCTCTGGGTCCAGCTTTCGTCCATAACCTCAAAGAACAGTCAAACAATGCAGTTTTACGTGGCTGAAACTCGAAATAGTGGTCAAAACATTAGGGACAAAGCTTATTAGCATTTTTTTCCCGCTGAATACGAATCCACCGTTAGTTTTGGTCTATGGGGCCACCTTTCATCCATAACCTCAAAGAACAGTCAAAAAATGCAGTTAAGTGTCTGAGACTGGAAATAGTGTACAAAAAAAGCTCATCATCATACTTCGTTGGTTTTTAACAGAGGAATACAATTCTGTTCTCGGTTTTAACGTTGACTCAATAGCTCATTTTCAAGGTCATTTCAAGGACAACTGTTCAAAGACAAGGTCAAATTGTTTAAATTTGACACTATTTTAGCTATTATTTTGACAGGAATGTCATGTTTATGATGGTATTGCGTCCTTCTAAAGGAAGCTTTGTAATTGTAAAATTGTCAATTTCATAAAAAAGGCGTTATAATCATGTTTTGAGGTTATGGAGTCCGAATCCCGTGTTTTTAGAAAATGTTTGTGTGGGCATATGTGTTTTTAATTTTGCAGTTAGATGTAGGGGCTACTTTTCGAAAAATAAATTGAATACAAAAGTCAATTTTGAATTAAATACTATGTTCCCAATCGTATTTGTTTAATTACACCTTTTTTAAAATAGAATGAGATGTTCTTTTCCTAGATTTCATTAGTTTGGATATAATTAGATCTTTTTTTCTCATCATAACCAACATCGAATAGAATGAATTAAAAAAAAATATGTACTTTCCTCTATCGTTTTATGCTTTCATTTTTTCAAATAATCTTCCGAGGATAGCTAAACGACATTCTTTTGTAGTGCATAACTCCTCCTTGAAGTCATTGTTTCTTCAACAGTCCTTGTAAGGATAGTTCAAGGAAATTTCTTCTCGTTACGTAACTGCTTGCGTAACAGTCCTTTTCAGGATAGTTAACGAGCTCTTACATTAGCGAACTCATTGTTTCTTCAACGGTCCTTGGAAGGATAGTTGAAGGAAATTTCTTCTCGTTGCGTAACTGCTTGCGTAACAGTTCTTTTCAGGATAGTTATAGCGAGCTCTTACAGTAGCGAACTCATTGTTTCTTTAACAGTCCTTCTAAGGATAGTTGAAGGAAATTTCTTCCAGGTGGGTACAGACTTGCGCAACAGTCCTTTACAGGATGGTTGTCAAGCTCTCGAATCATTTGTAGTAATCAACTTTTCAACAATCCTTCTAAGAACGGTTCAAGGGAGTTCCTTCCCGGTCTTGCGAAACAGTCTTTTTAAGGGCAGTTTTAATATCATGTCAAAAAAAATCCGTACAGATAGGTGCATCAATCCTTATAACGATGAAGGCGTACCTAATCATAAGGATTCAAATTTAAGAACAATATCAAAAGCATTACTGCAGGAGAAGTCTAATTTACCAGTAACTGCCATGGTATGTAATGATTGTAGATTAAAACGTTCATTGAATCGATCTGATAGCTGTATGAATATAGACGATTCCAATGATATCAGTAGTATGGAATGTGATGATACCTCGGCAGACCAAGGTACTGAGTTTCCAAATACTTCCTTAACTACTGAAAAAGACGCTTCATCTACCAGGTTACTTTAATTTGAAGAACTTCTGCAAGGATTGAAAGATAAATTCACAAGTTCGGAAGGTAATGATCCCATGAAGCTCAGAATCCTCACTATTGCGCCATAATCTTGGAGTATAAGACGAATTTCAAAAGAGTTTGATACTTCCCGAACTTTAGCTATAAAAGCTAAAGAATTACGATCAGCAAATGGTGTTCTGGCCGATGTTACGCAAAGAGCTGGTAAAACTATACCAAATGCTACAATTACATTAATTAATGATTTCTATAATGACGATACTGTTGGTAGAATGATGCCAGGCGTCAAAGACACGTGTTCAGTTAAAGTTGATGGTGAGCGTATTAAAGTGCAAAAACGGTTATTGTTAATGGATCTCAAAGAACTGCATACATTGCTAAAAAAGACTTACTCAGAGCATCCAGTTAGTTTCAGTGTTTTTGCCAAACTCCGACCGCAACATTGTATTTTGGCTGGAGCAAGAGGAACTCACTCAGTATGTGTATGTACGATTCATCAGAACTGTAAATTGATTTCATTTTTTTCCACGACATTACTTGAAATTTTAAATAGTGCCTTTATCGATCAGGTTCAATATAGTGTATGGACAGCAACTGATAGGTCGACTTTGAAAACAGTTACGAGTGAAGTTTCTGACTTTGTAAATGAATTTTGTGACAAGCTACAGGCTCTTAAACCGCACTAATTCATAGCGAAACAGCAGTCTCAATTTATTTCGTCAACAAAACAGAATTTAAATAAAGGAGAAGTACTTTTTATGTTCGATTTTTCTGAGAATTATTCATATGTAGTTCAAGATGCTTTGCAAGCATTTCACTTCAACAATCAGCAATGTACAGTATTCCCAATTATCTATTATTATAAAGAAAACTCTAAATTAAAACATAAAAGTTCCATCTTCCTCTCAGACAGTTTAAAACACGATACTTCTGCCGTCTTTACAATTCAGAAGCAATTGATTCCAGAAATAAAAAAAACTATTAAAAATGTTAAAAAATTGATATTTGTCACAGATGGTGCAAAGCAACATTTCAAAAACCGATTACAGATCGCTAATCTCATCAACCATAAAGAAGATTTTGGAATCGAAGCGGAATGGCATTATTGTGTAACAGTGGATATGATGGTTTAGGAGCTATATTTAAAAGAGAGGCTTACCGAGCAAGTCTTCTAGCTAAACCATCTGAAGCGATTTTGACTCCAGAAGCCCTTTTTCATTGGGCAAGCAAACATTTCGAAAACATATAAATTTTTATTTATAGTAAGGTAAACCATGATAAATCAACACGACACTTGAATAAAAGATTCTCAACGACATTAGCAGTACCCGAAATTTTAAAAAACCACTCGATTACTATTCAACAACCAAAAACGGTAGTTATTAAACGATTTTCTAATGCTACCAAAGGAGTAGAATTTTTTGCAGACAATGCTTAGTATTTGAACCTTCAAAAACAAAAAAAAAATGATTTTTTAAGAACCATTACCAAAATAGTGCAAAATACGAAAAATCTAATAATATCCAAAAATCTTCTAACTAAAGAATAACTCTTTTAAATCCGGAATAATCTTAATGAAAATACCGCTAACGATGCATTGGCACGTACCTTCTCTAAAATCGTTTATCGTTCCAATATGCATAATATAATGTTTGAAATATAGAATCTGTATGTTTTACTCCACTATAAGTAAGATTTACTCAGCTATACTCAACTAAACAATAAAACACACATTCATATGGAGATTTTATAAACACACGATTTTCAAACTCCATAACCTCAAAACATGATTGTAACGCGGTTTTTTATGAAATTGAAAATTTTACTATTACAAAGCATCTTGTAGAAGGACGCAATATCATCATAAACATAACATTCCTGTCAAAATAATAGCTAAAATAGTGTCAAATTTAAACAATTTGACCTTGTCTTTGAACAGTTGTCCTTGAAATGACCTTAAAAATGAGCTTTTGAGTCAAGGTTAAAACCGAGAACAGCATTGTATTCCTCTGTTAAAAACCAACGAAGAATGATGATGAGCTTTTTTTGTACACTATTTCCAGTCTCAGCCACGTAAAACTGCATTATTTGACTGTTCTTTGAGGTTATGGACGAAAGGTGGACCCAGAGACCAAAACTAACGGTGGATTCGTGTTCAGCGGAAAAAAAATACATGCGAATAAGCTTTGTCCCTAATTTTTTGACCACTATTTCGAGTCTCAGCCACGTAAAACTGCATTGTTCGACTGTTCTTTGAGGTTATGGACGAAAGGTGGACCCAGAGACAACAACTAACGGTGGATTCGTATTCAGCGGAAAAAAATACATGCAAATAAGCTTTGTCCCTAATTTTTTGACCACTATTTCGAGTCTCAGCCACGTAAACTGCATTTTTTTACTGTTTTTTGAGGTTATGGACGAAAGGTGGCCCCATAGACCAAAACTCACGGAGGATTCGTGTTCATCGGGAAAAAATACATGCAAGTAACCTTTTTACTATTTTTTTCTTTGCCCCTGCAAGTTTTAAGAACATTTAACTGATATTCCGTGGTGATATCGGTGTATTGTTAGAGCTGCACCAGCCCACCATTTTGAATTTTTCAAAAAGGCCACTCAGTAATGGAAAGTAGATATATTAAGCTAAATTTTAAGCCCGGACACGAGTTTTTTTGAGCCTCTGATTTTTGGACAGAGGGGGTGGCTTTTTTGACTAAGAATGTCCCATATATATATATATACATATTTTTATATATATATAATAAATATAATTTAAACATAATCAAAATTATTACCAATTCTAATGTCGAGGGTCGCTCGACAATTAATTTAATCCATTCACCGTAGTCAAATGTTGCGAGCTGTTTTAACACCCCAACCCGCCACGTCTTGGTCGCTACGAAGTCGCGAATTGCACGCTTGCAAAGCTCCGGCGTTCACTCAACGTTAACAACCTAATCTATTAACTTTAACAACTCAATACTTTCCCTCAATAATCTAAAACAATAACAATAACTTCAACAATACTTTCTCTTAACAAACTCAGCTCCCAAATTCTCTAATGATTTATTTGCGGCGACGTGCTAACGGTTAGATGCGTGAGCAGTCAATGGCGAAAAATCGGAGAGACAGCAAATGTTTACCAAATTTCGGCTTTTCTTCGACCATCTTCAGCCCATACACACTTGTTGCTTCCGTTCTTATCTTGTTTTTTATTGGCCTTGATTTCCCTTAGAGTAGGAAATCAAGACTAGGTATACTGCGGGATGAATCGCTATTTTTCATTGGTTCGCGCGCCCTGCGTATCTCGCTCGCGAAATATGAATTTGTAATTGTAAGTTTGCTATAGCCCGGCGCGTATATCTATAACGGCCGTTTGGCTTTTCGTCGCCGATGAACCCTCACAGTTGGTAGCGGCGGCATGCGCGCGCTGGCCTACGCTATGACAGACCGGCAGCTTCTGGCGGCTCGAGGCGAGGCGGCTGCTAGCTCTCCCATGAGATGTCCACTACTGCGTCTCTCTCTCTCTCTCTCTCTCTCTCTCTCTCTCGCTCTCTCTGTGTTCTTCTGTAGATCAAATCATACATTTTCGGTCGCAGGCAAAAAGTCATAACTGACAACAATGGGGAATCAGATTGGCTAACCACCAATTTGGGTGTGCCACAGGGTTCAGTCCTGGGGCCCTTGTTATTCAGTCTTTACATCAATGACTTACAAGACGTACTGACTGGTGGTGATGTTAAACACTTGCTATACGCGGACGACTTGCAAACCTACACTCAAGTGACATGGCGAGATCTGCATGTGGGTATCAGTCGCATGTCGGCTGTTGCACGGGCAGTGTTGGAGTAGGCCGAAGCATCCGGACTGCGACTCAATGTCGGCAAAACAAAAGCGATCATTTTTGGCTCCGAGCAAAACATCAATCGGCTGCAGGATCTTGATTTGCCCGGCATTGAGTTTCAGGAAGGCGTACATGTGCCTTTCTCTAAACAATTATGTACGAGCGTGCTTAATCGCACACACATTTTTTCTTCACGGGTTGAAATAGGGTAAGAAATACAAAAAAATATATTACACGGCACTGTTTGATCGCACCCAATTTTTTTCTTTTCAGATAGGTTCGTCATCACCCAGTTCGTTTAATAAAAAATTATTAGCCCCATCTCGGTCCGCTACCCCAGACAAAGGGATTCATTCGCATTCAATTTGTTTTTTCACAGATAGGTTAGCTATCACCCTGATACGTTGGACAAAAAACTATTAGCACCCATCTCAGTTCGCTTTCCCAGAAACAGGGGTTGAAAGGGGGTAGGAAATGTAGAAAAAATGTAGCATGGCTCTGTTTGCTCCCATCAATTTTTTATTTCTCAGATAGGCTAGTTATCCCCTACTACACATGATAAAATATAATTAGTACCCATCTCGGTTCGCTACTCCAGAAACAGCGTTGAAATACGGTAAGAAATACAAAAAAATATATTACACGGTTCTATTTGATCGCAACCAATTTTTTTCTTCACAGATAGGTTAGTCATCTCTTAATACGTTTTACAAAAAATTGTTACCACCCATCTCAGTCCGCTACCCGAGAAATGGGAGTTAAAATTTGGTAGGAAATAGAAAAAAAAATTTAACACGACCCAGTTTGATCACACTCAATTTTTTTCGTCACAAATAGGTTACTTATCCCCTAATACGTTTAACAAAAAAATATTATCACCCATATCTGTCTTCTATCCCAGAAACTAGGGTTGAAATATGGTAGGAAATAGAAATATAATGTAACTCGGTCCTGATTGATCACACCCAAGTAGTATATATACGCGTCGGGCGAGACGTCGTGACGTCATCACCCGGCGCGTATATGGGGGGGGGGGCGTGTAAACAATTAATTAATGTGACATTAATAGTTTTTTAATTGTTTGTTTACACAAACATTCAATTAAAAAACCGTAAAACTTAAAGTAATTACCCGACGACACATAATAATGTTAATTGTATTTAGTGGTAGGTAAACAATAAAATGTTTTTATTGTTTATTTACGTAAACATAATGCGCATCTCAATCCACAATGTTTCCGCAATGTTGCGACCAAATCACCCGTCACCAGAGCCGAGCATTTTTTATTAAATAATTATGGTTATTAATGGGAGGGGAATTGTTATTTTATTTGTTGAGGGAATGACGATAAGAAGAGTCGCGACCGAGGAAAGCCGCAGACTGGCACACACATGCACACATCCATACCAGCGGCACCAGCTGATCGCGCTGCAGAGACGACCGATCGTAGTGAGCAACGATGACGAGCCTATACACACACACACGCACGGCACCAACACCATCGCACTCTGTACTCGCGACCCTCTCTCTCTTGATTGCTCTTTCTCCCTCGCCTCTCGAGGGTGACGAACTACTGCCCGCGGACACACACACATGCGCGCGCGACCGCCCTCTCTCCCGATGCACGCAGACGCGGGAGGAGAGAGGATTCACAGCAGCAGCGGCGGCTTCCTCGAGGCACACCATCTCGGCTGTAGCCACTACAGAGAGAGAGAGAGAGAGAGAGAGAGAGAGAGAGAGAGAGAGAGAGAGAGAGAGAGAGAGAGAGAGATACCGACGCGGCTGTCGACAGCATGGGGAGAGCTAGTAGCCGCCGCGCCGCGAGCCGCCTGAAGCTGCCGGTCTATCGTAGCGTAGGCCGACGCGCGCACGTCGCCGCTGCCAACTGTGATGCTCCGGCGGTGACAAAACCGAAAGCGCCCGATACAGATATACACGCCGGGTTACCGTACGTGTATATTTAGCGATTCATATTGCTCGCGTTTTGCGGGCAGGGCGGCAATCGCGGGGCGAACCAATGACCATTAGCGACTCAAATTACCGCCGACTTGGCCTTGATTTTTGCATTTAAGGAAAATCAAGGCCAATCAACGACAAGAAAGGGGCGGAAGCAACAAGTGTGTGGACTGAAGGTAGTTGAAAAGAAGAGCCGAATTTGGAAGAGATTTCCGCTCTCTCCGATTTTGAGCATTGCCTGTCTGCCCGTTGTAGCTTATAGACGCACGTTGCGAGCACCTCTCACGTTTTTATAAGACCGCGAGGACATGATCGGCGGATAGAAAGTTAGTAGTGGTAGTTTGGCGAAAAGTAGGAACAAGGAGCGCTACGAGAAAATCGGCGAGAGTTATTAGTCGCGTAGGAGATCCGAGACGCGCGCTAAAGGAGATCAGAGGGATTTCTCGGGCCACGCGGGTTCGCGAGCTAATAGCGACCACGAGGCAGCGACCTCGAGACTTCTAGCGAGGCGACTACAGTTAAGCGACGGTGCGTGGACTGTAGTTATCGAGCATCCCTCGGCATTTATACAGAGAGTGGTAATTATAAAGTTCCGCTTTATACATAATATATATATATATATATATTGTCGGAGGCAATGGCGTAAATGCGTTGGTGGTGTGACACCATCGTTGCCAATCAGTGCGCGCCGGGCCAGCTTGAAAATTATGAATAGTAGCGTAGCAAAAGGGTGGATTACACGATATTCGGAAAAACTCGTAAAATGTGGTGATTTGGTCGTCGCGGGGGACGCGTGCGAGGGCTATCGTAGCCATATTGTTTAGCAACCGGTTGGTTGTGCGAAAATTTGTAAATTTGGCGACCGTTATATTCTGTGATCAATAATAAAGCCTAGGTACTTAAAGTGTGAGATTTTTGTGTAGTTATTATATAATTATTTATCCTGATTTTCCACTTCACGGAACTTTCTCTGGGAGAGGGCTCGAGTAGAGCTAGCCACGCTTTACCTGGCGCCCATTATATTTGATAAATTCGGTAAAGTGCTGAGCAAAGTTTAATAAATAATTAGAGTAACTAAACGCCACGTTACACATTGCATTGCTCTCTCCAGGAGAGAGTATTGTCGATAGTAACACCAAGTACTTTAAAAGACTCGCAGGGTTTAATTACGACCCCATTAAGCGTTATGTCAGGTAAGGTTATTGATTTGGCTTATGTATCCTCTAGAGCCTATCCAAATTGCCTGTGTCTTAGTGGCATTAATAATTAGCCCGTTCTTAGCGGCCCATAAGGAAATTCTCGCAAGATCTTCATTGACTTTCTTGATAATGAAACTTGCTTCCGACACTTTCCCACTTAAGTAAATGTCAAAATCATCAGCATACAAATGGTGCTTGCAGTGCTTGAGGATACTGGGGAGGACATTTATAAAAAATGAAAAAAAGATGGGCCCTAGTAGGCTCCCTTGAGGAACTCCGGCAACTCTGTCTAGGGGGACTGAGGACTCACCACTGGGTAACGCGACTACTTGAGAGCGGTGAGACAAAAAAGACTTAATCCAGTCACAGGCAGCATCCGAAAAGCCAAGAGGACGAAGTTTTTCAATAAATAGGTTAATATTAACTAAATCGAACGCCAGAGAGTAATCGATGCCAACGCAAAGAGTAACGCGTTCATTATCAATTGCTTCTCGGAATTCATCTACCATTTGGATTACAGCTGTGTGCGTGCTATGGCCTTTCCGAAAACCTGACTGAAAATTATCAAGTATATCCCTATCTGATGAAAATTTCGAGATTTGTTTATAAACTACACTCTTTAGAATTTTCGACGCCGAGCACAGTATGCTAATCGGGCGAAAATCTGATATTTCGGTGGCAGATTTTTTCTTCGGCAATGGACGAACTATGGCCCTCTTCCACTCTGACGTGAAAAAACCAGATTGAAGAGATACGTCAAAGATGTTCATGAGCGGTCTCATGATAACCTGAAGACACTCCTTCAAGTGCCTGAGCAGGATTTGATCAGGGCCGAGAGCGTTAGAATGAGCCGAAGAGAATGCCTCCATTAAATCGGAGACTTCCACGTGTCTGAAATAAAATTGAGAATCAGGGGAATTCCTAGCGGTCGGGCGGAGGTCATGAAGCGGTGTGGGGTTCATTGAGCCAACGAAGTGCTTGTTAAAGGTGTCTTGTTGATCCCAAGTTCGTTAATCACCCTCCACATATCCTTAGAGCTAGTACAGTTGCAGAGTTTGTCCTTATAATAGTGATGTTTGGCATTCCTAACGTAAATTTTCACCGTATTACGAAGGTGTTTATAACGCGCGTGAGCTGCTGGCCCTCCATTTCCTTTGAAAACTCTCCAAGCATTGTTAGAAAAGGGTTTTAGAAAAGATTCACTAATGCCCAACACGTGAATGTTGTTACCGCGTACTACCGTTTTTAGATCGTGGAGGTGAGCATCAATAGATTGAGCATTTGAATGACATAATGTAAGGAGCCGCGTTGTTGGATCATTAGGATTATTCCCTGCCATAGTTGATCTTTGATATTTTACACTCTATCTTGTTTCTAAGCAAGGTACATTTAGATTTATCAAACGCCGAATATGCTGTATTATAAATCTTAGCTGAGACACAGTTATGGCAGCAATACTCGCCCTCACTCGCGCATCTTTCCGAAGCATGCTCACCCGCACAATAGCTGCAGCAGTACCTGCTTTTACATTCCATAGCTTTATGTCCGAATTTCAAGAATTTGTAGCATTGTAAAATAGACACATGATACGAGAAGCGGCACGATTGCCAAACAATTTGCATTCTAGATAAGTGCTCTAAAACTCTCCTACATTCAGGTGCAATTTCAACTATGCAAGAACTGTGCTTTTTATTTAGAGCAGGATACATAAAAATCATCTTTATATCATTCACAGAAAATTTAGAAAGATTAAGCTTAATAATACTAAGTAAAATTTCCTCTTCATTATATTCAACCGGAATATCATGGATGATGATACGCGGGTTTAACTTCTCCTCCGGCTTTATTTCGAGCCCAACTTCCGATAAAGCAGGACAATTTCGTAGCATTTCTATATCGATATTATCAGCTTCGAAAACAATAGCGTTATTCTTTGTATAATTAATGCGCTTAGTTTTGAGGCGAAGCTGTATCGGATCAAGCGATTTAAGAAAGGTCTCTTTCGTCACTGCCACGGATTTGAGGCTATTTTCGACATTATCAATCGGTTCTATAAAAACGCGTGTCGCCGAAGAAATTGGTATAGGCTTCCCACGATCAAGCAGCACCTTATTCGAATAAATTGATCGGTTCTGAGCTTGTGAATTCACAACACTTGCAAAAGAGCGCGGAAAACTAGTCGTGTTACTACCAGTACTCTATACAGACTGAGTAACTGTTTCGCTAATTACTTTCACTTGAGCACACGCGTCTTCGAGCATTTTCGAATAAGATCGTGTAGCGTTTTCGATTGCTAATTTACTTGTGTACGCATTAGAGATAACAGTGATAGCGTGGCAAAGACAGTTAACCGCATAGCGCAATTTTTCCTTTTTCTCCTTCACAATTTTTTTGGTTAAGATGCAGTTAAAAATTGTCTCGCGTTGCTTGAATACCTCGTTGAGAAGTCCCGTAACATCAAGTGCAGAGAGAGACGCCGCATATGAGGTGTCGAGCGCCCCTGTCGGAGACCTGAAGGCTTCCTCAGACAGAGTCCAAGCCCGACACATAACCTCCAAAGTGCAGGACAGCAAAATTTTCACCGCAAATAATTATGCAAGTACAGCAGGCCTGCAGGTGGAAATTGGCTTGCGATGCAGCTTGCATAAATGCGTATGCAGAGAACTGCAAGAGAAAATTGCCCGAAGGCAAGCAAAGCAGAAAAAGGTGTTCAAAGAGAGAGTGATCTAAGCGCGCGGGGTCCCCCTCTGTCCGAGGGAGCTGAGGCCGGCGGCTTCGTACAGCGAGGAAGAAAAAGAAGAAGAAGAAAGAGATAGCGTGCATAGTGCGCGGAGTTCCCCCCGCAGCGCATAACCGAGGGTCCGGTGGCTGCGACATCGGCTGGCAGCGACGGAGCCTCGTAGGCAGGAGAGCCGGAGAGAGAGAAAGAGAGAGAGAGAGAGAGAGAGAGAGAGAGAGAGAGATCCTACTACACGTTGCCGAGAAGCTTACTCTAAATTTCAGCTTCGGGGATTAATTACTGCACGAGTGTGGGAGAAAGAGAGAGAAGCTAAAACTATGTACTTACGTAGACCTGTACAGGATTGAAGCACAATAACATTTTTATATTGTAATAAGAATTAATTAATTAATTATTTTTATTATTATAAAAGCTTAAAATTTATTACAAAAACTATTTTATATTAAAACATTTTATAAAAATACACTTTTTTATGGCACATTTTTATTGACACGTTTTTATTAACCGCAACACTTTCATTAATTCATTTTTTAGTGATAAGTCAAGTGCTTCTTCTTCTTGATTAATCTCTTCCTCGACAACCCTCGGCGATTGTTGATCCTCGCTCGGGAGCACTGGAAGGCCCCTGTCTTCCGGCTCCGTTGAAGCTGGCGAATCACCCGTAAACGCGCAGTTGCACGCGCGGGTCCGGCAGTCGTTGCATCGAAAGCGGGTACACCGCCCACATCCTATCCACTTCACTGACAGTCGTGTGCCACGATGATGGCGTTTATTGCAAACAGCACACTTTTCTCCTGCCTTGATGTAGTAGAGCACTTCGATACGAGCCGCACTGTCGTGCTCTCTTAAATCAGCGATCTGATTGTAGTATTCGTTAATTATATATATATAAATGAAAAAATAAAATATAAATTCATTTTTATTTTTAAACTTACATTCATTTACTCGACGATCCAAGGAACTGCGTTGGTCGAAAGCATGATATGTCATTCTCCGTCCATCCTCACTGACACGATGAAACATTCTTTCCCCTGGATAAGGACGAAGCATGTAAAAAGCTGTAAGCGCATGAATGCGATACTGTCGGGCAGCTTCGCTATCACTTACGTCGTTGTCATTGCTGTTGCTCGTAGAAGGGGTCTCGCTTGCTAAAAGCCGCAGCACAGCACTTCTAGGCTCTCGATAATTTTGTGCAATTATTTGACCAAATTGCAATCTCTGACGCGATACTTCATCATTGCCTTCGTCTGATGATGTTTCGTAAATCATATCATCGCTGCTACTGGGGCTGACATTTTCATCCTCTTCTAAATTTAAATTTTCTGCAGATACTACATTTTCTCCATTTTCACCTTCATTATCGGAGTCAGGAATTATATGATGTTGCTCTTGTTGTTCATCTTGCTGAGAAGGTAGCCGATGTTGCTGCTGCTCCTCCTCCTCCTCATACCCTTCCTCCTCCTCTACACGTACACCTTCCTCCACTACCGATTGGTCACGTGACTCAGGAGATGCGGGAATACTGCGCGAAACGTGCTGCTGCTACTCGTTCCGATTACCACATTATCACTCCATTCATCACGTGCTGCATCTTCATAGAAAGTCGTATCACTGTCATCACTAATATCAGCAAGTAATCTGTTAAAAGCTAAAAAATTTAATTTTATTAAATATTTTTTATTAATAAAAAATGTTTTTAAAACTTTCTTTACTACCCATGCTGCTCCTCATATACATCCATTAAATTTTTTAAAATACTCATATTTTGCATATTCATTCTTTTGATGAACTGACCAACTAAAATTATAGATGTAGGTGTGCGCTTAAAAACCCCTTGCGCAAAAAAACGTGCCAGTCTGCGAAATCCACACTGGTTCAGTAAAAAGTTTAACTCGCGCTCTAATGCTACACGCGTCATCGTAGGCACACGCCTGCGCCACATACAGTTGCACCTTCGCCAAACCGGATAGCGTTCAAATCTTAATGACGATTCAATTTTAAAAATTATATCGCGCAATTCACACAGATTTGCCTTCTCCATGCTTCCTAGATCTACCCTTGCTACTGTGCGTATTATCACTAAAAGGGTAGTCAGGTAGGCATTATTCTTTTATAAGACTCTGCAGAGCTATACTTGAAAGTGGTGGGGTGCTGTCGGAAAAAACGGGCCAGCCGCAAATTTTGATGTTTGAGTCATCTCATATACAAAGGGGCTGTGACAGCGACAGTGGCAACTTTGGCGGCTGCCGTGTAAAAGAGAATATAACTCTTAAACTCGGACTATGCTCCGGTTCCACTGATTCATTTTTACGCGAGTGGTTTACTTCTTAGCAAAGCTATTAAATTCAGATCGTAGCACGAGCACACGTTTTGTTTTATGAAACTCGATAGTGAAAAAAGTCGAAAAAAATATCACACACATACCGATTTAAATTTCCTAGAGGCGGAGGGCAAACTGCCGACGCCACCGCTAACGGATGTATAAAGTATTTTTCTGTTTACAGAATACAAATCATATTTGGGAATAAACATTCGCAAGATTTGAGTAGCGCTTGCTTATACTCGTGAAAAAAATTCATTTTTACGCGGATTTTTATTACTTACCACGAATTCAAACACTGCCTCATTGAATTCTTTCATATAGGTATATGAGTAATTTTTAACCACAAAACAATACTCTGTCGGGTGGTCGCTCAGTGATTTTGTAGTGGGGTTGTCGTCGATGTCGCCGGCGACATCTCAGATTGATTTTAGACGTTCGACGGTACAGACGTGTCCAAATTTCTATTATATCTAATCATGCATTCAAAAGCGATCGTTGCTCTTGAGAGTAAACTGGAACTTAAAGAAAAAAAGTGTTATCAAATAAAGAAAAAATTGTATAAAAAAACAGAATTGTATAACAATACTAAAGAGTGCATCGAGAGACTGACAAGTGACATGAACCAAATGATTGATAGTATTAACGAATACTACAATCAGATTGCTGATCTAAGAGAGCACGACAGTGCGGCTCGTATCGAAGTGCTCTACTACATCAACCGTTCGCAATAAATGCCATCATCGTGGCACACGACTGTCAGTGAAGTGGATAGGATGTGGGCGGTGTACCCGCTTTCGATGCAACGACTGCCGGACCCGCGCGTGCAACTGCGCGTTTACGGGTGATTCGCCAGCTTCAACGGAGCCGGAAGACAGGGGCCTTCCAGTGCTTCCGCGCAAGGATCAACCATCGCCGAGGGTTGTCGAGGAAGAGATTAATCAAGAAGAAGAAGCACTTGACTTATCACTAAAGAATGAATTAATGAAAATGTTGCGGTTAATAAAAAAGTGTCAATAAAAATGTGTTTTATTTTTTCATTGATATATATATATATATATATATATATATATATATATATATATATATATATATATATATATATATATATATATATATATATATATATATATATATATTAAAGTCATTCGAAGAAGATTAAATAATTCAGAGGAAATACCAGAAGTATTATCTAATCCGGAGTATTTGATGGTTTATATGCAACGAGTTATGGATGTGCTTCGCGCAATGGAGATTAGATGATTTCACGATATAGCTGAAGACGAAAGTTCTGCTCTGTATACGGAGACTAATTTGACAGATCTTTTTGAATGCGCTCGCGAAAGTTTTAATGGCTCTTCAGAACAATGACTTTAATAAAAAAATAAATTTAATAAAGATTTGTATTTGTAAAAATTGATTATTTCAAATAAAAATTTCAGTCAATGATGCATCAAACGATATTTCCCCGAGTCCAGAAATACCTTCATCGCCCTCTTCTACGGGCTCTTTATGGCCTTCTTTACCGCCATCGCCAGAATCTGCATATTCACCACCGCATCAGCAGCAGCAGCAGCCGCTGGCAGCAAGCGACGGGTTGAACAGGGATGTATGTGTCATCGAGCAGCAAACGAGCGAGCGAGAGAGAGATCCGATACAAGTAGGTGCCGGAGCTACTGCGGTGACGGTGGCTGCAGGGGTCCCAGATCAAGATGCGTACGATATACGTCACCCTGGTAATAGGTTCGTCATAGCTGAGGAGAGTGAGCAATATGTACGAAAGTTTAACGTGACAGGTAGATGATTTTTACTTCCTGTAAACGATCCACCGTCAGAACGTATAAATCCTGTTATTTAGTTAGAGGCGGTTATGCGCGACATTCATGCTTATTTATGCTCACTTGCTTCGTCCGAAAATGACTTGATAGGGGTAAGCATGAGAAGTGAATATTTTGTACACGATGCCGCTGGTCTATCGCTCAGACCTATCGAGAATTTTATTTACGAAGACTTGTGGGAATTGATCAGTAATTTTACTCAAAGTAACGAGGATTTTCAAATTGATAATTCTTTTGTTTTACAAGCGGTTTTTATAGATATGCCGGTAGGATCCGGTGCATGTAGAAAAAGAAATTTAAATATCGATAGTGTTAAAAAGTCATCGATTGTAGCCATTCAAAATGACGATATTTTGTGTTTACCGCGTGCACTCATAATAGGTGAAGCTCACATCACGTTAAAGACTCACGATGCGGAGGAAATAAAAAATGCTTGGCGCGTCATTCGTGATGGGCGTAGAAAAATGCAAAAGGAGAGGGCGGAGCAACTCGTGCGCGATGCTACCCGACGGAGGTTGCGGAATGCGCGAGATAAAAAAATTTCAAGATTCGTTTTTACCTAACGGTATAGCAACTGTTGTTTACGATAAAAAAAATTTTGGAAGCGGTGAGCTGGCTTTCATTAACGGACGCGACGATTTGATGACGGTTGATATCGAGATTCATGGAAACATTAACCTTCTTTATGATTCGGAAGCGCGCCACTTTGACACAATATTAAATTTAACTGGGATAGCGAAAACAAAATTTTTTTGGTCCTTTTGCAACAAACGCTACTATCACGTTGATCAACACGTATGTAAGCCAATTTGTCCTAACTGTTTCGTTTCACCTGCATGTAAACCCGAAAGTATAAATACAATTAAATGCGATTCATGCAACCGAGATTTCATTGATAAGACTTGTTATAAAAACCACGAAAAAGACGGTTCTTACAAAAAAAAAAAAAAAATTATGTGATGTTTTAAAAATGTGTAGAAAATGTTGCAAGTTGACGCATTGTAATCGCGGAAAGCACGAATGCGGTGTTTTTTTGGTGTCGATTTTGTGGAAAACGTCACAGAGTTAACGATATGTGTTATATGCGACCGATAAATGGCGATGACGGTAGAAACAAAACTGCGCAGAATCAGCCACCAGCTCTAAAAAGATACCTGTTTATATTTTACGATTTCGAGACACGTCAGGATACTGCTTATCGAAATCACAGAACGACAAAAGTACACATACCTAATCTCTACGTAGCGCAGCAAGTGTGTACCGTTTGTCTAGATTCGGACGATATGACACAATGGTGCAGTATTTGTGGGATTCGCGAATATATTTTTCGCAAGGAACCGGTAAAAGAATTAATAGAAATTTCGTGAAAAGTCGACATTTGAACAAATAATATGTATAGCGCACAACGCACGCGGGTTTGACGCACAATTTATTTTAAAAGAGTTAACAGAGCAATCGAGCCAAGTTTTACCGAGTGTTATTCTTAACGGTAAAAATATCATTACATTGCAACTCGGGCGAAGAAAGTTTATAGATAGTTTAAACTATTTTCACATGAAGTTGAGCGCGCTACCGAGCACTTTTGATTTACCTGTTAGCATTAGAAAAGGTTATTTTCCGCATCTATTGAATAAGTTTGAAAATCAACATTACGTAGGCCCACTACCCGCGGCCAAATTTTACGAACCAGATTCAATGTCAGATCGCGATAGAGATACATTTTACGCTTGATACAATGAGAATGCACCTCATTATATTTTCGACTTTGAACGAGAAATTCTTATGTATTGACGCTCTGACGTTCAGATCTTGAGACGCGCATGTTTGGCTTTTAGAAAAATATTTCTCTCTGTCGGGGATACAGATCCTTTTGTACATGCAACCACGATCACATCAGCTTGTTCATACGTATTTAGAAAAAAAATTTTATTACCCAATAACATAGGTATAATTCCACCAAACGGCTATAGACGTGCCGACAGGCACTCACAGAAATCCATCGAATGGTTATTGCAGTGCGAGCGTGAAATAGGTCGAGAAATAATACACGCGGGAAGAGCTCGAGAGTTTAGGTTAAGCGAGGGATTTTTAGTAGACGGATATTTACACCCGGAAGCTGCAATTCACGCTCACGACAGGGGTACAGTTTTCGAGTTCCAAGGCTGTTACACGCACGTATGTCCAAAATGTTTTAAAAATAATCGCGATAAAATTTCAATGTATGGTCGCACTTTTAATGAATCTTACGAGAACACACGTGCAAAAATCGCTCGAATAAAGTCTCTCGGTTACGAAACGCGTGAAATTTGGGAGTGTGAATTCGAACGCATAAAACTGGAAAATCCAGAAATTTTTCGTTACGTATCAAATCATCCGCTTATAAGTAAAGTAACTTTAAATCCGCGCGACGCATTTTACGGTGGGAGGACAGAAAATATCGTCACCTATTACAAGGCTAAAGAAGGCCAAAAAATTAAGTATACAGACATTTGTTCACTGTATCCTTACGTGTATAAGAGAGGCCGGTTTCCGCTCGGACATCCATGCATTCTCGTTGGCACGGAATGTAAAGAACTGACGGACGGTAAAAACAACTATTTAACGCGCGTAGAGGGCCTCATAAAATGTATAATTTTGCCACCGCGTAAATTATTTCTACCTTTATTACCTATAAAAATGCATAATCGACTATTATTCGCACTGTATCGTTCTTGCTGTGAAAAAATGCGACAAGAAGACTGTAACCACGAAGAGATTCACGAGCGCGAGTTCACTGGCACATGGGTGGCCGACGAGTTGAGAAAAGCCATTGAACTTTGATACGAAATCACTGAAATATATATAATTTGACAGTATCGGATGACGCGCTTCGATTTGCGCACGGGTATAGGAGGCTTGTTTGCCGGTTACGTAAACTTATTTTTGAAAATAAAGCAGCAAGCGAGCACCTGGCCGTCTTGGTGTGAGAATGAGACTAGTAAAATTCAATATTTGCAAGAGTACGAGCGAGACGAGGGAATCAAGTTAGAGCGCGAAAAGATAGGAAAAAATGCAGGCTTGCGTGCCGCTACAAAACTCTGCTTAAACTCTTTTTGGGGTAAATTTGGCCAGCTTAGTAATTTGAAACAAACTGAACTAATAAATACGCGAAAAGATCTTCTTAAACTCCTAGTAGACCCTGAAAAAGAAGTATTCGGTGTAATGCCCGTAAGTGATGAAGTTTTGTATGTTAATTGGCAGTTTAGAGAGGCGGCTGTAGCACCCACCCCGCATACAAACGTCGTTATTGCCGCGTATACTACTGCTCAGGCTCGTCTCAAATTATATAGTTTTTTGAAACCCCTATCGGCGAGAATACTTTACTATGACACTGATTCGTGTGTGTTCGTGTGTAACGAGGATGCTGCAAACGAATACAGACCCACTCTCGACTCTTTATTAGGTGATATGACGAATGAGTTAAAAAGTTACGGGGAAGGAACCTACATTCATACGTTTCTATCCGGCGGCCCAAAATTCTACGCATTTCGAGCACTCACCCCCTCTACGGGTGCTGCTATAGAGTGTTGCAAAATCAAGGGAATATGTTTAAATTTTATGATTTGTAAAAAAATTAATTTTGAAAGTATTAAAGTTCTCCTCGATCGTACATTTTACGATGAAAAAAAAAGAAAATATAATCATACCGTGCAATGACGAGGCTGAAGAAGAAAAAGAAGAAAGTGCAAACAATATTAAAATAACATTTAAAACTATAAGACGTATGCCTACTCTTGACGTTGTAACGCGCGATGAAACGAAAACGTGTTGCATTGTTTTGAAAAAAAGACGATACGTTTCGCAAAGTTTGTCTTTACCTTTTGGCTACAAGCACTAAATAATTAAGTTGCTATTATGTAAAATATTTAATAAAATTATGAAAATAAATTTATTCTAATCAAATATTTATTTTTTCTTTACATGTATGTATCATATGTACGTATCTGCATAACATTACATATGCACGTACTCGTATAAGCATAGCCCCACGCGTGAGTGTGTGCGCGTATAAGCTTCTCAGTGCGCGCGCACGCAGTACTAGCTTATACACCGCGGTGATGAGCTTATCCACGCGGAACGCGAAAGAAGCTAATATACGCACGCCCGTGACGCGCACGCCGCCGCCGCCGCCGCCGCGGTGGTCACCTATACCCATCTCTCCCTCTTTCTCCTTTTTAAGCTCTTTTTAACATCCTTCACGCTCAATCGTTATAAAAATTCGTCAACATTGCTTTTTTTTATCAGTTACGAGAATGGATACGCGCTGGAAACATCCGTTTACTTGTTGCGTGTGCAGACCTACGGGTTGCGGTAAAACATTATTCGTAAAAAGATTTCTTGCTCACTTGATGGCGGGGGCGACGGCAGGCGGGATTTGTGATGCAAGCTTTGATCGTATACTGTTTTACTACGCAGAGTGGCAAGAGACGTACCGAACGGAGCTCAGACCTGGTGGCGCCGCTGCCGCCACCACGACCGACGCCGCAGTACCCATGCCGGAGCTCGAATTTCGAGAGGGGCTCCCGCAGCCGGATGACTACTCGCACGATAATGAGAAAAAAAAGCTGCTTATTCTCGACGGTCTAATGCGCGAGTCATCAAGCGACATAATTCTCGATTTATTTACGAAAGGTAGTCATCACAAAAATATAAGCGTTATCTTTATTACGCAAAATATTTTTCACAAGGGAAAATCGCAACGCGACATAAGTTTGAACACAAAATATGTAGTGATTTTTAAAAATCCGCGCGACCGTGCCCAAATTCAACATATTGCGCGACAAGTATATCCCGAGGATCCTAAATTTTTTAAGAAGCTTATCCCGATGCGACTAGAAATCCTCACTCTTATTTGTTTCTTGATCTTTCGCAGGCTACTCTTGATGAGTTTCGCGTGCGTACTTGCATATTTTTTGACGACGAATTGTACTACGTATATGTGCCAAAATATTTGAAATTTCGATGAGAGATTTAGATTTAGATTTATTTATTTATTTCCACCCTGGGACTGAAATTGTCCCATAGGGCATAAAGAACAATATATACATTAGCAATATACAATATGTAATAATATAATAAAATAAAATGTAACGTGATCGGTACGCTCGCAATAATAGTGTTTAACAATAGTATGTACAGGTTCGAACAATATTCGGTGTATAAAATAAAATAAGACATAAAGTAATCTGAACGGCTCTTTGGCCGCAAAATATGACGCATAAACAATATAAAATATAGAGATATATAAGTATAATTAAAGCTAAAATTAAAATTAAAGCAGCAATATGTATGTAGCATTAAAGCTACTAGGAACCTTTATATTTAGAATTTTTAAGTTTACTTGTGTGCAGGATTAGACTGAACATCACAACTGTTGAGGTAACTTAGTAATAAGGATTTGATGGTTTGGAGAGAGGTAGTTTTGGGAGGCAGGGAAGTAATGTGTTCTGGTAGGCTGTTCCAAAAATATGAGGCGGCTATTACAAAGTAATTGGCATATAAGGAAGTTTTGAAGTTACGGATGAGGAGGGGTTCAGTGCGGAGTCGAGCTGATCTACGCACATCACTATCTGCCGTGAGATCATCCATGAAGTACTCTCTTCGGGCCTTCACCGTGAGCCACCCTAGCCGTTTGCGATAGGGGGTAACATGAGCCATCCAGGGAATGGTACCAAAAACAAAGCGGGTGCATGCATTCTGCGCCCGCTGAAGCTTCAGGTTCTGTTCACCAGTTAGGTCATGGTAGACAAGGCAGGCATAATCAAAGTGAGGGAGGATGAGTGAGTGCACAAGTGATTTACGGACACCAAATGAAAGAGCACGTTGATGAAGGCGTAGCTGTCTGAGGGTGCGAAACACTTGCTGACAGATGTGTGACACTTGCCTTCCCCAATTAAGATCAGGAGTCAACCAGATACCCAAATTTTTTACTTCATTGACAAAAGAGATGGGAGTGCCATTGACTGTAACCTTAGGTAAGAGTTCTAAATCGATCAATGAAATGTTTAATGTGCTACCAAAGAGAATTACTTTGGTTTTGGAGGGATTTAGAGTGAGTCCATTGCAAGAGGCCCACTTGGCAATCGCAGCGCAATCCTCAGATACCTTTTTAATTGTGTCAGTGAGATCATGACGTTTGCAGCTTCAGTAAATTTGAGTGTCATCAGCGTAGATCATATGTCTGGTAAATTTCAGTGCCATGGGGAGGTCATTGATGAAGATGGCGAACACTAATGGGCCTAGGACGGAGCCCTGGGGAATGCCAGCCCAAGTATCAATCCAGTCCGATATGCTGCCACCTTCATCAATAACAGCCTGCCATCTATCAGCAAGATAAGAAATTAACCACTGTATGGAGTGATTACTGATTCTAAATGATCGAAGTTTATGAATTAATATGTGATGGGGAATCGTATCAAACGCCTTGGAAAAATCAGATAAGTCTAAGATCGTGAAACCAGAGCTATCCATTTCGAATCTTATGTCATCAAGAACGCCAAGCAGAGCCGTCTGAGTACTGTGATCTGCTCCAAAGCTCTAAAGAGAGGCGAAGCAATTATAAAAAATGAACGAAACCTCTATACATCAGTCTATCAGTGACAATGGCTAGGACAACATCGAAGTATCGCCCGAGTAAACGCGGAGACCCGCTACCCTGTAATCATTTTACGAAGAAAAACGCGCTACTTTTGTTTGTTCTGAGGCACTGTGCTGACGGTGAACTGCGAAAAGCCCTGCTTCGATCGGCCGATAAAGCTACGATAAAGTGTGTATGTGAGTGTGTTTTGAACGTTTTGCACGGCGTTGTCGAACTTAAAGAGTCACAAAAAGCGTTTGAGCAGACACAGGCACGTTCTACGTAAATTGGTACATAATAAAAAAAGTACATAATCGCGCGATAGTGTAGTAAGTTGGCAAAAAAGAAAACGAATTTTACTGCAAAACGGTGATGGATTTTTACCTCTGTTACTAGCACCAATAGTTGGTACACTTATTTCAAAATTATTCGGCGGTAATTCACAGTGATTAGTGGTTGTGGGGGAGGGAGAATGGATTGAGCGCGCAAGCTGATTCTTGTGCCCGAAGAGTCGCTTGATCGAATGAAAGGCAGAGCGGGACCTACGAGGCCACCAGTGCACGAGCGGCTGCCGCCGCCACCGCCGCCGTCACCTCAGTCAGCCTCGACTTGCACGAATGAAAATTCCATGCAGACCTGTGGCGATAATTTATCTAGGCTGGACTCTGAAATGCATGATCTCTTATATTCGAAAAAAAATTTAAATCAACGCGAAAAATGTATGAATTATTTGCAAGTTTTACGGCGATATTTATTTTTTAAAGAGAACGAACGTATCAGCCAGCGTGATTCGGAGCGCGAGCTAGATGAGCTCGACGAGGCGCTTACCCCGCCCACTCAAGAAGATATACTATAAAGCGTGCCTAAGACTTACGAGCGAAAAGCAAAACTTTTACTTTGGAACTGGAAATCTTCAGCGCCAGAACGAATATAATGGGATAATGCCGGAGTGGTTACGATAGACGGGAGAAAGATCGAAGATCGAATATCAATAGAGTTGCTCAATGATGCTGTTAAAAAGAAGAAAAAAAATTAGAAAACGGATGGGGAGGCAGGGCTGGGCGAGGATGACGCACCCATCGGGCGTACTGAATTCACAAAATTCATCAAAACATTGGTACTCCGAGCAATTTAATAGGAAATATGGAAGTTTTTAAAATCACGCAGAGATTAACAGCACCTTTGAATACCGATAAACGCCGCTTAATTAAAACAGATTTATACAGAGAGCCAATCGTATCACCCGCGTTGACGAGGACCGCTGCAAAGAAAAAGTGGCTTAGGTTGGACATATGAATTATGCAAAGCAATATTACGATCTCTCGCACGAGGCGGGATACGCGGGCGCGCGAAATCTCATACGTGTCAACAAAAAGGGTAAATCTCTGACTAACGAACAAGAGAAAAAAAGAATTTATGAATGGTTGAGTAATCAAGACGCTTACTCTCTTAATCGACCCGTACGTCGAAAATTTCCTAGATTGCGCTATAACGTTACAAATATCGACGATTTATGTGAATGCGATTTGCTACAATTAACTACAATAAAAGAATATAACGACGGCTACTGTTACCTTCTAGTCGTCGTCGACGTACTCAGTAAATTTTCGTGGGTTGAAGCACTGCGCGATAAAACTGTCCATAACGTGGCAGCGGCGTTTGAAAAAATTCTCAAGCGAGCGGTAGGTCGAAAGCCCCTCTGTTTACAGTCGGACCGAGGCAAGGAGTTCGACGGCTCGGCCTTCCAAGGCTTTCTAATGAAACACGATATACGCTTCCGAGTCGCGAGAAATCCCGACATCAAAGCAGCTATAGTAGAAAGGCTCAACAGAACGATACGCGAATGCATTTGGCGATACTTTTCGCATAAAAACACCAAACGTTATATCGATGTAGTGCAAAAGATTATTTATGCTTACAATTACACTTTACACACGGGCGTAAAAATGAGACCCTCGGAAGTTAATATAAATAACGCTATAAAAGCAAGCGAAAATTTAAAAAGACGGGCGCGACCACAAAGTATCAATAATAAACAGAGTGCGCTCAACGTTACAGCTAAATACGCACTCGGCGATTATGTAAGAATCAGTCGAACTAAAAATACCTTTGAGAAAGGTTATGAAAAAAATTTCAGCGAAGAAATATTCAAGATAAAACACGTATCAAAACGTCAAAATTTGCACACATTTATCTTAGAAGACTTGAACGGTGAGGTAATTGACGGATTTTTCTATACAGAGGAGCTGGCGCCTCGTACAAAGGTGCGCGGATCGAATAAGCAAGTGCTCGTAAAGTGGCAAGGTTATTTGGATAAATTCAATTCTTGAATAAAAGCGTCCAATCTCAAGAGTATTTAAGAAAATGGAGAACACCAACGAATTCTATCTTGTTTTACCCTCAAATAGCAGCCTAATATTCTACAACGATAATGTAACAAGCTGTTTTACTACTCATTTGTCGTGCGAAATAAAACTAACAGGTGATTAGAACGTTTGCTTCACAGAAATTAACATACCGTGTACGATTACGCATATCAACGAGTATGAGGCATTTTACAATTTTAAATTGGATAATAAAGAGCGCGAAGAAATGTATTTTTTGCACACGGTATTTACGAAAATATTGACCAATTAGCCGTAGCAATAAACAAATCGAATGGGATTCACATTCATTTAATGCTCGTACCGGCAATTTTGCAAAAAGGCTATTACACTCTGCAGCGACAATGCGCATGTGATCAGACGCATTACGCGCAATTTAACGAAAAAATAAGGCGTGTATTCGGTGTTGAGGATGCTGTGCACAGAGAGGGGAAGGGGACTTTTACCACCTCGAACTTGGATAGCGTCATTACGCTGGGCAACAGACATATGCGAGCCGTATACAGTCGGTGATACTCAAGCATCGCTTTTACGTATCGTATCCTTGGACAGCTCAAATTATAAATTTGGAGCGAACGTTGTGAGACAATTTGCACCTATACACTACATTCTGCTTTTGCAACATAGCTTCCGATCTATTATTATCGATATAAGAGATCAGAACGGTCAACGCATACCATTTGAGTACAGAACGTTGACGGTTACGCTTCACTTTAGGCGTAATCGTTAAAAAATATGTAAAACATGAGTCACTACATACGTTATTACAACGATCAAACAGTTGGTGGCGGTGTGCGAAACGTTTTTGCAGGCTCAACTTTTCAGCGCGGTAGCGGTGCAGAAGCGTGGCTAGGCGGATTATTTCGCAGAATTCTTCCATACGTTGCTTCCGGTGCAGGGCAGTAGGTAAAGAAGCTGTACGCGCGGGTATTAATATTTTTGACGACGTCGCAAACAGCGGTGCCAATTTCAAGGAAGCTGTAGAGTATCGAGCAAAAGAGTCTGGCAAAAACTTAAAGAGAAAAGCCGCCAATAAAATCGCGGATATGATGAAGGGGTCCGGTTACAAATCGAGAGCTGTTAAGCGCAGGCGACAGTTAAGAAAGACACATGTATCGGGTAGCATCGGCACTCCGCGCAAAAAGCGTAAACAAAGTAAAAAAGAAACGCGACACCGATGTTAAAAGAAGGAGGGCGCAAACAACGAGAAGAAAGAGAAAGAAGCCGACTACTACTACTTTTAGAAATATAACCGATATTTTTGGACCAAAGTAATTTTCATCACGTTCGCAAAAATGGTTTTTTTACACACTAATTCGACGGAATGTATGATGAGTGAACTGGATCTCTTTACTCTTCCGGCAACTCAGACATCGATAGAAAGCAGTGCTTATTTGAATTACAAGCCTGTGTCGTCACTCAGCGAGGAGGGTGATCCACCCTTGCAATTTGTAGTACCAAGGGCGAGCGAGCATTATATAGATCTAGCGCACACTATGCTTTACATTCAGGCAAAAATCATACCCGTTGATACAGACGCAGAAAATGCTAAAGTTGCACCAGTTAATAATTTTTTGCATTCCATGTTTAGTCAGATTAACGTATTTTTCAATCAAAAACTCGTTTCACCACCAAATAACGTGTACACCTACAGGGCCTATGTAGAGTCACTACTCAACTATTCTCCCGCAGCTAAAAAGTCGCATTTCACGTGTAGTTTATGGTACGAGGATACGGAAGACGCTTTCGAACCTGCGCGAAATGCTGCAGCCCCGCTAGTGAACGAAAGCGCTAAGAATCGTCAATATTTTACGCGCAATGACCGCGTGTGTGATATGCAATCATTCTTGCATATCGACCTGCTGAATCAAGATAAAATGTTAATTAACAGTGTAGAAATGAGGATTCGCATAGTAAGAAGCAAGGATGCGTTTTGCTTAATGGATGTTTCCGATGACGGTAAATTCAAAGTACGTATAAATGAAGCAACACTCATCGTTCGCAGAGTTAAAATCAGCCCGGGGATCTTACTCGGCCACGCCAATGCATTAGCAAAAACCACAACCAAATATCCAGTCACAT
This sequence comes from Gastracanthus pulcherrimus, assembly GCA_949152435.1. Taxonomy (NCBI): domain Eukaryota; kingdom Metazoa; phylum Arthropoda; class Insecta; order Hymenoptera; family Pteromalidae; genus Gastracanthus; species Gastracanthus pulcherrimus. The sequence goes on along the minus strand of OX424573.1, from coordinate 132,863,328 downwards.
GTGTAGAGGTAAAATCGTTCATACTTGACGCGGGTATTCTCGGCGATGCAATTGAAAACGTCATACTCGGGCAGTTACCGAAAAGAAATATCATTGGTTTTATCGACAATAGAGCGTTTAACGGAAATTGGAGATTTAATCCATATAATTTTCAAACTTTTTCAATTATTTATCTCTCTCTGTATGTCGACGGTGTACAAATTCCGAATAAACCTCTACATCCACGATTTATAGGGCACTTTGAAATACATATAGACGCCTTTCAAACACTTTTTACCGGCACATGCATACATTTTCTCAACAAGGGAATCGGAATTAATCGTTATAATTATTCAAGAGGTAATTTTCTTACTGCTTTTGATCTCACGCCTGATTTATCGGCTCACTGTGCCACGCACTGGAATCTCGTGCGCTCGGATAGTGTGCGCATAGAGGTGGGTTTTGAGCAGGCGCTCGCATCGACCATAAACTGTATTGTTTATGCTGAGTACGATAATGTTTTGGAGATTGACTCGAACAGGCAAATCATAACTGATTTCAATGCGTGAGACTTTAACGACTTTGACGACGGCGACGACGACGACGACGAAAAAACTGGTGGGGACATGAGTATATTAGGCCTAAAACAAAGCACAATCAGATCAGTTTCTGGCACAGTAGTCGTAGCTAATACACACACCTCTCAAAAGCTTAACATGGATTACGTTATCGACATACAGGGATTTCGCGATGCATATAAAAACTTCTTACCGAAAGAAGTTGCAGCGATATGACTACAAAATCGCGACATCGGACACTGGATAGTATGGGCACCATGCGGTTTTAACGATTTACCTACGGACGTGCGTCAAACTAACAATTACTGTTCGCTCGATGTGCACGGTCTACAGTGGTTTGAAGGCGAAGTTTCTCTTCGTAAATTACGACGTCATTTATACAACATAGCGAAGGATGCACGCAGAATATATGTACGAGGGAGTGAAAAAGCCATGTATCTGAAATCAGTGATGGCACGCCGCATTATAAATGTCGAGCATTACGATGCACCGAGTTTTCATCATGTCGAGCAGGCGTTTCCAGCTGTGTTGATATGTATAACACAGCGCGCAAAAATTTGAGAATAAAAAAGATTTTTGAGCAATGCACAGAGCTTATCAGATCAGAAAGTGGTTTTACACGCTTCTTTCAAAAGATACGCTCAGCCTGTCCGTTATACATACCGAGGATTTCTACGCTGCACTGCTAGAATACCATCGACAGCAGAGAGTGAAACATCTACGATTCGCGGAAGAGGGAGGACAGGACGTAGTCGACGGAGCGATAGAAGAAGACGGTCAGCGGCAAAGCGAGGAGGTCTATTACGACGAAGTGGCCGATGACGACGACGACGACGACGAAGTACCCAACGTCAAAAAGCTGTATATCATTGACGAGTCGGACGACACGGATGATGAGTGCGAGTGTGTGCTCAACTGTTTAAAATGAACACGAGCCAAATAATGAGTGCCATTAGAGGGCTAAACGCCAACTCGATCGATGTTTATGTAGCAGTTCACGTGCCCAAATTTTTAAGTCTCCCTGCTGCTATCGAATCAAACATCGATACGTCGAATAAGTCTGGTTCGCACTGGATTGCCATTTACATCGACAAAAATGGCTATGGAAACTTCTTTGACAGCTACGGCGTCGCACCTTTCTCACAGCATCATCTCAATCGACTCCGAAGTAACTGCGTGCGATATCAATGGAATAAAAAAAATTACAAAGTGTTGATTCGCAAGTGTGCGGAGAATATTGTATTATGTTTCTGTATAATTTGTGTAATGGTATTTCTCTACGCTCGTTTTGCGTCGTTTTGAACACAGTTCTACGAAACCGTTGACATATTAAATTGTATTGCACGGAGAAAATTTATTTAAACTTTCTGCTTTATTATTTTATCGAGAAAAAGATTCCAATGGAATTCCTCCCTCTTCGGGTGGCAAACTCATATTCGCGATTGGCTGTTTAATAATTAACATCCGTTTTTTTACCCAATCTTCACACTAGCGGTGGTAGGGATATACGTTTGGACGCGTGAAGGCAATATTTATGTTCGCAAAAATGATAATTCTGATAGAATTTGCATAGTAACCGAAAATGATCTTGATAAATTATTGTGACTGCCCACACATTCTACCTCACTAGCGCAATCCTTTTGTAGACATTCATTTTTACGAGTCGCTCAAATTAATGCAAATTCAATAAAAGATCACCTAAATGAAATCGAAATATTTCTTATTAATAAAAATATATATATTGTCCATATCCGAGTCCTGGCTTACGCATAATAAAGAAGATTCTCTCTTTACCATATTGAATTTTAATCTAGTTCGCAACGATCGAGGCCTCTTAGCGACTAGTGGCAAACGTACTTATATTCAAGCTGGCGGAGTCGCATGCTATATTCGGAGTGGAATTTCATACAAGATACTTAGTGCTCCACATATAAATAGTTTGAATGACACCGAATACCTACTTGTTGATATTAGTTTAAAAAATAATAAGCATGATCTTTTTGACTCAATTTATCGTCGACCTAAGGGTAATGTTCTAACGAGTTTTTTTGAGTCATTTCAAAAAAATGTACATCTCTACTCGAATGTTATTCTAGCTGGGGACTTGAATTCGGATTTGTTAACTAACAATTTCTGTGGGCTGCATTTGCATAATCTTATTTCTGAAAACTGTTTATTTCTTGTACCATCTGGTGCGACACATCATAAAGATAGTTCGGATACATGGCTCGATGTTATACTTACTGACTCTTCAAGCAAGGTTCATTCGTTCGAAAAATCTGAAGCACCATTTATTAATTGCCACGACTTCATAATAATCGATTATAAATTGGATAATCCTATTAATAAGAACATTACAGTGACGTCGAGAGATTTTAGAAAATTCTCTCCAAATCTATTTTTCAACGATATATGTGCTTGTTTGGAATAATGATGTAAACATTCTGTTAGATGAGTTCAAATCTAAGACCGTTGAAATACTAAATGTACATGCACCAATTACAACCCGTCATATTCATAAAAATGCTGCCCCGTGGTTAACCCTCCTGCGCAGAAGTTTATTTTCGTGTATATGGACTAGATTGAATGTAAGTCTGCAACAATATTTTCTGCAAATTCGTAACATTTTCTAAATAATAGCTATACTATTTAGCTTCAATTTGAGAGGTTGTATATGTCCCAACAAAGTAAAGATTTAAATTTGTGATACAAAATGTATACAAAAATGACGTGCGGTTTGGACGAGTATACTCGGCTCTCTGCGCAGGAGGGTTAACTAAAGAAGTCAAAGATAAATGTAAATACCGAAATAGACTATATAAAGTGGCTAAACGCACAAAAAACTCATCCCTTCTCTTAGAGTATAAAACATTACGCAAACAGCTTAAAAACGAGATAACTTTAGCTAGAAATACCTATATTACTCAATCATTAGCATCCATTTCGGATAAATCTAAATGTTGGAATCTACTAAGTAAATTTGGCCTTGTGAAGAGTCAGTTATCATCACCTTTGCATATTTTTACTGCCGATGAACTTATTCGCTATTATTCCTCAGTCACATGTTGTCACCCACCTTGTTCAATTACAAAACTTCGGGAAATACTCGCGATACCGTTATGTGACAACGAGCTTAGTTTTTCTTTTAGACCAGTCGACAGAATACAAGTCCACCAAACAATGTTGTCGTGCCTTCCTAAAGCTAAAGGACGTAGCTGTGATGGACTTTCTCTTTCTTACTTCAAAGAAATGCTACTATTATTAGTCCCTTTTTTTTACTGACCTATTTAATATGTCCATATGATCTTGTACATATCCTACAGAGTGGAAAAAGTCACTCATAGTTCCTCTTAGTAAAGTTCCTTCGCCTGACTCCCCAGCAAATACAAGACCAGTTGCTAATTTATCGCATTTTGCTAAAGTATTTGACTCTCTCATGACGCAACATCTTACTGAGTATCTTGAAGTAAATTCACTTCTTTCTCCATACCTGTCAGGGTTTAGAAGTAATTTTAGTACACAAACGGCACTATTGAAACTTACCGAAGATATCCGTCGTGGGATCGAGAAGGGATTGGTTACAGTCCTGCTACTTTTCGATTTAAAAAGGGCCTTTGACTCCATAAATCACGAGTTACTTTTGAAGAAGCTTAGAGAACTTAACTTCTCTGATGAAGATATTAGCTGGTTTCACTCGTTTTTAACAGGTCGATCCCAAGCTGTGATTAATCTTGATGGTAGTTTATCTGATTTTATGTAAAACTCTTCAGGCGTACCACAGGGTTCAACTCCGCGCCCAATTATTTTTCTAATATTTATCAACATGCTAGTACCAGTCTTAGTTCATTGTAAAGATAATTGCTTACTTTTTGCGGACGATTTCCAATTTTACATACAATGTGAGCCAGCTGAATTGCCAGCTGCGATCTCTAAATTAAATGAGGATGCTGCTGCTGTAGTAAATTGGGTTAAATCGAACGGACTAATTCTTAATGTAGATAAAACAAAAGCCTTGCTTTTTGCATCCGTGCAATATCACATGCGTATTAATAAGAACAATTTTCCACCCATAGTATTAAATTATCAAGATATTCGATTCATAGGTAAAATTAAAGAAATATTACCTTTAACTTCAAATATATTTTTAATTTCAAATTTATCTTTGTGTGGTACCCCTTTTTTATCAGGATTTTATTCTAAAGATCAAATTTTAGAAACTATATTTAATAGTAACAATAATTTAATTATTTATTTGTTACTAATATTAAGTACTGGATTAACAGTATCCTATAGATTTTGATTAGTATATTATCTAATAAATAGAAATTACAATTTTTTTGTATGTATATAATTAAAGATTATAAGTTAATAAATTATCCTATAATTATATCGATGATTATGTCTTTAATTTATGGTAATTTAATAAATTGGTTAATGTTTAATAATATTGAATTTATTTATTTACTATTTATAGAAAAAATTTCTATTATAATAATTTGTTTTATTTTTTTTCTTAGGAATATATATGTATATTAAAAATTAAATTTAAATTTAATTATTTTATAAAATATTGTTTTGGTAAAGTATGATTTTTATATAGATTTATTCCAATAATTATTATTAATCCTTTAAATTTAAGTAAAATTTACTTATTAAGATATGATACAGGATGAAGAGAATTTTATATAAAGAAATCTATACTATTGATTTCTAAGACTCAAATAAACTTAAATTTTAATTATTTAATATTTTTAATAATGTTTATTTCTTATTTAATTTTAATAGTTATTATATTATATTTCTGTTGCAACGCCGTTACCCTAAGCGGGTCCTGGGCGTAGTCGTCCAGAGCGGACGGGTGGGTGCCTATCACCACTACACAGCGCGTCCTCAGGTTGCGGATAGAGGAACGACCCCTGAGAAAGAGGTTAGCTGCGAATAAAGCGAATAAGCAGTCGCGGACAGCCGATAGGCCCAGGCGTGGGTGTGATGAGCCCGCACTGGTGAACGCATTCATCTAGAAACACTACGCAAGCACCGCAACAACTACAAACACTATACAAAATCTCCTATCTTACTTTCTTCTTCTACCTTACTCTGTAATCTATCTCTTTTACCACACATTTCAAACAAAAAATGAGCCAAAAATCCTGCTGTCGTGGAGGATGCGGGAGCGATGACAACTGCCCTGAGAGGGGATGTGTAGAATGATTCGCCACCTGGTCTTACACGGCAACGAAGCCAGCGAAGGCGCGCTGCCTTGCAGGGGGGCGTTAGGATATGAGAATGAAACCGAGTGTGTCTGACGACGAGTTGACTATGTCCTCGCCAAAGTCAGAAAGCTCTCATACTTAGTTCTAGGGAGGTATGAGGGTTATCACCCCTAGACGGATGGACTCACCTGCGATCGGAACAGGATCCAAAACGCGCGGGTTTAACTTACTATCATGGCTCAAAGAAAACAAAACCAAACCAAAACGAAAAGAAACTTAAGGGTGGGAACCTGGAATGTACGCAGTCTACACAGAGCAGGCGCGTTCCGGGAAATCATAAATGAAACTGATTGGTACAATTTAGATTTGGTAGCAATACAAGAAACCCGATGGAAAGATAACGCGATGCTAGGATCCGGTAACTTCACCTTTTTATATGGGGGCGCGAGCGGGCATTCTCTAGGCACCGGATTTCTTGTTAACAAAAGCATCATACATTCCGTTAAAAGTTGCAATTTCGTGAATAACCGACTCTCGTATATCATCATCGAAGGAGCGTGGTATAATTACGTGGTTATTAACGTCCACTGTCCCACGGAGGACAAAGAGGAAGAAGTCAAAAATCTTTATTATGAAACTTTAGAGCAATTAATCGACCAATTCGCGTCTTACGACACCAAAATAGTAGTGGGGGATTTCAATGCTAAAATAGGGAGAGAGGAAATGTTTAGGCCCACCATAGGCAAAGAAAGTCTGCACGAAACCAGCAATGATAACGGTATTATGGTCATAAATTTCGCAGCCGCAAAAGATCTTATAGTCAAGACCACGTGCTTCAAGCACAAGGATATACACAAGGCAACGTGGACATCGCCGGATGGGGCCACGCACAATCAAATCGATCATTTTCTTATTGATAAGAGGCGCCACACGAATGTACTCGACGTAAGGACCTATAGGGGGGCGGATTGCGACTCAGATCATTATCTAGTAGTGGCCAAATTAAGAGCCAGATTAGTAGCCGGTCAAAATAGTAAGCGAGCGAACAAAGTAGAAACCTTTGATATTGGAAAACTACGAAGCGGGATAGAGCGAATCAAGTACCAAGTAGAAGTTAGCAACCGATTTCAGGCGCTCGAGGAAACGGATGAACGGAGGGGAGTAGATGACGATCCGAACAGGTTGTGGGGGGCTATCGAAAAAACTATAAAAGGGGCCGCGAACAAAGTACTGGGTAAGAAAAAAAGGCCGAAGAGCAAACCATGGTTTGACGAAGAGTGCGAACTCTGGTTTGAAAGGCGCAAGAAGGCTAAATTAGATAGTGTACACAATGAAAGCGGTAGGGCCGTAGAAGAATACCATGAAATAAGAAAGCAAGTACGTGTGATTTACAGAAACAAGAAGCGCGAGTATCAGAAAAATGAAATTAGAAAAATAGAAACTAATAGTAGGGAAAATAACCCGCGCGAGATGTACAAAGGAATAAACGCTATTAGGAAGGGTTTTCAGAGTAGATCGCAGTTAATGAAAGATAAGGATGGGAACCTCGTGACAAGCGAAAATGAACTATTGAAATTATGGAAAGATTATTTCGATAAGTTATTAAACGTGCATGAAAACTCCGAGGAAATGGGAGACGAAATCCACACTGCTGAACTCCATATGGACGAAACGACCTACAAAGAAGTGGAGGCCGCGATCAAAAAGCTAAAAAACAATAAGGCCGCAGGAAACGATTCTATACCAGCTGAACTACTTAAATATGGAGGCACCGCGCTTACATCTAAAATTTTGTATCTAGTATGTGCTATTTGGAGAAATGAAACAATACCAGAAAATTGGAAAGAATCCATCATCATACCGATCTTTAAAACGGGAGATAAAACAGACTGCAATAACTACCGGGGAATCTCACTTTTAGCTACCTGCTACAAAGTTCTGTCAAACGTAATACAGGCCAGACTCACACCATTCGCGGAAGATATAATAGGAGATTATCAGTGTGGATTCCGGCGCAACAGGTCAACGAGCGATCAAATGTTTACCATAAGACAATTATTAGAGAAAAAGTGGGAATATTGCGAAACTATACACCAGCTATTTGTGGACTTTAGGAAAGCGTACGACTCTGTCAAACGAAGCAAAATGTATGAAATCCTAGTGCTCCTTGGCGTACCAAAAAAACTCGTAAAATTAATTCAAATATGTCTCAACGGAAGCACTGGAAAGGTCCGAGTAGGCGGTAATGTATCCGAATCGTTCATGATACGCGACGGTTTGAAGCAAGGTGACGGGCTTTCATCGGTACTCTTTAACCTGACGCTAGAGCATGTTGTTAGAAAAATGCAGGCTAGCGAGCTAGGCGCAACACTCAACGGAACAACGCAAATTTTAGGCTATGCAGATGACTTGGATATAGTGGGAGATAATGGTGAAACGGTGGCGAGAAATGTGGAAATCCTTATAAATGCGGCTAAAAACACGGGGTTAGAAGTGAGCGAATCGAAAACGAAATATATGATCATGGAGAAACTGGGCATTCGCGAAGCAGAGGGGGATCTCAGAGTCGGAAATTTCACTTTTGAAAAGGTTAGCGAATTCAGATATTTAGGTACAACTATAAATGATCGAAACGAAATTAAAGCCGAGATTAATAAGAGACTTCATTCGGGTAATCCCTGCTTCTACGCTGTGAACAGATTACTTAAGTCAAAGCTACTGTCGAAAAATGTCAAAATAAGGATATATAGGACTATAATAATGCCGGTAATCTTGTATGGGTGCGAAACCTGGGCGCTCACTAAAGCGGAAGAAAATCGTTTTAGGGTATTTGAAAATAAGGTTCTGCGGAAAATATACGGGCCAAAGAAAGATGAGGAAACTGGGGAGTGGAGGAAACTGCACAATGACGAGCTACATAATTTGTACGCGTCACCAAATATTAACAGAATAATAAAATCACGGAGACTAAGATGGGCAGGGCACGTGGCAAGAATGGGCGATGATCGTACAGCAGCGCGCATAATGAAAGGAAAACCGAAAGCAACGCGACCTCTTGGTAGACCTAGACGCAGATGGGAGGATAACGTAAAATCAGACGTAACTGAAATTGGGCGGGAAGGCGCGAAATGGATGGGGTTGGCACAAAATAGGGAAACGTGGAAGGCTTGCGTAGATGAGGCGATGAACTTTCGAGTTCGAAATGCCATTTAAAAAAAAAAAAATTATATTATATTTAAATAGTTTCATTGAAACATGATATTGAAGATATCAAGATTATTCTTCATATTTAAATATTTATAAAAGTATTTTATTTTTATATTGAAAATATAATGTTTTAATTAAACTATATAAATTTAAATATGAAATTGTGATTAATATCAACAAATCATAAATATATTGGAATTTTATACTTTATTTTTGGGGCATGAGCAGGAATTTTAAGATTTATTTATTTAAACCAGAAAGATTTACAGGGTAGTTGAAATGACCTGTAGAAGTCCTGTAGAGATAAACACGTTATCTGTACACAGGCCTGGCAATACAAAAATAGAGATACAAAAGAAGAAAATATTTTAAAATTATATACTAAAACTTAGATCTAAACTTAAAACTACTTTAACTACAAACTACATAAAAAATTTTTGGTTTTAACATATAATATGTATTATAACAAATAATTTTTTCTTCAATTCATAACAGTAAAATTAAAAAAATGCGAAAGAAAACAGTAACCTCAACAATTTAATTTAATCCAATTTTTTATAATGTTCTTATGTGACAAATTATCTATATTTAAAATTTTTAATTCATTGGGAAAACTGTTGAAAGTTACTATAGCCTTTTTATAACAATTTTTATCACCAACTTTCTTCTTATAACTCGGTAAAATTAAATTCTTTTTCCTTGTTACACTCGTAGATTTGATATATTGCATTTTGAGATCTGCATAATGATATTTTATAGCTTCTAAAATATATATTTGTTCTATGCTTAAAGGATTATTTTGTACAATAAAGTTTCGTTTATTAATGATATTTAAAATTTTTTTTGTAGATTTTGAACTAAAACTCGATTATTTTTATAAACTCCACCCCAAGATAGTATTCCATGGCTTATCAGACTATGGAAAAAAGCATAATAAATCATTCTTAATGTCTCTGTAGACATTATTTTCGCAATTTTGTAAAATATAAATACAAGATACTTTGTTTTATTTACAATGTACTGAATGTGTGTATCCCATCTTAAATTAAAATCTATAACTATACCCAAATATTTATAATATTCTACTCTTGTTATATTTTTATTATTAATTTTAACTTCTATTTATTTGGGACACTGTCACTATAATTGCCAAAAGTAATAAAAACAGTCTTGTCTACATTTAGTGATAATTTATTTAAAGCTAACCAAAAATTAATTCTATTTAAATACTTGTTCATCTTGTCTTGTGCTTCTATCCAATTATTACCAGTAGCAATTATAGCAGTATCATCTGCGTATGACAAAATTTCTTCCAGTGGGATTTCCTTTAGGATATCATTTATATACAGAATAAAAAGCAGTGGACCGAGGGTTGTACCTTGAGGTACACCCGTATTTATTAACAATTTATCACTTTCAGTATCATCAATAACCACTGCTTGGTATCTATCATTGAGATAACTTGAAAGCAAATCCAGTGCCTGTCCTCTAATACCAATACAATAGAGTTTGTTTAGTAAAATTTCATGATCTACGGTGTCAAACGCCTTTGCCAAATCTAGGAATGTTACAATTTAGATTATCCTTAAGAATAATTATTCGATTAGAATTAGGTAACCCAGGGTCATTAATTGGTAATGATCAAATTTATAACTCAATTGTCCCAACTCATGCATTTGTAATAATTTTTTTTTGTAATACCTGTAATAATAGGAGGTTTTGGAAATTTTTTATTACCTTTAATCTTAGGGATTCCTGATATAACTTTTCCTCGAATAAATAATATAAGATTTTGATTATTACCTCCTAGATTAATCTGATTAATTTCTAGTTTATTTATTGGTAGAGGAACAGGTACAGGATGAACTGTTTATCCTCCTTTATCTTCAAGACTTGGTCATAACGGGCCTTCAGTAGATTATCCATTTTTTCTTTACATATTACAGGAATTTCTTCAATTATAGGTTCCATTCTTTTTATTACAACTATTTTAAATATAATAGTTTATAAATTTGAAAATATTCCTCTTTTAGCATGAGCTTTATTATTAACAGCTATTTTATTATTCTTATCCCTTCCTGTATTAGCGGGGGCTATTACTATACTACTATTTGATCGAAACTTAAATACTTCTTTTTTTGACCCTGCAGGGGGAGGAGATCCAATTTTATACCAGCACTTATTTTGATTTTTTGGGCACCTAGAAGTATATATTTTAATTTTACCCGGGTTTGGTTTAATTTCTCACATAATTTGTAATGAAAGATTAAAAAAGAAACTTTTGGGGCAATTGAATTTATGCTATAATTTCAATTGGGCTTTTAGGATTCATTGTATGAGCTCACGATATATTTACTGTTGGTATAGATGTTGATACTCGTGCTTACTTTACTTCTGCTACTATAATTATTGCTATCCCAACTGGGTTTAAAATTTTTAGCTGATTAGCTTCAATAAATGGAATAAAAATTAAGTTAAATATTACAAATTTATGTTTATTAGGATTAATTTTTTATTTACTATTGGAGGATTAACAGGAATTATTTTATCTAATTCTTCTATTGATATTACATTACATGATACTTATTATGTATTGGCACACTTTCATTATGTTCTATCTATAGGGGCTGTATTTGCTATCTTTGGAAGATTTATTTATTGATATCCAATAATATTTGGAGTTAGAATAAATAAAAAATGATTAAAAATTCAATTTTTTATAGTTTTCAGAGGAGTAAATTTAACTTTTTTCCCTCAGCATTTTTTAGGATTAAGAGGAATACCTCGACGTTACTCAGAGTATCCTGATTCATATTTATGTTGAAATTTAATTTCTTCAATTGGGAGAGTAATTTCTTTATTAGGAACTTTGCTATTTTTTTTTATTTTATGAGATAGATTAATTTTAAATCGACTTTTAATTTTTTCAAAAACTTTAAATAATTCTATTGAATGACTGGTTTCTTACCCCCCTGGATTCTATTCTTTTAATGAAATTCCAAAAATTTATATTAAATAGTTAAATTCTAAAATGGCAGAATAGTGCAATAGATTTAAATGCTATATATATATAATTTAAATTATTTTTTGAAAAATAAATTAATTTAATTTCTGTTTGAAGACAAATTAAATTTCAAGATACTAATTCCCCTATTATAGAGAATATAATTATATTACATGATTATCCTATATTAGTAATAATAATAATTATTATATTAATTATTTATTTATTTATTTATTTAAACCAGAAAGATTCACATACATAAAATTACAGAATGATGTAAATCCCTACAGAAGTAAACTAAGTTACCTGTGCGCAGGTCCGGTACATAAAATTAAGAAAAATGATAAAAAAAACTTAAAGCATAACTAACTTACTTAAAACTAACTTAAAAACTAAACTAAAATAGTATCGTATACATCTCGTAGTAGACTAGAAACATTATAAAATTTAGAAACTATTAACATTTTAAAAATATTGTTTGTACATGGATATATTTAATATAATTGCACCTCATATATTATAGCTATCTTTTATCCACACTTTCAGTTTATACTTTTTATCTAATTCTAATGATTTTAGATCATTTGGTAGTTTATTGAAAACTTGTATAGCTTTTGTGTAACTATTTTTATTGCTGACCTTTTCCTTGTTGCTGGGAATCATTAAGTTTATTTTCCTAGGAATACTATTAGACTTAAGAAATTGACTTTTTAGATTAGAGTAATGATATATCAGTGATTCAAAAGCAAAAAGTTGTTCCAAGTTCAGTGGATTATCATGTATGATAAAAATTTTTTTATTAACATTTTTCAGTATTCTTTTCTGCAGATTTTGCAATAAATCAAGATTGTTCTTATAAGCACCACCCCAAGCAATTATTCCATAATTAATTAAACTATGAAAAAAGCATAATAAATCATTCTCAATGTTTCAGTTGACATATATTTGGCGATTTTATAAAATATATATACTTAATATTTAGTTCTCTTTATAATGTATTCAATGTGCTTATCCCATTTTAAGTTATAATCAAAAATGATCCCTAAGTACTTGCAACTTTCTAGTCTATTTACTTTTTTGTTTCTAATTTTTATATCTATTTGCTTTGGAACACTATCACAATAGTTACCAAAAGTTATACATACAGTCTTATTAACGTTTAATGATAGTTTATTTACAGCTAACCAATTATCTACTAGTAACAAATTGTTGTTCATAAATTCCTGAGCTTCGTCCCACGTATCCCCAGTAGATATAATTGCAGTATCATCTGCATAAGACAAAATTTCATCAGGATGGATTACTTTCAAGGGATGATTAATATATAAAATAAAAAGTGGTGGACCTAAAATGGTACCTTGTGGTACACCTGTGTATATTTTTAAATAATTACTCTCACTATCAATAATTTTAACTTTTTAATGTCTATTATTAAGATAACTTGAAAGTAGATCCAGTGCCTGCCCTCTAATTCCTATACAGTAAAGTTTATCCAGTAATATTTTATGATCGACAGTATCAAATGCTTTAGTCAAGTCCAAGAAAGTTATTATTGTTGGTTTACTGCGATCCAAATTATTGTATAGTACATTGGTAATATAATTTAGGGCATCTTTTGTACCTATATTTTTCATGAAACCAAATTGGTGATCAGTTATTTATTATTTTTTTTAACAAAATCAAAAATTCTATTATATAATACTCTCTCAAAAATTTTAGCTATGCTAGATACTAAACAGATTGATCTGTAATTAGAAACATTGTGTTTGTCATCAGATTTGTAAATCGGCACAATTTCAGCATTTTTTAATGCGTCAGGCCAGATGTCTTTTTCAATACATAAATTAAATATATACTCTAGTGGTTCCGCAATATAATTACAGATAACCTTCAGAGTTTGAGCATTGATTTTGTCTACACCACCATTTTTTAATTTCAAATTATTTATAATGCTCATGATTTCATACGCAATTGTCGGAGTTAAAAAATCGAATTAGCATTCATATTTGGCATTTTTATCACAGATGTCGAAGGTTTATCTATCTTATCACTCAATTTTTGACCTATTTCACAAAAATACTTATTCATATTATTAGCTATATCTACACTATCTGTAATTTTGACATTATCAAATTTAATATAATTTATAGTTTCATTCGATTTCGTTTTTTTCCCTATTTTCGTGTTGATAATTTCCCATAGTTTTTTAGGGTTGTTTGTATTATTTTCGACTAAATTTTTATCATATTTTATTTTAGCATCTAGGATAACCTTATCTAAAATTTTTGCATAATTTATGTACTGTTGTCTAAGTTGTTCATTTTTAACATCCAGTTTCCATAAATTGTATATGAATTCTTTTGTTTCGCATGATTTACTAATAGCATCAGTAATCCAAATTTTTCTACATTTATTTACGCCTTTTCTTTACTTGTTTTTGCTTGTTCCATACATTTTTTGATTTCGCTTATCAATTGGTTAGTAGCTATGTTTGGATCATGAATTGACATAATTGAATTCCAGTCTCTTGTTTCAGCAATGTTTCTCAATTTTTTATAGTCTAATATTACAGTAGGTCCGGAGTCTTTAGTTTTGATCTTATTTATAGAAACAAAAATCGGGTAATGGTCTGTCAAAGAATGTCTCAATTTATATGTATCTGTACTTAGGCTATCAGTTTTGATATATATGTTATCAATACATGATCCATTGCAATTTCCTATAGATAGTCTAGTGATACCAACAAAACCAGGTATATATCCTTTGTCTAAAAAGTTACAAAGGAATTCCTGGCTTATTCTATCCAACTCTAAAAGGTTAATATTAAAATCTCCTATTACTAAGTGATTTTTTAAATTTCTATTTTTACTTAAGAATTTGTTTAAATATAGAATGAACTCAGTCTTAGGTATGTCATGAGATCTGTACACAGCAGAAAGTTCCATACTACTATTATTACTTAGCTTAATATGTATATTTATTATCTTAATCCTTCCAAATTCAATAGTTTTAGTTTCATTTACAATATTTCCATCAACAAAAACCGTAACACCATCGTTTTGATTTATTTTACTTTCATTATAATAACTTTTATAACCTTCTAATTCATATAATTTATAATTAACTTGTACGTAAGTTTCAGTACATATAACAATAGTTGGTTTGCTAGTTAGACTTTCCAATAGAATTTTTAATTTATCAAAGTTAGCAGACATGCTTCTAATATTAACATGTATTATAATATCATTTTTATTGTTAATGATTTTATTAAGGCTATTAATATTGTCACATGTTTTTTCTTTTCGCACCAAGTCTTTTTTAATTTATCAATAAATTCAAAATCCATACTTAATTAATTAACTTAAGTCTTTTTGTAGTTTTGCGTTATTTCTTGTTAATATTTGCTGTTTTTGTTGCTGCTGTTGATGCTGTTGTTGCTGCTGCTGTTGTTGCTGTTGATTTTGTTGCTGTTGTTGCTGCCGTTGTTGCTGTTGTTGTTGTTTTTGTTGCTGTTTGTTTTGTTGTTTTAAAATCGTTTCACTTTGCATCTTGTTTTCTTTTTGCCGATTACTTATCTTCTCTTGGTAATGCATAGCTATTGATTTTACTGTCGATAAAGTAGATTTCACTGGGTAATCAGTTGTTTCAATAAATTTTTTTATCTTATTTTTTAGAATATCACATAAGTTAAAATCTGCTGCATCATGACATGTATTAAATTTTGTTTGAAATTTGTTATTGCTAAAATTACAGTTTGAGCATGTGAAAACATGACTATCACACTCAAAAGTTTTATGATTTTTTGTACACTTTAGACATGTTGTTGTATTATTGCCGTTTGAACCATTGTGTCCCAATCTACCACAGTTAAAGCAAGGTTTAATATTTATCAGGTCAAAGACTCTACATTTGACATCCAATAAAAATTCTTTTGTTGTTGTCTCTTATGTGTTTATACATATCAGCTGTCACTTCCATTAAGACACTGCTAAGATTTGTCTTCTTGTTTATATACATGTGCAGCACTTGAGCTTTACTATTAAAATTTGCAAAATTCCTTATATTTATATCTTCTTCAATGCCATTTTCATCCATATTCATATAGTTTTCAATTCCCACTATTTTAATTTTTGGATTATTTAATTGTTCCAGGTTAATTTCACAAACTTCCTCTAACTTGCTCTTTAATAACTTTTCAGCAATTTCAACAATGTCATTATTAACACATTTGACAACAATCTCATCTTTATTTTTAATGTATAATTCTTTCGTTTGAATACTTTTTTCTTTTATAAGACATTTTGCAACTCTCTTTTTGACATCTGCTTGCTGTGTATTATTTAATGATTTGACTATAATTTTTGGAACTCGTTTCTTTACAGGTCTTATAACACTAGCTACTTCAGCAAAAGATTTATTGCTTGTTTGATAGCCTTTTTGTTTGTCTAATAACTCTTTCAATAAATCATTTTTTTCAACTAGTTCGCTGTTGAGTTGTTTTAGTAATTCATTTTCTTTTTGCATTATTTCATAAACAGCTGTACTATCCGTCATTGTTGTGTTCAACATTTTTTGTGATTTACTCGCTAAATCCTCAAGTATTTCCTTTCTTATTTCTTCAGATTGTCTCATTTTTATTTGAGCAATCATTGCTTTTGACGATTCACTCAAGACCTCTACGTTCAATTTTGAGGTTATGAGATTTTTGTGTTCTGGATATATTATTAGTCTTTCACTTATAAAATTTAAACTTTTATGTTTTGCACAACTTAAATGGTATGTATTATCACATACGATACAGATAACAGTTGTCACTTCACACTTTGGGTGACATTTGAGAAATTTTCCACAGTTCTTATCAGGAGGCTCTTTCCCTCCCGACGCCATATTTATATATATATATATATATATATATATATATATATATATATATATATATATATATATATATATTAAATTTTATACTTTTTAATAAATTAAATAATCGATTTTTATTAGAAGGTCAAATTATTGAAATTATTTGAACAGTAATTCCAATTTTTTTTTTAATTTTTTTAGCTATTCCTTCTTTAAAAATTTTATATATAACGGATGAGATTAATAAACCTGATTTATCTATTAAAGTTATTGGACACCAATGATATTGAAGATATGAATATAATGATTTTAATTCAAATATTTCTTTTGATTCATTTATAATTAAAGGTAATTCTATATTACGGTTATTAGAAGTAGATAATCGGATAATTGTACCATTTAGTACCCAAATTCGGTTGTGAATTAATTCCTTAGATGTTATTATTAGATGAATATATTCATTCTTTTGCCTTGCCTGTTATAGGGATTAAAGTTGATGCAGTTCCACGACGAATCAATCAAGTTAGATTGAGAACTAATCGTCCAGGTTTATTTTATGGTCAGTGTTCTGAAATTTGTGGAATTAATCATAGATTTATACTTATTGTTATTGAATCTACTAATATAAAAAATTTTGTTAATTGAATTAATAAATTTTAATCAATTTAAATATTTATTAATATATTATAATTTGATTTAAAAAATCAATTCTTAAATTTAGGATATCAATTGAATAAATGTTAGTTAAGTTATAATATTAATTTGTTAAATTAAAGTAATTATTCAATAATATATTTAATAATTTAATTAATTTAAATTCGTAAAATAAGGCCCATATTATGGTTTTTTTATACTTATATTTTTTAATATTATTGTTAATAGTAATAATTATAATTTATTATTTAAGTATATACTTAATAATTAATATAAAAGTATTTAAAGTAAATTCTTTAGAATATAAAATAAAATGATAAATAATCTATTTTTTATTTTTGATCGTTCAACTTCAATATACTATTCTGTAAACTGATTTAGTTCTTTATATATTTTATTATATTTGCCTAATCTTTATTGATTTATTCCTTCTCGAATGAATATAATTTATATTCTTATATTTACCAAATTAATTAATGAATTTGCTATATTACTTAACATTAAAATTAATTTAATAAATATATTAATATTTACCCTGGTAGAAAATTGAGCATATTAGATGGTCGGTTCACGATCTATTGGGCAGATCCGTTTCCTAATAGTTCGCCAGAAATAAACCAGCATCTGACCAGAAATTTATAGAAAATCTAAATAGCTTACATAACCCTAAAAAATTATTGAAAATGTAAATCCCATTATAGTACTTCTGCATTAAAACAGCATGCAAATTTTTATTCGATTATTTATTTGATTTTTTTATGTTTTATTTAATTATAAAACTCTAACCTTAAAAAAACTTTTAATGAAATAAGTTTTTAGTTTTTATTTCGAATCTATCCCAAATATATCTTAGCATTCTATTAACAATAAGCTATTAAATCCATGACATAATAATCATTATTAACTTATAAAAATTCGTTAAACGTTATTTTTTATTTATTTATTCATTAACCATAAGTTGGTCAGGTTTCTGACGAGAAAACGTCGACAGGTAGCGGGGTTTCTGGCCAGACTTTTAAGCAGAAATTGGCCATTCCCTATAAAATAGAGTAAAATCTGGCGAACATATGGGGAACGTTTCTACCAGGGTATTAGATTCTTTATTTCAATTATGTTAAATAATTTTTTAGGACTATTTCCCTATATTATTACTTCTTCAAGTCATTTAGTTTATAGTTTATCTTTATCAATAATTTTATGAATTAGATTGATATTATTTGGATGATTAAATAATATAAATCATATATTTACTGAATTTAGTTCATCAAGGAACGCCAAAAATTTTGATGCCTTTTATAGTATTTATTGAAACAATTAGGAATTTAATTCGACTAGGAACGTTAGCTGTTCGATTATCTGCAAATATGATTGCAGGGCACTTACTAATAACTTTAATTTCATCAACAGGTCCTAATCTAGGAACATTATTATTAATAATAATATTATTAAGTCAAAGAATTTTAATTATTTTAGAATTAAGTGTTTCTATTATTCAAGCTTATGTTTTTACTGTTTCAAGAACTTTATATAGAACTGAGACTATTTAATATGAAAAAATTATACCAACCTTTTCATTTAGGAATATTTAGTCCTTGACCTTTATTAATATCTTTTAGACTTATATCAATATTTGTAGGGACAATAAATTGATTTAATAATTTTAATTCTATATTAATATTATTTAGTCTACTAAATTTAATTTTATGTATATATCAATGATGACGAGATGTCATTCGAGAAAGAACCTTTCAAGGTAATCATACTTTAAGGGTAGTAAAAGGGTTAAAATTAGGAATACAATTATTTATTATTTCAGAAATATTATTTTTTATTAAAATTTTTTGATGCTATATGCACATATACTTATCCCCAAGAATTGAAATTGGAAGAATCTGACCTCCAAAAATATCCAATCTTTTAATCCTTATCATGTTCCTTTAATAAATACAATTATCCTATTATCTTCAGGGGTTACTATTACTTCACGTCATTACTCAATTATTAATAACTTAAAATTACAAAGATTTACTAGCCTAATATACACTGTAATTTTAGGGGTTATGTTTACATTATTCCAATATCTAGAATATTTAAGAGCTTCTTTTTCTATTTCAGACAGAGCCTATGGATCAATTTTTTATATGTCAACCGGATTCCATGGGTTACATGTTTTAATTGGCATAGTATTTTTATTTATTAATTTAATTCGAATTATTAATAGGAATTATTGTTCAGTTCATCATCTTGAATTTGAAGCTGCAGCTTGATATTGACATCTTATTCATGTAGTGTGATTATTCTTATACCTATTGATTTATTATTGATTTCAATAAATTAAATTTATATGGTATAATTTAGAAAATTAACTTCCAATTAATAAGTTTATTACTAATATAAATAAATTTTATATAATTAACTAATAAATTTAATTTATGATTAAAAAATAAATTTATTTATAAAATTTATATATATATATATATATTTTATGTATATATATATATATATATATATATATATATATATATATATATATATATACATAAAATTATTAAATTTATATTAATTTACTTCTTAATTATATTTATTTTAATTATTATATTAAATTTAAACCTTATCCTTTCAAAAAAAATATTTAAAGCACCCTGATCCATAAATCCATCTGCTCCTCAATTTAGATTCCCACGATCAATAAGGTAATTTAAAGCTTCGATTATATATCTCTCTGTCCCATTTGTAGCATCTACATCGAATCCTATCAAACATTAAAAGCACCCTGATCCATAAATCCATCCGCTCCTCCATTCAAATTTCCTCGATCAATAAGGTAATTTAAAGCCTCGATTACATATCTCTCTGTCCCATTTGTAGCATCTACATCGAATCCTATCAAACATTAAAAGCACCCTGATCCATAAATCCATCCGCTCCTCCATTCAAATTTTCTCGATCAATAAGGTAATTTAAAGCTTCGATTATATATCTCTCTGTACCATTTGTAGCATCTACATCGAATCCTATCAAACATTAAAAACACCCTGATCCATAAATCCATCTGCTCCTCAATTCAAATTTCCTCGATCAATAAGGTAATTTAAAGCTTCGATTATACATCTCTCTGTACCATTTGTAGCATCTACATCGAATCCTATCAAACATTAAAAACACCCTGATCCATAAATCCATCTGCTCCTCAATTCAGATTTCCTCGATCAATAGGGTAATTTAAAGCTTCGATTCTTATATCTCTACTGTACCATTTGTAGCATCTACATCGAATCCTATCAAACATTAAAAGCACCCTGATCCATAAATCCATCTGCTCCTCAATTCAGATTTCCTCGATCAATAGGGTAATATAAAGCTTCGATTCTTATATCTCTACTGTACCATTTGTAGCATCTACATCGAATCCTATCAAACATTAAAAGAACCCTGATCCATAAATCCATCTGCTCCACAATTCAGATTTCCTCGACCTATAAGGTAATTTAAAGCTTCGATTCTTATATCTCTACTGTGCCATTTGTAGCATCTACATCAAATCCTATCAAACATTAAAAGCACCCTGATCCATAAATCCATCTGCTCCTCAATTCAGATTACCTCGATCAATAAGGTAATTTAAAGCTTCGATTCTTATATCTCTACTGTACCATTTGTAACATCTACATTGAATCCTATCAAACATTAAAAGCACCCAGATCCATAAATCCATCTGCTCCTCAATTCAGATTTCCTCGATCAATAAGGTAATTTAAAGCTTCGATTCTTATATCTCTACTATACCATTTGTAGCATCTACATCGAATCCTATCAAACATTAAAAGCACCCTGATCCATAAATCCATCTGCTCCTCAATTCAGATTTTTTTCGATCAATAAGGTAATTTAAAGCTTCGAATCTGTCCTTACATTGAAGTTTAAATGAAATTTACCTTTAAAGTAAAATTTAAATTACATAATTCAATATTTATATATAAAAAGTATTATTATATATATATTAAATTTTAATTAATTAATAATTACATATATATATATATATATATATATATATATATATATATATATATATATATATATATATATATATATATATATATATATATATATATATATATATATATATATATATATATTTTTATATATTTAATCTTAATTATTTAAATTATTTAATAGTTTATATATATATATATATATATATATATATATATATATATATATATATATATATATATAATATATATATATATATAAATATTGAATTATGTAATTTAAGTTTTACTTTAAAGGTAAATTTCATTGAAACTTCGATGTAAGGAGAGAATCGAAGCTTTAAATTACCTTATTGATCGAGGAATTCTGAATTGAGGAGCAGATGGATTTATGGATCAGGGTGCTTTTAATGTTTGATAGGATTCCATGTAGATGCTACAAATGGTACAGTAGAGATATAAGAATCGAAGCTTTAAGTTACCTTATTGATCGAGGAAATCTCAATTGAGGAGCAGATGGATTTATGGATCAGGGCGCTTTTAATGTTTGATAGGATTCGATGTAGATGCTACTAATGGTAGAGTAGAGATATAAGAATCGAAGCTTTAAATTACCTTATTGATCGAGGGAATCTGAATTGAGGAGCAGATGGATTTATGGATCAGGGTGCTTTTAATGTTTGATAGGATTCAATGTAGATGCTACAAATGGTACAGTAGAGATATAAGAATCGAAGCTTTAAATTACCTTATTGATCGAGGAAATCTGAATTGGATGTTATCGATATTGGATATTATTTTTATGATCCTAAAATATTGTTTAA
Organism: Gastracanthus pulcherrimus; assembly: GCA_949152435.1. NCBI lineage: Eukaryota > Metazoa > Arthropoda > Insecta > Hymenoptera > Pteromalidae > Gastracanthus > Gastracanthus pulcherrimus. The sequence goes on along the minus strand of OX424573.1, from coordinate 132,841,020 downwards.
GCCAAAAAACGATTTTCTTTAAATCCCAAAGTGGTGTTACACTTTAATATATCTTCCGTAATCTGAATTCGCTGTAACATTTTTTTATTTTGGTTAAATTAAAACGAAGTATGAACTGTCTTACCACCAACTAAAAGATTTGCTGCAATACCAGTCCACGCTATAGATCATACAATAATATGTCGATTTTTTAAATATGAAATTAATGTGTTATGTAAATAACTATTACCACAACCCCTTGGACCATCAATAAAAAATAATTTTTGTTGACTTATATTCTTAACAGTGTCAAATAATATTTAATATGCTACGTTGAATCTTAGTTAAAGAATTAATTGTTTCATTAACATTTCTCTCATAATCAATAATATTTTCGATACATGATACATTATAATCTTCTAAGATTTCATTCAATGCAGGTAAATCATAATCTAGTAATGTTATCCTATGTAACAATAAGGTATCATTTATTTTTTATAAATCTATTTATTCTGCAATTTCATCTGGAAATTTTGGATTATAAAAATATGTTTTATATTTATCATATAATTCTCTAACATTAGTTGGAAATTTATAATTTATTGCTTCAGTTAAACATTTATCTCATTCTTCAACTGTAACAAATAATTGACGAGTTATTGCAGCTACATAAAAAGTTGTATAAACAATTCCATTTTCGGTCCGAACATCCTTAAAAGAAGTAGCACCAGTAACATGTAATAATAACCTTCTCAGGTAAAACAACTATTGTTATTTAGGATTTACAAAATACATCCTACTTAATACAGGTTTGGAAAATAGTTTCTTTCATTCCAAATTTTGGGTTTATTAATACACCCAGCCATAAAGTGCGTACTTTTTCCCCGCCGAGCCGGGAAAAAAGTGCTACATTAATTCCGTACCCTCACTCTAGTTCCCGTCGCAACGCGCATGTGCGCGCGTGTAGACTATAATACACTATAATGCAAAATTTTAGTTATTTACTATTAATTTAAACAAATATGGTAGGAACTAGAAATAAAAATTTAATACGGCCATGTTTGATCGCACCCAATTCTTCTCTTCATATATAGGTTAGTTATCCCCTAATACACATGAAAAAAATTAGCACCGATCTCGGTTGCTACCCCAGATACAGGGGTTGATAAATGGTAGGAAATAGAGAAAAAAGTTGAACACGGCCCTGTTTTATAGCACCCAATATTTTTCTTCATAGGTATATTAATTATGACCCAATACAAATGACAAAAAATTATTAGCACCCATGTTGGTCCGCTACCCCAGAGATGGGGGTTGATATTGAGTAGCAAATAGAAAATAAATTGAACATGGCCCCGTTTGATCGCACCCAATTTTTTTCGTTACAGATAGTTTAGTTATCACCCAATACGTTGGACCAAAAACTATTAGCACCCATCTCAGTCCCCTACCCCAGAAACACGGGTTGAATTATGGTAGTAAATAGGAAAGAAAACTGAACAGGGCCCTGTTTGATCGCACGCAATTTTATACATCACAGATAGGTTAGATATCACCCAATACATTGAACTAAATTATTAGCACCCACCTCAGTACCCTATCGGGCGATTACATATGTATTAGGGGATAACTAATCTACCTGTTAAGAGAAAAATTAGTTTCGATCAAACAGGGCCGTGGTAAAATTTTGTTTCTATTTCCTACCATTTATCAACTCCTGTTTCTGGGGTCGCGAAGATGGGTGCGAATAATATTTTGTTAAACGTATTAGGGGATACCTAACCTATCTATGAAGAAAAAGATTGGGTGCGAACAAACAGGGCCGTGTACATTTTTTTTTTCTATTTTCTAACTCATTTTAACCCCTGTCTGTAGGGAAGCGGGCCGAGATGTGTGTTAATAATATTTTGTCATGTGTATTAGATGCTAGCTAACCTATCTGTGAAGAAAAAGATTGGATGCGATCAAACAGGGCCATGTTAATTTTTTTTTTCAATTTTCTACCATATGTGAACCCTTGTTTCTAGGGTATTGGCCGGAGATGGGTGCGAATTTTTTTTTTGTTAAACGTATTGCGGGATGACTAACCTACCTGTGAAGAAAGAAATTGGTTGCAATCGAACAGGGCAGTGTAAAATTTTTTTTTCTATTTTGTACCCCTTTTTACCCCTGTTTCTGGGGTAGCTGGCTGAAATGCGTGCTAATAACTTTTTGTCATATGTATTAGGGGATAACTAACTGATCTGTGATGAAAAAGATTTGGTGCGATGAAACAGGGTCATGTTAAATTTTTCTTTCTATTTTCTACCATATTTCAACCCATGCTTCTGGGGTAGCGAACCGAAATGGGTGCTATATATTTTTTGATAAATGCATTAGGGGATAACTAACCTATCTGTCAAGAAATAAATTAGGTGAGTTTTAACGTGGCTAAGTTTTACATTATTGTCTACTACCAACCCTATTGCAACCCTTGTTTGAGGATGTTCCAGGCGTCAGTAAGAGTTTAAAATATTTTTGTACCCATATACAGTACATGAGCCTAACGGAGTTAAAATTAAACGGGTACTACAAAAAAAACTTTTTCAATATCGGTAGATACGAACGATGCAAACTTTTATATTACCATCTACTTTTATATAGGAGGACCTAGATCTCGTATATACCAGAATTTTATTGATTGATTTTTCGACTATGATCCGAACGTTCGGTAAACTCTATTTGTTTATAACTAAAACATGTAATACGAAATGGCTAGCAATAGTTGAAAATCTTTGTGAAAATCCTAATAAAAATGCTATTGATCGCCCTAATTTAGTTGCTAGAGTTTTTCATCAAAAAATTTTAGAATTTAAAAACGAATTAATTAGAAAAGGTATATTTGGGAAAGTTATTGCATATATTTATGTAATTGAATTTCAAAAGCAAGGTTTATCTCACATGCATTTACTTTTATATTTAGACGACAAAGATACATTTCAAATGGATGCAATTATTAATACTAAGATTCCAGATGAAATCCGTAACTATTTGAACTTGTAAATCAACACATGAATGGTCCTTGTGGTGATGATAGTAAATTCACCTTGTATGAATCAAGAAACAAATAAATGTACTAAAAATTATTCTAAAAAATTTGTCAATGATTAGAAATGATGGTAATACAATTACTTTCGGATCACGAAAATCTGCTGATGATTGTTATGTAGTTCCGTATAATCCTTACTTATTACTGAAATTTAATTGTTATATTAGTCTTGAAATTTGTAGTACAATAATAGTACATTATGCAACAAGGGACTAAAGTCGTAGATTATTCACGTGGGCGGGTTTACTGTCCGAGCGAAGTGAGGGCAGTAATCACTCGAGGGAATGATTGACTTTATTCTCGTGTTATTATTTATTATTATTTAAAGCTACCAGGGTAAAAACTCAGGGACACTTAGTTTTCACCATTGTATCCCTATCCCCCCGGCTTGGATCTAACGAGGCTCCACAAACCCCACGGCTTTGCAGTAAGCTAGTAGGTTTTCCGTGTTTGCCTCCTTGAAAGTCTCGGGATCCAAAATCCCGTTTCCTAGCCACCTTCGTCGATGTCCAGCTAAGTTGGGACATTTGCAGAGAAAGTGGCTAGGAGTCTCTTCTTCTTCATTACACCATCTGCACAGGTTACTTATTCCCTGTGTTTTGTGTAGATAACACCGCAGGTCGCAATGTCCAGTTAATAGGCCCAGTACGATGCGTGCCCTCCGTTTATCCAAACTGATGATTTCTTTTCCCCACTTGGTAATATATTCTCCCATTAGTTCTTTGGACCATCTATATCCTGTGGAGTTTTTCCATATGCTCCATCCTTCTTTTACTAATTTTTTCTTGATCGCGCCACAGCCTTCCTGGTATGGTATTCCTACCTCCCTTTCTGTCCGTCCGCTTTCATTTACTGCTTGTCTTGCAAGCCGATCTGCCCTTTCGTTCCCTTTTATTCCTGAGTGTCCAGGAATCCAGGTAATGCAGACCCTGTTTGCTCTGGTCAGTCTATTTAGGGTGTTTTTTGTTTCGTTGACCAAGGCTGACGTGGTGCAAGGTTTTCCCAGCGCTAGGATAGCTGCTTGGCTGTCGGTGCAAATTTGTATGTCCTTGCCTCCGACCCCTTTTTGCACCAAGTTTCTCGCACAGGTTTCTATGGCGGCTAGTTCCGCTTGTAGTACCGTGTTGTGTCTTTCTAGGCTACAGGCTGTGTCCTCCCACCGCTTGGGACCGCAGATTCCAAAACCCGTACCTTTGTCCGTTTTAGATCCATCTGTAAACCAGATGTCTCCATGTCCAAGGATTTGGTTTTGGTTGTTCCACTCCTCTCTATTCGGTATTTTCGTTTCGTAACATTGCCCAAACTGAAAGGTTTTATTAATTCTATCCTGAGGCTTTCTAAATATTGGTTCGCTCAGCATTTCTCTCCGGATTGTAGTGTCTCCGTTTCCTTTCTCCGACCATCCTCCGCCGCACATCAGTCTGTATGCCGACCTGGCGGCCATCTCCTTAATGTTTAAGTCAAGGCCATCCATGCCCAGCATCATCCTGACAGCAGCTGTGGGGGTACTCCTTCGCAACCCGAAAATTCCCCTCAATATGACCGCCTGTCATTGTCCAGGCTTTTCTTTGTGGTTGTATTTCCGGTCGCTTTCTACCATATTAATGCCGCGTACGTAAGCTTCGGTTTCAGTATCGCCTCATATATCCATAAGGCCTTTTGGGGTTCTAGCCCCCATCCTGTGCCAATAGCCGCCCTACACTGCATCAATATATTTAGCACCTTTCCGCATTGCTGTTTAACATGCTGCTTCCAAGTTAGTTTCTTATCTAGATGTACCCCTAGATACTTAACTCCTTCTGCATACGGTATTTCTTTCCCGTAGAAGTTAACTCTTCTATTGATTTTACTTTTATATTTAGTGGTGAAGACTACGATCTCTGTTTTATCCGGATTTACCCCCAGAGATACTCTCTGACACCACTCTCTAACCTTACTCAGTGCTCTTTGTAAGAGATCTGGTAAAACTTCCTCATACTTACCCTTAATAAGTATGGCAAAGTCGTCCGCATATCCGACCGCGAAGATTCCTTCCCTGTCGAGTATACGTAGGAGTTCGTCAGCAACGAATGATCACAAAAGAGGTGATAAGACCCCCCCCCTGCGGACATCCCTCGTTGACCCCTCCTTTTACAGTTTTTCCCTTCCATTCACAGTAAATGTCCCTGCCGCTCAGCATTCCAGCTATCCATTTTCTGATGGTCACCGGTACGCCATGCTTTGCCAGGGCTCTGTCAATGGTTTTCCTAGTGGTGCTGTTAAAGGCTCCTTCTATGTCCACAAAAGCGCCAAGTACTGTTTCCTTTGCGCTTTTAGCCTTTTCAATATATCCTACAACAGAGTGTAAAGCCGTTTCCATGGATTTACCCACTGAATATGCATGTTGTTCCTGGTGTAGCGGTAAGCTTCCCAGGATTGTTTCCCTCATATACCTGTCCACCAGTCTCTCCAGCGTTTTCAGCATGAAGGAGGTAAGGCTAATAGGTCTGAAGTCCTTCACAGATGTGTAATTCTTCTTTCCGGGTTTCGGTATAAACGAAACCCGTGTACACTTCCAGCTTCCCGGAATATGTCCAATGGCAATACTTCCTCTGAAAATCCCCGTAAGCAGTCTCAGTACAGCATCGCACCCTTCCTGTAAGAGTTTGGGGAAGATGCCGTCCGGTCCCGGTGTTTTATATGGTTCAAAGGTGTTGATTGCCCATTTAACCCTCTCTGGTGTGACGATCTGCGCCGCCAACGCCCAATCCGCATTCCTTCGTGTCCTGGTGTTTCCGGGTACACGTATTCGTCCCTCCCCGTTCTCTTCTTAGGTGAAGTCCGGGAAGTTTGCTCGCAGAAGTAGTTCTATGGTTTCCTCTTCTGTTTCCGTGAAGTACCCGGACCTGTCTTTAAGGCTTTGTAACCGAATACTATTATCCTTGGTTAGAAGTTTGGCTAGTTTAGCCGTTTCTGTTAAGCCTTCTGTACTTGAACAGAAATCTTGCCATTTTTCCCTTTTGGCTTTGTCTAGTTCCCTTTTGAAGTCATTTAGCGTATCTTTATACACTTTCCATCCTTCTGGGTTCCTTGTTTTCTTTGCTCTGTTAAAAACCTTTCGGGCTTTCCTTCTCAGCGCCTCTAGGTGTTTGTTCCACCATGGAGCACCGTTTAGTTGTCCCTTCGGCTTTAGCAGGCAGTTGTTCTCATATGCTCTGATAATGGCTGTCTGGACTTGTTCTAGTGTCCATTCCAGTCCATACTCCGTTCCATATGTCCCTTTAAGGTGTACCAAACGTTCGTTTAGTTCTTCCTTATAGTTCTCCCAAAGCGTGTCCTTAGGGTTTCTCTTGGGCTCACTCCATATTTTCTGCATCTTCATCCAGAAGGAAATGGTCCTACGATCCGACATAGATGGTTCATCCTCCACTCTCCACCCTTGTATGTGGTTTCTAATTTTCATACTGGGCAGGGTGAGATCTAGAACCTCACGTCTATTACTGGTAACAAAAGTCGGCTCATCACCCTGGTTCAGTATGTCCATTTGTGTACTAGTAATATATTCTAGCAGAGTTTATCCCCTCTCGTTGATATCTGTACTACCCCATCCTTCATGGTGAGCATTGGCGTCGCAGCCGATAATCAATTCGAGGTTTTTATTCCTGCAGTACTCTATTACTTTTCTTATACCTGTTGTTGGTATTTCCTCGTCATGTGGAAGGTATGCTGAAGTGATCACGATTGTTCTCCCTCGGCCTTCCTCGTCTTTGATGTCCACTCTGACGGTCGTGCAATCCCTAGAGCTGAGTTCCTGTAACAAAAAAGCGTTAATACCCCTGATGCAGATGCACGCGCGTGCATCTCCATCATTTGTTCCCACAAACAGTTCCCCGCTTGTATTTATCCCCTTAATACGTCCCCTCCATAACCAAGGTTCTTGTATTAATGATATTAGGGCTGTGCTTGTATGCACCTTAGCCATGCTCCTTGCTAAGACTGCAGAGGCGCTTTTGCTATGGTGCAAATTGATCTGAGAGAAGTGTATCTTGGTGGCCGCCATTATTGCTGTACCCCCTGAAGCTGTATTCTCGTGTTGCATATAGAACATTATTCACGACTTAACTGTGTAGTCACTTTGTTGACTTGTAAGATGGGACCTACTCATCCATTGTTAATACAAACTAAAATTTCAAAATTTCAAAATTTTTCAAAATATTTTAAGATTTTCACAAATTTAATTTTTTAAAAAGAATTTTAGAAGTCGAATGCTGTTCCCGCGGGTGAGGTTACTACCCAAGCGAGCGAAGCGAGGGCAGTATCACCCGAGGGAAAAATATTCGACTTTTTTCTCGTGTTACGTATCGTACTTTATGCCCATCTCAACTGTGGCCACTTTTTGACTTGGATAACGGGTCTAATGGACTGTTAAAAGACAATATTGTTAAAAGACAACCGAAAATCAGGGTTATTGGTAGAACTTCATGAAATAAATGAATTTGGACTAGTTTCTAGTGAAGTCATATATCATTCTTGCGGGCAAAAAGTGTAATTTTGGTCTCGCTTTTCAGGGAAAAAAAGTGGCCATTTTCGTTCAGATGGGCATAAAGTATTTTTTTCCAGCAAATGCGGGAGTAAAATATATGAGGGAATAAATAGCTCTTTTAGTCCCGCTTTGTACGTCAATAAAGTGGCTATTATAGTTAAGTCGTGAATAGTAGTATATTATGCACCTAGGGAATAAAGTGAGTCAGAAAATGCTCGCATGTGGTTCGGCGCCCGATCGGAACGCGGGCGTCATGCACGCTGGCAATCGCTGGCTCACTTTATTCACGCGTGCAATATACGAGTTTTAACTTATCTACCAAAAAGTTCGTACTCGTTTACCGCCGAAGTGAGAAAATAGTCCTACACATTAACTTCCTACCCCCACAGGGACTAGAGACGAATATTAGTAATTAGTAGGGCATTAATGTAGCACTTTTTTCCTTGCTTGGTATCAAGGTCACAAGGATTCATCATACTGCAGTATAAATCTTCAAGAGTCATCAGGAGCTATTGAAGTTACAGCGGCAGAAATTCTTTAGCTGAGATCTGAAAATGAATGTAAAATGAGGTACACAACTATATTATCAGATGTAGATGCTAAGACGTTCAAACACCTGCATGAGCTCAATGTTTATGATGCGCCACTCGATAAGGAAGAGTGTCTGAATCACATTGCCTAAAGATTATACTCAGCATTAACAGATATAGTTAAGACCTACAAGACGCAAGGAATGACACTTGGTGCAAAATCAAAGGAGCTCTTACAAATTCTGTGATTTCTTGATTATGCAATTACTATAGGAGTACAACTGTGAGACATAAGACGGATGTAATTGCAATGAAAAAAGATATTCTTGCCACCATATCACACTGCAGTTTCACAGATGCAAAGTGCAATAATTATGATTGTCTCTAAGGAGAAGAATCCTGGTGTTTCAACACCAGGGCAATCGCAAACAACGAAAATCTACCAAGTCATTCAGTTATGAGAGTCACATTACACGAAACTGTAATTAAGTATGTAACACCTGTTTACACACGCTTAATAAGTGCAGAATTACGTCGGCGTTGTACACGAGGATTGACCCAGAACAACAATGAATCAATTCACTTAATCATTTGGCGCAAGTGTCCAAAAAACACTTTTGTTTCGAAAGGAAAGATAGAGATAGCAGAAGCAAATGCTGTATCTCAATTGTGACGTGTATTTCGCGTCCCAATGTTATTAAAACACGGGCAGTCAATCGCGACCAAATCACCCGTCACCAGAGCCGAGCAATTTGTATTAAATAGTTATTGTTAATAATGGGGGGGAATTGTTAATTTATTTGTTGAGGAAATGAGGATAAGGAGAGTCGCGACCGAGGAAAGTCATAGACCAACACACACACGCACACACCCATACCAGCGGCACCAGCTGATCGCACCGCATCGAAGACTGCTCGGAGCGAGCACCGACGTCGAGCCTATACACACACACGCACGGCCCCAACACCACTGCACTCTGTACGCGCGACCCTCTCTCTCTCTCTCGCTTGCTCTTTCTCCGTCGTCTCTCGAGAATGATGAGCCACTGCCCGCGCACACACATACACAAACGAGATGGCGACCGCCCTCTCTCCCGATGCACGCAGACACGGGAGGAGAGAGGATTCACAGCAGCAGCGGCGGCTTCCTCGAGGCATACCATCTCGTCTGTAGCTACGAGAGAGAGAGAGAGAGAGAGAGAGATACCGACGCGGCTGTTGACAGCATGGGGAGAGCTAGCAGCCGCCGCGTCGCGAGCCGCCTAAAGCTGCCGATCTACCATAGCGTAGGCCGGCGCGCGCACGTCGCCGCTGCCAACTGCGATGATCCTGCGGCGACAAAACCGAAAGCGCCCGATATAGATATACACGTCGGGTTGCCGCGCGTGTATATTTAGCGATTCATATTGCCCGCGTTTCGTGAAAAATTATGTTTTTATGTGTTTAAGAAGTTTGGGAAGGGACTTCAAATTTTCACTTGGGTTCATGGGTTATAGATGGATCTCTGAAATTTTTCACTTGGGTTAATGGGTTATAGATGGTACTCTGAAAATTTTTCACTTGGGTTATTGGGTTATATATAAGACTTTTTTCGATTTTGAAATTTTCCAGATTTTTTTTATGGATATTTTTGAGGATTTTCCGAATTATTTTTTTAAATTTTTCAATTTTGAGAATTTTTTGAAATTTTTTTTGAAGATTTCTCCATTTACATGCACCAGCTACTGCAGGTTAAATCCCCGTCTTTGCGAAGTTCCAAAGACTTGGGTGGGCCCGCCCAATCTAGCAAACATTGCAGAAGGATAGAGTGTAAATAGCGACCAAACAGCTGTATTCTTTTTCCCTTTGTGTCGAATCGGAGGAAGTACTAGCGACCAGAAGTATAAGGAGCACCGCTAGGCGTCCACAATTAGCGACGGTGAGTGGGCTATAATTTTCGAGCTTCCCTCGGCACTTATAGATAGAGTTATAATTTAATATATATAGCATATTGCCGCCATGTGTTCTAGGTACTTAAAGAGTGAGATTTGTGTAATTATTATATGAGTATATATTCCTGATTTTCCACTTCAGGGAACTTCCTCTGGGGAAAGGGACTCGTGCAGGGCTAGCCGCGCTTTACCTGGCGCCCATTAGTATTGATAAATTCGGTAAAGTGCTGAGCAAAAGTTATAAATAAATTGAGTAACGAAATACCACGTTACACAATTCAATATCGGTCATATGGAGATTGCAAAGTCATTAGCAACTGTAACTAGTCAGAGAATCTCATTAGTATCACAAAAAATTTGTGAGTCGTGAGACGAAAAAAGGAAACATGACAGCAGCCGTAAAAGTGCATTAAGTAGACTTCAAAAGTGCTCGTAATTGTAAAAAATTTAAGTAGCGTCAAACTGAAGAAAGTAAGGTTCGGTCTGAAGGACCTGAATATGGAGATGGTTTATTTTGAGTGAGTAAATATTTTATTTAGCTGAGATAAAGTTATAGCATTTACTAAAAAAATTGATTACTTATAATAACACTTAATTTTTCACAAAGTACATAATCAAAATTTAATAAATTTGTATGAATTTGTTATAGAATAAAGTTATATGTTTTATTAAATTGCTGTTTCCTCACTTATTGACTTTGCCATATTCAAAATGTTGTTGGCGAAAATCCAAATATCTAATTTTAATACAAATTTTAAGAACATGTTCTTAAGAGCATTTGAAATATAAGTTAGTTGAAATATTCTAATAATTTACATAAAAAAGGGTACTTTAAATGATTCTGTTAAGGAACTTTCATTAATTTTAACAATATTCAATTAACAAATAGTTATTATTTTTTTAAAAACACAAATTTTGTAATAATGAATAATTTCAGCTAACGTCTGTTTAGATTACTGTTGAAAACATTATAAATTTTTTTTGATCCATTAATGTCAATGTGGTTTGCGTTAACAACATTTACCGTGCAGACGGATTTCACTCATATTCAAACCTATTATCCTGAATATCCAAAATAATATTTAGTAAAAAATGTTGAAAATTTATGTATAAGTTAGTAATATTATTCTAAACATGCTACATAATTCTTTTTTGTTCGTATTGAATCAACAAAAGTTTCAGTTTTCACCAAATACCCTTAATTATATTACTAGAAAATTTAAATTAAAAAATGAATATACAAGTAAAATAATTATGTTAAATTTTATAAATAACATTTTCATTGTGTTTAATATTAAAAAAAATATGTACAAAATATTTATGATGGTTATAAAAATTTTGAATTAAATTTGAAAAGGAAAAGTGAATTTTTCAATAAGTAAAGTAGTTATTAATTACTAGATGATAACCTATTAAAGATTAAATTTTATTTATTTAATCATAAAATTAAAAATTAGAGTTCATAAATGATTTTATAGGAAAAGTATGTAAATATTCTAAAAAATTCTGAAAAATTTTTTAACAAATTTTAACCTCCATTTATTCAACAAAATTAAATTTCTTTAAAATATAGCAACAAAGGATTATTTAGCAAATTTTCTGAATTTTTCATAAAAAAATGGTTCCAAAACCATTTAATGCCCCTTTCGATTAATTAAACTCATTTTAAAACTAAAAATCCTGAATGTAGTAGGTATAATCACTCGAACCATTACACCAAAATTCATGAAGATAGCTTTCTTCAGTACAAAAGTGACTGCCACAGACGCAAAATGGCATAAGTGCAATATTTATATAAAAAAATAAATATAACATCAAATATTGTTAAAGAGTTATTAAAATGCCCATTTTAGCAATAAAGTCATATTTATCTTGAATATATATATATATATATGGATGATTCTCTGGGAAATGTAGAACAACAAATAAAGGAAAAATTTCCGTCGGCAAAAATGTTTCTTTAGCATTTAAAATAGTCGTGAATTCTTCTAGATTTTTTTAAGCCCTTATATTTAAAGTTGTTTCAAGATAAATATGACTTATATATATAATGACCCACCCTGTGTATATATATATATATATATATATATATATATATATATATATATATATATATATATATACAGGGTGAGCCATTTTAATATCCGCACCTAAATTTCTCCGTTCCTAAGCGTGGTATCGAAAAGAAGTTGCGACAAAAGTTGACAAGGGCAAAGGGGGTCAAACATTGGTGACCTTGAACTTAACCTTGAACTTGATCTTCAAAGTTATTTCAAGGTCAACTCGATTTTTTTAAATGGAAACCCCTAATCACAACAACCTTGATTTTTTACCTCTCTAAGGTCACAAAACAAAATTTTCTCAAAGACATTTTCGATGTAAAATTTCCGCTCTTTTCAATTCCGGGATAAAAATTAGGGGTTTCCATTTAAAAAATCAAATTGACCTTGAAATAACCTTGAAGATCAAGTTCAAGCTTAAGTTCAAGCTCACCAATGTTTGACCCCCTTTGCACTTGTCAACTTTTGTCTCAAATTTTTCTCGATACCACGCTTAGGAACGGAGAAATTTAGGTGCGGAGATTAAAATGGCCCACCTTGTATATATTGTAACGTGGCATTTAGTTACTCTAATTATTTATTAAACTTTGCTCAGCACTTTACCGAATTTATCAAATATAATGGGCGACTAGCTATGCATGAGCTCTCTCCCAGAGGAAGTTCCGTGAAATGGAAAATCAGGATAAATAATTATATAATAACTACACAAAAATCTCACACTTTAAGTAACTAGGCTTTATTATTGATCACAGAATATAACGGTCGCCAAATTTACAAGTTTTCGCACAACTAACCGGTCGCTATACAATATGGCTATGCTAGCCCTCACGCGCGTCTCCCGCGACGATCAAATTACCACGTTTCCCAAGTTTTCCCGGCTATCGCGTAATCTCCCCCTGTTTCCACTCTACTATTCGTAATTTTCTAACTGGCCCGGCGCGCACTGATTCTAACCGACGGTGTCACACCACCAACGCATTTACGCCATTGCCTCCGAGCACATGGCGACAATATAATATATATTAAATTACTAATTCTCTCTATAACTGCCGAGGGAGGCTCGACAATTACAGCCCACTCACCGTCGCTCAACTGTAGTCGCCTTGCCGTGCTCCTCGTACTCCTTTTCGCCAAACTACTAACTCCTATCTCCCTAATCGCCGATTCGATACTCGCGGTATTAACGTGTGAGGTGCTCACAACTTGCGTCTATCAGCTACAACGGACGGGCGGTCAATGCCCAAGATCGGAGAGGGCGGAAATCTCTTCCAAATTTTCTTTTCATCTTTTTGGCTATATTCAGCCCACACACTTGTTGCTTCCGCCTTTATCTTCTCGGTGATTGGCTTTGATTTTCCCTAAATGTAAAAATCAAGGCTAAGTCTGCGGCAATTTGAGTCGCTAATTGACATTGGTCCGCTCCGCGATTTCCGCCCTGCCCACGAAACGCGGGTAATATGAATCGCTAAATATACACGCGCGGCGACCCGGCGTGTATATCTATATCAGGCGCTTTCGGTTTTGTCGCCGCAGGACCATCGCAGTTGGCAGCGGCGATGTGCGCGCGCCGGCGTACGCTATGGTAGACTGGTAGCTTCAGGCGGCTCGCGGCGCGGCGGCTGCTACCTCTCCCCATCCTCTCTCCTCCCGCGTCTGCGTGCATCGGGAGAGAGGGCGGTCGCGCGCGCGCGTGTGTGTGTGTGTGCACGGGCAGTGGCTCATCATACTCGAGAGGCGAGGGAGAAAGAGCAAGCTAGAGAGAGAGGGTCGCGCGTACATATGTGATGGTGTTGGTGCCGTGTGTGTGTGTGTGTGTGTGTATCGGGCCCGACGTCTGTGCTCGCTCTGAGCAGTGTTCTCTGCGGCGCGATCAGCTGGTGCCGCTGGTATGCATGTGTGCATGTGTGTGCCGATCTATGGCTTTTCTGAGTTGCGACTCTCCTTATCCTCAGTCCCTCGACAAAAAATAAAATAACAATTCCCCCCCATTAATAACAATAACATTTAACAAAAGATGCTCGGCTCTGGTGACGCGTGATTTGGCCGCGATTGACTCCCCGTGTTATAATACATTGGGACGCGAAATACACGTCACAAACTCTCCCGAACAACCCTCGGCACCAGAGCTTTGCAAGAAACAATATATATATATATATATATATATATATATATATATATATATATATATATATATATATATATATATATATATATATATATATATATATATATATATATATATATATATATATATATATATATATATATATATATATATATATATATATATATTTATACTTATAACTATACTGTAACTAATCAGGCTCAAAACAAAAACAAAATTTTATTTAATACCTCCACTTTACTACTCTCAATCCGACCACAGAACAATGGCGCTCATAGATCGTGCGACCATAGGGGGAATTATAAGATCCTACTAAAAGAGTTACAAGAAATAAATAAAAAGCAATAATTTTCACAACTTACTGGCCATGGGTATGCCTCCGTCATTCCATGTTTCGGTCGCTAATTGGGTGTTCTCAGGTCGTGCCCTTGGTCGTCGATGCTTAGGGTCTTGGATGGGTCGCTATTCCATTTCCATTTGTATCCCTTTCTTAGTAGCTTCACTAAAGGAATTTTTATCTCTGAATCGTTCTCAATGAATCGCGAGTACCATCCTACCATACCCAGAAATCGTCTTAGCTGCTTAACGGTCTTCGGCGCTGGATATTCTGTCACTGGTGATACCTTTTCTGGGTCTGGTCGCAATCCATCTTTATCCAGCAAGAAGCCTAAGTACGTCACTCTAGAGCAGCAGAATTCGCACTTTTTACGATTGACTACCAATCCTGCTTCGACCAGCTTCTTGAGGACCAGCTCCAGCCATTGGAGATGTTCCTCAAAGGTCTCGGTCGCAATAATGATGTCGTTCAAGTATCCAAATACATATGGTTCATACTGGACACCAAACAAAGCATCGATCAGGCGTTGAAAGGTTATGGGCGCATTCGTTAATCTAATTTTACGAATTGCCAAAGCCTTGACCCCGGAACTACAAATGCTGTAAACTTCTTTCTGCTTTGCTCCATCGGTACTTGAAAATAGGCCTGCTTGAGGTCAATTTTGGTCAGATATTTGGCTTTACGCAATTTGTCCAATATGGAATCCATTCTCCTGATAGGATATGCATCCTTCCGGGTCACTTTGTTGAGGTCGCGATAATCTTTACAAAATCTATAACTCCCATCTGGCTTCTTGATGATTACCGGGGCGCTACTCCATTCACTTGCCGATCGCTCTATTACTCCACTTCTGAACATCTTCTCTATCTCTTCGTGCACTACTTGCAGAAGTTTGGGTGACATTCTCCTTGGACGGTGTATGATTGCGGCTGCAGAGAGGACATCCATGTGATGTTCAGTTAGCGTGGTCGTTCCTAAATTTTCGGAGGTAATATCTTGGTCACGAGGTCTTCGATAGCTTTCCGCTGCTCGTCGTCAGCCTCGGTAATGCCAGCGCATTCGGCGTATGCTGGGGTCGCTTCAATTGCTCTCTATTCTCTACTTTTTCTCTCTCTTCTAATTTTGTTGCTCTCACCACTCTCTCTATTCTCTACATTTCTCTTTCTTCTCGCGTTTTCTTTCTATGTTGCGCGCACTACTCTCTCTACTCTCTATAAATTCTTGGTGGCTAATGATGTGGTTGTTCTTGATTCCTCCTGGTGAGGTGTTACTCAGTACTGGGTGAATCTCTCCCTCGTGCAGCACCGACCTAACACCCCCAAGCTTCTTTTACTCTTCCTTGGGTCGCTATCGGTAGTTCCTGGTAAAACCCAGGGTCGCTCATCATCTTCGTAGTCATTATTGGGTCGCTACTTCCCTTGAAGGAGCTGACAGAGGATCACTGCGAAGTTTAACTCCTCGTGGAATTGGTCCCTTTCCATAGCGCCACTTAATCCATTCCCGATGGGGCGCGCTACACCGGGGGCAGGTGGACAGGTCTATGCCCCGTCGGCCGCAGTTATGACACCAACTATGCCATTTAGGGCATAGACAATTCTTTGCAATGCGTCCCCTTTGCCAGCAGTTATTGCAGGACCCATCAGGAGGGTCAAGAAGGGGGTCGCTAGCGATGGGGATCAGTCCGTGACTAAACATGATTCCCGTCAGCTGGACTTTTTTCCCCGCCAACCCTGTCACTGGAAGACGTTGCTTTTAGTGGGTCGCCGTTCCAGGTGGTTGTAACTCGTGTTTCTGGGCAACCTGCCTCGACCTTACCGATTCATAGTCGACTGGGATATTGGGGCGACGTATGGGTCGACCGGGCAGTAAGGGGCGGGGTACTTCCTTACACTCCGCTATAGCTCCCACCTTGGCTCCAATCGTCTTCTCTATGACTCTGTCGTTCACTCCCTCCGCACTTGGGACTCATCTCTCTTCTATCTTCAATAGTGGCTCACTTCCGGTCGCTCCTTTCATCTGCTCACTTCCATCTTCTGCGGTCGCTTACTTCTCTTCCTCTTTCTCTAATAACTTATCTACTGCCGCTGGTGCTGCAATGACTGCTACTGCTGCTGCTGCTACTGCTACTATCGCTGCTGCTGTTGCTGCTGTCCCTGCTGTCGCTGCTGCTCCTGCTGCAGCTGCTGCTACTGCTGCTGCTGCTACTACTGTTGCTGCTGCTGTTACCACTGCTACTGCTGCTGGCACTGCTGCTGCTGGCGCTGCAGTCGCTGCAGTCGCTGCTGTCGCTACTTTTCCTTCACTCTTCTCTCTCATCTCTTCACTCGTCGCTCGGGTCTCTATGCTCGTCGCTTGGGTCTCTTCACTCTTCTCTCTCGTCTCTTGACTCGTCGCTCGTGTCTCTTCGCTCTTCTCTCTCGTTTCTTCACTCGTCGCTCCGGTCTCTTCGCTCTTCTCTCTCGTTTCTTCACTCGTCGTTCCGGTCTCTTTCCTCTTTTCCCTCGCCTCTATATGAGCATTTCCTGCTGGGCTTAGCACGACACTCTTCCCCCCTAGACCCAGAACCAAAAGAACGTCAGCAGTGTTACTTGGCAAAACTCTCTTCACCATGCCTGTCCTTGTGAGGTCGCCTTTCTGCACAGCATCTTCGGGAGTCGCTAATGGGGCGTGCAGCCGTCCTGCCTCGATCGTCCCAGCTCGGTCCAGATCCACATATCCGCGTTCACGCTGCTCTTCGTGCGTGTTTGAACTGTCGCTACGGTCTGATTCGAAGGAACTACTACTACTTGGACTTTCTATGCCAGACGGGCTACGTCTCCGGCGTATATTGCGTGTCCGGTCGCTTTTTACATCATTTTCCCTGACGTCCTTGTCGGTCCGGTCCCAAGTGGAGTAACCTCGCTTCCGGTGCTGTATATGCCTCCGCGGCGTATTCCCCGAGTCACTGTAAGAGTTCGATGAGCTGCAGTATCGAGAGATTTGGTCCTGAATGACTACCATCGATCCCGGGCCTGGGTTCGACGTTCCTGGTAATCCTGCTCCCCGTGCCCATGACGGTCGTGCGTCTGCATTCGAGGACGGTCCCTTTGACCGTGTGGTCGCTACTACATGTTGGTTTGAGTCAACTGGACCGGTGAGACCTGTGAAACTTGGCATCCTGGTACGAGTACTAGAATCGTGCGTGACGGGCCTGCGTGAGTACTGAACACTGGGTGCTGCCATTTTTCCTTGCATCGATGTAGCGGTGGTAATGGTGGTGGTTGCGCAACTAATTATCCGATTGACTGCTACCTGTGCTCTAGACTCTTGTATCTCCGCTACTTGTCTTGACGTAGTAAGCGGCCTCACGTCTTGGCTGTCTTCAATCCCTGTACTTTGGCTTTCTAAAGTTTTGGTCGACTTCCTAGGTCTTTTAGCCGTTTTTCTCGTGACCACGGGTGTGGGAATTTCCTTGCATGACTCCTCTCTCATAGTTGCAACCGTAGTCGCCGGTAATTCCTCCGGTTGTTTTTCATCCACGGACGGATCCCATGATACGTCAACATGAGGCATGACTGTCCTTATACTGGGTCGCAGAAGTCTGTCTCTGAGTTGAACTGTTGTCCCAGATACGCTCAATCCCATTTGGTCCAGAATTACTATCAGTTTGTTTGGGTCCATCCCATTTATTCTAGTCGATACCGCCATTCGCTGGAATATTAGCGGGTCCTTCTTTGCTGCTTGTCTTGTGTTCATTTTGTACTTTTTACTCGTACACAAAGGGAAAAAGAATACAGCTGTTTGGTCGCTATTTACACTCTATCCTTCTGCAATGTTTGCTAGATTGGGCGGGCCCACCCAAGTCTTTGGAACTTCGCAAAGACGGGGATTTAACCTGCAGTAGCTGGTGCATGTAAATGGAGAAATCTTCAAAAAAAATTTCAAAAAATTCTCAAAATTGAAAAATTTTAAAAAATAATTCGGAAAATCCTCAAAAATATCCATAAAAAAAATCTGGAAAATTTCAAAATCGAAAAAAGTCTTATATATAACCCAATAACCCAAGTGAAAAATTTTCAGAGTACCATCTATAACCCATTAACCCAAGTGAAAAATTTCAGAGATCCATCTATAACCCATGAACCCAAGTGAAAATTTGAAGTCCCTTCCCAAACTTCTTAAACACATAAAAACATAATTTTTCACGAAACGCGGGCAATATGAATCGCTAAATATACGCATTATATACGGATCATCGCAGTTGGCAGCGGCGACGTGCGCGCGCCGGCCTACGCTATGGTAGATCGGCAGCTTTAGGCGGCTCGCGACGCGGCGGCTGCTAGCTCTCCCCATGCTGTCAACAGCCGCGTCGGTATCTCTCTCTCTCTCTCTCTCTCTCTCTCGTAGCTACAGACGAGATGGTATGCCTCGAGGAAGCCGCCGCTGCTGCTGTGAATCCTCTCTCCTCCCGTGTCTGCGTGCATCGGGAGAGAGGGCGGTCGCCATCTCGTTTGTGTATGTGTGTGCGCGGGCAGTGGCTCATCATCCTCGAGAGGCGAGGGAGAAAGAGCCAGCGAGAGAGAGAGAGGGTCGCGCGTACATGTGTGATGGTGTTGGTGCCGTGCGTGTGTGTGTGTATCGGGCTCGACGACGGTGCTCGCTCCGAACAGTCTTCTCTGCGCGCGATGAGCTGGTGCCGCTGGTATGGATGTGTACATGTGTGTGCCGGTCTATGGCTTACCTCAGTCGCGACTCTCCTTATCCTCATTCCCTCGACAAAAAATAAAATAACAATTCCCCCCCCCCCCCCCCATTAATAACAATAATATTTAATAACAGATGCTCGGCTCTGGTGACGGGTGATTTAGTCGCGATTGACTGCCCGTGTTTTAATACATTGGGACGCGAAATACGCGTCACAATATATATATGTATATATATATATATATATATATATATATATATATATATGTATTCTCAATTTTCCAGAAAATAACCTATATTAATATATATATAAATGGATAACTCTCTCGGAAATCGAAAACTTGAACATTTCTTTTTAATTTCAGAAAAAATGTTCCTTTTAGTAGGTAGAATGCATGTAAATTATTTCAGATTTTTTAAGCTAACAGGTTTAAAGTTGTTCTGAGTTAAATATGACCATATTTCCAGAGAGAGAGAGAGAGAGAGAGAGAGAGAGAGAGAGAGAGAGAGAGAGAGAGAGAGAAAGAGAGAGAGAGAGAGAGAGATATATATATCTGGAAATATGGTCATATTTAACTCAGAACAAATATATATATTGTCACATACGCAAGCGAGCGTCCGTGCTGCTGAATAAATGTACCGAGTTTGCGGCGAGTTTGATCTCACTCCGGAAAATACTCCGGAAAAACGGGCTCAGATAGTGAAAAAAGTATCGCGGCAACAGTATAGCGCGCCCGCGATAATGAATTCGTACGATGCGCAAAAAACGGGTTCGGCAGTCTCATCTATCAGTCCACATATCCCGCGCGTGACCGGCACCTCGGATGGTGCCAGTGGCCCGAATACCATTCATATGGCTGGTGCCACTAGCGTGTAGGCGTCCACCCCAGCACCTGTAGATGCCTTTGCTCGGAAGCTCGCCATGGCAAAAGCACAGGGATTTTCTCTGGACCCCGAACAAATAGCGAACAGCGCGGCAGATGTCCCCACTATGCGCGTCGCGGAAAACCTTACATACTCGCCGCCAGTGACGTCCTCGCACTCAACACAGGTAACACCAATCTCGTTCCTCGACTTCTTAGAGCAAGACCGTCAGCTAAAATATGACCGGGCGTTTCAGTCAGAAAATAAATATAGTTCTACTGCAATAAACAAGGGCACATGTACAAAGACTGTTTCAAATTAGAATCAGATATAAAAACAGGGCGAGTTAAGGCCGGAAATTGAAATAACATGCAATTTAACAATTACAGTAATAATCATAAATGGAATAATAATAAAGGCCGTTCCAACAATAATTACAATAACAATAATAACCGCAACAATAATTACGGCAACAGTTATGCGTTCAATAGAAATAATCCGGACGACGATCAACACGGAGATCATCGCCAAGGCGCAGGCGACAGCCATGATTATTTTGACAGAAATCGCGACGCGGGACAGGATAATGTTACAGCAATGCAATCGTTGCAGAAAAAGAGTGATAAGAATTTAAACTAATAGATTGCTCGGCGCAGTCCTCAGGCGTCGGGTACCCTGGTTCGCCAGCGAACTGGAGCTCCCGCTAATAGTTTCTATTAGATTTGTGGGTTCAGGGCGCAAGCCACCCATTGTGACCCTTAGAGGCGACGACTTAATTAATAAAGCAGCCAATTTTCATGTAGACACGGGAGCAGACGGGGCAATTGCATCCCCGGTACTAGTCGAACTTTAGGTAAAACAAAAATAGTTGTGCATGGAATCTTATGCGAAATGCACCCTGTCCCCGAGAGCTTCCCCATTGACCCAGAGGGACTGATCGGATGGGACATCATAGAAAAATACGGTGGGCGCATTGACGCCTCTCGTAAAAATTTGATCCTAAGTATGATAACGATTCCTTTCTCGCAAGAAGAATACTTTGAAATTCCGGCTAAATCGCGCTGTATTAAGCATGCTAAAGTCATTAATACGGACGTAAAAATTGGCTGGGTCCCCCTTCAAAATTTGGCGAAGAGGACCCCGAGCACCCTAGAGCAGAGCTGTATGAGCTTGCAGACAAACAGGAGCAAGATGATAGCGACGCAGAGCTGGACCGACCCCCAACCAGAGTGTTTATAGCACGGACTATAAAAAAGAAGGGCATAGATCGAGACAAAAAAATAAAGACATCCAAAACAGACTCCGAAAAATCCGAAACTGCTGAACCTTGCAAAAAGAGATGCCCTGATGACCAGCCGCTGTATTTCAAAGATTCATTTCTGGCATTACGCAATACGGCAGACAGTATCTACTTGTGTCAAGTGAAACAAGATATTTATGCAGATGACAAACAAGTAAATATAGTTTGGCTCACGCAAAAAGTTGGCAAAGATGATATTTACTTCTGGGATTACGCAGACACCACGCCTACATTTTGACAGATGTGCAATTGATGATTTTAGAAGATAGTAAATTTCAGCTGAGCAATGAAGAGAACGCTCGCATTCAGGGAGTTCTGCACGAATCAATTGCAGCAGAAAAAATGCAGGCGGAAAAGCAGCTGCGCAGTAGGCTTCAATAGTTCTTAGAAATCTAAAAGTCAAAGAGAAACAAAAGGTCACTACGATTTCTGACGCAAACGAATCCTTTGGGGGGGGGGGGCATCACATATGATCCATGGTTAACGAACAAGAAAAGAAGAAAATTGAAGCTATAAAGGAAATCCGAACGGCATCTATCTTACAAGCCTCCGCCTGCAACCGACGTTGATGACCCAATTCTTAGTAGAGCGAGAAAGGATGAGGGGTTGGCCCACTTACGTCAGGTGAAAGGACTGAAAAAGGGCGTAAAAGTAACTAGTACGCCAGTTAAGGCATTGGCTAACCTGCTCCATAAGCAGGGCGAAAATGGAAAGCTAATAAAATATCAAACATTAAATAGGCCGTACCCGGACTTTCAATACACACCGGAAAGTGAAAACCTCCAGGATCAAAATTTACAGCTGTTGGAGATTGTATCGCTGCAGCCCGAGTTAGTGCATCAAACATAGGCAGTCGAAGCTCCGCCGACAGCAAGTGCAACGACACCCGAGTCGACAGATAACACGCCACTGTGCTCGCAGGTGCAGCGAAGCTGCAGTAAACAGCAGTCGCCGCCGGCATCGGCATTGCGCGATTTAGCGTATTATTCAGAATAATTATGACTTTCCTGACACCGAACCTACGAGCAAGGAAGGTCAGATTATTTTGAAAATGTCCGTCGCAATATCGATCGAATTGAGACAAGAACCGAGGACCTAATATCCTCTGTTTTATCTTATAAGGGAGATCTATTGGTGTATGAAGCAAGAGAGTGGTACGCCAATCCTCACGCAATGTTGGCACGTGAGAATAACATTTCTGCATACCCGCCAGAAAACTGCCTATTTTCCTCTCTTATCAAGCTGCTTAAGCTAAATATGCGACGAAGCGAGCGGATGCTGGCAGTCTGGCAAGAGCAAGAGCAGTTTATCTCCTTCTGACGTCAGCATAGCTTGCCTGGACGACGCGCAGGCTGAAATAGTCAGCATGCCAGACAGGCAGATTAGAGCCCGAGCGCACACGAGTGCATTTGATAGACGCCTCATTATGAATGCTAGGCCACCCCGAGAAAAAACACCTTGGGATTTCCCCGATGGAAAAATTCCGCCGCCCTTAACTCAAATTAAACTAATCAACGAGCACCCGTTTCATTATAGGGAAAACATCGTTTGTTTATTAATAGCAGATGGTTTCCTCAATACTGAAATTCAAGAAGCTTTGATCGAGCGGCAATACATGAAGGCATCTGATAGGAAATCTAAATATAAAATAGGTGATATACACGCTACAAAGTGTAAAGACATCGATATAATTGGTCTTTTCGTAAAAAATTATTTAGATCAAAAGCCTCTAAAATCAGTCTTATCAGACTGTATAAAGAAACTGAAAAGGCATATACGTGCCTATAGCATTACTATCTTTGGAGTGATAAGAGATCTAGCCATTCTTACCTTGCCAGACTGGACAACATTTGTTGATCTTTTCGACATAATATTCGAAGGATAATCTATGGTAGCAGTATTATATTTGAATAATCTACCAATTCCCCCAGTAGAGGATCCATGTAAGCATCTCAAAGAGTATCACGAGGCGGCCATGGGAGCACATAGAGGAATAAATAAAACATACAGCAAAATTGCGGAAGATTATTAGTGGCGCAATATCCGTCCTGACATGTGACAATTTATTCTGGGCTGTGTTGAATGCCAAACAAATAAACTAGTGCGCATTAAAACAAGACTTCTTCTTGCTATCACAGACACGCCGTCTAGGCCTTTTCAGAAACATATCATGGATTTTTATGGTCCCCTCCAAGACAGACCTGAAGACCATAAATATATACTTAGCGTTCGGGATTGCTTAACGAAGTTCTGCGTCCTTGTGGCAGTGAACGCGACAACATTGGTACTTGTTCGAGCTTTCCCGAAAAAGGTCATATGTTATTTCGGCCCACCAGCTGCTTTGCTCTCAAACCAAGGCACGCACTTTTTGAATAAAATGATGAAGCGTTTTGCAGACATCTTCAGAATTGATAAATACTGTACAACGGCTTATCACTCTCAATCGAACGGTGGCATCGAACGTATGAACTATACGTTAACTGAATATTTTATAAAATATACAGATAACATAAGTGAATGGAGCTAGTGGGTGCCGATTCGTCAGCATGCCTATAATTGCACACGTCACGATTCTTCAGACTATACACCAAATGAGCTAGTGTTTGGACAGCAAGCTCGAACACCATCTAGCTTTCCCGCTAGAGAGCTACTTTTAACATATGGAGATTACATCGTCGATCTCATTCACAAGCTTTCTATAATGCAAACCCTCGCTGCACTAAATTTAGTACAAGTTAAATATAGATCAAAATACTATTACGATCGAAAGCTTAATGTGGTCCATTTTCGAGAGGGAGAGATTGTATATAGGTTAAAAGAGCCTTAAAAAAGCAAATATGATAAGGATTACGAAGGCCCTTATGAAATCATCGGTATAGATTATTATCTTAAAAAAGCCAAACTGAGAAATGGTGACGTCATCAAAGTGATTAACCTCGACAAGTTGAAGAGAGCATCGGCTGTCAAGGACCCACCTCAACACTTAAGTAAATAATACATGAAGTAAATTAAATGATAACAACAGACCTTTTCTTTTTTTTTCTTTTTTTTGTGATCCCACGAACGTATCGTTACACGATAGTTCGGGAATCGCACAAGACGGCTCAAAGCTTGTGATATATCATTATCACACTGTCGAATCGAAACAAATATACACTTTCCATGTAGAAGGGATTACAGGTATGATCGTATTATAACCTCCATTTTAAGTATGCAAATCTAACAGCGACTTAAAAAAAACAAGTGGAAACGTCAGATTACTTGGCCCAAAAACTCATCTCAAAATACTAAAAGAAATTGTAAATTATCAAACAAACAGCTATGGAAAATTATTTGAATTTCAAAATAAATGGGCAAAGTTCGAGTCATTTTGCTCCATGTTTATCTCAAAATGTCATAATCATGAATTATTATTATACAAAGTTGAATATTAAAAATTAATTGAGTTTCAAAAAAAAAACAAGTGTAAAAGCAATCGCTTAGTCCAAGGAACTCACTTCGAATGTTAATTAGTTTACATAATATCAGAAAAATCAATAGTTAAGAAAATTACTTAATGCTAAATTAAATCGATAAGATACTAATCATGTTGTCCCATAATAGACCCAAAATATTATGGCCATGAATGACCATTACATAAAATTTAATAGCCAAAATCGATCGAGTTTCAAAAAGAAACAAGTGAAGTATCCATCTACTTGGCCCCAAAAACTCATGGGAAAGTCTAGTGCAAAATAAATTTTATTAAATAATCAATAAATAATTGGACTAATTGAGTTCTCAAAAACAAGTGGAAATACTAGTTCACTGGGCTCCAAGAACTCACTTAAAAAGCATTAAAAATTGTAAATTATCAAATAACTAAATAATGGAAAATCACTTAAGTTCCAAAGCAAACGGGCAAAATCTAACTCATTTTCCCTCAGGTTCGCCCAAAACATCATAATGATGCATTGTTATCACACAATATTAAATAATCAAACTAATTGAATTTCAAAAAGCAAGTGAAGATACAAGCACTTGACCCAAAAAATACTCATTTCAAAAACATTTAAAGAGTTAATTGAATTTAAAAAAAAAAAAACGCAAACAATATTGCTGGCTCTAAAAACTCATCTCAAACAGAAAATGATCATTATCACGAGCCATCGTGTAAACAGCCGTGGACGAATTATTTGAAGTACAAGAGCAGCAGGTAGTAGTCCAAGTCAGTCTGCCCCAGGTTTCAGCTTAAAGTAATCATCATCGCAGATAAATGCGATAAAATAAATGTGTTAAAATTTCAAAAAGCGAATAATATAACTTAGCCCGAAAATTAACTTCAAACGTTAGAAAAATTTTAAATAGAAAGCAACTATTGAAAAATGTCAAACAATTGAAATTTTAAATCACATTAAACTGTGGCTTATCAGAATCACAAATGTGGCAAAGTAAAAAAATGGTAACAGTTATAACATATTAACATATTATACATCATAATTTAGTGCAAAATTTAGTTTAATTACGAGGAAAATTTTGATAAGAAAGGGAAACAACAACAAAAGTCACTGTGTTCAGTGAATGTGTTTTATATGAGCATTATTACACGATTTACCACAATTATATTAATCAATCGTCAACAAAAGAGAATCAAACGCAAAATACTGAGCACTGCACAATAACCACAAGCACTGTTGATCTTAATCAGCTGTCTATGAGGGGGATTGCGCCTCCTCAGTGGTGGTGCGCACCGTCATCACAGCAAGAAAACCGTGGCAGAGGCATGTCAGGCACCCCTGATAATTGACACCGTTGTCGGTCGTATGGCATCGAATTACCATGAGCTTCGGCCGCTCGTCCACGGTGTTGTCATGTAGATGTGGATATCTAATCCTCGGACAGCTCTTCGAGGCATGCATCATGAGAACGAATGGCTGTAATCATAACAAAAAGAATGTTCTAGTTAATGCCGAATTCGAGTAGGTACAACAAAAACATACATTAGTAAAAAACAACGTATCTTGCCGCTTGGACAGTAATGCCGTTGCAACTCGAGACGGGCGCTGGAGAGCTAGAGCGCCCATGCTCAAAATACTGTGTGCCGTAAACCACACGATACTAGCTGTAACAAACAAGGAGAACACAGGTTATTATATAAAATTAGTTAGAAACGTTTATTAATCTCACAAAAAGAAATAGTAATGAAAACAAACAAAAACCAAGACATGAAGTTAAATAGCCGTGGAGGGAGCAGTGTACCGGATAACGCGTCACCTCCTTCGTCGACACCAGGAAGCGCCCACTAGATGTGTTGAAGTGGACGCCCCAATCCAACCGCTTGCTCACCTCTTCAGTGTACCACATTTTGATGGCCTATATGAAGAGGAAAAGAGAACGTGAGCAAAAATAAAGTAAACTCGAACGAATGTTAACGCGATCGCACACAAAAAAGGGGAGAGACGAATTAAGAAGAACTTACCGGTGTGCGAGAAGCAAAAGAGATATCTAATGCGCAGGCTACACTTACGGTATGGCACGCCTTACAGCGCAAAGTAGGTTTCGTGCGTACGGTTAGTATAGACCCGGTAAAAAGCTTGGCACAGCTTCCAGAATGGCCTCATCTTCGGGTAATACTGTCAGCACTGAACAACACTGAACAACAAGAGTAATAGCGAGGCGTCAGAGGTATCGCTCTAACTCGGCCAAGAGCTGAACTACGACTGTGCTTTAGCTGTCGATTAGCCGCTGCATGACAGCCGCACAAAGGGCTGAGGCGAGTGATCTCGCGAAGGAGGCTGACGTCACGCGCGATGAGGACTGCTCTGCAGCCTCTGTAGCCTGACTTGCTTACTCGACCGCAGTGCACATGTACTTAACTACATATTAATGCGCAAGGATTTAAAATTATTTTAATCCTCCAAGCCCTAATTGTTGCCGTAAAATGAAATCTTATGCTCCGTCATGACACGGAATTATTCCCGAAACACAAAAATAAAGTAAATCTATGATATATAAATGAATATCGGTCGCAATCTGCACATGCCAGCCAAGCATTTCGTTAAAAATATTTTCAAATAACACAAATTTTAAAAATAAGTCTAAACTATTAAAACTAATAAAATAAAGCAAATTCATTTGTATTTCTAGACAATACAATTTTAAAACAAATCAAAACTGTTAAAACCAATATAATAAAATAAATTCTTTTGTATATGATAATAAAAAAAAACTGTTAAGATCGACAAAGATTTTCTAGTTTTTGTTCAAAAAACCAATAAAATTTTGCAAGTTTTTTGGATTTTTAAAACAACGCAATTAAAAAACAGTAAATAAATAAAAAAAATACTCAAGATATCTAAACCAAGAAAGTAATGTAAATTCTTTTGTATCTTCAAACAATACATGTTTGGAATATTCAGAATGGTTAAATCAATTAAATAGAATAAATTATTTTGTATTCTCTAATAATACAATTCTAAGACATGTAAGCTGTTAAGATCAATAGATGTCTTTTAAAGCTTCAAACATGGCATTCCAAAAAATTTAAAAATCTAAAATATCAAGCAAATTCTTTTGTATTTTTGAACAATACAATTTAAAAATATTCAGAACTATTAGATCCAATAAAAACATAGTATATTCTTTGTCTTCAAAAATACAAATCAAACTATTAAACTAATAAAATATAGTAAATTATTTTTGTATTTTCAAATAATACAAAATTTAAATATTCAAAACTGTTAAACCCATATAATGGAGTAAGTTCTTTTGATATTTTCTAACAACATAATTCCAAGATATTTATAACTGTTAAAATCCATGAATATCTTTCGACATTTCAAATGCAACAATTTCAAAGTTCAAATGCTAAAATATCCAATAAATTTTCTTATATTAAATAACTTTACTCTAAGATTGTCAAACAATTAAAACTCAATGCAATTAAATATTCCTTAAAACTCCAGAGACTGCGAGTTCATATTTCAAACAACAAAATATCCAATACAATTTTCGACACGACTGTCTCGAAAAGTCCAAGTTAGATGTACAGTTGGTTAGACAAAACAGTCTAGCTCTGCGCGATTAGGACGTCGGCTAACATTCGGTCTATCCGCGAGCCACCCGCGGCAGCGACGATCGCGACGTACGAAGCCGAGCATCGAAACGATGACGCAGCGCACACGTGGGTCGGATCGGATTACACCTCGATGATAGTCGTGCGCTTGCAATAAACACTGAGTGAAGCCTAATATATACTGGCGTGAACGTTACTTTAACATTAATATTATTTCTATGTATCAGGGTGATTCTAGAATAAGGATTAACTCGAATAAATTATGAATTGAGGTAAAATCATTGATCGGCCCTTTATTTCGACATTTTTGTTGCAGGCTTTTGAGGCAAGGCCAAACAGAGACGGTATCGTTTATCGAAAACTTAGCCGATAATCCAGGTTTAATCTCCGAGAAAATAGCCCCGCTAGCTACATCCAGTACGGACTGGATAATAATACAAAAAGTCGACTTAGCAACGTATTTTCTGACTAGCGAAAAACTAACTAGAGTATGGAAGGACGTATCCGACCAATGCGCGAGTATATTAAAACTAATGCCTGCATAAGGAAGCTTTAGATAGTGCGTTCGGCCAGATACAGGACGTGCTGAAGCAAATGGAAAGAATTGTAGATCTAATCTCAGAGCAAAAAACAATAGGTAAAACGCGAGCACGCAGGTCGATACTTCCGGTTATAGGCAGAATAAGCCGCTTTCTTTTTGGCACACTCGATGAGAGCGCTGAAATCGAATTAAAAGATTTAATAAACAGCATGTCAAACGGCACACGGCAAGCAGCTAAACTGCTAGCCAATTTAACGGAACTAACAAAAACACAGTTTGATATTACCGACGGGAAGATATTAAATTTAGAAATTATTATGAGCAACATTTCAGAGTCGCAAGATTATAATAGGCAGACAGCTATGTTAAGCTTGGCCGTGGAACTGCTGAATGAAGGCATCCTACAGTACAAGCTAGAGACGGAGATTATCTCCGATGTAATCCTATTCGCCTCGCAAGGCATCATACACCCGCGCTTCATTCCGCCTAGTTTAATTCAAAACTCGGCTATGCTTGTCAAGGACACATTCATTGACGCGCGATTCCCGGAATCCAGCAAACTAAATTCGATTTTAAAAATTGTTAAAATCTCAGATCTTTTCATATTTTTTTCAAATTATCAGTTTATATATCACCTGTCCATACCTTTGTTGGACTTACAAAAAACAACAAATAACATCTACACTTTTGCATATATTTGGCCCGGATTACATTATTTCGCGATAAGCATTGACGATAGGTCATACATGCCGACGTCAATTGAAAATTTAAATAAGTGCAAAATTCTTGATAATCTGTATGTATGTAAAGGTAAAAGAACCTGTTCGCGACATTAAAGAAAGTGCTGCTTGCAAAATTAAATTTTCAATTAATTACAAATCGATAATCATAGCGATTGCAACATTAAAATCACACAATTGAACGAAACCTATTGGATGAGATTACACGAAATTATTACGTGGATATTTTCGACTTCGGGTATGGAGACTATCTTTGTACAGTGCCACAGGGCGGTGCAAAACACGTTCGAAGTAAACGGTACAGGAATATTAAGATTAAACCCGAGATGTACAGCACACACTAATAATGCGAGGATTTCGGCTTCATGAGAGTTCAGAAAGCTATCATCGGAGATAGCGTTCACAAAAATAAATTTGGATGAGAACGTAATATTTGCTAATTTTTCTAATATTCAAAATTTCTCATATTTCGTGGAGAAAATAATCAATGAGGATGTCGAGAGAAAGGCAAGAAACCAACACGGCGTCCACATTTAGGCGCTCAAATCCGGAACTAATTTAGGGAAATTATACAAATGGCGAAAGCCCTGGCGGAATATAGGTCACTGGATGATAGAGTCAGCTCAGTGCACAGTACGACCATGACACTCTCTTATGCAACGATAGGCATAGTCGTAGTTGCACTGGCGATATGTGTATATATTTTTCCCGGGGGGTCCGGATGTTTCACCCGATGTAGAAAGATTGCAGAAATGGCGAGACCGACTGAACCAGGCGCCGTTCGCATGGAGACATTCGAGATGGTAAAGCTGCATCCGGTCGAGCATTAGACAAACATACCGAGGCTACTCTATGTATCCATGGAGGAGCTCGGGTTCACCCGGAGAGTTGCGCTGCCGATAATGAGCGAAGCCGAGTCCAGGAATGCGCTGACCCCGGCTTAAGAACAGCAGTAGGTTGCGAGGAGAGACCAAACAGTCTTCCCCGCCCCCAGCTAGCGTCACAGCGGCGACGAAGTCGCGAGGAGAGTTCGCAAGAATCTCCCCCGCCTCCAGCCAAATGTCCGACAGCAGCTTATCATCGAATATGAAGGAGAAGAAGAAGCGAAATGATTAAGCACAAGCAGTGCAAAATTTAGAGTGAATTTCACAAAAACATTTATTTTGCTACAATATTTTAAAAGTATTCATTTCTTATTTTGATCTTTTAAGATAAAAATCTAATTGAACATCAAGTGACAATTTTCAATCTCATTACTTTCAATTACAGACGCATTTAAATAGTCTTTACATTGTATAGTATCATCAATTCTTGTAATTTTAATCTCGTAATCAACGAAAATATCTCACATCATATAAGAGTAATAACTCTAAAATAATATCTGCGTTATATTACTTAGTAAATTCTTGTCATTCTAATCTCATAATTAAGGAAAATATCTCACTTCAAGAGTGAGCAATATTTTTATTGAATAATCTACATTGTAAGTTTAATAGAAAGAGAGAGAGAGAGAGAGAGAGAGAGAGAGAGAGAGAGAGAGAGAGAGAGAGAGAGAGATAGACATTTATTTGTATACACTTAAGAAGACATGAGATAATAGTACACATACAACACGCACACTATTACCTATTATTTTAAACACAATTTTCTTTTTCTTCTTCAAAGATAATGACTAAAGTTTGTGTTTTTAATTTTATTTTGAATTTTGAATTTTTAAACACTTTGCTTAAAGTTTAAATCTTTTAAGTTTTAAATCTTAATTTTAATCTTGAATTTTAAATGGTAAATTCTAATTTTTGATTTAAAATTTAACGTTCATTTTGTATTTTTAAAATTTTAAAATTTTAACTTTAAATCCATTTATATTCATGTGTTCCATTAATAAAAATGTAAAATAGAACACAAATGCATGCAGTTTACGCCGCCGTAGCGTCGACGTACGGTCCACGAACGTGTCACGTACGCAAGCGAGCGTCCGTGCCGTTGAACACAGGTGTCCTGTATCCAGCGGATAGCGCGCCTGCGATGCTGACGTTGCGACCAACACACACCTCTCTCTCTCTCTCTCTCTGTCTCTAATACAGCAATAAACGAATTGACCCGAACTCCTCGCCTTGTGCTTTCTTTCACCACTCCAACCACCGAAGAACCACGGAGCTTAATTGCTCCGTGCAAATAATGCGAACTACGATCCCTACACACCCACTCACGCCAACTATCCTGTCCGTAACAATACGGAGGATTCTCTGGGAAATCTAGAACAAAAAAAAAAATTTTTTTCGGCTAAAATGTTCCTTTCAGCATCTAAAATAGTCGTGAATTCTTCTAGTTTTTTTAAGCCCTTAGATTTGAAGTTGTTTGAAGCTAAATATGACTTTATTGCTAAAATGGACAATTTTAACAATATTTGATGTTATTTTGATTTCATTATATAAATATTGTACTTGTACCGTTTTAAGACTGTGGTAGTCACTTTTATATTGAAAACAATTTTCTTCATGGTTTTTGGTGTAATGATTCGAGTGATCACACCAACTATCTTCCGGATTTTTAGTTTTAAAACGAGTTTAATTAATCGAAAGGAGCATTAAAAGGTTATAGAACCATTTTTTTATGAAAAATTCAGAAAATTTGCTACAAAATCCTTTGTTGCTATTTTTTAATGAGATTTAATTTTGTTGAATAAATGGAGGTTAAAATTAGTTAAAAAATGTAAAAAATGACTACATGCTCATATTTAGCCTTGATCAACTTCAAACTTAAGGGTTTAAAAAAATATGAAAAAATTTACATACATTCTACATACCAAGAGGAACATTCTTGCCGAAGAAATAGAAAGAAAAATTTTTTTATCTCGGTTTCTCAGTTAATCACCCATATATTAATATAAAAAGTATTAAATATAACATGAAAATTTATAATGCGGGCATTCGATTGATTATATGTAATATTTATAAATATTCGAAAATAGAATTTATCTTTTATATCGTTGATAAAAAAAGACCAATAATATATCTCACACATGAATTTTGTAAACGTTGCAGTCGTGTCTGAAGCTCGCCTGACACATCAAGATAAACTACTGAGCAGTAATCTAGGTGAGGTAATACCAATGCACATGCCAACTGCTTACGAAGTGCCTCAGTAGTGCATGATCGGAAGAATTTCAGGCTATAAAGAGTCCTGTTTACCTTCTTGCTAACCGCATCTATTTATGGCTTCCACGTAAGTCTTTTGTCCCTGACCACACCGAGGTTAGTGACTGCGTCAACAAAGGGCACGAATACGCCGTCCTGCACCTCAATGCCCTGCAAGTCAAGGCTCTGGAACTGCTTGATGTTGTGATCAGAACCAAAGATGATAGCCTGTGTCTTGCCAACATTGAGTCGCAGATCAGCGGCTGAGGCCCATTTCAACGCCGCCTGAGCTACTATCGACATGCGCCTGATACCCTCACGAAGATTCCGCAAGGTGACCTGCGTGTAGGTTTGCAGGTCGTCAGCGTAGAGTATATGTTCGACGTTGTGTACGTTAAGTTCGTCTTTTAGGTCGTTAATGAATAAGCTGAAGAGCAAGAGATCCAGAACCGAGCCCTGCGGCACGCTGAGATTGGTGGTTAGCCAATCTGATTCTCCATTTATATTTGTAATGACTTTTTGCCTATGACCTGTAATGCATGACTTAAGCCACAGGAGAACGCTCTTGGAGAAACCCAAGCGCAACAGCTTGCGCAGCAGTTTTGAATGTGAAATAGTGTTGAATGCTTTGTTGAAATCGAATAAAAATACAATAGTCAACAGTTTCTTTTTACTATTAATTCAGTAGTGCTGTCTGAGTGCTGTGATGTTGTCTAAAACCTTTTTGCATCGGGTCAAGAATATTTTTTGTCCTCAAAAAGTCAGAAATTTGGTCATGGACAATTTTTTCCAGGACCTTAGAAAGGAAGCTTAAGAGCGCAATGGGGCGGAAATCAGAAACCGAAGATGGAACTGGTTTCTACTTCAAAGGCATAAGGTGATCTCCATTCCAAGTCCCCGGAAAAATGCCATTTAGGAGGAATTAAAGGTCTTCGCAACATCGTGACCCACTAACGGAAGAGCCTTGTCAACTACACTTTGTGGGATGCCGTCCTCATCTCTAGCTTGTGACGAGAAATGGGCAACAGCTAGGACTACGTTAGAGAAGGTGATTTCTCTGAAAACAAAGCCGTCATCACCCTGCGCAGCACACTGTGTGCAACATCAATCCTATTAGTATCGTTACCATCATAAATACTTGAAATAATCATATCTTTACATGTATTGATGTTGCTGCCGCGCATGGCTCCCCCATCGACCGATTTAACCCGCGTGCTATTTCGGAGTAGTGCAGCTCCACTTACTTCATCGTTGCTTTTGCTATTTGTATTTCTATTTTTATTACTATTTATATTGGTATTAACGTATTTGTCATTCGGAGAAAGTAAACTACTACCGACGTGGATGTTGCCAGTACTATTAACATTGTCATTATTATCACTGTTCGAGTTAGAATTATTATTATTATTATGAGTGTTATTATTAATAGTGGTCAACGAGAAAGTATTTTCATCATTTCCAGGGTGTATGCTAAGTCTGCAGTTTTCTAACAAGATTGATGTTTCTGTATTTGTATATCCAATGTTCTCTATTTTTCTTAATATTGTGTCATGATTATTATTACTTTTATTTATAAAATTATCTATTGTTTGTGTCATAGTGGCTTGAAGGGTGAGATTGTGATTTTTT
Source organism: Gastracanthus pulcherrimus (assembly GCA_949152435.1). Taxonomy (NCBI): domain Eukaryota; kingdom Metazoa; phylum Arthropoda; class Insecta; order Hymenoptera; family Pteromalidae; genus Gastracanthus; species Gastracanthus pulcherrimus. The sequence continues at coordinate 132,806,501 of OX424573.1, read as the reverse complement.
AGGTTGCATACTTCTTGTCAGAGAGCTTGTTTGTCGCTCTTCAACTCCTCCAGCTAGGAGTGTTGAAGAGACAGCGTTTCTTCTATTTTCTGCAACTTGGATTCAATTGAAAGCGTTAAGTTGTGTATTGCTGGTAATGAGCTTAACGCATTAACAATTGAATCCAATTAGTTTACAAGAGAAGCATTGTGCCTAGCAAGCGTACTGTCAATATTTTTAGAGGTTGAGTTGGCATACTCCACTAGAAACGAGACCGTCATTCCCTTTTTAATAGAGCTCGCATCCAACATTCGCAATGCCGATGCGTTTACTGCATTGACGCTGCTGTTCTGCGTCCCGAATGATTGCGATGTGTCCTGTCCTCGCGTTGAAGTCTCTGCCCCCATGGCCATAGCTTCGCTCGGGGATTCCCCACTATGCCCGGTTACCATACTAGAAATGGGTGGGCCGTGTGACGTCACCGGAGACGACGACGCGAATCGAAGCTTACTATTGACGGGGGCGGGGCGTAGCCATGGCAACGCGGAAAGCGGGGAGCTGGTGGGCGCGGCTCTGCGTATCGGATTGCCCCGCAGTGCAGCCGTTGGCCTCTTATTCGCTGGAGTGGACGAGACTAGCTCCTTTTCTTTCCCACTCGCAGCGGTGTTGCTCTTCGCGCATGGGGCTGGGGCTGCCGACTCGAGCGAACACTTCCTCAACTCTATGCACTCCTGACACGCTACAGCTTTAGGCTGTAGCTGAAGTTCGATGCGTTGTGCGCGAGTGAGTGCAACGAGGAGTTTGCATTCCGGATGACAACTAATGTTACACAAGCAACACTTATGTAGTGCGTTGCTGCTCCTGGGAATCTCACCGCAGATGGCGCACTTGTCGACCATGATGGTAGTGGTGACAGAGTAGAGACGCTCTGCAGATGAAATCGGCGATGTTGTTACCTGAAGACAGCAGATGTCACCTCGGTGCGATGTTGGTTGTTGTCGAGTCGGCAGATGGCGTGCTGATAAAGAGGACGCTCTGCGCGCACTGCTCCATCTGCGTGGGACCTCTGTGCCTCTCTCAACTCCTGCCAACCTGCCGCTTTCTCAGCTCTTAACTTCAAAACTGGCTGCGATGGTATTGCCGTTTTAAGGAGAAAATGCCATGCAAGTCCACCAGCACAGCTGCAGATAATAACTGCAGGGGTGACTTGTACATAGGCGCTTGCAAGGAACTGAAACAAATAGACCCGCAGGCACAAGAGCGGCAGAGAATGGTTTAGATAGCAGGAGCTACTTAGTAAGAGCAGGTGTAGTTACGGAGCCGCTGAGTAGAGAGCGAGAGAGAGAGAGAGAAGTGGAGCTGTGTGTGGCTCGAAAGCACTCGATTTTCTGACTACTGGCATTGCCATCGTGCCGTGAAAGTCTCAGCGTTGTGTGCACGGCTCTGGCCGCATGGTGGTATTGGATCGCCGAGAAGCTGCGGGAGTGTCGACCTCGACAGTCTTATGTACTTGAAAAGAATGCGTATTTACATTTGTATTGAGCGTGTTTCATAAATGGAGATTGTAAATGGTCGCAGAACCATTTACAATAGGTGTTGCCTCTCTCTCTCTCTCTCTCTCGCTCTCTCTCTCTATCTCTCTCTCTCGTCCGCTGTCCTGCTAGGTGTACTTGCTCCTGATATAGCTTCTGCATTTAGACCTCATTATGTCACCTCCTGTGTCTGTGAGCCAGTCTGTTGTAGTACTTGCATACTAGTACATGCAAGTCAGCGCTGCAAAAAAAAACACAGTTTTCACTGGTCAATTTGCATGGTTTTTTTATCATCTAAGTGGCAAGGTGAGGTGAGAATACCAGAGTGGCGGGAGCGGAGCACGAGACAAAATCGATATAGAACTGCCACCTTTATCAGGACACTTTGAACGCAGCGCCACATCTACCAGGGCGCCACCTGCCGACTCGAACTGCAACTACGAGGCTACCGAGGCGACATATGCTGTATCCTACCCACAACATCGTCACCTTTCCCTCGCAGAACGACTCATCTTCGTCGCCACCGCCATCACGATCGACAGCTGTGCCATCTGCGGGGAGGTCCCGAGGAGCAGAAATTCCCTACGTAACTGCTGCATATGTAACATCACCTGTCATCCGGCGTGCAAGCCTCTTGCAGTACTTACACGCGTGGAACGAGGTCCGCTACAACTCCAAAGTAAAGCTGTAGCGTGCCAGGCATGTATAGAGTCGGAAAGGTCATTGTTCTAGTCGGCAGCCCCGCGCGCGACGAATACTACTATTAATACGAGCGCGAATGAGAAAGAGATAGCCGCGTCCACTCCAGCCAATAAGAAGCCAGCAACAGTTGTGCGAGCCAATCTGGCGAGCAAGCATCAGCAGCCAGCCTCGAGTGGCCTCACAGTCTCCCGTGACGTCACTGAGCCCGCCTATTTCCAATATGGGAGCTGAGCGAAGCGGGGAATCCCCGAGCGACGTCATGGTCAAGAGCGTGGAAACAACCCATGCAAACGACACATCGCAGACATTTCATTCACAGAACAACAGCAACGTTAATGATGTAAATGCGTCGGTTATACGCATGTTAGATAGTACTACCTTTAAAAAAGGGACGACGGTCTCCTTCCTGGTGTAGTACGCCAATTCTACATAAAAAAATATTGACAATGCACTTGCTAGACATTATACCTCTCTTGAAGGTCGATTGGAAGCAAGTGTTAATAGGCTAAATTCGTTACCAGCAATACACACTTTAGCACTCTCAATTGAATCCAAAATTCAGAAAGTTGAGAAAAAGCTGTCAAAATAACACTCCCAGCTGGCGGAGATGAAAAAAGAAAAGCAAGTGCTTTGTCAAGAAATTGATAATTTAAAAATTAAAAATAAATTGTTACATGAAAGTAACAACATAACAAATAATTTGTTGAATAAGGTAGAGGTAGACTATAATACGATAATAGGCAAAATATACAACTTAGAGCAGTATAATTTAGAGACGCAAAACATAATTGAAAATAACACAACAAATAAATATGAAAATGATCTTAAAATAATAACCGGAAAAATTAATAGCATTGAAAGGGATAACATAGTAATACTAAAGGATATAGGAAAAATACTAGCAAATGAAACTATAAACAATAAATATGAAACTGTAATAAATAAAATCGAGAATATTATGGAGAATATTCAACAAAACAATCAAATGATATTAAATAAAATTGAAAATTATTGAATTGCCATGCGCCCCAGTAAAGAAAACACTACTTTCTTACCGATCAGTATTAACAATTGTAATGATAGAAACAATCGTATAAATAATAGTAACTAAAATAATAATAGTAGTTATATAAATAATAATAATGACGACAGTAACAATAATGACGGCTGCAACTTAGTTGTGCAGAATAAAAATCTTTCTAGTCATACTAATAATACTGATAATGACTACAACAATATACAGCAAGACGGTGCTGCAGCATCAACTGCACGAAGATGATATGCGGGTAAAAATGGTCGCTGGGACGGCAACTCACAGTAACAATATTAAAAGCACTAATACGGAATTAATTATTTCCAATATATTTGACCGTATTGTCACTAAGCGTGTAGATGTGACACACGCTATACTGTGCCATGTCCTCCCATATACACAGAAATCATAAATAATAAGTGCACGCCTGCTTTGGTCAGAGGAGCCGATTTCTGCAGCATCAGTTGACGTAAACAATGATCGCAGACGGTCACCGTGGGTTGTTACCCTTTCCAGCAGTGTGGAGGTGACAAAATTATGCGAGTGAAAAGACTCATTACAGGTTTTCGTACTAGAGACGTCGACACCTCGGCTCTTGACCAGGATACTAGGAATGGGATTATCAATGGGAAAATTTGTAATAATGTACTTTTATCAAAGGACTTATTCCTTAAATATAGAATAGGTCTTAAGGCCCTTGCGATGAGGCTCAATTTTAAATACGTTTTGCATAGAGGGGGCCGTTTCCTGGTAATGAGGCGCGATGGCGACGTCTCCCATGAATTTTCATCAGCGACAGATCTCCAAGCAATAGTAGCATCGTATGCAACCTCGCAACCTGTACCAATTACCGAACAAAAAACAAAAAATGTAAATGAAAATGAGATGACTGTTATTCCGACAACAGATCAAAAGGAGGCTGTCGCAAACGATTGACTATCCACAGGAACTGCTAGGGTGGTTCGCTGTAGGGGACTGAGAGCAGGTTTTATCAATGTTACCTTTCTTATGGGGCACCTTGGCATGCTTAAACAACATCTTTCGGCTGGTCCTACCTACTATCTCTTTGGAGTTGCTAAGTCGCATCTCGACCCTGATATTGAGAGTGATCGTATTCAGATCGACGACTACTCACTCATGAGATTAGACCGCAACAAACTCGGGGCGGATTGGTCCTGTACATTCATAATACATTTAAGGCCAACCTAATATGCAATTCTCCGACTACACAGGAGGGCAGGCCGTTTATACCTGAATATATAATGTGCAGTATTCAACAGAGCAGCCTTCCCCATCTTTGTTTCTCTCATATATAGGCCACCTCATATACCGTTACTACAGGGCTCTGATCTAACAGACCAACTTTCCACTCACACGCAAGAATTTTGTCACAAAGTTATAATGGGAGATCCGAATGCGAATCTACTCAAAACATCAACCGATGCCAGATATGTTAGGTGGTTGGCTTATGATCTCAACCTTCAAATAGTTGATCATGGTGCGACTCATCATCTCACGGACTCTCACACATGGATTGATGTAATCCTAATAGATGATAATGACGTTGTGCTGAGCAGCAGCAATAAGCCGGCGCCCTTTCCCAGTCACCATAACATCATAGAGGTTTAGATTGGGGTCGAAACTGCTGCATCCCCTGTGGCTGACTCTTTTAGCTACAGGGACTTTAAATCGATCCAGCAAGACGACCTCCTGTCTCACATTGTTGACTCTGATTGGTCGCCGCTTGATGGCTCTGCTACAGGTGTCGACAGTCAACTAGAGTGCCTCAGCATGAACCTCATGACCGTGATAGATAAAATAGCGCCCTTAAAAGAATTCATACCGAAAAAGAAAGTTAGTCCCCCATGGGTTGATACTGAACCGGCACATCTGTATAAAAAACGTGACTCTGTACGAAGACGTTACGCACGGACCAAAGACGACAGACTGTGGCGGGAAAATCAGAGCCTTGTAACAGAAGCTGAACAACGAACAAAAGATACACGAGAAATTTTTCTACGGAATAGAATCTTTGAAGCTCTTGATACCAAAAAAGGCATCTGGAAAGAGCTCAGGGCTCTGGGCCTTCTGCTAAAAATATGAGGGATCTTCATGGTTTCTTGCTGGAAGAGCTCAATACCCACTTTGCAGGGGTGTCAATCTCGCAAAGTGAAAGTGATGAAGAACTTGACAAAGTCTTGACCACTGCCAGTGATGACGGCTTTGTTTTTTGAGAAGTTAGTTTCTCAGACGTGGTCCTCGCTGTTGCCCACTTCTCGTTACAGGCTAGAGGTGATGACGGTATACCTCAAAGTATAGTGGCTGAGGCTCTTCCGTTTGCGGGAGGTCACATTATTAAAATCTGCAACTCCTCCTTGTCAAGTGGCATTTTTTCGGGAATTTGGAAAGGAGCTCAATTAGTGCCTTTGAAGAAAAAGCCTGTCCCATCCACGGTATCAGACTTTCGACCAATTGCTCTACTGAGTTTTCTTTCCAAAGTCCTGGAAAAAATAGTACAATACCAAATAACAGACTTTTTACGAAAAAAGTACACTTTGGACCCGATGCAGACTGGTTTTCGATAACATTACAGTACACAGGCAGCACTACTAAAACTCACTGAGGACATACGAACAGGTATTAACAGCAACAAAAAATTTTTGACCATCTTGTTAAGGTTCGATTTTAGCAAAGCATTAGACACCATCTCACATACAAAACTACTGCGTAAGCTGATGCGCATGGGTTTCTCCAGGAGTGTTCTCCTGTGGCTTAAGTCATAGATAAAGGGGAGACGACAAAAAGTCGTTACTAATACAAAAGGGGAATCTGGTTTGCTAACCACCAATTTTGGCGTGCCACAGGACTGTCCTGGGACCCTTCCTTTTCAGACTGTACATAAACGACCGACAAGACGCACTCGACTTAGATGGTATTGTACACATGCTCTACGTTGACGGCCTGCAAACCTATACTCAAGTGACCCTGGAAGGTCTTCGTGATGGTATCAGTCGCGTGTCGGCTGTCGCACGAGCAGTGTTGAATTGGGCATCAACAGCTGGCCTGCGCCTCAATGTCGGCAAGTCAAAGGTGATTATTTTTGGATCTGATCATACCATCAAACAGATTCAGAGCCTTGACTTGCAAGGCATTGAGATGCAGACCGGCGTGCACGTGCCCTTTGTCGATACAGTTACTAACCTCGGCATGGTGATGGATGGAAGATTAACGTAGAAGCCGCAATTAAATGCGTAAAAATTTCAGTAAAAAAGTGAACAGGGCTCTTTACAGTCTTAAATTTTTCCGTTTTTGCACCACGGAGGCACGACGGAAGCAGCTGGCTTGTGAACTGGCACTGACTCCCCTAGACTACTGCTCAGTGGCTCTCCTTGACGTGTAAGGGGAGCTTCAGACACGACTACATCGCTTGCAGAATACATGTGTGAGATACATATGTGGTGTTAGGCGGAGTGAACATATCACTTCCAACAGGGAGGGTCTGAACTGGCTAGACATGAAGGCGAGAAGGGAGTATTTTATGGGGCTGTTGCTTTACAAAGCGATTGTCATGCAGCAGCCGCCATAACATACTGCCCTTTTTGAAAAAACCAGGTCAGGACTTCAGGTAGGGGTAGTACGAAAGAGCTCTCGGTTCCGGGCTCGCGCACCGATAAGGGCCTATTCTAGTTTAGAGTTCAAGTTGCGCACCTCTGGAACTCGCTCCCAAGCAGTGTAAGGTGCCTGCCATCTTTTTGCAAATTTAAAACGGCATTGGGCAAACACCTTAAACAACTGCACGTTGCCGAGATTACACAGAAATGAGCCTGCGGACTGTGATAAATTCATTGTATTCGTCCATTTCTGTGTAATCCTAATTTAATTTATTTTAAGTGTTAAATATTAAGTATGGGAGTATTTATTAGCGTGAATTATTGTAAGAATAATTGATGAATGAATGTGTATTTTATTTACGACGTGATAGATGTACGTGCAATTTGAAGGTGTGTATATATATTATTTTTATTTTTATTTTGTTATCTGTTATTATATTTATTTGCGTGTATGACGAAGCGCTCTGTGATGAACCTTTTTGACTTTGACTTTATATCATTATATTAGATTTTATAAATTGACGACCTGTTATAGTGAACGACGTTTTTATTCTATATAAGAAAATGCAATATAAATGTAAAGGTGCCCAATACTGTAATAACAAGTGTATAAATTGACTGATCTTTTTTAACTATATTTACATATAGATGTAAAATTTCGTCTTGGATGAATAAAAAGTATGTATATCTATCTATCTATCTCTCGATTATAATCTATTGTGGTTTGATTTATTGTTTATCATCATTCTTATAAAAATTAAAGTAAAATATTTATATGTATGGCGATTATATGAGTAAGATAATGCGTATTATAATTTAAGGACATCTAATACTGTAAAGATTGAAGTTATTGTATTACTGAGAAGGAAAATATATGAAACGATTACTATGATATTGAGACATGTTAAAATGCCGTAAAAAGACTAATATTAAAAGGTTCATGGCTTCTTAATAATCGAATATTCTTAAAGCACGTAAGACAAGTGGGTGTTATTGAGGATTTTAGAGATATTGAGGGAGGAATTATGAAATGATATGTTCGGCAAGAGCATGTTAAACTATCGGGAAGCGGCTAGGCGCGCGCCGGCTGAGTAGGCCGCGCAGCCTGGAAGACGTTTTAATATGCCTGTGCCGCGGATTTCGAGCGTTTTGTCGTGCTGATATCTCCGTGTTCCTGCAGTATCTTTGCTAAGTGATCTGACTCACGAATCGTATCTGCGGTTTGTTTATGAGCGGATTTTTGCTGCTGAAGATACGGCCTTATACCGACTTGCATAGTGCAGTGGCCCATAAGCTCGTCCCATTGTACGGTAAGCTTATCGCTCGTTAGAAAATATGATTTTAAGCTTATTTTTTGAATAATTATCCAGTGTGTGCTGGACATGGCGAGAGGTGCAATTTACTCTGATATAAGCCCCGAGTTATTATTGAGATATTGGATAAATTGCGGACTATCGGCTAGGATCTGCGTCACAAATCTGAAGAAAAATAAAAACGTGTAATTTTGTACTTGCTTGCTTGTTGGATGTTAGTAATCCCAAGCTGTTAGTTTCTTGATTTTAATGGTGCAGCAAAGAGTGTGATGGTGATGTGACATTCGCGGATATGATGATGCCGTGACAGGTGTGTGATTACGTACCGCACTGCGGCGTGCTTTGCATCATTGCGCGATCAGACTATGTACAACGCGTCGCATTTATTGGTGCGCGAAGACAAAAACTGTTCTAACATATAGTGGGTTCTTGCTCTGCAATTGTTAGATGAGGATGAAGGAGAAGGAAAAACGAGAATATGCTTTATTTGTGAATTTAGTTATTGAGACTGTTAGTGCATTCATGTAGTTATCGCGTGTTCTAGGGTGCTCGATTGGAGATGATCAAAAATGTTTTCGAAAAACGCACGTACTGGGCGTTTGAGCGACCATAAGTAAGAAAGGTGGAGAAGAACGGCTTTGCCTAAAGATTACTTTAGGAAATCTTACAAGCATATTTTTGGAAATATTCGTAGACACGTATTATGTAATCTTTCTTAAAAACTTCACGACATATTGCAGAAAATATTTTTAAATTCTTTCAAAAAAATATTGTTTGTAATAATTTTAAAACATTAATACAGCAATATTTCAAGAAATATTACTTATATAGTTTGAAAAAAGTCACAAAACATGTTTGGAAATATTCGAGAAATATTTCTATGAAATCGTTTCGAAAGATTATAACGGGGTTTTAGCCCAGAGCAAACCCGCGATATATTAATATATGATGATTATGGTCAGAGCACGAATTATACGTGGGGATGGTGGAGCTAAGAACAACTTGAGATGTTTATTAAAAATCTTGTATATATTCTATTATTGTAGGGATAGGGTACAGAGGCATACAGGCCGATGCCCGTGCGCTCTCGCAGGCTAGTCGCCCGTAGGGAGGATGCCACGAAAAGAGAGAAAGAGATAACGAGAGTATTGAGTCGAAATGGCACTTACAATGTTTCTCGGCTGCGGAGATCCCTGCGCTGTCGCAATGCTGATATACCGGCCCTCGGTAGTTCGCTGGAGCGAGTCACGCACGGTTGTTCCGGATTACACGATATAATTCTACACACGCGGTATCCACGACGTGCTCTCCCCGAGGTTCAAGCGTCTCTGCCTAATGTCGCGGCTCTCTCTTCCGTGCTCCCCCCTGCGGCCTACCTATACTCTCTCTCTTTCTCTCTCGTTACTCACCGGCTCCTTCCCTATCTCATGCCGCCGCTGATGATGCCTGTAACATTTGAACAACTATTACATGTATTCTTGTATGAGAGAGAGAGTATGTGACGAGGTACCATTACCCGTCACATACCCCTCCCCCAGACGCTGCTAGCCGGAGGTGTGCCAGCGCAACCTCAATCCTCTCTCTCTCTATGAATTAAAAAAAATGTGAAAAGAGAAAAGAGAAAACAAAAAAAATCGGTATACAAGGGTATTTTTCCTCTTTTTTTTTTCTTTTTTTTCCAGGGCGGGGAATTTCTATGGCGGTTAGCACCTCCTCCCCGCCTCGCTACATTCGCAGCTTTACATTTTGCACGATGGTGCTTATCGCCGCGGTACAAAATCGGGGTGGTTGCTTCTGTTGGGACACCCCTCAGGCCGCATCGGGGACAGAAGTGTGGTCTGTCCTGGAGCGAGGATGAGACCTGAGCTCCAATTGCTCGGCCCTGGACCACAGCTTGATTGAGCTGTTGTTGGAGGTCTTCGGCCTATCGGCACGCCCTGACCTGGAACGCAGTGATCCTCGCCCGCGCTTCCGCAACCTCTCGCTCGTCGCGCTGTCTGTCCTCTTGCCTTTTCTGGACGCATAGGGTTGCCGCCGGTGAGGTAAGTGTCGGCGTCGGGCCTCTACATAGTCTCGTCTCGAGGCTAGGAGCTCCTAGCGAACTTCATCCCAGTCCTCCAGGGCTGTGGGTGGAGCAGCCAGGCTTTCCTCCCCTGTCGCTCTTGCGCTTGTCGCTTCCATCTCGACAGGCCTACAAACGGCTTCGATGACAGTACGGTTGCCTTCCTCTTCGTCGCTCTCAGACTCACTGTGCTTCTGCCCCTCTGGTACTGTTGCTTTTCCGATCAAAATATCGGGAGACGTGCAATAAATAAAACCAAGAACACTGAAAATATGTGTAAGGCAAGCTTTATTCACACAAACGATGCTTACTCGTCGGGAGTCAGATGGCAACTGCCGTGTACAAAAAAAGTGGGGAACGATCACGCCGTGAATACAGGAGTTATCCTCTTTAGCGACGCGAGCACTGAGATCAGTTACATTTTTGAATGTTAACAAATGAATAATTAAATGAATTTTTTACATTTTCCCACCTTGAATAACTGACATTTCGAACACGTTATTCAAAACCTCAAAAAATACATAAAATAAGATAATTACAAAGTAGAGACATAATAGCAATCAAAAGAACTAATACCTAATCATATCTAATTAGTTTCTTAATCTTCCGTCCATATCTAGTCCGCAATCCTTGTTGAACGGGGTGGTTCTTCCTATTGGGGAACTTTGATTGTTCTTCCTCACCATTACCAATATCCTTAGATTCCTGGTTGTCTTCAGCTGGAGTTAAAGACGCAGGTCCTTTTCCAACCTCAGGTATAGGCGACGTTTCACGGATCACGTTCGTCTCGACGGCTTGGGCATTACTCTCCAATACGACCAGCCGCTGCAAAGGGCGCACGAGTTCTCCTGTCGCTGTTTTCAGTCGAGCTATGCGCGAAACACCGTCATTGCCAGTTATAAGCTCTATCACACGAGCTAGTGGCCAATCTAAACGCTTCTGATTGTCGCTAGCTATTAGCACAATATCGCCACTCTTGATGGTGGTAAAAAGACGGTTAGATTGAGCTCGCCTTCTAAGTTGATCCAAATATTCGGAACGAAAACGTACTCTTAACTCCTGACGTAGCCTGTGTTGGTATTTTAATCGTCTATTGAGCGACTTTCCTTCGATAAAATCTATATCTGGAACGCCCTCTTCATGAATTTCTTTCAAAAACATCTCCGGCGTGAGTGTCATCAAACCTTCTTTGTCATCTGACATACAAGCTATAGGGCGAGCGTTTACAACCGACTCACAATCATGTAAGACAGTATTCAATTCTTCATAGTTCAACAATGCTTTCCCGAGACTTCTCTTCAAAAGGTCTTTGAGAATACGTACGATCCTCTCATTTATTTATCATAGAACGTACTGCTCGTCGACAGGAGAGTATCCACACTTTCTCTCTTAAACTCCCCATAGTAGTGTTGATGCCGGCGTGATTCAACGTGCTATGCATATGCCGAATCATCGCTTAGAAAATACGTGTTTCTGATCCAAGACTACTGGATATCTGAAACCAAAGTCATCAATTCTGTTAGAGATTACTGTTTTTGTGCGAATTAATCCAAAGTCATCCAAAAAAACGTTCAATTCCTCTAAATGTGAATCTCTCAATCCGTTAAATGACTCCTTTTGCGCAATTTTCATAATTGACTTCTCCGCAAAATCAAACTCTTCAACACTGATTTGTCGTTGAAGGTTGCGTTTATGTTTCTTCATTCGGATATTTCCCATGAAACGTAGGACCCAGGCGACCATCTTCACAACTTTGTTATAGTCTGAGAATCTAACTAGGTACCATGGGACTACGTCTTCTTCAGGAGTCATGTTCGTATAAGCTGCTAACTTGAAACATGTTGCATTTGGGAAGCATTTCTTTAACAACTTAAGACTACTTTTACTAATTTCCGAGTTTACAAGATCCTCGTTAACGTCAAATTTTTCTTGAGGCCATTCCGCTTCATTCTGATTTAGCCACGGTGGTTCCTCCCGCCATTTCGACGCAATAAGCTGTGCGATTATGCACCCGCGTGACGGAAGATCTGCTGTTTTCAGTACATCAGGAACGTGCCTCCAATCGTGAACTTCGGTGAGACTTTTTATCTCTTCAACCCTGTTCCAGACAAATCTAGTCCACCGTTGCCCACGACGTAGCCAAGACAATACGGTTGACGAATCTGTCCAAAAAATCTTACTCGCGTACGCCAGGTCCATAGCTTCAAGGAAGGATTTCATCAGTCGAGCACCAAGGGTTGCTGCTAAAAGCTCCATCCGTGGAATTGAAATTTCCTCCGCAGGTCCTACCCTTGATTTACCTTGGACCAAGTGGATTCGAACTTCTTGAGGGGTTTCAACCCTAACGAACAATGCGGCCGCGTACGCGTGCTTGCTAGCGTCGACGAACATATGCAACGAGATCGCATCTTCTTTGGTACCAAAAATCCAACGAGGCACTTTCAAGTTTTGGATCAACACATCAACTGGAACCGGCGAATCCCAACCAATTTGCTGGTTTCAGAGTCGTTGCAACATCAATTTTGGAAGTAACACGGCTGGACAAGCCCAACCAAGCGGATCAAAAATCTTGTGGGCAGCTGATAAAATTTTTCTCTTGGTTATTGGTTCCTCTAGTTTGTCTGAAAAATTTAAACACAATGAGAGTAGGTCCTTTTCTTCATCCCAGGTAATACCCAAAACAGAGCTCAGGCTTTTTTGATCAAAAATACTTGTGAACTCCCAGTCCCGCAATTCAAACCTAGCTTCTTGCATTATCTCGGTTGATCTTTCTTGAAAGCGTCTTCTTTCTTCATCTGTTGCGACACTAGTCACGCAGTTATCGACATAAAAGGACCTTCTTAACTTTTTTATGAGATTACGCTCCTCTGCGGATACAGCAAAACTCAGAACCTTTTTCAGGTGGTGATCGATGGTAGCTCCAAGCAGAAATGGGCTGCTATTAAGGCCAAAAACTACGCGCCGATGTCTATAAACAAGTCTGTCAGCGTCAGTCTTGCGTATCCATCAGAATTTCAAAAAATTGCGATCAGCAGGGGCTATACTTATTTGTAGGAAGGCTTTGGCTATGTCTGCCGTAACTCCAATGGCATTTTCTCTAAATCTTAACAAAATACTGGCCACCAATTCTATCAGATTGGGCCCGGTTTCTAGGCATTGATTGAGTGATGGGCCTTTTTTCTCCGGAGCTTTCTCATCCTTCCCCTGGGTCGAAGCATCGAAGACTGGCCTTACAGGCGTCGTACTGCTTGGTTTGATGATAGGTTTGTGAGGTAGAACGTAGTCATCATCTTTAATCTCATTACCTGGGACTTCTTCAATTATGCCTTTATCTAGCCAATCCTCAAACACCTCCTGATAATCGTCGTGTAGATTTCCCATCTCGAGTTGTTTGTCTACTTTTTGTAGTCTTTTTTCAGAAGCCAGACGATTGCCAATAAGGGGAGGGTGATTCTCTTTCCATGGCAAACAGACCTCATATCGTCCTTCTTCGTTCACACGAACCGTCTGCTCGAAGCGTTCCCTCACCCGGGGTAGGTGAGCCTCCTTGAAAATGGTCTCTACACAAATCAGAAATTTTAGCATCTCTATTAAACATGGTAAGAACAGTTAAAACAGCGTCTTCTTTCTCAGGTGTCTTGCTGCCGTTTCGTCCTAACAGCGTCCATCCAAGTTTTATCTCGATTGCTGTAGGTCCACAGATGACTTGACGTAGGTTACCCGTGTATAATAGCCCCGTAATATCAGCTCCGATAAGTATAGCAAACGACTCGCTGTTATTGCCTGTGTCGGAGAGGACAATGCCTGACTCTCTTAGTTGCTTGAGCCAGCTACCTGGTGAAACCGTCGGCAGCGTCTGACAAATTTCGTTTTCGTCAAACGCTCTGATGCTGCATTCGTACTTTCCATCCATGCTACTGAGATTAAAGCGATATTCTCGATGAACTTGGGGTTCTGTTCTTTTCCCGCCGAATAAAAGATGAACCATACTCACCATAAGGGCCTTTTAATTTTACTCTAAGTGTTTGCAAGTATACATCTGTGTCAAAAGAGGCATTGTTACAGTTAGAAACGGTGAGGTTTTCGACCTTCTTACTCAAAACATCCGTTTTCTCAACGGTCGACTCCGTTTTCGAAACATCTCTGCACATCAGTAGTACGTGCCGTCGACCGCACCATGGACACTTTTCTCTCGATTTGCACTTTTGAAACACGTGGTTTTGCTTGAGACAGTTAAAGCAAGCTCTCTTTTCCTTCGTTATAGCTTGTCTCGCACTAAGCGACATTTGTTTTGCTTCTTCACAAGTCGCGCTTTCGCGTTTCTCTTGGCAGAAAATGCATGTATTTCGAGACGCGTCGTTTGCTGTGAAAAGCCCGGCTGCAGTAGCGAAATCTGCGTTATCACTGGTACTAGATTTCTTCTTCTGAACTGCCTTATCGACCGCTGTTATCGGCTCTTGCGGCGTAACGAGGTCAAAACCAGACTTAGCCATCGAAATTCTTTCTTCGTTTTGAACCTCGCCTTCTAGAAAGGCCATAAGGTTTTTTAATCGAGCACTGGCGTCTGATGCGCTTTTATTTTACCTTTGCCATGTACGCAATATTTCCTCTGGCAGCGAGGACTCCACGAGCGGGAACAACATAGCGGCGCACATAGCTGTCGTGACGCCTAAGGACTCGAGCGTCCGCAGATGCGTCTCCAACTTGTCGTAAACGCTGACGAGTTCACCCTTTGTTCGATTTAATACCAATTTTAGCAATTCCCGCACGTATACCTCAACGAGCAGGTCATTGTGGCCAAAACGACTTTTTAAACTCTCTATGACCTTGTCGTAATTTTCTTTGGTTGAGGGATAGCTATTAACAACTTCACTAGCTCTTGAACCTTCGATCATAGCTTGAGTGAGGTATTGAAATTTGTCCTGCTTGGCCATAATCTTGTCTTCGTGAATCTTACGAAATGCGCTCCAAAACTTCAACCAATCCTTTGAATCGCCGCCGAACCTTCTCTATTCAATTTTCGGAAGCTTGTAGTTCCGGGAATTGTCGACCGTTGTAGACGACCGCCCGACATTTCCTGTATCAATCGGTGACGTGTCTTGTATAAGTTGATGGACGGTAATTCTTCCCAACATGAACTTAGATTTGTATTCGTCAGCGCCCTCCATTTCTTTTACAAGCTCAGTTTCCTCTTTTTCGGCATCTATGAGCGCTGAGATTATCTTTTCTTGTGCATCATCCAACTCCTTCGACTTCTCTTCCAACAGAGCAAACATGGCTTGAACAACCGCTGTGTCTGGTTCTTGCTTGTCTGTTTCAGCTTTGAAGATTGTGTGAGTCTTTGTAAACGCTGTTCTTAGAGCAGCTCTCAATTTCTTTAGCTTGTCCATGATTCTTGCGTTTTTCTATTCACTATACCTTTTTGCACAGTCTCGTATCCGAGCGGACCGCTGGCGAAGGCGAGACGAGTAGCCACATGTTGACATGCTGCGCTTTTGTTATCGTTAGTGAAAGAGGTATTTAAAAGACTTTGACGCAGATGCTGAATTGACTCTCTTCTTGAGGTTAAATGCATCTTTTTCTTTTTACAAAACCAGGACGATAATTGCCGTAATATGCGTAAATTTATGTTATTTCTGAATAGCTAATTTCCATAAGACTCCGTGTTAAACGCGTGATAATGCAGATACTAACACATACTTTCTCACGTACCCTGACTTCTCAAAAAAAATTATCCCCGGTACACTTAAACTAATATATATCAGTACATTTTATTTTGTCAAAATGGACACGGTAATTCTGTGATCTAAAGTGCAATCTTTATGTCGACGTAGTAGTGTTAATAAAAGGTTTGTCGTTGTGGCTATCGTGCAAGGTGAGACACGGCTTGGCGGCTGATTGGCTTGCGCCGCAGCTGGTTGCTGCCTCTCCTTGGCTTGCGTTGCCATCACGCGCGGCGCGCTGGCTAGCGCCGCAGCTGAGGAGGAGGGAGAGCCTTCGCGCTGCGGTCGGCTTCGGCGTGCGGGGATATGTCCCCCGACTAACGCTGAGGGGGACATGTACCCTGCGCTTACGACTGTGGCCGGCGGCTGGCGGCGACATGCCCCCCGGCTAGCGCTGGGGGGACATGTACCCCGCGCGTCCGGCTGCGGCTGCCTCAGCTCTCGCTGGCCGGAGCGGAGCAGGCAGGCTCTTGTAATGAATATTCGAGTGTAAGAGATCGTATTAGAGCGTTGAAGTGTGCGATGCTGTTGTGTAAATGTGTGTACGATGATCCAAATTGTCCTATGCCACGGCGGACAATGCAATGAGGCCGCGCTTCGTGCGTGTGCGCCCATGAGATTTGAGCGAAGAGGCGGGTACTTGACTGCGCTTGTGCTTTTTCTTGACGCATTTGACAGCCGCAGAAAAGAAAAAGATAGAAACGGAAACCATTTCGAGTTTTGTTTTTACTAACTGTAAGATTTTGTGTGCGTGGGTTCTTTGGGTTGATGCGTCTGAGATCCGCGGAAAAAGAAAAAAAGGAAAGAAAAGAGATTGCTCTTGCTAAGCTTTGATTGTTTAAGGAAATTTCGAGTGTGAGTTTTTGTTTTGACGCGTCTGAGAGCTGCGGAAAAAGAAAAAAGAAAAAATAGATTTCTCTTGCTCAATTCTGATTGATTGAGAAAATTTTGAGTGTAAGTTTTTTGGTTTTGACGTGTCTGAGAGCCGCAGAAGAAGAAATAGAAAAGAAAGGAAGTCTTGTATGTTTTTTTGCAAGCGCTGCGATAGGGCGTTAATGATGCGCCGAGCCGACAGATCTTTGTGTCGCCGGGGGGCCTTTAGAGTGGTGGCCCGCGTTATTTTGTCAGCGTTGAGAATTTTTACTTTATCGCCGTTTTGCAGCTTTACCTTTTTGTTCACGTAATCGATGCCTGTGATTTTGTAGGGATCTTTGTACTGGATCTGAAACTTGCTTTTTTGCGGCTCTTTGAGAAGGTAGACCAATTCATCTTCTCTGAATGTTGCACGTTCAGCTTGCGATCGTAATAGTACTTCGATCGGTACTACTTAGCTTGTACGATATTCATAGTTGCTATGGACTGCAGCTGCGCCAGATTGGCTGTGATGTTCGTGGACGCTTCGTGGTATCCTTTTATTAATTTGTAGCGATCTTGCACTGGGGAAACACACACAGCTCCAAAGCATCGTTGGTGTACTGCGTGCTGCTGCACGCCGCCTGTAGCTGCTGTTCGTGCTGGCAACATCCTGCCAGCCCTCGTCCAAGCTGCTGTTGCTATGTGTAGGATACACACATAGCTCCAAGGCCCAGTTGGTGCTCTGCATACTTGACGCAGGCCTCTCCAAGCTGCTGAGAGTGCTGTCCGTATCTGGCCAGCCTTTTTCCAAGCAGTTTCTGCTATGTGCGGGATACACACATACACACCTCCAAGGCCACGCTAGAGCTCTGCGTCTTTTGCGTACGCCTCTAAAAGCTGCTGTTGGAGCTGTCTGCGGCCTGCCAGCCCTCGTCCAAGCTGCTGTTGCTATGTGTAGGATACACACACCTTCAAGGTCCAGCTGGTGCTCTGTGTGTTTGACGCATACCTCATCATTCAGAAGTCTTTCATGAAACCCAAATGAATCTGCACCAAAAAATAGCTAGACTCTTTCTTTCTTCCCCATCATGGGGTCTGAAAAAAAGCGAGCACCACAACAAAACTTCGGACAGCTTCAACGGTTCTAACCGCACCAAATCAGGTACATCATTAAATCAACTATTGCACTCTGGGCCTAATCTCCTACCCACTTTAGTCGATCTAATTTCTAAATGGCGTCTTTACCGTCACGAATTTGATGCCGATGCTAAACAAACGTTGAAGTAAAGGTTTAGCTACTCGTAACAGTAACTAATGGGTTAGCTCCATCGTCATTTATAGCTTCTATAGTAGTCAAGCAGTTGGCTGCTGATAATTCATCTGAGCATCCACTCGGAGCTCAAGTCTTGAAAGGAGAGATTAAAATGGATGACATATTATCAGGCGATCATTCAGTCCAGGAAGCACATATGAAGCAGGAGGACACCATTAACCTTTTCATGGGTCATTTGAAGGTCAAACTGTAAAAAAACGATGAAAAATCCAGGAAAATACATCCATAGGTTTTTGGGGTCGCTGAATCCGAATCCGAGGTCCGTTGACTCCTATCACATCAGAGTCAAGGTCGTTTGAAGGTCAAATCGTAAAAAGCCGATAAAAAAATCCTGAAAAATATATATATAAGTTTTTGGGAAGGGTGGTGGGGGTGAATAGAGGGGGGTCCGTTTAGGGTGGAATTGACTTCTTATTTTTAGTAGACACTGTAGGAATTTTTTTCGAATTCTTTGGCTAAAATCTAATTTGGGTAAAAAACCGGCCTTAGAGACCTCCCACCTTTGTGACGCGTATTTCGCGTCAAAATATTTATTTAAACCCAGGCCAGTCAATCACGACAGAATCACCACAGCCACCAGAGCCGAGCATTAAAATAGCTATTTTAATTATTATTAACGAGGGGGAAATTATTATTATTTTTGTTTGAGGAAATAAGAGAAGGAGAATCGCCACCGAGGAAAAAAACACGCACACCATCACACAAACACACACACGTACACACGCACATACACACACACACACACACACACACACACACACCGATGAGAAGTCCCACACACACACGCGGTACCTACACCATCGCGTGCTATACGCGCGTCTCTTTCTCTCTCTTACTGTATCTCTCCCATATCTCGAGGATGATGAGCCGCTGCACGCGCGCGCGCACAAACACACACACACACGCGCGACCCATCCTCTCTCCTGATGGACGCAGACGCAGGAGGAGAGAGGATTCGTTGCAGCAGCGGCAGCTTCCTCGAGGTACACAACACCGGATGTAGCCACGAGAGAGATATATACAGACGCGGCAGCTATAGCTCATGGGAGAGCTAGCAGCCGCCTCGCCGCGAGCCGCCTGTCTACCATAGCCTAGGCTCGTGCATGCCGCCATTGACAGCTGCGAGGGCTCAGCGGCGACAAAAAGCCAAGCGGCCGCAATAGATATACGCGCCGGACTATAGCATACTCGCAATTACAAATTCATATTTCGCGCGCACTGTACACAGGTAGACCGGCTTGATTTCCTAATTTAAAGGAAATCAAGGCCAATCAAAAACAAGATAAGGATGGAAGCAATAAGTGTCCATGGGTTGGAGATAGTCGAAGAAAAGCCGAAATTTGGGAAAGATTTACGGTCTCTCCCATTTTTCGCCACTGACTGCCCCAGCGTCTACGAGAGAGCACGTTTTTTGAGAGATAGATTTTGAGAGTGAATAGAGTCGAGTTAATGTTAAAGTTATTGTTGTTAGATTTGTTAGATTTGTTGAGTTTATTTGGGAGGGTATTAGATAGTTAGAAGATTAGAGTTATTAAAGTTTTGCAACCGGGAAAAATGCAGGAGACCGTACACGGAACGAGTGACTCAACGCACGCAGTGTGGACATTTTGAAACTGCGGTGAGTTGCACTGTTAATTGTCAAACGACCCTCGGCATTACTTCCGAGTCGGTAAAATATTTATCATTATTTATAAAATTCATTGTAACACACATGAATTGCGTTGGTGGTGTGACACCAAGCCAAAAAAAAATCAGTGCGCAGCGCGAAAATTGATACGTAAATTGTGTGGCGCGAAAACTGTATTACGTCGATAACAGGGGATAATTCGATTTCATCGATAAACGGATTAATTGAGTGATAAGGGGAGAAAGACGCGAAGCGGGTTGATTAATGGTTTATATGAATATTTATTATCTATGAATATTTGATAGCATTACAAAATAGATACATGATCAGTGAAGCGACACGGCATCCAGACGATACTGACTCGACTCTGCTGGAAACGTAAATTACGGCAAGCAGGTTTCATTTGCACAATGCAAGACCTAAATTTTTTATTTCGAGCAGGATAAATATACACTACCGAGAAGTCATCTTTAGTAAATTTACGATTTCCTCTTTTGAATATTCAACCGGGATGTCATAGACTAAGATAAGCGGATCGAGCTAAGTCGCCTTCGACAACAACCGATTTATCATCGGAGATAAGATTAACGCCCCTGACATTTAAATGCAAATTATGCAGATTAACCGCTTCAAATAACATTTATTAATATTTTTTAACATATTTATATAATTTATATTAACTGAAATAGAAATAAAAATATAAATATTGAATAAATTAAAATTTTTTTAATGTTGCGGGATTTGAACTCGGATTCTCTGCATGCAATGCTGATGCCTTAACCACTCGACCACCGTTGTGTTTACATATCTCAAAACAAAACACATATAAATATTACTTCAAAGTTTATATTACTTATTTATTTATTTATATTTATTTATAATACGTATTTGTGCATTTATTTATTATTTATAAGTAGTTACATCTTTTAACAATATTATTTTTTCAATATGATTCTTATAAATTGAATTATCTTTTACTAATTGCTACCTTACCGGTATTTCACTATTATAATTTTTTAAAACGTCCTTAGCGCTCGGCTCGGGTTGCCGCTATATACAAATTGACGTCATGGTGACCAATTTTTAAATTTGCGGAAATGAATTTTTAAAAATAAAAAAATGTTTCGCAAACAGTTTTTCATAATCTTTTACTTCGCACTGTGAAATAGCAACCATTTCGAATGGAGGATTTCTAGAATTTTTTATTAGTTGCACATAATCATTTTCTGTTTCAATTCTTTCTTGCTTTTTTTTCTTACTACCATACAAACCGAAAATTCGGTCACACTGGCAGTAGGAATGCCCTCTAACAGGAAATAAATGTTGGATTTCTAATTGCAATTTGTAAGATAAAAATGAAAAGAATTTCAAATTAATGTAATTTCGATTTTTACCTCCTGCAGCATCAGAAAATAAAAATATTTTATCGAAGACGTTTAGTTGTAGTTCTTTCCTTATCGCATACTCAACCATATTACATACGCTGTTGGCGCCCTTTTTTAAAATCCCTTCAAGGAAATGGAACATGTAACTTCGATCACTATCGAAAATGTGTACATTAAACAAATACATCCAAACTAAACGACGAAAAAATTGAGAATTAACTGGTAGTTTTGGCAAGGCAATGGCAAGTTTTGACCAAAGTCAAATTCACAAATAGTACATTTACAGTGGACAACATGGAATTTTTTAAGTTTTTATACTTTTCAACTTGCACTACTCATTTTCTCGTCCTTTGTTAGTTTCATAAGTGAAACAAAGATCACATACATCAGTACGTGGCAGACCAATAGAGAAATTCACAAAATGATTAAAATAATTAAAATATGTTGTTTTATCAATAGGAATAGCTTCACTCCCTGTTACACCTGCATAAAAATCCAAAAAGGAAAAATAGAGTGAATGTAATGTTAACGATGTATCAAGAAAATAGTAAAGCTTTGAGCTTTCTCTAGTATAATGTGACTCAGAATGCGGAAGGCTTTTACAATGTTCCAGAATTAAAGTTTTGACATCTTCAGTTAGCTTTACCTTGTGATTATCTTGTTTTCCTCTATTATCAGACATCGTTTTGCCACTTACTATTTTTTCTTGAACCGTTTTTATTCTTCGTTCTCCAATTTGGAAAATACTGCAAACAAACTTTCGACAAATATCGATACTAGTGCTTTTGTAGTAACAATGAAATTGCCACTGTAAACGTTTTAATTCTTGTGTCGATTCTTTTCTTACAATCATATTTTCTAATATTGTATTCTGTACTTGAAAATCTCCACTGCGCCAAAATTTATGAAACATACTTTTTTGCCATTCATGATCTACTTTTAAAAAACACTTTTTAGGACAACAATTTTTGATTTCTGTGAACGTCTTTTCAAGCACTTTCTTTCCACTAACTGATTCATATTCTAATCCCTATATAAAAGACTTTTGGAAATCATCATTTTATATATACGTATTAATGAAAAAATTTATTTTACAAAATTGATTACAGCTTCATTTTAAATGATTTGAAAATAGTGCATTTTGACACGGGTGTGGAAGTTGATTAACGCATGGGATGCATAAGTAATTAAAATAATTAACCTCAAATTGTTTATTTACATAATATTTCACAACAGCATAAAAATTTAGAGAGTTCTTCGTTTTAATTAATTTCGAGTTTTATATATATGTCATTCAATCAAATTTGCAACAGAAATTCTTTTTTATAAAACGTCTTACGATATTTTACTTACCTTATTTTTACAACTTTTATTAATAGTTTTTTTCCATGCATGCTCATTTCTAATTCTTTTACGTCCTATATTGATCGACATTATGCTTATAATTTATTTAGCAAGTAAAACGTTTTTTAAAAAGATTAAAGAAATTAACAAATTTGTGAATAAATGCAGCTTGTAAACGAACAAGAAAATCAGTGTGATTTCAATGCGAAACGAGTTCGACTTTGTTTTGTTTATTTGAATAATAAACAGGATAAGTTTTATCATGTTTCTTAAATTATTTCTTATTCTATGACTGACATACACTGAGCGTCATGTATCGCGCAGACCCGCTAATGTTCGCGCGCATCGTGCAAGTTTGGCAAAATCGCTCTATCTTTGCCACTTTTCATCCAATTCATCTGAAATTTTCTGAGAAACTTCTTCAAATGTTAACAAACAAATGTCTCGTTGAAAGTTAGTTGAGTCTTAAACTTCCCTCGATACTTTTTTTCGTTGAACATACTTAACCATATAAAAGGTAGCTCACTGGTTTGCAATTAAATTGTTGAATGAAAAATATTTAATATTTAACTATCTATGAGTTTATTAGCAGCGCTAGACTATTTTACGAGTCTATGCAAAAAATAAGCAAGATCCGTTCATATTTGTCGGAGCTGCAGCGAGCTAAGTTTAAAAAACGTGGTGCAAATAAGATTTAAAATTTTGCCGTTTTTATTTTTTTTATCAAATACTAAACATTGTACAAACAAAGTATATATATAAAAAGTTGCCATTTTTGATCCTCTGCACGATACTATTTTTTTAAATTCATTTCCGTAAAATTGCAAATTTTGGTCACCATGACGTCAATTTTGATATAACGGCAGCCGGGCCGAGCACTAAGGACGTTTTAGAATCGATGCCTTCAAATCTCTCGGAAAATATTTTATGCCCTCCAAATTTATAGTAGAAAACTTCAGTAAAATTTTCAAGAAATTTAATACTATTAATTCTAGGAGAAAAATGGGTTGGAAACTATTAAAAACAGAATATGTTTCAACTTATTTATTTCTCAGATAGTTAATAAAAAAATATCTTAAAAATTTAATTGGAGATTCCTATTCTAAATTTTGAGGGCATAAGATATTGATTTCTTCCGAAAGATTTATTTCTTACCGAAAATAGAAATAATCAAAATGAAATGCCGATAAGGTAGGAAACGGAACGGTATTTTACAGCGCTTTAAGTAATTGAATTTAATATATATAATGTAAATAGTATAATCTTAAAAGTTGTAAAACAATGATAATATTGTTAATACATCACTGAATTAGTTAATTAATTATTTTATTTATTTATTTATTTATTTATTTATTTATTTATTTATTTATTTATTTATTCATTTATTCATTTATTTTGAAAGTACAATATTTGGAGAATATACTGTAGAAATTTAATTATGGTCGAGATTTTCCAACACGCGGGAAAATCCCGATATTTGATTTTATAGGTAAAGGGGGAAAAAGGGAGAAGGTAAAATAAAGGACTCGATTTTTGAGCCACAAAAAGATGAATTTATTAGGCTCTGAGAGGGGAAAGCCTTGCGGCATAAAACCCCTCTCGTTGTCGATATATAAGCTGCGAGAAATTGAGGTATGGATCTTCGTATGTGTGTATGTGTGTGTGTATTTGCGTGCACGCGTGTATAACAAGGAGTGCGCACCTCCTGCGGATCTTTCGATCGCGATTTGTGGCGAGGGCTACACGAATTCACCTTGTGAATTGCGTCGGTAGTGGCAGGGCCACACGGATCCGCACTAGTTACGGATCGCGTCGATGGTGTTCAGAACACCTATTTTATAAACGACCGCGCGCTGCTATCCCGCTTACCGTGTACCGGACAAAACGCGACCCAATGATTTTATTTCTCATTAACCGAATAATAGAAAAAACGATGCACACCCGACAAGATGCTGAAGTTATAATACGACGGACGGACGAGAAAATCTTACACTTTATATAGACAAAGCGAAAGAAGATGCCGGACTCTTGCACAAAAGCACGTAGTGGCTTGATTGCTCAAGAGTGACTGACTCGAATTCGCGCGTTCGCGCCTGTCATTCGCACTCTCGCGAACCCCCACCGCGCTCGCTTCTATCGGTCGCCGAAAACGTGGCTCGCTGTTTGCGCCGCTCGTATCGCGTCTGCGACGGAAAGGTGGCGCCACGTACCACTGACGTCTGCGACGGAACAGAAAAATCAGACTGAAATTCGAAATATTAAGGAAGTTATAGCACATATTCGAGAGCGTCTTATACTAGACGTCCTGGACAAGCTGCTATATCGAGAAAATTTCGAGGTAATCAGCATACTGCTGAAAGAAACACTGAGTTTGTTAGCACTTCTCCTGATAAAATAAAAAATCAAAGTGACTTCGATGTGGCTTTGAGTGAAACTGCTACTTATGTACTACTAAATTTCACTCTAGTGTTCACAGCATTACAATCCGCAATAAAGTGCAAGTTGTGTAATGGTGATATCCAGTTTTTGAAAAAATCAGTGCAAGGATTGGGATTCAAACTGTGTGTGAAGTGCTCGTGTCAAGAATTTTTAATTAAATCTTGTCCGAAATGCGTACGAAGTAAACAGACGCTTTACTTTTGCTATGCGGCTACTCGGCGTCGGTTTAGCTGGCATAAATGTGTTTTGCTCATTGATCGATTTAGGCTCCGGCTTTAGTAAAAGTGGTTATTATTATATAACTGACCAAATATATATTGCTGTAAAGGCCGTAGTTGAAACTGTATTAAAAAAGCAGTGACAGAAGAAAAAGAAAAAAATGCGGCAAACAATTTTGATTCGAAAGTTTATGAATAAAATCGTGGACGTTATAGTAAAATCAAAAGTGTGTAAAGCATGTGAAAAGTGGGTAGGCAAAGAAGAAACGGACGAGTATTTGGAGTGGTACGAAGATCATGCGAAAGAATGTACGGCAAATCATGTTGGAAGTTCAGGAAAAATGGAAGTGGATGGTGTGATCGAAATGTCTCCGCGATCTGTGAAGTGGTTTGACGTAAAGTATAAAAAATTTATCGGATATGGTGATTCTAAGACGTTCAAGAATTTATTGGTAGCTGATGTTTACAACGGCAATCCTGTGGTTGTAAAATAAGAGTGTATTTTACACGTAAAAAAACGAATGTTTAGGCGCGTAAAGGAAGCCAAAAAATCACTTACGCAGTTGTTAAAAAGTAGAAAACCACTTGAAGATGCTGAAAAAAAGAAGCAGAAGAGAAATAGAAAGCCGAAGAAGAGTCAGAAGGAGTCAAAGCGAGTTCGACGAAAAAAAGCGTAGATCGACAAGGGATTCGTCGACTAGTAAAGCTGAAAAAGCAAAGTCTTTCATTAACTAATAAGATGATGGTAAAACTTAGTACATACTACGGATTGGTAATTTTAAGAAATCCAAACTCTCGTGAAGACATGAAGAAAGCTGTGTGGGTAACATTTTATCATTTAACATTGACCGATCAAAATCCGCAGCACTCCTACTATCCGGAGGGTTCCGATTCATGGTGTGCTTATCAAAAACACAAATTCTAAAACAATGACACTTCTTTTGTACACCTACCTGCTTTTGACGAAAATATTTCGACTATTTTAATGCCTATATATGAAGAATTATCATCCGATGATCTTTTGGAAAGGTATTTGGGCAAAAATACGCAAAACAATAATGAAAGCTTCAACCACTGTGTATGGAATTTTGCTCCGAAGCATATTTTTGTGGGACAAAATATATTGGAAATAGCTACATGGATAGCTGCATGCATTTTCAATGAAGGATTTATGACAGTGTTGAAAATTATGGAGGTCATGGGTATCGAAATCGGACCAGGTGCCATTGCCTACGCCGAATTGTACAATGTTCACCGGATAGAAAGAGCAGAGAAAGCAACTTTTGAGGCTTTTAAAGCGGGCAGGATCAGCCGTAGAGCAGAAAGAGTTGCTGAAAATGATGCTTATGAAGAAATTGAAGGATTATTGTATGCACCAGGCATAGATGATTGATATAAGTATAAATCTTTTATAAAAAACCTGTTACTAAAACTTTAAATGCGTTTTCTCGAAACAACATTTATTCAGTCGGCTCGGGGCAAAAAGAAATCTATCAAACAGATTGGTCCGAAATTTGGATATGTTATTCTACACATCAATGGCTCTCGCAGGTAGCAGAATTGTTTCTTTTCAATCAAAATTTCCTACTTTATTCCCCAATTTTCGAAGAAAAAAACCGCGATTTTAAATTTTTTTTTCACAAGTCCAATATTTTGTTCTCTTTTAATAAACATGTCTAAATCTGCTACCTGCGATAACGACAAGCTTACAGAACAATAATCCATTCGAATTTTTTGTTTCAGATTATCTGGACTGACGCTACCGCCTCACAGTGGGAACAAATCGTTATTTTTATGTCAAAATCGTAGAACTCGAAGTAGAAATAAGATAGAGTAAATATTTTGTTTTGTGCACAAAGCTGAATATGCACAGAATATAGAAAAACTATTCCCGATGTCCTATTAAAATGACATAACCTTAAAAAATGTGCATGAACATGTGCACGTTCTAAAAAAATGTAGTAAAACTACTACATTACTTAGACAAATCTAGTCCCATTCGTGTGACACATCATTTCTAGGTAAAACTTTAAATTTGATTATTACATGTTCGGAATTTAGATAACATTTCTCTTTATGTTTTCGGGGTCGCATAAAAATCGAAAGTCGAACCAAGCTTATCATAAAGAGCAAGTTGTCAGTTTTAATTTGCACGGTCGTGGATACACTAAAAATGTACCAATCAAAAGTTATAGCCAAAAATGGCTACACGAGATATCTTATTCTCCTAGCTACGGTAAAACTTCGTTTGGACGAGATATCTCGGTATACTGCGACAGAGGCTTAATAACTTCTACTAAGATTAATATTTTTATACACAACAAAGCTTAAATTAAAGCTCTTCTGCCTAGTTTTATTGCGTGTTTAGGGCCAATTTTTTACTGTAAAAACAGGCAGAGTTACATTGAGAAGAAGACGCGCTTCTATTTACTAAAATTATGTGCATTTGGGATACAATGACTTATATCTCGAGAAAACAGGCCCATTGGAAAAAACTTCTGGTGCTAAGTTTCATTTTAAGATACAAGAAAATACCTCCTAAAGTTTCATCAAATTTCGTGACCCGGAAGGTTTGGACTCTTATTGTGAGTTAGCCCGTTTTTCAAGCGAAAATTGAGTTAGCCTCTTCTTCAAGCATTTTTCGAGATAGTCTCTTTTTTCACTCAACCGTCAATATTATAACCTATGAGATACACCTAACACGCATTGATTCTTCCCGAACGGATTTGAATTTAACGTATAAAGTATATCTGTATATGTATTATACATAGATATACTTCAAACGTTAAATTCAAACATGTTTTGGAAGAATCAATTCATGTTGTGTATACATTTTCAGGGTGTAGTCTGGAGGTTTTGCACTTTTTACAAAGATATTTCAGGAATTTCTTTTTACAACAAAATAAAATCCAATCATTTCAAATTTTTTATATGTTATTATTGACATCTTTAACTTCACAAAAAAAAAATTCATTTTACAATATTTAGGTAGTGCTTATTACGGCCAAAGTGGCCATCTAAAAAAAGGTATGTGACTGACCCAGGTGCACAGGGGGAATAAATCGTTTTTTCCCCACACCTGCACCGAAAGTACCACTTTTCCTCCCGGGCGCCTGGAGAGAAATGAGTATTTTCGGTGCTGGTGTGAGGAAAAATAGTATACGCACCATGGGAGGTAAAATTGCGACCCCATAGCACGTTTTTGCCACCCTCGCCTTTGGCTCGATCAATACAAGGGAAATATAAGAATCAGTAAGGTATGTAGCGCTATGAACGGTCTAAAAAATATATAGCTCTATTGACAGTGTGTGTGTGTGTGTGTGTGTGTGTGTGTGTGTGTGTGTGTGTGTGGGTGTGCGTGTGTGTGTGTGTGCGTGTGCGTGTGCGTGTGCGTGTGCGTGTGCGTGTGTGTGTGTGTGTGTGTGTGTGTGTGTGTGTGTGTTAGAGAGTATGTGGTTTCTTACTATAACTTTTAAATAATTTTTGTATTTACATCCAAAATTCTGTTTTTTCTCGAATCTTGTCTTGCATGCTCGATAAAATTTTTGCTATACAGTTTGTGCTATGATTCATTAGCATCTTCGGAATAATATGCCATTGGTAAAGGAAATTCCTTAGCTATATCGCAAGCATGTACCAATAATTTATGTAGAGTTGGGTTCATTCGTGCCCATGGAAACAATTCGTAATACATACGATACATTTTTAAACAAAACTCCTCGAGCTCTTTTAGTTTTAGTTTTTTCTTACACTTAAGTGCCGATAAAATTATATGTATATTAGAAACTAATTCAACTTGAAATTCAAGGGACGAAGCAAATAAATCAGATTTCTCGAAACAACGTCTTGCAAGGTTGCCAGAATTAGTTGTTCCATGGCCTTGCAAAATTTGATCAACTCTTACTCCTACACTTTTATATATTCTCTGCTGAACTTCAAGTTTTCGTTGATTATATTGTTTTAAAAGAAAAAAAAGTTACACAGAGCATGTGTAGCTTTAAGTAACTTTAGAATAATTAATTGTAATTGTTTTAAATGTTATTAGAATCTTTCGACATTAGTATTTAAAAAATTCGCTGATTATTCAAACAAAGTTTGAGTGCTGTGTAAAAAGTTTACGTAACTTAAATGAAACACTAATACCTTTTTCTAAAGTTTATTTATAAGAAATATTTTGATCGCGTTTATAAATTATTCAACGATAATTGGTCTCAAAGTTGTAAGATTTTTAAATAAAGATAAAATACATGAATTTAAGGGAGCACTACCGGTAGATAACTAGTAAAAATAACTGCACTCTTAATTTTTTTAATTTTAAAAACATAATTTGAATAAGTTTACTTATACCAGTTAATGATTATATACATTCTCATTAAACTATTTTATTTATCATAATTACCTATAAAAAGTTTCTCATGGAAGCTTATTTGACTCATTTTTTGAAGTTCAGTGTACATTTTCCTCCAAATCCTTAATTATAAGCAATCAAATTATTCTTTAGTTTTTTAGCTAATAATCTGCTAAATATTAGCGAGTTCTTGCCGTTAAGTGTTATACAATCAAGAGTTGAAGAGAAGGATATGCGATTTATGAGGATTGAAATGTTTATAATTTTTTTCTCACGCTCCTAAAGTTCATCAAAATTTAAATAAGTCACTTTTAGGTATATATATATATCAGATTTTGCATGCATTCGTAAAGTAAATATAACTTCTTTCTTTAGACTTATGCAACAAATTAGTACAACTTTATAGTACAGTAAACTTACTGTACAATATAAAAAAAAACGAAATCTATTAGTACCTCACAAAGCATGAAATATTTTTTTCCAATATTTCGTGAAATATTCCTGAAACCTTTTCTGCTACATACCAGAGCACTAACAGAAAACTTAAAAATCTTTAAATGAACATTTCCTAAAATATTACAGTAATGTGTCCGTAATATGTTGTAAAACATTTTAACAAATATTTATTTAATAATTCGTGAAATATATCATGTAATATTTACGAAATATATTTAAAAAATATTATTTGAAAACATTTGGTTTTTGTTAGCCTTAATATTTCAAGAAATCTTTCAGAAATATTTTAGAAATATTACACTGAAATATTTCTTGAAAAATTATATACGAATATTTCATTGAACACGAATTTGCTGTTTCCCAAAATCCATTTATTTCGAGAAAAAAAGCTGTTTAATCACTTACCATGTAAAAGTGTGTATTTTAAGTTTTTTTTAAAATATTTATGGATTCTGGACCAATTAAAAAACACAAATACCATTAGTACGTCATTTCTAATGTATTTCTTACGCTGAACATGAATTTGCTATTAAAATTGGTCCAAAATCCACTTATTTCGAGCAAAAAAGCTGTTTAATCACTTAACCTGCGAAAATACGCATTTTAAGGGCTTAAATCGTCTTTTTCTAATATCGTCTTCTTCTATGGGCTCTGGGCTAATTTAAGTGACGGGATCGTGTTCAGCATAAAAAGTACATAAGAAATGATGTGTCACAATAATGGGACTAGATTTTTCTAAGTAATGTAGTAGTGTTACTACATTTTTTTAGAAAGTGCATATGTTCATGCACATTTTTTGAGGTTATGTCATTTTAATAGGACATCGGGAATTGTTTTAAACTTAGACGAATGGCTAACTTACCCTAGGTGGTAAGTTAGCTGTATTAATAAATATTTTTAGATTTGAATTTTTATTAAATCACATAATAACAAATGAACGCCATTAATATAAATTAATGGAGTGAATTTTTAATAAATGTAATCAAAATTTTGTAGCTGGGAAAAGCCTTGATAGGCATAAAAAACCCAGAATTTATTACTTATAAGAAGATACAGAAAAATAAATTTAAGAGCAAATAACGAAAAATGATATGCTTTGTCACACACGCACACTCGTCTTCGATCAACCTTCCTTCGTGAACAGTGTCCGAAAAGTAATTCGACCAACACCCGATGCAACTCGTTAGTTGCACCACGTGCCGGTCTGAACCAGACCTAGACGCCCAGCGCAGCCAAAACCGACGCCCGACAGAAGTGGAGGCAGCGCGAAATTCAAATAATGTCATTTTTACCCAAAAAAAATATATCCAAAAAAATTTTTTTATACCCTGATAAATTATCTTAAATCACAAGTAAACAAGTTACAATGACAGAAATAATTATTTATATTTCTTTATCTATATTTTTTCAATTTTAAAAATCCATCATTGTAACATGATTTCTTTTAAAAATAGACTTATTGTCACTTAAAAATAGTAAAATAAGATAGTTTAATGATGTACATAAAGTATGCATTCGATATAAAGTGGAAATAATTAGTTATTACCGTTATTAAAGTAATTATAAGAATAATGAGTTGATCACGCTTCAGCGCTACGTCGTTTGCCGACTCGGCAGGTAAAACAGCGTGGATGCTATAGTTTCCGTAAACTCAGGTAAGATCAGACGCCAGATGGTGGCACTCGCGATTTCTTTAAGGCTTTTCATTATGTACTCCGATGTTGATGAATTTTTCAATATCTGATAGAAGCTTTAATTCGCCTAATTGTTTATTTAATATCAAATATTTTTTTTTTCGGATAAACAACTAAGCGTCCTTGTAAATTGCATTTATTTCTGTGTACACAGATAATTACAAAAAAAATAATTTTTTGATAAACTAATAAGTGTTTTTGAGTAAATTGAATTTATTTATGTCTAAACTAATAATTCAATAGAATGGGGGTTTCTGCAAAAGTATGTATATGAGTATGCACATAATTAGAAAACAATGTTTTTCATTGCCGTGATTTCGGACTGTATAGGATAAAGTATGTGCATAGTGCAAAAGTCTTTAAACGCGGGGTTCTGGTTTATATCATATTAAATACATATGCTTTGTAATCTAATATTTATCGATGAGTTGACTACATTTATTTCTGAATACACTGATAATATAGAAGACTACGAGATGCACTGCGGCGATTTTCAGTCTGCAATTAACGTAGATAGCTAAAGTGCAAAAGACTTTAATTGACGTAAATGTTTATTTTGGATTCAATTTTTTTTAAACATCTAAGTGTTTTACAGTAAAATTCATTTTTTTCAGAGTATGCATATGATTGGAAAACCATGTACTTCATTTAGGCGATTTTCGAACTACATCCAATGAAGTATGTACAAAGTGCAAAAGTCTTTAATCACGGGGTAATGGTTTATATAATATAATATAAATATTTTTTATAACTAATATGTGTCCATACTTAGACTTCATTTATTTCTGAATACGGTGATAATATAAAAGTCTACGAGATGCCCCGTGCCGATTTTCAGTCTGCAATGAATGTACATAGTTAAAGTGCAAAAGTCTTTTATTCGCGTCATTGTTCACTAATATTAAATAATTGATTTTCGGATAAGTCGCTAAGTGTTTTCGATTGAAATGCATTTATTTCGGGGCGTGCTAATAATTTGAAAACAATGCACTTCATTGCTGCAATTTTGCAACTGCATCGAATGAAGTATGTACAAACTGCAAAAGTCTTTAATCGCGGGGTAGTGGTGCATATAATATTAAATAAATATTTATTTGAAAGTAATAAGTGTCTTTGAGTAAAATGCGAACTTTTCTGACTACGCTGATAAGTACAGGACTGTATGTATTACCACTGCGATTCCCAGGCCGCATGGAATGTGCACAACGAAAGCGCAAAAGTCTTTGATTGGCGTAATTGTTTATTGCGAATTATATTTTTTTTTATTAATAACTCAGTGTAGTAGAGTAAAATGGATCTATAAATGCATTTATTTCGGGGCATGCTAATAATTTAAAAACAATGCACTTCATTGATGCAATTTTGCGACTGCATCGAATGAAGTATGTGCAAACTGCAAAAGTCTTTAATCGCGGGGTAGTCGTGCATATAATATTAAATAAATATTTATTTGAAAGTAATAAGTGTCTTTGAGTAAAATGCGAACTTTTCTGACTACGCTGATAAGTACAGGACTGTATGTATTATCACAGCGATTCTCAGGCCGCGTGGAATGGGAATAACGAAAGTGCAAAAGTCTTTAATTGGGGTAATTGTTTATTGTGAATTAAATTTTTTTTATATATAACTCAGTGTAGTAGAGTAAAATGGATCTTTTCTGAGTACGCGTATGATTAGTAAACCATATACTTCATCTATGCAATTTTCGGATTTCATCCAATGAAGTATGTGCAATGTGCAAAAGTCTTTAATCGCGGGGTAATGGTTTATATAATATAATATAAATATTTTTTTATAACTATTTTGTGTCCATAAGTAGACTTCATTTATTTCTGAATACGCTGATAATATAGAAGACTAGTATGTGCACTACTGCGATTTTTAGTCTGGAATCAATGTAGATAGCTAAAGTGCAAAAGTTTTTCATTCGCGTCTTTGTTCACTAATATTAAATAATTCATTTTCGAATAAATTTCAGTTCAGGGTACGAAATAACACTCATCTTGAGAGATTTTCCCGTACGGGTTTACTTATAGAAAATCTAATTGTTATATGCGTAGTGAAAATTGAAGATGTATGCTACCCGAGATGGGTACCCGATTATTTTTAAAAATAAATCCGTGGCAAATTTGTCGACGTCACGGATAATTTACGGATAATTTACGGAAAATTATCAATTAGTTTATATAACCTAAATAGAAAATGTCCATGCCAAGTTTAGGGAGGTTATTCTGGGCAATTTAACGAAATTAGGTTGGGTAATCGGGAAAGCGCAAAGATCTTCCTTTAGAAAAAGTTAGCAGGGTACCCCCTTAAAACCACCAAGGAAGCATTCCACGTCATTGGGACAGGGCTTAAAATTTGCCGCTTTTTTGTCGTAAAACACCCCTGCACTCAGATTTAGACGAAAATTTTTTTAAGCGCTCATAAGCGCCAGAATACTCTAACTCAACATGAAGTTGGCAGGGTACTCCCGTAAAATCCACTAGACTAGATCGTACACTATTGGGTTAGGGCTCAAAATTTGCCGTAAATTATCCGTAAATAATTTGTACAGGCGAAAAAATTGCCACAGATTTACTTTTAAAAATAACCGGGTACCCTGCTAACTTAGGGTTAAGTTAGCAGGGTACCCCCTTAAAACTACCAAGGAAGCATTTCACATCATTGAGACAGGGTTTGAAATTTGCCGCTTTTTTGCCGTAAAGCCACCCTGTACTCAGATTTACTTGAAACATTTTCTACCGCGCATAAGCGCCAGAATTTTCCAACTCAAGATGAAGTTGGCAGGGTACCCACGTAAAATACACTAGATTAGATCCTAGACTATTGGGTTACGGCTCACAATTTGCCGTAAATTATCCGTACAGGCAACGAAATTGCCGTGGATTTATTTTTAAAAATAACCGGGTACCCTGCTAACTTAGGGTTAAGTTAGCAGGGTACCCCCTTAAAACTGTTAAGGAAGTATTCCACGTCATTGGGACAGGATTGGAAATTTGCCGCTTTTTTGCCGTAAAACCACCCTGCACTCAGATTTACTTGAAACACCCTTTACCGTGCATAAGCTCCATAATTTTCCAATTCAAGATGAATTTCGTAGGGTACTCCCGTAAAATCCACTAGACTAGATCCTACACTATTGTGTAGGGGCTAAAAATTTGCCGTAAATAGTCCGTAAATTATCCGTCGAAGCGAAGAATTTGCCGCGGATTTATTTTTAAAACTAACCGGGTCCCTGCTAATTTTGGAAAAAGTTAGCAACTTACCCCTCATAAACTATCAAGGAAGCATTCCACGTCATTGGGACAGGTCTTAAAATTTGCCGCTATTTTGCCGTAAAACAACACTGTTCTCAGATTTACTCGAAACATTTTGTACCGCGCATAAGCGCCAGAATTTTCCACCTTAAAATGAAGTTGGCAGGGCACCCCCATAAAATACACTAAACTGCGTTCTAGACTATTGTGTAGGGGCTCAAAATTTACCGTAAATTATCCGTAAATTATCCGTCGAGGCGAGAAATTTGCCGCGGATTTATTTTTAAAACTAACTGGGT
Organism: Gastracanthus pulcherrimus; assembly: GCA_949152435.1. Taxonomy (NCBI): domain Eukaryota; kingdom Metazoa; phylum Arthropoda; class Insecta; order Hymenoptera; family Pteromalidae; genus Gastracanthus; species Gastracanthus pulcherrimus. The sequence goes on along the minus strand of OX424573.1, from coordinate 132,771,288 downwards.
ATCTTGCTAACTTTTTCCAAAATTAGCAGAGACCCGGTTATTTTTAAAAATAAATCCGCGGCAATTTTTCATCTCGATGGATAACTTGCGGATTATTTACGGCAAATTTTGAGCCCTTACCTAACAGTATAGGATGGAGTTTTGTGGGTTTTAAGGGGGTACCCTGCCAACTTTATCTTGAGTTAGAAAATTCTGGCACTTATGAGCGGTACAAAATGTTTGGAGTAAATGTGAGAACAAGGTTGTTTTACGGCAAAAAAGCGGCAAAATGTAAGCTCTGTCCCAATGATGTGAAATGCGGCCTTGATAGTTTAAAGAGGGGTACCCTGCTAACTTTTTCCAAAGTTATCAGGGACCCGGTTATTTAAATTTAAATAAATCTGCGGCAATTTTTTCGCCTCGACGGATAATTTTCGGATTATTTACGGCAAATTTTGAGCTCTAACCCAATAGTGTACGATCTAGTCTAGTGGATTTTACGGCAAAAAAGCGGCAAATTTTAAGCCCTGTCCCAATGACGTGGAATGCTTCCTTGGTAGTTTTAAGGGGGTACCCTGCTAACTTTTTCCAAAGTTAGCAGGGTACCAGATTATTTTTAAAAATAAATCCGCGGCAAATTTTTCGACTTCACGGATAAATTACGGCAAATTATCTATTAGTTTATATAACCTAAATAGAAAATGTCCATGCCAAGTTTAGGGAGGTTCCAGAATATGCTGTGGTAATTTTCACAGAGCCAGTGATGCACGTTTCGCTCTTTTAAGAATTATTAGTTACAGAAAAAATTAAGTTGCTATGCTCAGCTTACCGATGAAACATCTTTGCGGTTTCGTTACCTCCGCTTTGGATTCTCGGCCTTGACAAAAGTGTGCGATAACAAGGGAGTAAGCGGTATTGGCATAATTTGAATATTTTACTTAAAAAAGAATGTTTTTGATAAATACATTAATAGAAATAATCAAGAGAATAATTTCCTTGTTAAAATTTTTCTTAGAATATGCAGAGTAAAAATTGAAGATCTTTGCGCTTTCCCAATTACCCGGCCCGACTTCTGCAAATTACCCAGAATATGCCGTGGTAAGTTTTCCAGAGACAGTGATGAACATTTTGCCCTTTACAATAATTATTTGTTAGTGAATAATGAAATTGCTATGCTCAGCTTACCGATGAAAGATCTTTGCACTTTCCTTACCCCCACTTTGGCATCTCTGCCTTGGCAAGAGTGTATGATAACAAGTTAGTAACAGGTAATGGCATAGGTTAAATATTTTACTTAATAAATAAGTTGTTGCTCAACACATTAATAAAAAGAACCAGGACAATAATTTCCTTGCTAAATTAAGCTTAGTATATTCAGAGTAAAAATTGAAGATCTTCGCGCTTTCCCGTTTACCCGGCCCGCCTTCCTTAAATTACCCAGAATATGCTGTTATAATTTTTACAGAGACAGCGACCAACATTTTGTCCTTTTTATCAAGCACTTGTTTATTTAAAGTTAAATTTGTTTACCAGGGTTTATGATTAAAGATCTTTGCGCTTTCGCTACCCGCCGCACAGTGTGACATTTTGGTTTTTCTTGTTTTAAAATCAAATAACTTTTGATCTAATCGATGAATCGTCGTGATTTTTTTTTAAATTGAAGCTCAGGTAATCACGAATCATGGATAAATATTTAATAACACCTTTTGAAGATATATAGATGAGGAAAAATTGGCGAAGTTGATAACTTTTGCAAATATCTAAAAAGACTTACTTCATCTTAATGAAATTTGTATTTTATAATTTGTAAACCTAATATCAGATGTAATAGGTCATACTTGACTTGCTTCATCTTATAAACGTTTCCTGGATCTTTTTTCTTTTCAATGAATGAGCAGAACTGTATAAAAATGCCAAAATTCTGATTCTTTTCAATTTCTGAGAATCTAGTTTCATTCTGAATACCTATTAAATTAATTATGAATAAAACATTTTTAATTAATAATTATATACATACTATTGAATTCATAAACTCCTATACACTGTAAATTCATAACCTTAACCTCGACAAACTTTAATCCCGTGATCCTTTAAATCCACAAATGTTTAAACTTATCAATTTCTATACCCATAAACTCCTAATACCTTGATTCTATAAACTCTTGAATACATACCCTGAACCTCGCAAACCCTTAATCCCGTAAATACAGTAAACTTGTAAACTCTTGATTCTATAAACTCTTGAACCTATAATCCCCTAAACCGTTAACCTCGCAAACCCCTAATCCAGTAATACAGTAAACTTGTAAACTCTTTATTCTATAAACTCTTGAACCCATAATCCCCGAAACCCTTAACCTAGCAAACCTTTGATCCCGTAATAGTATAAACTCTTGAACCTATAATCCCCTTAACCCTGAACCGCGCAAACCCTTAATCCCTTAATACAGTAAACTCATAATATAAATCCTTAAATTCGTTGGCCTTCAAACTCGTAGACCTTTTCATCATTAAATTTCCAAACCCATAAACCCCTATTCCTGTTAACATATAAACAGCTGAACCCATAACCTTAACCTCGCAAAACTGTAGTCTGATAACCCCTGTAACCCATAGAAATTTAAAATTATAAACTCCTATACCTATAATCTCCTAATTTCTTAATCCCGTTAACCCTTGAATCCATAATTTCCTATATTAATATCCTATATAATATCCGATGTATTAGGTCATACTAGAGTTGATTCATTCTGTGTATAAAATTTTTTTCAATGAATGAGCAGAAATGTATAAAAACGCTAGAGTTCGAGTTTTTTCATCTGCTCAGTATTTGATGTAACTCTGAATACCTGTAAAACTCGATTATTTTCATCATCTTAATTATTCTTATTTTATTGTCGAATCGCTAATTATGAAGCTGCACTCTACTTTTAACCCTTTAAAAAATTGATATTACCAAAGCATAAACGCGTAAATTTTAGAAATTAAATGCTAATACTCTATTTTTCGCTTTTCAAGATTATGTATATTAATTGTATACATACACGCGTGCACACACAACCCACACAGCATGAAATATTTCCGAAATATTTCCGAAATATTGGCACAAAGATTTGAAATTTTCCAGGAATCTTCCAATGAAATATTCCTGGAAGAAATGTATGTCTCCGAATTTCTTCCATTAAAATATTTCACAAAAAACTTCCAAAATATTTCTGAAATCTTTCATGAAATATTTTTTTGAAATATTTTTGGAATATTTCCGAATGATTTCTTGACCTCTAATTTACTGAGGATTTTTTGCGAAATAATTCTAAAATATTCCACCAATCTTCCAAAAAATATTTCTTTTAAATATTTCTCAATTATTTGTTAATTATGTCAGTGTTAAATATTTACCGAAAATTTTTAATAAAATAATTCTGAAATATTTCAAAAATCTTTCATAAAATATTTCTTTGGAATATTCGGAAAACATTTCAGAATTATTTTAATGTTTGATATTTCTGAAAATTTCTGGTGAAATAATTCAGAAATCTTTCATGAAATATTTTTTTGGAATATTTCTGAATTATTTTAATTATTATTAGGAAATTGTTGCAATATAATTCAGTAATATATATTGAAAATCGATTAAACGGCCAATGGGAGAAACCAGTTACTGTCGAAATGAATAGATATCTCAGACACAAGTAAATATCATTTATTTTCAGTGATTGTTAAATATTCACATTTAAGTAAGACCTTGTGTCAGATTTGGTGTAAGATCTTAAGTAAACCATTAACAAAAAAATTTTTTAATTCACAAAGGCACGATCTTGCATAAGATCTTACATAGGATCCTACACAAGACCTTACGTAAGATCTTACGCAAGGTCTTATACACGACCTTATACAAGATCTTGCTTTCATAGACATACGGATTGTTTGTTGTTGATAATTTACTCAAGAACTAACACCAGTTCTCACACAAAATCTTGCATAAGATTTTACAAACAATTTTATATAAAATCTTGCACAAGATCTTATTTTTATTACCTTATAAATTCATTTATAATAAGTTACTCAAGGTTTTGTACCAGATTTTATACAAGATCTTGCGTAAGACCTTGAGTTACTTATCATAAAAAAAATTTATATGGCAATGAAAAAGAGTTCATTTCAAAGGTCTTATAGATGATCTTGTGTAAGATTTTATGTAAGGTCTTGTGTAAAGTCTTGTATAAGGTCTTGTGTAAGATCTTATACAAGATTGTGATTTCATATACCAAAAATATTTTTTGTTAATGGCTTATTTAAGATCTTACACTGAATGGGATACAAGATCTTAAGTAAGGTTTTACATAAGATCTTGCATAAAATCTTAGATAAGATCTTACGTAAGATCTTAAATAAGATCTTAAAACACATCATTATTTTTTGATTGTAGTCAATATCTTATGTAAGATCTTACGTAAAATCTTATGTAAGGTCTTACGTAAAATCTTATGTAAGATCTTACGTAAAATCTTATGTAAGATTTTGAGAAAAATTTTCAATAAGGCAGAGATTGAAAAAATGATTTTTATTCTATACAATTAGCAATTTGCTTTCTATAAAAATAAGATAGACAAAGACAGAATTTAAATGTTGCCCTATTACTTTTTAGGCAAAATGTTGAACACGAAGAAAGTATTAGTACTCAAGATACCATTGATAGTCCAGATTTTCTTGAAGATTCTTGTAAAGAATCTTGAATGTATACATATAGTTAAATTAAAATTTGATTACTTTGTTATTCGATGTTATTAAAAAAAATGTGTTAAGGTCTTGTGTAAAAAACATTTAGCAAGTTGTAAAATAGGGTCTATAATTGTTATAAAATAGAATAATTATTTATAAGTGTGTTTGTATGCAAGGGTGAGTGAAAGTAGATTGGCCGATTGGGATCAGGTACTTATAGGTTAAAGGGGATAGAGGTTTATGGATTAAAAAATTAATGATGAAAAGGTCTACGAGTTTACTGTATTTACGGGATTAAGGGTTTGCAAGGAGAAGGATATGAAGGATTATGGATACAAGCGTTTATAGAATCAAGGTTTTAGGAGTTTATGGGTATAGAAATTGATAAGTTTAAGCATTTGTGGAGTTAAAGGATCACGGGATTAAAGTTTGTCGAGGTTAAGGTTATGAATTTACAGTGTACAGGAGTTTATGGATTCAATAGTATATATAATTGTTAATTAATAATATTTTATTCATAATTAGTTTAATAGGTATTCAGAATGAAACTAGATCCTCAGAAATTGAAAGAAATCAGAATTTTGGCATTTTTATACAGTTCTGCTCATTCATTGAAAAGAGAAAAAATCCAGAAAACGTTTAGACGCTGAAGCAAGTCAAGTATGACCTATTACATCGGATATTAGGTTTACAAATTATAAAAATACAAATTTCATTAGGATGAAGTAAGTCTTGTTAGATATTTGCAAAAGTTATCAACTTCGCCAATTTTTCCTGATTTATATATCTTCAAAAGGCATTATTAAATATTTTTTCAAAATACCTGATTATCTGAGCTTCAATTTAAAAAAAGAATCACGACGAATCATCGATTAGATCAAAAGATATTTGATTTTAAAGCAAGAAAAACCAAAATGAGATACTGTTCGCCGTTTAGCTCGTGTACCTCGACTAAAGTATGCAATGAAAATTTGATAAGAGGTATTGGTGCATGTTAAATATTTCAGCTAAGAATAATCAATTGTTTATTAATATGTTAATTGAGAAAGACTTTGGACAATAATGTACTTATCAAAAATTTTAATTATTATGTACATAGTAAAGATTAAAGATTTTTGCGCGTTCTCATTCCGCGGCCAGTTGTTTCCATAAATTACCCACAATATGCTATGATACTTTTTACAGCAACTGTGATGAACGTATTTTTTTCTCAATAATTTAATGAATAAAGACAATAGTTATTATTATTATATATATTAGACGTATTATTAACAAGTAAATTGTTCGAGGCCGATATCTCTTACCCCGTTCTCACTGCATACTAACGTCAGAGTACAAGAGTCACATCGAGGTTAAAGAAAGCGGAACAATTTTTAATTATCAATCTTAGTAAACACATTTAAATGTAAATAAACAATTGACGGTTAAAAAGGAAAAAATATTAATAACTAACCGTGGAAAAATCAACACAGTATATTCTGGGTAATTTAACGAAATCGGGAAAGCGCAAAGATCTTCAATTTTTACTTTACATATTCTAAGAAAAATTTTAACAAGGAAATTGTTGTCTTGCCTTTTTTATATAATAAATTTATCAGCAAATTTATTATAAGTTAAATATTTTACTTATGCTAATATCTCTTACTCCCTTGTTATCGCACACTTTTGCCAAGGTAGAGAAGCCAAAGTGGGTATAACGGAAGTGCAAAGATCTTTCATTAGTCAATTGAGCATAGCAATTTAATTTTCACTAATTAACAAATAATTGTTAAAAAGGGCAAAATGTACATCACTGTCTCTGGAAAAATTACCACATTATATTCTGGGTAATTTAAGGAAGTCGGACCGGATAATCGGGAAGCGCAAACATCTTCAATTCTTACAATGCACATAACAATTAGATTTTTTATAACAAAACCTGTATGGAAAATCGCTCAAGTTGAGTGCTATTTCATACCCTCAATGATAAGCATTCGTCAATGAATTACTTAATATTAGTGAACAACGACGCTAATGAAAGACTTTGGCTTTTTAGCTATTTACATTCCATGCGGCAGAATCGCAGTGGGAAAACATGCAGTTCTGAACTTATCAGCGTAGTCGTAAATAATCGTCATTTACTCAAAGACACTTATTAGTTTTTAAAAAATATTTATTTAATATTATATACACCATTACTCCGAGATTAAAGACTTTTGCAATTTGCACATACTTCATTCGATGCAGTCGCAAAATTGCAGCAATAAAGTGCATTGTTTTTAAATTATTAGCACGCCCCGAAATAAATGCATTTATAGATCCATTTTACTCTACTACACTGAGTTATTAATAAAAAAAATATAATTCGCAATAAACAATTACGCCAATTAAAGACTTTTGCACTTTTGTTATTCCCATTCCACGCACCTGAGAATCGCTATGATAATACATACAGCCCTGTACTTATGAGCGTAGTTAGAAAAGTTCGCATTTTACTCAAAGACACTTATTACTTTCAAATAAATATTTATTTAATATTATATGCACCACTACCCCGCGATTAAAGACTTTTGCAGTTTGTACATACTTCATTCGATATAGTCTGAAAATCGCATCAATGAAGTATACTGTTTTCTAATCATATGCATACTCAGAAGAGATCTATTTTACTCAACTACATTGAGTTATTTATAAAAAAGAAAAATATCATTCAAAATATACAATTACGCCAATTAAAGACTTTTGCACTTTCGTTGTGCACATTCCATGCGGCCTGAGAATCGCTGTCATAATACATACAGTCCTGTACTTATCAGCTTAGTCAGAAAAAATCGCCATTTACTTAAAGACATTTATTACTTTCAAATAAATAACTATTTAATATTATATTTAATATTGAGCATACTTCATTCGTAGCAGTCGCAAAATTGCAGCAATGAAGTGCATTGTTTTTAAATTATTAGCACGCCCCGAAATAAATGCATTTATAGATCCATTTTACTCTACTACACTGAGTTATTATTAAAAAAAATATAATTCGCAATAAACAATTACGCCAATTAAAGACTTTTGCGCTTTCGTTGTGCACATTCCATGCGGCCTGGGAATCGCAGTGGTAATACGAGTACATACAGTCCTGTACTTATCAGCGTAGTCAGAAAAGTTCGCATTTTACTCAAAGACACTTATTACTTTCAAATAAATATTTATTTAATATTATATGCACCACTACCCCGCGATTAAAGACTTTTGCAGTTTGTACATACTTCATTCGATGCAGTTGCAAAATTGCAGTAATGAAGTGCATTGTTTTCAAATTATTAGCACGCCCCGAAATAAATGCATTTCAATCGAAAACACTTAGCGACTTATCCGAAAATCAATTATTTAATATTAGTGAACAATGACGCGAATAAAAGACTTTTGCACTTTAACTATGTACATTCATTGCAGACTGAAAATCGGCACGGGGCATCTCGTAGACTTTTATATTATCACCGTATTGAGAAATAAATGAAGTCTAAGTATGGACACATATTAGTTATAAAAAATATTTATATTATATTATATAAACCATTACCCCGTGATTAAAGACTTTTGTACTTTGTACATACTTCATTGGATGTAGTTCAAAAATCGCCTAAATGAAGTACATGGTTTTCCAATCATATGCATACTCTGAAAAAAATGAATTTTACTGTAAAACACTTAGATGTTTAAAAAAAATTGTATTCAAAATAAACATTTACGTCAATTAAAGTCTTTTGCACTTTAGCTATCTACGTTAATTGCAGACTGAAAATCGCCGCAGTGCATCTCGTAGTCTTCTATATTATCAGTGTATTCAGAAATAAATGTAGTCAACTCATCGATAAATATTAGATTACAAAGCATATGTATTTAATATGATATAAACCAGAACCCCGCGTTTAAAGACTTTTGCACTATGCACATACTATATCCTATGTAGTCGGAAATCACGGCAATGATAAACATTGTTTTCTAATTATGTGCATACTCATATAAATACTTTTGCAGAAACCCCCATTCTATTGATTTATCAGTTTAGACATAAATAAATTCAATTTACTCAAAAACACTTATTAGTTTATCAAAAAATTAATTTTTTTGTAATTATCTGTGTACACAGAAATAAATGCAATTTACAAGGACGCTTAGTTGTTTATCCGAAAAAAAAATATTTGATATTAAATAAACAATTAGGCGAATTAAAGCTTCTATCAGATATTGAAAAATTCATCAACATCGGAGTACATAATGAAAAGCCTTAAAGAAATCGCGAGTGCCACCATCTGGCGTCTGATCTTACCTGAGTTTACGGAAACTATAGCATCCACGCTGTTTTACCTGCCGAGTCGGCAAACGACGTAGCGCTGAAGCGTGATCAACTCATTATTCTTATAATTACTTTAATAACGGTAATAACTAATTATTTCCACTTTATATCGAATGCATACTTTATGTACATCATTGAACTATCTTATTTTACTATTTTTAAGTGACAATAAGTCCATTTTTAAAAGAAATCATGTTACAATGATGGATTTTTAAAATTGAAAAAATATAGATAAAGAAATATAAATAATTATTTCTGTCATTGTAACTTGTTTACTTGTGATTTAAGATAATTTATCAGGGTATAAAAAAATTTTTTTGGATATATTTTTTTTGGGTAAAAATTACATTATTTGAATTTCGCGCTGCCTCCACTTCTGTCGGGCGTCGGTTTTGGCTGCGCTGTAGACGCCTGTTCACGATTTGTTCGCGCACCTTAAAATTACCATGCACACATTCACGCACTTCATTTTACCGAATATTAGTTTTATATCAAATTAATGTGTTTGTATGTGTGTTTATATGTGTGTTGAGATAAATGATATACTTGATTGATTGAGGTCGTAATGACCGAATGATTATTTTGCCTAATGGCTTTATTTATACGATATTGCCGCAATGACCGATTTGTTGCCCGAGGGCGTTAATTTAACGATAATGACGCAAGGGCCGATTTATTGCCCGAGGGCGTTAATTTGAACGATAATGCCGCAAGGGCTGATTTATTGCACTAAGGCGTTTGTAAAATGATAGTGCCGCAGTGGCCGATTGTTGCCCGGAGGCGTTATTGTTGTTTGTGTTTGCGCAATACGTTGAATTGCGTCTTGTGTTTTATCTAAGAAAATACAAACGATCCGCGAGAGAACTTCTCTTTCCGTAGCCGGTGATCAACTGACGTTTACTCTCCACGTGTTTCGCGAACCCAACATGCACGCGCGCGACAGATTAGTGTGAGAGATGCTGCCCTCTTAAGTCACGTGCATGTCAATTCGGTCAACGTCGGTTTCGGCGCAATCGCGGGAAGTTTGAACTGTGACAACGGAACAGGAATAGTTTTCCTATATTCTATGCATATTCAGCTTTGTGCACAAAACAAAATATTTACTCTATCCTATTTCTACTTCGAGTTCTACGATTTTGACACAAAAAAACGATTTGTTCCCCCTATGCGTCTGGGCCAGTCACATACCTTTTTTTTAGATGGCCACTTTGGCCGTAATAAGCACTACCTAAATATTGTAAAATGAAGTTTTTTTTTGTGAAGTTAAAGATGTCAATAATAGCATATAAAAAATTGAAATGATTGGATTTTATTTTGTTATAAAAAGAAATTCCTGAAATATCTTTGTAAAAAGTGCAAAACCTCCAGACTACACCCTGAAAATGTATACACAACACGAATTGATTTTTCCCAAACATGTTTGAATTTAACGTTTGAAGTATATCTATGTATAATACATATACATATATACTTTATACGTTAAATTCAAATCCGTTCGGGAAGAATCAATGCGTGTTAGGTGTATCTCATAGGTTATAATATTGACGGTTGAGTGAAAAAGAGACTATCTCGGAAAATGCTTGAAGAAGAGGCTAACTCAATTTTCGCTTGAAAAACGGGCTAACTCACAAGGAGAGTCCAAACCTTCCGGGTCACGAAATTTGATGAAACTTTAGGAGGTTTTTTCTTGTATCTTAAAATGAAGCTTAGTACCAGAAGTTTTTTCCAATGGGCCTGTTTTCTCGAGATATAAGTCATTATATCCCAAATGCGCATAATTTTAGTAAATAGAAGCGCGTCTTCTTCTCAATGTAACTCTGCCTGTTTTTACAGTAAAAATGGCCCTAAACACGCAATAAAACTAGGCAAGAAGAGCTTTAATTTAAGCTTTGTCGTGTATAAAAATATTAATTTTAGTAGAAGTTATTAAGCCTCTGGCACAGAATCCCGAGATATCTTGTCCAAACGAGGTTTTACCGGTGCTAGGAGGACAAGATATCTTGTCTTGACATTTTTGGTCATAACTTTTGATTGGCACACTTTTAGTGTATCCACGACCATGCAAATTAAAACTGACAACTTTCTCTTTATGATAAGTTTGGTTCGACTTTCGGTTTTTATGCGACCCCGAAAACATAAAGAGAAATATGTAATTAGAGACGAAGCTCTAATATGACGTTATTCCACGGAGTATTTTTAATGATGGTGAGGTAGATTTTGTTGATCTTCCCGCGGTTAGAGGTATGTGAAATAAAAGTCACATTAACGTTTCGGTGGCTATGCCACCCTCTTCAGAAAAAAAATGTAATGAGGTTTTTTTATTATATTGTGAAATATATTAATAATATCCGAAGTTAGTATAACAATTTACTTAGCAAATACAATTAATTTTACAATATGTATAAAAACAGTGTAGAGTCAATAATACAAATAAAAAAATTACCTAAACGGCGAGTCATTGATGAGAGGCAAAGTCAAAAACAAACCTTCCTCCTCCGCATGTGGAGCGGGAAGGAAGGGGCTCGCGAGTGCGAGAGGTGTTGTTGAGAGACAATAATTATCCTGTCCCTTTCATAACAAAATACACGAACAAAAGACTAGCATTAATACATTCAAACACAAACAAAAATAATTACAACAATAATAACGCACAAATTAGGAACACACCGAGAATTTGTATACCATATATAAAAGGATTTTACGAACAAATTACTTCCGATCTCAAAAAATGCAATATCATCACGATTCCGAAAGTAAATAGAGACATGAACAACATTATTATAAAAGGCAAAGACAATCGTGATAAACATACAGAAAATAACGTAGTATATAAGTTGAATTGTAAACATTGTCCTGCGACATATGTCGGCCAAACCGAAAGAACTGTACACACACGCATCGAAGAACATAGGAAATCGAAAGACAACGTTATTGCTATTCATAGAAATGAATTAAAACATGACTTTGATTTTGAAAAATTTGAAATCCTCGACAAAGAACCAATAGAAAATAAACGCCTAATATCTGAAATGTTGTATATTCACTTGCAACAGAAAGCAATAAATAAAAAAATGATACACAAAACCTCAATAACATATACACACACTTATTACACAACATGAAAATCTGACAAATCAATATAAACAATCATGCTATAACGTTGCCCGTCGAAACGAGCGTAAACACACGCTGTAGACAGTTTCCTATATAAGGAGACTGCTCAGCTGTCACTTGTTCCAAACAAAAACAAACCACGAGTGCAACAATACCTCTCGCACTCGCGAGCCCCTTCCTCCCCGCTCCACATGCGGAGGAGGAAGCTTTGTTTTTGACTTTGACTCTCATCACTGACTCGCCGTTTAGGTAATTTTTTTATTTGTATTATTGACTCTACACTGTTTTTATACATATTGTAAATTTATATATATTATATATATTTCACAATATAATAAAAAAACCTCTTTACAGTTTTTTTCTGTAGAGGGTGGCATAGCCACCGAAACGTAAATGTGACTTTTATTTCACATACCTCCAACCTCGGGAAGATCAACAAAATCTACCTCACCATCGTTAAAAAATAAAGAGAAATGTTATCTATAAATTTCGAACATGTAAAAAAGAAATATGCGTTTTGGAACGGAAATGTCGGGTAAAACGCTTACGCAGGGGGGTTCATAATAAAATTTAAAATTTTGCCAAATTTCGTGACCTGGAGGGTGGACTCTACTTGTCAGTTCGCGCTTGAAGAGCGAGCTAACTCAGAAACCGCGTGAAGAAGTGTTTTTTTAACTAATAATTTCTCGCTTTTGATTCTTTACCGGCAAGAGTAAAAAAGAAAAAATATTATGTTTTATAAATAAATAATTTTTTCTATTTTTTATTATTGCCTATTACAAAATACAGCGGGTTCATGCCGACTGCTTATCCAAAACCATGCATATGAACAATATTTTATTACTTGGCCGAAATCGATTGACGGTTGGATTTCTGTCCAATTCGACCGACAAATCATCTTCCGCGATTTCGACGACAGTTTATACGTATTCGTAGAATGCACGAGTAATAACAATATTCTCTACAATATTGAATTTTAATATTATGTAAATAATAATATATTTCTTACGTAAAAAATTACTGTATCACCCTCTCCCCCCTCCCCCGGTAAGAAATCGTAAGATATATTAGAGTCCCTCCCCGCCCGAAGGGTGCTTACGTAAGTACCGTCACGGACCCAGTTCCTGATCATTTGGTTACATTTATTATTATTTTGACTTTAATGTATACAAAATTTGTTTTAAAAAAATAATTAGTAATAGTAAACTATTTTGTAGTCATATAAAAGAACTTTAAAAGTTACTAGTAAAATACATTTTTAAGATAAAAAATGTTAAAGTTGGACGTTGTTGGCAACGTCATGATTGACACCATCTTACTGCAGTTGACTACAAGTGAGCATGCAAAGAAATTTACATCATTTCTTTAAAACTTTGTAATAGATTGTAGAAAAACTTATGTAATTAAGTTATTCAACAGTTTATTCGTATAAATCACTTAAAACATTCATATAAAATATTATTGATATTTGTAAATACGTGTGATTAGCAATAGGGTCCAAATTCTTATCGTTTACCCAATTCCTGATTAGTATTAATAATTAACATGTTTTATGCGTTTAAAAATCTTAAAATACACAAATATTTGTAATAACAATTCTATAAGTAGTTTTAATCCATGCGTAAATAATTTATCATGCAAAAGTCGCAGAGAACGTGACAATAAATCACAACGCTATGTGCATTTTATAGGTTATAATATATGCTCGCACGTGAGTCTATATCGTACAGTAGACAGAGTACGAATAACCGAACACTTTACCTAGCCTAAGTTTCACATTTATAATCACACAACCAAATAATGTTATATTTTAGTATATCTACTGTATTAGTATTGCTTAATAAGTTTTTGTTTATCATATAAAATACTTATGCGTCAATAATATTTGTGACCAGGAATTGGGTCTTGATATGATCAGAAACTACTCCCATACAAACCCCAAGTGATCAGGAATTGCTCCCACAGCTTTTTTTCTTTGAGGCTTTATATTTAAGTTAATTTTAATTATTTATGTATTTTTTCAATTTTATATCAAAGATTAACAGTTGCATTTGTTATTAGAAATTTAATTTTCCATGAATACCTCATCTTTACGCTTTGACACAACAAATAACGTGACAACGTGCCTTAACTGATCAGGAACATGGGTCCTTGACGGTAATGAACGGCCCCTTAACGGGACGCCGGATATCTCTGTCCTTCTCTAATTGAGTTTTCATTCATAATTTTAAGAGAAATCATTTTTTTGAAAAAATAATAGTTGTCCCTGCTTCGTTTTATAGTAATCTAAATATATTTCCAAGCTGGGTTCATATGATTGTTTTGTTTTTGAGAAAACTTTGACAAACTTAGTATATAAAGGTTAATCTCCACGTAGTTGGCCCTCATAGTGTGTCAAAGTTTTCTCGAAAACAAAACAATCATATGAACCCAGTTTGGACATATATTTAGATTACTACAAAACGAAGCGGGGACAACTATTATTTTTTCAAAAGATTGACTTCTCTTAAAATTATGAATGAAAACTCAATTAGACAAGGACAGAGATATCCGGCGTCCCCTTAATTACTTACTTGCTTGCTTGCTTGCTGACTGGCTGGCTGGCTTGTTTGCTTGTTTGATTGCTCGCTTGCTTGCTTGCTTGATTGCTTGCTTACTTACTTACTTACTTATTTATTTATTTATTCATCACTTTCGTACCAGGGGTAAACTATCTAAAAATGATTTTTAATTATATTAGATTTACAAATTTGTAGAAGAATTTCTGAAATACTGTCTTAATAATAATATTTTTTCATATTTAAACATTTTATTAAAAAGTAATTTTATGTAAACGCTAATTCTATAAGTGTATATATATATATATATATATATATATATATATATATATATAAAATTTGTTTAATATAATAATAATAATAATAAAAACATTTATTCTACCGATATCTATTATTATAATATAGTTAAAATATTAATTATATTTACTACTAGTACAAATAATATTTATAGAACCATCCCATACGGCACGTAATGTTTCTAAAAGCTTTTGGTAATATTTCACTTGAAACATTACACCTTTCAGAAATATTTATACAATGTTTCATGGACCTTTCTGTAATGTTTCAGAAACATTAAATGTCCGCTAACATGTGAAATGTAACATTTCAGATAGATTATAGAAACATTTCTGTGACATGTGTGTAATCTTTCTGTAATTTTTAGATAGCGTGATTACTTTAATGTAATAATATCGAAATGTATCAGCAACATATCTGGTATGTTACTTTAATGTTATCGAAAGCTTTCAGTGACATTTTAGTAATGTTACTTTGACATTACTGAAAGGTTTTAAGTAATGTTACTGTAACATCACTGAAAGGTTTTAAGTAATGTTACTGTAAGATTACTGAAAGGTTTTAAGTAATATTACTGTAATATTACTGAAAGGTTTCAATAACACCTCAGTAATATTGCTTTACAATCCTGTTAAAAATATGATATTGAAATCGATAAAAAAAATGCATTTTCTTTTGGTGCTAATCTTAATCTTTAATCTTGATTATCGTTCTACTTATTAGATATTTAATCGGTTTTAATCCAATCTACTCATTTATTGACATTTATTTATGAATTTCTACGATAATTTTAGAATTTAAATTTTTTATATATTACTTATATACCTAGGTATTTATTAATCTGAAACAAATATTTTGCTTACAATTTTATTTAATAGATGTGTCTGAAAGAATAAATCAATTAAAAAATTTTGACGGGGCTGGGAATTGACCCGAAGACCTCTGCGTGAAACTCCAACGCTCTAACCGTTCCGCTACAGAAGAACTTTGAAATCGATAAAAAAAATCTGACTTATAATCTACAATTACTGGTCATGAAAATACTTTTATATTTCGTAAAAATAAACACCCACAAAGATGGCTGAAAATTACAATGGAATTGAAACGTTATAACTGGTACGTGAGGGAAATATTTCTGAAACCTTGCTATCGTAACCTTCCATGTGGTATATCGCAGAAATGTTAGTGGTGAAAGCTCATTTTTCTATTATTCATGAAACCTTTCTGAAATGTTTCTGACATCTAACACATGCAATATTTTATTGGTAATTTTTCAGAAACATTTCACGTACAATGGGATGGAAACGTTATAACAGATACGTCAAGGAATCATTTCTGAAACATTGCAAACGCAAGATCTCATGTGAGATATTACAGAAATGTTAGAGATGAAAGCTCATTTTTCTATTACTCGTGAAATCTTTCTGAAACATTTCTGACGTATAACACCTCCAACATTAGATCGAAAATGTTGCAGAAACATTTTGCGTGCAACATGATTGATACATAACAATTAGTATATTTCTGTAACGTTACTGCAATGTTTCTATGGATGAAATTCATATGAAACCTTTTTGAAAGGTTTCTGAAAGATATCAGTTGAAACAATTCGATTGAACGATACCTGAAACATTACTGAAACATTACCAATGAGCGCATACCTTTCGGTAACATTACGTGCCGTGATAAAAGATCTTTTATAAAGTATAGATATCTGAATTGCCGACACTTCAAATACTATAATTAGATATTGATAGGGGTATCCTCAACATCTGCTAGCTTTTGAACGTTATTAGGAATCCAGATTGGATTCAGTTTGGGAAACCCGTTAATTTTACAAAGTGATTCTAACCCAGAAATCAAAAAAGGAGATCCTACGTTTGAGAATTTTTCTGTGAATATAGGAAAATCTGGTCAGAATCCTGTAAGTTTTCCCTAAATACGGAAATCTGATCAGAACCAGCCTATAACCGGAGACGATATGGGGACATTTCTACACCCGTTCAGAAATATATAGCAAAATTTTACTGGGATCCAGCCAGGGTTCCCCAATACTGGCTGGGATCGGACGAGGAGTTTCGACCGGATCCTGGCCCTCATATGCCACTCCATGTATGGAGAATTCAAGTAAAACTGACCAGAATCCAGCCTAAACCCGGGATAACGTGGGTATATTTCTGCACGGGCTATCCTATACATCGCCAAGAGTCTACACCGCGTCTTACTATAAATGCGCTCTAAGGGCCTCTACACTTTGATGTAAGTAAAAACGATTATTGTTTATTTAAGAAAGTAGACTCTATTGCTCGGTATTCTATTAATATGAAAATTAATCTATTTGTCTCCACGAGCTAAAAAGAATTATTTCCTCATTTCTCAAATAAGGTGGACTGTATATGTATGTATATGTATTCAGCCTCAAGTGCCTTACTGAATGAGTCTAAGGAATAAAAAGTCTTGTATCATGGGAAAATAGTCGAAAATAATTAAACAGAAACTAATCACAGCAATTGTGAAGAAAAATTATTAGAAATTTTAAATTGAAGCATATGACTCATATGAAGAAAGATATTACCCAAACATAGCAAAGAAAGCTAGGTGTAAATTTAAAATATTTTTTCTTCATAATTGCTGCGGTTAGTTTCTGTGTAATTATTTTCGTCTATTTTTTCCCTAAAACAAGACTTTTTATTCCTTAGACTCATTCAGTAAGGCACTTGAGGCTGAATACATATACAGTCCACCTTATTTGAGAAATGAGGAAAAAATTCTTTTTAGCTCGTGGAGTCAAATAGATTCATTTTCATATCAGATTATTGTTTATTTTGCACTGTAAGATGAAATCTTTTTAATATTGTGATTATTTATTATTATTATTATTATTATTACTATAAACTGTTTTAGTATCAGTGCATGTCGAACAAGTGTTTAAAATTACTGTGTATTTGTTTTATTCTAACCTCTAAAAATACTGAATATAATTACAAAAGTCATTTAATAATGTCATATAATTATTAAAATAAATAATCTGTATTTTATAATAAATTTTTCTACTAAAACAAACAAAAAATCCAATGCGCCTTTACAGTATCTCTAAGTATGTGGAAAACTGTAAGCATAATTTGTATCCTGTATAAACTTTGTAACGTAGTCAGTAAATAAAATTTATTATATAAATGCATATCCTTCGGTTAACAAGACATAGGCATATACTTCGATGGAAAGGACTTAGCAGGGGCTGTAAATTAACAGGTAACACCATTCTAAAGCCACGAAAAAGGCCTAACTTTGATAATTTTTTTGAGGATATGGGTAAAGAGAACGGGTTTCTTTTTCAGGGTTTAATTAAACACATATTGAAGTATAAAAAAAATTTTTGATTTAATTTTCAAAACAAATTGGCGGCATTAGAGCCATTTCTCAAAAACGTCTTTTTTTCAATCAATTTTTAAGAAAATGGCGTAAGTTTTAAAAAAATTTCATTTTTTGACGTAAAAATTCGCAGTAAATTGTTTATAAAAAAAATTTTAATTTAATCAAAAACGGGTAAGTACTCCTTTAAATAATGTGATTGCGAAGCTACAGTAAAAAGGTTTCCGCCCAGTTTGAAAAAATTATGTCCGAAATCCAACAGTTTCTTACGCCTTGTTACGTTTTCTTACTTTTTATTACGTTTTCTTATGATTAGTCATACTTTTCTACGTTTCCTTACAATTTATTACATTTTATGATTTCCACAGGGGTATATAAATAAATACTCGCAATATTCATTTTTTCTCATACCCTGCCGTAAAGTATTGTATTTATTCCCCGTTGTCAGGGAATAAAACGCCACATTCTCTCACGCCTAGAAACTGCCACGTGCCTGCGCATCTCTCTACTTTTCCTCCTGTCGACTCTGCATTGCGTGCCGTGTGCCCTGTCCGTGTGACGTCGAATAAAGAAATGGTTGTTCGACATCTATATGAGGTACAAATGGAGAACTTAACCTTAGCAGCAATTTCATGAATTCCTAACATTCTTATTTTTACAGATAAAAACGGAAACATAATTTTAACTTACTTTCAAACATTTTATTACAATTAACTTGTTGTTTATATGTATAAGTTAAGCTAAAATGTTTATGTTCTTTTCTGTTTTCCCTGTGCTCACGTACATAGGGGAGAACGGGGTAATGCCGATCACTGTCTAATTCCGGTTACTCTTATTTTCAATAATCTAAACATTTTTAGGTAATAATTCGAATAGTATATCAAACGCAACATAAAATGAAACTCATCTAGTATTCAAACAACCTTCTATTCGGTATTATTAAGGAATTATACACAATTAAAGTTTAGGTCTACATTTCTGATAAGAAATCTGATCTATAAAATAAGCTTTTATGCATATTATTTGTTACTTTATGCAGTTATTTTATGTAACTTTATTAATTTAAAGAATCTAAGAATACGAAACAGTGAAAAAAAAGAGTATAAACCTATTGTTTTGTTGTCATTTCAATTTAAATTACTAAGCAGAATTGGAGTAATACCGATCACAATGTTATTTACAAAGGTAGGGCAACTTTGCTTAAGTGTTTTTGATTTAACAATGGTTATGTGTTACATATTTCACTATGTAAGTGCGAATAATAATGCGACTGATCATATGAAGGTTCATATAATTGATTTAAGGAAATATTTTACCTATAAAAGTAACTTTTTAATATGACCGGAATTGTATCAAGACTGACCGGTATTACCCTTTGATATGGAGTAAATTCAGTCAGAATGCTTCTTTTTATTTCGTCTTATAGCTTCGATATCTTACATTTTTATATTACACCAATAAGAAATCTTTAAAGTCGATGGTTTGATCCAACATAATAATTATTTAAAATTAATAAAAAACAATTTGAAAGTAGAAATAACAAGCACTTTTGCTTAGGTGACCGGCAATACCCCGTTCTCCCCTACTTGATAGATGTCAAACAACCAATTTTTTTTACGGCACAGGGCACACGGCACGCAACGTAGAGTAGGGAATAAAAGTAGAGACGAGCATCCGCGTCGTAGTTTCTAGAAGTGAGGTTATGTGACGTTTTCGACCCTGAAATCGGAGATTAAACACAAATAACTTTCCGCCGGGTATGAAAAAAAGTTGTATACTGCACTCGAAAGCAATGAGAG
Source organism: Gastracanthus pulcherrimus (assembly GCA_949152435.1). Taxonomy (NCBI): domain Eukaryota; kingdom Metazoa; phylum Arthropoda; class Insecta; order Hymenoptera; family Pteromalidae; genus Gastracanthus; species Gastracanthus pulcherrimus. Next base: position 132,751,111 of record OX424573.1, on the reverse strand, counting down.
CTATTTACTTTACTCCCTTGGTGAGTAATATACTATTTTAGGTCATGCAACTTAGTTTGCAAATTAGCTTGGCTGCGTCTATATAAGCGCACTCTAGTACGCAATGGCTTTGAAGTTTCGAACGCGCAAGTCGCGTGATTTTTGTTTTTTTTCAAATTGATAGTTACAGAGTTTTATACCGCTGGAATTACCCCACAATGACGCAACATGATATCTGAAACCAAAAAAAAACCTTTCCAACCCTCCAAAACATCCCTTACGGAGGGTTGAAATTACGAATAAATAACTATAAGAAAACGATATTATATTTGACTAAAAACAAAATCTTTTTCGACGATTTGGGTTGCAATCGACTGTACATATGCCAAGAGTATTTGTGCAATTTTTTTCTTTTTCCGGAAACCACCCTAGTACGGTTACAGGGGTGGAAGGTGCAGAAATGCACAAAGTGATTTTTCCCCGTTCCAAAACAAAATCTTTTACGGCGATTTCAGTTACAATCAACTGTACATAAGCCAAGGGTCTTTATGCAATTTTTTTCATTTTCCGGAAACTACCCCTAATACAGGCAGAGGGGGTGGAAAGTGGCTGAAATGCACAAAATGATTAAATACAATAGAATTAAAATTGGTAATTATTTTATTTATTAAATTATAGTATACTGGAAGATTTAAATGTGGTTTTGTCTGCTTTTTTCTAAATCTTTTTTGTTTTTTTTATTAACATATTCCATAAACAAATAATAAACTCAAGCAGCTTATTATGAAAATAATTTGCAATCGTAAAATCCATTAGACTAATAAATCTTTCAATATAACTACATAAGCAAAGCGTACGTTACCAAACACTTATTATTAATTCCTAATACTGACATGCAAATATATTAATGAATACAAAAATTATAACAATGTTAATTCTATTTTATATTGAACAAGTTGACAAATATCAGAATTGAGGTTATGATACTTGATCGACTAAATAATCAAAACAAACGTAGAAATATTTCCTTGGGTAGTAACTATTAAAGTAAATTTCTATGTGTCACCATAGCTGCGCACCCAAGCTCGCGCCGAAGTGCGCACCCGAGTGCGTTTATGTAGACGCAGCTTTAAGGGTGTGTCCAGATGGAGGACAAAACTATGGTCTGCCCTCTCCGGACCGTGTTCCATCGCTGTTTCGCTTTTGCGTTTTAATTCAAACGTTGAGATTTGATACATTACAATTGTTTAGTCACTCCGGATTTTCGGAGAAAAAAAATCCTTGTAGTGGAGTGTTGAGAGTACAGGTATATAGATTCACTTCAACTTTTAAATTCAAAATGGAATAGCGAAACAGCGATGGAATACGGACAGGAGAGGTCACGTGGTGTAGCTGCAGTCGTACAGTGTTGCCATTCGCTGTACCCAAAGTGAATTACGGAACGCACCCATAACTGCGTATCATACCAGTACGTTTCATGCTTATTGCGCTCAACTGGTAGTGTCGCCGCAACGCCATCTCTCATCGCACTCGGACTAAATTCTATCGACCATATTCTGGGGCGTGAGAAACAGCTAAAATGTTCTATGCCGTTTCTTCTCCTGTATAAGTATCTAGTATCCCTGGGACGGGGAAAGAGACGGTGCAGCCGCCATGACACTCCGGTATAAGTCTCCTCTTTCTCTCTCTCTCATATATTTTGCTGCGTTACAAGTCGTGCATTTGGCGCACTCCGGACTCCGTATTATCATCCTGGGGGCGCCCATTTGCCGCTAACCGGGCAAGTGCCCACAGTGCAGCAAGACCGGCATCTTGAGTCTTGATTGCGCGCGCGAAAGAATAGACCGGCTGGCCGCTGGCGCGACGCGGCAAGAGACGCGCGCGTCCCTCATATACAAAGTGCTCGTCCACGTGTCTGTGTGCGACTGCAGCGTGTATACTACAATAGTGCAGACGCATAGCCAATGTGGTCATCGCTCGCGGGTGCTGAGCTGGAACTTGGAAGCGGTGAGAGACGTACGCGGGCCCCGACGCGAAGGAGCTGTGGATGAGGAGGACGGAGTGGAACGGAGGAGCTGCCGCCAACGTCAAGCGACACGGCGAACATGGCACCGGACACCACGTGAGTATGCTGCGCACTCTCTGTCTCTGTCTCTCTCTCTCTCCAGCCGGGCCTGCCCCCGCCCTTTCCTTGTTTATAAATATTTTCATTCTTAAATCTCAAACTGCGAAACTCTCTCGATCCCTCCTCGTAAAGTTTTACTTTTCGAATCCGCGAGCTATGAAATAAGCGGGCTATCTGCATGTGTCTGCATGCGTGCAGTAAATTGCACATGCGATCAGTGCTAGTGCACGCAACACAGCGTCCACTTCGAAACTGTTGACATAAGCGCTGTGCTGTGATGTGCTGTGCGTTACTACTTGTAGACTGTGGCGCTGATTGGTCAATTTTTAAGAATCTGCCAATCAGCGCCACAGTCTACAAATATAAGCAACGCACTACATAGCACAGCACAGCATAGCACATCAATTATGTGGATAATCCCTTGAGAACTAGCGGACAGGCCACAGGCGTGGGGCGTCCATCTTTCCGAGTAGGATATGTTTTGTGTGTATATTACGTTACGTTGCGTTGCGTTGCGTTGCGGTGCGTTACGTTACGTTACATTACATTACATTACATTACATTATTTATAGCTGGCCGCTGCGGCGCTGCGGATTGCGACACAACAGAGTAGAGTGCGGGGTACCTACTGTACCTAGTGCAGAGAGGAGCGTGTGAGTGCACGTACGCACTTATTTCAGGCGTGTACCGTGTGCGAGCGTGTGTTGAGAAAAAGTCGGATGAGAGCGTGAGCGGAGCCGCTTTTGTGCCTCCGTTCCGTGGTCATCAGCTTCGCCTCGGAGAGCACTGCAACAGTGTAACCTGTGCGTGCGTTGCTTTTCATGTACCATCTACTTTGGCTGCACCGGCTATTTTTCTGCAATTTGTAATCACCCGTAGCCGTTTCTTTTTTCAACCTTTCTTTCTCGATGCGGGGATAGGTTAGGGCGCAGACTACAGTCGATTACTCGAAGCGCGCGCGGCGAATTCTGTTTGTTTGTGCAGCATCGGTCGGGATCGCTGTTGTTCCTGGCGGGGCTTTGTTGGTGCGCGCGATGAGTCATCTACGCGGCTCGATCCTTGCTGCTATTACTGCTGCTTCTTCTGCTTCTTCTTTCTCTTTTTCTTCTTTTTTCCTCTTTTTCTTTCCTTTACAAAACACTCAGACTTTTCGCTCTCTTTCCCTCTGGCTTACACTTGGAAAATCGTGCTTTTTACAAGTGAGTCGACATTTCCTTCAAGGACTATTAATGCACAGAATTTTTTTTCTTTTTTTATCAAAATTGCTGTACTCCGTTCCGTGATCTCTATTAACGCAAAATGCCAAAAAATATCAAATCTATTATACCTTGATAAAATGTAAACTTGCTACAATTAACCTTAAAATCATTCTAATCGTTTTCAGTACATACAAATAACAGACTGACTATTGAGTATTTTAAATAATGCACATTGTTTTTGCAATGTCTAGCTATGGTTATTGATTATACTCACTGATGAAAGATATTAATGTGTTGTACTTACACGACAGTTTTTTATGATTGTCCAGCGTTAACGAAAATTGTAATAATTAAAGTATTATTTCAATTTTGGGATGCACAGTAAAATTATCAACAATGTTTAACTACAAAATACAAAGAGTTCTATTTTGGAACTCATTTAATATTTACAGTTTATAATGTTACTAATAGTACATTCTAAATCTTACATGATTTATTTTACTTATTTAATTATTTATTAGATTAGCTGCACATTGTTCCAATTATGCATTCATATTTAATTAAAAATTAGAATTTTTTTTTAATTACATCATTTTGTTTTGCAGAATAAAAATTGAAGAGTATGGAAAGTAGGTGATTGATGGTTTCAATTGAACTAAAATGAATAGTGAGCCGCATGCTCTGCCAGCAACAACGCAGGCACAATCAGAGGTAAGCTTTCAAATATCTTTTATATAGGCAAATTTACTGTTAAACTACAAATGTGCATCTGCATTTATGTATGTGCAAGATAATATTTATATTTTCCATTATAAGCTCTTTTACATATTTGCTATAAACTTATGTAATATCTGTTACATTTGTCAATAGGGAATTAAATAAAGTCTGAATTATCAATTTATTTTTACTTTAAACAAAAGCTTATCAATAATTATTAAAATTAGATAGAAAAAAAAAATCTTTTTTTTAAATTATTAAATTTGTTACGACAGCTTTTATTTTTACACTATTTATTTGTTTATAACATTTTTAAATTACCACAAAATCTAAACTCAATTTCAAATCATATGGTAGTCATGTGATCAATTAGGAGATGTGCCCTGAATTCTGTGCTGCTATCAGCATTATGTATATTAAAAAGATAATCACAAGACATAACCAAACATAATTGAAATATTTTCAAAATTAATATTCGAAACAAACTGATTTAGTACTCCAAGTAATCGACGGTGGTGCTGAATGGATGGTATTAGGTTACCACGTGGCCATGCCAATCCATTATTGAAAATATTATTTAATTTAAAGCTCTATAAGTTTATTTAAAAGAAAAAATATATCGCACCAAAAAAAACCGTCTTGACAATATTCTTATTTTAAGGTGATACTAAAGCCACTAGTCACCGACAAATATGAGGAACCACTTTTCTTATTTTATTTTTAATTTTGAGTAAATATCTCTATGAAACGTTATTGTCCTACTCTAAAACAACAACTTTTCAGAGAGATATTTTCTCAAAATTGAATATTGAATGAAAAAAGTGGTTCCCCGTATTTTACGGTAACAAGAGGGTTTAGCAACACCTTAACCTAAACTATTGATTAAAACTAAAATTAAAATTTTGTCTAGTTCCTTATTATATTAATGTGTATTATGTCTTGCTTTTACTTTTATTTTGCAATGCTATTCTCTGTATTAGATTCTTGAGGATGCCATGCAGTCTTACAGATAAGAGAGCATTGCTTATATTTACAAAAAGAGGCTTTAAAATCTAATATATTTTTAACAGATTTGTAGAATGCATGTTATAAAGAGTATTGTGAATATATATTCCTCATATGTAATGTATTATAAAACAAGTTCTTTTTCTATTTATATTTAAAATACATCATTTTGAAATAAAGTTGTATTACTTCACAAAGTTTAAAAAATTAAATTTTATAATTTTGCTAAATGTTATGAAAGTACAATACTGTCAATAAGTTTATAATGTATACTTTTTTTTACAATTTGATTTACATTACATCACATATTTAAAAATATTAGGGTACAAATAAACGGTACAAGTTACAGAGCATTTGTTGATTGCTAATACTCTTATTGCATGTTGCTGCATGCTACATTGATGTTGTAAAAATGTTTGGATGTGTATCGGTAGGAAGTAAGTGCGAGTCAGAGTAGTCGCTCCTCATATCAAGGTGGTCTGGCAACTCCAACAAGCCTTGGAAATGTAGGAAGCAATCCACACTCATCTGCAGACCTGCGTGTAGGTACAGCTGTAGCATTAGCATCTTCGGTAGCTAAGTACTGGGTCCTCACCAATCTTTTTCCTGGGCCGATACCCCAGGTATCAGTGTATCATCACCCACACCACAGGGCTGGTACAGGAAGTGGCGAAGTCCAGACCACCAAAGATTCAGCTGTGTTGTTAAACCAGGATATGACATTATCCTCTGGCGCTCATCATCAGACGTCAACCTTACATCATCATCAGTCGTTGGTTAATAGAAATAGCCATCACGGCTCCCTGCAGACCACTGCCCAGGTTTGTACAAAATAGTGTGCATGTGATTACATGGAAGGTATACCTATTGTAGATTTTTTGTTAGAATAGCTAAAGTACTAGAATACAACATAACTTTTGTGTGGCTCTTCTTTTCTTTATACATTATTTTTTTAAATTGCATATAATTACATAGCTGATGTTGAGAGATATTCTATTTCTTTTTTTATGTACAATACTTAGTAAATATTAGTGTATTAAACTATTTAAGTAAAGATGCATCTTGCATGAATATATAACAAATGAACTTTCCGAAAGGCAAAGCTGAAATATCTCATCTAAAATATACCACATTTATGTATTCATTTTATTTACATTACAGATTTGAATTTTTACATTGCATAAACATCTAAATTATCTCAAATTGAAGTTAAATAGCAAAGCTTTCATTTATAAGATTGTGGAAGTTTGCAGTATATAGAGTTGCAGACTCACGCTTTTTTCTAATATAAATTAAAAAATAAACACTCAAAAATATTTTTTAAATCATTTGTTTAAAAAAGAAGTTATTTGTCTACCAAAATGCTGTTAGTCATTTCAAACATTTATACATTTGTAGAGCCAATTTCTGAAAAATTTTTTTTGAATAATCACTTTTGGAGTTTTACAATTTGAAAAATAAAAAACAAATACAACATAAGTATTGAACAGCGACATGCGATTAATTTAGGGACACAAATTTTCTTTTAGATTCCAGTTTCTATTCCTGGACTCAGCCTCGATGGCAGTCACCTCCAGGCGAGTGTAAGTCACCTGCAGGCAGCGCATGCTCAGATGCAGCAGCAGATGCAAACACAACAGCAACAAGCACAATTGCATCAACAGCAGCAGGCTCAGTCTCATCATCAGATGCAGAGTCATCAGAATGCTCAAAGTACAGCCCAGTCTAATCAGAATCACAGCTCATCCAGGGACAATAAGAATAAGGAGGAGTCATCAGACCATTGTAATGATAACCAAGTACATTCTCACGTTCAGTGTGATCGTCAGCATCATCAAGCACAGGATTTACAACAGAGCCTAATGCATCAGCAGCATCAACAACAACAGCAGCAGATTGGTGTCAGCATTGGAGGTACTTCTACTGCTGATGGTGCCAATTCTGATGGGGTGGAGAAAGTCGAGAAGAAGGAGGAAATACGTCAACTAAATATGACACAGTAACATATTTTCCTTTAAATAATTTAAATGGAATAAAATAAATTTTCGATCGAATTTTTATAGTAGTATATTTTGAAATTATTTATTTATATTTTATGTATATTACAGGTTTCAAGTGCCTGATCTAAAGGCGGGAGGCCACATGATGGACGTCCGAACTGCAGATGGGTCGATTGTTAAAATTAGCGCGGCAAATGACCAGGATCTTTCCAAAACTTTAGGTGTGGATATATCTCAATATATCAATAAGGTAAATATTGATAAATAGTTTTGAAACTATCAGTTACCATACCTGCAGAATAGCCTTGTATATCAAGTTGCAACGGACGCTTGTTGAGCTTATATTTTTGGCTCTTGCTAAACGACCGTCATTTGACCTAATTTTATACACATGACGAACAAATAATGAAAATCAACCAATTTAATGATAATATCTGTCGGTCAAATAAGAAATAAAGTACAGCTGCCATTACCACTACATTCAAACTGCAGATGCTCAGGGTATTACGTGGTCTAAATATTTTGGGCTGCCGATAACGAGCGCCAGGTAAGGCGCTCCATAGTTTTTCGAATGTATGTATAGTTAATGATGTCACTCGATACAGATGGTCGGGGTCGTAGATTACATAGTCTAGGATGTCGAGATTGCCGATTGCATGGTCTAGGTGCAGTTAACAATTGACCTCCAGGTGTACTCCGTAGAGTTTAACCGACTTTATAATAATCGTCTAGCCAGATCCTTAACTGCAGATTAAAAGACCGTTAATATTATTATGTGCGAAGCGCACGTCACCTTATTTGTCGTTGCGATTTAGACTCTGGCTGAAGTGGTTCCATTATCACTCTATTGAGTATTAAAAGTAGAACCCTTTTAAAAATTAACCAAACTAACCCAATGGCCACCCCTGTAGCACGTTGAGTAATTTTTCCCACGCGTCGGGTTAATCCAAATCGAAAAAGAGTAAACGGGCGCTGCGCGCTCGTCAACTTGTTTTCTTTCTGGGTTCACTTCTGGCTAAAGTGGCTCTATTACCACTATCAAGTGATGAAAGTATAGCCCGTTAAACAAATAACCAAACAAACACAATGGCTGGGTACACCTAGGCAAAAAAACTACGGAGTGCACTGCCTAGATAACCATCTAGATACCGTCTTCAACTAGTATGTAACCTGGGCATTAAAACTATGGAGCGCACAACTTAGATGTCATTATCGATCATCATAACCACCTAGACACTGCCTCCTACTAGTATGTATACCTAGACACGAAAAAGTACGGATCAAACTACCTAAAGTTCGTTTATAGCCACCATAAGCATGTAGACACTTTCTCTGAATAGTATATACATCTAGACTCCAAAAAATATGGAGCGCACTATCTAGACCTCGTCATGGATCACCATAAACACGTAGACGTCGACTCGCAACACATCTCGATAACCTCGATAAATATAAAAAAAATACCTATACTGCTATGTCTGCAGCACTGCCAAATATTGTCGTATAAGCTTATTTTTCCAATAGATCATGACAGACGTTTAGCAGAGGCATATATTTTTATTGTTTCCTTGCGGTCAATCCGATAATGTAAGTCTCACAAGTTTTTCTTAGACAGAAAAAACTGAGAACCATGGATGATTTCATAAAATTTTGAATTTTTAAAATACAAGTATATATTAACATCTTAATCTTACACCTGCAAAATAAATTGCATCTGCATCTTAGTCTCTTACATCTGCAAAATAAATTGTAAATGCTAAAAGAAGCAATATAAGTCTTAGACGTATTGGCTATTTTCTGATTCTGGTAAACAGGGAGCCGTAAACGTCGAGGAGCTGAACCAGATAAACCAGTTGCTGGCGTATCACGAGGTGTTCGGCAAGCTACAGAGCGAGATAGCAGCGGGGACGACGCTGATCGGTAGCACGCTGCCGACGCAGACGGCTACGACCATTCAGAACGGAACGCCAATTGTGCAACAGGTGCAGCTCAACAAGTTCGACATAAAGTCGAGCGACGGCGAGGCGACGCCCGGTCCCAGCGCCTCCCCTGTCTCCGTCGGCAGCCACGCCTGCGAGGTCTGCGGAAAGATCTTTCAGTTTCGCTATCAGCTGATTGTCCATCGCAGATACCACACCGAGAGAAAACCTTTTACGTGTCAGGTGAATATTGCTCAAGTCTATTTCGATGGTTGAGAAGTAGAAGAGAATATTTCAGATTTTGCTTGAGAAATGGGCTAACTGAAAAATCGCATGAAGGACTATTTAAACAAATAATTTCTAAATTTTAATTTTGTTATGGCTACAAGAAAAAAAATAGAAAAATTAATTTTTTCGCAAAACATGTATTTTCCTATTTTTTAGTTTTGTCACTACAAAATTAAAAGCGATAAATTAATAGTTTAAATAACCCTTCTGCACGCGATTTCTGAATTAGTTCGTTATTCAAGCAGAAACTGAGATAGCCCATTCTTCAAGCAAAATTTGAGATAGCTTCTTTTTTCTCTCAATCGTCGATGTTTTTTTGTATTTTATATATACTCATTATTTACTTTCTAGTTTTTTCACTACAACTCTATAGGCCTCTCTTTCATTTTCCATTCTGCCTAATCATTCTGACAAACTTAGGTGACTTATGCAGATCGTTCATTTTATGATTATGAATTCTTCTATATTCTTCTCCACCGTCTTTGTTCTGTTCTCCCTTAAATATCTTTCTGTGTACTTTGTTATTTCATTCTCGAAATTTTTTTCTTTTCTTTTTTTTTGAGAGATTCCACTCTTTACTTCCGTATAAAACGATCGGCGATATTATTTTATAAATTCTAATTGTTAAGGCACTGTTTAAATTCTGTACACCTTTATACTCTAAACAAATATTTCTTACGCGAAAATAGCCTACAACTATATATATATATATTTGATTTACTATAATGCACTGAAAAATTGTACACAATAATCTTAACAACGACCTTAACAATAAAGTGTATTGATAAGGTTCAATAGTGTAAAATTTTTTAGTGTACAAAATTAAATATTAAATATTAATGTTGAAAATTCTATACATTTCCTATGCAACAAAACCAACTCTAATATATGCTGAAAGCTTAAGCCGGCGAAAGATAAATAAATTATTTGAGTTCTATCGGGTTCCTGCATTTCCATGCATTTCCTATAGCTCGCTGGCCGCTCTGGCAATCAGTCTCCGTCTGCCTCTCCTAGAGATCAGACGTGCATTTTTCCTTGTGCTACTCAGAATAAAACATAAAGTGAATTGAAATTTCTGAGTTTTGTTTTATTATTTTATCTCATTTCCAATAGGTTATGGGCCCAGTTAATGTTAATTAAAAACTGTCTATTTTAAAAATTAATTTAATATATTTAAAGTGTGGTTTTGTGCTTATAAACTTTGTGAATAGATATAAAAAAGTGACTATGGAACATTCAAACTGAAAAGAATTATCAAACCCTTTAATGTGTAGCGATATAGTGTGTGGAAATTAAGAATAAGAAATTTATTGAACGAACTAGGAGTAATTAAAGTGATTGACAGCTCAGTTCCCGAAGAGATCACTGAAGATTGTATTGAATCAAGTCAGAAGGAACTGATAAAAGTACCATTGAAGAGTATTTATCGGATTCTTTACTTAATTTTGTAAAATCTGAAAGCACTGCAAAACAAATTTTTCTTAGTTTGGGTGCAATCTATGAACGAAAAGTATTGCCACACAGTTATCACTAAGAAAAAGATTATTGGTATTGAAGTTGCATGAGATACACCACTAGTGCAGCATTTTATGACATTTGACTATTTAATTACGGAGTTGTTTGCAGCCCGTGCAAAATTAGAAGAAATTGATAAAGTGTCTCATATATTATTAACTTTCCCTCAAACGTATGATTGTATAATAACAGCTCTTGAAACACTATCAGAAGATAACTTAACTGTAGCTTTTTGGGGCCTGCGGCGGCTCAGTCGGAAGAGTGTCGGATTCCCACGCCGGTGACCCGGGTTCGAATCCTAGTCTCTGCCGATTGATACAAGCATCACTGTAAAAATTACATGTGCTTTGTTTACAAACACACCGCAGACCCCCGTCGTCGATTAGCACCACATGGAAGCATAAACATGGCGACGTTAAAAAAAAAAAAAAAAAACTGTAGCTTTCATTAAAACTAGACTCTTGGATCATGAAGTAAAGTTAAAAATAGAAAGTAGAGGCACAAGTGCAAAAGTACTTCAAGATGAATAACTACAACAATAGTAAAAAGAAATATAATTTCAAGTCTAAAAACAAGAGTAAAATCAAATGTCATTACTGAGGGAGAAGTGGTCATAAATAAATTGCTTTTATTATAAGAAAAATCAACAACATAATAATGAGAGACAAAGAACTGTACAAACAGTGCATGTGACTGAAGATATGTCAAGAAATGAAGATACATGGGTTTGAAGTTTCAAGCGTGCAAGTTGCGCGATATTTGATTTTTTCAAATTTTTATTTACGCGGTTTTATACAGCTGGAATTACCCCACAATGACACAAAATGATGTCCGAAACTTAAAAAACCTTTCCAACCCTCCAAAACATCCCTTACAGAAAGTTGAAAATGAAAAAAAACGATATTATATTTGTCCAAAAACAAAGTCTTTGTCAGCGATTTTGATTGCAATCGACTCTACATGCGCCAAGGGTATTATGTACTTTTTTTCATTTTCCGGAAACGACCACTAGTACGGATAGATGGGATGGAAAGTGGCAGAAATGAACAAAGTGATTTTTCCTGTTTCCAAAACAAAATCTCTTTCGGCGATTTGGGTTGCAATCGACTCTACATTTGTCAAGGGTATTATGTACTTTTTTAGATTTCCGAAAACTACCCCTAGTACTCACGGAGGGGGTGGAAAGTGGTAGAAATACGCACTCATTTTTCCTGGTTCCAAAACAAAATCTTTTTCGGTGATTTGGGTTGCAATCGACTCTGCATGCGCACAAAGGTGTTATAGAATTTTTTTCATTTTTCGGAAACTACCCCTAGTACGGACAGAGGGGGTGGAATGTGCCAGAAATTCACAAAGTGATTTTCCTGTTTCGAAAACAAAATCTTTTTTGGTGATTTGGGTTGCAATGGACTCTTCATGTGCCAACTTTGCCACTTTCGACCCCCTTGGTCCATACTAGGGTTACTTTCCGGAAAACGAAAAAAATTACATAACACCTTTGGGACATGTAGAGTCTATTGCAACCCAAATCGCTGAAAGAGATTTTGTTTTGGAAACAGGAAAAATTACTTCATGTATTTCTGCCATTTTCCACCCTGTGTGTCCGTAGTAGGGGCAGTTTTTGGAAAATAAAAAAAATTACATGACAGCCTTGGCACATGTAGAGGCGATAGCAACCCAAATCGCCGAAAAAGATTTTGTTTTGGACCCAGGAAAAATCGCTTTGTGTATTTCTGCCACTTTCCACCCTGTGTGTCCGCAGTAGGAGTAGTTTCCGGAAAATGGAAAAAATTACATAACACCCTTGGCACATGTAGAGTCGATTGCAATCCAAATCGCTGAAAAAGACTTTGTTTTTGAACAAATATAATATCGTTTTTTATAGTTATTTATTCGTCATTTTCAACTTTATGTAAGGGATGTTTCGGAGGGTTGGAAAGGTTTTTTTAGGTTTTGGACATACTTTTGTGTCATTGTGAGGTAATTCCAGCCGTATAAAACAGTGTAACTATTAATTTGAAAAAATCGAAATACCGCGCGACTTGCGCGTTCAAAATGTCAAACCCATCAATAAAAAACCTCAACTGAAACATTTAAAGATATTTGATGAGGTATTGCCGGTCACCTAAGCAAACGTGCTTGTTATTTCCACTTTCAAATTGTTTTTTTTTAACTTTAAATAATTATTATGTTAGTTCAAACCATTGACTATAAATATTTCTTATTGGTTTAATACAAAAATGTAAGGTATCGAAGCTATAAGTCTAAATAAAAAAAAGCATTTTGACCGAATTTACTCCACATCTAAGAGTAATACCGGCCAGCCTTGGTATAATTCCGATCACTATTAGAAAGTTACTTTTATAGGTGAAAAATTTCTTTAAATCAATTATATGTACTTTCATATGATCCGTCGCGATTATTATTCGCACTTACATAATGAAACATATAATAACATAACCACTGTTCAATGAAAGACACTTAAGCAAAGATACCCTACCTGAGAGCACAGCGAAACGTTTTCTTAGCCTCACTTTCGGGAGCGTCATATAAATAACATTGTGACCAGGATTACCCCCATTCTGCTTAGTAATTTAAATTGAAATGATAAAAAAGTAATAGGTTTATACTCTTTTTTCTTGACTACTTCGTATTCTTAGATTGTTCAAATTAATAAAGATGCGAAAAATAACTGCATAAAGCAACAAATAATATGCATAAAAACTTATTTTATAGACCAGATTTCTTATAAGAAATGTAGGCCTACATTTTGATTGTGTATAATTCCTTAATAAAACTTAATAGAAGGTAGTTTGGACATTAGATTAATTGCATTTTATGTTGCGTTTAATATACTATTCGAATTATTACCTAAAAATGTTTAGATTATTGAAAATAAGGGTGACCGGAATTAGCCAGTGACAGGCATTACCCCGTTCTCCCCTAAGGGGCAAATGGGTTTAATGTATAGGACGTGAAAAATGAGAAATTCGTTATCGTTAGAGACGTTATTATTCACGAAACAAATTACTTAGTTTCTAGATCGATAATTGAAAGTAACTAAAATGCGAATAGAAAAACTGATGCATCTGACACAAGGTCAAAATCAGTAGTAAAATTAAATAATTCTAATAATGAGAAATCAAATGGGAAATCGCAGAAAGCTGATAGTAATAAATCAGATATGTTTGAAAAGTCTGATACTGATAGATCAGATGTAGAATCACAAAAATCTGAAAATGAATATTCAGATATGTTAAGTAAATCTGATAATTGTGAATCTGAAAATAAAAGTCAAAAACTAATTGTTTCAAAGTCAATAGAAAATGGAATTGTTAATAAAAGTACCAAAGTAGATATTAAAACTATAAGGAGTGAGAGTATTACAAAACAACCCCCTATTTCTTATAATGAATATAATATAGAAGATAATTATATTATGATTGCTAAAACTCTAGTTAATTATATATCTTTATCGTATGATGAAATTAAAACTAGAGATGATATAGTTAAGTGGGAGCAAGCCATGAATGATGAAATAAATTCGTTAATAGTAAATAAAACTTGGATATTGGTGCCAAAGACTAAAGATACAACTATTATTGATTGTAAATGGGTATTTACTATTAAAAACGATGGAGTTGAAAACCCATTGTGATACAAAGCTCGTCTTGTTGCTCGTTGTTTTAGTCAGAGATATTTAGATGATTATTATGAGACATTAGCTGCAGTTGCAATAATTTCTAGTTTTAGATTTATAGTTGCTTTTGCAAATCAATTTAATTTATCAATACATCATATGGATGTAAAAACAGCATATGGTAAATGGTATACTAAAAGAGGATATTTATATGAAAGTTCCCAAAGGGGTTAAAAGCAACAATAATCAAGCTTGTAAATTAAATAAAAGTTTGTATGGACTAAAACAAGCAGCAAGATGTTAGTTTGAGATGCTTGAAAAAGCTCTGTTAGAAGAAAGACTTTCAAAATTCATCGGTTGATTGATGCATTTGTATATTAGATAAAGTAAATATATATCAAAATATATATGTTCAAAATATTACATGTTGATGATCTTGTGATTGCTAGTGCTAATATTGAAGTAATGAATAGCTTTAAACGTTATCTGATGAATACATTTTTTATAACAGATTTAAAGGATATTCAGCTCTTTCTTGGAATTAAAATAGATCGAACAGTAAACAAAATATCTTTAGATTAAAGTGCATATACAAAAACAGTTTTAGAAAAGTTTAATATGTCAGATTGTAAAGCAGTTAATACACCTCTTCCAAGTAAATTATATTACTTAGAATTAAGGTGCCTCCGTCGCGTAATCCCGCATCTACGTGAGGCCCCGTGGGAGACACACAATTTTATTTTCTAATAACCAACGATATTTTAATAAAAATGATTCGATATCAATTGTCAGACTTATTGACCTAAATATATGTTATAATATATCAGAAATAATATATATATATGCATACAAAAATATACTCATTTTACTTATTTATGAAATATTTTTTATATTTGACTGGTAACCGGGTATTTTTGTTAAGGGGCACACCACCTTTGAACCAAAAAACAAAACTTATTTGTATGAGTCCATGAAAATTCTTTCGTTCAGAAGCAATCATTCTGAAACTTATTTTACTATTAATACTTGGTAATACCTTTAATTTCAACGTAAAAGAAAACTCAAAATCTTAATCCAACACGTCGTATAAAATCACCATATTTATTAAGCTCCTAATCCACGACCTACAGGATTCCATGTGATCCCGTCCACTAAATTTCTCCAAGCTGGGAATATTACTTTTTAATACATTAGTTATGGTATGAATACAATAATATCCTGTATTCATACTATAACAAAAAATGTATTGGAAAGTAATATCCTCAAACCTGGAGAAATTTGATCGATGGGGTCACTTGGAATCCCGTAGGCAGTGCATTAGGAGCTTAATAACTATGGTGATTTTATATGATGTACTGGATCATGATTTTGAGTTTTCTAACGGTAAAATTAAAGGTATTACCAAGTATTTATAGTAAAAATAATTCAGAATGGTTGCTTTTGAGAGGAAGGATTTTTATGGACTTATACAAATAAGTTTTGTTTTTGGGTTCAAAGGTGATGTGTCGCTTAAACGATCGAAATCTATAATTAAAAAGATACAATCTCCTGGTGATTTTATAAAGAAATCATGGGTTTTCATGTAGTTACAGGCATACATGCATATTTCGCCATAAGAGCCCATGTTAAAAGTTCTATTTTGAAACACTTTTTCTCTTCAGTTTGCCTGACAACCCCCCACCCAACCAAAATTTCAATAGTATAAAACGCACACTTTCAGTGGGATTTTTATTTTTTGTTAATGGAAGATTTTTGAAAAATGACGGATCAACCTTAAATTTTGATGAAATGTATGATTCTTCTTGTCATAATTCAATTGGATGCTTAATGTATATAATGATTTGTACACGACCAGATTTATGTATCGCAGTAAACAGTTTAAGTAGATATGCAAATAAAAATAATAAAGAACTTTGGCAAAATTTGAAAAGAGTCTTAAGATATCTCTAAAGTTCAATAAATATAAAATTAAATTATGTGAAACAAAATTACAATGATTTTATAAGTGGTTTTGTAGATTCTGACTGGGGAGGTAATAATGAATATGATAGGAAAAGTACAACGGATATTTATTTAAATTATTTGAAAATTGTACAATATGCTCGAATACTAGAAAACAAGCATCGGTAGCAGCTTCATCTACTGAAGCAGAGTATACAGCTATTTTTGAAGCTGTACGAGAAGCCCTTTGGTTAAGAAGCTTCTATCGTCTCATTTGGACTTCAAAATAAAAACATTTTTTACTATAATTTAATCACTCCTAATGATATTTAAATCAATATGTTATAAAACGAGGTATCCTCGTCTACCTAAAAATTTTTTTTATCGAAATTCTGTTATTGCTAAAGGAGTTATTGATATTATAATATATTGACTTTTATATCATTATGTGAGATTAAATTGCAGTAAAAAATGTTTATTTTTTATGATATATATATGCCAATAGAAACTCCTTAAAGTCATTAGCAGTTAGTATAAAAAATAAATATTTTAGAACCAATAGTAATTTATGAAGATAATAATGGTTGAATTCTGGCCGAGAATTTGCCAACGCGGTAAATTCCCGATAGTTTTGAATTTAAAGGAAAGGAAAGGAAAATTGGGTACAAAAATAAAGATGTAATTTTTGTGTCACAAGGAAAAGAATTTATTCAGTTTTTAGAAGGGAAAGCCTTGCGGCATAAAACCCTTCTCGTAATATTTATAGCTGTAGAGAGAAGATAAGTGTGGATCTGTGTGTGTGTGTGTGTATATATATATATGTGTGTAGTCAGGAGTGCGCACCTCCTACGGGTCGTGAGACCGCGTTATCGTGGCGAGGGCCACACGGACAGCACTAGGTGCAATCGCGTCGCAGTGGCAAGGGCCACACGGATTCGCGTCGACTGTGAATCGCGTCGTAAGTGGCAAGAATCACGCGTAATAAAAGGATAAACCGCGTTTCCTTTCGCAAAGACTCGCACCGCGAAACGGCCTGTCACCGCGGAACACGAACCGCCCACCGAACAAGTCGCGAACCGATGAATCTACCCAGGTGCACCCGGACAATATGAAACGATACGACGACGATGATCCCATATACAAGACGGACGATCGGTTTTTTCTTCATGATTGTTGAACTCTCGAGAAACGTGCTAATTGCTCGGATGCTCGAAAGCTACTGACTAGTTCGCGCCAGTACCTCGAGGGCCCCCACTATTCCCGGTTCTATCGGCAGCGGTCAACATCGCTTCCGTACGCCTATCGATCGCGCGAAGAATAGATGGCGCCACGTATCCCCTTGCGCCTTCGACGGAACAATGGTTGTATAAGCATAGCCAGCAATCCTATCAATCATACAAGATCAATGCATATTGATATAAAATATAATTTTTCAAGAGAACAAATTGAGCAAAAGGTAATAAAACTAAAATACAGGAAATCAATTGGCATATGCACTGGCCAAGCCGTTACTTGCAGTAAAATTTCTGGAGTTCAGAACAAAGGTGGTTTTGGAGTAAAGAAAAGTGTATAGAAATGATCTGATAAGGTTTTTCTGGGTTTCCCTAATCCTTCCCCAATTTTCGGTCATGTAAGCGTAGTTCAAATATTCATTACGTTATAAAAACGTTAATATTAAGTTAATATGCAACAAATTTTTTTGTTATGGCAGCATAGACTTTTATTTTTAATTTGTCAATGTAAAAGTGTAAATTTAGTCATATTAAAAGTGTAAATCTGCATTTGAAAAGAAAAATCCAAAGGGAGTAATTTTCGATCACCCAAAACAGGTCTGGGAGCAATTTTCGGTCAACAGAGAACCCATTTTCGTTCAATTTATAATTAATGGTATATAATAAAGACAACCGTCATTTTTATTTGTTATAAATTTATTTAAATAAATAAAACGTTATAAAAATATAATAAATATAATAAATATTATTAAAATATTTAAAATGCGTCTTTAATATAAAAATAACTGTTCTTTTTTGATTTTCGTCCACTTTTTGCAGGTTTCTTTTCTTTTATGCAAGCTTTATTTTTCTGCAATCTGCATTTAAAAAGAAAAATCCGAAGGGAGTAATTTTCGATCACCCAAAACAGGTCAGGAATCAATTTTTGGTAAACAGAGAACCCATTTCGTTCAATTTATAATTAATGGTATGGGTGTTTGTTAAAAAATTTGAACAATTCTTGGGCCCCTGTTTTATAAGGTAAAAGGGCATTATATGAACCTAAAAAAAATAGTACTACAACCAGATTATCGTAAGTAAGAGTTTGCAAAATTTTCAGAATATCAAGTATTTTCTATTCTGAGTATAAATGTCCCAAGCCATAATTTCATTCGAATATACCAAGAAATTTATATTTGAATATTCAAAGAAAGTTGTATTAAAATATTCACAAATTAAACTGCAATCTATTCCTTCTTGTAACTCTTATATATATATATATATATATATATATATATATATATATATATATATTGTAAAAAAGTTCACATATACTTGTTTATTAGTATTGCTTTCTACAAATAATTAGTTAATGTTGCAATTCTACTACCGTACCTTTATTATATGTCTCGTCTATCCAGCGAAAAATTCTTTAACGGAGCATTCAGTTTGAAAAATAAATATTTAAATCAAATTTCTCGTTTAAAAGGACAGAGGAATTACTTCTTTCTTAATTTCACACACATCTGGTGCATTTAAATAAATAAACTACTAAAAAATATGTATGGCACAAATGTCTTGTCCGTCCAATGTTTACGTTAAATGTACTAAAACAATCGAAGGCGGTATCATCGAATACCACAAATAGGTAAATAAACAACATTTTAACCTATTTAAGCATAGATCATAATCGTTCATATTCTGTAATAAGCGATGCAATTTTTAATTTGTGCTAAACCAGAGATACTTTATGTAAGGTAATATATATCAAACAATATTAAATGAAAGTTATATACTCTATTAATTCGTAATTTAAAAGAATTGGTTATAAGAAACTTTCAACATTGTAATATTTTTTTAACTACATAAAACTGTTTGTTGATCTCGCCCATTTTAATTTACTTTATTTATATGATTAATATTATTACATCAAATTTTTATTTTCGGTTTCACACTTTATTTTTTGAAAATCGTACTTTTAAAAAGAGCCAACTTTTTGACAATCACCCGTATACAATAAAGACAACCGTCATTTTTATTTGTTATAAATTTATTTAAATAAATAAAACGTTATAAAAATATAATAAATACAATAAATATTATTAAAATATCTAAAATGCATCTTTAATATAAAAATAACTGGTCTTTTTTGATTTTCGTCCACTTTTTGCAGTTTTCTTTTCTTTTATGCAAGCTTTATTTTTCCATTTTCCAATTAAATGCTACCTTACTCCAGTTCAGTTTTAAAGGACGAAACAGTGCCACATCCATCGTCTGGAGCAGGTGGGTAGAATTTGGGTACAGAGCAATCAATATAAAGTCATGCACTACACAGAAGTCATTGAGAGCCATCGACTGATGGGATGTGTGGCCATCGACATACAAGAGTATGGAAAATATAATTTTGTTTTTCAAACACCATTTATAAAATGTACCTGTAATGTATTCGTAGAAGCTTTCCTGAGTCTCCCACCAATTATTTGAATGGCTTAGAGCCCACCCATCTGGTGCTGCATCCGCAATATTACCAGGAATCTGTTCATATGCGTATAGGACTAAAAGAGGAGCTAACTGACCTATCGCATTACCAGTTATTAATACGCTCAAACAATCTTTATCATCTTCTGTAATACGGCTGTAGACACTTTTTTATTTCTGGGAGCGAGTACTTTCTTTGGCTTTGGGTTGAATTGAAATGATGATTCGTTTTACATCTAACACGTTTTGAGATATAAGATGTTGTTCTACACCTTTAAACCAGTTTTTTAGAGAAACTTCTGTAACTTCTGCTCTTCTATGAGACACATTTTGTACCATTTTCTGTGAAACTTCAGGGTGACGCTGGAGAAAAGCACTGGACCAGTCCTTGGATGGTCTACCGTTCTTAAACGGTGTTTCCCTCTTAAGGTGTTTTATGAGCCTTTGAACACTATTTAACAGCTGCTTTATACCAATTGAAAACCAACTGAACTTATCTGGATAATCCACTGCACTAGTAACTTCTCTTCAGTAGTCAAAATACTCGCTGAACCTGGCCTTGCATCAATTTTATATTTTTCATTATGAATGTCCAATAAGGTTGAAAAGGGGACTTGATAGATAGTACTAACCTTATGCAGAGATGTCTTTTTATTTTGCACATCTTCCATGGCATTTCTCATATTTTCTTGACTATTTTTTTGTACTTCTTGCCTGCCATTTGAGGATAAGAAACAAAGAACACTAAAAAAAATAGAAAACATATCATATGTCAAACTAAATATATTTTAATTTTAATATATAATGTAAAAGTTATTAATATTCGAGTACACAATTAAAATTTTACAACAAATTCGTTGCTGTTAATATGACCGAAAATTGCGGACATATAAAAATCAAGGAACCATTAACCAATCACTCATTGTTTTCAATTGTATTAATATAAATATAAATAATTTTGTTATTCATTACTTACAAATATATCAATTAAACTAAATAAACAACACTTACCTGAAAAGTGTTGACAATAATGCAGCAGAAAGCGATACTCCAAAGTGTACTCTCTTACTTCAAGCAGTAGTAAAATGACGAAATGGCGCTCTTTTCTCAGACGTTCAACTACCAATTATTTTTATAAAAACATGACTTACATAGGTGGATATGTAAGTATTAATTACACTTTTTTTTAAATGTAAATTAGGCGAAACAAATTTAATATTATGATTTGTACAGCGGAGTGACCGAAAATTGGGTACTGACCGAAACCTGTGGCCCTGACGGTCGTTCCCCAGAAACTGAGAGAGCACAGGGAGGGAAAGCACATAAGTTCTTTTTTTGTATTATTTTGTTTATATAATTTAGTATTAGAGTATAGAATATAGTTGATGTATATATGTGTGCGTATTCATAAGTAACGTCAACATAGTACTTCAAGTTGAATAGATTTGTATTTGACAAGGCGTGTTGGAAATTCTATATATTTCCTATGCAATAAAACCAAATCTAAAATACGCGGAACGCTTAAGTCGGCGAAAGATAAATAAACGCTATTATGTCTGTCGTGGGCCTGGGCATCTGAAGCCTATTATAGTGTATGTGTTTGTATAAAGGGAACAATTGTTTTATGTTTACGAATGCTGCGTTTCCGTGCATTTCTTATAGCTCTCTGGCCGCTCTGGCAATTAGTCTCCAACTGCTTCTCCTAGAGATCAGACGTACATTTTTCCTTGTGCTACTCAGAAAAAAATATAAAATAAATTGAAATTTTTGAGTTTTGTTTTAGTCTTTCACCCGATTTACAATAATTAAAATAGCAATATTAAAACAAAAGTAATTTATGTAGAATATGTGTAAAGTTTCTACAATTTTTTTACATCATAGAAACATTTCCTGAATATAATATTTTTCCAATTTCTTTCCCTACTTCATAACTCCTGATCTGTTAATCCTGCAAGCTGGATGCTTAACATTAACATTTAAAGGTGACTACCTCGAATTTAAGGTTTTATGAAGAGCACTTATGCAATTTTTTCGTAAAACCACGAAGAAAATAAATAAAACTTTACATGCTAAAACAAGTTTTGGTAATTGATTATACTACTAGAGTTGATACTCAGTTGCATCCTAACCGTAAAAAAAATTTCTTTTAGAGAATAGTTGTTCACGTGAAAATTTTGATTCACTATCGGCTGTTTTTGGCTTCTTTAAACCTCAATCTTTAATAATTTTTCTCAAACCAAAATTATTTTGAATCTATGTTTCGAATAGTTTCAACAGAAAAATTGGCACACAATATGATATGAAAAACATGGATATTATAGCAGTCTAGGTAATGCATCGCTTTACTAACATTTTAAATGAGTTCTCTTATAGTTTGGTGTAATTTACTTCAGGTAATATACGTCATAGATATTTGTACACAATTTTGTATTAAAGCTAACATCAAAACCATTAATTTGCGTTGTCGCAGCACTTCTAAGGACATTCTGATCAAAAGTTATGCTCAATTAAAATTTATAAACAAATTTAGGTGGTAAATGGGATATTGCAGATACGAGCCGCAATTTCTTCAATACTTTCCAATCTCTCATTTACCATCTAAATTTTTTTTATAAATTTCAATTGAGCATAACTTTGGACCAGACTGTCCTTAGAAGTGCTGAGCCAAGGCTCATTAAAGGTCATGATGTTAGCTTTCATACATAATTACGTACAAGTACCAATGATGTATATAACTTGATGTAAATGACACCAAACTATAATAGAACCCATTTAAAATGTTAGTAAACCGATGCATTACTTAGACTGCTATACTATCTATGTTTTTCATCCTATTATGTGCCAATTTAGCTAGAAGAAAAAATCATAGTCATGCTATAATGGTGAAATCACATGGAGCGAAACAAGGCGCGTGTAATGATAAATATATATATATTTTTTATTTGCACAAAGTCAAAATATAGTACATAAAATTACATTACAATGTTATATGTCAGGTAAAAACTTGTAGTATTTAAAACTACGAGGGTAGTTCAATAAGTCTTTAGAATAAAGTATAAAAACAATTTTTTTGGGTAAATTTTTTTTTATTTTACAACATAATCTCCTTGGAGCTCTATACACTTGGTCAATCGCTTTTTAAGTTTTTTTAATCCTTCAGAAAAGTGCGTTTTCGGAAGTTCCTCAAAATAAGCACTTACAGAGGCAATGACGTCTTCGTTGTCCGTAAATCTCTGTCCACCGAGCCATTTTTTCAAGTTTGGAAATAAGAAAAAGTCACTGGGGGCTAAATCTGGTGAATACGGTGGGTGTTCGACCAATTCGAATTTTAGTTCTTCAATTTTAGCCATTGAAACGAAGCATGTGTGAACTCGGGCGTTGTCGTGATGAAAGAGAATTTTTTTTCTCGCCAAATGTGGTCGTTTTTTTTTAATTTCTTCTTTCAGCTGCTCTAATAATGATGCATAATACTCACCAGTAATTGTTTTACCCTTTTCCAAGTAGTCAATAAGTATAATTCCACGTGCATCCCAAAAAACTGTAGCCATAACCTTACCAGCTGACTTTACGGTCTTTGCCTTCTTTGGAGCTGGTTCGCCTGTGGAAATCCACTGTTTGGATTGTTCCTTTGTCTCAGGAGTGTAGTGGTGTATCCATGTTTCATCCACAGTCACAAATCGACGAAAAAATTCCTCAGGATTCCGACTTATGCGCGCCAAAAGAGCCTCAGAGGCGACCACTCTATGGCGTTTATTCTCAGCTGAGAGCAAACTCGGCACCCATCTTGCCGATAGCTTTTTCATGCCTAATTTTTCATGTAGAATTGAAACAACTGCACCTATAGATATCCTTGTGGCCTCAGCTAACTCACGCACTTTTAATCTTCTATCCTTCAACACCATATCGTGGATTTTATTGATGATTTCGGGAGTAGTTGCTTCTACGGGCCTTCCTGAACGTGGTTCGTCACTTATTGATGTACGACCACGCTTAAATTCATTTACCCAGTTATAAACCGTTGCTAAGGCAGGGGCAGATGTGCCATGAACTGAGTCCAATTCATTTTTTATCTCATATGGAGTTAAACCCTTTAAATGAAAATGTTTAATTACCGCTCTGAACTCGTTTTTTTCCATTTTTCTTAACAAGCATTTTTTTTTTTTTCAATTGGTTATAAAAACACGTAAACTCAGAAGATGTGGACTGTGACTGCACCATATATCTAGTCGGGAGTGGTGCTGACTGAAAACAGATGATTTGGAGCGATTCGCGCGCCATCTGTTGGTCATTCTAAAGACTTATTGAACTACCCTCGTAGTATCGCTTATCACAGCTCGTTAATTTCTAGAATTATATTGCACATATACATCTATCGCCTCAATTGGTAAGAACAAGCATTCATACCAATTTAACACAAAACAACATGCATGCTTATAATTACATTCATACATTATACACTAAATAGAATAAATTAACAATAATAGAATAAATTAACTATAACAGAATAAATTAACAATAATAGAATAAATTAACAATAATAGAATAAATTAACAATAATATAATAAATTAACAATAATAGAATAAATTAACAATAATAAAATAAATTAATAATAATAGAATAAATTAACAATAGTATAATAAATTAACAATAATATAATAAATTAACAATAATAAAATAAATTAATAATAATAGAATAAATTAACAATAAGAGATAGGACCGACTCAACACGTGAGAAGCAATATCTCAAGCCTCCGTTTACTTATTGTCAGTGTGAGTTTGATGCAATAGATACCTGCGAATTGATAATTTAAATTTGCAAAGAGAAGGGAGGTGCTTTATTTCACGCGGGAGTTAGTTCCAGAGGTTTGCTCCTTGTACCCAATGAATTTCAAGCCCGTATCGGTATACGTGAATGGGACTGAGAATTCCCCAGCATCAGTCCTACTGGATGTCCTAGCTTGGTTCGTTCGAAAAAGGGCCGTAAGGTACGGCGGCTGTTCCATGTTGATATCTTTGTATAATAACACCGCCGCAAAGTACGTCTTTCTTCCCTTAACATCGAACCAGTCTAGCCTGTAGGGAGTGATATGCTCATCCCTCCTAGCACCAGATATGTATCTCACACATGAATTCCTGCAATCTTTGTAGTTTTGTCTGATGCTCGCCTGATACGTCAAGATACACCAAAGAACAGTAATCTAAATGAGATATAACGATGGCGCTTGCAAGTTGTTTATGCAAAGCCTCGATGGTGCAGGATCGAAAATGTCTAAGGTCGTATAAGGCTCGGTTCACCTTCCTATTAACCACATCAACCTGCAGCTTCCACGTCAACTTAGAATCCATAACAACGCCGAGGTTTGTCACAGTGTCGACAAAGGGAACAAAGACATTATTCTGCACCTTAATGCCAGGCAGGTGCAATTCCTGCAACTTGTTAGTACGAGGGTAGTTCAATAAGTCTTTAGAATAAAGTATAAAAACAACTTTTTTGGGTAAATTTTTTTTTATTTTACAACATAATCTCCTTGGAGCTCTATACACTTGGTCAATCGCTTTTTAAGTTTTTTTAATCCTTCAGAAAAGTGCGTTTTCGGAAGTTCCTCAAAATAAGCACTTACAGAGGCAATGACGTCTTCGTTGTCCGTAAATCTCTGTCCACCGAGCCATTTTTTCAAGTTTGGAAATAAGAAAAAGTCACTGGGGGCTAAATCTGGTGAATACGGTGGGTGTTCGACCAATTCGAATTTTAGTTCTTCAATTTTAGCCATTGAAACGAAGCATGTGTGAACTCGGGCGTTGTCGTGATGAAAGAGAATTTTTTTTCTCGCCAAATGTGGTCGTTTTTTTTTAATTTCTTCTTTCAGCTGCTCTAATAATGATGCATAATACTCACCAGTAATTGTTTTACCCTTTTCCAAGTAGTCAATAAGTATAATTCCACGTGCATCCCAAAAAACTGTAGCCATAACCTTACCAGCTGACTTTACGGTCTTTGCCTTCTTTGGAGCTGGTTCGCCTGTGGAAATCCACTGTTTGGATTGTTCCTTTGTCTCAGGAGTGTAGTGGTGTATCCATGTTTCATTCACAGTCACAAATCGACGAAAAAATTCCTCAGGATTCCGACTTATGCGCGCCAAAAGAGCCTCAGAGGCGACCACTCTATGGCGTTTATTCTCAGCTGAGAGCAAACTCGGCACCCATCTTGCCGATAGCTTTTTCATGCCTAATTTTTCATGTAGAATTGAAACAACTGCACCTATAGATATCCTTGTGGCCTCAGCTAACTCACGCACTTTTAATCTTCTATCCTTCAACACCATATCGTGGATTTTATTGATGATTTCGGGAGTAGTTGCTTCTACGGGCCTTCCTGAACGTGGTTCGTCACTTATTGATGTACGACCACGCTTAAATTCATTTACCCAGTTATAAACCGTTGCTAAGGCAGGGGCAGATGTGCCATGAACTGAGTCCAATTCATTTTTTATCTCATATGGAGTTAAACCCTTTAAATGAAAATGTTTAATTACCGCTCTGAACTCGTTTTTTTCCATTTTTCTTAACAAGCAATTTTTTTTTTCAATTGGTTATAAAAACACGTAAACTCAGAAGATGTGGACTGTGACTGCACCATATATCTAGTCGGGAGTGGTGCTGACTGAAAACAGATGATTTGGAGCGATTCGCGCGCAATCTGTTGGTCATTCTAAAGACTTATTGAACTACCCTCGTATTATATTCTGAGCCAAAGATAATGGCTTTTGTTTTTCCGACATTGAGTCGCAGAGCATTCTCCAAAGCCCATGCCGATACTGCTCTAGCAACAGTTGACAAACGCCCTATGCCCTCATGAAGATTGGCTCTAGTAACCTGAGTGTAGGATTGCAAGTCATCCACGGGGCAGACCTGGGTTAAACCCAAAAAAAGAATTTTTACTAGCCCAGGAAACTTTTTATGTTTAAAAGCAATCATTCTGAAAATATTTGTACTATATATACTTAGTAATATCTTACATTTTACCGTTGTAAAGCCTCAAATCTTGATCCTACACGTTACAATAAATCATTATTTTCAATACCATATTTATTAAACTTGCTGCATTCCTCACGCAATTGCAGGCGACATGATGAACAAAAAAATTTTTTTTGACGGGTTTTAGACTCTTTTTGACATGTATTATAAAAAGAGCAAAGCACTCTTTGTTAAAATATTTTTTATTATTTTTTTTCGGAGACCCAACCGATACAAAAAAAATATAAATTTTTCAAAAAATCGGTTAGATCTCCGAAAAAAAAAGGAGTCGATTGATCGTCGAAAAAAAGATTTATGCCAATCTGAACGAAAATTACCACTTTTTCCCCTGAAAAGCGAGACCAAAATTACACTTTTTGCCCGCAAATTCGGGAGAAAGGTAATTTTTTTTCCGCATGTGCGGATAGAGGTGATACTGCCCTTGCTTCGCTCGCTCGGGCAGTAAACTCACCCGCGGGAAAAATATTCGACTTTTGCCCTTGTTACATAATGCACTATTTCGTTCATCATGTCACCTGCAATCATGTGAGGAACACAGTAACTTTAATATATATGGTATGGAAAATAGTGATTTATTGTGAAGTGTAGGATCAAGATGCGAGGTTTTACAACGGCAAAATGTAAGATATTACTAAGTTTACATAGTACAAATATTTTGAGAATGATTGCTTTTACACATAAAAAGTTTTCTGGGCTAGTAAAAAATATTCTTCTTTTTGGGTATAATCCAGGTCTGCCCACAGTAACTTTGCTCCTTGTACCTCCTTGCTTAGCCCTTAAGGGGTGACACCACTCCAGGATTTTCAAAAAATCGATTTTTTTTCGGCTTAAACAATACTTTAGGGTCATAAAAATAATATGCAATTGGTTATATAGTGTCAAATAATTTTTAAAAGGTTCAAATATCGATTTTGCGGTAGCGCCTCGGACCGCTCGCTGAGCGCGCTAAATGAGAGCGCGCGGCGCGTTCTGATTCATCGCTTCTACTTACAGAGCCAAAGGTCCTTGAGGTTCCTCAGGCATCCTGCAGGGTGCGCTAATACTGAAATTAGCTTGTATCGGTGTGTATATGTGTTAGTTAGTACAGCTGCAAAGCGATGCCGTGCTCACGCTTCGATTTTTATTTCTGCTGATTTTTCGTTTTTATATATTTATATATTACAAATTTCGTTGATTTTAAGTGAACAGTGTGAAAATTATAAACAATATGAGTAGTGAAAGACCAATGTATGATGGCAAGAAATCGACGAAGGGGAGAAAGAGCAATTTGAAGAGACTAAAAATTTCAAAGCGTCGACCAAGTAACCGTTATGAAATGGAGAAGTCAAGCGTCGAGGCCGTTGGCACATCGGCTCGAAAATTATCTACCATCGATCCTGATGACTTCGAAGTATATGAAGGCATTGCTTATCGAATTATATCGCAAGCTGTTGTGTGCAAAAAGTGCAAGTCAGATGTGACATTCACCGAGTGTGGAAAGCGTGGCTTGGGTTTAAAAATTACTATTTCATGCCAAAACTGCGACAACATTTCTATCCCTTCTTCACCATTCATTGAAAAAGCATACGACATTAATCGTAGAATGATTCTTGCTATGCGACTACTGGGAATAGGATTGAATCGAATAATAAAATTTTGCGCATTCATGGAGCTCCCGCGACCAATTTTTCAATCATTTGACGATAAAGTTGTGCAGATGATTGCTGTCGATTCAAAGGAGGTTTGTGAGCAGAGTATGAAAAATGCAGCAAGGAAGAGAAGAAAAAAAAGTGATGAAAAAGGAAATACAAATGGTATTACTGTATCTGGCGATGATTCGTGGCGCAAACGCGGCTTCACGTCCCTTTTCGGATTTGTATCACTTATTGGATGGTGTACTGGCAAAGTGGTCGACATTTTAGTAAAATCTAAATATTGTAAGGCATGCGAATTTTGGGAAAAGAAAAGTTACACGGATGAGTACAAGGAATGGCTCGAAACCCATGAAATCGAATGCCAATCGAACCACGACGGCTCGGCGGGAAAAATGGAAGTGGATGCCATTATTGAGATGTTCCAGCGCTCAGAATCTTTACACCAACTTAAATATGTCAATTACGTCGGGGACGGTGATTCAAAAACTTTGAAAGGTATCGTAGACTCGCAGCCTTATGAAAATTTGTCAGTAACGAAGAAAGAGTGCATCGACCACGTGCAGAAACGGATGGGTACTCGCCTTCGAAATTTAAAAAAGAAACCTAAGTTCTCGGAGGAAAGGGCAAGCTGACTGGTAAATTAATCGACGAATTGTCAATTTATTATGGTCTAGCAATACGTAGAAATTATGATTCTATAAAAAATATGCGCAATGAAATCTACGCAACGCTAGACCATAAATTATCGACGGACGACAAATCGAAGCACGAGAGTTGTTCGCGCGACGAAGATTCATGGTGCTCGTGGCAGAGGGCCCAGGCCACTGGAGATTTGAATTATAAACACAAGCCAGCAATGTAGCAAGAGGTATTTGAAGCAATTTCTCCTATTTATGCTGAATTGGGCAGCGACGATCTGCTGACTCGTTGCCTCGGCGGATATACGCAAAACAGCAACGAGAGTTTCAACTCAATCGTGTGGTGTATGGCTCCGAAATCAGTCTCCAGTGGCAAGCACGTTCTTAACGCTGCAATTGTTTCAATTTCTGCATTGAAACTGATGAGCGGTGGATCAAGTATTCCGAGCGGTCGCTCACAGATGCATCCAAGAAGGCCCGGTTAGATTCAAAATCGATGAGAACGGAAGAGGAGGAGGCAAATATTAATTTGGATGGCCAAATGTATGGTGCAGGCATCGCAGATTACAGGTAAACAAAACATATCGATGATTTAAGTGCATGTAAAACTTTCAACGCGTTTTTCTCGAAACCGGTTTTTTCAAACTGGGAGAACAGATTACCCGTAAACTATTGCATGGATTGGATTGAAATTTTTACTGTAGCTTCACAAATAGATTCTCTAAAGAAGTACGTAACAGTTTTTCGATTGAATGTAAATTTTTTTTATAAACAATTTACATCGTTTTTTTTTTTTTTTTTTTTTTTTTTTTTTTTTTTTTTTCAAGAAAAATCGACTTTTTTTAGAAGTGCGCCATTTCTTCAATAATTGAAATAAAAAACTCTACGTACTTCCAAAGTTAACGTTATATAGATTAAGAATTTCTTTGGTTTTTTGTTCCAGGTCTCATACTTTCCGAGAAAAGTGTTCTCCCGTTTGGAGGTTTGAAAAAAAAGGCTTCTCATGAGATTCGCTGTATAGCCGCCATTTTGTATTTAAATGTAAAACTATATAACTAATATAAAACTCCTATGTTCACATGGAGCGGAATTAACATAAGCGGGGTGGGTAAACTTATTAAACAATTTTCTCAAATTTTCACCATTGTAATAGTTGAATTGGACTAAATAAGCATTATTGTAATAATATCTATTAATTCCAAATTAATTTCTAGACTCATAATAGATTTAATGACATTTTCATATAGTTAGCCCTTGCTTATTCCTGCTCATAACACTCCATGTGAACATAGCAGTCGAAAGACGCAAAGCGGGAGTAGCCCAAACCCTCTGATTGGCCGATGCTCGTTATACGCATCCATTACGCGCGTCTCGTTCCGCTTCATGTGATTTCACCCTACGTTCAATAAGCAAAACCAAATTAAGTGCATTTTTTTGTGGGGAGTTTGATCTACGTTTCCTGAAAGTTAGAGCTCAAAAGGGGCACGTAGAGAAAAGTTACAGGAATGCCTACTTGACGATTTTTGAAAAAGTTCCTATCTTCCAGAGGCTGTGTCTTTGGTTATACGTAACGAATCTGAACGTACCTAAACAGGAATTAAAGGTTTTTTCAGGACAAAAAACAATTAGTTGACAAAGAAGATTTTGGATAATAAAAAATACACTTTTTAAAGAAAATGGTAACTTTAAATTTCAAAATTCGAAAAAGAAACGTTTCTTATTTTTATACACTGAATATGTTGAAAATATATGTTTTCAGAAAGTATACGTGATTTCCTTTTGATTGATGTATCTAGCAATTATTTAAATTTTTTTTAAAGAAAACGGAAAATATAAATTTTACGAAATTTGTAAAAATTAAGAAAAAATTTTTTCTACTTATACGTCAAACATATTGCAAATATGTACATTTTCTTTAAATAGACATAATTTCCTTCTAATTTATATATATAGCAATTACATTAGTGCTATTTTAGTTGAAGAAATACGATTCAATTCTGAATACGTATTTATCGAAAATCGGTAATTTTAGAAAATTCAGAAATAATTTTTTAATCTGTTCTGAACAGATATAATAAATGTTTAATTTTAAAATATACATTCTTTCTTTTTAAATTATTTAACTAACAATTAATTTAAGTTTCCTATTTCGAAAAAATATGATTTTAAATCTTGTGAAAACATTTTTGCTTTTTAAACGATGCTATTTCAAAGAAAACGTTTTGTAACGATGAAGATTTTGGTGTGAAATATTTTAGGTATGTCTTAACATAGAACTGATTAGATTTTGAAGCTAGTTGGATAAGAATATTTTAGTGGAAGAAAATTAAATTATTAATTTTAAAAAATAAAATTAATCGAAACTTTTAATAGACATATTTTTGAGAGTTAATCAGCTTTAATTTGGGACGTGCCGGGTTTAATAGGACTAACAATATAAAAAGTTATGAACGATAAAAGATAGCGAATAAACACTAAATACCGCGAAAAAATGGTCAAAAATAAAAAATCATGAAATTTAGAGATATTTTTGGGGTTTTTCATTATCTTTGATCGCTTATAACTTTTGATAATGTTAATCTTTTTAAACGTGGCACGTCTCAAATTAAAGCTTCTTGCTTCGCCAGAGTGGAAGCTTTGTGATAGTAAAAAACACTTTGTGCGTGTGCGTGTGGGTGTTTATTCATCAATTTCTATTAATCTATGTACCAATATGTAACTACATATAATTTAAATATTTATTTAAATATTCTGAAGTACCTAAAACAAAGATTAATTATGCCGTCACCATATAATAGAAATACTAATTCTGGTATAACTAGAATGTGATCAAGTATCTTTGGAGTCGGATAAGGTCCTGATCAGGTTCCTGAAATATGTACTTGAGGAGCACGAAATGTTTTAAAAATGTTTTTTTTTAACTTTCAAACGGTTTTTAAAACGCTTTAAGAGAAGGTATCTTCTGTCCTTGATTAATCAGGTTATTGCTATTTATTGCAGTTGGTATTAAAATAAGGAATATTTTAAGACTTTAAAAAGTATCTAACATTATTTTCTTTTCGAGAAAACTTCGGAACGGGAAAGCTAACCTCAAGTTTTCTCGAAAAGAAAATAATGTTAAAAACTTTTTAAGGACTCAAAATATTCCTGGTTTCAATATCAATTGGGGCCAACTTTTAGTTTCTCAATTAACTAACTACAATTTGAATAAATAGCAAAAACGTGGTCAGACAAGAACAGTAGATACGGACCCCTCCTAA
The DNA here is from genome assembly GCA_949152435.1 of Gastracanthus pulcherrimus. Classification (NCBI taxonomy): domain Eukaryota; kingdom Metazoa; phylum Arthropoda; class Insecta; order Hymenoptera; family Pteromalidae; genus Gastracanthus; species Gastracanthus pulcherrimus. Next base: position 132,718,525 of record OX424573.1, on the reverse strand, counting down.
GGGGTAAAACCACTCTAGAGCTACGAAAAAAGGCCTAACTTTGGTAATTTTTTTTTTGAGGATATGGGTAATGGAATCGGGTTTCTTTTGTCAGGGTTTAATTAAACACATATTGAAGTATAAAAAAAAAATTTTATTGAATTTTCAAAACAAAATGGCAGCGTCAGAGCAATTTTCCAAAAATATCTTTCTTATACCTCCACGGGCGAAATCGCAGCTCCAAAAGTATGAGAGCTAGGACAAAAAAATATTTGTTTTCTTAAAGTATATGTTATTGTCGATAGAAGTATATAGGGTTTTTCTTAAATCAATTTTTAAAAAAATAGCATAAGTTTTAAAAAATTTTCATTTTTTCGACGTAAAAATTCGCAGTAAATCGTTTATAAAAATAAAATTGTAGTTTAATCAAAAAACGGCTATGTACTTCTTTAGAAAATGCGATTGTGAAGCTACAGTAAAAATTTGAAAGCCACCCATCGAGCAGTTTTCGAGCAGCGTTTCCGTCCAGTTTGAAAAAAGTATTTTTGAGAAAAAAGCGTTTAAAATTTTACAAGTACTTAACTCTTAAAAAATTTCGTTTTACCTTTAATCTACGATGCCTGCACCGTACATTTGGCCATCTAAATTGATATTCTTTTCTTCTTTCTCCTTCCTGATCGCTCGGAAGATTTGATGCGACGCTCATCAGCTTCCACGCAGAAGTTGTAGCAGTTTGGCCCTATTTTCATCCCCAAATTTTGTATCAGACGCATGATACTTGACAGACCATCATTGTAGATACCTACAGCAATGTCTACTTCTGTATCAAGTACATGTTTGCCACTGGAGGAAGATTTAGGTGACATAGACCACACGGTTGCGTTAAAGTTTTCATTCGTATTCTGAGTGAATCCGCCCAGACAACGTGTAAGAAGATCTCACTGCTCAACTCTTCATAAACAGGAGAAATCGCTTGATAAGCTTCTTGAGATAGCGGTGCCTTCAGTGGTGGAGCGCGGTTTAAAATGCTCCGTTTTTTTTAGTATTGGAGGTACCTCACCGTCCGGACTTCTTTCCACTGTATTGAAGTTGTTTATCACTCATTTTGTTTAGTGTACAATTATTATTGATAATTCACTATAAAACAACTTTATTTTGATGATTATTTATATAAAAAAATAAAAGGTCAAAATCGAAAACAAATCGGAACGTCTGACTCGGCGTCACTTCGCAGCTGTACTGACTCACACATACACGTATATAGTGTACATATAATATATGTATATGTATATTATACTATCAGCGCACCCTGATGACCACAAAAGGTAACCTAATGACCTCTTACCTTGTAAGTAAGGCGGGTATTTAATATTTCAACAGGTAAAAACAAAAAGTCGTAGCGGTACCGGATATGCTCTAAACGCACACTCCGAGGCGTGGTGGCAAAATTGAAAATTGAAGCTGTTACAATTTTTTTTTAACCATAGGACCAATTGATATATTGTTTTTATAATCTTAAAGTATTGTTTAAGCAAAAAAAAACGATTTTTTTTAAATCCTAGAGTGGTGTTACCCCTTAAAAACGTGAAAGATGTCCGAAAGTTTTTTTGTGCAAAAATTGAGAACGTTTATAGAACGTTTATATGGCTATAAAAAACCCACCTTTTTCAGCTATTAACAAGAAAGAAATATAGCAATTTAAAATAATGTATGAGAATAAAGAAATTCATATAAGCTAAGTATTATACTTTACTTTGTATTCTATTTCGTGAAAAAATGGTTTGCACCCTCAAAAGCCAAGTAATTGTTAAATAAAAACCGTTGACCGTTCTGATGACCGTTTTTTGTCCATAATTCCCATGTTAAATTCCCATAAAAGAAGTTGATGTACGTTTAAAAAAAACACATAGTCTGTTTTGCATGTTTAACATTTTTTACATGTATTATATGACCTATAAGAAAGCAAGTACGTGTGATTTACAGAAACAAGAAGCGCGAGTATCAGAAAAATGAAATTAGAAAAATAGAAACTAATAGTAGGGAATATAACCCGCGCGAGATGTACAAAGGAATAAACGCTATTAGGAAGGGTTTTCAGAGTAGATCGCAGTTAATGAAAGATAAGGACGGGAACCTCGTGACAACCGAAAATGAACTATTGAAATTATGGAAAGATTATTTCGATAAGTTATTAAACGTGCATGAAAACTCCGAGGAAATGGGAGACGAAATCCACACTGCTGAACTCCATATGGACGAAACGACCTACAAAGAAGTAGAGGCCGCGATCAAAAAGCTAAAAAACAATAAGACCGCAGGAAACGATTCTATACCAGCTGAACTACTTAAATATGGAGGCACCGCGCTTACATCTAAAATTTTGTATCTAGTATGTGCTATTTGGAGAAATGAAACAATACCAGAAAATTGGAAAGAATCCATCATCATACCGATCTTTAAAACGAGAGATAAAACAGACTGCAATAACTACCGGGGAATCTCACTTTTAGCTACCTGCTACAAAGTTCTGTCAAACGTAATACAGGCCAGACTCACACCATTCGCGGAAGATATAATAGGAGATTATCAGTGTGGATTCCGGCGCAACAGGTCAATGAGCGATCAAATGTTTACCATAAGACAATTATTAGAGAAAAAGTGGGAATATTGCGAAACTATACACCAGCTATTTGTGGACTTTAAGAAAGCGTACGACTCTGTCAAACGAAGCAAAATGTATGAAATCCTAGTGTTCCTTGGCGTATCAAAAAAACTCGTAAAATTAATTCAAATATGTCTCAACGGAAGCACTGGAAAGGTCCGAGTAGGCGGTAATGTATCCGAATCGTTCATGATACGCGACGGTTTGAAGCAAGGTGACCGGCTTTCAACGGTACTTTTTAACCTGACGCTAGAGCATGTTGTTAGAAAAATGCAGGCTAGCGAGCTAGGCGCAACAATCAACGGAACAACGCAAATTTTAGGCTATGCGGATGACTTGGATATAGTGGGAGATAATGGTGAAACGGTGGCGAGAAATGCGGAAATCCTTATAAATGCGGCTAAAAACACGGGGTTAGAAGTGAGCGAATCGAAAACGAAATATATGATCATGGAGAAACTGGGCATTCGCGAAGCAGAGGGGGATCTCAGAGTCGGAAATTTCACTTTTGAAAAGGTTAGCGAATTCAGATATTTAGGTACAACTATAAATGATCGAAACGAAATTTAAGCCGAGATTAATAAGAGACTTCATTCGGGTAATGCCTGCTTCTACGCTGTGAACAGATTACTTAAGTCAAAGCTACTGTCGAAAAATGTCAAAATAAGGATATATAGGACTATAATAATGCCGGTAATCTTGTATGGGTGCGAAACCTGGGCGCTCACTAAAGCGGAAGAAAATCGTTTTAGGGTATTTGAAAATAAGGTTCTGCGGAAAATATACGGGCCAAAGAAAGATGAGGAAACTGGGGAGTGGAGGAAACTGCACAATGACGAGCTACATAATTTGTACGCGTCACCAAATATTAACAGAATAATAAAATCACGGAGACTAAGATGGGCAGGGCACGTGGCAAGAATGGGCGATGATCGTACAGCAGTGCGCATAATGAAAGGAAAACCGAAAGCAACGCGACCTCTTGGTAGACCTAGACGCAGATGGGAGGATAACGTAAAATCAGACGTAACTGAAATTGGGCGGGAAGGCGCGAAATGGATGGGGTTGGCACAAAATAGGGAAACGTGGAAGGCTTGCGTAGATGAGGCGATGAACTTTCAAGTTCGAAATGCCATTTAAAAAAAAAAAAAATTATATGACCTATAGAATGAGAAAAAAATAGTTGCAGAGGTGTGCTTCAACTATTTTTTGAACCGTTTAAGTGCAGATTATTTGTGGTATTCCTCATATATATGGGTGATTGTCAAAAAATGGAGCTTTTGGTGTCTTGCTTATTAGCTATCCCTTTAAATGTATAAGTAGAGCTAAACAAATTTTCGTTAAACTGACTCATGGCATTTATATTGTCATTTTCGTGGCATATCTGATTCACATATTTGTTAACGTTAATCACATAATTCCCGGGCATAAATTTGATAATGACTTCAGTCATGTATCGCAATATTTTAGTGTATATTCAATCAAATTTGTTCTGAATTGGAATGACATTTCTTATTTATTTAAATTATTAGTATTGGATGATAAACATCCTTTATTAGAGAAAATATTTAAATACAGGTTCATTATAATTATTTTCTAAGGCAGTCTCGTCAATTTGAGGAATTCAAATATGATTTAAACTCAACTTTTAATAGTCCTGCGTTTAGGTTATGCAGATTGTGGAACTCTTTGCAAATCAAGGTTGCTGGTCATAATGCTACTTTGTAATTGCATTTTTTTAATGCCTATTATTGCTTATTTTGTATTGGGAGATATCCCGTTGATCAATAAAATAAAAAATAAAAAGTGAGAAGGCAAAAAAAGGCATTAAAAAAAGCAATTGAAATATTAGAAATGGAACCAAAACAAAAGAAAATTGAAGAAGACGCACAAAAAGGGGCAACTGTATTACAGAGAAAGATGTTTGCTTCTGATAACGTAAATTATTTTTTCATGGCTTTACGATCAATTAAAATGATTGATATGTTTAATAAATAATTTTATAATAATAAACTTTTCTTATTGGGTGATTATTTGGAAAAATCAAGTAAATGATCCCAAAAAACCTGGAAATATCAGGGAATTTTTTTCAGGCTTCTGGTAGACACCCTGGTTAATTAATTTTACGCATGCATACATGTTGAACTTTATTTCGAGTTATAATATATTTTTAGACAATATTTAAACGCTTGTGTTTAATAAGTTAATTTTAGCATTACTTAATTTAAAGCAAATTTCAATAATAAAATTCTTAAACTCAATTTTTCTGGGCCTCTTTTTGAGAAAGCATTCTGCTAAAGCACTCAGCAGCATATTTTTATATGATAGAGTATGTTCCACTGGTGGTCCCATAAAGATTTCGAGTCGATACTTGGTCAATATTACCAGTACTGGTCAATTAAACAGTTTCTCACATCAATCTTTTCGTCATTGTTTTGTGAATTTTGCTACGTAACCAGATATATTAATTACCAGATATACGTTTCCAGATGTACTAATTTCGATAATTTTATTTTTTTTAATCTTTTAGAGTATGTTCCACTGGCGGTCTTATACAAATTTTTGATCGGTATTGGGCCAATACTACCAGTACTGGCCAAATAAAAATGTTTTGTCATCATTTTTTTGGACCAAATATATCTATACATGTATATATTTATATTTTGGCCCATTAAAAAAAACATAAAATTCTAAGGGGTATCATACTATTAAAGTATTTTTTTTAGACAAGATGATAATTTGAAAATATTTGTGCATTTTTATCAAATTTGAATTAAAATGAGATCAATTTATTTAAATGAAAAAACATCGCTAAAAGCGAAATACAGTGCTTTTCGCACAAACCATTCTCAACTCTATAACGAATAATCATAATTTAAGGGGAGAAAAATTCTACAACAAATAAACACGATAAAGCTAAATATATGTTTCATATTACAACAAGAGGAGTATTCATATTATGTTGATGGTATATTTTATTTTATCTCACTGTTTTCACATTTCCGGGACTGACTAAACCCGCTCGGAAAACTCAAGGAAAAATCGTTTGAATTTTATATCAAAATTGTAGAAATTTTTGGGAGTCATAATAAAAGCTCTTAGTTAGAGTTACGGCATGACGGACCGGATTTTTTTATGTTTTATTTGTAAATAAAACATTAAATAAATCATCTTTTATTTACGTATAGGTCATGTTATGTTGTTTCTATATTTAAGAATAAAATCGATTTTTAATGACCCACGATAACTGACGTAAAACCGTATGAATGTTGCTAAAAATTTAAGGAGTGGTAGCCTTTAAGTATCTATTAGGATCCATCACAAAAAAAAACCGCTAGGCAACAGAAGGTGCCGCGAACGATAAAATGACGTCCACTGACACATGCGCAGTGCTGTGTGTACTGTCCGCTAGAGTATCCGTAATGTCGTACAGGGTCGGTAATGTGGTTTAGTGTTTATCCAGAAAGACTAAAACGAATAAAGAGGCGCACTGAAAATACGCTCACGCACAGCACGCATAGTACCGCGCACGTGTGAGTTAACACCATTTTATCGCTCGCGGCATTTTCTTCCGCCTAACGCATTTTTTGCAATGGTTTCAAATTGGCTGAGTTATTTGCCCATATTATAAGCTCTTCTGTAAGGACTTTTTGTAGAAAGAGGTTTAGTGTAAAGTAGAGTGGGAATGAAACTGACGCGCGTGTTCGAAAAATTACACTTCCTAATGCCTACGTTCCCTGCACTCCCTACACTGCATCGTCGATGTATATTAACAACTTTTCTAATAAATAAGTAAAAATAAAGGTAATGAGAATGATTAACTAGGTTTGAGGAAGATTAGTGACAATATAGCGGTTTTTATTTGCACAATTGAGTTGCTTTCACAAAAACTCGAGGAAGAGTCGGGAAAATGTTATGATGAGTATTTGTGAATTTTTTGGACATATTTTGACCCATCCTGCAATTGGTTGGGTTCAGGTTATGCCAGAGGCTTTTGATGTATTCGTGTACATTATCTTCGAGTAAGGTGTGTATACCACCTTGGTCTCTCCGAAATGAGGTACAGGACGCCGTCCGGAATGTCAATTTTTGGATGTCCATTCTGATAGCACATAATGTTTCAGAATACAGAATTGATACACTTTTTAATTATATTTAAAAGATTGAAATAAGTTTAGTATCCTTTAAGGTGGCTCCCTGATGCTTTTCATGATTTTGACAAATTTTTCTGTACATTTTCTTTTCATTAATAATATTTATGTTTTCATCTGTTTAACATTGGAAACACTTTAGTTCATTCGATACTACTATTACATATATAAAAAAAAATATTTTGTAAATTAAGTTTTTTTTTGGGAGTTATAAGCACCTTCCGATGAATGGTCTTATCAAAGTCCAGAATTTGGACATAAATTGATCCTCGCAAACACAAAAATTAAAAAATTATTGAAACTTTGAGAATATACGGGTGATAGTCAAAAAGATGAACAATTCTTGTCCTACCTGTTTTACAAGATAATAGGGCGTTATATTAGTCTTAAAAAATAGCACCACAACCGGACTATTGTAAACAACAATTTGCAAAATTTTCACAATATCAAGTATTTTCTATTTGGAGTAAAAAATAAAAAACTATGCAAAATGTCTTGTCCGTCCCATGTCCCAATCCTCAATTTCATACGAATATACCAAGTAATTTAGTAATACACTAAATTTTAACAAAAAAAATTACACAAAGGGTTAATGTAAGTCCTAGTTAATCCAAAAATTATGTGCGACCTTTTAATGCATGTATTTTGTTTATGTGTGGTTGTTTCGAAATATGTCTCCCGGTTTTGATCTTGACTGTATCAATGGCTTTATTCAAAGAAAATTGTATTAAATATAATTAGTTAATATTGCACTTCTACTACTATAACTTTATTACATGGCTTGTCCGTCCAGCGAAAAATTCTTTAAGGGGATGTCGGAGCAGAGGTCGAGTCGGTTTCGACCGGTCTAAGCACGATTTTGATGTATATCTTTGACTGCTTATACTTTAAACAAAAACTGAAAGCAGAACCGCTTAGATATAAATGATATCAATATTATTGTACAAAGAGAATCATTCTGTTGCGTTGTTTTTACAAACAATTGGAAGCACAAAACATTTTTAGGTTATGTTACACTGAAATATACCTTTAGTATTTCCAATTATTTATATAAATGACGCAACAGAATGACTTTGCCTTGTACAGTAGCGTTGATATCATTCATATCAACACGGCACTTTTTCCAGTTTCTTTTTGAATTTTATATGTAAAAAGTTATTAGTAAAAGAAAAAATGGGTTTTTAGCTCGGACATCTCCTTAAAGGAGCATTCAGATTGAAAAATAAATATTCAAATCGAATCTGTCGTTTAAAAAGATAGAGGAATTACGTTTTTGTTAATTTCACATGCATCTGGTGCATTTAAATAAATAAACTACTAAAAAATATATGTACGGTACAAATGTCTTGTCCGTCCAACGAATACGTTAAATGTACTACAATTAAACAATCGAAGGCGCTAGCATCGAATACGACAAATGAGTAAATAAACAACATTTTAACCTATTTAAGCGTAGATCATAATCGCTCATATTCTGCAATCGGCGATGCAATTTTTAATTTGTGTTAGACAAGAGGTACTTTATGTAAGGTAATATATATTAAACAATTAAATGAAAGTAATACTCTATTAATTCGTAATTTAAAAGAATTGGTTATAAGAAACTTTCAACATACATACTTTCTACATAAAAGTGTTTCTTATATCGCCCATTTTAATTTTCGTTAATTATACGATTTATACTATTACATCATATTTTTTATTTTCGGTTTCAAAGGCTTCATTTTTTTGAAAATAATTCTCTTAAAAAGAGCCAACTTTTTGACAATCACCTATATTTTTTATTAATTGATACTTTAAAGTTTATTTATAATACAATTTTTAATAAAATATCGGTATTTATATATTGGTTTTCCAACAGATGACGTTACTAGTACTACGTGCATATAGTTGAAGGTGGTAACACATCTATGTACAAGTACTGTAAGCAAGCTTGAAATTCAGTATATGTCATTTCGCCGAAGTGTAAACAAATTTTTATTTCATAGTGTTAAACTTGTCAAATTTCGTGCCAAAAAAGGAGTATTTCCGGGGAATTTTACTGCACTACTTTATTACAAAAAAATCTGCAGCTGAAGCACACAGAATTCTTGTTGAGACTTACGGTGATTATGCTCTATCGGAAACAACATGCAGAGATTGGTTTAGACGCTCCAAAAATAATGATTTTAATATTGAAGATAAAGAACGCTCTGGTGCACCGAAAAAGTTTGAAGACGAAGAACTGGAGGCATTACTTTATGAAGGCTCATGTCAGACGCTAGCTGAACTTGCAGGATCATTAGGAGTTGATCACACAACAGTTTCGAAGCATTTGAAAGCATTAGGAATTATTCAGAATCAAGGACATTAGGTGCTGTACGAGTTGTAGCCGAGAGAAGTCGAACGGCGTTTTTACTTCACTAAACCTCACCGACCTGGGTATCTGAGATTGGGATCGCTCAACCCTCTCTGTGATTGGTTCTGCTACACTATTTTGTTTTACTTCCGAGAACTCCCATAATCCTAATGATTCCAACTGTGGTTAACTTGCGTTCAGTTTGGGCTGTTCTCTTATCATTTTCTCTTTTGCTACCTGATACTCGAACGAATGGACTGGGGTTGGTTGCAACTGTTACTTTTTCCTTATCCCTCGAGACTCGATCGCGTTTTCAGCATTGCCCAACGTTGGACGCCATTTATGATGTTGTATTTTAACTATATGGAATCTGTCCATACAACTCATTATTATTGTATTGATAAGACAATGCTGTATCTTTATTACTCGAAACTTTCCCTATATTCGAGTCCTCGTATCTCGAGAGGAGGTTCGCTGAATGAACGTCTGGACAGACGGCGCAACCCACGGAGATCCAACCTCGAGTTATTTAAAATGACTAATTATAACCCAATTATTGATTACTATGCATGCAGGTTCTAACTACATAAATGATTTTTCATAAGTATATATATATATATATATATATATATATATATATATATATTCCGAACGTTTATTTCTCGATTTAAAAAAAAAATATATATATATATATATATATAGTACACAAAATTCAACATATAAATCGTAATTGTAATTGATTCTATGAGTTTTATACTGATTCTTTAATTCTTTAATTTATTCAATTTATTAATTATTCTTACTAATCTCGATAAATATATATATAACTGCGATTTTATTACAAATTAATAACCCCGAAATTTATCTAAATTATGTTACCTACACCACCCCCACAATAGTAATTTCTCGAATTCTACTAATTAGATTCCGTATTTAACGGTCGCACGCTGGCTGTACAACGGCCACTCTATTCGCACGCACCATTTTCCGACCGCATTGTCGGTATTACCAGTAACCTGTAATACAAATTTCACTACTTCTGTGAAATAATTACCTACGGCGTACACACAGCAGCTCCAACTCTCAACTAAGCCTCGAACCTCGACTGCACCGAAACAAACTAAAACAAAAGAGGAAATCTCTCACCAAGTAATTTTTACAGTAAAAATTACTAAAACTCTCTTGAATATATCCTAGGCTGGGCGCTTTGTGGGCAAAGACTCGCTGACCAAAATATATTCACTCACGCTGAATTAAATCCAAATTAACAAGCACCGGTTACTCCTCTGCAAAGTCTCCACGCGTTGCGGCTAACCTCTAAATGAAATAATAATACGGCTACTCTAACACACGACTGTACTCGGCGAGAACTCCGGACGGAATGGGCAGGGCGGAAGGACTCCAGTCCTCTCCTCGTGGTGTTCCTGCACCCTAGCTCCCTCTATTTTACCTTACTCGAACTTCTCTCCTTTTCTAACACCTGTTGGCATAGGCCCTCAACTCGATTTTCACTAGAATAGTAACCGGAGGTTAGTTAATGCTCTAGTTTTTCCCAGCGTGCATTTCGCCCCTGTGACGCGCGTAATTTAAAATATTAAACGGCGCCCTCTATACTGCAACGCTTCTCCGATAAGCGTATACCCCATTACTCGATAAAATTATGTGTAAGAATTGCTAGAGCGCGACGCGCTCGTTGTAAACGCGCCTGGCTCCCTTCTCCTGCCGTGCGCTTATCTTCCTATCTTTTTAGACGCCTATCTTGTCATCTTCCGTTTGCCGACAGTCATCCGTCTCTCTTGCCGCTTGACTCTCCCCTACTCTCCACATCGGGCTAAAACCGCATGGCCAGCGCCCGCCTAGTCGTCAGCTGCTCTCGTCGTTGTCCTTATGGATGACGCCATTGAAGCTCCTCGCGCTCCGATCGCGCTCTCGGGTGTCCGCGTACGCGAGTGTGTATGTGTGTGTGAGTGTATCATTGTCTGCTGCTGCTGTGCTGCTGCTGCTACGGCCCCGCGGCTCCCGGCCGCTATTATCGTCTCTCGCTTCTCTCTCTCTCTTTCAGGCCGCCGCTACTTGCAAACATGAAAGGGACTGGACCTCTTCTCGATCGTTGCCGCTTCCTCGTGCTGCTCAGCTTTCCTGGGCTATGATTGCTGAGTCGGCTGCTGCTGCTATAAGTGTGTTTGTGCTGGAGGTGTGTGTATGTGTATCGCACCGTCGATTTTGATGTATGAATTTATATATTTGTTTTATAGTTTAACATTTAGTTGACCATCAAATAAACTATCTATGATTATACATATATCATAATTTTAAGTTGCAACATTTTTAAACGTTTTAGTTTAAGGGACCTATATATTTTTTTAAATTATAGATCATCATACTGCAACGCGAATTTTAACTTAATTATTACATTTTTTAATTTAATTTAGAAGTAGTTGTTAAAAATATATTAAAACAAAAATAAGTAAAATAAATTAATAAAATGAATTATACAAAAGTGTTTATGAACTATCATAGTGATCGTCATATTTTTAAACTCTTGATTAAAGAACGCTTTATTATAGAATCATAATAAAGAAGAAAAAGTGTGTAATTTATATTTCCAAAAGACCATGCCACTGGTCTCTGTAATGTCGACTAAGAATGGAGATTAGGCATTAAAATTAAAGCATATTAAATAAAAAAAGATAATGAATCTGTAAATGAATCTCAGAAGCAATCTAAGGTATTCTAAACAAGAGTATTTCACTGCATATTGATCAACTTTTGAATTAATTTGTTTATCTTTCTTATATAAATAAGTGATTATTCAATAACCTTTGTGTTTGCAAAATGAAAGCCAAAAGTATCGGCAATTTATCATATTCGTCGATTTGCACTTCATCAGCATTATTCCTCTCATTTTGCTAAAAATCAATATCTTTATTTTAAAATAGCCGCATTGTTTATCATGAAAAATATTCAAAACGATATTTTGGTTACAAAGAACAACCGAATTTTATGAAATTTGAACCAGTCAATGCTTACACAAATTTGAAGTGCATACTATGTGGTTCTTTTTCTCAAAAACTTATTTTTCTTCGAGTAATTATTTAAAATACAGAAGTCGATACACAGATTCCAGTAAAAATTGTAATTCTTGAAAAAAAATCGACTTACTACACCCTTCGATTTTATATAAACATTGTATGATTTTCAAAAGATTCCGTTATTATTTGAATTCGGAAAACCCGCTTCATAAGTCCCTTTGACTTTCCCATAAGTATATACGTTCTAGCAAGTATATATCAATTATATGTATAATCCTGCAAAAAGACCAATAATTAAATTATTTAATTATTTTATATTTCTTTTTATATATAATCAATGAATGACAGTCTCAACTCTGAAAATATAGAGAGAAATTTTGTAGATCTATTTATATATATGTATTAAGTTTACTATTGATTAATTAGATTTATTATTATCATTATTATCTTTAATCCAAGAAATAAAATACGTTCTACATCTATTTTATGTCCTTAATTCACGTTGAATCTTTCGAATTTTAAAAAATACTCAGAGATACGAAATCATCAATGAACATAAAAAGCATATTAAAAACATAATATTATGTTTAATATTAATTTTCATGATTAATTATAATTATTATTACCTTCAATGCAATAAATAAAATGCATTTTACATTTATTTTATGCCTTTAATTCATGTTAAATATTTCCGATTTTCGTTAAAACCCAGATATATAAAATGATAAATCAACATGAAAAGCGAATTAAAAACATAATATTATATTTATTATTAATTATTATGATTGATTATTAACGTAATTATCTGTAGTGCAAGAAATTAAATACATATAATATTTATTTTATGTCTTTAATTCATGGTAGACTTTTTCGATTTTCGTAATTTTCCAGATATACGAAATGCTTAAACTACATGAAAGAATGTATTAAAAATATAAAATCTATGCTAACTGAATATTTTGTTTTATGTAGAAAAAGAGTGACCACAACAAAGAACAAAATGAAATACAAAATACAAATTTCTAACCACGTTGAAATAGTAAAGAAATACTTAAGAAAAACGGGAGGAAAAATATGAAAAGTCGTAATCAGACAACATAAAAGACGCATTAAAAACATTAAAATATGCTAGAACATTTTTAATTCTGTAAGCAAAAATGACCACAAAAAAGAACAAAACGAAGCACAAAAAACAATAACAAATGTTTACCCACGCCGAAATAATATAGCAATACTACAAAAAGAATGTAGAAATATGGTCAGAAGCCACAATTGGACATCAGAAACCATAATTAGACCAAATACGAAACGTAATAAAACCATAAAATATGCTAGCAAAATATTTTTTTTACAGGAAAAGGATGACCATATAACAGAACAAAATGAAACACAAAAAACAAAAAAAAATTATAACTCCTTTGAAATAATTAAGATATAGTTTAAAAATGTGGGAGTAAGACATCAGAACCACAAAATGGAGAGACAAAAAAAGTTTAAAACCATAAAAACGTAATAAATATGTTAGCTACATACATCTTTTTGTAATAAATTAATACAACGTAATAAAAGAAAATAAATTGTAACACAAAAACGATTCAAAATTACGGAAGCGCTAAAATATTAATGAAAAACTCAATTTCATATTATTTGGAGTATTAATATAATGTAGATATGTTACACTGAGGTCAAATTGGGGACGAGGGTTAGAAAGAATCGACGTTCTTAAAACCAAATACATTGTATACGATTCACAAATAAATAAAATACGTTATTATGAATATTGCGAACGCTGATTATGAAACTAAAGTCAGATTTTCGAAATTCATAGTATTCTATCCGATATAGCGGACAGCTAATTGAAAACTTTGTTCACATTTTTGATATTCAAATTTTTAAAACCATTTATTTTATTGTTTTATTTTGAAAAATGGTAAAAAATAAATAATAATTTTGCTTTTCAAATAAAAAAAAATATTTATTTATTTATTTATTTATTTACAATTAATTATAACGCAAAATATCTTATATAGAAGAATAAAAATAAAATTAATAGAAAGATAATAACATTTAAGATCGATGAACATAATTAGAAAGTAGAGGAAAGTTGCTTTAAGTTCGACCTATAATACGTATAAAATACATATACATGCTCTACCTAAAACTCATAGACAAGAGATTTTAAGGCACTTTTAAATTCAATAATAAAATATTAAATAATATTCATATAAAATCAATCAATTTATAGCATAGGCTAAAGAAATATATCGAAAATTATTCTACAAAACATATCGTGTGGCCAATGTGTCGGGAGGAGAGAAATCTCCTAAGCCTGACAAGTGTCACCCAAAAATAAAACATACTGCAGTAATATTTATTATTTGTGATACTTCTTACCACGAAAGTTGTTTTTAGCAAACAAAAAAGTATAAGTATGTGAGTGAAAGACTTATTAGTTTCCCTGATTATAGAGGACTAAAATTAACCTAAAAAATTGATTCAGCAAAATTGTTAATTGCACAAATAAAACTGAAAAAATCTGAACAATTAAGACAGGAAATACTAACCGAAGTATCAAACACAAGTCTAGAAATACAAAACGCAACAAATTTTGGAAATCAAGCTGAGTATGAATTAATTATAACAGAAAATTCTCTTTTGAAGCAAATTAACAAAAAGTTACAAGAAAAAATTGAACTGCTGAGGAAACTACTAGATAAACAAAAAGAAATTAATGTTAAGAAACAAACATTTGCTGAAGTGATAAGCTACGCTAAACCACCGCAAAAACGAATCCCTAAAATAACAATAACAAAACTTGACAATAATGATAATAAAACTAACATTAAAGACAATGTAACTAACTAACAATAAGAGTATACAAACCAAGAATATATTCGTTAAAAACAAGGATAAAATAGTTATTAGTTGTATGAATAGTGATAGTGTAAGTGCAACTGGAAATGTATTAAAAAAGGAACTGGAGAATGTATGTAACATCACAGTAGAGAAATTAAACAATCCTAGAATTAAAATTGTAGGTATTGATAATTACACAAATATGGCCAATGTTAATATAGAAAACGACATCAATATAAGAAATTTCAGCAACTTTACAAATAAAGGTCAAGTTCTACACATGTACACAAACAAGGATAATCTAAGTACTGTTTTAATGGAGGTGCCAGCTGAAATCTTCAAGCATATCAATGGAAATAAAAACCAAATCTTCACAGGTCACCAAAACTGCAGAGTATATGATTTAAGGAGACGTCGGATACCTACAGTAGATTCCTACTATCCTACACACGTATTTCGTTATTTATTTACAAAGTTAATTGTTTAATGACAAAATAATAGCTGTCCCCAATTTGTTTTACAGTAACCTAATTATATGTCCAAGCTGGTTTCATATGATTGTTTTGTTTTCGAGAAAACTTTGACAAACTTAGTATGTAAAGGTTAATCTCCACGTAGTTGGCCCTTTTAGTGTGTCAAAGTTTTCTCGAAAACAAAACAATCATACGAACCCAGCTTGGACATATATGTAGATTACTATAAAACGAAGCGGGGACAACTATTATTTAAAGAAAAATATGATTTCTCTTAAAATTATGAATGAAAACTCAATTAGACAAGGACAGAGATATCCGGCGTCCCCTTAAGGTGGTTTTCTGGTGATTTTCCAAAGTTTTTGTTTAATACACAATAAAAATCTGAAAAAATAATCTAATATTCATAATATAGAAAGTATGTTTTCCAGAGTTTTTCAGATTCTTTACCCTCCTAAATTCCAAAATATGCACACATTAGTCATTTTTTAGACCAGAATAAGGTAGATTTTGTAAAGTTTGTTTGCATCAAGATATTCATCGAACAGATTCAGAAAAATTTATCATCATTCTAGACATTAAAAGGAAGATAAGTTAGCATTTATTATACTTTTAAGTCTATTAATTTACTTTTAGATATATACTCTAAAATATCTATATACTCTATTGAAATCATAAATAAATGTAATATTTTCATGATTTTTTAAAGATTAACATCATTATATACTATTAGCAATTCAAAAAAGTACATTAAAGAATACTAACTTTTGTTCGAAATACATCAAACAATATTTGAAAAAAAGGTTCAAAATGATTCACTGAATATCTTGACGCAAATCAACCTTAGCGTACAGGAAAACTTGGAGCTGAGAAAATCGAGCTTTTGCAAAAACAAGACTAAAATTCTGATATATTACGTAATGCATCCTTACATCACATTTATTAAATTTTTTTAAATCTTTCATGTGTCAAATGCATTTGGTACTATATCAGGTAAATATATCAGGAACTATATTAGGTAAACAATATTGAATTATAAATATACTAAACTTTCAAGTCTTCATTCTATTTGGTAAAAAAGCGAAAAAACGATAAAACTTTATTTTTAATGTATTACTTCCACTATAAAAAATGTTTTCTTGTGCTGGAACTACTTGTATGTTTTCCATTAACGAGTAAAGAGCACTTTTCTGCAATAAATTTTTTTTCACTTTTTCGGTAAAACATTACCAGAAAGCTACCTTAATAAACATTAAACCATGTGATAAATGCGACTGACTTGGACATACTGAACGAAAGTGTAGAAACGAAGCAACTTGTCTTAATTGTTCAGAACAGCACAAAACTAATAAATGTAAAAATAATATCATTAAATGCCTAAATTGTGTTTTTAGTAACAATAAATACATGACTAAATATAACATAAATCATATGGCATCAGATAGGGACTCATGTGAAATTCTGAAAAATAAAATAAAAAAATATATCGACTTAACTGATTATTCTGTCAAACCTACTTTACCAACACAGCTCAGAATATCATAATAAAAGAATACGTTAATCTACTTGAAGAGGTTCAAAATGAAGTTATTTGACAAGAAGTTTCCTATAAGGATTTACATACACTTAATACTGAAAAAAACATAAAATCAAATACAATCTTATTACGGTAATATTAGAAGCTTAAATGCAAATTTTAATACACTACAAATTCCTATTAAAAAACCGGAAGATCAAGCCCTATGTTATAGTCTGTGCTGAATCTTGGAACCTTCAGCATTATGATTATTATAAATTACTACGATATGATATATATTATAATGAAAGTGAGATAAACAAATCAGACGGTGTCTTTGTATATATAAAGAAAAAGGTTATTCATTCTACTGTGATAATAGAAATTGATAGATTAAAAATTCTTAATACAATTATTAATTTAAACAATAATAGTAAGCTTGAAATATTAGCTATATATAGATGTCATGATCTGCCCTGTTCAGAATGTAATCTGAATCTAAAAAATATTTAGAACAAAAGCGAAATAGTATAAATCACTTAATAATAGGAGATTTCAATATTAATATTTTAAAATACAATAACAATACAATATTATAAGTGAAGAATTTTTAAATAATCTATTAGAGAAAGGATAGTACCCTGTTTTTTTAAATATAAGAAGACCAAATGATAATAATAATAGTGGAAATTGATCATGCATTAACAATATATTTATAAAATCAGAAACTAATACTACAAATACTTATAAACTATTAATGCCTATGCCAAATGATTATTCTCTGTCCCTAGACATAGGCGAAAATCTAAGCAAAAAAATTAAAAGACCCATTAATAAAGACATCAAAATACCACCAATGAACACAAACACAATATTTTTGAGACCTACAGATAGTTTTGAATTACAAAGAAGCATAGATAATATGAAACTAATAAATGGCGGAGTTGATAAAATTAACACAAAAACAATCAAAATAATATCTAATCCGATAACAGATATTCTAGTATATGTTTTCAATTTAAGTATCGAAAAATCAATATCATCAGAGACTAAAAATGCCGAAATTGTTCCAATATTCAAATTAGGAAATAAAGATGAGGTTGAAAATTACAGGTCAATATCATTAATATCCAATTTATCTAAAATATTTTAATCATTAATATTCAACAGAATTTTTGATTTTATTACCAAAAGCAAAATTTTAGCACCAAATCAATATGGTTTTATAAAAAATAAAGAAACAAAGGATGCTTTAAGTAATATTACTAACAAAATTTATGAAGATTTAGATAAGAGTAAACCAATTGCAATAACATCTTAGATTTAGCCAAAGCTTTTGATACAGTTAATCATAAAATTCTGTTAGAAAAACTCTTTAACTGCGGCATAAGAGGAAATTCATACGATCTTATAAAAAGTTACCTGGAACATAGGTTACAAAAAGTTAGGTTGGATCAAAATGAAAGTGACTACGTTGAATTAACAAATAGAGCAATTATTATGTATATTATATGTGAATGACCTACCAACTGATATGCCGGATAAATCGATTATATCATATGTTGATGATACTGCATGATACTGAGTGAAGTAGAAATAAAAATGAATAAATATTTGGATGGGGTAGCTAATTAGTTGGCTTTAAATAAACTATCGTTAAATATTAAAAAAAGAACAGTATTTATTACCTATGGAAATTATTGTGATAGTGTGCCTAGAAATATTGATATAAAAATAAAAGAGTGTAAGTTAAATAGAAAACAAGAATGTAAATATCTGGGTATAACTTTTGACTGACTTAAAATGGCATTATAAAAGTTGATTGTATTATCAAAAACTTAAAATATTTAGTATTTATATTTTACAAAATCTATAAATTTATTCAAACAGATACAATGCTAATGATATATTATGCACTTTTTCATACTATGATAAGTTATGGATAATAGTATGGGGGTGAGCTTTAGAAATAATTTATATCCGTTGCAAAGATTACAAAGAAATATACACTAAGTCAAATAGTATAACAAGAAATAAAAGTATACAAATTCCTTAAAGAAAGAAAACAGTCAGCATAAACAATAGCTATATAATTGCAATAAATTTATACAATAGTCTGCCTAAATAATTCGAAACTTTAAATAGTACAAAAGACAACCACAAAAACTAAACATATATATATATTTAATTTTATCCTGTCTTTTGTTTTGTTTTTGTGGTTGTCTTTTGTACTATTTAAAGTTTCGAATTATTTAGGCAGACTTAAATAAAAGACAGGATAAAATTAAATATATATATATATATATATATATATATATATATATATATATATATATATATATATATATATATATATATATTTAATTTTATCCTGTCTTTTATATATGTATATTGAAACGGACAAACTATGTGTCGATATGGCAGATGCGAAATCGCGGAGGGCTGGCCCTGTAAAAGATGCGCGGAGTGAACTTGATCCTCTAGAACGACCGATTACTTCGGCCGAAGCTGAAGTGATCTTCGGTTAGCCCCCTTAGTCTTACAGGTGCCGTGATGCAATGCGTGCAACCTGTTCGAGTTGTTGCCTGGCGGGAGACTCAGAGGTGGGGGGAGGGGGGGGGGGGGAAGGCCCCAACGACTCTGCACCCGGGTAGCCGGAGCTAGCAACCTTCAGGGTGCGCGTCCAAGGGTCGAAGAGCCTACGGACGTCACCCCGGCTGAGAGTAAATTCGTCGACAGGCACGGCTCGAGAGGTGAGATTGTTGAGTATTAAACTCCGGTTTGGTAGTGTTAGGAGATATTTAAGGGAGGGGGGGTAAGGTAACTAAATTTTTTTTTTCGTATTTTTTTTTTATTTTTGAAACTGAATGCGTTGTATCTCAAGAATATTGTGTAAAAATTTCAAGTCGATCGGAGCAAAATTGCAGGTGTTATGAATATTTTCCTACCTGTTGGATTTTCATACCTGCTCGGTTCGAGCGCGCTATTATTACCTGGCAGCTGCTACGCTCCCTATATTATACCGAACCGTTCCTCCTACTTTTTTTTATAGAAATTTGAAGACAAATATAAACATGCTCATACCTGTACCGTATATTTAGTCAGTGTAGAGAATATAATTTAGTTTAGCAGTAAACTTTCTATCGAACAGACGTACACGTACGCTCCAATTTTTCGCATCATTTTCGTGAAGTTTTGTGGAAAATTATTGGTACAATGCCAAAAAAAGTTAAAAGGTTTGATAGAAAATCAAGTGGTTCGAGGTTATATCGATCTAGAAAGATTGTACCGCCGCAAAAACGTAAAAAAGAAGACATTTCAACAAGTAGCGCGTATAAACCGAGCAGAGCAGGAAGCTGAAAATCAAACTAGAGATGGCAGGATTCGTCGTAGACAGGAGCAAAAAGATGCTTTAGACATCATAGATGACAGCAACATCCTCTATGGACCTGGTATCGATGATTCAGTGTGAGGTAAGCCGATAAATCTCGCTTATGAACGTTTTATTCCAAATTATTTAGTGTTCAAAACTTTAAAGCGTTTTTCCCAAAACTCAAGTTTTCAAAGTCGGTGCCCATCAAACTTCAAAACTATTGCACCGATCCTTTCAAAATTTTAAACACTTTTTTTACATAATTTTGAGGTAACGCTGGAGCTTTTTTTCCAAATTCGTTTATATTTTTAATTTTACAATAACAAATCAGCCATTTTTTTTGGCAAAAATCGCGTTTTTTCATGTAAAGTGTTCCCGCAAAGTGAAAAATAAAAATTTCGAAAATCACTCCCAGCGTTACCTGGGAAAAGCAATTATCTGACGAACGAACTTTGGTTTTTTGATTTCAGATGATCCAGCACCGAGTTATGAGGGGCACCGCAATTCAACTTTCTTCTGAGACGCTTCCAAATAATTGATGCCATTGCCGTATTTTTCAATATTTTTTCATGAAAATATTCCACAATATTATTTAAATGGACTACAGTAATGTAACAATGGTTTTAATAAATAAATTTTAACTGAGTCGTGAAAAAAAAATCACAAAATGTGCCTTTTTTGCATAAATTGACCTTCCCCCCCCTTAAAGAAGTGTTAGAATTTATATATTTTAAAGGGTTTATTATTAATTCAATGTATCTATATAGGATAGCGTTAAGCTTAATTCAATTCTAGGGTGGACTTGGCTATATAGAGTGGGGTAAGATTAGCCCACTCTAATAAGCGTAGCCGCTAGAGAGAGAATGACTGCTCTGCGGCCGCACGGCTGCTTATATACCCGAGCTTGTGCTCTCACTTGCGTGTTATATGTCTCGACGCCACCTGTGGGTCGAGTTTGTAACTCTTTGCTTAATTTTTATGGTAACACGTGTGCCGGTATGTCGGTAAACGCGTCCCACTCTTACCTCTTATCATTATATGATATGCCGTCTCAATAAATATATATATATACATAGACATATACTTAATTGTTATTAAATGAGAAATTATATACAAGTTACTGGAAATTTAATTATTAAAATGTAGTTGAACAAGAATACATTTTTTGTTTTTTGGTTTTAGGTATTAGAATAAGATTTAGGTGAATTAATTTTAAGTTTTTTTTTTATAAGTTAGTCTATAAGTTTCTATAAAGCCGTCCTATGTACAGGCAACTATGCTCGTCTCTCGCAATAAAACTTTTGTATTTTGACAGATTACGGCATGTATTTCTGGTTAAATAAATATAAATATACGATTCAAAAATTAAATTATAGGTAAATACGAATTTTAAGTATACTATTCACTACAATTAAATAAAAAAATATATCGTTAAAATATATCATAAATATATGAGTGTGCGGCAGCGTGCAATTTCAAATTTTGTCAAATATCAGTGTTTGATTTTTCGTTAGCGCTAATCAAGTCGATTTGAAAAAACTCGTGACCCATCCTACAATGGGATGAGCCCGAAGGAACGGTATTTTATTAATATTAGCTTTAGCTGGTACTCTGGCTACGTTAAAGAAATTTAAAACTCTTTGTAAATAATAATATTCAAGTTTAATATTGTAAAGCGATTTTCTACGAAAAGTGCGTATTTACTCTGCATCTAGCTAACGAATTACACCTAATACCTAAATAGTTTCTTAAATAATATACAAAATAATTCTTAAATATTGATTTACGTAGGATTTTAGAAATATAAATTTAATATATTTATTAGTATAAAGTGAAATTTTTCATAAATTTCTATAAAAATCATTTGTATATAATTTTTATATATATATATATATATATATATATATATAAAATTTCTATATAAATTGTATATAATTATATAGAAATGATTTTTATAGAATTTTATGAAATTTAATATATATGTATATTTACAAAGAATGTAAATGACACTAAATATATGAAAGTGGGATCGCGGCATCATTCACGGGGTCCGGTGGTGCGCGAGTGATTGATCATCCAAGTTAAGCAGCGTTGGGCGCGGTTAGTACTTGGATTGGTGACCGTTCGGGAACCCCGTCCCAACAATGATATTTTCGCAGATGGGGAACGAAAATTCAGGTGTTTTCGGGGGTAAGAAAGGTACCTAAGTGTTTGACTTTCCAATCGGCTGATTCCTGGCGTGGATTTTCTTGGTTTGTCAAGTTTTCCCCACGTCACAGGTGGCCCTGGGTGAATGTGGGAATTCAGTGGGCTATAAAAAGTTGGGGATACGATCAAACACTCGCACACATGGGGGAGTGTCCCGTAAATGGGCAGTAAGTGCCTATACGGATTGGTAGAGAAGAATAAAAAAAAATAAAGAAAGTGGGATCCTGGTGTTAATGACGTTTCCACCACTCATCATGTAAGTGGTATATTATATATATTGTCTCATTGCGTGGGTGAGATGGTATATAAATATCAATATTCTTACTAATATATAAATGTGAAAGTTTTTTTGTTGGTTTGTTTGTTTGTTGGTTTGTTACTTCATCATGCACAAACTACTTCACCTACCTTAATAAAGCTTTAACGCGTCTCTTCGTCTTTTCGCAAAGAAACACATAGGTCACATATAAATTACAGATAATGATTTATTTTTTCAGAAAAATGTAAAATACCTCATATAAAAACTTTTTCTAAATTTTTTAGTCATTTGTTTGTTATCGCATAACGCAAGAACTAATGTGTCTATCTTAAGGAGGTTCGATAGTGAAGTCAAAATGATAAGATGTTTCTGAAAATTTAATGTCATTCTTCTGTAAAGTTTACGATAGTATGTGAAATTTGAAAGCATTAGCCATTACCGTTGTAAAGATAATTGACTTCAAAGTTTGACTGATATACACGGGGTCTTATGAGAGCAACTTATAAACTGACCATAAACTTAGAGTGCGATTGCTTAAAAATGATAAGAAAGAAATGAAAAACAATGCAAAATATTGGAAAAGTATTAATGTTCGTGTACGCGAAAGTTTAGAACGAATAAGGACACCGATTCCGAGTATTAAGCGAAACCGTAAATAAAAATACTAATTTGTTGTCTGCGCGGGGAGATGCGCGGTAAGATCGGAGCCGTTACACGGTGCGAGGGGACTCTCCTTTCCTCACCCCGCGCGAGAGATCTATCGAACCTCCTTAACCCATTTCTTCCTAAGCGGCCATTTTATAGTCGATTGGTTTTTTGCCTAAAACCGCCATTTTGACATTTTCCAACGAAAATTTCAAAATTCTGACTTCAGAATCGGAAAGAGCGGACAATTTTACTTCAGAAAAGTGCTATTGGTTATTATTATTTTTTTTTTCGACAATTTTTTAGGCAAAAACCAATTGACTATAAAATGGCCGCTTGGCAAAAAATGGGTTAAGGTGGCTCTCCGGTGATTATCTCGAAAAATTCTTTTTTAATCTTTAAAACTTGGTTCAACTCTTCCTTAACTGGTAGCAATATAATGAATGATATTTTACATTTTAAGCTAAAAAGTTTCATAGTTTAGTCAACGCTATTTATTGCAATTTCCGGTTATTTTGTCTAATTTCGATCGTTTAACGCTGAGAAAATTAAATAAAAGAAAGTCTTTTTTAGTTATTTTAGGTTAAAAATGATGTATACTTTGTTTTAAAAGATTGTTAATTATTTTTATAAATACAATAAAGTATGGTAAATTTGTATTAACATATTATAAAATAATGCTACATTTTTCATTATTTTTCATCATTTGCTGTTTTATAATTTTTTAAGTTTTCAATATTCAAAATGTTGTTAGCGCATACCAAAATAACCAATCTTGATGAAACTTTTAGCACACGTTCTTTGAAGTATTCAACATTAGTTAGTTGAAATATTTTGTAAATATCCATGACAAAGCTCATGTTAAATTATTCTATTAAAAAATTTGCACTGTTTTTAACCATTTTTAAGCAACAAATATTTATTATTTAAAAACAAAATAGTTGAGTAAAAATTGGTAGTTTCAGCTAACTTATATTTATTTTACTGTCAAAAACACTATCAAAATCTTTGGGTAATAAATGTCATTGTGGTGCACGCCATAACTTTTACCGTACAACCTAATTATACTTTAAATGAACCTATTATTCTCAATAACTTCAATATTATTTGATAATTTTTTTTAAAAATTTGTGTATCAATTGATAATGTTATTATAAAGATGCCATGTAAATATTATTTTGTTAGCCTTAAAGCTATGAAAGTTTAATTTTTCACCGACGAACCTCCTCAATAAAACTTTAACGACGCTCTTCGTTTTTTTTCGGAGAAATATACAGCTCACATTGAAATTGCAGATAATACTTTAGTTTTTCAGAAAAATGTAAAATAGCTTATTTAATGACGTTTCCACCATTCATCATGTAAGTGGTATATTATATATATACCAAATATTATAAAAACCAATATTTTACTTTTTTCGTCATTTGTTTGTTACCGTATCACGCAAAAACTACAGCGCCTATCTAAGTGAAACTTAAGCGATTCGCTTCGATCTTCTAACTATCAAATTTCTAACAGAGTTAGAAACCCCGAGACCCCTCTATTCAATTTTCCGTCTATATCACCATTGAATTGAAACACGGGAAATTTCGTAGACGACAATGAAGACCGATTCTCCCAGCATATCAGACCGTCAAATTTATCCAAACGATCTGAAAATGTCTCTGAGCTTGTTTTTAGGTTCCTTCAACCCTTCTTGAGCCTTGTATCGTAAGAGTTTCATTAGAACAAATTAAAATTCAAACACTGTCATTCGATAAAATACGAAAAAATTCGATAACGACAAAAAAGGCCGTTTCTCTCAGCACATCAGACCGTAGAATTAATCCAAACGGCCTGAAAAAATGTCTACAAGTTCATTGTTATATTTCTTCGACTTTTTCTAGCCTTATATCATAAGGATTTAATTTAACCACATGAAAATCCAAACACTGAAATTAGATAAATTACGAGAAAAATCGATAACGACTAAAATGGCCGTTCACCCAGAATAACAGACCGTAAAAGTGCCCTAAACGGTCTAAAAAAATTTCTACAAGTTCGCTTTTATATTCCCTCGATCCTTTTTGAGCATTATATGGTAATAGTTTATTTGATCAAATTAAAATTTAACACTGACATTAGATAAAATACGAGATCATTTGATTACGACAAAAATGGGCGTTTCTCAAATCATATCAGACCGACAAATTTAGCCAAACGGACTGAAAAAAATTTCTAAAAGTCGTTTCTACATTTCATTGACCCTTTTTACACAATCGCCATATACACGTACAGAGGATCTATTTGAAATATAAAGCCTGTGTATGCCATATCCTCCCGATATACCTAATAATGCCTATAGTGGGCGAATGCCTTATGGGTTTGATAAAAAATTTGTTTTCCGTATAAATTCATATGTTACTATACATTCCTCAAAACAAATTTCTAATTGGGTCGGAAATGCCGAGACCCCTCTACTCAATTTTCCGTCTGTATCACCATTGAATTGAAATACGGGAAAATTCGAAATCGACAAAAATGGCCGTTTCTCCTAGTCTATTAGATCGTAAAGTGATTCTATCGGTCTGGAAAAATTTCCACAAGTTCGTTTTTATATTCCCTTTACCGTATTTTATAGTTTTACCGTAAGAGTTTAATTTGTCCAATTGAAAATTCAAACACTTACTTTCGATAAAATACGAGAAATTTTGAAAACAACAGAAATGGCCGTTTCTCCCAGCACATCGCACAGTAGAATCGATTCAAATGGACTAAAAAAGCTTCTACGAATTTGTACCGTATGAGTTTAAATTATATTATCTTTTCCGTATGTACATTGTCGTTTCTTCCATGTATATAATGCTAGCGTATCCAAGTCGTAACCCCACCCTCTAACCATATAATATTTTGTTGTTAATTTGTAGCTAATCTATTACGCCGGAATTGATTTTGTAGCTTGTTCCTATTTCGAGATACAAGGGATACGCTAGCTTAAATCTAAAGCTAGCGTAACCACCCGCGTAACTTTTGACCCTTGCAACCAATCAAAGCGATTCAAACGGCACATTTTTTACCTAATTTGTAGCTTGAAGATAGTCAATTCCCAAACACAAGATAGGCCATTCCTGAATACCATAAAACCAACCCCTAACCTCTAATTTATCACATTATATCACACTATATCATCCATTATATCATTTGTTAAAACTTCTCCATATGGATTGAAAGAACGCTGGAAACTGGACATCTTTTTAATTTCAGTACAAATTTCATTGGATTTCATAATTTAATTTGCGAGTTATAGAGGCTAAAAAATAAACACACTATAGGCCAGAAGTACTACATATTGGTATTGCTGTAACGTACAGGAAATTAGTTATTAGTGGAATTCGCTCACAAATAATATATATAATGAAAATAAAATGTTCCTCCGGCTTAAAAAGGTGTGCTAGCTACAGGAAAAATCGAAAAGTGAAAAAATACGCAAAGATCGAACTTATTTTTGCATATTTTCCTATATAACTTTGTAAATATCGATTTCAACGTTTTTTCTTTCAAATTAAGCGTCTTCCCGAGTACTTTTTTTAGGTGCTTTCATTATATTTTTCGACGGGAAATACCGCTTCGAAAAATAATTTATTTATAAAGTCAAAATTTTACCAACTGTTAAAATCGCTCCAGAAGTCGTTAAAAAAAGAAAATTGGTATTATAACGATTCTACGTGATAGTTAAGAGGTCGAAGTATGTGTAAAAAAATTAGCGCTAATCAGAGTGCCAAACTTTAACCCCAGAATTGACGCAAACAAATTATGATATTTTACACGATAATTACTTAACAAATGTCTCATGTTAAAACTATCAGACCGATTTGGATCGGGTTTCGGGATTTCATTTTGTACTATTTTAAAGTACTAAAATCCGCAATGACAGTAGATTTGGATAATTTCTTAGCTGTGAGACGAACGCTTGAAAATGACCTTGCTTTTTACCTATTTTTTTCGACTTTGATGACTATTTTGCAACGAAAATTTTATATGTACGCATTTTAAACCACTTCTATCTTGTATAGAATTTTATAACAAACAAATTTATTAGTATTATTTTTTTCCCTAAATTGCATATTTACAAAGTTATATAGGAAAATATGCAAAAATAAGTGCGATCTTTGCGTATTTTTTCACTTTTCGATTTTTCCTGTAGCTAGCACACCTTTTTAAGCCGGAGGAACATTTTATTTTCATTATATATATTATTTGTGAGCGAATTCCACTAATAACTAATTTTCTGTACGTTACAGTCATATTTGCTAGGTTTCGGGCTTAATTATCCTGGCCTACTGTATAACAAATGAAAAGCGGTATATTTGAAATCTATTTCGATGTCAAATTGAATGACTCTATGAGTATTTTATTGCTAATATAATTTGCTGTATAAAAAATCACTTCTTCATAAAATAATTTTCAAAAAACTTCAATTTTTTAATTTTTAAAGATGGCTATAAAAACAAAATAAGTCGACCATTATTGTTAAAATTTTAAAGCAATTTTTAGAAATATATAACAAACATGCATGCAAAGTTTGGGCATGTTTAATGGGGGAATATTTGAAAACAGATGAACGACATGTGAAACGTAATTTTTCGGAAAATGTTCTTTTATTCCTCAAGTAATATAATCTACTTTAAGGGGTTATATCCCCCTTATGATCTGAAAAACAAGGCTTTGTTAATTATTTTTTTTAAAGGATATTTGAGATTAAAGGTATACAAATAATATAACATTGGATTAAGCAACTCTTGAAGAAGAGAAAAAAAATTTTTATTCATATTCTTTTTACAAAATGGCGGCTGTGCAGTGAATACCGTGAACCGCTTTTTCAAAAAGGTCTTCCGCGGCGAGCAGTACAAGTCTCGTCCAACTCCACCTATAACAACAAAAAAAATTTCTATTATCTACATGAGTTTTGCTAGTGAAGTACACATGATTATATTTTTAGAATTTTTTTTCGCAAAATGGCGATTGTTTTAACAAAAAATCGTGTTTTCAACGAAAAAAATCGACTTAAATTGTTTATAACTTTTTTTCTTGTTAATTAATCGCTAAAATCGTGTGTACTTCACTAGATAATCAAACAATGAAGCTACTGTATTATTTTAAGTCAATCGGATGTAAACTTTTTGAGTTCTACTGCTTGCCGATTTTGATAACATGGTTTCGAGAAAAACGCGTTTGAAGTTTCAAAATGCTATAAATCTTAAGAATCGCAAAAATATAGTCCATAATAATTTTTTTACCTTCAGTCTGCTATCCCTGCACCATATAATTGTCCTTCCAGGGCCTTCATTTCCTCTTCTTCTTTTTTTTTGCCTGATGTAATGCTGCGCCTGGCCTCTTTCGCGATATCGGACATACGATGCTCAGCGGTTTTGACGCGATTGGCGTCCGTTTCCACGCAAAACTCGTACATGTTTGGTCCAACAGGCAACCCAAGAGCATCGTAAACGGCAAACAGACCCGAGAAGCCGTCATTGAAGATAATAACGGCTACGCAATGTCAACTATAGTCTTACCGCTTGACACCGTCTTTGGAGCAATTGACCACACTACAGCATTAAACGACTCGTTATTGTTCTGAGTATACGCACCCAAGCACGTGACAGAAGGTTGTCGAAGCTGAGTTCATTATAAATGGGTTTTATTGCGTTAAAAACATCCTCATGCATTGGACTCTTGTGCTCGTACGTTGCAAGTGTACCAAGCGCTGTACTGCGCTGCCAAGAACACCAAGAGTCTACTCCGACGTGACACTTCTCGTGCTGTGTATTCTCCTTCGTCGACATTTTATGAAGTGACGTTGCCCAAATTTCATTCCGCATTTTTTCGACTGAATCGTAGTTTCTCCTAATAGCAAGTCCGTAATAAATAGAAAGTTCATCAATTAACTTTCCGGTCAACTTTCCTCGGTCGCCAAGACCTTTCGTTGTTTTTTTCAAATTGCGCAGACGCGTTCCCATAAGGTTTTGAGTCGACTATACCTTTATATGTTTTTGAATCGCCGTCGCCGATATATTTCAAATATTTGATATTATGAAGTTTTTCTGAGCGTTTGAACATTTCTATAACTGCGTCGATCTCCATTTTCCCGGTACTACCTTCATGGTTGGCATCACAGTTCTGTTTGTGTGAAGGGTATACCTCTTCGTATTCAGCAGTACCTTCTTTTTTTTGCCAATATTCACACACTTTACAGTACTTAGATTTTACACACACATCCATTACCTTGCCAGTGTACCAACCAATCAAAGTCACCAATCCGAACAAAGACGTAAACCCTCTCTTTCGCCAAGATCCATCGCCTGACACCGTGAGACCTTCTTTTTCACCTCGTTCGATAGAAATTTCTTTTTCTTTAATCGCTGATTTTTTCATAGATATAATTCGAACAGATGAAGTAGCAGTGGCGATATTAGATATGATCTTACTGTAAGTTGTTTGAAAAACAGGCTTTGCAAGATCCATCATAGAGCAGAACTTTTTTATACCGTTGATGCCTATGCCTATGATGCGCATAGCTAAAATAATACGGCAGTTGATCTCATAAGCACGACCATTTATTACAGGACAGCTGTTAATATCAGCATCACCACAGTTCGAACAAGACACAATAAGTTTGAAGCCTAGTCCACGCTTGTTCGACTCTAAAAACCGCACGTCACCATTACATTTTTTGCATACTACTAATTCAGAAAGAGCAGTAAATACAGCGAATAAATTGATGAAACAGTAGCCG